>CATOUR010000079.1:0-2400000 GCA_951848785.1 Callosobruchus maculatus
AGTATAGTATAGTATAGTATAGTATAGTATAGTATAGTATAGTATAGTATAGTATAGTATAGTATAGTATAGTATAGTATAGTATAGTATAGTATATAGTATAGTATAGTATAGTATAGTATAGTAGTATAGTATAGTATAGTATAGTATAGTATAGTATAGTATAGTAGTATAGTAATAGTATAGTATAGTATAGTATAGTTAGTATAGTATAGTATATAGTATAGTATAGTATAGTATAGTATAGTATAGTATAGTATAGTATAGAATAGTATAGTATAGTATAGTATAGTATAGTATAGTATAGTATAGTATAGTATAGTATAGTATAGTATAGTATAGTATAGTATAGTATAGTATAGTATAGTATAGTATAGTATGATAGTATAGTATAGTATAGTTAGTAGTATGTATAGTATAGTATAGTATAGTATAGTATAGTAGTATAGTATAGTATAGTATAGTATAGTATAGTATATTATAGTATAGTATAGTATAGTATAGTATAGTAGTATAGTATAGTATAGTATAGTATAGTATAGTATAGTATAGAATAGTATAGTATAGTATAGTATAGTATAGAATAGTATAGTAAGTATAGTATAGTATAGTATAGTATAGTATAGTAATAGTATAGTATAGTAAGTATAGTATAGTATAGTATAGTATAGTATAGTATAGTATAGTATAGTATAGTATAGTATAGTATAGTAGTATAGTATAGTATTAGTATAGTATAGTATAGTATAGTATAGTATAGTATAGTATAGTATAGTAGTATAGTATAGTATAGTATAGTATAGTATAGTATATAGTATAGTATAGTATAGTATAGTATAGTATAGTATAGTATAGTATAGTATTAGTATAGTATAGTATAGTATAGTATAGTATAGTATAGTATAGTATAGTATAGTATAGTATAGTATAGTATAGTATAGTATAGTATAGTATAGTATAGTATAGTATAGTATAGTATAGTATAGTATAGTATAGTATAGTATAGTATAGTATAGTTAGTATAGTATAGTATAGTATAGTATAGTATAGTATAGTATAGTATAGTATAGTATAGTATAGTATAGTATAGTATAGTATAGTATAGTATAGTAGTATAGTATAGTATAGTATAGTATAGTAGTATAGTATAGTATGTAGTATAGTATAGTATAGTATAGTATAGTATAGTATAGTATAGTATAGTATAGTATAGTATAGTATAGTATAGTATAGTATAGTATAGTATAGTATAGTATAGTATAGTTAGTATAGTATAGTATAGTATAGTATAGTATAGTATAGTATAGTATAGTATAGTATAGTATAGTATAGTATAGTATAGTATAGTATAGTTATAGTATAGTATAGTATAGTATAGTATAGTATAGTATAGTATAGTATAGTATAGTATAGTATTAGTATAGTATAGTATAGTATAGTATAGTATAGTATAGTATAGTATAGTATAGTATAGTATAGTATAGTATAGTATAGTATAGTATAGTATAGTATAGTATAGTATAGTATAGAATAGTATAGTATAGTTAGTATAGTATAGTATAGTATAGTATAGTATAGTATAGTATAGTATAGTATAGTTAGTATAGTATAGTATAGTATAGTATAGTATAGTATAGTATAGTATAGTATAGTATAGTATAGTATAGTATAGTATAGTATAGTATAGTATAGTATAGTAGTATAGTATAGTATAGTATAGTATAGTATAGTATAGTATAGTATAGTTAGTATAGTAAGTATAGTATAGTATAGTATAGTATAGTATAGTATAGTATAGTATAGATAGTATGTATAGTATAGTATAGTATAGTATAGTATAGTATAGTATAGTATAGTATAGTATAGTATAGTATAGTATAGTATAGTATAGTATAGTATAGTATAGTATAGTATAGTATAGTATAGTATAGTATAGTATAGTATAGTATAGTATAGTATAGTATAGTATAGTATATAGTATAGTATAGTATAGTATAGTATAGTATGTATAGTATAGTATAGTATAGTATAGTATAGTATAGTATAGTATAGTATAGTATAGTATAGTATAGTATAGTATAGTATAGTATAGTATAGTATAGTATAGTATAGTATAGTATAGTATAGTATAGTATAGTATAGTATAGTATAGTATAGTATAGTATAGTATAGTATAGTATAGTATAGTATAGTATAGTATAGTATAGTAGTATAGTATAGTATAGTATAGTATAGTATAGTATAGTATAGTATAGTATAGTATAGTATAGTATAGTATAGTATAGTATAGTATAGTATAGTATAGTATAGTATAGTATAGTATAGTATAGTATAGTATAGTATAGTATAGTATAGTATAGTATAGTATAGTATAGTATAGTATAGTATAGTATAGTATAGTATAGTATAGTATATAGTATAGTATAGTATAGTATAGTATAGTATAGTATAGTATAGTATAGTATAGTATAGTATAGTATAGTATAGTATAGTATAGTATAGTATAGTATAGTATAGTATAGTATAGTATAGTATAGTATAGTATAGTATAGTATAGTATAGTATAGTATAGTATAGTATAGTATAGTATAGTATAGTATAGTATAGTATAGTATAGTATAGTATAGTATAGTATAGTATAGTATAGTATAGTATAGTATAGTATAGTATAGTATAGTATAGTATAGTATAGTATAGTATAGTATAGTATAGTATAGTATAGTATAGTATAGTATAGTATAGTATAGTATAGTATAGTATAGTATAGTTAGTATAGTATAGTATAGTATAGTATAGTATAGTATAGTATAGTATAGTATAGTATAGTATAGTATAGTATAGTATAGTATAGTATAGTATAGTATAGTATAGTATAGTATAGTATAGTATAGTATAGTATAGTATAGTATAGTATAGTATAGTATAGTATAGTATAGTATAGTATAGTATAGTATAGTATAGTATAGTATAGTATAGTATAGTATAGTATAGTATAGTATAGTATAGTATAGTATAGTATAGTATAGTATAGTATAGTATAGTATAGTATAGTATAGTATAGTATAGTATAGTATAGTATAGTATAGTATAGTATAGTATAGTATAGTATAGTATAGTATAGTATAGTATAGTATAGTATAGTATAGTATAGTATAGTATAGTATAGTATAGTATAGTATAGTATAGCTATAGCTATAGCTATAGCATAGCTATAGCATAGCATAGCATAGCATAGCATAGCATAGCATAGCATAGCATAGCATAGCATAGCATAGCTATAGCATAGCATAGCATAGCATAGCATAGCATAGCATAGCATAGCATAGCATAGCATAGCATAGCATAGCATAGCATAGCATAGCATAGCATAGCATAGCATAGCATAGCATAGCATAGCATAGCATAGCATAGCATAGCATAGCATAGCATAGCATAGCATAGCATAGCATAGCATAGCATAGCATAGCATAGCATAGCATAGCATAGCATAGCATAGCATAGCATAGCATAGCATAGCATAGCATAGCATAGCATAGCATAGCATAGCATAGCATAGCATAGCATAGCATAGCATAGCATAGCATAGCATAGCATAGCATAGCATAGCATAGCATAGCATAGCATAGCATAGCATAGCATAGCATAGCATAGCATAGCATAGCATAGCATAGCATAGCATAGCATAGCATAGCATAGCATAGCATAGCATAGCATAGCATAGCATAGCATAGCATAGCATAGCATAGCATAGCATAGCATAGCATAGCATAGCATAGCATAGCATAGCATAGCATAGCATAGCATAGCATAGCATAGCATAGCATAGCATAGCATAGCATAGCATAGCATAGCATAGCATAGCATAGCATAGCATAGCATAGCATAGCATAGCATAGCATAGCATAGCATAGCATAGCATAGCATAGCATAGCATAGCATAGCATAGCATAGCATAGCATAGCATAGCATAGCATAGCATAGCATAGCATAGCATAGCATAGCATAGCATAGCATAGCATAGCATAGCATAGCATAGCATAGCATAGCATAGCATAGCATAGCATAGCATAGCATAGCATAGCATAGCATAGCATAGCATAGCATAGCATAGCATAGCATAGCATAGCATAGCATAGCATAGCATAGCATAGCATACATAGCATAGCATAGCATAGCATAGCATAGCATAGCATAGCATAGCATAGCATAGCATAGCATAGCATAGCATAGCATAGCATAGCATAGCATAGCATAGCATAGCATAGCATAGCATAGCATAGCATAGCATAGCATAGCATAGCATAGCATAGCATAGCATAGCATAGCATAGCATAGCATAGCATAGCATAGCATAGCATAGCATAGCATAGCATAGCATAGCATAGCATAGCATAGCATAGCATAGCATAGCATAGCATAGCATAGCATAGCATAGCATAGCATAGCATAGCATAGCATAGCATAGCATAGCATAGCATAGCATAGCATAGCATAGCATAGCATAGCATAGCATAGCATAGCATAGCATAGCATAGCATAGCATAGCATAGCATAGCATAGCATAGCATAGCATAGCATAGCATAGCATAGCATAGCATAGCATAGCATAGCATAGCATAGCATAGCATAGCATAGCATAGCATAGCATAGCATAGCATAGCATAGCATAGCATAGCATAGCATAGCATAGCATAGCATAGCATAGCATAGCATAGCATAGCATAGCAAGTACAGTACAGTACAGTACAGTACAGTACAGTACAGTACAGTACAGTACAGTACAGTACAGTACAGTACAGTACAGTACAGTACAGTACAGTACAGTACAGTACAGTACAGTGCAGTACAGTACAGTACAGTACAGTACAGTACAGTACAGTACAGTACAGTACAGTACAGTACAGTACAGTACAGTACAGTACAGTACAGTACAGTACAGTACAGTACAGGGTGACCTAATAAGAATGGACGCCGGCAATATCTCAGTAACCGTTAACCATAGAACTTCGAGCAAAAAATATTATCAAGTAAATCGGCTAAGGGAAATCGCTGGAAGTTATTTTCAAGTTCCGCAAGTAGCCGCTAGGGGGCGTAACTGTTACTGTCAATTAGAAAAACGGCTTTTTCTCAGAAAATATGCAAGTAAAGGTATATTATAAGTTCTATCGTCATGTAGTCAGGACAATTCTCGATTTTTTTTGTTGCCAGTTTTTTGCTCTATCTTGTAAGGTGTAGTGGTGGGGGAATGTCAAAGAAGCTTTTATTTAAATGGCCATAACTTCAGTATAAGTTAACAGAATTAAACACGCTAGGTCTCGTTTGAAAGAGCTGTCATTAGCTAATAATTTGTTATATAAAAATTGTCCAAGTTTATCTTGACTTAGTAGCTACAGGGCGGTATTTGACATAATAACAATGATTACGCATTATTACGAAAATTTTAAATGGTATGCTATATCTCTTTTAACATAGGTATATAGAGGACAAAATTCTTAAAAAGTTAGCGAAAGATTCAACCTCCTAGCTATTTTCAAACCGGAGATATCAGTAAAACAAGTATTCTGACAAGTGTGCTGTGAGTTTCAGAAACAATTGCCGCTCTATAGGGATATAGCCTCCGCATAATCGTTTCAGTAATCATTTTATAGATAATACTCAAGTAAAAACACTACAAATCTTATTATGACTTTCCGAAACAGCCACCAGGTGGGGCAGTAGGCACCAGTAAGGGCTGTAGCCAATTTCGTGTTCAATTTTAATAATAATGGAACTTTTAAAAGACGCAATCAAAAATAAATTACAGTATAAAATCGATTATTATTTTTATCATTATTAAACGTCAATTTGAGCTGATCATAAAGTATTATATGAATTCGATAACAAAGTTAGTAAGAAAATATCACTGTGAATAGATGTCAAAAATTAAGGCCAATTGACAGCAACCTCAGAGTAACAACTGAACATAGAGGTAGTAAACAACTAATTCTAATAGGCCAACATCTTTTCTTACGTTGTCATATTGACCACCAGATACGACAATCATAATTATTTACTATCGTCTTAATTGTATAGTATCCAGAAATATTCCATTCTACGTTAAAAAAGACGGTATTTTGAGGGTTCAGGAATGATTACAGCAAACTCGATAGATATATTGACCTCTACTGCGTTACTGCATGTTTCTTCATCATAAACGTAAATTCTGTCTTACATAAATTTTGAGGAGCTGGCAACGCCTATATACGGTAACCTCCGACTGTCAAACGTTTGTTTTGGTTTGCGTCTTTTATGCTTGGCTAGTAAAATCGAATTCGCTATTTGTTGGTAACTGTAGTGAAGCTCTACGGACTTGTTGTGCTATAGTCGAGTGTAGTTTAACAGTTTTTCGAGGTGGGACAGTGCAGAGCAGTGTTTGTAACATGGGTTGCATTGGAAGAATTTTCAGGTTAGTTGGCAATGTTTGGGGGCTGAAGTGTCAAAGATGATGGCTTTGAGCACGCCACGCTGAAGTGGTTTGTTTACTACCTCTATGTTCAGTTGTTACTCTGAGACAGCAACATAAAGTAAAATAACGTGGTATAACAACAATTTTAATAGATACAATACATAAACCTAAATCACATGCGTATAGCATATCTATTTTCAGTGTTGCTCTAGATGCCTAAACTGGCAGGTTTATCTACGCTAAAACGGATGCGTAAGTGCATCTAAAACGATAGACGCCATCGGACACTGACAACACTGCCAATAGTTATGGTATGCGCATGTGAATTACGTTTTTGTATCATTTGTTTGTTATCTTTGTTATTATCCCACTTATTTTGCTTTATTTTGCTGTTAATTGGTCTTAATTTTTGAGATCCATTCACATTGACCCTTTTCTTAGTATATTTGCTTGTTGAGTTCATATAACACTTTGTGATCAGCTCAAATTGACTCTTAATAATGATTAAACTAATAATCAATTTTATACTGTAATTTATTTTTGTTTGTTCCTTTTAGAAGCTCCATTATCATGAAAATTGAATATAACACTTATTGGCGCCTACTGCGCCACCTGGTGGTTGTTTCAGAACGCCAAAATATGATTTGTAGTGTTTTTACTTGAGTATTATCTATAAAATGATTACTAAAACGATTAGACGGAGGCTATATCCCTATCAGGCGGCAATTGTTTCTGAAACTCACAGCACACTTGTGAGAATACTTGTTTTACTGATATCTCCGGTTTGAAAATAGCTAGGAGGTTGAATCTTTCGCTGCCTTTTTAAGAATTTTGTCCTCTATATACCTATGTTAAAAGAGATATAGCATACCATTTAAAATTTACGTAATAATGCGTAATCATTGTTATTATGTCAAATACCGCCCTGTAGCTACTAAGTCAAGATAAACTTGGACGATTTTTATATAACAGTTTATTAGCTAAAAACAGCTCTTTCAAACGAGACCTAGCGTGTTTAATTCTGTTAACTTATGCCAAAGCTATGGCCATTTAAATAAAAGCTTCTTTGACATTCCCCCACCACTACACCTTACAAGATAGAGCAAAAAACTCTTAACAAAAAAAATCGAGAATTGTCCCGACTACATGATGATAGAACTTATAATATACCTTTACTTGCATATTTTTTGAGAAAAAGCCGTTTCTCTAATTGACAGTAACAGTTACGCCCCCTAGCGGCTACTTGCGGAACTTGAAAATAATTTCCAGCGATTTCTCTTAGCCGATTTACTTGATAATATTTTTTGGTCGAAGTTCTATGATTAACGGTTACTGAGATATTGCCGGCGTCCATTCTTATTAGGTCACCCTGTACAGTACAGTACAGTACAGTACAGTACAGTACAGTACAGTACAGTACAGTACAGTACAGTACAGTACAGTACAGTACAGTACAGTACAGTACAGTACAGTACAGTACAGTACAGTACAGTACAGTACAGTACAGTACAGTACAGTACAGTACAGTACAGTACAGTACAGTACAGTACAGTACAGTACAGTACAGTATAGTATAGTATAGTATAGTATAGTATAGTATAGTATAGTATAGTATAGTATAGTATAGTATAGTATAGTATAGTATAGTATAGTATAGTATAGTATAGTATAGTATAGTATAGTATAGTATAGTATAGTATAGTATAGTATAGTATAGTATAGTATAGTATAGTATAGTATAGTATAGTATAGTATAGTATAGTATAGTATAGTATAGTATAGTATAGTATAGTATAGTATAGTATAGTATATATTACCACTCTTACATGTTACATGTTCGAGGTTTTAAAAGTATTATTATATAGATACAATACATCACCTAGCGTCTAGATATATGTGTGTAAAATTCATTTACAGAGTAAAAGCATTCGTATGTATATTGGCGTGGGTTGTAAATTTGAAAATATTTTTATGTATGTAAAGTAACCTGTCATGTATGAATATGCATGGGAGTGGAAGAATCCAATTTTTCTTAAACAACGAACGACAAGGTGTGTTGTAAGGGACACCTTCAATAATCCTAACGGCTGCTTTTTGCATCACAAACACCCTGTGGGATCTAGCTGAATTTCCCCATAATAATGTGCCATACATTAGGTGAGAGTGACTGATACTGAAATAAACCGTCCTTAAAGTACCTCCATGGAGAATTGGTCATATACGTCTAAGAACGAAAAGTTGTGATGACAGCCTAGCGCAGACGTAGTCAACCTGATGAGACCAGTTCAGGCGCGTGTCCAGCACAACTCGTAAAAGCCTCACAGATTCTGATCTAGCCTCCAACTTATCGGAGCTCTCATTCAGGACCAATTTGTTGGCATAAAACCATTGTTTGGCCTGCTCCAAGCCCTCAATATTGTTAGGCGGTCTGCCTCTAGATAGGAGGGTAGTATTGTCTGCGAATAGGAGACAGTTACTGTTTTTAATGGAAGATGGCCCAAAACCGATCCCTGAGGGAAGCCATTATGAATCTGAAGTAATTCGCTGTTTTCACCGTTGTAACTAACATACTGTCTCCTATTGTCCAAATACGATATAAGAAACAAAACAGATTCACTCGGTGCTCAGGGCACCTATGGACAAAGATAACTCTCAAGGTATATGGACAAAGCACGCATGGACAAAGCTTTTCTTACAAGATATATGGTCAAATAACTCATGGACCTGGACTTACTTTCGAGGTATATGGACAAAGCACGTATGAACAAAAACTCAATTTCAAGGTAGGAACTCAGATTCTTCAAATTTGAAATTGTATATGCCAGTCAAAGATATTTAGGATTCGCCTTTTACCCAAATTACGTGGCATACGAACGAGGTAAAGTTCTACATACCATACAGTGATGGAGAAAAATTGGTTTTATTAAAGATGCGCAAGTAGATTCGCTCGGTGCTCAGGGCACCTATGGACAAAGATAACTTTCAATATATATGGACAAAGCACGTGTGGACAATGCCTTCCTTTCAAGATGTATGGTGAAACCACTGGGCATAGATTACTTTCAAGGTAACATATACGTATGAACAAAAACTCACTTTCAAGATATAAGCCGAGATCCTTCAAATTCGAAACTGTATACGCCAGTCTAGGATTTTTAGGACGCGCCTTTTACACAGATTATCTGGCACATGTATGGATTAAATTTGTATATACTGTCAAATTGGTTTGATATAAGAGACAAAACAGATTCACTCGGTGCTCAGGGCACCTATGGACAAAGATAACTTTCAAGGTATATGGACAAAGCACGTATAGACAAAGCTTTCCTTACGAGATGTATCGTCAAAGCACTTATGGACATAGACTTACTTTCGAGGTATATGGATTTGTCGTATAAACAAAAACTCAATTTCAAGATATAAACCCAGATTCTTTAAATTTTAAATTGTTTGTGCCAGTCAAAGATTTTTAGGATTTGCCTTTCACCCAGATTACGTGACATACGAACGAGATAAATTTGTATTTACCGTATAGTGGCGGAGACAAATTGCTTTTATTAAAGACGGGCAAGTAGATTCACTCGGTACTCAGGACACCTATGGACAAAGACAACTTCCAAGATGTATGGACATAGCACGTATGGACAAAGTCTTCCTTCCAAGATATATAGTTAAGGCACTTACAGACATAGACTCACTTTCGAGGTATATGGACAAAGCACGTACGAACAAAAAGTCAATTTCATGATAAAAATCCAGATTCTTCAAATTTGAACTTGTATACGCCAGTCAAATATTCTAAGGATTCGCCTTTTACCCAGATGACATGGCATATGAACGAGCTAAATTTGTATATACGGCACAGTGGCGGAGACAAGTTGGTTTGATTAAAGATGCGCAAGTAGATTTACTCAGGAACCTATGGACAAAGACAACCTTCAAGATTTATGGGCATAGCACTTATGGGCAAAGTTTTCCTTCCAAGATATATGGTCAAAGTACTTATGGACATAGACTTACTTTCGAGGTATATGGACAAAGCACGTATGAACAAAAAGTCAATTTCAAGATAAAAGCTCAGATTTTTCAAATTTGAAACTGTATACGCTAGTCAAAGATCCTCAGGATTCGCCTTTTTGCCAGATGACATGGCATATGAACGAGCTAAATTTGTATACAGGGTGTCCCATGATGATTAAGACAAGAAATATATCGGAACTGGGCAGTAGTAGAGAGTTATAATTTTGGGGGTTTAAATTAGAGCAAATATGGTACCTTTTCTTGTCATTGTGTCAACCAGTGAGGTATTTGTTTTTAATCACGTGATGTCCAATTCAACATTTTCAATGGGACACCCTATATATTTGTGACTTTTTGTGTTCCTCCCGAATTCCCGATGAAACAATTCCAACAAACTGGGGTCTAAAGTGATTAATTCAAGAGCTACGTGTACTTGGGGGATGGTACCACTACCATTGATTATAACCCCTACAGTTAAATTACTTTGGTAGTGTTTCATGATGGTAGTGGTACAGTCCTCTAAGTACCTGTAGCTCTTGAATGAATCACTTTAGACCCCAAGTGTGCTAGTTTGTTGGAAGTGTTTTATCGGGAGGAACACAAAAAGTCACAAATATATAGGCTGTCCCATGAAAAATGTTTAATCGGACGTCACGTGGCCAAAAACAAATACCTTATTGGGTGACAAAATAATAAGAAAATATACTATATTTGCTCTAATTTACACCCCCAAAGTTATAGTTCGCTACTACTGCCCAGTTCCGATATATCGCTTGTCTTAATCGTCGTGGGACACCCTGTACACGGTAGAGTGGCAGAGACAAGTTGGTTTGATTAAAGATGCGCGAGTGGATTCACTCGGTCCTCAGGGCACCTATGGACAAATACATCAAAAATAAGCACGTATCGACAAAGCCTTCCTTTTAAAATATATTGTCAAAGTACTTATGGAAATATACATTCAAAGCACAAGACAAAGGACCTATGGACAAAGCCTTTGTTTCAAGACATATGGTCTTAGCACTTATGAATAACATAGACTTACATTCAAGGTATATGGACAAAGCAATTATGGCAGACTTACTTTAAAGATATACAGGGTGTTTTCAAAGTTGAGGCCTTCCTTTTCAGAAACAACTGCCCTTAAAATGACAAAGCTAATGTACGGTGAATCAACAGCACAAGAATGAAAAACGTGGAAATAAAATACTTACTATTCGTTCGCTGCGAAGTTTTCAGTTTAAGTAAGTCATATGTTTTTTTTTACTTTTTGAATCCTGACCGTCGGTACCAAATATTTAGTAAAACAATCTTGGGATACGGTCAATTATTATATTTCTAAAATATAATTTTTTACGACGTTTCGACGCTTCTATTAGGCGTCATCTTCAAGTATTAAAACTAAAATAAAACATCAAAAATGTCAAACAGATACAAAATGACTAACATTCACAATGTTAATTGTGAAAAAAAAATTAATTGTGAATGTTAGTCATTTTGTGTCTGTTTGACATTTTGATATTTTATTTTAGTTTTAATACCTGAAGATGACGCCTAATAGAAGCGTCGAAACGCCGTAAAAAAAATTATATTTTAGAAACATAATAGTTGACCGTATCCCAAGATTGTTTTACTGAATAGTAAGTCATATGATGAGTCTTATAGATATGGTTCGAAGTTCGCGAAGGTTGAGAGGCCAAGTATTTCTTCTTTAATTTGGAACATACAAGGTTGTCCAAATCATCCAGCGTCTCCACTATAAAGTAGGCCTTTGACAACCTTTAACTTGTTTATGAATAGCAAGCTACGTTTCATGTTTAATAAATAATGATATATAAATATTGTATTATCTCTGGTCGTCATCATTCATTAACTCAAATAAACCATGAACTGACACAAATGTATCACTGAAATGGTTTTAACAATAAATTAATCAATTATCAGTGAACCTATTGACTGAAAAAGGGTAACGGATATGGAATTTTAATTACAACATGGTAACTATCGTTATTACTGCATTCTCTGAGTTTAATATACACCAATATAATTTGCATGTTCATTAAATTATGGAAGGTAAAATTATTAGAATTAAATAAATATCTGTAAATAAACAGAGGTAACTGTGCAGCCTGTATCAAGAAGAATGAGCTGTTAATTATCAATGAAATAATGATAAATAAAAGTTCAGTCTACTTATACAATAAGGGCTAAAAACAAAAATAACAGAGGACGCAGTAATAAATTTGTGTGATCAAATGTATGAGGCTATTGATAAAAACCAAGCTAGTTTGTGTGTATTTATTGATCTACAAAAGGCTTTTGACACCGTAAGTCATGAAAAACTTATAAATAAGGTAAGAGGAATTGCTTTTAGAGGAAGTGCACTGAACTTATTAAAAAGCTATCTGGAGAACAGGCCACAGTTTGTGGAGATAAATGGGACAAATAGCAACCTCAGAAAGGTTACTTGGGGAGTACCTCAAGGAACGGTGTGAGGACCCATTCTGTTCATTATTTATGTAAACAATTTCTTAAAGACCAACTTTCAAGGCAATCTTGCTAGCATTGCAGATGACACCATTGCTTTTTATTCAAGAAAAGACTGGCATAGCATTAAAATTGAAGCAGAAAATGACTTACACGGTTGAGTAGAATGGCCTATGGCCAGACTTCGCCGTTGTACTATAGTTTTATATGTATGTATAATAATTATAGTGCAATAAAGTCGTTATTATTATTATTATTATTATTATTATTACTTATCCGATATAAGCAAATGGCTTGCATTGAATAAATTGACACTAAATACAGCTTAAACAAAATTCATTACTTTATCGTCGAATAAATATAGCATGCCAAATTTTGAACACCTCAATGTAGGTCGAGATGCGAGTATTAGTGAAACCGAAAAAAATAAATATTTAGGAATTATAATTGACAGTCATCTGAGGTGGGATGAACATATAAGATATATTAATCGTAAAATAATATACCTAGTAACTCGTTTTGCCTACATCAAAAATTATCTTAATGTGCAACAGTTAAAAACTATTTACAACGCACTATTCCAGTCGCAGCTGAATTATGGTTTAGCAGTATGGGGAGGTGTGCAGGATTGTTATCTGTCAGCGCTAGAGAACTTACAGAAATGGGTTATGAAAGTAATTTTTAATAAAGAAAGGTTGTTTCCAACAAATCAGTTGTACAAGGAATCAAACATATTTGACACTAGGCAACTTTATTTTATAAAAGTTTTAAGTTTAGTTAATAAAAGAAAAATACATCTCCACACTGTCACCCATGAACAAAACGCTCGGCAACAAATGAATGCTGTTTCAATTCCATTTATGAAAAAGGAAATTGGGCACAAAAGTTTTAAGTATTTAGCTGCAAAGTTTTTTAACTATCTGTCAGCATACCTAAGAACACGTGTTTAGGAAAAAACGTTTGTTGTACAATTGAAGACATGGATGTACACTAAAGATCGACAACATATTAGAAATTTGTATAGAAATAATATTTGATCTATAATAATTGCGCAGAAATTGTTTAAAAATACGTTTATTAGTGTGTATGTGCGACCAATAGTGACTTTATCCTAACAGTGACTAAAACCGGAACAGACTATTTTTAATGAATAAATACAATCATCCCGTTTGCGACGATTTGCACAAACAAGCTATTTAAGTAGCTTCTTTGTATTTTTGTTTATTTATTATATTAAGTACGGTTGGACATTATATTATTTATTTTTTATTGATTAATAAACTATATCATTATTATTATTATCATCGCTAATATTTTTAGGGAGTTTTTGGACCACTTAAAATGACTTCGAAAATAACGAAATTCTCGTTCACGTTGACGATGGTGCTAACTACTGCTAGACAAGAATGACTTTTTGTACCAGTAAAAATAATCCATATTTTTCGTTATTTGGCGTTGCAGTTATTGTATTCGGTTATAACATTTAATGCGTTAATGTATCCTAATTATATCGACTATTATGGATTAAATCTTTCAAAATATGTTTGGAAGGGGTCATCCGTTCGTTTTGTTGTTGACACGATAAATCGTGAGATCTGGGACCACTAAGTTAACTATCGATTGTGAAATTGACGGGTCTAGGAGGCGGATTACTATCTGCTCTGACAGTCAGGCAGCCATCAAAGCACTGAGTGCTTGGAAAATAACGTCGGGACTGGTCCTGGAGTGCAGGAGGGCTCTTGACGACATCTCAGCTAAACACAAGGTATCATTGATGTGGGTACCTGGGCACGCTGGGGTAAAGGGTAACGAAATGGCGGATCATCTGGCTAGGATGGGATTCGGCAACAGTTTTGCGGGCCCGGAATCAGCCTTAGGACTATCTGCAAACTTGATTAGGAAAACAACTGGAGAGCGGATCCAGAATCAACACTCTCTGAGATGAAACAACATCTCTGGTCATATCCGTCAGGCTCGGGAACTATTAGCAGGGCCTGCAGAGAGAACGGGACGATTTTGTCTCTCTCTAGATAGGAGTAACTTGAGATTGCTAGTAGGCCCATTAACGGATCACAACACCTTCAGGCGTCACTTGTTCGTGATGAGGGTGGTCAACGATCCAACGTGCACGTGGTGTGGTGAAGAGGAAGAATCCTCGGCACACATCTTGTGTCGCTGTGAAACCCTGGGTTATCCCATGCAGACTATGCTGGGCTCAAGAACCTTGGAACCAATAGAGATAAAATGGATAGGACCTAAGAATGTACTTGCCTTTGCCAAAAGGGCAGGTCTTAGGAACTAGCGCGGATAGAGGCGTGCACCAGTCACATTCTGTGCTGGATAGCCTCTGGTCCTTATTCATTCATTCATCGATTGTGAAACTGGGCCTAACAAATTAATTCTTATTATTACTTAGCCCTTGCGTTCGTAGCAGCACGCGCCTATGGTCTTGCAATGTCTTAAACGCAAAAGACTATTTTCCATGAGGTAGAAATTTTGTGGAGCTCCCGGAAGCTATATTAAATCGGGTGAGGAAGGTTGCAAAAGATAGCGGTCTCAGGAATGCTCAAATCCACATATTTACGGTCAGTTGTCACAGCTAGCCCGATAGCGGCTATATATTCTTACTTGGCAACTTAGCCTTTCCAGGCATCTTGTATATTAACAAATAGCTTCCAGAAGCCTTAGCAAAAATCCCACTGAATCGGCCGTTATTCACGAATTCACGGGTCCATTTATAACGATTTTCTCTGCTGTTAAAGTCTTACGTACTTTGATTTACATAACGGATCTCCGCTTCTCTGTTTTCATCCAATTTCTGGATAGTTATCTCTATCTATACTGCTCCTTTTTGCCACAACACTTCTCAGTGATAATTAATTTTGAGTTTATCTAGCTCAGTTCGAACATCCTTGCGCTTGACTCTTGAAAACTGCACTACTTAGCAAGTTTTGTGTAAAGTTTACCCTTGTTTGTGTTGAAAATGAGTTGGTCTTTTCAATGGCGCTCATACAGGTTATGTCAAGCCATAAGAAGGAATTTTCCATATACAGGGTGTCCCAGCAAGGCAGTCCTATGGAGCATGGTGGATTCTTCTCGGCTGCACAGATATGAAAAAAATGAAGTCAAGTTGATTGACTGAGTACTTCCCACATATTACAGTGATACCAGTTTATTATTTTCCCATAGCATGAAGCTATAGCCTGAGATCCCTTGCAACCAAATCATCGCCAGCCCACCCTCCCCCCCCCCCCCCGCCCAAATTATGTTATGCCGATAGCTACACACATAAAATTAATTTCTTAGATGGAGCACAGATGCTTCAATTCAAGTATACCATAACTTCCTATACGCGCAAAGTTATGCTAATCTTAAAGTGAGAATACGATATCTTTGACCATATAAGGGTTAGATTGAGATGAAAAACTGGGAAATTCTTGATAGTAAGAATACCAAAATTTTAAATCAAGCATACGGTAATCTTGACCGAAGTATTTCATAATCTTGACTGAAGCATTTCATAATCTTAACTAGGAGCATTTCATAAACTTGACGCAAGTAGCTCAACTTTATTCTAAGATTGTGATATTCTTGGATGAGGAACCTAATAGTATTAATTTGAGCATTCAAACTCTTCTATGAGCATGTAGAAATTTTTCTGGAGAAATGGTTCTGCAAAATTTCTTAAATCACATCTAATGTACTTAGTACTTATCTAGGAACACCTGAGTCAGGTCTTCGCATCCCAATTTTTTTAATAGCTCATTCATGGTTGGATAGATCCAGTGATAAGGAAGCTGATGGGAACTGGGACGCGACTCAAATGGCGGTGGACCAGCACTACCGGCAGATTCGGTGACTGATGGTTGACGGTGGTATCACGGATATCACATGACAATGGCAATTTATTTAACAGTTTGACTAGATACTATTATGTGCTATTATGCAGGATCCAGGATGCAGGTATTACGCTACGGTGCTAAAGACGGCGGCGAATGCGACATTGCGACAATAAGAAAACCGATAATGGCGCGGCGGCGCGGACGCGAACGGGCAACAGGCTGTTGAGTAGAGAGGGTGGAGAGTTTAGAGTTAACCCGTGACTTGCTGCGCGCCTGCGCACTCCGACGTTGGTAGATGTCAAATAAATGATTTACTTGATACAAATATAGGGTGTGCTTGTAAAACAGCGTTCATTTTCAAACCAAGATTATCATATTGTAAATGAAGGTTCGCATTTTCAAGCTGTCTATATTCTTGATAGAGGTAAACTGGACACCGCTGGAAAAAATGATAATCTTGGTATAAAATTATGCAATATTTGTTATTAAATTATTATAGCCTTGGTTGCAAAGAAAATTATATTTTCTGTCGGAGCATATTTCTTTAAAATAAATACCTATATAAATCAAAAATATATTATTCTTGATACAAATTTTCTATAATTTTCTCATCAAATATTCTTTCCTAGAGTGAGAACCGATATTCTTGTTGTGAGTATGTATTTACAAGAACATCACAATTCTTTATCTTTTTATTTGTGTACTATCAATGCAACAAATTTTTCAATTTTACAGCCCCCCCCCCAACTACCCCAATTTCACCTACATCCAAAAAAAGTAGGAGAATGATCCTGGACCCCTAAACTTCTATAAACGAAGTTTGATCTGTTTCTGTATTTTTAGTTTCTTGGTTATTGCAGCATCACCACTGACACGATTTCTAAAAGCCATACGTGTTTTCCATCCTCGCCAAGGTAATAATACTGTGGCGATATTTCATTAAAATCAATTCGGTCATTTACAGTTACAGGATACAGAACGGTCTAGAGCGATGGATCTACATCACAAAATTGGTGGACCCGTAACTTTTTCTGACAAAAGAAATATCACTTCTGGAAAATGTATCTCTCACAGGTAGGGAATGAATATTTTCACGGAAAATATTAACAATTTTGACGACTCACACCACTGTTATTTGTGCAATGGGAAAATCATAAAATAATATGAGAAATACTGAGTCAGCCACCTTGATTCCAATTTCTTTTCCTAAGCAGATGTACTTTTAACTTTTTCTGACAAAATAAATAGGTATTACTTTTGAAAAATGTTTCTCTCACAGGTAAGGAGTGAATATTTTTACGGAAAATGTTAACAATTTTGACGACTAACACTACTGTTTTTTTAGATAGTTTATATACTATACTGAAATCAACTGGCATTCTGTATGCACTGATTGCATCTACCAGTTTAAAAGGGAGCTTATGCAAAAAAAGAGGAAGCAGGTAGTAGAGGCTATTCACGAATGTCAAAAACCCTGTCATATCTTCATAAATACAGTTTTCCTGTGCTACAAGTACACAAAGTGCTGAAGCGATGAAGCTTTCTCCCGATTTAGCCAATTCCAAGCACCGTATCACATAGTCCATTACCTCTAAAAAGATAAGTGAAAAAGAAGCGGAAAACGCAAAGCTATCCTGATCAGTCGACTGTTAAGCATTACTAGTCCAATTACTGACAAACCAATTAGATTTAACTCAGCCTGTACCTGTAGGTTACTGAGCGCACAATCAACTTGCATTTGCCATTCTGTTAGCTCCCACACTTTATAAGGGTTTTAAGAAAAACGTTCGTTCCAATTTCATTGAGTTAGCTTGAACTCTAATGTGTCTTTTGCATTTCTTTATCGTACATCTTCATCCTACGTATTTTTTATGACTGAGCAAACCTCGAAGGCAAAACCTAAATACCAGAGTGCAGCGGCTGCTATGAAAAGGGTATGTTTGGGGACATTTGTAGGCTCAGTAAATGCAACTCCTAGCAATCTATTCGAAGCCCCGTACACTTTGCTAATAAAGGTGCAGTTTCCGTTCGGATACCGGTAGAATAGTGAGAGGTCACCAACCGCACGTCGGTGAAATAGAGGCTGGAGGTAGCGCGCTAAGGCCGGGCACCGACTAGTAGAATTGCTCTTTTCTGGACTGCATCAATTGTAGACAGGGTAGTAGGGGCAGCCGCTCCCCAGATATGAGAACAAATCACCAGGCCAAGTCTTATCTGGGCTTTATACAGCGTGAGAAGTTGAGATGGTGAGAAGCATTTTTTGGCTCTGAATACGTATCTGAGGTTTTTGCCGAGGTGGTTGCAATTGACGAAACGTGCTCTTGCCAGATCATGTTTCCTGTGATGTTGGCCCCTAAAAGGTTGAAAAGGTGGATGGCTTTCCGTGAGATGATCTTCGTCCTCATCAACCTGAGAAAATACATAAACTACCCTAGTGAACCAAACAAAACTAGGAGGTGGGTACTTTCTCTCGGATCGACTGCAGGTCTCTTGGTCTAGGAGTCATATAGGAACAAAAAAATGCAGTCAAGTTGATTGACTCAGTACTTCCTACACATAACAGTTGCAAACAAATCATCGCCCGCCTGTCGTCAAAAAACATCCAATACAAAAACTAGTAAATAGTTTCCTAAATCTCTCCGTAGGAACCAAAACGACACAATTCAGCTTTAACTGGACGAAATGAAACAATCAGGAACCGGAAACGAAATTTGAGCTATTTCTATATTTTTAGTTTTTTTATTATTGCTGCGTCGCCACTGACACGATTTTTGAAAACCATACCCATCCTTAGCGCGGTAATAATACTTTGTCTAAATTTCATTAAAATTAATTCCATAATTTCCATCTTACTAAATTCAGAACGATCTACAGTAATACTCGTATGTATACGAAAATTCTAAGTCTCGTGATTTCTGTAATAGCCAAGGCAATATTCGGATGGACCTAACAAACGTCTATTATGCCGCTAGGTCTGTCTTTCACAGGACAATGGACACTATTATGAATGGAATAAATTTTTGAGTTTTACAACCCCGCACCCCCTAACCACCCCAATTTCACCCCCACCCAAAAAAAAAACCCCACGCCTAAAAACAAAGTTTGAGCTATTTTTACATTTTTAGTTTTTTTACTATTGCTGCGCGGCCACTACCACGATTTCTCCAAAACATACGCGTTTTCCATCCTCGCCGTGGCAGTAATACTGTGTCAAAATTTCATTAAACTCCATTCGATAATTTTCGCGTTACGCAATAAAGAACGATCCAAAACAACACTCGGATGTATACATTACAAATTCTAAGTCCCTTGGTTTCTTTTATAAGCAAGGCAATGTTTGGACCTAAAAAATTGTATTATGCCGCTAGGTCTTTCATTCCCAGGTCATTGGACAGCCCATTATGAATACAACAAATTTTTCAGTTTTACAACCCCTCATCCTCCAACCACCCCAAATTCACCCCAACTCAAAAAAAGCAGAAAATGATCAGGAACCCCTAAAACGCCTAAAAACGAAGTATGAGGGATATTTGGAAATTTTTCGTTTTTTGCTAATTACTCCACCCCCCGTACAACGATTTCCAAAATTATTGAAACATTACCTACTACGACACCACAACATATCGCTGTCCAACTTTCATCACAATCCATGCAGCGGTTACTGAGATTACGACGTTAGAAAGACGCCAACAGACAGACAGACCGACAGACAGACAGACAGACAGACAGGCAGACAGGCAGACAGACCGACGTGGATTTTTGTTATCTAGACATCATAAGACGCCCAAAAAGCGTATCATCTCAAAATCGAAAATTTTCGCGATCACAGTACTCCCCTCACCTATCGGTGTAGTAAGTAAAACTTAATCGAAAGTACTATCTAAGTTCTACAATATAGAAGATTCAAACATTGGTATCACTATATATTTCCAAGCAAAATTTTCTGCGGATATCCCACTAGTAGTTGATTTTAGGAAAATAGCGGTGATGAAGCAAGGTTTCACCACAAGAGAAAAATGCAGCACTTCAGTTGTTGGATCTGCTTCAGTGTGTAAGTCTCCCTGAACCAAAAACTCAGATAAGAACCGCATCGTTAGCTGGTGTTCTAAATATTAATCTATGTGAAATATTCGTGGCGATTCAGTATCAAAATATCTTGGAGTGCCTACGAAGGCGTTCAAGATGTAGCTAGCTTCATTATGTTCTATTGTTATCCTAACAATATCTAATATTCCGTCTTTGTAGACGCACGCTCTGCTGGCGTTATCGCTGCACTATATTTGAAGATTTTATTACATCTTTGCTCCTCAGACACTCCGAAACTCTGTTGTTTCTACAGTCCTTAATTTACGCTGTATAAACAGTTTTATTCTCTTTTGCTCTAAAACAGACTTGTGGAGCATTTTATGTTCTTTGTATAATCTGAATCTCCTATATACAAGCGTTCTCTATACATGGTGTCCCTGGATGGTTTGCACGAACAAAACATTTAAAAAAATGTGAATCAATGTGTGCTTGTGTATATTTTGATAGTTCATTTTCCCCTTTTACTTCCCATACCGATAGGTGAGGGAAGTGTTGTGATCGCGAAAATTTTCGGTTTTGAGATAATACGCTTTTTGAATCTGTAAAACAGAGACCGGTCAGCTACCCTTTTTCCAGGCTGTGGAGGTCCTTAGTGAGGTTAGGCGTATCGGTTAGTCTAATTGGTCTCTTCTGGATAGTGTGAAGTAGCTTTAGAGAGTGCTTTGGAGTGCATCCCCACACATGGGAGTAATACTCCACCGATGGTCGGATCTGTGCCTTAGAGCAGCAGTAGTTGCTTTCTGGTGTATAGAGCTTCCTACGCGGAATAAAACTCCAAGCTTCTGGGATGCTGTTTCAGCTATGTAGTGCCAGGATATGTTATTGTTGATGTTGATTCCCAAAAGCTTGACGGAAGGTGACTCGACTATCAGATGATCCTCCCTTTCCACAGTTGGTAAGCCATCGTGAGACTTATTTGTTGAACTGTACTTTATTTAATAATCCCCACTCGACAATTGTTGTGTGCAGAATACTTGAAAGATGATACTGTCATATTCGCAGGACCATCCAACAAATTTTATCCGCGCAACAATATTTGTTGTTTAAAACTACCAGTTTCAGAAAAGCTTTTTTTATTCGACAATTACTTAGATCGGGATCAATAAAACAAAAAAATATATATGTATGAGTATTTTCCTTGAGAATCGAAATTTGCAGAACAAAGGCTTTTAACAAACATTTTTTGGAGTTCAATTACTTCTTTCATGCTCTAAGGCAGGGGTTCCCAACCTGTGCGCCGCGGCGCCCTGGTGCGCCGTAGAAAGTAAAGAGGGGCGCCGTGAGTCGATCCTCGTCTTACGCTAGTTGCACACACACCGATTTTGGACGGCCAGTAAAATATCGGCCGATATTTTATCGGTGAAGCGTTGCTTTCACACAAGCCGGATCTTTGCCGGTCAAACGAGCAGTTGATTGGTCATCGTCGTCCAGTAAGTTTGATTATAGCGACTATCGGTCGGTAAACAATCGATACGTGTGCAAGGTTGTCACTTTACAGTCGGCGTGTGTGCAAAGTCCCATTCCATCCAATGGTTCACTATTGGAATTTGGACGGCCGGAATAAAGCCGATCGTCCAAAATTAGTGTGTGTGCAACTAGCGTAAAGCACGAATATTTGCGGGTGCCTAAAAAGCAACAATACCTATTTTGACGCTCGCCAGTGGTTAAGAACATAGGTATTAACGTATAAACGTAACGTGTAAACATAGACCATAGAAATATAATAGACTTTGTTATTTCAAATGGATTACCCTATATATTTCTACCTTTTGACATCCTTAGAAAGTACTGATTATTTACTTATTGCTATATTACTTTATGCTGATGACTTTACGGAAAAAATTGGTTTTTGTACGAAATCAAAGGCATTACAGGATTGTAAATAAGGACTTCATTTATGTAGGAAAACCTATAGGGTGCTATATGGAAAAAAAAGTTGGGGGTGAGTTTAAGAGGTTGCCGTACAAAAAAAATGTTTTGAATGCATGGTATGATAGACCCTATAGTACCTTCAAAAGTACCATTCAGTTCTTGCTTGAACCGTTTTTCGTTACGAAAATATCACGTGTCAAGGAAATTCTGGGACACCCGGTATATCTCTTTTAACATATATTTCAATTCATTTTTAGCGTCGGAAAGATAGGAGTAATATCAGCTGACTTCCTTTTTTTATGGAGCCGTGCAGTAGCTCATATAATCGTTCACCGCAGGTAAAGCTAACCAACCACTGCTACCACACAAGTCCCACCTTGTTTTTTCTTTGCTGGAGAGAAAATGTATTAGTTTGTCACTAATGTAATTGGCAATCAAGGAAGATTAATGATCGCCCATTTCGAAAGTGATCAGTCGATAAGCTTCGTTATTTGATAATGGGCAAGCTCTGAGTAAAAGAGGTATTTAAAGAGAGAATATTCAATCGATATCTGCTTCGTTTTGTTGGTAATCCCAAGTCGATAGTTCTAGTTTTGTTGAATATACAGGGTGAGTTTCTAGTACCGGCCCCTACTGTAGGCGATAGCGAAAAAAGTTGTACACAAAAGTTGTAGCCACAAATATGCTCCTTACTCAGAAAATATTTTGATTTATACAGGGTGATCCATAACTACGTGGTGATGCAAACATGTATTTTTTAATTGAGACACCCTATATATTATCCCATTTCTAAATTCTACTAATAATTTCTCTTCTCACAATATAAGGTATTATAACATTATAGAGGATATTTCAAAAGTTATGACTATTTTTGTATCCAAATCGCTGTCAAACGAACGTACTGTATATCAAAAAATAATGTATCAAAAATTATTTTCTTTACATGGAAAGATTAAAAATTTCCTCTAGTTTTAAAATCGGCTATAAAAAATCCCGCAAAGCATATTCGTATGGAGGGTGATGTAGAATGCAAAATCCATATTTTCTCTTTTTTTTAAATGTAACACCCAATATTTTATTATTCCAAAAAATTGCTTTCAATATGCTCCTTCATCTTTGTATTGCACTTATTGTACTTACGTCCATCAGTTTCTAAGATATTTCGATTTTTCGGTAAATTTAAAATGTAGCTTCTATTTGTGTACTGAAATTTATTTATTTTGAGAAAGTACTATGGAATTTGATTTTAATTTAACGAACAACTAAATTATAAGGCCATGATAGTATTTGATGAAGTCAAAACGCTAAAGGCTCTGCCTGCGCGGTCTGCTGTTATAAAAACAAATCATCGAGATAATAAAGTCAAGTATGCTGAGGAAACAATTTTGTAGGCGTGATGCATAATTATTAAACAGTCCCAAGTATTCCCCAAATCAGTTAGAAAGAATTCCTCAATTCTGTCGCAATTTACGTCTAATCATTTTGCTGGCAACTAAAAATTATGCTTGACGATGAAAAGTATTTCACATTGTCGAACTCAGATATCAGAAGTATTGATGGTTTTTATACAAGAGATTTTGAAGCCTGTCCACATAATGTAAAATTTAAACAAAAAGAAAAATTTGAAAACAAGGTGTTAGTGTGGTGCGCTATATCAGACAACGGTATTTCACAGCCGTACGTTGGACGAGTTAGGGCCGAAGCGGTTACCGCAGAAGTCTATACTAGATGTTTGCCTAAACTACTCAATTTTACTAACCACCATGCTAATGACAATATAATGTTTTGGCCAGATCTGGCTTCAAGTCGTTATGCTTTGCGTACGAGAAACTGGCTAGAACAACACGTAATACCTTTTGTACCACGAAACGACAACCCTCCCAATCTTCCTCAAGCAAGGCCTATCGAAACTTTTTGGGCTCAACTGAGTACTAAAGTTTATAACCATGGCTGGGAAGCTCAAAACGAACAGCAGTTAAGAAGAAGAATAATCCTAAGGGCCAGAGAAATTGATTTAGAATGTGTCCAACCCTAATGAGGAACATTAAGAGGAATTTGCTTGCCGTGAAAGATCATGGCCCATTGGCAGTACTTTAATGTCATTTTGATATTAATAAATATTGTTATTTTTTGTGGTTCTTGTTACAGTTCAAATATATTATTGTGAGATATTTTTTTAAATTCTTGAAAAACTTCTTAAAACTTTTGCAACATACGTTAATAAGACGTTGTACATGGCGCTCAACAGCATCGGATCTAAAGATCTCGTAACCCAGCCCGCCAGGCAACTTACATTCCGCAAGGAAATGGTAGGCCGTTTCATCGACCTCTCCATCACCCATACGTAGAGAGTCTTCTTCAATTCCTAATAGATAGATGATAGATGCCGCCTGAGCCTGCAATGCCCCGTCAGTACACACACGAGGCGTACTTGCATCTCTCACTTTGCCTCCACCATGGCCGACTCTACTCACTAGGCCGGAGCATTGAAATATGGCAACACTGAATCGGGGGCCGAGCTTTTATTTGTTGTTAAGTCATTAGTGTAATCTTCCAGAGCAAAAAAGAAGATTGGAAGGTGATTTTTAATGTGTTTCTAATTATTTACCTGCACAAACGAAACTATAAAGATAAAAAGATGCCTGCAAAGTGTGTAGTACCAGGTTGCACTAGCAATTGTGCTTCCAATGAAGGACATACCAGACATAACCTTCCAGAGTGAAAAAGAAGATTGGAAGGTGATTTTTAATGTGTTTCTAATTATTTACCTGCACAAACGAAACTATAAAGATAAAACATGCCTGCAAATTGTGTAGTACCAGGTTGCATTAGCAATTGTGCTTCCAATAAAGGACATAAACGGAAGTGGTTGAACGGTATTCCTCGTAAGGGCTGGTTATATTTATAAGAATAAAGACAATAATTTACAAACATTTCCAAGGATCAGACCTATTTTAAAGCACAATGTGGTACCTACAATGTTTTCTGAACCTCCTAAATATCACAGAAAAAGACAGTTAATAGAACCCATCTGGGCATGCATCTGGGCATACCTACGAAAAGATTTGATAGTGAAAGGGAATCAAGACCAGCAAGAATGGCTTCAAAGTGACCTGATATTGAATTTTTCTAGCTCAAGTGAAAATTTAAGTGGAAGTGGAAATGGCAGCAGGCAACAGGTTGAGTTTATTTTTATTTTGTAGTGTTTGACTACGATGAACCAGACATCAGATTAAGTGGTATTAGTAGTAGTAGTTCTAAAAAGTATTTTTCTTAATTTATCAACCAAGATGAACTCTTAATACATATAAAATGTAATAATTATTATTCTGAAACTATAAGACAATTTACGGTAACCGGACTCCTATTTGACAGCTAAGCCACGTTGCCACACCTAAGGCTCCGGCCTAGTGTAGAGTCGGCCATGCCTTCACTGTTCATCCATGGTATCGTTCAATGGTATCGTTCATCCACTTTTTGAGGGCTGACGTTACCTGCTGTCTACTTAATCCTATAACGGGCTCCGGGCCAACAAACTGTCCTCCAGTGCCGAGTCTGGCCAGCATATCGGCTTCCTCATTACCCGGAATCCCCGTATGGAGATCAATTCCAATAATTGGAGTGAATCCGTCCGAGAATTGTACAAATGTAGGGCCGATCAAATACAAATTTAGTGGAAATAACACGTTATGTATTACGCATTTGACAATGTATTTATTTTAGGCATACTACCTTGCGTCTTGTATTTTGCTTGAAGAAAAATTAATAAACATACTTCAACATCGAACCTCGCGATCATCCAGACATAAAAATCTGTCGTTTTGTCAAAGACTTACGCTTGGATTCAATGGGACGTTACACCAAAGATTACAGAATAAAATATTTCTGTAATCTTTGGTTACACTCAGCATTCCTCAAATACAACGATGTTTTATCCAATGGGAAGTATATAGTTGGTAACGAATTATATCGGACTGTCGATTCAACTACAAGATGTCATTGGATTCCAATGAATGATTCAATGGTAGCCTGTCGTTGAATTAAATCTCTGTTTGGTAATTGATTCTCAACTACTTTCTTTTCCTTGGACCAACAGACTTTATTGCGAGGACAGCTGATCGATTCGTTTGTTTAATGGTATGAAGTTATAAGGAGCATGATATAAGAATTAGATATAAGCCTGCACCAGTTGTTGCATTTTAACTTGAAATATAACTGTCTGAGTTATCTAAATACCTACATTCAAATGTGGGTGTTAGCTCTTCTATAGGTCCTCCATTTAATATATAACTGGATAGATTTAAATCACACAATTGCTGATGCAATACGCAAAACCACGAGATGACACAACATGGCTAACACCGAAACACAACGAAACAACCTCGTCCATGTTGACGGGTTGGGACGATGATAACACTAAGATGATCCCCCTGTTCTTTCTTTTTACGTTCATTGGATCGGGACATCAGTCCCGCCGAATACTGATTATAGTTTAACGAACAACAAGGGCCATTGAAACAAAATTAATTTTTATCAGATGAATTACCACGAACTGCTGTTGCAGTAATAATTTTTGTACACTGAATAGATTGTATGCTTTGCTTAAATGAAACATAGGGTAAATTTCGAAAACAAACGGATGTTTTGATTGCATTATATGTCAATACTAGTATTAGAAGGATTATACATATCGTTAGAACCAATATAAAGTTATTTTGAATTTATTGGCGTCCCTGTGATTACTTCGAATATAAGGATTGAATTCTTTCAATGACTTGGATTTGAAACAACTGTAAATATATTTAAAGCGACGGAAAAACATCCTAATACTCACAATTAATTGGAAACGCAACAGTATTTTTTTCTGTGTAAGTTTGTTTACGTTAAGTTGTGTGTTCCATTATTTTTATAGAAACATATATTTAAATAAGAGAAATAAATTTTGTATTCAATCGAAGATGAATGTTAATATGCTTAAATATGGAACTACTTCTATGAGAGGCCTTAAATTATTTTCTTTATCCTCCATTAGTCTGACATCTTACGATTTCGCGTGCGAAATAAAAAAGCTTCTAAGAAACTGCGTAAAACTTATTTTTTCTAAGAGTCCTTTTATAGTTTATTTTATTGTTCTGTGGCGTTCACGTTCATGTGCGTGGAAAAAAACTAATACTTGAGGTAGTTCTTTTATTCTCCGCTCACGCAATGGACTGAGGGCTGAATGTTTTATTGCTACTCAAATACCAGGGTACATTCGAATTCTATTTAATAGGATTGCCCTAGCAACCGGAGTTGCCACATTTCATACTTTTGTGAATGACTTCATATCTTCAAGATTTAGATGCTTTTAAATTATGGAAAAAAATTCCAGGTAGACTGTTACTCTAACCACCTAATATAAACATAACCTTGGTATCGGTCGTTTGAAAAAGGTCGCATAGAGATGAACAGATCAAATATCCAATCAAGATACTATCGTCACCGACCGGATGATCTCATGTCGTGTCGTTTATTTACAGGACCATTTTGTTGCATACAACATCATACACGTCATAACGTGGGAGGTGCTCAAATTAGTCTTTTTACTAGGACTAATAAAAATGTATTTAAACAAAACATCATACTTAATGTAGGAAGTTTGGTCACAACGCTTAACGTAACTGTTATTTTTCAAGATACGTAAGCATGTAATACTAGCATGGAAGCTGAAACTCGGCTGAGGAAGTGTATCATTAGAGAAAGAGCTTTGCAGGCTCTTCAAACTATCTTATCAGCGAGGCGTGTTTTCCGCTGCACGGAAGATTGGCTGCGTACAACCCATTCCTAGGAAAGGCAAAAGAAACCGATACCATTAACTATAGACCCGTGGCTCTTCTCAGCATCACGTCCAAGGTTATGGAGACTGTCATTAATACACAGCTCCTGAAATACCTGGGCAAGAATAGCATCATAAATGATCGCCAGTATGGCTTCCGTAAGCATAGGTCTACGGATGGCTTCCTGGCCTACGTCACTCACGTGTGGAACAGAGCAATTGAAAATCATGGCGAATCCCGTGTTGTTGAACATATCGAAAGCCTTCAACAGAGTATGCCATGAGGGACTTCTGGTCAAGTTTGCTGCTTATGGACACCGTACATTACCAAAGACAAGTAGGGTCACTCGGCGTGCCGACTTTGATGTGAGTCTCACAAACACGAGCCGCCTCGATTTCAGAGGGGTTCCGTTCGTGCAGTCTCGTTTACTTACAGGGAATAGGACTGTGTGGTATTGTCGACATCAACGGTCGACGTTCACTTTACTTCTTATACGTCAATGGAAATGAATTCTATGGTATAGATGGAATATAATTTATTATTCAATAAACCATTCAACACAATAACTGTAGATGCAGCTACTGGGGTGGCAAATAGCTCAAGGAGTATTATGGATCATGTTTTGTCAGATAGATGTAGTAATTTGAAATGTACGATTCAAGTAGTAAGTAACAGCTTATCTGATCATAATTTGTTGTTAATAACCATAGGTGTAAACATAGAAGTACCTGCGATAAAATGTAGAAAAGAAGTGAACAGAATAGATTATAAAAAATTCATCTCAAAATTTGAAAAATATATTCAAACCACAGAAGTTCAATCATTTTAGGAACTAATTGACTTAATCACTTCTCGCAAAAAAGATTCGGAATTCAAAAAGACGTATAAGATACGTGGAAATAACGACTGGATAAATCAAGAAATTCACGAAATGATTGAAAACCGAGACAAAACTTATAAACGAAAGATAAAGAACCAGGAAACACGAATTTGGAAAATGAATTTAAAAAACTTAGAAATGAAGTCAATAATAAAATTAAAGTAGTAAAGCAGATATTTCAAAAATCAATGGGAAAAAGTATAGGCACAAACATAAAAAACAATGGGGCTTTGTAAATAGGCTCGTCAATAATAAAGCAAGTAAAACGCAGATTGATTGTATGATCAAGGACCAAAAGGAAATACACAATAAATTAGAAATTGTAAACTATCTTAATGATCATTTTGCTAATATTGGTGCTAATATTGTTAATGGCTTAAAAAATGAAATAGCTATTGTTAGACCTAATGGTATAGAAATTGTAAGTAGTAGTGAGATGAATATTCAGCCGACGAATTAAATTGAACACACAAACACTACTTATTTAGGCACCCCGGTAGATCCGACCAATTGAGTCGCGTGCACCCTGTCGCGTGTTAGCTGGTGTTAGGTGGACTGACCCTGTAAACCACAGCTGTTAGCGTTCGGCTACTGCTCGAGATCACCGGGTGCCAGAATTCGCCAGCTTGCGTAGTATCCGAGAGCAGAGCGAGAAAAACAACATTAGGGGCGGAGCTTAGAGTGACCCTACTTGTCTTTGTTAATGTGCGGTGTTATGGCCTGTGCCAGTCGCAGAATAGCCTTTTGAACGACCGATCTCAGTTCGTTGTAGTCGTAGGACGTTTTTTTCAATAAACGCCGGTGTTCCTCAGGGATCTGTCCCATCCCCTACACTGTTTCTGCTGTACTACAACGAGCTGCTGGAAATAACATCCAGTCCAATCTACGGTACGTAGGCGACAGCAACATGCCTCACACATCAATGTAGATATCAAAATAATTTTAGAGTGGGGATAAGCGAATGAAGTACAGTTTAACATACAGAAAACTCGGGCAACAACAATGACAAAGAAATTTCACGTTGGCTTACCAACTGTGGAAATGTAGGGTCACCCAATGGTCGAGTCAAATTCCGTCAAGCTTTTGTGGATCAACATCAACAATAACATGTCCTGGCACGACCGCGTCATCAGTACTGCTAAAATGGCATCCCAGAAGCTTACAATTTTGTTCTGCTGTAGGAAGCTGTATACACTAGACTTATGTATAATATTAAACCTGGGAATACATGCAGGCCAATTTTTAAATGTAAACAAATTTTAACCTTTCCATGTATATATATTTTTAAGTGTGTACTTTATGTTAAGAGAAATCCTTCATGGTTCAATACATTAAGTCAATTTTACCAGTATAATACTAGGAATGGAAGACTTTATCTATAGACAATCACTCTACTAATAGCTTTAAACAGTCGCCTAACTATAATTGCATAGTAATTTACAACATAAAGTTAAATCCTACTTAGCAGATAATGTATTTCACTCGGTGAAGGAATTCCTTGAAAAAAACGACTAGTGAATAATATTACGATGTTTTTAATTTGTAAGGTGTTTTTTAATTTGTGACTGTTTTTTTTGCCAATAGCTGACGTGTCATATATGCAAACATTGTATCAATTTGACAAAAATATACTACTACTACTACACTAGAGCAACTACTGCTGCCCTACAAGGCACAGATCTGACCATCGCAGGAGTTTTGCTCCCATGTGTGGGGATGCACTCCGAAGCACTCTCTTAAGCTTCTGGACTCCATCCAGAAGAGAGCAGAAGAGAGAGCTAACAGGGCGCAAAAAGTACGCAAAGTAGGCAAAGGCTATTATTGTACCTTTATATCCCATTTTATTATAGCTAAGCGTCCGCGAAGACAAAGTTTAAGTACCTGAGTTCCGCAGCGGTTATGAAGAGGCGCACTCTCAACAATGTTGTCATAGCTCCGGGGGACAAGACGCAAGAGTCCCGGGTCCAGGATTTAGTCTCGACAGCGCTTTTTGCGGTACATCAGCCCAGGGTCAAATGATATGTGGCTATCATTCAAAAATGTGCTCTTACATGCTGCCCAGATAAGTCAACCAAAGAGTAGCATTCAACCAAAACAACAGTGGATTAGTAGCCACACATTGTCTGCTATCGAGGCACGTAGAAGCCTTAAGATCTCAGGTCTTGATTCAAATACAAAGCAAAACGCATATAGACAGCTCTCACGCGAGATTCAGAGAATATGCCGAAGAGATAAGAACTCTTATATACAGCAATTGTGTCAGGAAATAGAGATGCCTGCCAATACTAATCATCCGAAAGAGATGATTTTTAAGGTCAAATGCCTCAGTCGGGAGTTTAAACCCAAATCTTGGGCTGTTAAAAATCCCGAGGGACAGCTAATTACCAACATGCATGAGGTAATTGAGGTATGGCGAAATTACTGCGAAAAACTGTACCATGAGGATGGCCCTCAGGCTCTCTCATTGGATTTTGAATATAAACCTGATATTCTTTTGTCTGAAGTGGAACATGCCCTCAACAAGTTAAAAACTAATAGAGCTACAGGCATTGATGCTATTTCTGCCGAAACATTAAAATGCTTGGGTGAAGACGGCATCCCTCTTTTATATAATATTTGTAAGGGGGTCTGGTCCTCCGGTGTTTGGCCAGATGAATGGTGCACATCCATTTTTGTTCCACTTCATAAAAAAGGATCTCCAACAAATCCAGACAATTATCGCCTACTTTCGTTAATCTCTCGTGCAAGCAAGATTCTACTATATATTTTACAGTATCGTTTGGAGGGTTTTATTGGCTGGCAAATTTCTCAGGTGCAGGCAGGTTTCGTAAAAGGACGCGGTACGCGTGAACAGATCTTAAACTTAAGACAGATTATTGAAAAAGCCAGAGAGCATTATTTTCCCGTTTTTATCTGCTAAGGCGTTGGATAACGTAAAGTGGCCTAAACTGTGGGAAATCCTTATCTCCATGGGAGTCCCTTACCACTTAGTATTTCTCATACAGCAACTCTATGAGTCTAGCTCAGCTCGTGTAAGAATTGATGGTAACCTGTCTGGTCAAACAGCAACCAGAAAAGGAGTTCGTCAGGCATGCGTATCATCTCCGATATAATTTAACATTTACTCTGAATTTGTGATGAGACAGGTATTGGATAACTGGAATGGTAGTATAACTATTGGCGGAAGCAAAATATCTAACTTAAGATTTGCTGACGATACAACTCTTATTGCTGCTTCTCGGGAAGGACTAGTAGCTCTGTTGAACGTTTTAGAACAACACAGTGCAGCATATGGTCTTGGTTTTAACTACAACCAGACCAAGGTTATTATCGTAGATAGAGAGCATGTCAATAATCGAGAAATAAAGTCAATAGGCCGTTGTGAGGTAGTTCAAAGTTTTGTATACCTCGGTTCTTTGATCGACAATTCAGGTAGCTGTGAGAATGAGATTTGACGGCGCATTCAACAGGCACGGGTGGCCATGACAGAGCTTACTAAAATATGGCGTGACCATAACATCACTAAAGCTACCAAAATGTCACTGGTTCAGTCTCTTGTGTTCTCCATATTTTTGTATGCCTCGGAAACTTGGACTGTTAAAAAGGCAGATCGAGCTCGCATAGATGCTTTTGAAATGTGGACGTGGAGGAGAATGCTGAGAATTCCTTATACCGCCCATCGAACTAACGTTTCCATATCGGACGAGCTCGGTAATCCAAAGAGGCTATCCTCTGTTGTGTTGATGAGAATGCTTACATTATTCGGACATATTCACAGAAGCGACAATATGGAGAAATTTGTAGTTCTGTGTCATGCCCCGAGTGGGCGCCGCCGTGGCCGTTCCCCTACGCGCTGGGTGGATACGACGAAACAGTTGCTAGATATGGGTATCAAGAGCGCCATTGAACTGACAGTAAATCGCGAACAATGGCGAGCCACAGTTCTCAAAACAATTGATAAGATTCGTGTCGGCAATACTCTAGCTCCGACTTAGTGCATTTTACGAGTTCACAACATGTGTGTTAAGGCATTGTGACTATGATGATGAGCCCAGGCTACCCAAGCTACCAGTATATTTTACGTACGTTTAGAAACACTCTGTACAAAGGATATCTGCATATAGGTTCTAAGTTCTTTTTTAGTCTCTACTTGCTTTCCTAAGTCGCAGGCATGAACATAATAGTTCCATAAGGTACTGAAGTAAATAATGTATCTTGCTGAATGAGCCAGCATTAACGGTACTGTTCGTAAAAAAACGTAAAATTTCTCAATGTATTAACATTGATTTCTTTGTTCCTCATGCTTTATATCAAGAGCTGGCAGCAGTGCCAACGACGCTGTCGTCAGTCAACGTAGAATGACCAAAACAAATATTCCACCACAACGTTGAAAAATACATTCGTCGCCCGGCCATAGGTTAACGTTAGTGACTGGATGATGAAAATGTAGTTAGAAAAAAGCCGTCAAGTAGCTTGGCTTTATGCTTTCTAAGCATGGCAGTATTATCGCGCTGAAGCCCTATTGTTTGACTAGCCACTCCCAAAAACGATTTTTTCGCTAACTAAATCTTCATCTACATATATGATCAGGTGAACATGTAGACTGAATTCTAACTTACTGATTTTTGCTTTTTACACTCAACCTGTGCAGCCAACCCTAACAGCTTTTATCTACTAGCGTCTATTACCTGTCGGTTAACCTGTGACAAGTGAAATAAATGGGAGGTCCTCAAGAAACAAAAGCTTATAGCAGACATTTCGAAATCGGAGCTCTATCCACAGGTCAGCAATTGGACGGTCAGACTTCTTTGCCTAGCAATCTAGGCTTCCTCATGTCCCTCTGGTTTTTTAGAGTTTACTACCCTACGGACTTATTTTAGTCACCTAATTTTACCTTGAGTTAACTGTCGAAGACGTATTTCTAATAGAAGTTTATCATATGGAGCATGTATTACAATCATTACAGCTGATTTCACATACTCTACACCTATCGGGTGTTCCGGAACAGACTCATATATATAAATCTTTGACATCGAAAATAGGCTTTCTCTTTCCACTTGAAATATTGTGGAATTCCAAAGTGTTTCCTTAAAGATATGCTTTTTAGAAAGATGTTTCACTTAGACTGATTGAAAGAAAAAATGAATGGATACAAGAAGGAGAGAGACTTTCTGATGAAAACAGCCACCAATCTTCTGCACCTCTCCTTACTCTAGTTTCCAAGTCCAGTTCTCATCGTAAAGTTGAGGATGGCTTTGGGCCCCGCCCTTCAAGTTCAAGGACCCTTGAACTCAGTATAGTCTATGTCTAAGATCTTCACAGCGACATCTCATAAAAGTGACGTCTGAAAGTGTTATGCCAGAAGCATGCCCACAGGTATCCTTAGCCGACATTTGTCCAGTAAGAAAGTGTCCTAAATAAGATTTCTAGCCTGACGGAGGTGTCCAGAGATTCCTCTTCATCTCATAAGATGTTGTTTTGGCAACTACACCTCTGTTTTCCTTCTCATGGTACCTGCTGCCAGCCCTGTGGGGCCTGCTCAGGGTCCAGGAAATTATTTCGCGGTACCTGCCTTGCGAGAACATCCATCGTTTCATTACCGCAAACTTCAGCATGACTCGGCACCCACATAGGTGACGGTAAGTAATCAACCTTCTAGGGCCCTGAATTTTGTGAGTACGGTAGAATACCGTGGTGTAACCTCCATCGTTGGAGTATTTCTCCTATGTATGGCGATGCGCTCCAAAGCACTCACTAAAGCTAATCGATACGCCTACCCTCAAAAAGGACCTCCACAGCCTGGACATTGAAGAACAGTGGCCGACCTGTCCCTGTTTTACACATTCTATCACGGAAGATGTTCGAGTGAGCTCTCCTAGATAATAACACCAAAGGCCGTCCGAACGAGAAACGCATGCTTACCAGGTCGATTTCCCTACCTCCCGAACCAGTCTCCTCCAGCATTCCTTCTTTTGGAGAGCTTCGCTGGGAATTTATTTCCTGACGGCGACAACCTGCAGCGTTTCAAATCTAATGTGCACCGCCACTTATCAGTAGATATAGTATGTCACTTCTGGACCATTATCATCATTTTTACCTCAAAATTTCCCCAGATCTGGGGAAACTTCGGTGTTGCCACGTCAATTTTGCTCTTGTAATTTCAGTGATTTTTCCCCAGATCTGGGGAAATCTTTGGTAAAATCCAAGGTCCGACCTGGTAAATTTTCATACCACTTTGCAATGTCGTCAAATTATGATATAATGTGACACATTCAATAATGACGACGTCGTCATCATACCTTCGACGTCATCGTAATTTGTGACGTAACGGCACACATGTCAATAATTACGAAGTCGTCGTGGATTTTACCAAAAATTTCCCCAGATCTGGGGAAAAATCACTGAAATTACAAGAGTAAAATTGACGTGGCAACACCGCGTTTTCCCCAGATCTGGGGAAATTTTGAGGTAAAAATGATGATAATGGCCCAGAAGTGACATACTATACCTACTCCTATCCTCTCGCAGCGCTTCTACAGCACCGTAGGTTTTCAGCGTTTGCGGGAGGTTGACCATAAAAAAATAGGAAGACCTTCGCTTCTGGCCCGCAGACCCCGTGGTTGGAGCCTTCGTTGGTAAGTGTACCTGTGCACATGTGTACCAGACTGGCCCTCCCTCCTTAAGAGGCTGCCTGCCGCTTGACCCCCACTCTTCCCTTTGTAGGATACTTCACCGTAAATTTGCAGTCCAAGCAATATGTAGGAGAAATGATAAATATCACTCCTCATATGTACGATAGGGTCATCCCTTTGCAGTTCCGAGAGCATAACAGAACGTCCTCCCTGTGGGACTGTGGAGTGTTTGCTGTTGCTGCACCAAAAGATCTATTAGTCAGTGAATTAATTACTACCTGTACCATCACGACTTCAAATTAATGCTTCGAATCACTAATAACCCTGTATATCCAATCACCCGATTGTCAATATTATTGGCAAATCAGGAACTGGTCAATCATTACGTTTCGACAAGCTGGAAGTTAGTGCGACAGCGATTCCATATATACACTCTGCGCAGCTTTGTAAGGCTTCTAATTAAATTTCACCCGTGGAGCGAGAATTACATATTTTCACAACAAATACTACGGAATTCTCTCTGTGATTGACAGTTAAATGGGTTATCAGTTAACGATCGAGTAGACATTGTTCCGGAAATTTAATAGAATTCGCATGTTACGGCCAGAAAGGCGGAAAGAATTTGCGAATGAAAATTTTAATTTCACCCTACCGCAACGCTCAGTCCCGATGCCTTTCATTTCTGGAAAGCTGGTTTCCAGATTACCACTATTATGGTTTGTCTTTTATTTTATGTCATTTGTTATAAGCACTCGTATCCGGTATACCAAACCATTCGCCGAATCTACCTTCAGGTTACTAGTAATTCATCTCGTAATTCTGTGGCTTGGATGAACAAGGGCCTATCTGCAAAAACAAGTTTTTAGAAAATTGAAGATTTGTGAAAAGTTGTTGTTCATTGACGTTTCTTAACCTAGCGACATGATATTTTGACAAACGTTGTAATGAAGCGCCAAATATTCATAAAATATGAAACGATTAGGTTTATTGATGTCGTTAAAAGATTGTTGTAAGTTAGGCCCCAGCAGATTCGTCTCAAGTTAATATAGGCCTTGTCTTTAGTACAATAATTGACACACTTAGGACCAGAAAATTGTTACTTAGGACCGGTCGTCGTGCTAGGCTCTTTTACCTCGTCGAAATGTTCCTCATTATGTTTAATTACAGTAGTAGGAGTGACCAATTTAAGATTTTCTGTAGTAAAAACTATTTTGTCAAAAAAATACATCGTTTGCAAACTGTGTAATGTATATTAATATAGAACAAAGAAGATATTCATTATTCTAACAAGAAAAATCATTAGCAGATACACAGATGTATGCGAGATTGTGTCTCAGAAGTATGGGCTACTCATAGTCTAACACAATAGGACAAACGTCTTCGTCGTCACTGATGCTGTCAGCTTTTAAATTCAAATAAAATAGTTGACTGTTCGGATGTATGTAACACAACAAGGCTCTAATGTCTTCAAGTTTCATTTTAGGCAGTAGAAGTGGGTATGCATCATGTAGTTTTTCTAAACTAGGATGTTCTGTGCTTAACTGTCCTTTTTTAGGTTATTGTTTACGAAATCTCAAGGGCCTATAACATACATCAGAGCTAAAGCGTTATATATCTTTCAAAATAATAAGGACCTATAAGTAGTAGATAGGACCTACATTTAAAACTAATTATATATCTATGTTAGACTGAGGCCCTTTGAACCTTTTTATCTGCAAACTAATAGCGGCCGAAGATAACATAGGTCTCATATTTCTTGTATCATTTATGCCGACTTTTAGTTAGGCCTGAAAGTGAAGCAATAAGCAAAAAAAGCATAAAGGCTCAAGTCCATATAGGCCTCATTTTGTGGGTCTATATTACAAGATAGGTCCATCTACGACTTGCAAAATCTTTAATTAGTGTAGATAAGACCGTGATAAAAAGACCTAAGGTATACATAGGCCTTTATATACACCAAAGTGTCCATACTTAGGTCTTTTCACACACTATGTAATCCCCTACGAAAATGCCTTTTGACTTAGGACCTATTCCATCGGAAAGAGATCATTCTATTTATGAAGCTGAGTCCAAAACCCCATTTTAAGAAAATTTGCACATAGGCCCTTGTTCATCCCAGCCACAGAATTTATCCCACAAAAAAGGTGCTCTGACCAGCAAAATAGTGTGATACGATCCTATGTATTGCTTGCCACACCGACAGGTGAGGCGTGTATTGTGATCGCGAAAATTTTCGATTTTGAGATAACACGCTTTTTGGGTGTTTTATGGTGCCTGCATAACGGAACTCCACGCCACTCATTTCCGTCGGTCTGTCTGTCGGTCTATTGGCGTCTTTCTACACTCGTAATCAATGGACGAGGCGAGAATGGACTACTCTAGACTACAAACCCTACTAAGAGGAATTTACAAGGATCTTGGACACAACCAAATCGCAGAATATGTGGGGCACACCATAGTGGATACTAGAAGGACCACATAACTCCGAAATATATCGTCAACAAGAAATTCGAAACTATAATAAGAGATCGAGAACTCTGTGAAGTAAACAACCTGCATCGGGAAATAGTTTGGTACACAGATGGATCAAAAACCGAGCAAGGCACAGGAGCGGGGATCTTTGAAAGAGGAACTAGACAGAGCATTCCGCTAGGAAAATACGCCTTTTGTATTTCAGTCAGAGGTGTACACCATCCTGCAATGTGCTAAGATCAATAATGAACGATCCTACAGAAACAAGAGCATGGCAATACTTACAGACAGTCAGGCTACACTCAGGGCACTAGAAGCGCCCAAAGTTACGTCTGGTCTAATCTCGGAATGTTTACAAGAACTGGGAAGACTGGCTGAACACAACAAAGTAACTTTGGAGTGGGTGCCAGGACACTCAGGTATAAGAAGCAATGAAAGGGCGGACGAGCTAGCAAGACTAGGCTCGTCTGCTCTATACATTGGAGCAGAACCCGCCCTGGGAATGCTTAAAAAGCACAGTCAGACACCAGGTCGAAGAATGGATGAAACATCAGCACAAGGAGCAGTGGAACTTGTTGTCAGGATGTGTTCATAGAAAAACATTCATTAACGCTCCATGCAAGAAAACAGCTGAGACACTGCTCTCCTTGAGTAGGAATCAGCCCCGAATAACGACGGGTCTCCTCGAAGGACATTGTGGCCTGAAGGAACACCTGAATAAAATGGGACTCTACAATGGAGACCTCAACTGCAGATTGTGTGGAAGGGGAACTGAGTCAGCCCTACGTGTGCTCTGTGAGTGCGAAGCGCTAGATCACAAGAGACAACAGCTCTTTGGGAAGACCAAGCTAGAACCAATGGAGTACAGCTCAGCACCAGGACCAGTAGGTAAATTGCATAAACTTATGCAGGGATCCAGATTGCTGGAGTGGATACTGTAAATGAGAGGAGCAATAATAAATAGGCCTTAAGGCTTAAGTATTGATGGGGACAGTAAGGTCGGACGGCTCTTGGAAAAAAAACCCTCGTAATCTCAGTAACCGCTGCGTGGATTGTAATGAAATTTGGGTAGCGATATGCTGTGCGGCCGTAGCAGGTAATGCTGCTATAATTTCAAAAACCGGTGCATGGGCGGCGGAGTAATTACCAAAAAACAAAAAAATTCAAATATACCTCAAACTTCGTTTTTAGGTGTTTTTCCTGATCATTTTGTACTTTTTTTTGGATGGGGGTGAAATTTAGGGTGGTTCGGGGGTGAGGGTGGTAAAAGTGAAAAAATTGTTGGATTCATAGCAGACTATCCATTGATCTGTGAAAGAAATACCTAGCGCCATAAAACAATTCAGACCCATCCGAACATTGACTTGCATATTACAGAAACCAAGGTTCTTAGAATTTTCTGATGTAAACACACGAATATTGCTTCTGTGTTATGTAAGTTCGAAATTATTCCATTGATTTTAATGCAATTTTGGCATAGTATTGTCATGCATATTGACTCCTTTTATGGGGATACTTGAAATCCAAAGTTTATATTACGCAGCCCGGTCCTATATAGGATGTTTCATAAGTTGGGACTTTTTTCATACAGTAGATAGTACTCGCCAAAATGAGTGTTTTTTCCCAGTAACATATAAACGAAATATTTAGAGAAACGAGATACTGACCATTAAAGAAATCCTCAATTCTAAGTCCGTCCCAGGGCAATGGCTCGCCATGTCATAATATCACAACGAACAAGGCAGCGCTAGTGGTGCCAGAACTGCCAATGCCAGTGAGAAAAACAGGCAGTTCATCATACCGTCGCGTTGCTGTTGCTACATCTGCCGATCGGACTTTAAAGGCAACAACAATGGTGCATGCTTATAACAGTAACGAACTGATGGACATGATTTTAATGTACGGTGAGTGTGGTCAAAATACCGCTGCGGCTTCGCGAGTGTACGCCGATCGTTTCCCTAACCGTACTCGCCCTGCACTTCGTCGATTTGTATGGCTTGTGCAAAGAGCTAGAGACACAGAATGTCTCAATCCACATCGTGGTGGTGGCGCTGGAAGACCTTGACAACATCGTGTGGTCCAAATTGAAGAAGACATCGCAAATCGTACTTTTACCTGTAAGACGCCTGCCACAGTACTTATAACTTCGTAGCAACCAAATAGTGAGTACTTGCTTGAATTTTTTTTACTGTTTTGCTGCTGATTCACCGTGCACTAGCTCTGCCGTTTCAAGGGCTGTTGCTTCTAAAGAGGAAAGTCCCAACTTTTAGAACACCCTGCAAAATGACGATCACCACAGTGACTCCGGAGATGTTGAGAAATGTGTGAAGACATTTTGAATATCGCCTGTACGTCTGCATGGACCGAAAAGGCGCAGATTTGGAACCTTTCTTACGATAATATTTAAGGTAACAAAAATAATACTTCATTTTGATAAGTACCATATTTTTGATCAACTTCCATAATAGTTAATCAATCTTTAATCAGACTACACTATTTATTGTATTGGTCAAAACATTATGTTCCACAAGTATGGTAGTCATCACCTAAGATTTCGAAGTAGGGGTTGCTGGGGGTGAGGGGGTTGATGGCGCAATAATGACGTACTCGGTGGAAGAGTTCCCCCTCGAACTAAAAATCGGCGTGTCACGGTGATTTCCTTTTTTATTATTTCAGAGATAAAGTGGGTGGCAAATTTTAGCTGGGACTCAGTGCATAGTTTTCTATCCCTCAACAGAACTTAAAGTTTGAGTTGTAATTTTTTATAAGCTACGTGAAATATAGGGGTAGTTTAGTACGTTTGTGCAACGTTGTGGATATTTTTAGTGGTAGTTGATATCAGTGGTTTCACTTCAGTGAAAAATATAAGTTTGTAGAAATGAAATAAAAAATATGTTTGTGTATATATTTGAGCTCCAATGGTCCAATCCAGATGATTCGGCGACGAGAAAAGATAGACGAATTGCTACGTTTTCCAGATTTACCGGCAAATAAAAAATATACGCTGCAAGGGAAATATAAACGTGTCAGTGGAGTTCTACGTGAGGAAAATACTGAGTCGGCAAGGGCATATATACATTTTGTCGGGGTGTAATCGAATACATACGCCCTGAAGTTATTACGCTGAGTCAGATAAAAAGACGCCGACAGCTTTTTCTTCTGGCATACCATTTTAAAAACAATCCTATTACAATTGGTTTTAGAATGATTGCGTGGTATTCTTGTTTAAAGTGGGGCCTGTACTTTACAGTTGTCAGTTTTGGACGTGTCCTGCATTTTGATGAAATCAAATTTTAGCTGCATAGTTTTCTATCCCTCAACAGAACTTAAAGTTTGAGTTGTAATTTTTTATAAGCTACGTGAAATATAGGGGCAGTTTAGTACGTTTGTGCAATGTTGTGGATATTTTTAGTGGTAGTTGATATCAGTGGTTTCACTTCAGTGAAAAATATAAGTTTGTAGAAATGAAATAAAAAATATGTTTGTGTATATATTTGAGCTCCAATGGTCCAATCCAGATGATTCGGCGACAAGAAAAGATAGACGAATTGCTACGTTTTCCAGATTTACCGGCAAATAAAAAATATACGCTGCAAGGGAAATATAAACGTGTCAGTGGAGTTCTACTTGAGGAAAATACTGAGTCGGCAAGGGCATATATACATTTTGTCGGGGTGTAATCGAATACATACGCCCTGAAGTTATTAGGCTGAGTCAGATAAAAAGACGCCGACAGCTTTTTCTTCTGGCATACCATTTTAAAAACAATCCTATTACAATTGGTTTTAGAATGATTGCGTGGTATTCTTGTTTAAAGTGGGGCCTGTACTTTACAGTTGTCAGTTTTGGACGTGTCCTGCATTTTGATGAAATCAAATTTTAGCTGCATAGTTTTCTATCCCTCAACAGAACTTAAAGTTTGAGTTGTAATTTTTTATAAGCTACGTGAAATATAGGGGTAGTTTAGTACGTTTGTGCAATGTTGTGGATATTTTTAGTGGTAGTTGATATCAGTGGTTTCACTTCAGTGAAAAATATAAGTTTGTAGAAATGAAATAAAAAATATGTTTGTGTATATATTTGAGCTCCAATGGTCCAATCCAGATGATTCGGCGACGAGAAAAGATAGACGAATTGCTGCGTTTTCCAGATTTACCGGCAAATGAAAAATATACGCTGCAAGGGAAATATAAACGTGTCAGTGGAGTTCTACGTGAGGAAAATACTGAGTCGGCAAGGGCATATATACATTTTGTCGGGGTGTAATCGAATACATACGCCCTGAAGTTATTACGCTGAGTCAGATAAAAAGACGCCGACAGCTTTTTCTTCTGGCATCCCATTTTAAAAACAATCCTATTACAATTGGTTTTAGAATAATTGCGTGGTATTCTTGTTTAAAGTGGGGCCTGTACTTTACAGTAGTCAGTTTTGGACGTGTCCTGCATTTTGATGAAATCGATGCAGTACCATACATCAAAAAAATGAAGTCAAGTTGATTGACTCAGTACTTCCCTCACATTACGGTGATACCAGTTTATTATTTTCCCATAGCATGAAGCTTTAGTCTGAGATCCTCTTGCAACCAAATCATCGCCAGTACCCCCCCCCCCCCAAATCGTCTTATGCCGCTAGGACCTTCACAGGTCAATGAATAGCCTATTATCAATAATACAAACTTTTCAGTTTTTCAACCCGCGACCCCCCCCCCCCCCCAAACCACCCCAATTTCACCACCACCCAAAAAATTAGAAAACGGTTAGGAACCCCTAAAACATCTAAAAACGAAGTTTGAGCTGTTTTCATATTTTTTGTTTTTTAATTATTGCTACGCTGCCACTGGCACGATTTCTAACAAGCAAACGCGTTTTCCATCCTCACCACAGTAATAATAATGTGTCAAAATTTCATTAGAATCAATTCCATAGTTTTCACATTGCAAAATACAAAACGATCTAAAGCAATAAATACTCGTAAGTATACAGAAAATTCTAAGTCCCTTGGTTTCGGTAATAGGCAAAGCAGTGTTCAGATGGACCTAAAAAGGTGATTTATGTCGCTAGGTCTTCCTTCAAAGGCCAGCGGACAGCCTATTATTAATACAGCAAATGTTTCAACCCATCACCCCTCAACCACCCCAATTTCACCTCCACCCAAAAAAAACTCAGAAAATGATCAGGAACCTCTAAAACACTTAAAAACGAAGTCTGAGCTGTTTTTATATTTTTGGTTTTTTTATTATTTCGGCGCCGCCGCTAGCACGATTTATAAAAACCATACGCATTTTCCATCCTCGACATGTTAGTAATACTGTGTCAAAATTTCATTAAAATCAATTCAACAGCTTCTTCGTTACATAATATAGAACGATCTATAGCAATACCTGTATATTTACACCAGAAAAAATTCTAAGGCCTTTGGTTTCTGTAGTAGGAATATGCGGATGGACCTAAAAAAGTTATTTAGGTTTTAGCAACCTTCCTTCAAGGTCAGTGACAGCAACAAATTTTTCAATTTTACAACCCCCCACCCCCCAACCACCCCAATTTCACCCCTGCCAAAAAAAAAAGTAGAAAATGACCAGGAACCCCTAAAACGCCTAAAAACGAAGTTTGAGGCATATTTAAAATTTGTCGCTTTTGCTAATTACTCCGCGGCCCAATTTTCAAAATTGTAGCAACATTACCGACTACGACTCTACACCATATCACACCCAAATTTCATCAAAATCTATGCAGCGGTTACTGAGGTTAGAAGGCTAGTACTATAAAAAAGGAGGTCCAGTTGATTGACTCAGTACTTCCTACACATTACGGTGATACCAAATTAGTGTTTTCCCATAGCATGAAGCTATAGTCTGAGGTTCACCCCTTGCAACCAGTCATCGCCCGCCCGAAAAAAAGTGTACTATGCTGCTAGTTTTTATTTCACAGTTCAATGGACAGCCTGTTATGAATATAACAAAATTTTTAGTCTTATAATCCCCCACCTTCAAACCACCCCAGTTTCAACCCACCCCAAAAAATGTAGAAAAAAATCAGGAAGACACTTAAAAATGAAGTTGAGGGAATATTTGAAATTTTTTATTTTTGCTATAGCTCCGTCGCCTATGCACCGATTTTGGAAATTATATACAACAGCATATCACTGCCCAAATTTCATAAGAATCCATGCTTGGTTACTGTGATAGCGATGCAGGCTATTGTATTCAATAATTTGCATTTTTCTTGAAAATGGTTAGCCCTATCGAAATGTACCAAGAGACCATTTTTACGTAGAAATCGCTGGAATACCATATTCTAAAATCAAAATGTCAAAAAAATTACCATTTAGAAAATGGGGTTATTTGTAACCTTAACTCCTCCCGTATGATACGCCTCTGATTAAAATTATGAAATTCTGAATTCAGAATCAGATTCAGCGTCAGAAGTTTACCCATCGTACCTAATTTCGTAATTTTGTTATGAATGGTTTCGAGAATATCGAGAGAAAACCGTCTTCAGCAACATTTCTGGATCCATGTTCATATGGCATTTTCTTTCTATTTTTCGGAGTACTATTCGTGGTTAAAGTTTGCTAACATACTTAATTAACACCCTGTATAGACGTTTCAAACATATAATATATATAAATATATAAAATTAGCTATCTGGAAATAAATATGTTATCGTAAATTTCTTGAAGCGTTTTGTGGGAGTGGTTCAAAAAGCCCATCCCGTATAATAATAAATAATATCAGACGCAGGTGGGTATGGTAAAAATAGAAATCCAGGCTTTAGTACAATTCAAATTGGAGGATCCAGAACGCTCTGTAATTGGTTTCCTTCCGTTTGTTTAAATTCATGCAAAAGGGCAATTTCGCGCTGTAATCAGCTCCTGGCGATACTTTACCTTAGAGTAGAAGCAAAAAATTCTAGTGTTCCTATTTCCTTTTCATTCCAGAGCGGCGAGAAATATTCATAGGCGTAACAAGGTAAATTTTCGGAGCACAGTATCTGATTGGAAGCGTACTACAGTAATCCCAAAGATCCAACCCTAACCTTCACGATATCAGGGAAAATAGAGTAATTCAGCTACCTTGGAAGACTAACATGACAGAAGGACAACTAAGGAAATCGAAGATTTGAAACTGAATCAAGATCGTAGCAGGCGACAGAACGGTTCTGCCGGTGCGCCATCTGGTATACCCGAAGGTAACGGCAAATCAAAGAAAATCGCTGCTGAACAGCAGTAGATTTCTTAGTGGAAGCTAATTCACGCTTATTAGCGATCATCAGTGCGCCATAGGTCGATTGACGGAAATAGAGAGCATCAATTATTTCATGTCTTCCAGACATGTGAAGCATGTTGTAGCAGGCGACAGAAAGGTTCTGCCGGTGCGTCATCTGGTACCCGAAGGTAACGGCAAACCAAGGAAATCGCTGCTGAATAGCAGTAGATTTCTTAGTAGGACGCCACGGCGCGTCCGCTTGGCCACCAGAGAGCGCGGGTTCTATATGCTACTGCATATGAAAGCCGATATACGAGGGTTGCTCTATACCTCCGTCAATCCACCAGTACGCAGACAGCTAATTCACGCTTATTAGCGATCATCAGTGCGCCATAGGTCGATTGACGGAAATAGAGAGCATCAATTATTTCATGTCTTCCAGACATGTGAAGCATGTTGTAGCAGGCGACAGAAAGGTTCTGCCGGTGCGCCATCTGGTACCTGAAGGTAACGGCAAACCAAGGAAATCGCTGCTGAATAGCAGTACATTTCTTAGTAGGACGCCACGGCGCGTCCGCTTGGCCACCAGAGAGCGCGGGTTCTATATGCTACTGCATATGAAAGCCGATATACGAGGGTTGCTCTATACCTCCATCAATCCACCAGTACCCAGACAGCTGTTTCTGCTACAACATGCTTCACATGTCTGGTAGACATGAAAGAACTGATACTCTCTATTTCCGTCAATCGACCTATGGCGCACTGATGATCGCTAATAAGCGTGAAACAGCTGTCTGAGGACTGGTGGATTGACGGAGGTATAGAGCAACCCTCGTGAATCAAGATTGTATTTCTCATTCACCAGTGAACTGTGACTTTGTATGGTTGGATGGGCTTCAGGTAAAAATCTTACCAAAACATTGGGTTATGAGTTTTTCCACGTTTTCGTATGTTTTATTGTTGAAACCGATGGCATGCAGTATTGTTTAGTCCTAGGTTTGCAGTGCTCTGTTTTACAGCATTCGGTTATTGCATTACTGGCTCTCATTTCGGATTCATCAACAATATAAATGCAATACTCTTGTATTCTTTAAGGATCACTGACTTAGATAATTATTACGTAAAAAACAAAAGCTGCTTTCTGGCGCAATTATAAATCAATGACACTTATTCCAAAGTAACTTCTTACTACCGGGGTAGCTCTATAATAAGCGTGAAACAGCTGTCTGCGTACTGGTGGATTGACGGAGGTATAGAGCAACCCTCGTATATCGGCTTTCATATGCAGCAGCATATAGAACCCGCGCTCTCTGGTGGCCAAGCGGACGCGCCGTGACGCCCCACCAAGAAATCTACTGCTGCTCAGCAGCGATTTCCTTGGTTTGTCGTTACCTTCGGGTACCAGATGGCGCACCGGCAGAACCTTTCTGTCGCCTGCTAACCTTTTACTTCCCACACCGATAGGTGAGGGGGCTATTGTGATCGCGAAAATTTTCGATTTTGATATAATATGCTTTTTGGGCGTTTTATGATGTGTACAATGTACATAACGAAAATCCACGTCACTCATTTCCGTCGGTCTGTCTGTTGGTCTGTCTGTCGGTCTGTCTGTCTGTCGCGTTTTTCTACCCTTGTAATCTCAGTAACCGCTGCATGGATTGTGATGAAATATGGACAACGTTATGCTGTGGGGTCGTAGTAGGTAATGTTCTATAATTTTGAAAATCGTTATACTGGTGGCGGAGTAATTAGCAAAAAACAAAAAAATTCAAATTTGCCTCAAACTTTGTTTTTAGGCGTTTTAGAGGTTCCTGATCATTTTCTACTTTTTCTTGGGTGGGGGTGAATTTGGGGTAGTTGGGGTGGGGGCTTGTAGAACTGAAAAATTTGTTGTATTCGTGATGGGCTGTCCATTGATATGTGAATGAAAAACCTAGCGGCATAATACACCTTTTTAGGTCCATCCGAATGCTGCATGCTTATCATAGAAGCCACGGGACTTAGAATTTGTGATGTATACATACGAGTATTGTTTTAGATCGTTCGATATCGCGTAACGCGAGAATTGTTCAATTGATTTCAATGAAATTTTGACACAGTATTACTCCCGCGGCGAGGATGGAAAACGCTTATGTTTTGGAAAAATCGGGTCAGTGGTGGCGCGGCAATAATGAAAAAAATAAAAATATAAAAACAGCTGAAACTTCGTTTTTAGACGGGTTGGAGGCTCTTGATCGTTTCGCATCGTCCAGTTGAAGCATGCAGAAAAAACTGTGGCGTCTTAGTTCCTAAGGAGGGAGACGCAAGAAACTGTTTACGAGGGTTTTTGTGTTGTGTTGTTTTCGCGGGCGGATGGGCGACAATTTAGTTGCAAGGAGATTTTAGACTATAGCTTCATGCAATGGGAAATAATAAAATGGTATCCTCATTATATGTGGGAAGTACTGAGTCAATCAACTTGACTCCATTTTTTATCAAATATTTGGTACGCAGTTAATATAGGTTGCAGATGTTACCTTAACTTCACTGTTTGTGATTTCAACGCGCAATGAAGAATTGAGAATCTACTGGGAGAGATTACTCTTCCTCTAACACCTTAAAAAGAACATTGTATATTTTGATTCTACTACAGGTGCGCATCTGCATACTATCTACACCTTTTCCAGGTGTTAATCGGAAAGCGTCAATTGTAATTCAGAAAGCATCATATGTAAATCAGAATAGTGAAATGAAAATCAGAACGTATCAAATGCAAATCAGAACAGTCAATTGAAAATCAGAATGCGTCATATGTAAATCGGAATAATCAAATGAAAATCAGAACGTATCAAATGTAAATCAGAAAGGTTCATATTGATTTCAGAAGGTCTCAATTGTATATGAGAACCCATCAATTGCAATTCAGAAGGGGTGAAATGTAAATCAGAAAGATACATGTAGTAAGTTTTCCATTTCCTTCTGATTTACATTTGACCCCTTCTGGATTACAATTGATGGTTTCTCATATACAATTGATACCTTTTGAAATTCATATGATCTTTCTGATTTTCAATTGACTATTTCTGATTTACATTTAACACGTTCTGATTATCATTTGATTATTCTGATTTACATGTGACGCGTTCTGATTTTCACTTGACTGTTCTGATTTACAGTCCGCTGCTGTTTAGCAGCGATCTTCTTTGGTTTCCAGTTACCTTTGGGTACTAGAGGCAGAACCTTTCTGTCGCCTGCTCTCACATGCTTCACATGTCTGGTAGACATGAAAAATCTGATGCTCTCTATTTCCGTCAATCGACCTATGGCGCACTGATGATCGCTAATAAGCGTGAAACAGCTGTCTGCGTACTGGTGGATTGACCGAGATATGGAGCAACCCTCGTATATCGACTTTCATATGCAGCAGCAAATAGAACCGCGCTCTCTGGTGGCCAAGCGGACGCGCCGTGGCGTTCCACCAAGAAGTCTGCTGCTGTTTAGCAGCGATTTTTTATTGGTTTTCCGTTACCTTCGGGTACTAGATGGCGCACCGGCAGAACCTTTCTGTCGCCTGCTCTCACATGCTTCACATGTCTGGTAGACATAAAAACTCTGATGCTCTCTATTTCCGTCAATCGACCTATGGCGCGCTGATGATCGCTAATAAGCGTGAAACAGCTGTCTGCGTACTGGTGGATTGACGGAGATATAGAGCAACCCTCGTATATTTTTGACGCTGTTTAATTAACCGTCAGAGAGACATTACGCTGGAACCCACCTAGGGATCTGCCATCCAAAAACTACATTTATAATAATAATGTGAATAACATTATTGTTTTCATCCTTGCTAAAATTATGTAAATTTTCATAAAATTTTGTAACCTTTGAAATTTTATAAAAGATATTAGGAACGGGAATAGGTGTCTACTATTGGAGTTTTGTATAAGAAAAGGTATACAACATATTTAAACTGCAGACTTGCTAAAATGACGCTGACGTTTTAGAACCCACTTTTTTGCGCGGATTGTGAATCCTCATTTCACCTACGACAGGTGTAATAGTATCCCTAGCATCAATCTAGAGTTTAAATGCCGTAAGTCTACCGATCACTGGCTCCCAGTCTATAAGATAAGTGTATGCAGAAGCTGTGAATAAGTGTCTCTAATCCTCTATCTTATCTAGTCCCAAGACCACCTGAGTATCTTCATATCCTTGGTGTCATCAATTTATTGTGGTAACAAGGTATAGATATCCAAAGAGCATTGCCTAATAAGATTATATAACTCGCACATATTCATCATCCTTTATAAAGAACTTCCAGGAAGTGAGTATTTTTGCCTCCCTTGTAACAAGAATTTTGATTGATAATTCAGATCATTAATTCCTAGGTCACTAAGGATTAGGTCACTGAGCCACCAACCAACATACTGTCCATAGCAACCAGCCGCTCAGAGGTATGCATGATCCCTCATGCATACCTCTACTACCTAACATACTACTAGGCATACCGCGCACCGACATGCTCCCGCATGTCGGTGTGCGGGTGTGTCTAGTAGTTTCATCATCATGGTCACAATGTCTTAACAGACATGTTATGAACTCGTAAAATGCATTTACTCATTTTAGGAGTTTCTCTTGGGATATCTTTAAGATCTTTAATGCAGTAGTTTCCCATTTGCTTTGTGCATCCTCATGCCGTTGACCAGATAGCATCTACTGGTTCATCCGCCTTTAGGGGCAATTTCTCACCCCAAGGACAAGAAGGTGTCCTGACTCTTCTCATCTCGTCCACCCAAAGCTGTTGGTTGAGAAGAGGTTACTGCTTATACCGACAGTAGTTATCGGTTCCTTTTAGTCTTTTACGACACGCAGCATATACGATGGGAGATATTCTAACCCGCCCCCACACGGGGAGCATAGTGGTTTAGTTGTCAAGGAATAAAAACACAAAACCATGAAGTGGTTCCCTCGCACCAGGAGGATGAATAGTGCCTATAGCCATGAAGAACCATGTGTGGTGGTGCCCTTGCGAAGAAGCTGCCAAGAAGAATCTTCACATCCAAAACAAAGTTGCTGGTGCCCCAAAAAGGGTGGTTTCCTGTGAATGGGTTATGGTTAGCATTAGCACCGTATAAGAGAGCTTCACAGGACCTCACGATTTGTTTCTGAAGTATGCATCTTGGTATGTTCTTACACTTTGAAAAATTGCGTTCATATACTTTATTTAGAAGCCAAAAGGCAGACGCCCTTCATATGTTCAGATGGTAACCATTGAAAAAACAATATATGAGCGAACAGAACAGTGCCTTCTGGACTGTACTGTACTAGTTAAAAAATACTCTTATTATATTTTTTTAATTTCAAATAAAATTAGAAATAAAATACCAAACTAGACATAAGATTTATTAGCAGGAATGGACCACCTATCTACTCAAATAAGCTGAAGTACGCTGAGTTTAACAAAGTTGTTTTTCCTCAATCTCTGAATCTGAATCACGACCACTTGTTCCAAGATGTTTTCAAAATCTTGACTTTGGAGATTCTTTCAAATGATGATTGTGCAAAATGTGAATCAGCTTGGAGACCAGCTTAATATCATGACCACCGTAGGATTTTGACCATATGAGTTTCTTAACAGAAGCATGTTTATTTGTACTTACATATTTACGTGAGCAGGAGCCAACTTGCTTTTTGGTACTCATTCTAGCATCACATTCTAATCAAATATTGAAAATACCCCTACCTGTTCTGCCGACGAATATACCTTCAAGGAATGCGTTCAACCTAATCTTGTACAGTTTTGATATAACATTTCATCTAGCAATCTACACTAACGACTTATAGTTTTTTCAATTATGGTGTATATCTCACATATTGTGGATTGTAATATTGCTATATTTATCCAGCGGAAAAACAGGGCACAAAAAAATGTGATGTTCATGTTCATGTGTTTTCGATGTTTGGAAAACCTGTTTAGACCACAATACGACCGCGGCCATATTATGAGGAGGCGTCAACTAACAGCTGTGTATTTTTCTCTTCAGGAAAGGTGGTCTGATCTCCAAATGTGTCGGTGCCAGCCGTGCGCTTAGGCATTGGCATTTCCAAGTGGTGTAAGCTTGCTTCTGACCAAGTCACGAGAACTCACTCATTGCTCACCTGTTTTCCCGTTTCTCCGCTGGATGGATATTAATGAATTTCTTCATTAGATTATTGGTTTGACAATATAGAATAGGAACTTGCCCACAGATGTCGCTAAAATGTGAACAGTGGTTTAGGACATTTATGCTTAATGTAGAATGGAACGTCCAGGTTTTGGTATCACATAAACGATTATAACCAACATTATGTTAAATTCCTTATGGCACAACGCCATCCACATCGTGTTCGTTTCGAGAGGCGGTCTGTTGGGGTGTAAGCTTGACTACGGCCTGACGACAAAAATTCACTCATCTTGCTAGTGATCAGTCTTTCTTCGCTGGACAGAGAATAGTTATGTGTGAGACCAAGTAAGTAATATAAAAAGAATTTTCAAAACGGGTGAACCGTTACACTATTTTGTAGCGCTTTGTTACTCCTCATTGCAGTGTATTCCGGAGAGCTTTAAACTCGTCGAACTTTTTGGGATACGCAGCAATGGGGTGATGTATCTCCTTGGAAAAAGAAATCCAATGCGCCAATGGAAATGAACTAAATTTACCGTATCTGAATGGAACCAGCTCAGAATTTCGTCTCCTTCTAAGGAGGAAAAAAATCAAGACGAGCAAATTCTTTGTACAGAAAAGGCGGATTCTGCCACTGGAAATAGGAACTAATGAATTATTAAATATATTTCGAAAACATGTTTATTCAGGAATAGAGGGACAATTAAGGAGACTCATTTTTATATGTGTATAAGTCTGATGTTCTACTTTTGTAAGGCATGTAAGGCTATTTTTCGTATTATCGCAAACACTGCAGGAAAACTGAGAACACGCAACAACATTATCCAAAAGCTGTGTGGAACGACGTGGGGTGCCACGGCTCCAACTCTACGAATCAGTGCGCTAGCTCTTGTCTATTCGTGTGCTGAGTACTGTGCGCCTGTCTAGATTAACAGCCATCATACCAGACTAATTGACGTCCAACTAAATCACACTCTGAGACTTATTACAGGCGCAGTAAAGACAACCCCAACTCAATGGCTGCCTGTACTCTCTGGAACAGCTCCACCGCAGCTGTGAAGGAGTGATGCCCTTCTAAGAGTGTATAACAAGATTACGGCCAACAACAAACTGCCCATCCACCGAGCAATACCCCCGTTGCGGATAAGCAGACTTAAATCCCGACAACCACCAATAAGTGATGTAGAAGGGTTTAAAACCAATAACTTCGACTCCTTAAACCAATGGCGCTCCCAGTGGGAAGGTTTTCCAGAACACCACTCACGATGCGCATTTGTGGGGGCAGCCTCACTTCCAGGATCAGAACTATCCCGGAAAGAGTGGGTAAAACTTAATAGAGTCCGAACAGTCCACGGCAGATGTGCCGACTCCCTTTATAAGTGGAGCTATGTGCAATCTCCCTCATGTGACTTTGGCGCGCCCCGCCAAACTATAAACCATATTACGAGCGAATGTGAACTGCGTGCGTTTCAGGGATCGCGAGAAGAGTTTCTCCACAGCCACACCGTTGGTGCTGAAGTGGTTGGAAGAACTGGACATCAGCCTATAAATACCAAAGACTATTTATCTTAGTTTGTAGCTGTATATATTTTATTTCAGTCTAGGTTATAATAGTTGTTTTTTAATCTATATTTACTACTGTACGTACTGTACGTACTGTAGCTTTTGTACTGCACCTTAGATCCAATATTGGAACTTTTTTTTTGTAGATTATCACTGGTCATCACAACCCAAGCAGTCTCCTTAACCTTTTTATACCAAAACCTGAGAAATTATTTCTGGTCACGATATTTGAAGTAATATATCTATTTATCTTATACAATTATAATCAAATAAAAAAATCTTGAACCTCAGCTATAAAAAAGTGCTAAACATAAATTAAATTAATGGATAATTAAATAGAGTCCACGAAACGCGAACCAGACATCAACGTTTTTATTTCAACACGCAAATCCGCACCCCCAGCTAATAGGGGCTGTTTAATTCACGCAGGAAGTATAATCGTCTCTCATAATACAATACGTCTTGCGGCCACTCGAAAAACTTTCGCATAACAAAATAAACATCAATATCGAAATACGGACATGGACATCGAAGCCTCCCGCATGAATAATGTCGCCATCCGATATTATCGTCGTACTCTGACAACAAAGTCTATTGGTTCATTTCTTCTCAGGAGAAGTGGCCTTCCTCTTAGGAGACGACGCAGAAGCTTTAGCAGTTTTCTGTTTCGGTGCTTATGTCTAAAGAAGAAGAAGTAGTAGAAATAAGTAGAAGAAGTAGAAGAAGAAGCAGAAGAAGAAGAAGAAGAAGAAGAAGAAGAAGAAGAAGAAGAAGAAGAAGAAGAAGAAGAAGAAGAAGAAGAAGCAGAAGAAGAAGAAGAAGAATAAGAAGCAGAAAGGGGAGAAGAAGCAGAAAAAGAAGAAGCAGAAGAAGAAGAAGAAAAAGAAGAAGCATAAGAAAAAGAAGAAGAAGGAGAAGAAGAAGAAGAAGAAGAAGAAGTAAAAGAAGAAGAAGAAGAAGAAGAAGAAGAAGAAGAAGAAGCAGAAGAAGAAGCAGAAGAAGAAGAAGCAAAAGAAGAAGCAGAAGGAGAAGAAGAAGCAGAAGAAGCAGCAGAAGAAGGAGAAGAAGAAGAAGCAGAAGGAGAAGGAGCAGAAGAAGAAGAAGAAGCAGAAGAAGAAGAAAAAGCAGAAGACGAAGAAGAAGAAGAAGCAGAAGCAGAACTTGGGAACAATAATGTATTCATATAAAATACAATACAAATATACAAATACAATAATAATTTTTGTATTTTAAGCAAGAACGAGTAAAAAGATCAGAACACATTTCCCATAAGATTAATGAGTGTAAATGGTTGACCATGGACAATCGCAGGCCTCTACATCTGGGCGCATATATACACAAGCTTTTGAACGACGTAGATAAGTCAACTCTTACACAGAAGCTCATTCCTCGATTCAAAATTCACTCCAGAAATGTTCGGTTCAAATTTACCCTAACCATGCCTCAATACAGAACAGCTATTTTTCAAAGATCATTTATTTTTAACGCTATTCGTTTATACAACGCGCTTCGGGCTGAATTCAGGGCTTATAATATAAATAAATTCAAAATATATAATATGTATTTTGCCGGAAAGATATAAAATGGCAACAATATTAGGTACTAGTTTTAAGTTGTTATAGCTGTACTTTTTGTTCATAAACAGATAGCTCAACAATTTCAATGTTTTCTGCCCTATGTTCCTCCATACCATGTTCTTCTTCTTTATCAAGTAATTTTTGTATATAGTTATGTAATTTAAGATATCAATGTCAGTAGGTGATATTCTTGGTATCCTTTTTACTTGAAGTTCATTGTTTTTTTATCGGGCTTAGTCCCATTGGAGTTTGAGTAAAATAGCCAGGAGCTAGACTTCGCCTTCAATTTAATACAAATTGTATACCATACATTTTTTTCATTGAATAAAAGACGGTTTATTATTATTACTTGAGAGAGGCAGTAAAAATGTCGAATTACCTTCCGCCAAGCTTTTGGTGTCCCCGCGTGGGGGGCGGGTTAGAATATCTCCCATCGTATATCCTGCGTGTCGTAAAAGGTGACTAAAAGGAACCGAACTACTGTCGGTATAAGCAGTAACCTCTTCTCAACCAACAGCTTTAGGTGGACGAGTTGAGAAGAGCCAGGACACCTTCTTGTCCTTGGGGTGAGAAATTGCCCCTAAAGGCGGATGAACCAGTAGATACATCTCTGGTCAACGGCATGTGGGTGCAGAAAGCAAATGGGAAACTACTGCATTAAAGTTCGTAAAGTATCCCAAGAGAAACTTGTAAAATACATTGTACGAGTTTACAACATGTCTGTTAAGACATTGTGACTATGATGACGATGAAGCTTTTGGTGATCAACACCAACAACAACATGTCCTGGCACGACCACGTCGTCAGTATTGCAAACAAAAACTTCTTTCCCGCTGTAGAAAGCTGTATATACTAGAGCAACTACTGCTGCTCTACAAGGCATAGATCCAACCACCGTGGGAGTATTGCTACCATGTGTGAGGATGCGCTCCGAAGCACTCTCTAAACTTCTGGAGACTATCCAGAAGAGAGCAATTAGACTAATTGACACGCCTAACCTTGCAAAGGATCTCAACAGCCTGGAACATCGAAGAAGGGTGGCTGTCCCTGTCCCTGTCCCTGTTTACAAATTCTATCACGGAGGATATTTGAGTGAGCTCTCCCAGGTAATAACTCCAAAGGTCGTCCAAACGCGGAACACTAGAGAGGTTTTGCAAGCTCATCCTTACTAGATCGAGGTCCCTACTCCCCAAACCAGTCTCCTCCAGCATTCCTTCTTTTGGAGAACTTCGACGCTGTGGAATAAGCTGCCGGCGAATTTGTTTCCCGACGGCTACAACCTGCAGCGCTTCAAATCTAACGTACACCGACACTTCCCCTCGCAGCGCTTCTACAGCGCGATAGGCTTTCAGCCTTTGCGGAAGGCTGACCATAAAAAAAATTTATGCAAACATACTCTCAATACGAATCTATGACCATTGCAAAGACCCCTTTGAGTAACAGCAGGATTTTGTGGCAAGGCCCCTGTTCATTATCTTCCAATCTTGACAGCTGCAATAAACAGCCGTCAATCAGGAAATGAATTCTCCGTTGGAAATAAAAAGCAGAGAAAACACACTTTAAGCCGTAATGATGAGGAAGCATCAAGACTGGCAGCCGTAAGATTTCGAGCTTATTCCGGCTGTCAGTACTAAAGCCGAATAATTGAAAACCCACCACCTTCCGAATGAATTTTTCAGGAAATTTGATACTGTCACCCCACATGCAGGGGCATGAAAAAAGAAAAGCGCGCCAAGCTCAAACCTCCATCGATCCAGCGCCAAAATAATTTCGTTCCTTGAATTTTTCATGGGACTCCCTACATGTTTATTTTCCCCACTCATGTATAAAGTATATAGATGGAGAAGTAAACTGGATAACTAAACATGGCTGATAAATCCAAAATGACAACCAGTAACAGATCAGGCATCTTAAAGGGGTGACACACGTACGAACTTTAAGTACGCCGTTTTTAGGTTCGCAAACTTACTCGGCTCGACGTCTGACACACGTGAAGCTGAAATCACTCATTTTTATAATTTTCCTAAATAAACAAAACTTTTAACAAACGCCAAACACAACAAGCTTTGCGCATCGATGGCCTGCTAAAACAAGGTGGTGGCTCGCGGCTCGCAGTACAAGCCGAGACAAGCTACGAGCAATATTTCAAACCAGTTGGATCGCCGACGGTTTGCGCGACGGTTTTAAAGTACGCGTACTTACTGTTTTTTTTCCTCTGGGAGCCGTCAGCACTTAAGCCTATTGGCCTATTGTACTATGACTTTCCAGAGAGGGGACGGTGCACGGCCAGCACCGTTGGAATGATTACACTATCATCATCCCGGACGGTCCGACGGGGGTCACCCGTCCGGTCCTTCCAGTCGATCGTCCAAAGTGCCGGCCGCGTAAGATGCTCCGCTCAGCGCTCGCGTGGGCGACACCAACACGGTCGTACTTACTGTGACACACAGGCGAAAAAGGTCATCGAGCCATAAGCACGCGTACTTGCTCGTACGTGTATCACCCCTTTTAGGAGATCGATACTATCTGACATATAAGTGAATAATGTGACACGTAGACTGCAACCTCAATATGAAGTAATACCGTATCTCATCCCAGATTCAAAAAAAAAAAACATGAAGAAACCTAGAAAACTTATGGCCGACTCTTTGGTTTGGAGACCATTGTTCATGTTTTTCCTTGATGCATATCCAAACTTACTGAGTCACTGTCAACTGTTCAATTAGAAATATAATCATGATTTAACTTTATGTGTATATTAAGGGTCTAGGGTATAGCGCGCGAAATTGAGAATCCAAGAAAAGACGTATTCCCGTGTTAGCGAGGAGGCGTGGCCGCCTATGCCCTTTCTCTAGTGTGTGCGTATCTAAGATGAGGGGAGATAAGTCCAAAAATCCAAAGGTAAGGTCAAAGGGTCCAAAGGTAAGGTCCAAATGTCACCATAAAAATGAATTTCGCCTTTCCAACCTCCTGGCGTTACCTTTAAACTTACAGTAATGACTCAAAGAGCAAATTGAAGAAGAAAGCTTGTGCTTGTGCAGCTATTTAGCCTTTTTTGATATCGTGTTTGGTCGTTAAATTACAGGCATTTATAGAATGTATGATTTTGTATTGCGAGTTTTCTTGCACATTAAAAAACTTTTTTGAGAAAATCGAAAATAGTTGTCATTGATCTTAATGACCTTAGTCTTAACTATCGCCTTCTGAAATATTATATATGTAGTTTGAAAATAGAGTGAGTTATGCGAGAAACTGTGAGTCCGTGTTTTACATAGCAAATACGTATGTACAAATGTGTGTATCCAGGCCCCTTGAACGTGGTAGAAGCTGTCTGATTGTTTAGTCCTTCCCATTTTGTATGATACCATGCTCGACTACCTATATTTACTACCTTACACTACGAAGACTATGAAGATTCAGAATTGATGCTGTAGATTTTTTGAACCTCAGAAAGTAAAGTATAAGAGTTTTAAATGTTAACGAATTAGTGTTTTAGTCCACCGTACACAAAACTGAGAAAATTAATTTTTGAACGAGATTTGTATGATTTATATGTGAGGATACGTTAATAAACTTACTGTTTCTCAATTTCGTCTTTCTGTGTTTATCAAATCCTTTACATATACTGCTGTTACTATTTACAATAGGGTCAATGAAAAAATCGATTTTCGAGACGCAAAAACCTATTTACGAGAGAGGGTATGTATCATTATTATGTGTGGGAAGTACAGAGTCAATCAACTTGACTCCGTTTTTTTGATTTACTATAATCACAATGTAAAATGTAGTCAACATAAAACTTAAAATTTGTATTCCAAGAGGCGATGAGGGTTTTTAGTGTTGGTTCTCTGGAGTCAAACGTGACCTGTTTACCTGGCTTTGCCTCTCAGTCACTACAACTACTACTACTGCTACAAGTGCTACATACCCGGCACAGATTATATTTCGTGTATTGTCTTGACAGGACCTTGCCAAAAATTTCAAATCTAATAAACAGTTTAATACTTGAGCACCCGACAAAAACCGAATTATGAATAAATTAATAAGATTAACACGAACGACCCACGGAGAAGTATCCAAATAATTTATGTCATAAATTAAGAGAGTATACCCCAACCTGCGAGATTATTAAACATTAATGACGGATACCTTAAAAAGGGAAGGCACCCCCTCAAAATGTAAAGTAAATAATGGGATACTTCTTAAGCAATTTGTCAGCAGTGTATTGCGAGTTCACATAGATACAATACAATGCAATACAAAAATGTATTTATTCAGTATAAGCATATAAATACATTGGACAGCCACATAAGGGTCACAGCCTTTGTTTGTGGGAAAAAAACATGATTATGAGAGAAAAATGATAGAGAAGAAAAAATATAAATACTGATACGAACTAGTACAGCACCACTGAACCCATATAAATATACCATACATTCAATATATACAATCCTATAAACAAAACATCTAAAGAAACATACTCACATTGATCCCATCAGGAGCACTCCAGTGCCAAACTAAAAGCATTGCTTGTCTTGTTAACACTGTGACGTGATGTCTGACGAAACCAATGTGAGACTGCTATCTCAGATTTAATAATTACGAAAAAATATAATAAGCTGAACCAACGAACATAAGCTCACCACCTAATATTACAAATCGCACAGTATACAATGCTCACAACAGTATATGGCTAATGACCATCTGGTCGATACCTCAAATGAACAAAAAAAGCTGAATACTATTCCATTATTCAAGCAGCGGACATGGTGAAGACGATGTTAATACCTAAGAGCCTGTGTATTTCTTTCCTAGTTTTTGTTTTTATCCATTTTTTTGAGCTACTTTTATACATTGATTTTGAATTCAATTGTTTAATTTCATCGGGCAAGAGATTATACAGTGTAGGCCCTAGAAAGTAATAACTCCTTTGGGTAACAGTTTTTCCTACTCTGGGTGTCATATTTTAAGGGATTACGAGTGGCATAGTAATGGTCAATGCTGATGATCTATTACAATGCTGTCTTATTAATACTGAGTGGCAGGATAATTGACGAATATCAAATACCTCACTCTCCTCATATAAGGCTTCTGTAGGATATGTGGAGTGTTTACAAAGCATAATTTTTAATATCCACCTTTGGGTTCTCTCAAGCTGCAACATATGATTATTTGTAGTCCCCCCCAAGCTACAATGCCATATAATAAATGTGGTTCAATCAGAGCATAGTAGAGTGTTTTCAAATGATGAATGGTGAATATTTGTTTAAGATATCTGAGTTTATAAAAAAATTAACGTACTTTTTTAATAACATAATTTATGCGGATATTCCATCTCATATGAGAATCAAGCATTATGCCGATAACAAATTCTGCAGCAAAAGAGAACTGTAGGAACCATCAATTGCAACAGCTGCTGGGAAAAAGCTGGAGTACCAATTCAGAGGCATAAAGTACTTCTCGCCTTCTAACCTCCTCACTCTATACAGGTTGGTATTCGATACAGATATTTGGGGAGGTGATAGTAGAGGTGGTAGGTTATAAAATTCACCATCTAACACGTGGACACCGGCGGCGTTGCTCATTCTAAAAGTAGAGACGCAGCTGTCACAGCCCACTGGATCTTAACTTGCACAAGTGTACGTTCATGCCGTGAAAATGTTATGTTAGGGGATAAGATGAGATTCAGCCATCTCGCGCGGCTAGCTCAGAGGGGCAGACTCAGTTTGAATATCGTTAGCAGAATGATGGGCCACCAACGCCGGTGAGAAAGTGGCTGGAGGTAGCGCGGTGAGGCCGGGTCACTTAGTCGAACTGCCCATCTCTGCATGACAGGCCAGGTCTTATTTGGGCTTTATATAGCGTGAGAAAGTTAGATGGTGAGAAGTACCTTCTGGCTCTAAATAGGTACCCAAGTTTTTTTCCCAGCAATTGCTGCAATTGAGGCAATGTGTTCGTACCAGATCAGATTTTCTGTAACGTTGACACCTAAGAGCTTGAATTTGTGTCCTCTTGGCGGAACTTGATCGATAATTAGAACCTGGTGTTGGCTTGGGCACCTCCTCTGCCTTCCAGCTCGTCCACAGATATCGGTCTATTACTCATGTTGCCTGCATGCAAAGTACTGTCATCCACAAAATTGTGAATTTGTTTGGTAGTGCTAGAGAGTAGATCATTGATGTGAAGCTGAAAGAATATCGGAGCCAATACCGATCCCTGCGGACCCCTGCGATGATGTTACGGAAGGAAGAGGAGGAGCCGTCTACCACGACGTAGATATTCCAACCTGAGAGGAAGTCAATGAGCCACCGCAAAGCTTAAGAGGGAGGCCGTAGAACAAAAGCTTGTTTAGGAGAGCTGCATGCCAGAGTTGATCCAATGCCTATGAAATATCGAGAGCAATGACCTGAGCCTCGTCTAACAAATTGATGAGTTTGCTCCACACATGTGTGACGTAAGCTAGGAGATCTCCAGTTGATCTTTCAAGCAGGAATCCGTATTGTATGTCACTAATCAAGTGATAGAGTTATTTCATGAGCTCTTGGTTGACGTATTTCTCCATCACTTTACTGATCATAGAGAGCAGAGCTATAGGTCTGTAGTTGGCTACATCAGCTTTTTATCTCTTTTTGACACAGGCTGAATGCAAGCTCTTTTCCAATCTTTTGGGAAGATGCCGAAATCTTAAGACATTTGAAAGAGGCGCATAAGTGTGGGAGTGAGCTCTGGTGTGCACTTATTCACAACAATAAAAAATATCAAGTGACTCCAGCGCCTTCCGGACTATTCTTGTTCTGGATGTCATTTCGCCCATAGCTTGGGATACCCTCGATATCGATGGTAGCTGAACACTAAAATAACCAAGCGTTTGGATAGTTTATGTACTATCTAGATAGTTTATAAACAGTTTAATTATAACATATACAACTATACGACGTTGTCGACTTACGCACCTAACATACCAGCATTTCGTTGAAATTAAGCCAATTAAGCCTCAACGGTATAGCAAACCTCGTATTTACGATTTTCACAGTCTTCACTTATCGATGACTACGATGCCTTTTCACGGCTCAAAAAGTGATCTACAACTAACACAAAATCTACAGTTCGAGCTTTAGCGTACATTCATGATCGATCCATAGTGTGTTCTAAAGAGATATCACGCTTAATTTTAGACCTACTTCGTTCTGGATGACTTACCACCTCTCATTCGTACATAAACATCTACGGGTACATGCTGCTTTATAACGTGGCTTGCACGTTCTGCTTGATTACCTAGCAACTTTTAAGTTATTACCTAGCGGCTTTTTGAGACGAATCCATTTTAAATTACAACTTGCATATATTTTTTTAAATTATACAGTTTTGAGACCCCTTAACAAAGTTTCGGTTATCCCTTCACTTTTTATGAGTACTCATGATGTAATAGCACATTATTCATGTACCTGTAGCAAAAATTAGAAATGGGATGGCAAGTTTTCGCCAAACGGTCTGTTGAAACTTTGTGATCCCGGAGATGAGCTTAAGAGCTTAAATGCAATCTTATTTCCTGTGTTTACCACATCTACAACAAGTTTGTGGTATCAATGGATAACTGGAAAGATGGGAATGCTTTCACCTTAATGTGCACAGTTATCATTTGGTGACTTTTTAACACATTGTTGGACACTCTGCTGGCCGGGAGGCTTCGTAATATGGCACTTCAAAGCATTCCCATTTTTTTGCGTTTGTACATGATTTGCGTTATCAAAATATTTTAGGGGTATTCATTTTTGACTTTTTTTCATTTTTGAGGTTTTTCGTGACAATAAAAAAGACGGTTATATCCGTCGTGTCATATCACAGCAGACATTATGTTCTAGAATGGCAACCACGGCTATCAGTGTAATCGTAAAACACATCTTGTGGGAAGAAAAGGACAATTTTTGAGACAAAAGCTAAAACAGAAACAACATTTTATTGTATCAAATTTATAAACAAAGACACATCTCTCAGAACATGGACGGTATAAAAACAAAAAATCAAATTTATTAGCAAACAGAGGTATCCCCGAACAAAACAGAATTTGGGCACAAGTTTATGTTTGACGCCACTCTTTAAAGCAGTCTGCACACAAAGCAGGTTTAGTTTACAACCCTTGCATCTATAGCTAGTTTCTTTGCGTTTTCCAAACTTGAAACGTTGTTTGCGACTAAGAAAACATGATTTTATTTTATGATCCTGTGGTGGGGTCAGCTTCTCTGGAAAATGTCTCACACGTGCTTCGAGTTTTGTATTGATATGAAACAATATATTCCATATGTATAATGGGTGGACGACGAATATCGATTTAGGATGAAAATATCTGGTTACCTACCTCCCATCAGTACTGAAAACATGAAAATCAAACAAAAACACAATTGCAATATGGCAGCTATACACGTGGCCAATGCATCACATTGAAGGTTATGGACGGTTATAGCCGTCATGCCGTTTTACCCATGCACCTTAGAACATGAATAGTTGGGATAGCGTATAGTAGGTTAGAATTTGGCAATTTCAGAAATGACGAGCTTCACGTTACGGCACAAACATTACTTAACAAGGCAAGTATACCGACATTCTGACGGTCGTCGTCGTTCTGCCGTAACAAGCAGATAACTTTTTGACTGATATAGCCGTCGTGGCGTATCACGATCACTCCCCGCAGACGGCTATAGCCGTTGTGTCCAACAACGTGTTAAGATAAATTAAATTTTTAACGTTTCCTGAAGTCAGTTTTCAACGCATGCTGATTTAGAAACTATCTCGCAAAGTGTTTAGTACATAATCACTTTCTTTTAGCCGATAATGATGTAGTATACTGATTAACTAAATATAAAAAGAAATATGTGCATAAAAAAATATGCATTTTACACCAATCATTTTTCTTACCACATAGCTTGAATACCGGTAGGAACGTGATAGGTCACCACTAGTGCATTAAGGCCATGTCACCCATTAGTCGAACAGAATAGAAAAAATAGCCGTAAATGTACCCAATTTCGCTGTAAATAAATGAAACCTACATACTTTCCCAAGAAATATTATCTAGCCGTTATTTTTCTTTTACCACTCACCCTGTTCGAGGTAATCACCTCCTTGTCGTACATGCTGAAAAGAAAGGGACTGCTTGGATAAATTGTAGGCATAAATAACAGTGATCATTTTGGGGAACACTTCCTTCATCATCTACGGTTTGTTATAAATGAAGGAAATTATCCTTTGTAGACATAATAAACTACGATCTCTACGTAAACAGACTTATAGACTCGACAAGGTTTCACCAAAATGTGATATTTCAGGAGCTGTTTTCTGGGCGCCTTCTACTTTCCATGCGTAAGCGGTCTAAGGACCTCGACACACGTGTCGATCTAGCTGATACGTTTATAGTTGTATATGTTTTTGAATTAAATTCTATTAGAAATCTTACAAGCACATACAACAAGAACTACAAATACCACTCTTTTGGATTAACTTCAATTTTACTCTTTCTCTTCTCTCATCTCAACTGTCTAGCAGAGCTTTGAGGGGCTAGAATCTCCCATTTTTGTTAAGAAATAGAATGTACTTAGGTAGTTTACGTAGTTGTTCGTTTTGTTGAAGAACAAAGATTCTCCCCCTATATGAAAATTGTAGTTACTGATCTTAGGCGGAATTGTCACAGGTATTCATTCAAAATTATGGAGCATGTAGTAGCGACTTTTAAAAAAACAAAGTTTTGCTACTGGTCAACAGATGGAGCTTTATATATTGCTATCACTAGTATCATAAAATTTAACAAAACCAAGCGAATTTCGTATGGGATGGCGGGTCGGGGAGGGTGGGCGGGTTTATTCTTTCTCTTCTCTCATCTCAACTGTCTAGCAGAGCTTTGAGGGGCTAAAATCTCCCATTTTTGTTAAGAAATAGAATGTACTTAACATAATAGGTAGTTTACGTAGTTGTTCGTTCTGTTGAAGAACAAAGATGCCCCCTATATGAAAATTGTAGTTACTGATCTTAGGCGGAATTGTCACAGATGGAGCTTGAGATATAGCTATCACTAGTATCATAAAATTCAACAAAACCAAGCGAATTTCGTATGGGATGGTCGGCCGGGGAGGACGGTTGGGATTACTCTTTCTCTTTTCTCATCTCAACTGTCTAGCAGAGCTTTGAGGGGCTAAAGTCTCCCATTTTTGTTAAGAAATAGAACGTTGTACTTAACATACTAGGTAGTTTACGTAGTTCTTCGTTCTGCTGAAGAACAAAGATTCTCCCCTATATGAAAATTGTAGTTACTGATCTTATGCGGAATTGTCACAGGTAGTCATTCAAAATTATGGAGCATGTAGTAGCAACTTTTAAAAAAACATAGTTCTGCTACTAATCAACAGATGGAGCTAGTATCGCAAAAGCGAATTTCTTATAAGACGGCCGAGCACTCTGACCACTATTCAACGACTATTACTACTAAGACCAACTGTTTAGCCAGGGCTGTGAGGTTGTTAACTAGACTGAATCATAACACTCTTGTTCTATATAAAGTTTATTTAAAATAAAAATGTAATTACATATGAGGTTCATAAATATTGGTGATACATGTATAACGATTACTAGATTTCATAGGTTTAAATGGAAATATTACAGAACTGAAATCAACTGAAGTATACAGGTATTAGCATTGACGCAAATGCTCTGGAGCATGACAGTGTTGCTGTGGGTTCAACGAAGGATGAATAGGCGGTGAAAAACATCTGACATCTTCTACAGATAGCTTGCCATTCTCACTTGATTTCAAAAACATATTCAGACTTGCAAATATTTGAGAATTTAATACTTCGAATCTCCTTATTCTATCCACCATCCTCTTCAGATGCTGAAATAGAGAGAGAACAGGTAAACTTAATAGGCAACTGATATGTAAAAAGGAAAGCTAAAAATAACTGTCTCATAAAGAGGAGCTCATTTACTATCGACGCCAAGTCAACTGCAATAGTAATGGAAAAACCACATATCCAAGTGTACTGGACGCGCTACAGCCCTTCCTAGGCGATATTTGCATAAGGGTGTTCAAAACGTCCCGGACAAAATGAAAAACTTTGGAAATGCACACAAAAAAATGGTCAAGACAAAAGTCGTAGGAAATGTTCCTGGTTATCCGATGGTGATCTTGTTGGTGACCTTGACCTTCTATGCCATTTTTCAAGGTAAAGACGATTTTCTGAAATGGAAGCCCCTACTTCTGACACCGCAAATGATAAGCATGGAACATTTTATGTCCGGATAAGACCTTGATCTTTTAATCGTGACCTTAGGCAGTCCGAGGTCAAAGCTTTTACAACGTCAAGAGCACATCTGACGTAAAATTTCCTGCGCTTTTCATTTCGGCTGTCAAAAGTGTCAGTGTGAGAAAATCGACTTGACTTTGTCAAGGTCAGCAACAAGTTCAGCATCGGATAACCAGGAAAATTTACTATAACTTGTTTTGACCATTTTTTGTGTGGTTACACCCTGTACAAAAAGAGCAACTAAAGCTCAAAATATACAACACAAAACAACAACTCGGTGAGTTGGGCGGCTTTGAGGGTCTTGGCAAGTGTAGTCCTGAAGTCCTGTCCTGAAGACACTGGCCGAAGACCAACAAGGTAACGTTATCTTGGGTGCCTAGTCACATAGGACTGGGTGGCAATAAGAGGGCCGACAGGTGTGCCAAGGAAGGCGCAAAACTTCCTCTCATCGGACCAGAGCCAGCATTTGGTATATCATCCAACATGGTATGGACAGCTGTCACCATATGGGTGTCAAATGAGCACCAGAAACGCTGGGTCGGAGTGGTGTGGGGAATGTTCAGTCTAAGAGAATGCTGAGGGGATGCTTTCAGATTAAGCAGGAACTACGAAAGGTGGTTGGATTTAAACTGACAATTGGACATTCAGTGTACACCTGTAAAAGCTGGAGATTGATGTGGCAAAGATGTGGCGTTCCACCAAGAAGTCTGCTGCTGTTTAGCAGCGATTTTCTTTGGTTGTCGTTACCTTCGGGTACCAGATGGCGCACCGGCAGAACCTTTCTGTCGTCTGCTCTAACATGTTTCACATGAAAAATCTGATGCTCTCTACTTCCGTCAATCGATCTATGGCGCACTGATGATCGCTAATAAGCTGTCTGCGTACTGGTGGATTGACGGAGATATAGAGCAACCCTCGTACGATACAGATATTTGGGGAGTTGATACTAGAGGTGGTAAGCTAATAAATTGACCATATAACACAATGTCCAATTCCTGTTGGTTTCCGAGATAAATTGAATTTTACACATTTTCATTAAAATGCAGACTTCCAAATGGAAACCCTAATAAAACAAAATCTTATTGTCGGATTTTGGGATTTTTGGTGCAAGCAAATATGCTATTACGTCATTATCGGCTAAAAGAAAGTGACCGTGGTGTCAAAATCAGCATGTGTTGAAAAGTGACTTGAAGAAGCGTTACAAAAAAATGAATTTATCTTAAAAAAAACGGTTAAATAATTTATTACCCGTGCAATTAAATTACCAATAACCCTGTATATTATCTTGCATTTATAGCAAAAAAAAAAATATTTTTTTTAATTCAAAACCCCAATTGCTAATCAAATTCTTCTCTTTTCTTCTAATTTAGGCCCATTGTTGTTTAATATATTTATCAAAAATGGATCAAATGCATTGGATAGTGAAATTTTAATGTTTGCTGATGATGTGAAGATCTTTAGAGTTATAGAGAACATGTCTGATGCTAGGTTACTACAAAAGGACTTAGATCGCCTTTCGCATTGGTGTGATGTTAATGTGCTTTATCTAAATGCTTCAAAATGTTTTAAAATAACATTCAGTAGGTCTCATTCTCTTACAAGATGCCAATATACAATTAATGGTGAAGTACTACAAGATGTTGATCACATCAAGGACTTAGGAATTATTTTCGATACAAAACTAACATTTAATTTGCATATTGAAAGTATTATCAGCACAGCAGTCAAGATGCTAGGTGTTTTGTAAGTCGGAATAGTGTGGAATGGTCGCCTCATTTATTTAAAATTTTGTATTGTTCCCTCGTCCGTTCTTTATTTGAGTACTGTAGTTCTATCTAGTCTCCAAGTTACAACACATATATTTTTCAATTAGAGCGTGTACAAAGAAAATTTTTAAGAATTTGTGCCTTTAAAATGGGCTGCATAAGAGAGGAGTATAGTTATACTAATACACTTACTTCTCTATATGAATATAAGCACTCTTGAGCGACGTAGGAAAGAATTCGACTTGTTTTTGTTCCGACTTATTGCAGAGAGTTTCACTAAATGCTAACTCTAAGAGAACGAGACACTAGTATAGAACTAGTATAGAAATATTTGAGTCTTCTTTTAGTGTTTTTAAAAGTCTTGTTAAAAATACTCGTAGCATTTAATGTGATTTTGTATATATTTGTAACAAGGGTTTCACCCGCTAAATAAACAAATAAATAAATTTTTGGTATTGCTTAATGAAAATATTATAAATAAAGATGAGTTTTATAAAATCCGTGAAGTAATTTAGATAAGGTTATTTAATGTTTAAATGATAAATGATTAAATCGACCCGTTGGCGGAGGTGGAAGGATATTTTCCGTTAACGATTTCGTCCGCCACTCTGGACACGCCTTTATATCGAACACAATGACACGAGCGCTCAGAAAAAACGTCCTCCGAATACGATAGAGCACAGAATTCTTCCAATTTGAAGGCAGGAAGTAGATACACCGTTTTTCTCTAAACCAATCTATCAAAGGGGAAATAGAAATGTTGGGCCCTGAAGTGTTGCTGAGTGTTTTTATATCCTTCCTATTATGAAAGAATACAGAAAACTCGATGAGTTTTTCCTCTCTTTATTGTTTTACAAACTAATAAATTGTTCCGTTATAGTTTTGTCCAATATGTTGCCGAGGACTTTTTTCAACATGGATAATGGCATTTTTTATAGTGCCAGTAAATTGACCAGCAAAAAGAATTCAGTGAAAGATTTAAGGACGTTGCCATAACTCTAATAATAATCCAATAATTAATTTACATTATATACAGGGTGAGTCCTAAGTTGACATGTTTTTTACTGTGTATAGTAGTCGTTAGTGTGGACAACTCTTTTAAATAACTTTTTTCAGAAAACTGAAAAATGAGCGAGATATAGAATAAGAAAAGGATATCCGAGCTTGTGTATTGAGACGTACCTGGTCTGTTTATATTTATTTTTTTGCTCGGAGTTTTATCAAATCGATTAATCATTGTACCTGTCAGACAGTGAAGTAGTCATTTTTTACGAGGGTTGCTCTATATCTCCGTCAGTCCACCAGTACGCAGACAGCTGTTTCACGCTTATTAGCGATCATCAGTGCGCCATAGGTCGATTGACGGAAATAGCATAAGGTCTTTCATGTTTACTAAACATGTGAAACATGTGAGAGCAGAGACAGAAAGGTTTTGCCGGTGCGCCATCTGGTACCCGAAGCTAACGGCAACCAAAGAAAATCGCTGCTAACAGCAGCAGACCTCTTGGTGGAACGCCACGGCGCGTCCGCTTTAGCCACCAGAGAGCTCAGGTTCTATATGCGACTGCATATTAAAGTTGATATACGAGTCCACCTCCATGTGCATCATGTAGTTTTTTTAAACTAGGATGTTCTGTGCTTAACTGTCATTTTTTAGGTTGCTGTTAACGAAATCTCAAGGGCCTCTAACATACATCAGAATTGAAGTATTATATATATTTTTCAAAAGAATAAGGACCTATAAGTAGTAGATAGGACCTACATTTAAAACCAATTATATATCTGTGTTACGCTTAGGCCCTTTGAACCTTTTTATCTGCAAACTAAAGATGGCCGAATCGGATAACATAGGTCTCATATTTCTTGTATCATTTATGCCGACTTTTAGTAAGGCCTCAAAGAAAAGCAATAAGCAAAAAAGCATAAAGGCTCAAGTCGATATAGGCACCATTTAGTGGGTCTATATTACAAGATAGGTCAATTTACGACATGCAAAATGTTTAATTACTGTAGATAAGACCGTGATGAAAAGACCTACATAGGCCTTTATATACACTAAAGTGTCCATACTTAGGCCTTTTCACATACTATGTAATCCCCAACGAAAATGCCTTTTGACTTAGGACCTATTCCATCGGAAAGAGCGCATTCTGTTTATGAAGTTGAGCCCAAAACCCCATTTTAAGAAAATTTGCACATAGGCCCTTGTTCATCCAAGCTACAGATATATCCGTCCAGTTCCTTCTATTGAACTAGCTCGGTTTTCTTGGCGTTAATCGACCTGGTTGCATCTTGATCCCACAATGCACAAAGCGCCTTGCATTATATCTGAGGCAGTACCTTATGAATCGACCCCTGAGCACTATGCTGAGATCGTCTGCATAGGCCTGCATCTACAAGTGCATATATCGCTCAGCCCGTCTAATATTTAGGATGAAACTTTGGATGTGTACATCTAGTCTTAACACTCAACCGAGAATTCACAATGTACGTTTCCGAAAACTATTTTTGTTAGTATTTGCTAGAATCACGGCCACTACGTCCACCTTATATAAACCATAAATTGTTAGAAGAAATTAGTTGCCAATGAGCGTTGAACGCAGAGGTCATCTATCAATTTATTATCGTCAAAAATGAGATTCCTGAACGTTTAATACTCTTCAGGGTATGGAGTGAACAAAAAAATTAATTACAGGGTCATTTATCAACGTAATTTTAAGTTTGCGCGAGGAAATGAGGGGAAACCTAAACTGACAACAACCCTCATGACGCTTATATACGTATATGAGACATAGCCGCACCCTAAGTAGTTCTAAAAGGGGTGAAAAGGATTACTTAACCACATTTTTAGATTAATACTACATAGTACTTCTGTTAAACACAGGGTGTTCTAAAAGTTGGGCCTTCCCTCTTTAGAAGCAACGGCCCTTGAAACGGCAAAGCTAATGCACAGTCAGCCAGCAGCAAAACAGTAAAAAAATCAAGCAAGTACTCACTATTTGCTTGCTACGAAATTGTAAGTGCGGTCCTGTCGCAGGCGTCTTACAGGTAAAAGTACGATTTATGATGTCTTCTCCAATTTGGACCATACGAGGATGTCTAGGTCTTCCAGTGTGTCCACCACGATGTGGATTCAGACATCCTGTGTCTCTAGCTCTTTGCACGAGCGAGACAAATCGACAAGGTGCAGGGTACGGTTAGGGAAACGATCGGCATACACTCGCGAAGCCGCAGCGGTATTTTGACCACACTCACCGTACATTAAAATCATGTCCACCAGATCATTATTGTTATAAGCCTGCGCCATTATTGCTGTTTTTAAATTCCGATCGTTAGATGTAGCAAGTCAAGCACTCTCGTACACTATGCCACAGCAAAGCGACGTATGACGAACTGCCTGTTTTAGTGTTTTCTCACCGGCTTCGGCACCGCTAACGCTGCCTTGTTTACTGTGATATTATGACATGGTGAGCCATTGCCCAGGGACGGACTTAGAATTGAGGATTTCTTTAATGGTCAGTATCTTGTTTTCTCTAAATGTTTCGTTTATATGTTACTGGGAAAACACACTCATTTTGGCGATTACTATCCGCTGTATAGAAAAAAGTCCCAACTTGTCAAACACCCTGTATTTTTTAAGAAATCATACTTCAAGTTGACGACAATAGTGATAATATGATTTATTCGGATAGCCATTTATTATACTGGTACTTCACTTGGCATAGTGTACTTGTTTTATTTGCCAAAAAAGATGGAGTGTGGAAAATCTATTTGGGGTATTTGCCTTATTTGCGCAAAGAGGACAAATAATGCAAATCGCTAAATACGAGTTTCCGTCCACTTGCCGGTTTTTGGTCACACATCAAAGGACTCAACTAAGATCAATATTTATGCTGACCGACATTGAGTGAACGCATGTTTGTGGTATTTGCGCAAATACATCAAATATTTGGGCAAATACAGCGATGCCGCTACACGAAAACCCTACACCAACTGAAGTTCCGGCATTAGAAGGGCAAGCCACTTGCATCTCAGCGGATTTGGCCTATTAAGCACCTGAAAAGGGACAGCTCAATACCAGTATCACAGTATACTAGAAAAACTACCTCTGGGAAACATGGGCTAGCCTCGACAGAAATATAATCCACCAGAAGAGCAACCCTCGTTTATCGACTCTCATATGCAGTTGGCATAGAAGCGCTCTCTTCTGGTCAGGTGAAGCGAATGCGCCTTTGCATTCTGCCAAGAAATTTGCTGCTTTTTAGTGGTGACTTCCTTTGGTTTGCTGTTACCTTCGGGTACCAGATGGCGCACAGGCAGATCTTTTCTGCCGCCTACTCTCACAACAGGAGTGTAGACTTTGCCGTCAATCTCCACAGCCTGCTCGATATATATTTTAGACTGCGAGACACTCAGAGCGACAAGAAGGGCTCTGTTTGGTATGATGACGCAGTCAGATGACAGAACTGACCGTAGGATTGGTAAAACGGTCAAGGGCACAGAAATTGGCATACCTGACTACGGGACACACAATAAACTTGAGTCCACCCTAAAAAACTCAATCTAATCCAATCTCTTATTATTAAAATTCAATGTTCTACAATTGCTTTTGGGAGAACAGAGAGGGTGTTATTGTTATTAATGTAATATATAATAAGTTCTTCCCCATGGTGCAGTATAAGGCTGGGGCACGTCCATGATATAGGACGATGAATATGAAATATAGATCTGCCGACCTAAATTTAAGCACACCAGATGTGAACTTATACCCTTAAAATTTATCAGCGGGAGACTAGTATATTCACAAAACAGATATATTCCGATAAATCTTGCATGTCGGAAGAAATTGAAGACGATTTTTTATCCGATTCAATGCGAAATCGTACAAATAAGACGCCCACTCCAAGCCGTGACATATGTAGGTCATCATTTCGCTGAAGAGGTGAGAATGGAAAATTGTTACATTTTGATTTCGTTATCCCGGATGATGTGTAGGGCTTGTCGTTGAATGATGGTTTTGGTAATAAAAAGGTAAAGTACATTAGGGAAATATTTTTTTATAAACATATTAGGGTGTAGCCATAAAGAAGAGCATCTGCTTTGATAACCGGGGGCTTATTCATAAGCAAAAAGAAGGAAAATATTCGGACCCTTTAAATATAGGGTGATCATATTATACAGGGTGTTTCATAAGTTGAGACTTTTTTTCATACAGCGGATAGTACTTGCCAACATGAGTGTTTTTTCCCAGTAGCATATAAACGAAATATAGAGAAATAATAGAGAAAACGAGATACTGACAATCCTCAATTCTAAGTCCGTCCCTGGGCAATGGCTTACCATGTCATAATATCACAACAAACAAGGCAGCGCTAGTGGTGCCCGAACTGCCGATGCGGGTGAGAAAACCAGGCAGTTCATCATACCGTCGCGTTGCTGTTGCTACATCATCCGATTCGACTTTAAAAACAACAACAATGGTGCATACTTATAACAATAATGAACTGGTGGACATGATTTTAATGTATGGTGAGTGTGGTCAAAATACCGCTGCGGCTTCACGAGTGTACGCCGATCGTTTCCCTAACCGTACTCACCCTGCACTTCGTCGATTTGTCTGGCTTGTGCAAAGAGCTAGAGACATAGGATGTCTGAATCCACATCGTGGTGGTCACGCTGAAAGACCTCGACAACATCGTGTGGTCCAAATTGAAGAAGATATCGCAAATCGTACTTTTACCTGTAAGGCGCCTGCGACAGGACCGTACTTAGAACTTCCGTAGCTACCAAATAGTGAGTACTTGCTTGAATTTAAAAAAAACAGTAAAACAGTAAACTGTTCTGCTGCTGATTCACCGTGCATTAGCTTTGCCGCTTCAAGGGCCGTTGCTTCTAAAGGGGAAAGTCCCAACTTTTAGAACACCCTGTAAATAAATGTATTTATTTATTTATGGACCACATTAACAAACACCAAAGGTAGTTATATGATTTTAATTGTTGAGTCGTACTCACGAGTGTTAAAAATATCTATGGATGTGTTTGTAGTGATTGCATATTCTTAATATTTTAATTGTTGGTGGGGTGCCGGGTGCTGCAATGTTAAAAATTTCATAATTTAAATTTCTAAGTTTCATCTCAGGAACATTAATGTTTATAAACTTAACTAAGTCACAGTCCTTATATTTAGTACTATTACCTAAAGTTACTAAATTCGCTTTTATATGAGACCACGTAGGTATAAGAGTTATTTTTTCTGGCATAAAAATATATCAGGAATCTCTTTTGCACTTTTTCAATGTGGTCTATATGAGTGACTGCTGAAGGCATCCAAATTTATACAGCATTTTCTAGGTGCGATCTCACTAGTGTATAGTAGAGCCTTATAACTATTTCTAGTGCGAAGGATTTACTATTTCTAATAAAAGACCCCCGATTTCCATAGGCATTATTTACTGTTCGAATACAATGGGAATTGAAACTCATAACCCCCCGAAACATAACTCTTAGGTGTTTGATTTCAATTTTGCGTTCTAAGGCTACCTCATTAATGTTGTAGTTGTACTCTATAGCATTCGCTTTTCGTGTGAAGGTCATAACACTAAGGCCCGATTTTATCAACCTGCACATTTTAGCAAAGACTTTGACCAATCAGAGCAGCCCTTTCAAGAACATGTATGTGTCAAAGTACTGATTTCTCTTGAAGTTTACCTCAAAAAAGGTCAAAATGACATAATTTATATACAATCGACCATTGTGAACCATATAGTATCTTTTGAAGTCTGATTTTCCCTCCTAAATGGGTGAAAAATTGCATTTTCTTGTTTAACAAAAATTTTAACAATTGTTAATCTCAACCAATCAGATTCCAGAGAAGCTGTACATTTGATCACTAGTTTCTTGGTGTATCAAATGATATGATGACAAGAAATTCACTCACTGCATTATTTGGATAAAACAGTTATTTACTTTCGATAGTAATTATGAATACCTGCAATATACCTTTGTTTTATAGTAAAAAGAGGTAAAAATAGCATTTTGTTACATTTCAAAAGTTACAGCTATTTCCCAAACGTGTATGTGCATTACTGGATGCCTATCCAGAACCCCAGAACAGCAAAGCTTGCCATTTTATAGCTAAGTATAACCCTATTTTATGTACAATGTGTACGCTGCATCTGTGAATATTTCTATAAGAAAGTCTATAACAAACATGCATCCAGGAAATAAAAGAATGATTCATCATAAAAGTATGTATTTTCATATAATCCATCTGACTGACGGACGTGGGATTTGTGATTACTAAATAAGGTAGGTAGTTGCTGTGATTGATATAGGTACCTACTGCTTTTATCAGAAATTATCGCAGTTTGCAATTAGTAATTATACAATAATTATAATGTAAACATGGAAAATGTGGCATTAATTTGCAAATCAATCGCTTGTTCTGATATTCTGCTATGATTTTGATCCATGAATTTCTAAAATATCTTTGACAAAAGTGTCATCCAGCTTTGACGTGTTGTTTTCAATGTTAATAAAATACTATTGGACGATACTTATTAACATAGCCCTCAATACCCAATAGAAAGCTTTTCCTAAAGGATATCCAATAGAAAAGCTTTGTCAAAGTCTTTGTTAAATATGCATGTTGATAAAATCGGGCCTAAATCTTCTAACTTCTACTGACATTAAGCCAGCAAATTATTCGCATTTATGTCTTTCTGTAGCAAAAGGCAGTCCTGTGGAGATAATATTGAACACATATTCAGTTGGCAGTCTGAAAGCTTACAAGACATTAACAGAATTGGCGCAAATAAAAATGAAACCGGGATCGGAGAGACAGCGGTAGACGGCTGAGCAGAGGATCTGGCGTTCGAATGGCCAGAAAGAGCCGTGTTTTGCATGAGCCATACCGTATTGGCCAGCTGCCCGAGTTTTACTGCGGTAGCAAAACGGAAAGGGACAATTAATCCCATAAGCATCTAATGGATCGTACGAGTCCAGAAAATTAAACGGCGACCCTTTGCTGATATTCTATCCCTGTTCGCATTAAAAAAGCGACTCCAGATGTTTCGGGTTATGAGCTAATCTGGAGAGGAGCTACGGATCGCCACGTACGAGGATATATCAGTATCTAACAAGACTATTACTTTTTTTCAAAGGTACCATTTTGTAAGACGCATGTATTTGTCCTCGGGTAGTTCTTGTTTGTTAGAAATTAATTACTCTTTATTTTTCGCACGGATTGAAAAAATGTTGTCAAGTTGATTGACTCAGTACTTCCCACACATTCCGATACCAGTTTTATTATTTTCCCACAGCATGAAACTATAGTCTAGATGCCCCTGCAATCAAATCATCGCTCGCCCGACCGCAAAAAAGTGTTTTATTCTACTAAGTGCTTCTTTCACAGGTCAATGGACAAACTATTATGAATACAACAAATTTTTGAGTTTTACAAACCCCCACCCCCGAACCACCCCAATTTCACCCGCCACTGAAATGATTTCTAAAAACCATACACGCTTTCCATACTCATCGCGGTAATAAATCTGTGTCATTAAAGTCAATTCAGAAGTTTCCACGTAACACAATACAAAACGATCCAAAGTAATACTCGTATGTATTTTGTATGCATCAGAAAGTTCAAGTCCCTTGGTTTCTGTAATCGGCAAGGCAATGTTCGGATGGACCTAAAAAAGTATATTATGCCGCTAGGTCTTTGTCTCTCAGGTCAGTAAACAGCCCATTATGAGTACAACAAATTTTTCAGATTTACAACCCCCCCCCCCCACCCCACCAACCACCCTAATTTCACCCCCACCCCAAAAAAAAGTAGAAAATGATCAGCAACCCCTCAACCCCTAAAACGCCCAAAAACGAAGTTTTAGCTGTTATTTAACTGAAACAGTCCACTCTGGCTAAACAAAAAGACCCGATACCTACCACTCAGTCTTCGCAACCACTACACTGCTATATTATCATCGTTGTCCACCTCGTTGTCAATGACAAAGTTACCAGCAGTGTCAGGTGCTGCGTTGTACTGTTTTGTTATCAAGTTTGCATGAAAGTTTATACGCACAAATGGCTTTCTTAGAGTGAAAGAGTATGGACTTGCAGTGCAATGCAATGATGCCATTATCTAAATTTTGGCAAAAATTGACTTATGAGGTTTTTCCGAGAAACGCCTCAATTTATTAGCATATCAAAACTTTATCCTTCAGGCATTTGAGAATAGACTACAAGTAGACACTATTTATGCAGATTTTACAATTTATAAATGCCCTTGACAAGGTGAATCACTATTATTAATTGTAAAGCTGGTAGCGTTAGGAATTGAATGATCTGTGATTAACTGGATAAGACAATGCAATATACAGGGTGTTCTAAAAGTTGGGACTTTCCTCTTTAGAAGCAACGGCCCTTGAAGCGGCAAAGCTAATGCACGGTGAATCAGCAGCAAAACATAAAAAAAACTTACTAACTATTGGTTGCTACCGAAGTTGTAAATACGGCCCTGTCGCAGGCGTTATGGGTAAAAGTACCATTTACGATAGCTTCTTCAATTTGGATCATACGATGTTGTCGAGGCCTTCCAGTGCAAGGTGAGTACAGCTAGGGAAACGATCGGCATACACTCGCGAAGCCGTAGCGGTATTTTGAGCACACTCACCGTACATTAAAATCATGTCCACCAGTTCATTATTGTTATAAGCGTGCACCATTATTGTTGTTTTTTAAAGTCCGATTGTCAAGCACCCTCGAACACTATGCGACAGCAACGCGACGTATGACCCGAGTATGACGAACTGATTGTTTTCTCACAGGTACCGCAAACGCGTGGCGCTGTTTTGTTGTGATATGACAATACATGGTCATCTCATTGCCTAGGGAGTAGGGACGGACTTAGCATTGAGAATTTCTTTAGATGTCAGTATCTTGTTTTCTCTAAATATTTCGTTTATATGTTACTGGGAAAAAACACTCATTTTGGCGAGTACTATCCGCTGTATGAAAAAAAGTCCCAACCTATGAAACACCCTGTATAATCAGCGGGTCTTTTCGGTCATCTGCTGTACATTTTACTGAGTTACATAGATGCTTGCAGCAATTATTTATTTACAGCAGATTCACAACGAAAAGTCCCAACTTTCTTTATAACTTTTTTCCTGCGAGCAAGTGAGAACGGCATTGATACTTATTTAAATGAATGGTAAAAAACTTGAGAGTTCTGGAACAGCTCCACGAGATAGCGCACTCTGAGAGAAAAAATTGTCGAAGTTTGTGAAACAATCAAACTTTACGCGGAGATTGCTTATGTTCCTTCCGTAATATGATAAAGATATAAAAACGTTTAACGACAGTTCACGGTGTTAGAACGGTATAACGTTTGTTTTTTGTGTCTGGTGTAATCGAGTTTCATGCTATAGTTTAGTGGTACTGGAAAAATCAATTTGAAATAACTCTGTGATGAATGTCCCCTTGTTTGTACACGCCTATTCAACATTATCGCGTCACCTAAAATTTCGCTTTGGTCAGCTGATTTGACTTGATGCAATGGGGTATTTTCCAACTTGCTAATATTGTCTGTTTAATAGCTGAAATGGATTGCCTGTATCTAATTTGTAATGACGGCAGTGTTTGCTCAATGTTTTTCTGCCCACGAGGTCTACATCTGTGATGTGACTATTTTAATTTGAATTGAACGTAGATTCAAGGTTGTCACGTTGTTAAGATTTTCTATAAAGGATGTAAACTTTATTTTATGTTTATTTAGTTTCCCTCTTTTTGTAGACTATAAACGTTATATTGCACAGCTATTCCATTTTTTGCATTGTTATGTAATTAGCAATTTACTTTGAGAATGTTTTATAGTTACTTTTCACAATTTTACTCGTCATTCGGCAACACTCGTCTTTAACAGCCTGTCACTAGTGTCATGCATACGTAACCTCCCCTGGTGTCACGACTGTCACGGTATCTCATTTAACAAAGATAGATCACGAAATGATGTAAACAAACATCTGTCATTATCAATACGAAGCGGAGGTTATATCTGTAGATGGAGAAAAGGAGATCAGACGACAAAGTAGAGTCACATTCTAAGGATAGCTCCACGAAAGACTTATTACGTCACGCTTAGATTTATTACGTCACAGCTTTGGAGCGAAATTTTATGTTTGAACTTTGCAAGTGTTTTTAAGCCACTTCGCGTTCACAGTAAAAAGTAAAAATGTTAGTTACATGGTTTTTGGGGACGTAACATCAATATTTCGTCATAAAATTTTGTTCGGAGAATACCCCATTTGTGGGGTTTCAAAAGACGTCGAGCTCCCAAATAATTTTTTTAGAAAATACCGACATTTCTAAAAATATTTTTCATGCGTAGACACGCATAGACTAGGCTTGAACTTTTTTTTGTTTTGTTTGTCTGCATTAATCTATGACTTCCCCATCATATCTACAGGAAATTTTTTTATTATCGGATTATTAAGAAATTTTGTACTAATTGTCCACTTCGTTATGCAATATCTTCCTTTATTACCTTAACGGAGGATAGGTTAACGGAGGGGAGAATTTTTCCGTTCGACGAAAATTCTGACTAAACCAAACCCCCCAGCTTCAGATACGTTGTTCTGATATTCCTTTACAAATTACAAATCATGTCTGGCTAAGATGTTCCCCGCCACACGGCTCACCGGCATTGCGCACAGTACTTAGAATTCCACCTAGTGATCTAATGAGGATAACCGAAGAGTGTAACTTCTAAAGGGTCTAAGTGCCAAATATCTCAAAAAGAATAATCAACTAAAAACATATTTTTCGTGCAATAAAACAAAATTATACCAAAGTAACGTCATATTTCCTCTTATCATCAACTAATACAAGTTATATCGTAGTTAGACAGACGCACCTTCCAAGCTTCATAAAGAAAAAAGAAATACATTTTCAAAATTTTGTAAATGGTCTAAGTACCAAACAAATGAAAGTTTGAAATAATCTAAATACTAAGATACATAGCATTAAAAATGAACTAAATCAAACAAAATCAGCAGTTTACATATTCTAAGTACCAAATCTGCAGCAAAAAAACGAACTAAAGTACAAACATAGCTGTCATAGAACATAGGCGCTCTATATTCAAAAAATAGTAATAAAGGGAGAACAAGTTTTCAAAAAGGGTCTCAGCTTTTGCGATTAGGTCCTTATAAAAGGCACAATATTTTAAAGGAATATAGTCCACCATAGATTCCAGATTTGCCAATTTTGCCGCACTTGTTCGTAATTTACACTCCAGTGGTGGGATTACATCTGAACGGAAGCCTTCAAATGTTTTTCCCTTTTTGAGAACATTACATACTTCCCATTAAGACACATCACTGAAATTTTTCCGAATGTGTACAGTAGAAGGGGTTTCATTTGAAATTCGCAGCCACGATACTTAAGAAATGTTGAGCTTTGCGGTGTTTATGTAGGAATCAGCAAAGTGATGAAGATCTTATCCTCCATATCAGTAGCTTTATAAGGGTTCTTATGGCAACTTTCTTTTATCATTTCCTCAATATTTTCTGGAACGAACAGCTTCTTCACCCTCTTGCGTTTCTCAATTTGATTCGGTGGCATTAAGCGCGTTTACAGAACAATTGGCGATAGCACATAGACTGGTTTGAAATTAAAAACTCGAAAAATGAAAAACTGGCACTTAGACCCTGTGTGCGTCTGGGATGAGGGGAGATAAGTCCAAAAATCCAAACATAAGGCCAAAAGGTCCAAAGGTAAAGTCCAAAGGTCACTATAAAAATAAATTTCGTATTTCCAAGCTCCTGACGTTACGTTTGTACATACAGTACTGATTCAAAAAGCAAACTAAAGAAGAAAGCTTACGCTTTGTCACCTATTTGGCCTTGTTTTGATATCCTGTTTGGTTGTTAAGTTACAGATATTTGAAGAATGTATAATTTTGCATTGCGAGTTTTTTTGCACACTAAAAAACTTTTTTGAGAAAATCGCAAATAGTTGTCATTCATTAAGGTCTTAACTATCACCTTCTGAAATACTGTATATGTAGTTTGAAAAGCAAGTGAGTTCTGTTGGAAATGGGATTCCGTGTTTTATCCTGGCAAATACATATGTATGACTGTGTACACCCAGGCACCTTAAGTAGGCGAAGGAATCCAAGATCACTGCCTTCTACATTTTGCCAACTAAGATGTGCATCGCTGCACGGCACACCGGTATATCATTATAAAGCACGGCATTGCAGGTTTCGAACAGCATAGCATCAGACTACATGCAAAAATCTCTTTTTCATCAACAGAGTTTAAATTTCCTACACGAGAGATAAATTCGTTACACGGTGAGGTTAACTTCAAAATAGAAGTTAACAAAGCCAACAAAAAGCAATCTGTCGCGAGTACAAAGTTATAACTGCGGCCCTACGTTTGCGATAAATTTTTCAGATTCAGCTCGCGTATAAACCCTGTTTCAATGAAATTGCATTTATTCGTAATACCCTGGTAACATTAGACAAGGTCTGACATTGATGTTGCAGGATTTCCCAACGGAATGTGTACAAAACATACACAATAATTACACAATTTCACAAAATAAAGCCACTATATCAGTCTTTGGTTCGAGACGTAAAGATTTGGCCATTCAAAATTAGTAAACTTTATAAGTAATAATAATAATAATAATAAAGACTTTATTATACAGTATACAGACTTATACAGTATAAATGGCGGAGTTTGGCCAATGGCCACTCAGACTCAACCACACCTCAAGTGCGGAATATATTTTTTTTTACATAACTGAGCAGACCGCGCAGGCAGAGCCTAAATACCAGAGTACCGCGGCTGATGTGAAAGGGTTATATTAGGGGAAGTTTGTTAACGCGAGATTTGAATGGGCCAATACCCGCAGGCCCAATAAATACATCTCCTGGCAGTCCATTCCAAGCCTTGGACACCCTGGGAATAAATGTGCGGTTGTACCGCTCAGTTCTTGATGTATGAAAAACGACCGTCTTAGGATGAGATGCAGCGGTCGCACGGGTATATCTGATAGGAGCAGTGAGCGGCGGAACGATAGAGGACAGCTCAGAGGAGCAGATGTTAGGGTGAACTTGAAGATCTGAGGGTCTGAAAATTTTTGATCTTCTTTACCTGAGGCCGAAACTCAAAACAATGGCCTGATTTCATATTGGTAGAAGAATGAGAGGTCACCAACAACACGCCGGTGAGAAAGTGACTGAAGGTGGCGCGTTAAGGCCGGATCGCCAATTAGTCGAATTGCCCTTCTCTGGACGGCAATTCGACTAATTGGCGGCCTAGACAGGGTAGTAGGTGCAACAGTTCCCCAGACATGAGAGCAATACTCCAGGCAAGGTCTTATCTGGGTTTTATATAGCGTAAGGAGGTTACATGGTGAGAAATACTTTCTGGCTCTAAATAGGTACCCAAGCTTTTCACCAGCAGCTGTTGCAATTGACGCGACGTGTTCGTGCCAGATCAGATTTTCTGTAATGTTGACTCCTAACAGCTTGAATGAGTGACTCCTTGGCAGAGCCTGGTTGTTCATTAGAACCTGGTGTTGGCTTGGGCACTTCTTGTTTGATAGCGTACAATACTGGGTCTTGGAGGCATTAAATGTAACTATATTCTCAAGCTCCCAAACGGTAATGATATCGAGATCCTTTGAAAGTGAAGCTGCCACTGCCAGTCTTCTGCGTTCCAGCTCGACCACAGAGATCGGTCTATTGCTCATGATGCCTGCATGCAGCGTACTGTTATCCGCAAAACTGTGGATTGGGTTTGTAGTGCTAGAGAGTAGATCATTAATGTGAAGCAGAAACAATGTCGGAGCCAATACCGATCCCTGCGGTTCGGCATTGATGCTATGGAAAGAAGAGGAAAAGCCGTCTACCACGACAGAGATTTTTCGACCTGAGAGGAAGTCTGCGAGCCAACCGCAAAGCTTAAAAGGGAGTCCATAAGACGCGAGCTTGTTTAGGAGAGCTGCATGCCACAGTTGATCGAATGCCTTTGAAATATATGAGACTAGCTGCACTGATTTTGACAAATATTCCATAGGAATAGGGAGAACCATTTGAATTATGTTCAAAGAACAAATTATGGCTCATTCCACTATAGTGGAACATATACTGACTCGCAACGAAACAGGCTACGATGTCATTAATATTAACTAGAGATAAAGGTTTTCTCTGCAGTTGATGTGCCGAAGGAAGAAAGAAAACGTAAATGTGATGAGCAATATGAGCATCTTACAACCACTCGGCTATTGGCTAGGATTGATCAATCCTCCATACTATGTCAATGAAATCCACAGTAAAGTGGGGCAGTTACTGAGGCCGAGTCACAAATAGGTCACAGGTAGGACAGGATATCCGATAGCGGGTGGTGATATAAAATGGGACAATTTGGTTGACTTGCCAGTATTTCATCCAAATTTAAAGAACTATATTTAAATGGCCATTATTTATGAAGAAATGCACGTGATTTATTTAAATACTATATCTTTATACAACAAATTTAATAATATTACGAGTTTTTCTCCTCAGTACGTTCAAAATATCAACTCCTAGGCTGTAACTTGCTAGCGTTCCATTACTTTAAACCGTGTTTTTACGAAAAATTGATTACTGTTGATATATATTTTGATTAGCCAGGCAACGGAAAGAATGATATTTTTTAATATTTTAAATATCGATTAGTTATCATTATAAAAAACACGACTACCTATAGATAAAAAACGGTCACCAATTTTGGATCTCAACACCAAGTCACAAAAGATTCCGCAACTTTTTAGTGTTATTCATCCGGTTTTCCTCTCCAGCGCATATTCGAGCATTGCGGCCATCTTTACATTGTAATTTAGTTGAGAATGAGCCTTCGAGGTAAGAGCACGTTCGTTGTTTAAGTGAATTATGAGATAGTTGTGCAGTCCACAAGGTAAGCGTTGGTTTTTAATATATCAACACCAAGTTTTATTTATAAATACGTACATACATATTTTTTTGAATGTTTTCTGTCATAGAAGTAGTTTAAATATGAGGCTTCTGTTTGATAATTCTTATCCAAATCATTTGAATATTTGCTTGTCATTTAAACAGTGCAATCTAACTCATCATCTCCGAGGCACTCAACACCGAATCCTTTCTGTGCCTCGGTGTTGACAAAGGTGCGTCAGAGTTGACTAGAATGGTTGTGAAATAGTTATTATGTATAAAATATATATAATATTTATTTTTTACAGAAGTATTCCAAAGAAAAGATGGCAAAAAGAAAATCTGATAAAGAGAAGCGAAAGAGAAAAACAGAAATTACCCTAACTAATCAAAAGCAATACTCTTCTACTTTTTTACGTTAAATAACAAACAATTACTAAAATTATTGTATTTTTATTTAGCTTACCCTTAACTAACATTATATATGCAAGCGTAATTAATTATTAGGGAATACCAATTACTGTTACTTAGCTCAACTCCGAAGCACATACGTTTTCAATTTAGGTACTTATTCTTTTCAGGAAAAGATGAATTATTTTCAAGGAATATATTTTTTGTACAAATTCAGCTTTATTTTCAAAATTTTTTGCTTATACAATTGGAATCTCAACTTCCGTAGAACAAAAGTCAACACCGAGGCAGTGCCATTTAAACTTTCTGTCAAATTTCATAAAATAAAGCTCCTTGATCTCTGCCACATTATCGATTAACTTTCTGAATGTTTACTAAAAACGATTTTAAGATTATTTCGTGTAATGAACAGTTAATAAAATGTTTTTTATATAATTTGTCCTATTCCAGTAGAATGACCCATACATAACTACTGAAACAGTGTAGTATTGCTCTTTGGTAAGAAATGTTGTAAATAGTCTCGAATAAAAAGTGTACACTGCTTACTAATAAGCTTCGTCACCATTCTCCTATAAACCGCATCATATGACAAATATTCGGTGACATTTTTTATCACTGGCTATTGGCATCAACTCGACAATTGACGCGTAAAATCGTCAGTCACGGAAAAATACGCAAAATGCGCATCGGAAGTAATGGGATTTTAGGAAATCATGAATGCGATAAACGAGTTTGTGTGTTTCTAACAAGTGTGTGGATATTGTAATTATCTCAAAGCCATTGAAAGGCTTTGTCTTAATAGGCAGTATATTTATGTAAAGATTTGTAATGTGACCTTCTGATCCAGTACTCATACTGGTCTTCACGTGCACTTCTTTGCATGAAATCGACAGATTTTCTGAAGTGCTCATCTCACTGATTAACATAAGATGTCTCCATACCTGTACTTTTTACGTAAACAATTTGATATGTATTCAAAAGGCTCGCAAAGCTGGTAAATTTGTTGCAAATATTGCTGCAACTCTACCAAATTAATGGTAATTTTACATTATATTATATTAATTTTTAGATTGACAGCATTTGTCACTCAGCATCTCAGATTTCAAATATCAGACATGTCTCCAAAACTAAACGCATACATCCAACTATAGGGTGGGTCCTTGAGATTATTCTAATTTTTTAGATTTCTTAAGCTTTTTATAATTTTCTTTTAACTGAAATTTAACACAAAAAACAGTTGTGATTTATTATGTAAACATCCTCAATATGATTCGAAATACATAACCTAAATAACAGAGGTATCGGGGACACAGAGATAGGTACCTATACCTTTTTCATGGAAAAATGCCTAACGTAATTGGATCACCGAAAGGTCCTACATTTTTGCGACAAAAAGTTAAAGCGTTATTTAATTACTTACATTGCATTGTGTTTCTCTATCTCGGGAACGCACATTTTACATAAGCATAATTATCTAGAAGGCTCAAGGAATTCACGATTCCATTACTTTGGATTCGAACTTTTCTATGTAGTACCGATGTTAGTGTTAGTTTTTAAGTTGCCACTCAGAATCTCGAATGTCAGATATGTACAGACAACTGCTAAAAAGCTACGTAACTCACGTTAACCTCCAGCTATAAGCTCCAAGCATTATACTTGCGATTTTTGGAAACTCTTATATCCTTTAAAATATTTCGTTGACACTATTATTATACAATGATACTGATAGCTTTTTAAAAAATTCCCTTCTGCTTTGAAGGGCACATCGATAAGATGTGAAACAAAAAACCTGAATAACAAGAGCATCGGCCACATAGAAATAGTAACTTTTTTTCCTGAAAAAGTGTCTAACGTAACTGAATCATCGAAAGGTCCTTCCTGCATTTTTGTCTGAAAAAATTCAAGCGTTATTTAATTATTTACATCGCATTGTGTTCCTCTATCCCAGGACCCCACTTTTTACATAAGCATAATTATTTGGAGGGCTCAAGGAATTCATGATTCCATTACTTTGGACTCGAACTTTTCTGTGTAGTACCGATGTTAATGTTAGTTTTTAAGCTGCCACTCAGAATCTCAAATGTCAGATATGTACGGACATTTGCTAAAAAACTACGTAACTCACGTTACGTTGTCCTCCAGCTATAAGCTCCAAGTATTATACTTGCGGTTTTTGGAAGATTTTATATCCTTTAAGATATTTCGTTGACACTATTATTATACGATGATACTGACAGCTTTTTATAAAATTCCCTTCTGCTTTGAACGGCACATCGATTAGATGTGAAACACAAAACCTGAATAACAAAAGTATTAGACACATAGAAATAGTAACTTTTTTCCTGAAAAAGTGTCTAACGTAACTGAATCATCGAAAGGTCCTTCCTGCATTTTTGTCTGAAAAAATGAAAGCGTTATTTAATTCTTTACATCGCATTGTGTTTCCCTACGCGTGGAACACTTCGAACCCCGTACAAAACTCTCTGAAAGAGAACCGGGAAGCCCTTTCATTTTTTTGGAAAGGGGAATATTTATTCCCATTAAAACGGTGAACAAAGTATATACAGGACGCTGCGTTGTATAGAAATGTTCTCTTCCCAAATAACACTATATGGATATGTACATCCACAGAATACACATTAGATGTTCCAGTTTGAACATGTATATTTTGGATATTCATACGACGTTAAATGTACATATGAAAAATGATATACACTAGTGTAATATACTATGTATATTCACGTAGGTATATACATATGTGAATATACAAAAGATGTTGGTCTATGTATCATATATACATCCATTAGTTTACGCCTGCGCGAAGGACAGCTAGTGCCGCCATTGCTGATTTCTAGCCATTCGTTGTAGTTAGCGTGTGTGTGTTGATGCTGGTTGTGCCTGATTATCTGATCGGGTGAAATATTGTGCAATGTTACTTATCTTCTGGCTACTGATAACACTCGCATGCAGCGTTTGACGGTAAGTCGTAAGAGGAACAAGCCACCTACAAAATTTTATAACCTTGATTTCTTTGTGGTTTTAGACGTGCCGTTCAGGAAAGAGTTGAGAGTGATAGTAATCGATTTTGCCATGTATTATTATTGTAACTAGAAATTGAATTAATAGTAATACATAATGAAGGTATAATGTTTATTTATCTTTCTGCCTCTACATTGAACTTTCATACACTATGCATGTGCATTAAAAGTACATGAATATACATTTAATGGATATACCATGGATGTGTAGATTCACGACAAAAGTACATGAAATGTAAATTTGTTTATGTCTATTTTACATCCATTAGACGTTCATGCTCCATTTGTGGATATGGCATGTAAGTATATACATAGTATACGTTACGAATATACATGTTCATACCTAGTCTATGTTAAATATACTATGCATGTACATTAGACGTACATATGTACGTTCTATGGATATGCCATGGATGTGAAATTTCGCGACAAACGTACATGCAATGTATATTTTTTTGATGTCTATTAGACATCCAGAGGACATTCTTGCTCCATTTGTGGATATACATATCCATTGAATCGATATCCAATGTATGCACACTGTATATACTTTTGTTATGTGGGTTTAATTTAAAGCATAATATGAAATTTACGGTTTACAATGCATTATGTATCATATCTGCTTTATTTGTAGTATATTTTTAATGTTTAGCTCTTCTTCAAGCTATTCATAAATTATGATCTGGTCCTCATCTTCCGAGTTGCCGAAAGGGGTAACAGTATCTGAGGACGCCCGTCACTCGTGTTGGCTAAACATCAGAGCCAGCCTTTCATTTACATATACATCAGTTTTAATTTTTCTTACACCTACACCTAATCAGCTATTGTGGTGTCCAGTGTATGTGAGCAATTGATCCAATTTGCTGCTTTGATACGAACGGCTATAATCTTAGGTCAAATTCCTACTAAATACTTCCTTTCGTTCGGTATGGAGGTATACCGAAATGATATCTGATTTAACAAGATATGCTAGGCATATCAATGCTAGGTGACTGGAATGTGCCACCAACAGAATCCAGAGATATATCGAATTACAGGGTTGAATGTCTGAGGGCTGGCCGAGCATTCTTGCTGCTTTTAGAAAACGTACATGCTGTTTGCTTACCCAGAATGTACGTACAGCCTTGTTAATATTAATATCACGAAAGTGGATTCTTTCACACGGAAAAGTAATAAGGATGAAAAAGCTACTCTCCAGTGTATATGATTTTTCTACGTTAGGAGAAACGTTGCAGCTGAATGTAAACTGCATTATAGGCTAAGACCTTTCGAGTGCTTTTGCAAGCAAGCTTCATAGAGCAGTTGAAGCCTGATTGACATACATTTTTAACAAGGTTCTTGGTGTTTTGTAGTATCCACTGTTTGATGTGTTTTCTGTGAGAAGTTTAGAGTGATCATCATCATCATAGTCACAATATCTTAACAGACATGTTGTGAACTCGTAAAATGCATTAAGTCGGAGCTAGAGTATTGCCGACACGAATATTATCAATAGTTTTGAGAAATGTAGCTCGGCATCGTTCGCGATTTACTGCCAGTTCAGTGGCGCTCTTGATACTCATATCTAGCAACTGTTTCGTCGTATCCACCCAGCGTGTGGGGGAACGGCCACGGCGCCGCCCACTCGGGGCGTGACCCTGAACTACAAGTTTCTCCATATTATCGCTTCTGTGAATATGTCCGAAGAATGTAAGCATTCTAATCGACACAATGAAGGATAGTCTCTTTGGATTACCGAGCTCATCCAATATGGAAACATTAGTTCGATGGGCGGTATAAGGAATTCTCAGCATTCTCCTCCACGTCCACATTTCAAAAGCATCTATGCGAGCTCGATCTGCCTTTTTAACAGTCCAAGTTTCCGAGGCGTACAAAAATATGGAGAACACAAGAGACTGAACCAGCGACATTTTGGTAGCTTTAGGGATGTTATGGTCACGCCATATTTTAGCAAGCTTTGTCATGGCCACCCGTGCCTGTTGAATGCGCCGTCGTATCTCATTCTCACAGCTACCTGAATTGTCGATCAAAGAACCGAGGTACACAAAACTTTGAACTACCTCACAACCGCCTATTGACTTTATTTCTCGATGATTGTCATGCTCTCTATCTACGATAATAACCTCGGTCTTGTTGTAGTTAATACCAAGATCATATGCTGCACTGTGTTGTTCTAAAACATTCAATAGAGCTACTAGTTCTTCCTGAGAAGCAGCAATAAGGGTTGCATCGTCAGCAAATCTTAAGTTCGATATTTTGCTTCCGTCATAGTTATACTGCCATTCCAGTTGTCCAATACCTGTCTCATCACAAATTCAGAGTAAATGTTAAATAACATCGGAGATAATACGCATCCCTGACGTACTCCTTTTCTGGTTGCCGTTTGACCAGACAGGTTACTATCAATTCTTACACGAGCTGAGCTAGACTCATAGAGTTGCTTTATGAGAAATACTAAGTGGTAAGGGACTCCCATGGAGATAAGGATTTCCCACAGTTTAGGCCACTTTACGTTATCAAACGCATTAGAATAGTCCACAAAGCAGATAAAAACGGGAAAATAATGCTTCCTGGCTTTTCCAATAATAATAGAGTGATATAATGATTGAAATTAATAGATAAAACTAGCTGCAGACGCATTCCACCAAAGTGGAACAGATATTGACTCGCAGTGAAAAAGGCAGACAATGCTTTTAGTAGTTATTAAACATAAGGTTTACTCTGCAGCCGATTTCACAAGAGAGAAAACACACAAGTGATATAGCATATAGCAACCACTCTGCCATTGGTCAGAGTTAGTCAAGACTCCATACTACAACAATAAAATGATATTAAACTGGGAGAGTCACTTAGGCCAAGTCACAAATACGTCACGGGCATATTCTTCGATAAACTAATTAATAGATAGCGTGTCATAATAATATAAGGCAATGATTGGGAGTTAAAATGTAATCTAATTCTTCGACCTAAGTCGATATATATTGATTGGAATTTATGTAATTTTCACTTCTCATTCAAATAGCCGAAAATGTATTGTAATAGCAAAACTTTGACAATGGCCGATAAATAGGCATTTTCTGTCGGACTAACAATGTGTATTTTGTCATCTGTCCGGTAATCCTTGGTCCCTCTATAATTCAGATAGTACTGATAATAATAATAATAATAAAAGTCATACACCAAGCACTAGCCACAACAAACAAGCTAACTGAAAACACAGATCCATATTATAACTACACACCGACCTCAGTACTCGAGAATGATCAATTCAAACTATACTGGGACATTGAAATACATACAGACAAAACCATCCCAGCAAATAAGCCAGATATAGTTTTCCAGTTAAAGGCAGACAAAGTGACCTACTTAATAGATATTGCGATTCCCAATGATATGAACATCCAAAACACCTACGCTGGGAAGATATCTAAATACACCGATCTCGCCATAGAAATAAAACGACTATGGAAACAAAACAAAGTTGTCATTGTGTCCTTCATTATGTCGGTCTCAGGCCCTACCCCAAATACATTTACGCCACACCTGCAACAATTGGGCCTGGATGAAAAGTTACATAAAAGCTTCCAAAAGTCTGTAATCCTCAAGACCTGTAGTATTGTACGGTCCTTCCTGAATTCAGAATAATAAAAGATCAGATGTTGACTTGGCACAGCCCGTCAATACTTGTTACTACCGTAACCATGCGAGAAAAAATAAGAAATGCAAAATAATAATAACTTTATTTTCCATTTCACTGTAAAAACAGTATGGGAAATTGTCAATAGCAGCAGCTGCTGCTTTACATCTAAAAATAATTGAAATAAAACAAACAATAGTGGTATATGTAAAAAGCAACAAACACATATATATTAAAATTAAGAGAGAGCCCAAAACTACAAGCGCATTTAATTTTTTTTCAGGAAATACTCGTCCAATGTATAAAAGGCAATTGTAACCAAGAAATCCTTTAAATGTCTTTTAAAAATTTTCATAGACATGCAGTTTTTTATAACAGTAGGTAGATGGTTATATATTTTGACACCCACCCTTGATCTGTCAAGTGAGCTAGTTCATTGCACCTGCTTCGTCAGCTAGAGATGTCTTATATGGGTTTCGTTTAGCACATAGCAGACAATTCAAGTTTATGGTTTTGAAGCAAGTTGCAAGGCATTTATGATGAAGAGAGTCGCCTTAAAAAGGTTTAAATGCGACGTAGCTGTTACTTGACTCCACTTTTCCAAAAATGTATGTCAACTATTAGAAATAGCCTATGGAAACTCAGCTGCCGATTATACGTTCAAGTCAAACAAATATGTTGAAAATTTCCCTTATTTTAAGTGGTTTCTAAACAACCCAAACAGTATTCAAACCTGTCTGAAAATTCGTTTCAACCCACTCGGTTCGTCAACCTATAAAAGGAAAATTTCAAGTAATTTTCGCTATTCCTCTAATTTTTTCAAGGCACTCGTAAATGATGCAAAAACGTCGGTAGGATAAATAAAAGAATAACGGTACAATGGCATGCCTAATGACTGCAACATTCCAGTATAGTAAAATCAATACTTCGGCTTAGTATTTTTACCTTGGGTACATGCATTATTAAGAGTGTACTACAAAGGGGCAATTTGTTATGCTCATGATAGACGGAAAAAACATGCTGGCTCACATCTTCATTTCATGAAGCGAGAGGTCGACGGAATTTACTTCCGCTTACAGGGCAGTGCCCCCAACGAATTTGTATAGGTTAGCCATGCTCCAGCAGGTATGTGTGTATTTGTAAGGCTACGTTGTTATTATTTACCATGTTTTCAGATTCTTACCGGTGATAACATTTGCTCTCATTTCTTCACCATCTTGTAGAGTTGTTTGAAATAGTCTATTTTTCACTTGTGCACTGATAAAACCTAAAATTTACTCAAAGATTGCCCAATAAACAAGAAACCATCAAACCAAACCAAAGCGTTGGCATCATGCCACCCTCTTTACCCGTTGTTTTGCAGAAAATAATAGAAGGGTTCAATGCAAGGACTGGTTACGTCCCTTAGAGAAATATTGTGCAAGCATAAGCTAGGTCCAGGGCTTAACCGATTTTTGCACAGTGTAAAGAACCAGTCGACCAAGAAATCGGTTTTGTATTCCATATAGTATAAGACAGAAGCCTCCGTTTTATACTAAACGATTCAGAATTCTAAAAACTAACGTATGTTGCAAAAGTTTTGAGAAGTTTTTCAAAAAATTAAAATAATATCTCACAACAACATATTTGAACCGTAACAAGAACTACAAAAGATAACAATATTTCTTAATATAAAAATTATATTAAAGTACTGCTAATGGGCCATGATCTTCCACGGCTCGCAATTTCCTCTTAATGTTCCTCATTAAGTTTTGGACAGATTCTAAATCAATTTCTCTGATCTTTAGCATTATTATTCTTCTTAACTGCTGTTCATTTTGAGCTTCCCAGCCATTGACACTTTGGCACTCGGTTGAGCCCAAAAGTTTCGATAAGTCTTGCTTGAGGAAGATTGGGAGGGCTGTCGTTTCGAGGAGCAAAAGGTATTCCGTGTTGTTCTAGCCAGTTTCTCTAACAAAACATAATGACTTGAAGCCAGATCTGGCCAAAACATTATATTGTCATTAGCATGGTGGGTATTAATAAAATTGAGTAGTTTAGACAGACATCTTTGAGTATAGACTTCTCCGGTAACCGCTTCGGCCCTAATTCGTCCAACGTACGGCTGTGAAATACCGTTGTCTGATATAACTAGCGCACCACACTAACACTTTGTTTTCAAACTTTTCGTTTGAATTTTACATTATCTGGACAGCCTTCAAAGTCTCTTGTGTAAAAACCATCATTACCTTTGATTTCTGAGTCCGAAAATGTGAAATACTTCTCATCGTTAAAAATAATTTTTATGTTGCCAGCAAAATGAGTACGACGTAAATTGCGACAGCATTGAGGCATTCTTTCTAACTGATTTGGGGGACACTTTGGACATTTTCTTCTTTTTCGGAATTTTAAGTTATTTATCTTCATTTTCGTACAGATTGTGCTAGCATTGACGTAAAAAATGCGTTTGGACGCATTTTTCACGTCAACGAACTTCAAAACGAAAACTTAAGTTTTCGTGTTGAAGTTCCAACTCGATGTTCACTTCTGTTGACCATTCTTTGACCTGTAGCAGCATTTAGCGCACTTGGACGTCCACTTTTTGGTAAATTTATACAAGAAATACCTTCTTCGCATTCACGGATCGCTCGATAAATTGTGGCAACAGAAATATTTTGATCTTGATATAGGCGAACTATTTCTTTTTTCAAGTCGTCCAACTAGACTGTAAATTCTCTTCCGAATATCTAATTTGTACAACATTTTGACAACTTATATCATAACCAAAATGGTTTTATTGTTACGTTTAGATGCTGACTGGTTACCATGGTAACGATTTCTGAATTATTTCCAACGGTGAAACTACCTCCCGAGTTTTGAAAAAAATTCTCAAAACTTTTGCAACATACGTTATGCAAGAATAGCTGGCTACCACTTGACCACCGCCCCAGTAATTATTCTTAAATTGTTCATATCGCACATTCTGAGGTAGCGTAGTTTTGATTGGATTAATTGCAGCGTTTTTCGATGTCCTGTATAATAAAAAAAAGTGTATTATCTCAAAATCGAAAATTCTCGCGATCACAATACTCCCCTCACCTATCGGTGTGGGAATTAAAATACATTGGATCACTATCGTCCTTTGAAGTCATCTGCTAATTTGCGATGTATCGTCAACCAGCTTTGATATTTACATTGTGGACTAGTTTATAAGGAAAATACAAAGATTTTACCCGGAGAAGATCTGGAAACAAGTTCTTTGAGTACTTCTTCTAGTCTATGCGACTTCGTTGAGTGTCCCTAAATACCTTACGGTAAACAAATTCTGTCTTCATTGCACTTTACTGGACCATTATTAAAACTACATGTCAGCATTATAGAAGGAGGGTTGGATGGAAAGAAATATAGGGAGGGGTATGCTAATCATATATAGTGGTTGCATCTGGAAGGTATTGATTTTTTAGACAATGTTTCTTGGATCAAAGTTAGTCTATGTACATATTGCTAGATATTGGAACTTGGATATTTATTCAACTGCGCAAAAGCCAACTACTTACGGAATGTCTTTTGTTAAATATTACAACGCGTCTTCCGACTGAAAAATTGAACTGTACTATAACTTTCCAGATGTCTTCGGAGGAATTTGTCATTTCCACCATTTATGCTTCGTACAATTTGATTGATGTAAACACGAAAATGTACCTCCTACGGAACACTGAATTATGAAGGTTGCTACTGTTACAAATGGAGATTAAAGCAGTTCCCAACAAACATTAAATCTACTCATTTGTCATTCTGCTTTCAACGGCCACAGTAACTACTAATTAAAATTTTACACAGCACTCATGAGTCCCATAAACAAATGAAACAAATAGGTTCAAACAGAATTTTGCTTTACAGGGGGTCCCAGTAACCGTGGCCAGTCTATCTTGTTATATAAAGGGAATAAAGACAAGTACCGATTTCGTATAATTTTTTTTCACAGAAATACCTTATACAGATAGACAACTTCTTTTAAAATAGGTTTTTACACTGTATTTTACAAAGAATAGTTCAAATATGAAAAGGGAGTTTACAGAAATTCCACGAATTCGTTTTATATCATGACACTGATACAGTAGTATATTATTTGTTGACCAAATGTCTTGGAATTTGAAGGTACCAGTGAACCAATAGAAACAACTATTTCGAGGGCAAATAGCCCTACTGACATTGGCTCGAGTGCCTTCTTTGGGGAAACATGCAGAAGATGATTGAACTCAAGGATACCTCAACCCTCACTAGGTCGTCGTGGATAGGGACATCGTGCCTGATGCAAGACATGCCCAAACAAGGATTGAGACATTCTTGAGCCCACTTTTGGTTAGATGCAATAGTTTTCTGAATCTGAGGATATGTCATATGTCCACATGCTACATGAATTTAGGCATGTGTGTGTATTAATATCGATGTAGTTTTTTAGTAAAGTGTTCTTATTTCATGTTTTATAATAGTGAAATATATTTTTTTACATTTGTCCTGTGGCTTTCCTATGCCCCATAATAATAACATTAACTCCTCATACCTGCAAGAGAGCTTTTTGCCTACTAAGTATTCTTTTTCAATACTGGACAGTGCGATGCAACAAATTTTACTTCCCACACAGATAGGTGAGAGGACTGTTGTAATTGCGAAAATTTTCGACTGTGAGACAATACGCTTTTGGGGAGTTTTTATGCGTTTTAGGGGTTCCTGATCATTTTCTACTTTTTTGGGTGGGCGTGAAATTGGGCTGGTTGTGGGGTTGGGGGTTGTAAAACTGAAAAGATTGCTGTATTCGTAATAGACAGTCCACTAACCTGTGAAAGAAAGACACTTTTAGGTCCATTCGAACATTGTCTTGCCTATTACAGAAATGAATTTTCTGATGTATACATGCGAGTATTGCTTCTGATCATTCTGTATTGTTTGACAGGAAAATTATTGGATTGATTTTAATCAAATGTTTACACAGTACTATTACCGTGGCGAGGATGGAAAGCGTTTATGATTTTTTGAAATCGTGTCAGTCGCACCGCAGCAATAATGAAAAAACCGAATATATAAGAATAGCTCAAACTTTGTTTTGTAGGCGTTTTAGGGGTACCTGATTATTTTCTACTTTTTTTGGTGGGAGTGAAATAGGGGTGGCTGGGGTGTAGGGGGTCGTAGAACTCAAAAAATGTTTGTCTTCACAATAGGCTAGCCATTTACCTGTGAAAGAAAGACCTAGCGGCTTAACACACTTTTTTGGTTAGGCATGCGATGATTTAGTTGCAAGTGGATCTCAGACTATAGCTTCATGCTATGGGAAAATAATAAATTGATATCACCGTAATATGTGAGAAGTACTGAGTCAATCAATTTGACTTCATTTTTTCCTCGTCTAGTTGCCATTATGATCGAAGTTTGTTTTTGAACGCTCGAATGAGTAAACCCATTTTTGATCACCTTTGTTGGTCAGAAGACCAACTTGAATATGGACACTTGCATAAATCGCTGTACAATATTATCTGATAATATAAATACTAGATTCGGCGATTGGAGAATATCCATGAAGTGGACTGTCAGTTCCAGCAACGTCATGGCACACCAAGACCGGAAATCCAATTATATAACTAGTGACGAACTAATGCGCAAAACAGTGGCACGCACTGTAATTCCAGCAATACTACGTTCGTGTCTAAAATTTGGTATCACGTTGTTATGTACTGTTACCGTGAATTTAATACATCACGATAATTAATGGATATATTATGTACATTGTAGCCATTTATTAGCAGCCTATGAACAATAGTGTGTGCCCCATAAGTGGTTTCCTTTTGATATTGTTTCATACACTCCGCTACTGGACAAATATATGTACAATAAGCGTAATGGAATTCATCAATGTATACCCAGCAACAGAGAAAACGGGTTGTCCAATATAACTTGCTTAAAATACCGTGATATTAGAAGCCTTACTTACATGCCGGAGGAATAATTCCTTGAGCCCCATAAAGAAACTCCAACGTTGCATTCTTTTCTGTTTGAAATTTGTAGACAGGGTAGATATTTCAAAGGATCTATTACGGACTTTTACTTCCCACACCGATAGGTGAGGGGAGTATTGTGATCGCGAAAATTTTCGATTTTGGGCGTTTTATGATGCCTACATAACAAAAATCCACGTCACTCATTTCCGTCGGTCTGTCTGTCTGTCTGTTGGCGTTTTTCTAGCCTCCTAATCTCGGTAACCGCTGCATAGATTTTGATGAAATTTGGGTAGTGATATGGTGTAGGGTCGTAGTAGGTAATGTTGCTACAATTTTGAAAATCGATGCATGGGCGGCGGAGTAATTAGCAAAAAACGAAAAATTTCAATTATGCCTCAAACTTCGTTTTTAGGCGTTTTAGGGGTTCCTGATCATTTTCTACTTTTTTTTGGGTGGGGGTGAAATTGGGGTGGTTGGGGGGTGGGGGGCTGTAAAGCTGAAAAATTTGTTGTACTCATAATAGGCTGTCTACTGACCTGAGAGAGAAAGACCTAGCGTCATAATACACTTTTTTAGGTCTATCCGAACATTGCCTTGCCGATTATAGAAACCAAGGGACGTGAACTTTCTGATGCATACAAAATACATACAAGTATCCCAATGCCATAAAAAAATACTTTGAATCGTTCTGTATTGTATGTGGAAACTTCTAAATTGAGTTTAATGACATTTTGACACAGATTTATTACCGCGACGAGTATGGAAAGCGCGTATGGTTTTTGGAGATCATTTCAGTGGCGGCGCGGCAATAATAAAAAAACTAAAAATATAAAAAGACACCTCAAACTTCGTGGCGGCGCGGCAATAATAAAAAAACTAAAAATATAAAAAGACACCTCAAACTTGGTTTAGGGGTTCTTGAACATTTAAAAATTTTTTTTTGGTTGAGGGTGAAATTGGGGTTGTTCGGGGGTGGGGGTTTGTAAAATTAATTCAAAAATTTGTTGCATTCATGGTAGATTGCCTATTAATCTGAGAAAGAAGCATCTAGTAGAATAAAACACTTTTTTGCGGTCGGGCGAGCGATGATTTGGTTGCAGTGTCATCTAGACTATAGTTTAATGCTGTGGGAAAATAATAAAACCGGTATCATCGGAATGTGTGGGAAGTACTGAGTCAATCAACTTGACTACATTTTTTTGTACAATCTTTTGAATATCACAACATTTCGATTGGTTCACTATCTCCAATCAACTTTAGGTGAGAACTGGTGACATTTTCTTGCATGCGTTCGGATGTGACATTCTGTATTCCGTGAGTTCTGTTCATATGAGTATATGTGTATTTTCTATGTCATTGTGCGCCAACTTGATGATACCTAAGGAATATGTGAGTATCGCAAATGTGTTGGCTTTTGTAAGGCTTCGATTCTGTGTTTAGTGGTCTCAGAAGCCTTGACTTGTGTGTGGTCTATCTTAACGTTCTGATTGAGGCCCAGGTACTTGTACATTTCGTTATCTATGTTGTCCAGCGTTTGGCCAGCTACTATGTTTGTTGGGAATGCTTGTCTCATCAATCTTTATTGTTGTGGAGCACTTTACGTTTGCTCGTTATGTTATTCTGAGTAATTGTCTCAGTTGCATTGCAGCAGCGGCGTATAGTTTTATATCATCCAGGTAGAGAAGATGATTGATTTTGTGTTGATTTACTTTATGGAATCTGTTGAAACCACAGCTTGTTCTGTCAAGTGGGTCGGAGATGCGGATTTAGACAGAAGCAAAACCACAGATATTTGAGAGGGTCAGAAGCTGCGTTGCATGTGTAGCCCATCCATTTGGATATACACGTCCCGAATTTGAAGGTGTTTTTTCTATAATATATGAAACAGTTATGAAGATTCCTGTATTCTTTTCTAGTTTGCTCCACACTATAAGTTATAAGTCGTTCCTTGTAACCTTGGCTTTATTTTCCAACATCCTTGTTGCTTTTCAGTCAGGACATTGTTCTGCGTAAGGTGTTGTTCAATTCTTCTGCATATTGTTGTCATAATGACCTTGTACAAGGCGAAGAGACACGTGGCTGTAATTGGCAGGGTCCTTGGTATCTACGTTTTTTTGGTTTTATATACATTTTATATACCTTGTGTGAGAACTTTATTTAGGGAGCCTGTTAGGTTGCAGTAGGGTTTTATTGTTTTGGTCTGTGAGCATTTCATATGTTGCACTGAATTGCTTGGATCAGAAATTTTGCACGTTATTTAAGCTCGGCTACTTTCCATTGTATGTTTTATGGTGTCAGCTATTTACTCTGGTGTTAGAGTGTCTTCCTTTTACACTATATTTTGACGTTTTTTCTCTTCTTGTTTTCAATATGTGTTTTGGATTGTGACTATAGGCTCCACAAAACTCAGTTAACGCTTGTCTACTTAGAGTTTCTGGTTGTTTGATGTTGTCTTTTGGTAAAACTGCTTTTCACGTTTTTGGAAAAGATCCATCCTTTCTGTAGTTGGATTTGTTGCATCTTTTTTTTTTATTTTTGTATCTGCGAAGTCTAGCAGCATAAACAGTAAGTTTCTGTTTAAGTGTAACAGATATTTCTGGTGTTGTTGTGGTGACTTCGATTTGAGTATATTTATTGTTAAGGGGCCTGGATACACACATTCATACATACGTATTTGCCATGTAAAACACGGACTCACAATTTCTCGCATAACTCAGTCTATTTTCAAACTACATATATGATATCTCAGAAGACGATAGTTAAGACCTTAATGAATGACGACTATTTTCGATTTTCTCAAAAAAGTTTTTTAATGTGCAAAAAAACTCGCAGTGCAGAATACATACATTCTATAAATGCCTGTAATTTAACAGCCTTCACTATCAAAAAAAGGCTGAATAGTTGCACAAGCGCAAGCTTGCTCCTTCAATTTGCTTTTTGAGTCATTACTGTAAGTCTAAAGGTCACGTCAGGAGCTTGGAAATACGAAATTCATTCTTATAGTGACCTTTAGACATTACCTTTGGACCTTTTGACCTTACCTTTGGATTTTTGAACTTATTTTTCCTCATTTTAGACACACACACTGGAAAAAGGGAACAGGCGGCCACGCCTCCTCGCTAACAGGGAAATACGTCTTATCTTGAATTCTCAATTTCGCGCGCTATACCCTAGACCCTTAACAGCATGCGTTTGTATTCTTTCAGATTCTGTTAACTGTATTTCCAATTCCTATTTGTTATTTGGTTTATATCTTTTGGTTGTGTGGACTTTAGAGCATTTTGAAAGTTTTTGGCCTCAAACGATGAGTGTGTCTTCTGTGGCAGCAAATATAACGGTACGGTAGTCCTCTAGACTGTAGCTTGTTATGAATTCTGGTATTATGTTAGCATTTATTGTGTGTAGGATTTCTTGAGTGTTATTCTTGAAAATTAGTCTGGGCAGGGGATCTCTCAGTGCACGATTGGTGGCACATCATATCATAAATTGTGTGTTTATTACTTATTGCTTTCAAGCAGATTGTGTGATGAAAGGTGGTCAAGTAATATTTTGGCATTGTGTGGTTGTGGAAGGTAAGCTGGTGAAAGTTGTGGCTGATATATCTGCTGTATGCTCATCTTCTGGACTTATTTCTAACTGTATGCTAGTGTTGTTGGTTGTGTTTGGTTATTTCGGGTATGGATGTTTTGTATACCTGTGACTAATTCGGTGGCTAGCGAAACATTCGGTTGAACCGTATTCATATTGTTAGGACTGTGGGTACATTTTATGGTTTTAGCTATTTCCTGCAATGTAGGAATAAGATTTCCCTGTTCTTTTATATGTTGATGCTTTTTCTCTTTTTGTGTGATCTATGGAGTGATTTGGGTTCTAAGCAAGGGCTTCCCCAAAAATCAGTCAACTCTTGTCTGCTTGAAGGTTCGATTATTGTTGCTGTGAACTACTATTATTCTGAATTGAGGAAGGACCGTACATTATAGGCCTTTCAGATAACAGACGTTTGAAACATTTTGTGTAACTTTTCATCCAAGCCCAACTGTTGCAGGTGTGGTGTGGACAATAATAACTTTGTTTTATTTCTATTATTACTAATAACTGATGAAAACTTTCTTGTTGTTGCAGAGCCATGCGAGGAGACGTTCTGCGCATGGGGGGCCCACTGCATCAACGGCCCCGACGGGCGCGCCCTCTGTCAGTGCCCCACCATGTGCAAACAGAAAACGGACCCCGTCTGCGGTACCGACGGTAAGACCTACGCTAATCACTGTCAGCTCCGCGTGGCGTCCTGCAAAGCCCGTCTTAATACCAGAGTTCACCATCAGGGAGAATGCGGTACGTACACAACCCCCTTACTACTCCCACATACACCCCAACCCGACAGATATTCTATCCATCATTGACTTGATTTATATAGATCAGTCGTCTTATCCTGTGATTGTATCTCTGATTCACTGGCCCATAAGTAAAACCATATCTGTAGCACTTCTCAAAGTACAAAGTAGAAACCGTAGATTTACATTACAGATTTCACACGCTTACAAGTAAAACTAGTCCAACGTCGTGTAAAAGTACGACACAAATGAGAGTAAAACTGAGCAAATTGGGTTCAAAATAACATCAGTGGGGTGTGAAAGTACACTTTTGAGAATTATTAAGTATACAGTATGATGCAAACATAAACTGCTAGAGTGCAAGAATACGAAGACATCGTAAAACTAGCTAAGTCTATAAGTACAAAACACATTACACCTCGTCTTTAAGACATAAAGACAAAAAGAAAGCAACAGCAAATATACTTTTACATAATATCATTTACTTCATCTTAAATCATCTTGAGAGTCCATGGAAACGTAGATTAGATTGACGCTTCTTATTCCGTCTATATTCAGAGTCCCTCCCTATAAAGCGTGAGTCTAAAGTATGGAACGCCTCAGTTATCTCGGAAACGGTTTGCGCTGTATTTTACAAAAAATAGTTCAAATATGAAAACAGAGTTTATAGAAATTCCACGAATTCATTTTATATCGTGACACTGATTCAGTAGTATATCATTTGTTGACCAAGTGACTTAGAATCTGAAGGAATATTCACATGCTACATAACTTTAGGCATCGGTCTGCCTTCATGTCAAAACATTTTTGTTTATCAAGGTGCTCTCAATCCAAAGCTCGTTCTGGTACCGGAGTTCACCATCAGAGTTCTTAGAGGAAGGAAATAACGTATTAAAATGCGTTTTACAATATAACTTGCAACCTTGCTGCTGTTCAAATGGTGACATTTGTAATAATAAGTTTCGGTATTTTTTAATTTGTCATTTAATCGTAGCTATAATGTACAACATAGAAAAGCACGACGTTGACGTCAATCTACCATTTTAATTTTGACTTGTTGACGCTAAATCAAATTTAAATACTCGTTAAAAATGGCAGATACCTAACCTCAGTGGAAATATGCGTCATGGGCGAAAAAATGCTATTCTGTACTAGTGACGTCAGTAGCTTTCTTTGCAACGTTCTCAGTTATTTAAAATTAGATTCGGAATAAGTCTCATAAGCATCTTAAAAAATCAAGAACTTCTGTTTTTTGATGCTTAATTCATTACAGCAAATGCTTCGAAGCAATATTTTTTGGGTGCAAGTACCTTATTGTGATGGTACTTTGTCAGTCGAATGCTTCAAAGAATAATGTTCTCCAAATCTGCAGTGGTAGTAGCCAAACGATAGATGGTGGCTTATTTATGGTTCAGTGAAGCCTGATGAATAAAAATGATGTTTGAAGTAGTCATAAAACTCGACTATAAATTAGCAAAACGCGCTTTGAAACAATTATTAGTTAACAGTTAGCTTCAAGCAATGCGGCAAGATAAATAATGGAGATCTAAAAAGAGTTTATTCATTTCAGACTGTATTTGTCTTTATTGTATGCTATGGCGGGCCACTTTTTCAGGCATGCAGCTATTGTGACTTGAGCATAGGTGTTCATGCTACAATAAAGTAAATTATGTTCTTAACACGTCGTGTCCATACATACAGGGTGATACCCAAGTTGATACCTTTCTAACTGTGGATAGAAGTTGTTAAAATAAACAACGTTTTCTAATACCTCTTTACAAAAAACTTAAAAATAAACTGATCGCAGAATACAAAGCGAAATCTGCGCTTGTGTATTAAGACATACCTTAGTCTGTTTGTTCAGTTTTTTGCTCGGATTTTTTTCTTATAGATTAGGCACTGTACCTGTCAGATCGTGCAGTAGGCACTTTCTGTTTACCGTTGTTAATTTCAAATTGTTAAATCCTAAAAATGGCACATTATCATGAAAACAACATTTGGGATTCACAATTTAAAACTAATAACGATACACTGAAAGTGACTAGTGCAGTAACTGACAGGTACAAAACCTGATTGACATGACAAAAATCTGAGCATAAACTAAACATAAACCGGCTAGGTAGTTACGTCTTGTTACACAAGCCCAGATTTACTCTTTTGATTCTGTATCTCGCTTATTTTTCAGCTTTCGGTAAAAAAAGGTAATTTAAAAGTGTTGTCTATTTTAACGACTTCTATACTCAGTTAAAAAAAGTGTCATCTTAGGATATCACTCTGTATACCGCAAATTAAAAGGGAAATCAAGTTTTTTTGCAACAACCTGTAAGTAGCTTGATAACACAGAACATCCGGCAACAGTTTGGTTTGGTGCCAGTGCCGAATTTGAGAGTTTTTTAACAATATACAGTCGAAGAGGGAGATCACAGAAATACTCGTATGGATCGGTATGTTATTCCAAAAAAGAATTCCACCATACAATTTAACTGATCGACTTGTGTATGTTTAAGCCTAGACCAAAACACCCGATACATCTACTAATTAGTAAAATATCAGCACTGCTAACCCTGAAAAGACTTGCATCACAATGGATTGCCACCAATCTTTAGCCCATGCTTCAGACAAAAACAGTATTGTCCTGAACAACAACAAAGACAACCGTATAGCGGCCGGTATATTCAGGAAGGCTGCTGGCCAAAGTATTTTAGGACCATGTGACCTTTCTGGAATGTCGACAACCACAATTGCGGAAATAGCCAAAAAACAATCCCATGCCCAAATGGTAAAACGATAGGAAGAATAACAAGGATGCCGATTTGTCAAAACCCTTGCACGTTTTGGCATGGCAATATCCCAGAAGTGCTTAGCGATGACCAGGTCAAACCTACGTCTCAGAGTAGAGTTTCTGACTGGCCATTGCTTACTCATGAAACACCTCCACACACACACGTCATACGTGAGTGCCCAGAATTATCTTCTATTAGAGAGTGTGCGTGCGACGAGTCTTGGCCTACACCTGCCCGCATAAGGCAGACGTCTCATAGCGACTTGTTCACCTTCCTGAAATTGGCAGGATGGACGATGACCTGAGGAAACAACTCCCTGGGAGGATGCACAATTGGCCAGTTGTAGCCTAAGTACAGTGCCACTCTATAGATACAGAAACAGATACTAAAATGTCAAACGTCAATAGTTGCATAAATTCAATGAGTACTTTACTAAAAATATACGGAGGAACTTTTCGCTCCTTTGAGGCATTTATTCATAGCATAAATAAAATACTGATTACTTACAAGACTAGATTTGAGCTTGTAAAGGGGCGTCTCTTCGTCAGGCAGTCAAGGACGTAGGTCACGTTATCCACCAACTTAGACAATCCTGTCAGCACTGCTTTCTTCTACACGTTCAAAGGTCCAGACGTTGTCGGTAACAGCTTCTCGAACGGTCCTCCTAATCAAAATCAAATGGACCTATCAGTAATCTTAATCAATGTATAGGTTTTATTAACAATTTAATTGAATATATATTTTATATTGTCCACAGTTGTATAACTCAACGTCTCTTTTATTACTCACGCCAATATTCGGAGAAGTATTGTAATTAACTAAAACGAATTTTATTTACTGTATCGTCATCGTAACTCGGCTGTCGAAAAGAATTCTGTGAGAGAAGTAAGGATGTTGCCATTACTCTTCTTTTACGTCCTGTTTTATTTTATTTATAAACGAAATGGCAAAGAATTTATATCTCTTAGGCCCGATTTTATCAACATGCATATTTAACAAAGAATTTGACAAAGCTTTTCTGTTTGATGTTATTTAGATTTCTATTGGGTATTGCGGGCTAGGTTGAAAAATATCGTCCAATAATATTGAAAACAAAACGTCAAAGCTGGATGACACTTTTCATCATATAGTATATAAGTTTTATAACAAAACTATTGTTGTAACAAGTGTATATTTGTTGCAACATAGGCGACGAATGAAGTTTGCAGCTCGAGAGGAGGTCAACGATCGAAATAAATATCTTTTTGAATGGTTGAAATTAGATCACAAATCCCATAAAAAAGTACTTAATCCCAAATCAAATATGTACCGTTGAGGCGATCCCTTCGGCAAGATGGCGGGTGGCCGAGTGGTATGGTGTTCGATAACGCTTCCCTGTTTTCGTGGGTGGTGTTGATGGGTGTTGGTTCGAGACCCAGCCCGTGCAATTAATTTTTTTTTAACCAAAATATTCATGCTTTTCCGAGATAATTGAGGCGTCCCATACCTACGACTCACTCTATATGTGTTATGCAAATTTGTCCGTAACGTGAATGTTGCAAGATATTCCTGTAAATAAACGACACCAGTAACTGTAGCAATTTTCTTTCACCTTCCGCCCTATGATTCCTAGAATTTTCAGCCTCCCATGTCCATTTAGGGAGATGGATAAGATCCTCCGAAAAAAAAAGTATTTTGGCCTTCTTTGTTTTCACTTAGTGGCCCGTAGTTTTTCACAGTCGTGTTCGTAGCTCCGTTGGCGTCTAGGCTCCGACAAGGCGTCCCCAAAAGAATGTCAACACCATTACGATATTCTCTCGTTGATATTATGCTGCCATGGCAGTTGCTCATTTTTTATTCGAATTCCTGCCGTTATTCGTCAAGAAATTACTATCCAAGTCTAAAACTGCGCAACGATAGTGCATTCAGTAGCGGAGACAGTTGGCTTTTATGAAATGAGGATTTTTTTTTCATAAAATTCAATAAAACACATCTTAAAAGACTATATGCTGAAGGAACACACTTTTCACATCGAACAGAGTTGTATGACTGTTATTATGATGACTAGAGCTATGTAGTATTTCTGAAAATAATTTATGTTTGCTTACTATGGTTGCTTTTAAGTCACTTGAACACGAAAACTAACGAATGGAATATTAATTTGTTACAACTAAATTCTCTTGGTTTTGCCAAGGTAAAGTTGTAGGCTCATATATTAATTTACTGACGGGAGAAGAGATTGGCTTCCTTGCTGATTAAAAGCAGATTTAAATCCCATCAGAGTAATACTTTCCCTGCATTCATAAAACACTTTACTGCAGTTTTATATCTGCAACGAACACATACTTTCTATAATAACAGTTATTGGTATGTTTATATAACCCTTTTAAGACATATTCTATTTTGGGCGAATGAACCCGGTTTTACAGATTGCTTGAAAAGAAATTCAGTTTTATTGCAAAATTACATTGTTAAGTAGAAATCACATTGGTGGCCCTCTTAAGCAATAGACAAACAGAGGCAGTTCCCTTGTCAAGTACAATCTTCACATGAAATGCTTTGTAGGCTTGGTTTGAGTAATAATAATCCCCATATTCCTCATCAAGGTTTTGCGTGACATTTATAAAACACTTCAGTACTTTCATATATCTGCAAGGAACACATACTTTCTATAATAATAATTTTTGGAACATTTATATAACCCAAATAAAATGATTTCCACCTCAACCAAACTGAGCTCAGGGATATCGCAATCCTTATTTGGAACATGTCCTGAAATTATTCAGGCACGATGTTCCTACTCCAATGACAGCGCTGTTTCAATTTTTCGGATCTCATCAAGTGGACCTGGGTAAAGCCTGGTATTAGGTTGATATGAAAGCAGTGAGACAATAGAAACAACTACTCCAAGGGCAAATTATTCAATGCCGGTAGGGATGTTTGGCCTCGAAGTAGTTGCTAATTCACTGCGTTCATATAACCGTTTTAAGACATATTCTATTTTAGGTGACTTAGCCTGGTTTTACGTAACACTTAAAAAGCAATTCAGTGTTATTGCAAAATTATATTGATAAGAGGGCAAATTTTTGTAAAAATCACATTGGTGGCTTTTGTAAGCAATTGACAAACACAGACAGTAGAACGTTTATATAACCCCTTCAAGACCTATTTTACTTTAGGCGACTGAGCCCGGTTTTACATAACACTTAAAAAGCAATTAATTTGTATTGAAAAATTACATTGTTAATAGAGCAGATTTTTGTAATAATCCTTTCGGTGGTTCTCGTAAGCAGATGCCAAGCAGAGGCAGTACCCTTGTCAAGTACAATCTTCACATGAACAATGAGCTCAAAAAACCAAATCTGACACAGCTCAAAAGGCATTGTGGCCTAACCTAATTACCCGTAAATGTTTTGTAGGCTTGGTTTGAGCAATAATAATCCTCATCAAGGCTTTGCGTGACATTTATAAAACAATTCAGTACTTTCATATATCTGCAAGGAACACATAATTTCTATAATAATGGTTTTCGGAACATTTATATAACCCAAATAAAATGATTTCCACCTCAACCAAAGTGAGCTCAAGGATATCACAATCCTTATTTGGAACATGTCCTGAAATTAATCAGGCCCGATGTTCCTACTCCAATGACAGCGCTGTTTCAATGCCGGTAGGGGTATTTTCCCTCGAAATAGTTGTTTCTGCTGACTCACTGCGTTCATATAACCGTTTTAGGACATATTTTATTTTAAGCGACTTAGCCTGGTTTTACGTAACACTTAAAAAGCAATTCAGTGTTATTGCAAAATTATATTGATAAGAGGGCAAATTTTTGTAAAAATCACACTGGTGGCCTTTGTAAGCAATTGACAAACACAGACAGTGGAACGTTTATATAACCTTTTCAAGACATATTTTATTTTAGGCGATTGAGCCCGGTTTTACATAACACTTAAAAAGCAATTAACTTGTATTGAAAAATTACATTGTTAATAGAGCAGATTTTTGTAATAATACTTTCGGTGGCCCTCGTAAGCAGATGGCAAACAGAGACAGTACCCTTGCCAAGTACAATCTTCACATGAAAAATGTGTGCGAAAAATTAAAAATGACTCAGCGCAAAGGGGCGCTACGGCCTAGCCTAATTACTCGTAAATGTTTTGTAGGCTTGGTTTGAGTAATAATAATCCTCATCAAGGCTTTGCGTGACATTTATAAAACACTTCGGTACTTTCATATATCTGCAAGGAACGCATACTTTCTATAATGATAGTTTTTGGAACATTTATCTAACCCAAATAAAATGATTTCCATCTCAACCAAAGTGAGCTCAGGGATATCACAATCCTTATTTGGAACATGTCCTGAAATTAATCAGACACAATATTCCTACTCCAATGTCAGTAGGGGGTTTTGCCCTCAAAATAGTTGTGTCTGCTGATTCACTGCGTTCATATAACCGTTTTAAGACATATTCTATTTTAGGTGACTTAGCCTTTTTTTATGGCCAGCCTCCCGCAAAGGCTGAAAGCCTATGGCACTGTAGAAGCGCTGTGAGAGGATAAGTCTCGGTTCACGTTAGATTTGAAACGCTGCAGGTTGTAGTCGTCGGGAAACAATTCCCCCGGCAGCTGATTCCACAGCTTCGAAGTTCTCTAAAAGAAGGAATGCTGGAGGAGACTGGTTCGGGGAGTAAGGACCTCGGCCTGGTAAGGATGAGCTCGCAGAGCTCCTGGTTCGGACGGCCTTTGATGTTATTATCTGGGAGAGCTCACTCGAATATCTTCCGTGATAGAATCTATAAAACAGGGATAGGTCAGCCACCCTCCTTCGATGTTGCAGTTGCTCTGGTGTATACAACTTCCTACAGCGGAACAAAACTCCAAGCTTCTGGGATGCCGTTTTAGCAATACTAACGACGTGGTCGTGCCAGGACATGTTATTGTTGATGTTGATCCCCAAAAGCTTGACGGAACTATGGGGTGGCCCTCCATTTGCACGGTTGGTAAGCCATGTTATTGTTGATGTTGATCCCCAAAAGCTTGACGGAACTATGGGGTGGCCCTCCATTTCCACGGTTGGTAAGCCATCGTGAGACTTCTTTGTAAGTGTTGTTGCCTGAGTTTTTTGTACGTTGAACTGTACTTTATTTGCTACTTCCCACTCGACAAATATTTTGATATCTGCGTTGATCTGTGAGGCATGCTGCTGTCGCCGACGTATCGTCTCCTGGGATGATAGTGGCTTGCCTGGTTCCATGCACGACACTAATGTACTGTCATCTGCGAAGCTGTAGATTAGATTGGATGTTATTTCCAGCAGCTCGTTGATGTACAGCAAAAACAGTGTAGGGGATAGGACAGATCTCTGAGGAACACCGGCGTTTATTGAAAATACGTCTGATGAGCAGCCCTCGACTACAACAAACACAATCTGTCGTTGAAAAAGCTATTCAGCCACTGGCGCAGGCCAGGTGGTAGTCCATAAGCAGCAAGCTTGACCAGAAGCCTGGTTTTACGTAACACTTAAAAAGCAATTTAGTGTTATTGCAAAATTATACACACAGACAGTGGAACGTTTACATAACCCTTTCAAGACATATTTTATTTTAGGGGATTGAGTACGGTTTTACATAACACTTAAAAAGCAATTAATTTTTATTGAAAAATTACATTGTTAATAGAGCAGATTTTTGTAATAATCCTTTCGGTGGCTCTCGTAAGCAGATGCCAAACAGAGACAGTACCCTTGTCAAGTACAATCTTCACATGAAAAATGTGTGCGAAAAATTAAAAATGACTCAGCGCAAAGGGGCGCTACGGCCTAGCCTAATTACTCGTAAATGTTTTGTAGGCGTATGGCTGTCGACCGTCCGGTTTCGTCGGGAATGCAAATCACCCCTAGCACCACCACGCAACAATAATCCAACAATCGTAGCATATACATAACGTATATCCGTATTATGACACAACATCAATACACCTAGGGGTGAGTTTCCCCAACCGTCTTCCGCTCTGATTTATGTATCAGTGGCCTGCGGAACATTTATAATACACATCCCTCATCCCTCGCCGGAGGTATAGCTCTCCGCTACCATGATTCTCTCTTACTTAATTACGTTTTGCTAGAGTGTCCGCCAGCTAGAAGTTTTTGGAGTTCCCAAGCTTAATGGCTTGAGTAAATCCATTGCTGTGAATTAGGAGTACCAGCAGATATAGCATGAGCATTCGTCATACTAATGATCTGACTTATACAGGGTGTTTCATAAGTTGGGACTTTTTTCATACAGCGGATAGTACTCGCCAAAATGAGTGTTTTTGCCCAGTAACATATAAAGGAAATGTATAGAGAAAACAAGATACTGACCATTAAAGAAATCATCAATTCTAAGTCCGTCCCTGGGCAATGGCTCACCATGTCATGATAATCACAACAAACAAGGCAGCGCTAGTGGTGCCCGAACTGCCGATGTCGTTGAGAAAAACAGGCAGTTGATCATACCGTCACGTTGCTGTTGCTACATCTGCCGATCGGACTTTAAAAACAACAACAATGGTGCATGTTTATAACAATGATGAACTGGTGAACATGATTTTAATGTACGGTGAGTGTGGTCAAAATACCGCTGCGGCTTCGCGAGTGTACGCCGATCGTTTCCCTAACCGTACTCACCCTACACTTCGTCGATTTGTCTGGCTTGTGCAAAGAGCTAGAGACACAGGATGTCTGAATCCACATCGTGGTGGTCACGCTGGAAGACCTCGATAACATCGTGTGGTCCAAATTGAAGAAGACATCGCAACTCGTACTTTTACCTGTAAGGCGACTGCGACAGGACCGTACTTGCAACTTCCGTAGCTACCAAATAATGAGTACTTGCTTGAATTTTTTTTTACTGTTTTGCTGCTGAGTCACCGTGCATTAGCTTTGCCGTTTCAAGGGCCGTTGCTTCTAAAGAGGAAAGTCCCAACTTTTAGAACACCCTGTACTTATTATATCACTGCACATAAAATTTCACTTGAGCTTGAACTTGTTATCTTCAACTAAAGTCTAGTTTGACGTGAAAGAAACTCAATGGGACTCAAAACTATTATACAGGGTCCGGCTCAAAAGACGGACGTTTTTGAAATGGCTAGTACTCCACGCAACCGCCAGAACAGCCTCCTGTCCTGTGATCGACATGTGACTTGATCCAGTTGTTCGTATTGGCTTCTGTGCACATGTATATAGTTTGAAATTGAGCACCGCTTGGACTACTCGGTGTCTGCATCTTTCTTCACCATATATATCTTATGTCTAATGTCGGAATTTGTGAGCAAATAATATAGAAAATGGTCATCACCATAGTCACAATGTCTTAACAGACATGTTGTGAACTCATAAAATGCATTAAGTCGGAGCTAGAGTATTCTCGACACGAATATTATCAATAGTTTTGAGAACTGTAGCTTGCCATCGTTCGCAATTTACTGTCAATTTAGTGGCGCTCTTGATACTCATATCCAGCAACTGTTTCGTCGTATCCACCCAACGTGTAGGGGGACGGCCACGACGCCGCCCACTCAGGGCATGACCCTGAACTACAAGTTTCTCCATATCATCGCCTCTGTGTATATGTCCGAAGAATGTAAGCATTCTTGTCGACACAATGGAGGACAGTCTCTTTGGATTACCGAGCTCATCCAGTACGGAAACGTTAGTTCGATGGGCGGTATAAGGAACTCTCAGCATTCTGCTCCATGTCCTCATTTCAAAAACATCTATGCGAGCTCGATCTGCCTTTTTAACAGTCCAAGTTTCCGAGGCATGCAAAAATAAGAACAAGACAAGAGACTGAACCAGCGACATTTTTGTAGCTTTAGTGATGTTATGGTCACGCCATATTTTAGTAAGCTTTGTCATGGCCACACGTGCCTGTTGAATGCGCCGTTGAAACTAATTTTCACAGCTACCCGAATTGTCGATCAAAGAACTGAGGTACACAAAACTTTGAACTACTTCACAACGGCCTATTGACTTTATTTCTCGATGATTATCGTGCTCTTTATCTACGATCATAACCCTGGTCTTATTGTAGTTAATACCAAGACTATACGCTGCACTATGTTGTTCTAAGATGTTTAATAGAGCTACCAGTTCTTCCTGAGAAGCTGCAATAAGAGTTGTATCGTCATAGAAAATGATGAAAAATTTAGACAATGAATGAGCAAAATGGTACATAAAACTCCAGTTTGAAAGACTTGTAACACATCAGGTTTTGCATTTAAACGACTTATTTCAAAGTTATCTTCTATCAAAGAATACCATTTTGTTCTCTGTATTTATCTCTAACTTTTTCTTTACCTTTATCATGGTAGTGGACTACATATACTCGGATATTCTCGAATTCCTCATTTCATACACAATTCTAGCACGGCATATATAAAGTGAAATGGAAGTGTAAATTTAAGGAAAACCACACTATTATACGAATACGTTAACATACAAAATGAGAGAGTTGGTTTAAAGTGATGGGGAAGGCTCCAACGTAAAACTGTCTGTTGCAGATTTAATCTGAATTTTCCTTCTTTCTCCTTTTTTCATACAAGAGGGACGCGACGGCCACATCCTGAAATTCGAGGGACACTTTGTTTTGCAAATTGGCCTTCAAAGATTTGACGGGGTACCTTATTTCCGCTTTTAAATGTCCACTAAAAGGAATAAAAGCGGGCATGAACAGAGGTTTCCCTTTTCTCCAAAAGTGATTCCGGGATTTACATAAGAAGTGGGTTTTTGCAGCTAAATAGAGGCGATGATTTTTTCAGATGCTTCTATGGAGAGCAAGTCTTCCTGCTTTTATTCCATTTTGTCGCACCAGTGACAGAGTGAAGGTTTGTTGAGGGGAGGCACAATAGGAGTAAAGTTATTGAATTTAATTTTTGTCTTATTTACTCGATTTCTAATGAGATGAATCTGAATCACCAGTGATATACTCTTCTAACACCCTGTTTGGAGTTTCTCAAAAAAATATTAGAAAATGATCATGGAAAACGAAAATTTATAAAATCTGGTATACTATTTTTTTTTCTCAATATACGTTGTAATATACGACATTTTCAATGAGCAAGATCCTTATTATGAAACCTTGTATATTAAATAAGCAAATTTATTAGTTTAAATGCCTCTTTGTCATATCTGTATTGAAACACAGATTGTTGTACTGCTAGTGTGTTTTAAATAAATAATGATTCTCTCCTTTTATAACCCCTTTAACGTAAAGTTATTCTAAATCTAGCTGTTCAGGTACTTTTGTGAAATAACAGCGTCTAAAATTTAACTATTAGTTCCTTTTTCAGTGTAAAATACGTTTTAAATAAGGTAAAATAAGTTCCTCATTCATCCCTCAATATTGCGGGACCGTATTACTGTGTTTTAAAAAGCAACAGAAATAATATTGTGGCATATAGTCTCTACAACGAGATATGTCACACACTAACCAGAAACTACCTTTTTATGGAAGTCAAGACTCACGAGGAACAGTAGCTGCAGATCCGCTGGAAAACGAGATTCTCATGTCCGGTGTTATAGCTAAAAATATATATGTTCTTATATTACAGGATCGCCATCTCTCATCATCTTATATATTTAGAAGTATCAGCTCAGTCCAATACCCATCAACTAGTATATTCGTGTAAGGTAGCATTATTTTTCTGGCAGCGATATGAAACAAGTCGGTAAATGGGTCAACCGTAAGCTAATCTGTTGTTATCTCTACCTTCACAGGGCAGAAAAGAGCGAGAACCAGCTATATCAGTAAGAGTAATGATGCTTTCTTGAATAGGGTACTTGCGGAAAAAAATATTATGTCATTTACGCGTTTCTTTCAGAGCCTAGTAAACATGACAAAATCACTTGTTTGGTTTTTTGGAATCGGCTGTGATATGCCAAAAATTATTTCAAATGCCGGAAAATGCCGCGCAAACAACCTCTGACGTCAGTGACATCCTATAGTGATGGGAAGTAAAGTATTGATATTCGATATCGATAGCCAGTGCTAACCTAACATTTTGACATTGATCATTATAACCCCAAAACACAGTCACACACAAAAGTACAAAAGTCAAAAGAATAAAAGTTAGGCTAGATTACTAATTCATTTTGTAGGGGTGGGCTTGAATTAGATTCTACCTTTGGATTCATTCTTAATGGCATGCGCCGAAATAAAATGATGGCTTCGATTAGTTGCGAATCTTGGTCACAAACAGGATGAACTGTGATACCTATCAGATATAAAAATGTATTGCAACGAAGATGCTAGTGGGTTAATTGTCTGTTTCAAATATGTTTAAGTATCAATAGATTGAGTCGCATTGTTAAAGAATCCAGATCATCTCTAGTCGAATGCGCAGTTGAATCTCAGTGACCTGCGCTGTAGCAGTATCGATTGTCGATATCGATGTTTTAAGTCACGTGGAAAAATTTGAATATCTTTTTTTGGCCGTCAGTAAAATCATGTTTTTTGTTTCCTACTGCTTTTTGATATGATTTTCTTTACGCTATGTTTACTCCCGACGCGATTTCACGACCTCTGCAAGTACCCTATTGGAGTGAATTACATTGCCTTGGAAATGATTACTATTTTCAATGTACCTGATGTCCTTGACAGTTTGGCATTGCTAAGCCTAGTGTCGCAATCACCGACACCTAGTCGACATGCCATGCCATCAGAATTCTGTTAGCCTGATTTTGATATATACGTATTTAAAATTTGATTGTAACTGCTACAGATGATAAGCGCATACGCATATATAATTATAGTAGCAGTACCAGTACTTACCCCAAGCATCAAACCACTCTTTTACTTCCCACACCGATAGGTGAGGGGAGTATTGTGAATTTTTTTTTTCGAATTTGAGATAATACACTTTTTGGGCGTTTTATGATATGTGCATAACGAAAATCCACGTCACTCATTTCCGTCGGTCTGTCTCTTTGTCGGTCTGTCTGTCTGTCTGTCTGTCGGTCTGTCTGTACTCATTTTTCTAGCTACGTAATCTCAGCAACCGCTGCATAGATTGTGATGAAATTTGGGCAGCGATATGCTGTGGGGGTCGTAGTAGGTAATGTTCTTATAATGTTGAATATCGGTGCATGGGCGGCGGAGTAATTAGCAAAAAACGGAAAAAAAACGATACTGCTCAAACTTCGATTTTAGGCGTTTTAGGGGTTCCCAATCATTTTCTATTTTTTTGCGTGGGTTTGAAATTGAGGTGGTTGGAGGGTGGAGGGTTTTGAAATGAAAAGTCTGTAGCATTGATAATAGGCTGTCCATTGACTTGTGAAGGAAAGACATAAGACCGATGATTTGGTTGCAAGGGGATCTCAGACTAAAGCTTCATGCTATGGAAGAATAATAAACTGGTATCACAGTCATGTGTGGGAAGTACTGAGTCAATCAACTTGACGTCTTTTTGTATCCACAGTTGCTTAGCCCTATTAAAACAGCTGCTGTGTTGAATCAGTTTCTTTGAATTCAAATCAAAGCATGCCAGACTTAGTCATATTTATATCAAGACAAATATTATTCTGTTTTAAATAAATGTAACGATCCAAGCTAACCTACGACGTTCTTAAACCACTTAACCTCAGATTTTAAATTTAGTTGCTCTGGTACTTTTGTTAAATAAAGGATGAGTGGATATCCTATTCAACCATTAGCTACTTTTTCACTGTAAAGTACGTTTTGAATAAGCAAGAAATTTCTCATTCATCTCTTAAATATTTCGGGACCAAATTCCCGTCTGTTGAAAAAGCAACAGAAATAATATTGTGGCATAGAATTTCTATAACGAGATAGTTCGCACTCTGACCAGAAACTATCTTTTTATGGAAGTGAAGACTCCCGAGGAACAGTAGCTGCAGGTCCGTTGGGAAACGAGATTCTCATGTTCGATATTATAGCTGAAAATATATATGATCTTATATTACAGGATCGCCATCTCTCATCGTCTTATATATTTAAGAGTATCAGCTCTGTCCAATACACATCTGCCAGTATATCTGTGTAAGGTAACATCATTGTTCTGACAGCAATATGAAACACGTTTGTAAATGGGTCAAGCTCTAAAGCTAAGCGCGCACTGGGTCGGACGGAACGGTACGTACGGTACGCACCTTCGGTACTTTTTTTAGGTGACTGCGCTCACTGGGTCAGTCGGTACGGACGGAACGGACGGACGGAAGGTCGGACAATAGAGATAAGTAGTCTGGTAACAGGTTTTGTGCTGTTATGTATTGTAAAAACCAAAACGATATGTTGAGTGAAGAAGAAATAATTGTAAGTCTAATGTTGGCAGCAGAAGAAGAAGAAGAAGAAGAAGAAGAAGAAGAAAAAGAAAAAGAAGAAGAAAGGTCAAGAACTCGAGGAAAATCCAGATTTTGGATTCATGGAATAAATCACAAGAGATTAGAGCACCACCGTAATTAGTTGGGGAACATCCATGCTCGCTTTGCAACCAGTATTGCGCAACTGAAACGGCGGAACATCTATACCGAAGCACGTGCAGGCACGTGCCGAAGGGCTGATGAGTCATAGGTACGGCCGACCGGGACGGTCGAGATGCCTAGAAATCTTTCTTTCGGGATTTTATCGGACGGCGGAAGGAACGGATAGTCCTGTCCCGACAGTGACGACCCAGTGCGCGCACCCATAGGCAAATCAATGCTAAACATTTTTTAAAAATCCCGTGCGTACCGTGCGTACCGTACCGTCCGAACCCAGTGCGATCAAGGCTTAAATCATCCGTAGTTATTTCTACCTTCACATGGCAGAAAAGAACGACCAATCATATGAGTGAGAGTTATCATGCTTTGATGGTATGAAGGGCACCATCCTTAAAACGGAGGCAATTAGATTGCCCTGATAATCATTACTACTTTCAAAGTGCCTGATGTTCTGCACCTGCATCTAGTCCACGTGCCGTCAAAACTCTGTTGGCCTGGTTTTAATAGATATGTAAGTATAATAAATATAATTTTATTGCAAGCGCTACGTATGACGAGCACAATTATAATACCATTACCAGTATTTGTCTCAGGCATAATCTCATTCAATTTCATCAACAAATACTAATCCTTTCAAACTGCTGTGTTCTAGTGTCCCTGTTTGAAAACACATGACAGCATGTTGGAACCCAATCTTAGCACTTCCAAAAGTTTTACAAAATAATCAATGTGTTCCTGTAGTAGATTTAAAGAATGGCAATGTAGGTCTAAAAGATAATTATTTATTTAGCATTTTTATTAAATACAGGGTGAGTCGATAACTCCACTACTGTAGAAGATACCGAAAAAAGCCGTGCATAAAAATTGTAGCCACGGATATGTTCCTTGCTCAGAAAATATTTTGATTTATACAGGGTGATCCGTAACAACTACGTGGTGATGCAAACATATTTTTTAATGAGACGCGCTATACATATATTATCCCATTTTTAGATTCTTCCAACAATATAAGGTATTATAACATTATACAGGGTACTTCAAAAGTAATGAACATTTTCATATCCAAATCGCTGTCAAACGAACGTACTGTATATCAAAAAGTACTTGTTGTACCTACGTCCATCAGTTTCCGAGATATTTTCGATTTCTCGGTAAATTTAACATATAGCTTCTATTTGTGTACTGAAATTTATTTATTTTGAGAAAGTACTATCGAATTTGTTTTTTATTTAACGAACAACTAAATTATAGGGTCATGTTAGTATTTGATGAAGTTAGAACCCTGAATCATCGAGAAAGACAATAAAGTCAAGTATGCTGAGGAAACAATTTTGTAGGCGTGATGCATAATTATCAAGCAGATTTATCAGCTATGCTTAGAAAAATTGCCAGTTTGCATAACCTGCTCAATAATTCCGTACGAGCCTTAAAAATGAATTTTCCCATTGAGGGTATTTAGGACAATCTTTGAGAAATTGCCTACTTGCTTCTAGAATATATCAACTATGAACGGCAATATCCAGAACGGAGGCACTCTAATACTAATGCGTTTGAAAGATTGAAGAATCGTTTTATTTGGACCGTGCCGTTTAATATTTCATAGCATACCTGATAGATCTGCTTGATAATTATGCATGACGTCTATAAAATTGTTTCCTCAGCACCCTTGACCTATACTATCTCATTAAGTATTTTACCTTGATCAAGTGCTATTATGGCCCTCTATTTTAGTTATGTGTTAAGCAAAAATAAAATTTGATAGTATTTTCTCGAAATAAATAAATTTTAGTAAACAAGTAGAAGGTAGATTTAAAATTTGTAGAAAAATCGAAATATCTCAGAAACTAATGGATGCAACCATAACAAGTGCTACACAAAGATGCAAGAGCATATTAAAGGCAATTCTTTGGTATAATAAAATATTGGGAGTTACATTTAAGAAAAGAGAGAAAATCTAGATTTTGCATTCTACATCACCCTGTATCCGAATATGCGTCGCGAGATTTTTTTATAGCCGATTTCAAAACTAGATGATATTTTTTATCCACCCGTGTAAAAGAAATGATTTTTGATTTATCACTTTTTGACAGCGATTTGGATATAAAAATGGTCATAACTTTTGAAATACCCTGTATAATGTAACAATACCCTATATTGGAAGAACTGAAATCATTAGTAGAATTTGAATATGGAATAATATATAGGGTGCTGTATATCAATACTTAGAGCGATGGATCAGTTCTGACTAGGGATTTTTTTCAGTATACCAAAAATGTATTTAACTCTATTGTTTACCTACGTGTAAGTAATTTCATTTCATTTTTCTGCTACCTGCATCAACCAGATTTGTACAAAGAGCCTCGAGTCGAATAATGTTAGTCGCGAGCAACTCGCAAAATGTACTTAAAGATTTTATTTCGATTCCTAGAGCCGCACGTTCCATGTCCGAGTTTAATAAAAATCGGAATTTCACACTCGGGATTGCCTTCTCTAAGAATCTTTTTGTAGGTCTGGGTTCAAACCCCCATAAATCTTGAAATTACGGAAGCAGTGGAATGGACTTTATGGCCTATATATATAGCTTTAATATGGAGAAAAATTCTCGTATAAATTTAAATAAATTGTTCTCGGTATTTTTAAATACACATAAGTGAGAAGTATACCGAGTATATTGTATATACATATTCATGATTTCCGTGCAACAGCTATTTTACCTATTAGTTTTAGGCTTTTATAGGGAACGAGCAACATGAAATGGTAGTAGTATTTCTATTATAATACACAGTGACTGAAAGCTTTGTATGACTTACCCCCCGTTTTAAATATAAAGAGTTAGCTATACGTCCAGCGGACATTCCATTCTGTGTCTGGTTGTATCAACAATTAGTTGAAATATACAAGAATAAGAACAGGTTTAGAAAGAACTCTGATAATCATAGCTATCATAGAAGACATGGTGATAATTTGCTCAAACCGCAATTCAAACTTAAAATCTCAACCGACAATTCACTACGTTTCGAAATGTATAATATCTTGGGAAAAAATGTCAAGAACCTCAATGATTTGGCATTCAAGAAAAGGTTGAAAAGCTTCTTGCTGTATCATTGCTTTTATACTGTGAACGAATATGTTACTGTTGCTAAAACTAACACAGATATTATCACATAGGCACTTCTTTCTTTCATCTATATTATATGTTAATCTCTGTTTGCTTGTTTTCTATTTGTCTCTTGTTATTTACTATATTGTCTGTTATTTTATAAAATGCGTTTGTACAGTGTTTCCTACTAAATATACTACATTTTTTGACCTGCTACAGTGTAAAATGTAGTCAATAAAAAATTTGAAACTTGTCCTGCCCTGCAGGAAATATTCTCTCAAATTAACAAATTGGATTGAGAGATTCTCACAACTGTCGAAAATGGTGGAGGGTTATTCAAACCTGTGTACGTTCGTTCAGCTATTTTTGCAAATTACTACTATTATTTTAGTAAAAAATCAATGATCTGCAAAAAATACTGTGGGACTGCCATAATAATCTAAAGACACTGGTGAAAACCAACAAGGTAACATTATCTTGGGTGCCAAGTCACATAGAAGTAGGTTAGAATAAGATGGTCGACAGGTGTGGCGAAGTTTACGGAATACATATAAGTTGGATCACTATCCGTCGGCACCTTGAAGACCTCACATCAAAGCGATGCCGCGGCCGCACGCGCCAGTTAGTTTTTTGCGTTGGTTTTTGTCCAAGTACGAGGGACTTTTAGCGGGAACTTGCTAGCGCCGGGGTTTTACGTATATACGAGGGTCATTGAAAGACTATGTATTGACAGCCAACTTAGACATACAAATACAAATATAACGTTTATTTTGCTAATACACTAAGTTGCATAAATTGATATCAAAAATAAAACCTAGTAAAACTATTACTAATGAATCTCAAATTATTTCACATATTGTAGCTATTCGTAGATAAGTAAAAATTTGTTCAAAGGTGCTGTAGGTTTTTACCTTAATGTTTTGTGCATTTGGCTTATTTTTGAGACCACAGCTTATAAAATTTGTGGTGTAGTATATATGTACGAACTCGTATGTACAGTTTTAAATGGTAATCATGTGGAAATGCTTTACATGGATGTGAATAAATTATTTTTGACATTTTGCTTTTCAGTGTCATTCCAATTGCTACTGTAGAAACTAAATTGTTAAAGTTATCAATAAAGATATTTCCGAGCTCTAAAATATAATTTAGAATGTCCCTGGGTGGTATGGTAAGACAACCGAATGAATATTTTGTCTCACTATACGCTTTTCGCGTGATACAAGCCTTTAAGTACCTGTAGGTCTTGAATTAATCACTTTAGACCCGAAGTGTGCTAGTTTGTTGGAATTGTCTTATTGGTAGGAACATAGAAAGGCACAAATGTACAATGTGTCCCATTAATAATTTTGAATCGGATGTCATGTGACCAAAAACAAATACCTCATTGGGTAAAAAAAAAGACACAACGTCTGCTCTAATTTACATCTCCAAAATTATAATTCTCTACTACTACCCAGTTCCGACATATTTCTTGTCTTAATCGTCGTGAAACAGTTTGTATTCATATCCCTTACATTTCAAGGTTTACCACAAAATAAAGATGGATCTGATTGTCATTTCCATCCGTCAATAAATTTAATTGATAAAATCAAACATCTAAAAAGATTATCCATTTCCTGCAAACAAATCCGAGATAACAAAATCCGATACTTTTGAGACACTGTATACACTTCGCGTTAAACACGTTCAACCGCTGCTTTGCGCCGCCCCGTATCTCCCGGCTGACGTCGGTACACTGCTACCGGTGTACCGGGGAGACGGAGCAAGGGGCAGGTCGTTTTGATATGTTTGCGGAGTGATCCAACTTATATGTATTCCATAAAATTTGGGTGTGCCAAGGAAGGTGCAGAACACACTCTATTGGACCAGAACTAGCATGTGGTATTTAATGCAACATGGTAAAAACTGCTGTCACCAAATAGATTTCAAATGAGAACCAGAAATACTGGGAAGAAGTGGTGAGGAATGTTCGGTCTAAGAGAATGCTGAGGGGACCCTTGTGTTCTAATACCGCAGACGGCTTCAAATTGAGCTGTAAGGCATATGCAGTTGGCATAGAAGCGCGCTCTTCTGGTCAAGCTAAGCGAATGCGCCTTTCCGTTCTGCCAAGAAATTTGCTGCTGTTTAGGGGTGACTTTCTTTGGTTTGCCGTTACCTCCGGGTACCAGATGGCGCACAGGCAGATCTTTTCTCTTAAAAAAGCTTTCTTTTCAGTCTACTTGAAAGTCCACCTTTTGTGATGGGCCATCTGGATTTTGCTTGCCCTGCTTCCGTTTCAAATTTATTTTGCCTTCCCTGGATTTTATCTGGCAACGCCCATGTTTACTAAAACTGCAACATTTCTGCAGCGAGCGTTTTAGTGCTTACAGGCTGGCTTGAAAGCTAACGTGTGCAAACGCTATCACCATAACGTTCCTTATGGACACTTCTATCGAAAATATATCCTAATATATATATCTGAGCATCCGGCTTCCGACTGTTGTTACATTTCTCTATCCTGTCATATTTAAAGGCCATTTTATATTATACTCCATTTTCCGAAGGCTTTCTCTGCGCCGTTTGTGTTGACGTAAAATATTAAATTTTATTGTAGGTTTCATAGAAAGCCAAATGATCTACGGCCGCTTATGGAGGAAATGTGTTTGAGGATTTCACACAAATTTCGCGGGCTGCCACACTTGGAATAAAGTAGCGATGATTAATTTCAATGCAACAGCAAACAAATGTGGATAGGGCAACAGCAGTGCTGCCAGAACTAAAAAGAAATCACCAAGGTCGGGCCGAAAAGGTTGCTAGATTTCGGTTTGTAACGACTACAAAAAGACTTTATGTTGATGTGTGATATTAGTGCTACAGAAATCTACATGTACATAGGGTGCCAGAAAATTTTTGCAACTACGGATTTGTTTATTTCTTATTTCCATAGTAATTTGACCTAAGCAGTATGTTTCGTCTATTTCTGAAAAAAAATCAGGTCAAGTTGATTGACTCAGTCCAAGAGCAACCAAATCGTCGCCCGCCCGCCCGCAAAAATAGTCTGTTATGCCGCTAGGTCCATCTTTCGTATATCAATGGACAGCCTATTATAAATACAACAAATGTTTCACTTTTACAAACCCCCACTCTCGAACCATCCCAATGTCACCCCTACCCAACGAAAAGTAAAAAATGATCAGGAACCCCTAAAACGCCTAAAAACGAAGGTTGAGCTGTTTTCATATTTTTAATTCTTTGTTTACTGCTGCGCCACCACTAACATGATTACTAAAAACCATACGCGTTTTGTGTCCTCGCCAAAATAAAAATATTATGTCGAAATTTCATTAAAATCAATTCACTGATTTCCACCCTGCACAATAAAGCTACATGTATGTATATATCAGAAAATTCAGAAAATTATAAGTCGCTTGGTTTTTGCAATAGAGGCAAGGTAAAGTTCAGATGGATCAAAAAAAGTGTATTATGGCACTAGATTATTCTTTCACAGGTTAATTGACAACCTATTATTAATACAACAAATTTTGCAGTTTTACATCCTCCCCAACCACCCTAATTTCACCACCACCGAAAAAACAGTGTGGAAAATGACCAGGACGCCTAAAACCGAAGTTTGAGGAATATTTGATATTTTTTGTTTTTTGCTTATTACTTTTTTTTGCTTATTACTCCGCCGCTCTTGCACCGATTTTCAAATTTATAGAAGCATTACCTACACAGCATGTGGCTACCCAAATTCCATCACAAATCGTGCAGCGGTTGCTGAGATTACGAGGCTAGAAAAACGCGACCGACAGACAGACAGACCGACAGAAATGAGTGATGTTGATTTTCGCTATGTAGATATCCTAAAATGCCCAAAAAGCGTATTATCAAAAATCGTGAGTAAAAATATAAAATTATATTAGGCAATAAACCCAAGGGATTAAATATCACATTTGGTGCTGCTTTCTAACATAATATGGCACGTTCATCATCGGCAATTCACCCCTACCCAAAAAAAAGTTAAAATGTAGAAAATTTGTTGAAACAGTTCACTAATTCTTAACAGAGACAGATAATTTGACTAGTACATTCACCATTAATTTGAGTCTTCAAGCTGCTATTGAATTTAAATTCATACAAAGCTTAGAAAAGCATAAAAAAATAAAAAGTCGCATTTAAATTAAACTAAAAAAAATTATCAATAAGCCTAACCAGATCAATAAAATTGGAAAACCTATAGACGACTTAAAACAAGAGATAAACAATAAAAGTTGTACTGTAAATGAAGCGTGAGGTATATACGGGTACTTATAGACATTCCATTAGTAGATTGTTACTATGAAACTATAGTTAGTAGAGTTACTATAAAAATATGAAGCACAGCATATTCTTTAGTTTTTCGGTCTTGTGTGAATTATCGTTTTCCTTGATGAATACATTTCTTTTATGACCTAAGAGCTCTATTTTCGCGAGAGTTTAATACGGATAAAATGTCACAGTTTTATTTGAAATGCTATGATGCCTTCCAAATAAAAAGGTATTTACAACAAATCCCATACTACATCCACATATCCCTGTGATTCCCTGTGACAATGTAATCCGTCTATAAACGTCTTCTAAATCCCAAAAAATCTTGGCGTCCCAAATAATTTTTGTGGATTTGGTGGATTACACTTTTTCCTTGAATGTCTGATACACAGTTTTTATTTATATTGGAAACGAATTGGTTTCCGCAAGATTGCTACTTTTCTTTTCGTATCAGACAAGAGAGGGTAAATTGTAACAGAAATTGTTTTCCGTTCTAATGTCCATTTTGTCTCTTTCATCTGAACGATATATTGACGAAGCGTTAAATCTTTGTACAGTATCGTCAGCAAATGCATTTTATTAGCTTGAAACTATGTTTGTCTTCGCCTCCCTTCTTTTTCTTATAACTTAGCAGACCGCGTAGGCAGAGCCTAAATACCAGAGTACCTGCTGTGAGTGGCTGCTGTGAAAGGGTTATTTTTTTATTTAAACGGAAAACCGCATCAACCGCGTAGGGTTATTAGCGGCGGACGGCACAAAACTTACATAATAATAATTATTATATGGATACTACAATACGTTAGATGGTTAGGTGAGATACAGTTATAACAAATAATAGTAGCCTATATCCTTCAGGAATTTTATAATGCTGTCGGAGTGGAGCGTGAGAGCTTCTTCCAAGTTGTCGGGTAAATTGTGGATGATTCTTGCATTGTCGTTAAATCTGCACTCCAAAATGATATGCTTAACTGTCAGCTGGCTGTTGCAGGATTCGCATCTTGGTGGTTCGGTGTTGTCAAAGAGATATTTGTGTGTGGCCAGTGTGTGTCCTGTTCTCAGGCGGGATATAATCACCTGGTTACGTCTGGTTCCTGGGAGTGGTAGGTGGGTTCCTATGTTTGGCATTATTTGATGTAGCTTGCTATTGTCTAGGTCCCATTGTTGTTGCCATACCATGTGGATGTGTTGTTTGATCAGCAATTTTTGATCGAAATAGGACGTCTGGTTCAGGGTTATTGCATCGGTCACTGCTCTCGCGGCTATGGCGTCTGCTTTTTCGTTTCCCGAGATACCTGTATGCGATGGGACACACATAAACTGGACTAGTTTGCCATCTCGATGCAAGTTAAATGTTTGCTCTTTGACCTTTATGAGGTGAGGGTTGTTTGGATACAGCTGCCTGATCCCTTCCAGTGCACTCAGTGCATCTGATACCATCAGTATTTTACTTTCTGGAATCTCCGATGCAAAGGTTAGTGCTAGGCTAATTGCGACTAGTTCCCCAGTATATATGCTGCAGTGACTGCGAAGTGCTATGGTACGAGTACAGTCTTTGCTGATAGCTGCACATCCAACTCCCCTTGTAGATTTTGTTGCATCTGTATATATTGTTCTGAAGTTATCATATTTCTGTAGAGCTTCCCCGAATTTATTTCTTATGAATTGATGGTTTGTTTCTGTCTTTGGATATGCTCTTAGAGATGTATCTATATCTGGTATAGATATTTTCCATGGTGGTTTACAGGAACGGGATGGCAATGTATTTGTCAGATGTTCTAAATCAATCCATATTTCTTTAATCGTTCAGAGAGTGGTAAGTGTTTGTTATTCTGGTAATGGTCAGAGTTGAATGTGGAGAATGTAGCGTTACATGCTGGATTGTCTTTCGATGTGGATACCTTAGCTGCATAACAAAGTGACAGGTACTGCCTTCGTGTCATAAGTGGTGGTTCTTTTGCTATCGCATGTATGGTATTTATAGGTGGTGAAAGGGTTATGTTAGGGGAAGTTTGTTAACTTTCCTTCTAAGATTATCAATCAGAGATTTTCCTCTTCTTGTCTTCGTCATTCTCATCCATGGTCACACCTACGTCGTCTTTCGCCTTCATAGCCTTTCATTGCCAAGTTTTCACAGTCGTATAATAGTCTAGTGTTACTTGGAGTTTTTCATAAGTATACAAATGTCTTGGATAGTGAAATTTTTATTTAGTTCCTTAAGCTGATGTATTGTCTTCTAGCTCTTCTACTACTGACGCCCATTATTGTTGTTCAAGATTTCTACACACATAAAAGGACATTCCCAATTCATGAATTCTGATAATCTTGTGAAGATATACTTGCGATAAGATTATCTGTTCTCGCTCTAAAACAGTTTGTTTGCTGAGGATATTATGGTTAGTTTGAACCAAAAAAAATATATTGACTTAAATACTTATTCTGAAGAAATATGCCCTGGCCAAGAATATACGTGTAATTTTAACAGCTAAACTCTTCGACTATTCGACCAAGCATTTCATTAGGTTTTAGCAAGGATACCATATTTTCAAAATGAGCGCCCATTACCCGATCAAGACTACAAATAGCTTGATAATTGTGAAGTATCTCCATAGAAAATACGACAATCTTGTTTCATGCATATTTACAGAGATCTCACAGTCTTTTTTGGTTAATAATTCATAATTTTACCTGTGTCTGTATGTTCGTTATATTGTTATACCCTCATGAAATGATTATTGTGTAGTTGAGGTTATGGGAACATCACGTATATGTTACTATGCAATTACTTACATGTGATGTGCAAAATATTCATGTAAGTAGTTGTGAATAGAATATAAACAGTGGCGGACTGGTGGGTATTCTTCTAGTTCAAAAGTACAGGTAGGCACATTTTTTGTACACTGTGGTAACTGGCATTTCCCAACATGAATTTGAAGAATTAGTATATATCGTAAAATGCCCAAATGAATGCTCGTTTATACAGGTGCTCTCAGATCCAAAAAGACCAAAATTTTGAGTTTTGCCTACGCAAACACTATGAAATGCTTTAGTCAATACAGGGTGAGTCCTAAATTGATACTTTTTTAACTGTGCTTAGGAGTGCTTAAAGTAAGCCATTATTTCAAATAACTTTTGTCTGAAAACTGGAAAATAAGGGAGGTATAGAACAAAAAAATGAAATCTGGTGTGAATCTTCTGAATTTTGTTGAAAACTCTTTTGATGCAACCTTTCAATTCGTTTATGAAATATTGAATGAATAGGGGGAGAGCAGACAGTCTTGTCAAACTCCTTCTTTGAACTTATCTTTTTTCTTGCTATTACACACAGAAAAACCTGTCTTTTCGTTAAACACTTACGCTTGGATTCCATGGGACGTTATACTCGGCATTCCTCAAATACAGCGGCGTTTTCTTCAATGGGAAGTATATAGTTGGTAGCGAATTATATCGTATTTTCGATTCAACTAAAAGATGTCATTGGATTCCAATGAATGATTCAATCGCAGCCTGTCGTTGAATAGAATCTGTGTTTGGTAATTGATTCTAAACTACTTTCTTTTCCTTGGACCAACAGATTTTATTGCGAGGACAGCTGATTGATTCGTGTGGATGTGATTTTGTGTGAAGTTATAAGGAGCATGATATAAGAATTAGACATAAGCCTGCACCAGTTGTTCTATTATTACCCGAAATATAACTGTCTGACTAATCTAAATACCTACATTCAAATGTAGGGGTTAGCTCTCCTAAGTCCCAATTTCTCAGTAGGTCCTCCATTTAATATATAACTGGACACATTTAAGTCACAGAATTGCTGATGCAATACGCAAAACCACGAGATGACACAGCACGGCTAACACCGAAACAACACAACGGAACAACTTCGTTCATGTTGACGACTTCGCGGCGATAGTAGCACTGAGATCATCCCCCTATTCTTTATTCTTACCTTTTTTGAATCGAGACATCAGTCCCGCCGAGTACTGATTATTATAGTTCAGCGAACGATAAGGGCCATTGAAACAAAATTAATTTTTATCAAATGAATTATCACGAACTGCTGTTGCAGTAATAATTTCTGTACATTGAATAGATTGTATGCTTTGCTTAAATGAAACACAGGGTAAATTTCGAAAACAAAAGGATGTTTTGATTGCACTATATGTCAATACTAGCATTAGAAGGATTATACATATCGTTATAACGAATATAAAATTATTTTGAATTTATTGGGGTACCTGTGATTACTTTGAATATAAGGATTGAATTCTTTCAATGACATGGATTTGAAACAACTGTAAATATATTTAAAGTGATGGAAAAACATCCAAATACTAACAATTAATTGGAAACGCAACAGTATTTTTTTCTGTGTATTGACGCCCGTTATTGTTGTTCTGGACATGTCTTTCCAATCAATGTCTGCATCTTTCAAGGTTTCAAATAACACTTTCCAGTATACCCTCTCGAACGCTTTCTCAAGATCGATGAATGCCACAAAAGTTATATAGGTCACTTCCTTCGGCGCACCTATAAAACTTTTTAAATTCCCCTCGTCACCAGTAAGTTCCACCCCTGTACGACACAATACACGTGTTCTGCTGTTCTGCAGTCCAGAATGGCCGTCTTATCGGAAAGTGTGTGTTCCATTCACCCGTTTATCTGAAGTGAGGGACAAAGAAGCGACACCTTTTCTCCTCATAGTAATCTCTTGTAGTGTTTTGGCGAGTTTAAAATCAATATGGCGCTTGCTCTGCTTGCCGTGTAGTCACGATATACCTGGATTGCCTCCTAAGGAAAAGACAGTCTGTTCACCTCAGTGGCATGTGAACGTGTGGTTTGTGCGCGCTCGCAGTTGCTGTCTCATCGATCGGCTACGTTCGTACGGTATCGTGCCCTGAAAAATGCCTCTGGATCTTATCCTTTTACATATCTCTCTCTGACTAATCAGATACTGACGCTACGCTTACCGCCGCGCGCGGTTAAACTACGGGGAAGCACGAGATTTTTTGTACGGTTAGAAAGGGTCGCCGGAAAAAATGGGTTGGACGAAAACGCTTTTTGCGCTGCGTGGTTCAATTGGGAGGAAATACTAATCGCAGACGTCATTGGAATCCCAAAAAAAAACTGACCCGTACAGGGTGTACCGTGATCATGGAACGGTTTTATAAAAATTAAGACATATGTACAGGGTGTCCCATTTTGGGCACTTTTACGGGGTATCTCGGTTATTTTTGAAGATAGAGGGTTGCGGGTTTCGCAATAGTGTGCTACTTTTTTGTGAAACTAAAGATGCCGTCAACAAAATTATCATGGCCCTCTTGGTTTTTGAGATACAGGGTGAAATCGAAAACTATCGATTTTGGGACCACCCTCATATCCCGGTTGCCTTTTATCTTATTCAAAAGTTTAAAAGAGGAACTTATAGAATTTTTTCTGTAGAATCCACTGGTGTAGTTTGATTTTTTCTTGCTCTACCCGTTTTTCAGTTATGAAGCAAACATGTATTTTTTTAAATGGAACACCCTGTATATTATTTTTGAAGTCAATCGGAAATAATTTAGGCTTTTCAAAAATGTATATTAGTATGAATTTTTTCCGAAAACTAAGCTGAAAATTTCATTTTTTACTTTTTTGTATCAGTAGGCCATGACTAACCTATTAAAACCAACATGCAAGTAAACAATTATTAAGATACTAGATACTCAATACTTTTAAGCTCAACTATTTAACTGTTTTTTGTACGCTATTAACTACTTTTTGTGATAATGTTCAGTAAATATTACTTAAAAGCAAAAATTATATCTGAAGAATATCAACACATTATTAAATTCGAATTTGAATCAAATTAATAAAAACTAAAAACATCGAGGAGCTTTTAGAGGTGTTGGTTCAAGTTGGAGACTATTTTCTCAAGTACAAATCTGGCACAATTTCTCATTCTTTTAATGGCGTTTAAAAGAATTATTGGTCTCCTTCGTGTTATGGCGATTAAAAATTCCCAAACTTAGATACTGTGCAAATGTTGAAGTATCTCAAACTTGTATGGATGGTAATTGTATTTTTTAGAATTATTTCTGCAGTTGATTTTTGTACCCCTACAGCTTCTTCTTTGTGCTTACAAGATGATAAATTCTAGGTAACCTAATACGTTTGTTTCCCTTTGCTCCCTATTCTCCTTGAAATAAGTTTTAGGATGTAGTTGAACAAAGGATCCGTACCTTAGCTATATTCATTTTTAGATGAGCAAATATACGGTTGCTGTCTCTCTGGGTATCTAAACTACCATCATCATAGAAAATTGACAATAATTAAAATGAAAACACGGAAAGAACAAAGCTATATTTAATAAAAATATCATTAAAAGCTGACAACCTCGCAAGTTTTTTACAGATTATAGCCCACTATCTACTCAATGTTATAGTAACACAATATTCATCATTTTAGTGAGACGTTATTATCTAAAAAAATGTATTTTGATTCTGTTTTTTCGAATTTGAGTAGAAAGTCTCTTGTAGAGTAATAACTGCTTAGACGCTTATTATTTATAGTTGAAATAACCATGGCCTACTGCTACAAATAATTTAAAAATTGAAAAAATCAAATTTTGAGAATAATTTTCAAAATAACTAAATACTAACATATATTTTTGAAAAGCTTGAATTATTTCCTATTAACTTCAAAAATAATATGCAGGGTGTCCCATTCAAAAAAATATATGTTTGCTTCATAACTGAAAAAATCACCACTGGATTCTACAGAAAAAATTCTATAAGACACTTTTTTAAACTTTTCAATAAGATAGAAGACAACCGAGATACGAGGGTGGTCGCAAAATAATTTTCGATTTCACCCTGTATCTCAAAAACCAAGAGGGCCATGATAATTTTGTTGACGGCATCTTTAGTTTCACAAAAAAGTAACACCTGTCGCGAAAACCGAAACTCTCTAAAATAACCGAGATACCCCGCAAAAGTGCCCAAAATGGGACACCCTGTACACTGTGTCGCAGCTGATATTTGCCACCCCCCTATCTCTGAAATGATAAATCAAAATAAATACGTCATTATTGTGCCGTCAACCTCCTCACCCTCAGCAACCCCTACTTCTAAATCTTAAATGAGACCACCATACTTATGATATCTCATTTTGAAGAGAATTCATTGACAAGTACAACAGTGTAATCGGATTGAAGCTTGATTGACTACTATGGACTTTAATAAAAATATGGTGATTATCAAAATGAAGTGGTACTGTCCTTACCTGAAATATCACCATAAGAAAGGTTCCCAAAGGGTTCCAGTTTGTCCCATATAGACGTACAGATGATATTCAAAATGTCTGAATGAGCTTCATGACTCCCATTTGGAACCTTTCTTACGATATTCCAGGTAATTAAAGTAATACTTGATTTTGATAACCACAATATTTTTCATTATCTTCCCTAATTTGTAATCAACCTTCAACACGATTACACTTCAGTACTTGCCATTGAACTTCCTTCAAAATGATGTATCACAAGTACGGTGGTCTGATTTAAGATTCTGAAGTAGGTGTTGCTGAGGGCGTGGGGATTGATGGCACAATGGTGACGTATTCGGTAGAAGAGCTCCCTCTCGAAATACAAATCGACATGTCACGGCGTTTTTTTTCTTTTATCATTCTAGAGATAAGAGGGGTGGCAAATTATATATGGACACACTGTATGCCGTATGTAAAATCACGCATGTGCCTTATTGATAAACAAAATTATTTAACCTTTTGAAAAACTCGAGGCGATGATCACTTGTAACTGTGACTCACACTGAATTTCGCGATGTAGTAAGCATAAAATGTTCAAGAAACTTGTATGTATGTTGTTTTGAAATATTTACGATAAAACGATAAAACTGAAAAATAAAACAATCTGCTCGTGACAATTACTTGCTTTGTATGTCAATTGTTTACCACTATGTTGCCTGAAGTTTTTCAGTAAATATTTATTACTAGCATTATTAAACAATCTTGGGTAAAGCCATATCATACGAAATATACTAAATCCAACGATCGATAAACAAAAATATTTACAATCTGGCTCAAATGACTAATTTTTTGTCTTTGATTATATCTTTAACTCTATGAGGTTGGCTTGTGACCGAATGTGAATTCATAACACTTCAACTTATTAGTTATAAGTATCTATGTGCGTCAATGTATGAAATATCAGGCACTGAGTAAACCTCGCAAAACAAACGGTATTCTAAGAGGAAGCTAGTCAAAGTTTAAAAAATGAATGTGCCTTATGAATTTATTTATTATAAACGCATCCACCATTTTCTGAATACGCACTAAACCCAAATGTCGTTACTATACCAAAAGCACTCGAAACGTAGTCAATCCAACAAACGATAAACAAAAATATTTAAAATGGCTTGATGACTTACGGTTTTGAATTGTGAGTTATTGTAAGTCGTGACTGTAACTTACCGGAAGGTAGTCTAATACAAAAAATGCTGAATGTGCGATCTAAATTTAATGTAAACGCATCCACCGTTTTTTGAAGACGCGTTTCTATAGCTCCCAAAAATGAACACTGGACAAAAGCAAAACCCCAAGCACAGTTACAAACACACTGCCATACCGACACCACTTAAAACGTAGTAAATCCAATAAAAGACAAACAAAAATATTTACAATCTGGCTTGAATAATACTCAAAAGTACACACATGTGTCAGAAGCACGTGTATATTCAAGATATTGAGCCAAAACGTAAGGCCCACAAAAACCTATCCTAGGGCAATCTAGTTGAAGTCTAAAAATGGTGAATGTGCGATCTAAATTTAGTGTAAACACATAGCTCTCAAAAATGAACACTAGACAAAAGCAAAAGCCCCAAGCACAGTTACAAACACATTGCCATACCGACACCACTTAGAACGTAGTAAATCCAACAAAAGACAAACAAAAATATTTACAATCTGGCTTGAATAATACTCAAAAGTACATATGTGTCAGAAGCACGTATATATTCAGGATATTGAGCCAAAAAGTAAGGCCCACAAAAACCTATCCGAAGGCAATCTAGTTGAAATCTAAAAATGGTGAATGTGCGATCTAAATTTAATGTAAACGCATCCACCATTTTTTGAAGACGCGTTTTTATAGCTCCCAAAAAATTAACACTGGACAAAAAAAGCAAAAGCCCCAAGCACAGTTACAAACACATTGCTACGCCGACACCACTTAAAACGTAGTAGATCCAGCAAAAGACAAACAAAAATATTTACAATCTGGCTTGAATAATACTCAAAAGTACCTCTGTGCTAGAAGCACGTGTATATTTAAGATATTCAGCCAAAAAGTAAGGCCCACAAAAACCTATCCGAAGCCAATCTAGTTGGAATCTAAAAATGGTGAATGTACTATCTAAGTTTAATGTAAACGCATCCACCATTTTTTTGAAGACGCTTTTTTATAGCTCCCAAAAATGAACACTGGGTAAAATCACAGTTACAAACACATTGCCATATCGACACCACTTAAAACGTAGTAGATCCAACAAAAGGCAAATAAAAATATTTACAATCTGGCTTAAATAATACTCAAAAGTACCCATGTGCCAGAAGCATGTGTATATTTAAGATATTGAACCAAAAAGTAAGGCCCACAAAAACCTATCCGAAGGCAATCTAGTTGAAATCTAAAAATGGTGAATGTAAACGCATCCACCATTTTTTGAGAGACGCGTTATAGCTCCCAAAAAATGAACACTGGAGAAAAAAAAGCCAAGCACAGTTACAAACACATTCCCATACCGACACCGCTTAAAATGTAGTAGATCCAACAAAAGACCAACAAAAATATTTACAATGGCTTGATGACCTACGGTTTTGAATTGTGAGTTATTGTAAGTCGTGACTGTCCAAAGTGCTAATTAATTAAAGGTATCTATTTGCCAGGAGCACGTGTCTGTTCAAGTTATTAGGCCACAGAGTAAGACCCGCAAAACACTAAACTTATCCAAAGGCAGTCCAATACAAAAAATGGTGAATGTGCGATCTAAATTTAATGTAAACGCATCCACCATTTTTTGAAGACGAGTTTTTATAGCTCCCAAAAATAAACACCACTTAAAACGTAGTAGATCCAACAAAAGACAAACAAAAATATTTACAATCGTGCTTGAATAATACTCAAAAGTACAGGTGCCAGAAGCACGTGTATATTTAAGATATTGAGCCAAAAAGTAAGGCCCACAAAGACCTATCGGAAGGCAATCTAGTTGAAATCTAAAAATGGTGAATGTACTATCTAAGTGTAAAGTAAACGCACCCACCATTTTCTGAAGATGCATTTTTACAGCCCCAAAACATGAACGCTGGAAAAGACAAACACAAGCCTAGTTACAAACACATTAACATACCGACACCACTCAAAACGTAGTAAATCCAACAAACGGTAAACAAAAATATTTACAATCTGACTTGGATGACTCATGATTTTGAATGGACTAGTATCACGAGGTTAAGAACAATGATTTAATTGTTATAACCGCTTAGTGCATAGAAAAATAAACGTACTGCTGCATTTCGTTATTTTCTACATCATTTTGTTTCTTTGTAATTCCTTTCTAAAGTTTAAAGAAAGGAATTCAAATTCAGCCAATCAGTGCCAACCGCGCGAATCATCAGCAGTGCATTGTTGCCAAGAACAGCTCCGACTCGCAGACGGGAACAGAAGACAAGATAGATGAGCCAGCCTGCGTACAGCTTCGACATTTCGCGCGCCATCAGAATGCGGCAACACAGCACACATATCTGTCTCTTGATTGGGTGTTCGCCTTTAGGGCAGTGACGTCACTGCCCTAGGAGAACTCAAATATTTTTCTTACTTTCACGGCTTTCCTGTCCCCAAAAAAAGTCGGAGAAAAAAAATGAGATGCTTTTTATGATGTACTCTATCATATGCAACCAGAAAAAAATCATGATACTAGTTCTTGTGTTTTATTGTAAGTCGTGGCTGTCCAAAATGCTAATTAAAGGTATCTATGTGCCAGAAGCACGTGTATGTTTAGGTTATTAGGCCATTAAGCAAGACCCGAAAAAAATGTATCCGAAGGCAATCCAGTCCACGTATAAAAATTGTGAATCTATAAATTTAATGTAAACGCGTCCACCATTCCATTAAAACACATTTTCATATCCCCAAAAAAGAACACTGGAAAAAAAACAAACGCCCAAGCACAGTTACAAACACATTTCCATACCGACATCGCTCAAAACGTAGTAAATCCAAACCGATAAACAAAAATATTTACAATCTGGCTTAAATGATGATTTTTTTTCGCTATATCTGTCATCATGTTTGTATTGTGATTATTGCACATTCAATAGTGTGCAAAACGCTAATTATAAGTATTTATCGCAAAAGCGCATGTATGTTCAATATATTGAGCAGAAAAGTGAGGCCCGCAAAAAACCTAGTCGAAGTCTAAAAAATGGTGAAAGTACTTAAATTTTATGAATTGAGTGTAAAGACATCCACCATTCTCTGATCTCGCGTTTTCATAGCCCATAAGAATGACTACGGTAAAAACACAAATACAAACCCAAATCTTAGATATTGCCGTACTTACAAGACTGGAAACGTAGTGAATCCAATAGACTGGTTATTTTTTTTTTCTTGCGCTATATTTTATCTTTTTATGGTTGACCTGTGATTTAAGGCAATTTATGGTTGCCCAAATACTGATCAAAAGTACATATGTAGCAAAAAATCGCCCAGATTCAACATGTTGAGCCACAAAGTAAGGCCCACAAGGAAAATAGCATACAAGGGGAACCTAGTGAATGCGCAATATAGATTGTGTAAATTCATTAACCATTTTCTGACAAAAACAAGTAAAGATACAGATTCAGACGTCATCATTATATAAGCCACCCTTTAAAGTCTTAGTGTGAGGTCCAATATGTAAAAAACTATACATCTATGAGCTTTGGGCCTTCGGGAAATCTTTGATGAGCGTTTGCACAAGATTCAGCAAAATTCCTTTTTTGCTTTCTTCTAAAATAACCTTTACATTGACATCCCATTATTATTGGTGATTTTGAAAGAAAATAACTTTTTAAGCCTAATGTACCAATACCATATTATGATTGAATATTTACTGAGCAATACAAATAATAATTCATATCTCGAAAGCATGTGAATATGCTGTACAATAAGTACAACATATTCACATGTCAAAAGAATAATTATTTTTTCAAAAGCACATAATAAGCAGCAGCATGCGGGTTAAAAAGTGGCTGAATGAATAAATTGTATAGAATATTTACGGATCTTGATCAAATAATTCACAACAGTCCGATTTTGACAAGCACATTAAATAATTATGCAACCAATTATCTGCACATTATGCTCCAAAAATCAATAGCCGGATAACCTATTTTCCACTATTAAGTCTCTATCTAATACCACCGTTTTTTGAGGCTTTCTATCGAATAGATACGTTGTTATTAGACAGGCAAGCTGCTAAGTAATCAATATTTACCATTATATGTGCATATATCATGAAATCTCATAGGTTTTAGAAAGTATCAGACATCCTTAAAATTCGCAACATAAAAAACGCTTTTGTAATTGAAAGACCCTGGGTATATCGTTACCTTCATGAATCGAGACAATATTTGTTTTACTTAATTAGTTTTTCTCGGCTGTCATTTCAAAATATGTCCATGGGCTTGTTTGAGTTTACAACGTGACATATTTATAGCTCCGTAGGCAGTGGCCTCTGACTTAATTGAGTGTGATACAGGAATTGCCTATTAAAAGTTACGCTAACCATAATTGGACGACCGGTTTACCATTATGACTCAAAAGTTGGTAAAGCATGATAGTAATCGAAGTTTCAGCCATGCAATTACAACGTACACTGCTTTCTGGTCCAGCTTTTGAATAACTATGAGGCTCTGTTTGATCAGCATTGTGCTGCTTAAATAGAGAGATATACGATGTTCTGGACCTAAAGGCAGATTTAGTTATTTCAACTTCCCACAGCAGTATTTTGTTCATATACAGGATGTCCCAGCATAAAGGGCACAAACAAAACTATGTGAAACTAGATCACAACTTACGGACAAGAAAGATTTAAAAAAATCTCGAAGAAATTAGTTTGCCTTATATTCAGTTTAATTTTCTTTGTCCATTTTATTTGAAATCGTCATCACTTTTGAAGCACTGCATGCATTTCGTTGGAATAAAAGCAATAATAAACACTGGAAAAATCCCCTCTATAACCTTACTTTTTTTTCTTGTCTTATTGAACTCCGTCCGACGTCTTATCTAACAACAGAAAACTACAGCTTGAGCACAAGCTTTCTACATGATACTAAGTCGCATCTGCGTGAGCGTAACACCGCTCATTGATATTTATTTGTCATTCGTTGACATTCTATTTAACTGACATTTTTATTCAGGTGTTCAGAATTTTTATATAACTGGAAAATTCGGGGGAACTACCAAGTCAAGCTACTTGACGCATTTTATGTATTCCATTCATTTTTACCAAAACTACAATGTCTAGGTTTATCTTGTCGTATTCGACAATTCATCTGAGCATCTACATCGCGTGCTCTAGGAACCTATGATAGATGCCAGGACAATTTCCTATACGCGACTTCTGCTGCCATCAGTTATCTACAGCGTTTGGACATCCGTTTATAATTAATGTTCAATAATTAGTACCAAAAATTTTAAAAAAACTAAATATAGAAAAATTAAGAAAAATAAATAAAGAATATTATAATGCCGAAAGTAAATTGAAAAATCTCGCTCGCACTAAACGCCAAATGATTGCAAACTTCCACGCTTCTATCCAAGATCCAAAGGCAACAGGGGCACTTTTTTTATAACTTCACTAACGTCAATGATTCACATACGACTTTTAGCCGATTTTGTAGTATACATATCATCAACCAGTTAGTCTCAGCATATCTATAAATATTGTGATAGCTACCATAGAGACGATGAAGTTCCACAAAATAATTTTGCTCAGTTTATCATGCAGTTGCGTTTTGGAGCTGAGTATCGCTTGTTACGTATTTCCAAAGGGTAAGGAATGTACCTGTTGACACTATAATTACTACCTAAAGTGGGATAAGTATAGGTTCTGTGGTGACCCATACAGGCAACGAACTGAGAAATATTGTTTTACCCGTATGAATTATAGTCTCAGGTTGAACCAGGCTGTCAGTATCCAAATATATCACTTTGAGCTGATAAAATGTCAAGTCACCGATACGTTAAACGTGGGTAAAATAGGGTATATGAAAGAACTATCTGTCACGGCTCAACGCAGATAAGTGCATATACTGTCATAGGACTGGTAACATACGTACTCTTGCTTAGTTGTCTTACAGTATAAAACCCTTAATATTTCTATACTATGTTTCATGCTATTGCCCGCATGTCGGGCTCTCAAATCAAGGTGCTACCAGAAAACACCGAAGAAAAACCGACTACCAGCGGGATTCGAACCCGCGCCTCCGGAATTCTAGTCCGGCACTCTTACCATGTCGTTCATGGCGATCCAGCTGGCGAAGCATCGAATTCCTTCACGCAGACTGACGGTTTCACCCCCGCCATCTCCTGGTAGTACGGAGCAGCCCCTTACACAGTCACCAGGTTGCGCCAGCACAGGAGTGCTGGTGTCGAATGCGTTCGGAGATCAATGCTGACCCAACATATTCCCTCGATGAACAGATACAAGCTGCTCCGTACTACCAGAATTCGATGCTTCTTAGGTTCGCTTCGCCGGCTGGATTGCCATGACCGACATGGCTCAGCTGGTAAGAGTGCCGGACTGGAATTCCGGAGGCGCGAGTTCGAATCCCGCTGGCAATCTGTTTTTTCCGCCATTTTCTGGTAGCACCTTGACTTACTAATATTGTGTTTTGACTGAAAAAATTAAGGTAAACCTCCTAAGAAGACACACAGACTGGGAGCTGAAAAAATGTGGCAAGCTACTGACGAAGACGACGAGCGCAAAAAAGGCGTAGAAGTTTTTGAATGTGCTGAGAATGTTGAGCATGATTTCAAATTTTTGTTTTTGCTAATTGACAATGAAATTCAAATTACGTTTCGTCCGTAAGTGACAAACTAACTGCATCATATTCACTAGAGACAAATATCATGTCCAATAGTTTATTTTAATTTTTCAACCTTCTTGTACCAAATTTTGTGATTGAGTACCATACACCCCATATCATCATATGATCCCAAACCATTTTTTTCGTTGGTGGTTTGGTTTGGTTTCTCTGTACTAGCTTTTTACTTCTTCTGAAAATTTGTATTAATGGACAGAATTGAATTTCAAAGTCTGCACCTTTCACCTGCATTGTAAGTCTATAATGAAAACACGTAATTCATCGCTATCTGAATCGTGAAAAGCATAGAATTTATCATAAAGGTAGTTCTATGAGGCTTATTTATGTAGTGATCCCAAAGAGTTGCAAATAAATCCACATTTTTCTTATCTAAGTTGGAGTCCTCGCAGTATCTGTATCTATGAACGGATTAAACCGCTACCATAAATTACTGTATAATGTAATCTGCATAACTTGAGCACGAAGATGATTAAAACAGTAACGAAGACATACGCCGAGATTCATGATAATTCGATAATACTTTGACTCAACTATGTATACATATAGGGTAAATCCTAAGATATACTTTTATTAGCTGTATAGTGTAAGTCGCTAATATACACAACTTTTTCGAATGAACTTTTCAGAAAGCTGAAAAAAATGCGAGATACAGAATAAAAAAGTATCCATATCTGGGGATTGTGTATCAAGACGTACCGTCTGTTTGTGTTAAGCCTTTTGCTCGGATTTTTGCCAAAGCGATTAGGCATTAGACCTGTCAGATAGTGTAGTAGTCACTTTTTACCTCCCACACCGATAGATGAGGGGTGTATTGTGATCGATTGCGACATAATACGCTTTTTGGGCGTTTTACATAACGAAATTCCACGTCACTCATTTCCGTCGGTCTGTCGGTCTGTCTGTCTGTTGGCGTTCCTCTACTCTCGTGATCCCAGTAACCCCTGCACGGATTGTTATGAAATTGGAGGAGCGATATTCTGGGGGGTCGTAGTGGGTAATGCTGCAATAGTTTTGAAAATCAATGCATGGGCAGGCAATTTTAAAAATTCCTTAAACGTCGTTTTTAGGCATTTCTGGGGTTCCAGATCATTTTCTACTTTTTTTGGGTGGGGGGGAAATTGGGATGATTGGGTGGGGGTTATAAAACTTAAAAAATTGGTGTCTGTCATTCAAGAACTACATTTATAATAATAATACGAATAACATATACAGGGTTACTGGTAACTCGACCACTTTTCTGCAGGAAGTGATAGAGGGACTCAAATGCAATAGATTTAACCCCCCATACGTAATTCCGAAAACCAATAGTTTTCGAGATAATTAACATTTAATGTTTTTCAACGACATATCCAAATTTCCACAATACATCCCAAATTTACTGAAAACCCTGCTGTCGATTTTAGTAATTTCCAATTTAGTTTTTTACTGACACATACGCAAATCTAATTAATATTTAAATCTATAAAAATACTAAACAGTTTCAAACTACATACAATTATTTAAAAAAAAAAGAACAAAATTTTTACATTCACCGTGAAAGAAAATTGTCTAGCTCAAAAAAAGACACACAACCAGTCAAACAAATTATTTTAAAAACTTCCTTATCTGACGGCCTATTCCAAGGACAAGAATGATAGTATAACCATACGTAACTATTTAACAAAATTTATCAACATAATACAGAATCATCAACAACATGATATTCCAGCATGATGGTTGTCCAGCACATTACCGTATCACAATTCGGCAGTTTTTGGACAACACATACCCGAACAAATGGATAGGGAGGGGTGAACCCATCCCGTGGCCTGCGCGGAGCCCAGATCTGACGCCTCTTGATTTTTACGTCTGGGGTCACATGAAGGCGTTGGCTTACGAGACTCCAGTTAGTACTGCTGACGAACTAAGGCAAAAAATTATCAATGCGGCGGAGGAGATGAAACGAACTTTTTCAACACGAGTTACAAAAATCAAAGTGAAGAAGCGGATCCGTACTTGTGTCCGAAATCAAGGGCAACACATTGAGCAAGATCTCTAGAAACTTTGAATGGATTTAATTTGTTTTACTTGGATAAAGTCATCGACCGCATTTGCAAACATTCTAGTATGTAACTGAGTTATCAATGATGATTGGACTGTCATTCGTTCTTTTTGAATAGGTAATTTCTATTCATTGCTGTTTATAATCTTTCTGAAAAGGTTATTAGGTAGGAAAGTTTTTTTAGCGATTTGTTCAACCGTTTGTATAATTTTTTTGAGCTAGATAATCTTCTTTCACGGTGAATGTAAAAATTTTGTTGATTATTTCTATATTTGTATTCAGTTTGGAACTGTTTAGTATTTTTAAATATTTTAATACTAAATTAGCTTTGTGTATGTGTTAGTTAAATACTTAAATAAAAATTATCAGAATCAACAACAGGTTTTTTTCTTAGTTTAGGATCTAGTGTGGAAATTTGGACATTTGGTTGAAAAACATTAAATGTTAATCATCTCGAAAACTATCGGTTTTCGAAATTACGTATGGGGGGTTAAATCTATTACATCTGAGTCCCTCTATCACATCTTGCAGGAAAGTGGTCGAGTTACCAGTAACCCTGTATATCATTTTCATGAAATTTTCAACTTCTGAAATTCTTTGAAACACATTAGGAACCGGACAGGTGTCTGTCATTGCGTTTTTTGTATAAGAAAAGGTATATATTACAAAATATATTAAAAAGGCAGACTTGCTAAAATGACGTAACTTCACTTACATTTTGGCGCTTTTGGTCTCCCGCTCACGCCATCGCCGGGGATGAATTTTGCTTAAATTCCGTAAGTCTGCCGACCACTGGCTTTTAGACTAATAGAAAATGGTCTGTCGGTCTGTCGATCTGTCGATCTGTCGATCTGTCGATCTGTCGATCTGTCGGTCTGTCGGTCTGTCGGTCTGTCTGTCTGTTGGCGTTCCTCTACCCTCGTGATCTCTCTCAGTAACCCCTGCACGGATTGTTATGAAATTGGAGGAGCGATATTCCGGGGGGGGGTCATAGTAGGTAATGCTGCAATAGTTTTGAAGATCAATGCATGGGCAGCGTAGTGATTAGCAAAAAACAAGAAATTTTAAAAATTCCTTAAACGTCGTTTTTAGGGATTTTAGGGGTTCCAGATCATTTTCTACTTTTTTCTGGGTGGGGGGAAAATTGGGATGATTGGAAGGTGGGGTGTTATCAAACTTAAAAATTGGTGTCTGTCATTTAATAATTACATTTATAATATTAATACGAATAACATATATATCATTTTCATAAAATTTTCAACTTTTGAAATTCTTCAAAACACATTAGGAACCAGACTAGGTGTCTGTCATTGCGTTTTTTGTATAAGAAAAGGTATATATTACAACATATTAAAAAGGCAGACTTGCTAAAAAGACGTAACCTAACTTACATTTTGGCGCATTTGGACTCCCGCTCACGCCCAAAGGAACCGTCGCCGGGAATAGTACAACTAGCATCAATATGAAGTTTGCTTAAATTCCGTAAGTCTGCCGACCACTGGCTCTTAGACTAATAGAAAATGGTAGCGCTTTAGATAATGAACAAAATGGTATACAAAACTGAAACGTGTCATGTCGGGTTTTGCGTTTAGACGACTCACAAAGGGCTACTTAGTCGGTCTAGCCGGACAAAATTATTTGTGCTATTATATATATTTACTCGTATAATGTGTTATAGCTTCACGTTGTGACATTCAAACTAATCAAAACATTTTTAAGACCCAAATGATATGACTTGATTTTATTCACGGTTTATTCCGAAATTAGATGATACACCTGTCATTATATACATACTCAAATGTGCCTTAAAAACATCTAGGAAGACTGCTCCTCATCTGAAGACATCTCCGTAGTTAAACCATTGTCTGAAGATTCATTATCCAGGACCTTCTTGTTGGGTTGTGCTGGTAACAACATATATAAGTAATTAAATTCAAAAAATGCCCACAAAAATATTTTGTCGTACTTGGTGGATTGATTTAATTGTAATTTCTGAAAGCAGTTGGAAGCGGAATCGTTTTTTATCTATCCAGGTACAAGAAACCCTTAGCTAAATATCCTTCAAGAAATGGGCATCCGGATGCAACCTGAAGTACAACTAAATGGTTCGAATTTACGAAATTACCACGTAAATGTAACCTAACCTCACTTATTATACCTAAATAATAGGTATAAAACTGCACATTAGTTATAGTGGATACATAAATACACACCTGCCTGACACGACTCCATAATAAAGTAATAAACAATATAATCCCGATGAGCTACAATACTTGAAATTCTGGAGCTGTTGCTGCACAGAGAAATGTATGTACAATCTAATAGTGATCAGGTTTAGACTTGCAGAAATCGCAAACGATGTGAAGGGGAGGGGCGTTATGCGTATTCCGTATACATAATTTATCTAACTTTTGCAAAACGTCATTTGCTCATCTCTGGATTAAGATTTGTGAAATTGAATTATGTCCGCCTAGATCAACCAAATAACCCTTAGTGCGACTGGTATAATAAACACGTATATCTGGTGTGTGGTGTGTATGTGTAAGCATTGTAGTATTTGGTTGCAGAGCAAAGCGATCCGTGCCGGTCGAAGCAGTGCGGATGGGGCTCGCAGTGCGTGGTGAGCTCGGACGGCCGCAACGCCAGCTGCACGTGTCCGGACAAGTGCCCCGGCTACGGGGACCACGACGCTTCCCGTCCAGTCTGCGGTTCGGATGCCGTCGACTACGCCAACCTTTGCGAGCTGAGAAGGGCCGCCTGCACCCAGAACACCAACATCACCGTCAAGTTCGCCGGCAAGTGCGGTAAGTACCTGGACACGTCCACACGCCACGTTGCGTGGCGCTGCGTTAAGTTCATCCATTGCCCTATGCCATAAACGGCACGTCCTGTGGTTTAACCCTCAACCGGTGACGTCGCTTTCTGTAACATTAAGGGTCTAGGGTATAGCGCGCGAAAGTGAGAATCCAAGAAAAGACGTATTTCCGTGTTAGCGAGGAGGCGTGGCCGCCTGTTCCCTTTCTCCAGTGTGTGTTACACTCAGCATTCCTCAAATACAGCGATGTTTTATCCAATGGGAAGTGTATAGTTGATAACGAATTATATCGTATTGTCGATTCAACTACAAAATGTCATTGGATTCCAATGAATAATTCAATCGCAGCCTGTCGTTAAATCGAATCTGTGTTTGGTAATTGATTCTAAACTACTTTCTTTTCCTTGGACCAACAGATTTTATTGCGAGGACAGCTGATCGATTCGTTTGGATGTTTAATTGTGTGATTTTGTATGAAGTTATAAGGAGCATGATATAAGAATTAGACATAAGCCTGCACCAGTTGTTGCATTTTTACCTGAAATATAACTGTCTGACTGATCTAAATACCTACATTCAAATGTGGATGTTAGCTCTTCTAAGCCCCAATTTCTCAGTAGGTCCTCCATATAATATATAACTGGACACATTTAAATCACACAATTGCTGATGCAACACGCAAAACCACGAGATGACACAACACGACTAACACCGAAACAACACAACGAAACAACCTCGTCCATGTTGGCGGTTTGGCGCTGATAATAACACTGAGATGATCCCCCTGTTCTTTCTTTTTACGTTCATTGAATCGGGACGTCAGTTCCGCCAAATACTGATTATAGTTCAGCGAACAACAAGGGCTATTGAAACAAAATTAATTTTTATCAGATGAACTATCACGAACTGCTGTTGCAGTAAAAATTTTTGTACTTTGAATAGATTGTATGCTTTGCTTAAATGAAACATAGGGTAAATTTCGAAAACAAAAGGATGGTTTGATTGCATTATATGTCAATACTGGTATTAGAAGGATTATACATATCGTGAGAACGAATATAAAATTATTTTGAATTTATTGGCGTACCTATGATTACTTCGAATATAAGGATTGAATTCTTTCAACGACATGGATTTGAAACAACTGTAAATATATTTAAAGTGATGGAAAAACATCCAAATACTAACAACTAATTGGAAACGCAACAGTATTTCTTTCTGTGTACGGTTGCCAAGTCAACCTTGAAAGCGCCTACTAGAATCGCGGGATGACTTTTGAGTTTCGAAATTTGTGAAAAAGTATGTTGAGTTTACGGTAGCATCTTCATTTTAATCCAAACTTCATTTATAAAAAAGATACAGTGTTACGTTCTTACACGTAGAGACCTTCGCTGGACACAAATAACACTTCTTGGAAAGTTGGGCTCTCAATATCGACGCTTTGTTTCAGGTAGTAATGCAACAACTGGTGCAGGCGTATGTCTAATTCTTATATCATGCTCCTTATAACTTAACACAAAATCACACCATTAAACATCCAAACGAATCAATCAGCTGTCCTCGTAATAAAATTTGTTGTTCCAAGGAAAAGAAAGTTTAGAATCAATTATTAAACACAGATTCGATTCAACGACAGGCTGCGATTGAATCATTCATTGGAATCCAATGACATCTTGTAGTTGAATCGACAATACGATATAATTCGCTACCAACTATACACTTCCCATCGGTGAAAACGTCGCTGTATTTGAGGAATGCTGAGTGTAATGTCCCATTGAATCCAAGCGTCAGTCTTTGACGAAACGACAGATTCTTTTGTGTGCGTGTGGGCATAGACCACATCGCCAATCGACCCGTGCCGACAGACAGACGTGCCAAATCCATGGAACGAGCAGAAGGAGCATCTCATACGACCATAAATGCGTCGACTAGATCGACCCATGTACGGCGCCGCTAAATGTACCACAATATAAAGGCACCTTGAGCTCTGCATGAATCTCCCACCCACTTTTCCGGCTGTCTCACTCTATCCTTTCAGTCATTTTCGGGCTCTTTTTCACTCTCGCTATGCCAGCGAATCGGAAAACACGCGTGAAATGAAGCGAGGGATTACACTAAATCAAGCGTACATTTAAAATAATCAAAAAGTTAACTTTGAATTCGATTCCGTAAAGCTGCAACTTTTTCGCTCAACTTTTAAGGTTTGGACTTACACCTCTGAGGGCGGATGACATCTGTTCTATTAAAGATGAATCTAACTTGCTCAAATTGGTTAGTCGACTATATCGTTCTCGGAAGGTTTTTCTTAAACAATTCTAAGAGCAAAAGGACTTTCTGTATGTATACTGGGTGAGTCCTAAGTTGATAGAATAAAAGCTGTTAAAATAAAAAACTGTTTTAAATAACTTTTTTCCGAAAACTGAAAAATTAGCGAGAGACAGAGTCAAAAAAATAAGTCTGGACTTGTGAATCAAGACGTACCTGGTCTGTTTATGTTTCGTTTTTTTGCTCGGATTTTTGTCTTATAGATCAGACTTTGTACCTGTCAATTGGTGCACTGGTCACCTTCAATTTGTTGTGGTTAATTGTGAAAAGTGATACATTATTATTAACGCAACTATTAGGATTTACCAATTTAACATTAATAATGATAAACAGAAAGTGATTACTGCAGTGTCTGACAGGTGAAATGTCTAATCCATAAGACAAGAGTCTGAGCAAAAAACTAGACATAAACACACTAGGCACGTCTTTGTAAACAAGCCTTGTATCTCTTATTTTCCGGTTTTCTGATAAAAGTTATTTGAGAGAGTTGATTATTTTAACGACATTTACATACAGTTGAAAATATTGTCAACTTAGAACTCACCCTGAATTGTAGTCGATTGGAGCCATATTGGTGTAATTATCAAACAAACACCACACAGTTTAACATCTAGCATTTTCAGGGTAGGGTTTAGTAGACTAAGGCCCGATTTTATCAACATGCATATTTAACAACGACTTTGACAAAGCTTTTCTATTGGATGTTATTTAGCAAAAGCTTTCTATTGGGTATTGAGGGCTATGTTAATAAGTATCATCCAATACTGAGAACAACACTCAAAGCTGGATGACACTTTTGTCAAAGATATTTTAGAAATTCATCGATCAATATCATAGCAGGATATCAGAACAAAGCGATTGATTTGCAATTTAGTGCCACATTTTCCATGTTTACATTATAATTATTGTATAATTACTAATTGCAAACTGCGATAATTTCTGATAAAAGCAGTAGGTACCTATATCAGTCACAGCAACTACCTACCTTATTTAATAATTATTACAAATCCCACGTCCGTCAGTCAGATGGATTATATGAAAATACATACTTTTATGAAGAATCAATCTTTCATTGTACATACAATAGGGTTACACTTAGCTATAAAATGGCAAGCTTTGCCGTTCTGGGGTTCTGGATAGGCAACCAGTAACGCACATACACGTTTGGGAAATAGCCGTAACTTTTGAAATGCAACAAAGTGCTATTTTTTACCTCTTTTTACTATAAAACAAAGATAGATTGCAGGTATTCATAATTATTATCGATATTATATTATTGTTTCATCCAAATAGTGCAGTGAGTGAATTTCTTGTCATCATATTATATGATACACCAAGAAACTACTGATCAGTTGTACGGCTTCTCTGGAATCTGATTGGTTGAGATTAACAATTGTTAAACTTTTTGTTAAACAAGAAAATGCAATTTTTCACCCATTTAGGATGGAAAATTAGACTTGAGAAGATACTAGATGGTTCACAATGGTCGATTGTATATAAATTATGTCATTTTGACCTTTTTTGAGTTAAACTTCAACAGAAATCAATAATTTTCAGAGCACTTTGACAGATGCATATTCTTGAAAGGGCTGCTCTGATTGGTCAAAGTCTTTGTTAAAATGTGCATGTTGATAATATCGGGCCTAAACCTACCCGTCTACTACCTGTCAGAGAGACAGGTCAGATAAACACGTAATCTAGCGAAGAGCAAACCATTTGCAATTGAGCCTCTATTTGAATTCATTAGATTGCCCGGCATTTTGCTATTTCTATACTCTCATATGCGCCCGGTTTCCTAAAGTTAGTACTATATTATGAAACAGTTCTAAATTACTCAAACCTACGCTACTATACAGTGTGCCATTATCTATGGAGTATGACATATATCCCAGTAAATAATGTATTGTATTTTGTTATATAAAAGTTGTTTAAGATTGTATTTCTCACAATATGGCAGTATCCAATTGCTTTTGTTGCAGAAAATAAATGTGCAATGAAAAGCCCTTCATTTTTTTTAAATCAAAAAAGTATCAAAAACTTTAAGTTTATTATATCAATAACGCTCCAGTATGTACGTTACATCAAAATAAAACAGATGAACTTGCACTTATCTTGTCTTGAAGACAAAACAAAATTGAAATGAGTTTCGTCGCAATAGGTGTTCAAAATTTTCCTCAGAATGCTCAGAAACTGTCTTCAAGCTTTCCGTGATAGGTTAGGCTACTGTTTTGCAGCTTATGGTTAACTTTTTGGACTCTTGATGATGGAAACGGCTTCATTGCATTTTTTTTGTCTTTAAGAGTTAATAAAAATGTACAGGCTCACTTATTTCATTCTGATGTGACGATTAACGTCATTGACAAAATAAGTTTTTAATGTATTCTTTTTACATTTCCTCATATTTAGGTACTAACGTGTTACGTCATTGGAAATATAAAAAAATATCTTTCAAATAAGCCTAATGAAAGGGTACATTACTATTTATGGGAAATACGATATTAGAAAACTTTTATATATACAAATATTTTTTATAGGATCATTATTCACTGAGATACACACCATATTTTTTATACATGATAGACATTCTGTATATTCTACTACATCGTCAATATTTCGAATATTCTGTATTCCTAGTCCTGATAGATCTTCTAGGTTGTCCGATGTAGCATTTATTACAATTACAATAAAAAATAGGCATTAACACAAGAAAAGTTCTTTTGAATATAAAATAGCCATCGCTGAATAAGCTACCAACGAGGCTAGGAACAACAGATTTGAACAAATTAAGAGATACAAATACAATCTCGAAATAAATCTGTACTAAAAAGCTTTCGTAGCACCCTTTTATAGCTAATATCAACTACCTTTCAATGAAGCATGCATATTAACAAGGCGGTTTTGGCCATTCAGATTTTTTCCAATTTGCTCTCATACGCCAGAAAATTACTATTTAATTATTTAAATGAACATATCGTTGTGAACTGAGGTGAATATGTTCAAAATAATTATCTGAAAGCGTTTCAGCTATTAATTCGATCCATACCATTGATCCTTTATATTCATTCTGGTGCAATTATTTATTATTCATATCAATTAATATTTCATTATACGTATGAAATTTATACCTATTATTTAATTTTCCATAATACGATTTGGTACAATGCTTGCCTCGAATCGGTAGGTATGTTATATTCTCCACCATGAAAATATAATAAGTAAAACTTATCCTCTAATAATACAAAATATGAATAAACCTAATCTATATTCAATCACTGCCATTTGCAGAATGAACTTAAAAATGAACAGAACAAATGGCGTAAATTACCGTTTCCCACACATTTTCGGTAAACTTTTTTTTTAAAATTAGGTTAGAAGTTTCCAAGTTATTTATCAAGGCTAATAATACATCTATCATTACGTGCAAGATTTGGAATTGTGAATGATCCTTTATGTGACGAATGCCAAACTGAATGCACTTTGGATCATATTTTCTTAGAATGCCGTAAATATCATATCCAGCAAGACCAAATGCAAACAAAACTAATTCAGAGCAACTACTTTCCTCTTTGTAATATCGTCCACCTTCTTTCGCTGCATTGTGGTAGAATAATGAACATCATCATGCTCTTCTTGAAAACAACGAACCTCCTTACTTAGACATCCTATATGAATTTAATACCGCTGATGGTCTCCATCGAATTTGGATTTACATCTTTTGTTACCTCATGTTTATCCTTTTGTGTACATCCTTACCTTACCGTGGCCTGTGTTGTGTGTCTATTGAAAATGCCATGAAGGGCCTCTTGACGAGAAGATATGTGTCCCTGTTTTATCGCTTTGATTCGTCAAACGACCTATTCTGTGGGTTTGCTAGGTAGTCTACATGAGTGTAGGAGTATAATACATAAGAGATTTATTTTTTCTTCTCTGTAATCTTCAAACGAGAGACTGGCTGCATGGACTGCTACTGAGTAGCCAAACAAAAAAAAAGGCTAATAATAAATTCAAATGTGAAGCACAAAAAAATGTCGACCAAGACCTCGCAGCTTGTTGCTTGTCAAATGTCATTTAAATGTTGCAGGTGTGGTGTAAATACACGGTGTTTACGATCTTAATGCCGTTATGTAAAGTACGAATATTACACATCATCGTAATACTGGTACCACAAATTTAATACGAATATCCCGAATTTGAAGTTTCGAAAAAATCGCAACATTTTCTGATAACATAGAATATGCGGCAACAATGTATTCCAGCATGTCATTTGCTAATCGCTAAAGCGCCTCACGCACTACGCATGCATGGAGGATGTTTTGTGAGTGGAAGGCTGGATGGTGAGCAGCGAAATCTCGTATGCAACGGTATCCCGTCTCAGTACACTCTACAGCTTATGATAGAATCGCAGTGTATCAGTGGATAACGATAACCAACACCAAGAATTTAGGTATCGGAGACGATGGTATCGCCGAATGAAATCGGTTCAGGGTGTGTGGCTTACTTAAATGCTGCCTCGGATTCACCTGCTGCGGTAATAAAAAATGGTTTAGGCTTTGACCCAGAGTTTTGCAAAGAAAAATAGACATTTTTTGTCAGTAACTACTTTTGTTGCAGATGTTTTAATTTGACAAGCTTTCAGAAGGATCATGGCTTATGAAATACACGTTCGTTGGACTTATTCCATAGAACTGTTTTGAGTAAGCAAACGCAAGTAACAAAACAAACCTATTTTGCGGCAATTTTAAATCTGTACATTATTTATCACTTACTTAAAGGAACTGTTCGAAGTTATCGCCGTTATGTTCAAGGCACAGTCTAGCTCGATTTATCCATGAGGCAGAGCATGCTCGACGTAAAGCCCCTACGTCATTCCGGATTTCCATGGCCCCGTTGTTGATGCGTTGGCGTAGTTCCTCTATCGTGTGGACTTCTTGGCTGTACACCCGACATTTCATGTCTCCCCAAAGATAGAAATCCAAGGGATTTAAGTCCGGAGATCTCGGTGGCCAATGAACGGGACCTCCCTGGCCAATCCATCGTTGCCTAAACGTTGCATTGAGAAATTCACGCACGTGCCGGTGGAGATGTGGGGGCGCACCATCATGCAAAAACCACATGTGTTGGCGTACTCCCAAGGGTACGTCTTCTAACAGTTCTGGCAGTTCATTTTGCAAAAATGATGGGTAGTCTGCACCAGACATTCTGTCTGGCAACACAAAGGGGCCTATAAGTAACCCATTTACTATGCCTGCCCAAACGCTAAGAGAAAATCTGTGTTGACAATGGCTTCTTCGGACTACATGCGGATGTTCCACTGTCCACGTATGCATGTTATGCACATTAGTGACTCCATCCCTCGTAAACAGTGATTCATCGGTTACGAGTATCTGCAGTGGAAAATTTTCGTTCGCGGCATGTTGATCCAAAAGCCACTGGTAAAACTGCATGCGCTGGGGATGGTCTCCTTCTTCAAGGGCCTAAACACGCTGAACATGGAATGGATACAGCTGATTTCCTCTTAGTGTACGTCACACAATTCGATTCGACAGGTGCAACGCACTACCAACCACACATGTACTTGTCGAAGCATCATCATCCACTATTTGCAAAATGCGGTTTTCAGCGTTCAGGACTCGCATGGGTCTTTCGGGGCCCCCGTCACTTCCACGTCTAGGTTGCCCACTACCCGTATCTAAGACGCGTTGCATCAACAAAACTTCGCGGATGTGGTCTCCGGCGGTTGGCAAATCTAGCTGCATAAAGCCCAGCAGCTGCGGCACTGTTTTGGTGAGCTTCTCCATAAATGAGGAGCCTGTCAACATAGCCTCTATTGGTAAATTGTTCCACTGCACATTAGACAACAACAAATCCCGTAATTCGTCGGTGGTACTAGCGCGACCGCAGACCAAAATGAAACTAAAACTGTCGAGAGATAATAGCAAATTTGTTTACATAGATATGCAAAAACACCTGACAAAAACTGGGATGAATACTTGGGTGGTACTATACTACAGTCGGTCACTGACACCAATGGAAGCGCTCTGGGCAATGTTGTCGGATTGTGATTTTGCAGTCATATTTTTTTAATTTTTTTCTGTTTAATTCTGCCTTAACTAGTGAAATGGTACTGGGGTTTTAGGTTCGAAATATCGTGATCTATCGTTCCTCCAAATTAATGCACTAAGTTCGTAAACACCCTCTATATTTGGAGTAAGGCCCGAGGCCGACATAATGAGGCGGACAATAACAACCTTGTTTTGTTTCCAGAGTCGTTTCATTTCTGTGGTGAGATCTGTGTATTCAGATATCTTCCCAGCGTAGGTGTTTTGGATGTTCATATCATTGGGAATCGCAATATCTATTAAATAGGTCACAGTCTTCAACTGGTTGCAAGGCGATTTCATGGTATGGGATAATAATAAAGTGATATCATATAATGTGTGAAAAGTACTGAATCAATTGAGTTAACTTAATTTTTTATTTGAAATGATCATCACAAAAGAGATGTTGTTAAATATTTTTCTGTGTATAAATTGTGGTCTCGTTTCAACCAGTTTTGTTTGTGAAGTTTATGCTGGGACACGCTGTATATGCACACAGAAAAATCTGTCGTTTTGTCAAAGACTTACGCTTGGATTCAATGGGACGTTACACGCAGCATTCCTCAAATACAGCGATGTTTTCTCCAATGGGAAGTGTATAGTTGGTAGCGAATTATATCGTATAGTCGATCCAACTACAAGATGTCATTGGATTCCAATGAATGATTCAATCGCAGCCTGTCGTTGAATCGAATCTTTGTTTGGTAAATGATTCTAAACTACTTTCTTTTCCTTGGACCAGCAGAGTTTATTGCGAGGACAGTTGATTGATTCGTTTCGAAGTTTAATGGTGTGATTTTGTGTGAAGTTATAAGGAGCATGATACAAGAATTAGACATAAGCCTGCACCAGTTGTTGCATTATTACCTGGAATATAACTGTCTGACTAATCTAAATACCTACATTCAAATGTGGGTGTTAGCTCTTCTGAGTCCCAACTTCTCAGTAGGTCCTCCATGTAATATATAACTGGACACATTTAAATCACACAATTGCTGATGCAATACGCAAAACCACGAGATGACACAACACGGCTAACACCGAAACAACACAAAGGAACAACTTCGTCCATGTTGACGAGTTCGCGGAGATACTAGCACTGAGATCATCCCCCTGTTCTTTATTCTTACCTTCATTGAATCGGGACATCAGTCCCGCCGAATACTGATTATAGTTCAGCAAACGACAAGGGCCATTGAAACAAAATTAATTTTTGTCAGATGAATTATCATGAACTACTGTTGCAGTAATAATTTTTGTACATTGAATAGATTGTATGCTTTGCTTAAACGAAACATAGGGTAAATTTAGAAAACAAAAGGATGTTTTGATTGCATTATATGTCAATACTGGTATTAGAAGGATTATACATATCGTTATAACGCATATAAAATTATTTTGAATTTATTGGCGTACCTGTGATTACTTCAAATATAAGGATTGAACTCTTTCAATGACATGGATTTGAAACAACTGTAAATATATTTAAAGTGATGGAAAAACATCCAAAAAATAAAAAATTAATTGGAAACGCAACAGTATTTTTGCTGTGTGGTACTGATAAGTCCAAGTGTAAACGGAGCAGGTATACATCTTATAATTAACTTTTAACTAGTATTTTCATGGGGCACGTTCTTGCCAGGTAGCTTCACTTTTCCCGACTAATCCCGCTTTTCTGTGTTGTTCCAGATCCGTGTGCAGGAGTGCAATGTGCGGAACCAGAAGTTTGTCAGTTGGATGAACAGCGTAATCCAGTTTGTCGTTGCGGCGATACCTGTCCTCTGGAATTTACACCAGTGTGCGGCTCAGACGGAAAAACCTACTCCAATGAGTGTACTCTGAGGCAAGAGGCCTGCAGGGCGAGGAAGACTCTTAATATCATTTACAGAGGGAAATGCAGCTCCGGTAAGCATTACTTTTTTTACAGATTCTTATGTGACATCCAGAGGCGTACAATTGGTTAGCAAATAATAGATAGGTAAGTTGTAATAAAGCTTCTGCAGTAAAAAAGTTCGAAGTTTTCTTGAATTTCACACGATTGAGGAACCTTGTTCTGAATGTTCGCTCCATTATACAGGGTATCCCTGAATTTCCTTGACATGTGATATTCTCGTAACAAAAAAAAAGCTCAAACAAAAATTGAGTGGTATGGTAGAAGATATCGAAGGATCTATCATACGTAGCTTTCAAAATATTTTTCTTTTGCTTCAACGCTTAAAAGTCATCCCCAACTTTTTTCCAAATAGCACCCTACAGTTTTTCCTACGTAAATAGAGGCTTTATTTTATTTATAATATTGTAATACCTTTGATTTTATTCTAGAACCTTTTTTCCGTAAATGCACAGCATAAGATTAATAAAAATAAGGATTTTTCTGAGGCATATTTTTGTGACAAAACAATATAAAAAAGAAAACTAGGCGGGTTTCTAAAGTTACTGAATGGTCTATCATACCATACTTTTAAAGTATTTTTTTAAATTCAACCCCTAAAACTCATCCCCAATTTGTTTCAAACTACACAAGAAAACTAATTGGGTTCTTAAGGGTACTGAATGATCTATCATATCATGCTTTAAAAAAAGCTTTGTACTCCAGTCCCTAACTAATTTATTTTCGAATTATAAATCTACAATTTTTATCAGAAAAATGGAGTTCGTACCTTAACTGAAACTTCGGCATCGCAGTACCTTACCTTTGCGCCCCTTCTGCAATTTTATTGTTTTTTTTAATTGTTTATTACCACACCCAGTTCCTTTTCACCTATTTTCAGGATCACGGCAATATAATTACTTATCGATGGCCGCTGATAAAGCGTGATATTTCAAGTAAAAACATTCTTTTTTGAAAGCATGACATGACGAAATTCAAAATCCACTTAGTCTTCTTTTTTGTCATTTTCTATTACGAAAAAATTACGCCTCAGACAAACCCTTATCTTATTTGTCTTGTGCTTATGAATTTATGGAAAAAATTGGTTCTAGTATAAAATCGTATAAAATAAATAGTCCTTAAACTTCGCTTTTATCCATTTTAGGGGTTCCTAACATTTTTCTACTTTTTTGGGTGAGGGTGAAATTGGGGTGGTTGTGGGGTGGGGTTGTAAAACTGAAAATTTTGTTGTATTCATAATAGGCTGCCCATGGACCTGTAAAAGAAAGACTTAGCGGCATGATACACTTGTGTAGGTCTATCCGAACATTGGCTTGCATGTTGCACCAATTTTAATTTTAATTAAATTTCAATACAGTATTATTACGGTGGCGAGGACGGAAAACGCGTATGGTTTTTAGAAATCATGTCAGTGTCGAAGGAGCAATAATAAAAAAACTAAAAGCATGAAAACAGCTCAAACTTCGTTTTTAGGCATTTTAGGAGTTTGTGACCATTTTCTACTTTGGGAAGCAGAAAATTTGTTGTATTCATAATAGGTTATCCAGTGACCTGTCAAAGCAAGGCCTAGCGCTATAATTCACGCCTTTAGGTCCATCCGAACATTGCCTTTCCTATTACAGAAATTAAGTTCTGTATTGTGTAAGGTTTTTTTTCCAAGAGCCATCCGACCTTGCTGTCCCCGTAAATACTTAAGCCTTAAGGCCTATTGTATTATTGCTCCTCTCTTTTACAGTATCCACTCCAGCAATCTGGATCCCCGCATAAGTTTATGCAGTGTACCTACTGGTCCTGGTGCTGAGCTGTACTCCATTGGTTCTAGCTTGGTCTTCCCAAAGAGCTGTTGTCTCTTGTGATCTAGCGCTTCGCACTCACCGAGCACATGTAGGGCTGACTCAGTCCCTCTTCCACACAGTCTGCAGTTGAGATCTACATTGTAGAGTCCCATCTTATTCAGGTGTTCCTTCAGGCCATAATGTCCTGTGAGGAGACCCGTCCTTATTCGGAGCTGATTCCTATTCAAGGAGAGCAGTGTTCCAGCTGTTTCCTTGCACGGAGCTTTAATGACTGTTTTTCCATGAACATATCCTGGCAACAAGTTCCACTTCTCCTTGTGCTGATGTTTCATCCATTCTCCGACCTGGTGTCTAATTGTGCTTTTAGGCACCGCCAGGGTTCTGCTCCAATGTATAGAGCAGACGAGCCTAGTCTTGCTAGCTCGTCCGCCCTTTCATTGCTTCTTATACCTGAGTGTCCTGGCACCCACTCCAAAGTTACTGTTCTGTACTGTGGGTTCTGCCAGTCCTCCCAGTTCTTGCAAACATTCCCAGACTAGAGCAGACGTAACTTTGGGCGGCTATAGTGCCCTGAGCGTCACCTGACTGTCTGTAAGTATTGCGATCCTCTTGTTTCTGTAGGATCGTTCATTATTGATCCTTGCACATTGCAAGATGGCGTACACCTCTGACTGAAATACTGAACCGTATTTTCCTAGCGGAATGCTCTGTCTAGTTCCTCTTCCAAAGATTCCCGCTCCTGTACCTTGCTCGGTCTTTGATCCACCTGTGTACCAGACTATTTCCCGATGCAGGTTGTTTACTTCACAGAGTTCTCGATCTCTTATTATAGTTTCGAACTTCTTGTTGAAGATATATTTCGGAGTTATCTGGTCCTATCTAGCATCCATTATGGTGTGCCCCACATATTCTGCGATTTGGTTGTGTTCAAGATCCTTGTAAATTTCTCTTGGTAGGGTTTGTAGTCTAGAGTAGCCCATTCTCGCCTTGCCCATTATTACAATTTGCAACGGAGGGTAAGGTTGAACTCTTGAATTAATTTTAATGAAATTTATGATAATAATGAAACACAGTTTTAGTACCGCGGCAAGGACGCAAAACGCGTATAGTTTTCAGAAATCGTGTCAGTGGCGGCACAGCAATGACTAAAAAACTAAAAACACAAAAGCAGCTCAAACTTCGTCCTTAGGCATTTCGGGCGGGAAGTTATCAAATGAACAAATACCCTGTATAAGATTATTTCATTTGATTTTATCTCCCCCGTTTTTCTACGCCAGTGAGCCAAGCTGTAGCGTTTGCCGCAAGGGCAGATCCCAAAATTTAATTTTTGCCCGATGCCGGGACCTCCAAAGGTAGGAGAAAATTCGTCACGTGTCAGGACGGAATTAAATCTTTCCGCACACGTCCTCCTCACGATTTTTTTTTATCTGCTATGTAGTTTTCCGCGTGCCGACTATTTATCCTGTGATAAATTCTTGGAATGGCGGCCGCCAAATGAGATGACAGACCACATTGATATATTAGTAGGCTAATAATTCACCCAGGCATTGGCGTGGCTAGAGGGATGCTGGGGTATCTTTACTTACGGTTTGCTAAAGGCCAATCACTGCACACATAAAAATAAAGTCTTGGACGAAGAATATATATTTTCATTCAAGTATATCATATCTTCCTATATTCATTATACATTCATATTCTTTTTTTTATGGTCAGCCTCCCGCAAAGGCTGAAAGCCTATGGCGCTGTAGAAGCGCTGCGGGAGGATAAGTGTCGGTTCACGTTAGATTTGAAGGAATGCTGGAGGAAACTGGTTCGGGGAGTAAGGACCTCGACCTGGAAAGGATGAGCTCGCAGAGCTTCTCTAGTGTTCCTGGTTCGGACGGCATATGGTGTTATTATATCGGAGAGCTCACTCGAACATCTTCCGTGATAGAATCTGTGAAACAGAGATAGAATCTGTAAGAGAGTGCTTCGGAACGCATCCCACACATGGGAACAATACTCCAGCGGTGGTCGGATCTCTGCCTTGTAGAGCAGCAGCAGTTGCTCTGGTGTATACAACTTCCTACAGCGGAACAAAACTCCAAGCTTCTGGGATGCCATGTTAGCAATACTGACGACGTGGTCGTGCCAGGACATGTTATTATTGATACTGATCCCCAAAAGCTTGACGGAAGATGATTCGACTATGGGGTGGCCCTCCATTTCCACGGTTGGTAAGCCATCGTGAGACTTCTTTGTAAGTGTTGTTGCCTGAGTTTTTTGTATGTTGAAATGTACTTTATTTGCTAATCCCCACTCGAAAATTGTTTTGATATCTGCGTTGATCTGCGAGGCATGCTGCTGTCGCCGACGTACCGTCTCCTGGGATGATAGTGGCTTGCCTGGTTCCATGCACGACACTAATGTACTGTCATCTGCGAAGCTGTAGATTGGATTGGATGTTATTTCCAACAGCTCGTTGATGTACAGCAGAAACAGTGTAGGGGATAGGACAGATCCCTGGGGAACATCGGCGTTTATTGAAAATATGTCTGATAAACAGCCCTCGACTACAACAAACAGAGATCGAATTAGAATCATTTCCACTATTTTTGCAACTGTCCGTCAAGAATTTGAACATCGCCTATATCATTGTTTAGTCAATAATGGGCAACATTTTGAACACGTGTTGCAATAAAAAGTGATATTTTTGAGTGTTTTTTTTCTGTCTGATGAACAAATTAAGGTATATAAAGATTTTTTTAATTTTCTCTAAAACGAATCCACCAATTTTAAAAAATCAAACGTCAAAATAAAGGACTTCAGCATATCCTTGAAACAAGCTATTACACGATAACCCTTGTCATTTAAAATTTTTAATAGGATAAACCTGGATGGCAGACGGTACAAGGGGTGAAGCATCCGTGGTGGAAAGTTTTCGAACGAATAAACTTTATGTTTATACTACTTTTTTAAAAGAGATTGTTTTACCACAGTATATCCAATCATACAGTAGCGCAACTCTCCAGAATTTTGGTGGTTCGCGCATAGCATCCCGCGCATCGTTCGCAGGATGTTTAGCACGGCGATCGCCTGAGTCGTGTTCAGTCTATGAGAATGAAGGTAGTGGCTTTGACAGAACCGGATTAAGGAATTTGGTCATACGCTGATATGGATATCGAGACGCATGAAGTCAAATGTTGCGCCGCTGTAGGCTGTATCAACAATTCCAAAAACTATGACCATAGTTTTTTAAGATTCCTCAAGATGCTGCCAGGTATGCGATTCCTCCAATGTTTAATATGCTGCTTTATTACCTAATAATATTAGTGTGATAGCATAGCTCCATTTGTCTCTAACAAAGTCCGGCGGGTATTAATGTAGCTGTGTGTTTTTTTCTGTTTTTTAGAAGAGTCAGACGTTACGGAAAGTCGTTCTTTAATTATGAGCCTAAAGTCAGAATGATAATTTCTCACTGTTTCCTCACAGCACCACAACGTTCAAAAGATCTTTCACGACATATAACAAAATGAATGTGATTATGCATTCCAACATTATGAAATTTTAAGCAGGAAGTGAAGTCCATTTTAATGGATGCTCAAATAGAAAGTTCACATTAAAAAGAATAACATGCTAGTTTCAAAAATATATCATTTTCCTTTATAAACATGGATTCTTTTCTTCAATATGCCTATTCATATGTAATATACAAATACAGAAGGAAAGGTAGTCTTGATAAACTAGATAAAAAACAGTTTTGCAATTTTTTTTATGAATAACGACCAGTTTAGCATATTTTATCGTTGTTATAAACATATTGATCATTATTTTTTATAAGTACACCCAACAAGTTTTCATCGGTTTTGCTGTTTACCACGTTTTCGTACCTCAAACGTTTTCCTATGATGATTGATGAAGATAAATTTAAAGGTCGTGGGATAACTAGACATAAATGTTGTTTTGGACGCTACGTCGTTACATACACCCATATTTGAATCATATAAGATATTATAAAGTTTTTATATTTATTTAAATGTAAATGTTTAAGGTTAAGTAAGATAAGATAAAATAAATTTGAATAAATTTCTCATTTTTGTAATTTACTTACAAACAATAAAGCCACCTAATTTCTCGGAGTTAACAATTTTCTTCCATACACCGACTATTTCTTGTTTTGCTTCTAAAAAAAAATGTTTACACCCCATTTATACGCAAAGAATCCATGATGAATTAGACGAATCAGCACAAAACATTTTCACGTACAATAAATGCGAATGCATGGATATAACTTACAAATTGTACACATTACCACACTGCTCTCAAAATTTACTCTATCTACGAGACATATCGCGTCCATTAAACTTACTGCAACACAATAATTACGCTTCTTCACTCGATTATTGCTAAGCCGATCCTGTGCTTAAAACGTAAACGGCAGTACTTGCGGCTCGTGCTGAGGAACCGACGTGGGGTTATGAGAGGCCAGTTTTTCGGAGACAAATTGTCTGCATGATTTCTAGGGAGTTGCGCTAGTGTATAATTGAATATACTGTGGTTTTACCGTGAAAATTAAGAATTTTTATAGCGTTTTTAGGGCATAGGATCTAAGGGGTATATACACATATTCTGACCTCAAATTCATGTCATACCAAGGAATAATTCTTTGAATTTCATATAATTCATAATTGTTATTTATGCCTGTCTTGGCAGTGACACATAATATACTCCGACATATTGCTCGGAAAATATTATTATATATTCATATCCCACCTCTCTAATCAAACACTTGACAGACACCTTTATGATGGAGGTAATTGAATTATAGGAGGGAGTAATTTTGTTCCATACTATGCATTAGGTTCAACTAATTAGAGGTAATTTTTTTTCAAAGTGCTAAACGATATTCTAATTGGCTTACTTGCGAAGTGATATTCACTTCTGTGTGCTTTTGATGTTCTAAGGAAATTGCCCCTTAATTCATTAATATAATTACCGGAAGAAATTGGTAAATGCCTTATTCAACGTATTGATTTTCGAAGTTCACTTGCTCCCTCAAAATAATTGATGTGCCAATTCATGCTTACACAGGCATAGATGTTCATGCAGGGTGAATCAGAAATTAGTAGATCGGTTTGAACTAGCAATATGTATACAGGGTGTCCCAGAAGTTAACGTCAAGCCGCAACGGTGTGACAGGATTGGTTGTAACTATCATGAGAAAAATCAGAAAAGAAATCTATCCCATACAGTTTGAAATTTATGGGCATTTAAAAAAACCTAGAAATTTGGTCAAATTATAACAATTTTTCAGTTATTGTGGTTAATTTTTATCATTTTTGTTCATTTAAGCTTTTGAACCGTAACCCTAAATAACATTTCTAGGAGCACAGTCAAAAATAATGACACAATTTCCCTGAGTTTTCTGGAATGAAGACTATTTATTAAACTACTACTAAGTTTGCCGAGTTTGAAAGACCATCCTTTAAAAAAAATGTGCTAAAGTGCCTTGGTAGGTGCCATTAAAAGTTGGCGCGTTTAACCAGGATTGTAAAATGGTACAATATTTGTTAGTTTCATACTACAAAAAGGCTACTAAAAAAATAAAAACCTCAAGTAACCCGATTTTTGCTAACCCATTTCACTCAGGTCAGATGTTCTTTATTCGCACAAGCTTCTGGTAGGTTCTTAATTTTACGGCAAAATGATGAGAGAGGTGGATAGTGGATATGTTTGCCATCAGTGAGCAGGACAAACAGTGACGCCACTTTTAACAAAGTCAACAAAAATAAGTCAAATTAATGAAAAATCTTGACCTAGCTTAGTTTAGGTTTATTGGGTTAGAAGCCAGATAGGGAAATAACACGTTTTATTACAATAAAAGTTCAAATTGTGTACCATCAGCCTCAATACACGCCCTACATTTTCTTAGAAAAGATCTACCTGTTAGCCAGGCACATTTAATGCGAGAAGACGGATCCCAGTATCGCTCTAAAGTAAGCCTGTGGACCGGAATTTTAAACGGCAAAATTGTTGGACCTTTTGAGCTGCCTGAGAATTTGAATGGTACGAATTACCTACATTTTGTAGGATAAATTTTACCAACTTTGTTAGAGGGCATACCACTGAAACGGCCCATAGATGTTGATGTAAGCTGCGATTCCTCAATCGACTCAAGGTTTTTTTAAACTTGCATCAGTTGCATAAGTTCCTACTCAAATCGAAACCTGTTGCGATGCCTGAATCGACTTGCTTTTTCATGCACGTTTCATGCAACACAAGAATAGTGTGGGCTTATTTCTTTGCATCGACGCAGTACTATACACGTTGAAACCTGCATCACTGCATCATCGTCACCGGCTCGGCGACATGGCTCACCGACCATAATAGGATTCCAGAATCTGCATCGCTGCAAGCCGCAACTGATACCAAATTCGTGATTCAGTAGCACACACGCTGCTACTTGCGTTATGAAACGTAGAAGTCGATACCTGAATCGCAGCATGCATCAACGTCTGTAGACCGCTTAACAGATCGTCGCCACATGGGGTATCAGCAGGATGGCTGCTCAGCGCATTACGCAGTGCAAGTAAGAGGTTTCCTTGACCAAAAAATCCGGGAGGTGGAAATGAACGTTCAGGCACCATCTCGTGGCCAGCCCGTTCCCCAGATTTAAATCCCCTAGAATTTTGTTAACGGGGTGTTCTCAAAGGAAAAGTTTATTCAAAGCCCATTGAGAGCGTAGCCGAGCTGCCAAAACGAATTTCTCATGCTGCTGAGGACACCAACCCTCGAGGATATGGCTAATAAGTAGATCTTTTTTAAGAAGAGGCTGATGGTAAACAATTTGAATATTTATTGCCTGACCTTTACGTCACTATCTGTCTCGCTCACTCATAGCAAATATGTTCGTTATCCATCTCTCAAATCACTTTGCCGTAAAATTAAGAACTTACCAGAAGCTTGTGCGAATAAAGAACATATGACCTGAGTGAAATGGGTTAGCAGAAATCCGGTTACTTGAGGTTTTTATTTTTTTACTCGTTTTTTTAGTAAGAAACTAACAAGTATTGTACCATTTTACAATCCTGTTTAAATGCGCCAACCTTTAATGGCACTTTCCAAGGCACTTTAGTACATTTTTTTAGAGGAGGGCCTTTCAAAGTCAGCAATCTTTGAAAATTTTAAATTCATAGTTTAATAAATAGTCTTCATTCTAGAAAGCTTTTGGCAATTGTGTCATTATTTTGGACTGTGCTTCTAGAAACGTTATTTAGGGTTACGGTTCCAAAGTTTAAATGAACAAAAATAATAAAAGTCAACCACAATAACCGAAAAATTGTTATAATTTGACCAAATTTCTAGGATTTTTTTAAATATGACAATTTTCAAACTACATGGGATAGATTTTTTTTCTGATTTTTCTCATGATAGTCACAACCAATCCTGTCACCCCGTTGCGGCGTGACCATGACGTCTGGGATACCCTGTATAATTATAACGTATGTTATGTAGTTTTTAATACCGACATATGAATAAATATTTTAAGATACGTTTTGCAAAAATAAGTCGGACAAAAGTCGATTTTGCAGATTGGCCTGTATGGCAAACCTGATTTGCATCAGAGATATCAGAATAAACGCCAGATAAAAAAAATTGAGTCAAGTTGATTGACTCAGTACTTCCCACACATAAGTGATATCATTTTATTATTTTCCCATTGCATGAAGCTCTTTGTGGCTTGGGTGTAACATTTGATCTCCAATTGACCTTTGTGGCACATATTGATAACACAATTTCGGAGGCAAACCGTATGTATGGTTTCGTTGTACGAAACTTTCTGGGCAGATGTGCAGTTTATCGCAACCTTAGGGTTCAGATATTCGGCACGACGGAGTTTGGGGAGGAGCCACTATATTCAGCGAAATAGTCGGACATACTGACTTTCGTCAGGAAGTCTGGTAGGTTCAACAAGGAGCTTTCTAGGGTGTAGAATTTTAGTGTTTTCAGTGTTTGGTTCAGTGGGGTTGGCAAAAAGGGCCAAAGATGGCTTACTTGCCTGGTTTCGCCTCCCAATCACTACTACTACTACTGCTACTACTACATAGAAAACCAAAAAATAAAATCAGTTACTTGGTACAGCTGTCAAAAAAGTAGCTTTGTCAAATTTTTACTTGATAAAAGCCACAGAGGTAACTAAAACGTCAGTAACGTTTATCTTAAAATATATGTAGTTTTGTTCATGGAAAATTTAATTTTCTTAGAGACTAGTATCAAAAAAGCATAACAAAAAAGCTACATATGAGCGACCTGAGAAAGAACTGTATAACTAGCAACTAAAAGAGTATAGTTCATGAAGTGTCAATGTGTCCATGATAGCCCGAATCTGTGCTGCAAATCCTGTACTCTATCTACTACAAACCCCAATCCTCATTCAATGCTCACAGCTGCTATCGATCCCATTCAAAACATTTAATTTAGAACAATGAATAACTCCCCTGAAGTTTAGACAGCGCTTCTCATCAATAACTATATCCGAGAAGAACTAAATTATTGATCAACTTCAAACCCGGCTATCTTAGTGCTAATATCATATTTCTATGGAAAGAAGAACCCTCATCCCCTTCTTTCCCTCCTCCCCAGACCAATGCCCGTATCTGTGTCAAGCTGAAGCCTTAATTGAGAATCGGTTATAGAGAGGGGGAGTATTTTCAAGTAAACGCAATTAATAAGGATATTATAACTTCCAACTTGGAATTATAATGCTCCAATGAATTATTAAATTACCATACAGAAGGCAGAAGCTTAAGTAGCTCGCTTTGGCGTGAATATCAATCTATACAGGGGGATTTGGAAGTTATACGCTCTGCAGTTCACTGCAACAGTATGAGACTAGGCGACAGAAACGATCTGCCTGTGCGCCATCTGAACGAAAATCAAATTTTTTAGAGACTCCTGATTTTCAGATTCTCCTCCTGTTTTGAGCTCCAGTCTCGCTGAACAAAAATCAAGGTTTTTAGGTACTCCTGATTTTCAGATTTTCCTCAAAAACTCGAAAAGCTTTATTTGGCTTTCTATTAAGATGAACCCTCGTTTCCTGGATAATTTTGGGGTGCTGACTACAAATCTGGCCACTCTTTTGAGCTCCAGTCTCGCTGAACAAAAATCAATTTAGATACTCCTGATTTTCAGACCTTCCTCAAAAACTCGAAAAGCTTTATTTGGCTTTCTATCACGATTAAACCTCGTTTCCTGGATAATTTTGGGATGCTGATTACAAATCTGGCCACTGTTTTGAGCTCCAGTCTCGCTGAACAAAAATCAATGTTTTTAGATACTCCTGATTTTCAGATTTTCCTCAAAAACTCGAAAAGCTTTATTTGGCTTTCTATCAAGATGAACCCTCGTTTCCTGGATAATTTTGGGGTGCTGACTACAAATCTGGCCACTCTTTTGAGCTCCAGTCTCGCTGAACAAAAATCAATTTAGATACTCCTCATTTTCAGACCTTCCTCAAAAACTCGAAAAGCTTTATTTGGCTTTCTATCAAGATAAAACCTCGTTTCCTGGATAATTTTGGGATGCTGATTACAAATCTGGCCACTGTTTTGAGCTCCAGTCTCGCTGAACAAAAATCAATGTTTTTAGATACTCCTGATTTTCAGATTTTCCTCAAAAACTCGAAAAGCTTTATTTGGCTTTCTATCAAGATGAACCCTCGTTTCCTGGATAATTTTGGGGTGCTGACTACAAATCTGGCCACTCTTTTGAGCTCCAGTCTCGCTGAACAAAAATCAATTTAGATACTCCTGATTTTCAGACCTTCCTCAAAAACTCGAAAAGCTTTATTTGGCTTTCTATCAAGATTAAACCTCGTTTCCTGGAAAATTTTGGGATGCTGATTACAAATCTGGCCACTGTTTTGAGCTCCAGTCTCGCTGAACAAAAATCAATGTTTTTAGATACTCCTGATTTTCAGATTTTCCTCAAAAACTCGAAAAGCTTTATTTGGCTTTCTATCAAGATGAGACCTCGTTTCCTGGATAATTTTGGGGTACTCATTACAAATTTGGCCACTGACCGCTTGGTCTAACCAGAAGAGCGCGCCTCTATGCCAACTGCATATGAGAGTCGGTATACGAGGGTTGCTCTATATCTCCGTCAATCCACCAGTATGCAGACAGCTGTTTCACGCTTATTAGCATCAGTGCGCCATAGATCGATTGACGGAGATAGAGAGCATCAGAATTTTCATGTCTACCAGACATGTGAAGCATGTGAGACTAGGCGACAGAAACGATCTGCCTGTGCGCCATGTGGTACCCGAAGGTAACGGCAAATCAAAGAAAATCGCTGCTAAACAGTAGCAGACTTCTTGGTGGAACGCCACGGCGCATTCGCCTGGTCCGACCAGAAGAGCGCGCCTCTATGCCAACTGCACATGAGAGTCGATATACGAGGGTTGCTCAGTATTTTCGTCAATCCACCAGTATGCAGACAACTGTTTCACGATTATTAGCATCAGCGCGCCATAGGTCGGTTGACGGAGATAGAGAGCATCAAAATTTTCATGTCTACGAGACATTTGAAGTATGTGAGAGTAGGCGATAGAAAAAATCTGCCTGTGCGCCATCTGGTACCCGAAGGTAACGGCAAATCAAAGAAAATCGCTGCTAAACAGCAGCAGACTTCTTGGCGGAACGCCACGGCGCGTTCGCTTGGCCCATATTTGTTTTTAGTAATGATAGGATTTTTTGTTTTACTATTTTAGTAGAATAAAAAATCTATTTTGTGTAATAAACAAAAGGGTGAGAAGCTAAAGAAAAATGTTTTCCCGATATATCGGCATTTTATCGTGCCGATACGATACGGTACCTATAATCGGCACCAATTACCGTTGTGCTGGTATACCGATATCAATATTGGTGTCGTTCTATCCCCAATGAGAAGTTCAAAATAAACTGTACAGTACGGAAAACATCAAAAAACCGCTAATATTCAGTTATATCTAAAGTTGTTTTTATTAGGAACCATAATTTGTAAGCTGAATATGCGTAATACTATGCCCACTATGCTGCTCGTTGTCTATAGCCGAAAAAACCTGGAATACAACGAGAGGAGAAACTATATAACCAGGTAACAGCAATACCCGTATATCCAGCCCAGGGCAGTTTGACCTAATTCCTGTAACTTAATGCCGGCTTTGTTCGAAGCTCCCTGATTTTGTATGTCAGACTAAAGACATTGACCTTACCAAAATCCCACTCGGAATCCACCCTTCGATCTTGGATTTCCCTCTATCTTACGTCATCCCATGAAAATTTAATGCATTTTCAGAGAATCTGTTTCGATCTTCGGGCCAATTCAATTAGTTAATTTGCCTCTAATTGTTTAATTGTCTCAAGTCTAAATGTGCCATTACATTATGCTAAATGCAGTGCACTAACTTAGTTAGACTCTGAATTTGGCACGGTGCAAAGGTCATTAGAGTACGTAGATGACAAATTAGGCTGACTGTGGTGGATGCTGTTTATCAAAGAAACTATAAGCAACGATTACACATTCTAACTTGTTTTTGATATGCCTCTATCAACAGTTGAAAAAGCCAGAGAACATTATTTTCCCGTTTCTATCTGCTTTGTGGACTATTCTAAGGCGTTTGATAACAAAGTGGCCTAAACTGTGGGAAATCCTTATCTCCATGGGAGTCCCTTACCACTTTTTATTAGTATTTCTCATACAGCAACTCTATAAGCCTAGCTCAGCTCATGTCAGAATCGATGGTAACCTGTCTGAGCAAACAGCAACCAAAAAAAGAGTGTCACGGATGCGTATTATCCCCGATGTTATTTAACATTTACTCTGAATTTGTGATGAGACAGGTATTGGACAACTGGAATGACGGTATAACTATTGGTGGAAGCAAAATTTCTAACTTAAGATTCACTGACGATACAACCCTTATTGCTGCTTCTCAGGAAGAACTAGTAGCTCTATTGAACGCTTTAGAACAACACAGTGCAGCACATGGTCTTGGTATTAACTACAATAAGACCAAGGCTATGGTCGTAGATAGAGAGCATGACAATCATCGAGAAATAAAGTCAATAAGCCGTTGTGAGGTAGTTCAAAGTTTTGTGTACCTCGGTTCTTTGATCGACAATTCAGGTAGCTGTGAGAATGAGATTCGACGGCGCATTCAACAGGCAAGGGTGGCCATGACAAAGCTTACTAAAATATGGCGTGACCATAACATCACTAAAGATACCAAAATGTCACTGGTTCAGTCTCTTGTGTTCTCCATATTTTTGTATGCCTCGGAAACTTGAACTGTTAAAAAGGCAGATCGAGCTCGCATAGATGCTTTTGAAATGTGGACGTGGAGGAGAATGCTGAGAGTTCCTCATACCGCCCATCGAACTAATGTTTCCATACTGGATGAGCTCGGTAATCCAAAGAGACTATCCTCCATTGTGTCGATGAGAATACTTACATTCTTCGGACATATTCACAGAAGCGATAATATGGAGAAACTTGTAGTTCAGGGTCACGTCCCGAGTGGGCGGCGCCGTGGCCGTTCCCCTACACGCTGGGTGGATACGACGAAACAGCTGCTAGATATGAGTATCAAGAGCGCCACTGAACTGACAGTAAATCGCGAACGATGGCGAGCTACAGTTCTCAAAACTATTGATGATATTCGTGTCGGCAATACTCTAGCTCCGACCTAATGCATTTTACGAGCTCAAAACATGTCTGTTAAGACTTTGTGACTATGATGATGATGATGATGATGATGATGATGATTGTAAACAGTATGTGTATATACACACAGATGGATCAAAGACCGAGCAAGGCACATGAACGGGAATCTTTGCAAAAGGAACTAGACCGAGCATTCCGCTAGTAAAATGCGCCTCCTTATTTCAGTCAGAGGTGTACGCCATCCTGCAATGTGCAAGGATCAATAATGAACGATCCTACAGAAACAGGAGAATCGCCATACTTACAGACAGTCAGGCTACACTTAGGGCACTAGATGAGCCCAAAGTTACGTCTGCTCTAGTCTGGGAATGTCTACAAGAACTGGGAAGACTGGCAGAACACAACAAAGTAACTTTGGAGTGGGTGCCAGGACACTCAGGTATAAGAGGCAATGAAAGGGCGGATGAGCTAGCAGGACTAGGCTCGTCTGCTCTATACATTGGAACAGAACCCGCCCTGGGGGTGCCTCACAATCAGACACCAGGTCGGAGGATGGATGAAACATCAGCACAAGGAGCAGTGGAGCTTGTTGCCACGATGTGCTCATGGAAAAACATTCGTTAAAGCTCCATGCAAGAAAACAGCTGAAACACAGGTCTCTTTGAGTACGAATCAGCTCCGAATAACGACGGGTTTCCTCACAGGATATTGTGGCCTGAAGGAACACCTGAATAAGACGGGACTCTACAATGGAGATCTCAACTGCAGATTGTGTGGAAGAGGAGCTGAGTCAGCCCTACATGTGCATTGTGAGTGCGAAGCGCTAGATCACAAGAGACAACAGCTCTTTGGGAAAACCAAGCTAGAACCAATGGAGTACAGCTCAGCACCAGGCCCAGTAGGTAAACTGCATAAGCTTATACAGGGATCCAGATTGCTGGAGTGGATACTGTAAATGGGAGGAGCAATAATACAATAGGCCTTAAGGCTTAAGTATTTACGGGGACAGTAAGGTCGGACGGCTCCTGGAAAAAAATCTGTATATACAGGTAGACTGTCTGTGGCTCAGTTTGTTGATGAAATAAGCATTTCTAAGTTTCAATTAAAGTTGTGTCTGATTTGGACCCTATCACCCAAAAAAAAAAATAAAGTAGCAAAATATGAATTATTAAAAAATGACTATGAGGATTGTAGCGATCTGTCAATGTGCATAAACCAAGAATATCATATTCTCAATGAAGGTACTCCACAATTCTCAAGCTGTTTGTATTTTTGATCGAAGCAATGGCAGCTCAACTGGAAAAAATACTAAAACTTTATGGAATACTAGGTCGGCAACTACTGAAATTTTAGTTGTGTAGAAAATTTTATTCTTGATCAGTTCACATTCCTTTAGAAGGAGTTCTGAAACCAAAATTACATTTTTCTTGGTTCAAATTAATCATAATCAATAAGAAAAAATTCTCAAAGCGAGAACACATGTTCCTGTCGCAAGTATATCTATACAGGGTTATTCACGTTATTCGACACAGAGCATTATGGCTAAAGTATTTGATAAAAAAGAAAATAATAGTCTTGGATGGATCGAGACCCATAAAGTCTATATTTTCAAAATATTTTCATGTTATACAGGGTGTCGCAAAAACAAGAAATGTATCAAAGTTATGTTTTTTAAATGATCACCCCGTATATAATTGCATATTCAGATTCCTTTGTGAATTCTTGTGTGACTTTATGTATCATACATGGGACTTAAAGCGAACCGTTTAGGTGTAAATCACCATTTTCGGTATAAGTAGATATCAGGAAAAAAATTGAATGTCACAGAGATTATCAAATTTGGAAGGCTGTGACTTTGCCGTTTTACTAAGCATAAAGTGCGTCAGCTCTGATGAGACTGTCAAATTCAAATTACGTTTATGCTTGGAGAAATCGGTCGTTTAATTAACGAAACTTTGACGAGCGATAACTTGATTTTTTCAAATGGGAATGCCCAATTTTTTTTATACGGTTAAACGTAGAATTTGATAGCCTTTCTAATGATATAAGGTTATGAATATCAATCTCTGGCAGTTTCCATTTAATTTTAAATTTTCAAACAAATCGGCGTTTTTCAATTTTCCTACCTATAAGCAACGTAGCAGGCCATGAAATATAATAAAAACACGTTAATTCAGATGAAAGAAAACCAGTAACAGAAAAAAGATACAGAGGAAGCAGAATAAAGGAACAAGATGAAAAAAATTCCTTACAACAAATCAACTCTCCCAGAAACAACTGCGATAACGTCTCTAAGGTCAAAGAGAAGCTGTAGTATGGCAGTAATAGATCTGTTTTACAGTCTACCGGCTACCGCAATTTACTAGAGGTTAAAAATTTCCAAGACAATTAAAAACCCTGATATGAAACAAAAACAACCAGCGACTGTTGCTTCAGCACGTAATTATTATCAATCATATGTAATGATGTAAAAAAGCAGTAATTTGGGTCAAAGTCGATACCTCTGACTGGAGCCCTTCTATTTTTCAATATCTATTAGCAATATAGCAAAAATGGAATACTGACAAATCAGATTTAAGTTTTCTGCCATTTAAGTTATGTTTTATAACTTGAACAAATTTTAATTCATTTTTCATTTTCAGCGATCTTGCTAATAGGTACTGAAGAAGTTTCAGAACTCCAGTCAGAGGTACTTTTGACTTTAGTGTTGACAGAATTGCATACTTTTTTATATCATTAAATGTAAAATTTTATTATGAAAATAATAAACTGCCTACAACACTGTCTAGTAGTTTTCGTTTATTTTCAAAACTTTTTATAGTTTTGGAAATTTCCAATCTCTAGTGCATTGCAGTAGCTAGTAGGCCGTGAAAAAACTGTCATAATCCAGCTTCTCTTTGACCAAAGATATGTTACCGCCATTGTTTCTGGTTAGATTCAAAATGTAGCCTTTATGAGTCTCTATCTATCCGAAATTATTATATTCTTTTTTATCAAATACTTTAGCCATAATGCTTCGTGTCAAATAACGTGAATAGCCCTGTATAAGGTTATCAGAATTTTGCGATTGAGAATATCTTTTTATGTGTGCAGAAGCCATTTTCACTGAACCTTACAATCCCTAGCGAAATAGTAATTATTTGGGAAAACGTCGACATTTTTTGCTGCGTTATTTGCAGCCCTACTGACTGTCATATTGCATTACCCTATACGCAGTTAAGTTTGATGTACACGTCGCTTAAGTACGGTGAGCGATGCCATTCCACCATTCCAGACTGTATATATATCACTGATTAGCGAAAACAGATTACTAAGGGATACAAACGTGAAATCGATATTTATACCATTAGACCTTAATCCAGGCATAAGAAATTGTTAAACGCGAGTCGTCAATAAAGCGTTTCACTGTTCGAGGGTTGGATGGTTGGGTTTGCATATGGAAACATGTGTACCTGTCACAGAGTCTAGCTGACAGACGCATGGTTTTTGTTCCGCATTACTACTGACGACGATATATCGTCGGTCTCCAGATAAAGTGGTGTAACTAACATTTAGGGCGATTTTATCAACATGCGCATTTTAATATGTAATAAAATCTTCTTCGTTAAAAGGATGGGTTTCGATTTTTGTAACTTTTGTTTTCCTGTTCACATAAACCCATAATACATAACCATAACGTAACGTAAAGCGTAAGAGACTAATGACAGTAAGTAATGACATCCTGCTGTTACCTACGCCATTGACAGCTGACGTTTGACACAGAACACAGAACGGCACAGAATACGGAACGCTAATGGTTCATTCCGTGTTACTACAAACAAAGGCTTTGACCAATCAGAGCAGCCCGTTCAAGAACATGCATCTGTCAAAGTTCTCTGGAAATTATTGATTTCTCTTGGGGTTTACCTCAAAAAGGTGAAAAATGACATGCTTTATATATAATCGATCATTATGAACCATCTAGTATCTTTTCCAGTCTGATTTTCCGTCCTAAATATGTGAAAAATTGCATTTTCTCGTTTAACAAAGATTTCAGCAATTGCTAATTTCAACCAACCAGATTCCGCAAAAACTGTTTATTTGATCGCTAGTTTTTTCTTGTACCAAATGATAATGATCACAAAAAATTAAGGTTTTGGATAATTACTTTGTGATGAATGGAGAGATCAAATATAAGTTTTACAACAAAACTGTTTTTGTTTTTTTTTTCGCAATAATTCAAAAGTTATATCAAAATAAAGATGGGTTTTTGAATCCAGTACCGAAAACGGTTGTAACTAAAATGTATATTCGTTGCAACATAGGCGATGAATGAAGTTTGCAGCTAGAGACGAAAGTCAACGATCGAAATAAATATCTTTTTGAATATTTGAAATTACATTACAAATCCCAGTAATAAAATACCTAATCAAAGAAGTTCCGTTGAGGCGAACCTTTCTGCAAGATGCTGGGTGGCCAAGTGGCATAGTGGTCGACAGCGTATCGCTACTATCGCTGTATTCGAGGGGGTTGTTGGTTCGAGACCCAGCCCTTGCAACTACTTTTTTTATTTTTTTTAACCAAAATATTCATTGATATGCTTTTTACTCATGTTACACACATTTTTTGTACCATCGACATAAATGTGTTTTTGAGTCAAATTTTATACATTGGAACGATGATTTTATGGAATGTTTTGGGAAGGCCGATTTAGTTTTATGGGGTAAACGAAGATATTTACATCCTAACTAATTGCTTAAGGTAAATATTAATAAATAAACATTACTAACTCACCCCACCAGAATCCCCTTTTTCTCTTTTTTGTCCTCCGATACCAGGTATTCCAGGTCGATTCTGAAAATAATCGCTTGTTTAGTAAATTCTGTGTTAAATATATGGCAGTACCAGCTACACAAAACATATAGTCTTTGAATGTACCTGATAGTGATGTAACAAATATTGTGCCGGTATTTTTTTAATGTAAAAGTTGGTTAGCAAAACGGAATCCATTAATCTCATAAGTTCTGTAATCTAAAAAAAGGTAACACAAACTCTTAATCACATCATTAGACTTCTCTTTATCATTTGGTATCATTTGTTTATTGAACTTTGAGCTGTGAAGATTGATTTTTGATTGATGATTGAATTAGATTTTCATAAAAAACAAATAGAATGCATTTGGTTCGAACAAGACTACCACCAAGGTCATCAAACCATAGACAAATGACGCCAAATTTAAAAACTTAGCGCAATTTCAAATTAAAACTAAATATTCGCATTCGCATCCGCGAATGTCTAAAACATGGCATTCGTCTCGTCACTAGTACCCGATGCAAACCTCAAGAGAAATCAATAATTTTCAGAGAACTTTGACAAATGTATGTTCTTGAACTCTTTAACTCCTATTTAAAACCCGATTCTTTACCTAATCACAGTCCCTTTCCAAACTCTTCTATATACTTTTCAACATGCGTCTCTTACTATGAAGAACTGAACGTATTGTCGTTTACTGTGTGATTGACAATGAAATGATAGACTTGGGGGTAAAAAAAATATGAAGTAACTTTGCAGTACCAACTATCAAAATACAAATTATAAATATACACCAGTAAAATAAAACACATGGTACGTGAAGGAAAATGACAAATAACTGCCAATGAATGCCTTCTTAGTCTAACTACGGCACGCAAAAGAGTCGAAGACGAATTTCACTGTCCAAAGTATCTACCATCAAAAGACTAAGTAAAAAAATAATAACTAACGACATGAAACAAACTGAAGAATAAAAATTCATTGATGTCAGTAATAAAGAAGGTATAACTGCTTCATCACAACATGCTTGAAGGAAAATTGGATGAAAAAGATCAAGAGAAATATCACGACATCAAGAAACCGATGAGATTTACGTCGTACCACCTGAACTGAAAAAATCGCACTCAACAAACATAACAAAGTGTGACAAAGGAACCTTGGTCATTAGAAGAGTCATATATGTATACAAACAAATTAAATAGAAGGTACAAATTAGGATACAATTCGTAGCTAAAATAAATTAATCATCATCGTATGGAAGCCTTTGTATTCCAGAATTTTATGTATGTCCTTGCTGTGTACATTACTAGCTAATTCTTTTCCAAAGCTTCCGCCTATACCGCTTGAGGCTTGCTGATAGGTACGAGAATATATTCTCACATCCAAAAAAGAACAAGTCGTATTCTCGCTTATGAGCTTACCGCATTTTTAATCACAGTATATCCTACGTCAATCTATCTTCCGATTTTTTAACTTTCCAAACCGTTCGTGAGGCTTCAATTTAAAATTTTAATTCTGGGGATTATGCCGTACGTCAGGGGCGGTGATTCGTACCCACTAAAAAAAGGTAATTGATATTGAAAACTAAAATGACTTTCTTCTTGGTGTTCTTTGTTAAATTTTCAAAGAAGTAGCAATTGACCACTACATGCATCGACAACTTGTTTGATTATTATTTTTATATAAAGATCCTACACCATGTGGAAGCATATGAGAATCACAAAGATGACAATAGAGGTAACGATAGGGAATTTTATAAATATGGTGAAAGTGCCGGATGGGTGACACATACAGGGTTATTCACGTTATTCGACACGGAGCATTATGGCTGAAGTATTTGATGAAAAAGGAAATAATTATTTCGGATGGATAGAGACCCATAAAGTATACATTTTAGAAATACTTTCATGTTATACAGGGTGTCCCAAAAACACGAAATGTATCAAGGTTATGTTTTTTTTTAAATAGAACATCTCGTATATTATTGCATATTCAGATTCCCTGGTGAATTCTAGTGTGACTTTATGTATCGTACATGGGACTTAAAGCGAACCGTTAAGGTGTAAATCACCATTTTCGGTATAAGTAGATATCAGGGAAAAATTGAATATCGCAGAGATTATGAAATTTGGAAGGCTGTGACTTTGCCGTATTACTAAGCATAAAATGGGTCAGCTTTGATAAAACTGTCAAATTTAAATTACGTTTACGCTTGGAGAAATCGGTCAATTGATTAAGGAAACTTCGATCAGCGATAACTTGATTTTCTCAAATGAGAATGCCTATTTTTTTATACGGTTAAACGTAGAATTTGACAACCTTTCTAATGATATAAGGTTGGGAATATCAATCTCTGGCAGTTTTCATTTAATTTCAAACAAATCGGCGTTTTTCAACTTTCCTACCTATAAGTAACGTAGCAGTCCACGAAATATGACAAAAACCTATTCAGGTAGAAGAAAACAACTAATTTAGCAGAAAAATACACACGAACTAGACTAAAGGGACGAGATTATAAGAATTACTCACAACAAACAAAGTCTAACCAGAAACAATGGCGGTAACATCTCTAAGGTCAAAGAGAAGCTGGAGTATGGCAGTAATAGATATTTTTTACAGTCTACTGGCAACCGCAATTTACTAGAGGCTAAACATTTCCAAGGTAATTAAAAACCCTGATATGAAACAAAAACAACCAGCGACTGTTGCTCCAGCACGCAATTATCAATCATATGTAGTGGTGTAAAAAAGTAGTAATTTGCGTCAAAGTCGATACCTCTGACTGAAGCCCTTCTATTTTTCATTATCTATTAGCAATATGCAAAAAAGGAATACTGACAAATCAGATTTAAATTTTCTGCCATTTAAGTTATGTTTTATAATTTGAACAAATTTCAATTCATTTTTCATTTTCTGCGATCTTGCTAATAGGTACTGAAGCATTTTTAGAACTCCAGTCAGATGTACTTTTGACTTGAGTTTTGGCAGAATTGCGTACTTTTTTATATCATTAAATGTGAAATTTTATTATGAAAATAATAAACTGCCTACAACATTGTCTAGTAGTTTTCGTTTCATTTCAAAATTTTCAATGGTTTTGGAAATTTTCAATCTCTAGTACATTGCAGTAGCTAGTAGATCATAAAAAAATTCATTTCTGCTATACTCCAGCTTCTTTTTGACCAAAGATATGTCACCGCCGTTGTTTTTGGTTAGACTTTGTTGTGAGTAATTTTTATAGTCTTGTCCCTTTAGTCTAGTTCGTGCGTATTTTTCTGCTAAGCTAGTTGTTTTCTCCTAACTGAACAGATTTTTGTTTATACTACATGGCCTGCTACGTTGATTATAGGTAGGAACATTGAAAAACGCCAATTTGTTTGAAAATTTAAAATTAAATGAAAACTACCAGAGATTGATATGCACAACCTTATATCATTAGAAAGGTTATCAAATTCTACGTTTAACCGTATAAAAAAATTAGGCATTCCTATTTGAAAAAATCAAGTTATCGGTGATCGAAGTTTCCCTAAATAGTCGACCGATTTCTCCAAGCATAAACGTAATTTAAATTTGACAGTCTCGTCAAAGCTGACGCATTTTATGCTTAGTAGTACGGCGAAGTCACAGCCGACGCCGCCATCTTGGATTGGGATGCCAGCGATGGCAGCGCATGTGAGAATGCGGAACTCTGATAATTGGTAGGTAAGGGGAGAGGTGGTTGGCCACGCAAAGATAGCCAAACTGGCGGAGGAAGCATTGCCCATGTCTGCTGTCAAGGCAAACTGTCTACCAAGATTGGATAAATCTTTCATTCTGATCATTCCCAGTAGCGGAAAAAAGGGAAATTCAGTTTCCCGAAGTTACAAGGACGGCTCTCCTCTAGCTAGTGGACAGGCCTCAGGAGCAGAGTTACTCTTTAGGTATGAACGCCACGATTTTCTAAGTAGAAGTATATGCAATACTCTCTGCTGCATACAATAAGGATGTGAGAAAGGGCACAGATCAGAAGGTTTACACCTGGTCTGACTAGAGATTCACGACTTGACTTGATTTTCAAGCTACTTAACTTGACTTGACTTGATATCAAGTCAAGATCAAGTCAAGTATTTGTTTTCAAAATTCAAGTAAAATCAAGTAGTTACACATCAAGTAACTTGAAAATCAAGTTTTTCAAGCTAACGACTTGATTTTTCTTGAAAAAATAATTCTTTTTTGATATTAATCTGATTAACTGCCAAAACGTAACAACAATAACAATCTATGTACATAAAAGTGAAATCTTTTATTTAAAAAAAAAACATCGAAAACTCCAACAAACTTAGTTGAATAATGAATGTAATAATATGAAATAAAAATACGAAATATTCTGAATTCTGACAATAGTACATAGAAAACCAACAAACTCAAATGGGGGTGGGTTGGCTCAGTGGTTGGAGTCAAGAGCTCGTGACCGGAAGGTCCCCGGTTCGACTCCCGTTAGAGGCAGAAATCTATTTCTGGTTTTTTCAGTCAAAAATAAATATCCATAAAAAAAGCTCAGCGAAGAATCCCCACTTGAGCCTTCACTGTTGGCTTCTAATCGACAGTGCTGTTCCTGGAGTGGCTCCAGGAAACAGTAACAAAGCCTACACAGAACACGGGGCTAATGACCAGAGCAGTCGATGCTAATGACACAGAAGTAAAAAAAAATTAATATCATCATTTGCTATCCATCATTGGAGACACATAAGACTTCTAACGGAGTTATCACCTAATCGATTTCTTGTTTTGGTAAGAGTTAAGACAGCTCTAGAAAACTGCCTTTCAACTAGAGCTGAACAATCTGGCGTTGCCAGAAAAGTCTTTGGCCATTGCGGCAAGGTTTGGAAAAAAACATTGGTGTCTTTTCCACTATTCTAAAATATCTTCAGTACTGATCCTTGACGCTTAAATACTATTTATAATCTGTTCATCAGTTTCACCTCGATCACGTCTATTGTCAAGTTCCATAGCGCACGAATCCAGTCTATCGAGCAGCAGATTAATGCAGAAATGATGGAAATACTCTTAAAAACATTAAGGTACTGGCAAATTCGTACAATTAACAACCATTCTGTGTCGCTTGGCTTTAAAGTTTTAAAGTCATCGGGAGCCTGCTTGCTGTCATAACCTCGGTGATTCCCCTATTTTAACGCTTCGATTCGCATTTTACAGATTGATATCAAGTAGTTTGATTTTCCTTGATATCAAGTCAAGTAGTTCAGATCGAAAATCCAAGTCAAGTCATATATCAAATTTTCAAAAGCTTGAGCTTTCAAGTCAAGTATTTAAGAAAAAACTCAAGTTACTTGGCTTGATGAATCCGTAGTTCTGACAGTCAGAAGTTACCTTGATGTAGGTCCCGGGCCACACGGGGGTTTTTGGTAATAAGGAAATGAGGAATGGAGGATTAAGTAGGCAGCAGGTAACGTCACCGATACCATAGCTGAAGACTGGAGGCAAAGTCAGTGATGCAAACAAGCCAAGGATTTTATAACCGGGCTGAATGCATCTAGATTGCATGGCTAAGAAACCAAGGCCGATGGGCAATCAGAAATAACGTAGGTTTTATGCAGGCTCAGGCGAAATCTATCACTATTCAAAAATTAATATACGGGCTGTGGAGAGGCCGATAAAACGGTCCACCACTTCTTGCGGAACGTGAATTGCTAGGCAGGCTGAGATACAAGATCTTTGGATCCGATAGACTTCAGCCAGAGGAATTACCCTTTCTAAGCTGAGGCTTTGTTAAAAGATAGGGAAGGTTTGGCAGGGACGGGAGGTGGAGGCAGGTAGTGGTGGCTGAGGAGTGATATTCATGGATGGTAAAAACGGCCTACTGGAGCCTACTTGCCATGCGCTGCCGCCCCACAGCTATAGGTATGATTAATGTCACATAATCAGACACTTTCACCATTCTGAACTCTACATTTTTAAAATATAGTGAAAGTGCAACTCTACTGTAACATACATACTGAGACACTTTCACCATTTTGAACTCTACATTTTAAAAATATGGTGAAAGTGCAATTCTAGTGTAACATACATAATGAGTCACTTTCAGCATTTTGGACCCTACATTTTAAAAATACGGTGAAAGTGCAGCTCTAGCGTAACATACATAAGGAGACGCTTTCACCATGTTGAACCCTACATTTTAAAAATATGGTGAAAGTGCAATTCTACTGTAACATATAAACAAGCACTTTCACCATTTTGAACACTACCCGAACATGTCTCATTATTTGTCCCCAAAGAATAAACTGATAGACTAATTTAAAATTTTCTGGTAGCTGTGGACTACTCGACATTTATTCAATAGTTCGATAAGTCATCTATAAACTCGTAGTATGATTGCAACGAAAGTTGCATTCTGCTCTGGCATAGATTGAAAAAGTGTTGTTCCTATAATAAAAAAAATAAATAAACGTTTAACTTTGATTTTGAAACATTTGGTGGTTTTGATCATCGTCTAGAATAAAAAGGACGGATATGAAGGCAAATGAATTATTTTTTAAGTGGGTACTGCTAAAACGTACCCTCAAGCTTAATTTTGTATGCCTCCTGCATTTTTTTAAGATAGTCAATAAAGGTATTCAGTGTTAATTTAATGCTTTCCATTTCTAAGACTGCCTTATACATCGACAAAAACTGTTTAATTCAAAAGAGGAAACGCCGGTCCTTGGCGACGAACATAGACAAGCACTGGTGCCAATCCATTAAGTGGGTCCCATAGGTCCCAAATAATATCCATCCCATCGATCGGGTATCAGCATATCACATTTCAGGTACGAAGTTTGCACACAACGCTCAATATAACTCTTATTTAACAGCCGACGGTTTCGCGCGATACGTAAGACTATACTACTTCTGAAATTTTGCCAAGATTTGACAGAACTTAAAATGAAGCCTCTTGTACCTATATTTGGTGCCTTTAGTGATAGACTCAAAAGTTCCTGAAGCTATTCAACAAAACTTATGTCTATTGCAGGAATAAACCCTTGTATGAGCGTCCGTTGCACAATGGGCGAGGAATGTGCCATCAACAAATTTGGCATCGCACACTGTCAATGCCCGTCTTCCTGTGAGCCAGTCATGCGCCCAGTGTGCTCCAAAGATGGTAGGACATTTCCATCTGAATGCGAACTCAGAAGGGCAGCGTGCTCAGGTGAGTTAACGATTCTCAATTTTATTTTCTAAAGCACTATTTATAAGGTTAACGTATTAGTGCAATCAGTCATGATCATAGCATTTCAGCCCGACTCCTCCTAGGTTGAATTTTGGAATTCGAAAATTTTCTGTTCCCACTTTAAATGAGAATCTATTGTCACGACGGCCTCTTTTTCCTCACACCAGGAATCAAAACAGGACGTAACCTTCACCGTTTTACTTTACAACTCAATACAGTGTCTCTTAACCTTATCTCAGTTACAACTCAACTCAACTGAACTACCACGCTACCAGTGGCGTCTTATATACACTTAATCGAACCATCTAGAGAATTCGATGACATTCTAGAAAACTCTAGACGATTCGATGACGTTTACACTTCAAATATCTAACCTAACACTTCGAGTTCACATCATGCATGACAACTAATACACGAGTACCATAATATACAGTATGTTACACTATAAACAGCAAGATATTTCATGTTATCTACTCTTCTGATTTTAAGTTTCTTTGTATGGTATATAATAGAGACATATTCATAGCAAGGTAAACGTTTTACGTAAGAACTGAAAGCAATGAAATTTGCTGTTAAAATTTTGCTATAAAACATCGAATAATCATAAAAAAATATTTTTAAATAATTTGTTCCAATATTGTCCAGTCGTTAGATTAATATTGTATGGTGATCTGCAAAACATATTATTTTTCCAAGACAATAAATTTCAAGTGAATCATTGAGATACAAGTTAAACAGAAGTGGACCCAGTATTTTTCCTTATAGAATACCATATTTTGTCAACATTTTATTACTATACGTTTTCGTTATTCTACCCATTTGGATACGATTCAAGAGATAACCTTTCATTAAAAATTGTCATGTACCTCTAAACCCTAATCTTTCCAGCAACTTTGAAAGCTTCGTGTGGTTGTGGCTCAAGTCAACAAACTGGCCAATAACGTATGTTGCAAAAGTTTTGAGGAGTTTTTCAAAAAAATTAAAAAAATATCTCACAGTAATATATTTGAAATATAACAAGAACTACAAAAATAACAATATTTCTTAACATAAAAATGATACTGAAGTACTGCTAATGGGCCATGATCTTTCACGGCTCGCAATTTCCTCTTAAATGTTCCTTATTAGATCTTGGACAGATTCTAAATCAATTTCTCTGATCTTTAGCATTATTCTGTTTCTTAACTGCTGTTCGGTTTAAGCTTTTCAGCCATTGTTATAAACTTTGGCACTCAGTTGAGCCCAAAAAGTTTCTGTAGGTCTTGCTTGAGGAAGATTGGGGGGGTTGTCGTTTCGTGGTACAAAAGGTATTCCGTGATGTTCTAGCCAGCTTCTCGTACGCAAAGCATAATGACTTGAAGCCAGATTTGGCCAAAACATTATATTGTCGTTAACGTGGTGGATACAAATAAAATTCAGTAGTCAAGGCAAACATCTTTGAGCATAGACTTCTGCGGTAACCGCATCGGCCCTAACTCGTCCAACGTACGGCTGTGAAATACCGTTGTCTGATATAGCGCACCACACTAGCACTTTGTCTTCAAACTTTTCTTTTCGTTTAAATTTTACATTATCTGGACAGGCTTCAAAGTCTCTTGTATAAAAATTATCATAACCTTTGATTTCCGAGTTCGAAAATGTGAAACACTTTTCATCGTCAAGAATAATTTTTGTGTTGCCAACAAAATGAGTACGACGTAAATTGCGACAGCATTAAGGAATACTTTCTAACTGATTTGGGGAATACTTTGGACATTTTCTTCTCTTTCGGAATTTTAAGTTATTTCTCTTCATTCCTCTACAGATTGTGCTAGCATTGACGTGAAAAATGCGTTTCGTGTTGAGGTTCTAACTCGATTTTCACTTCTGCTGACCATTATTTGAACTGTAGCAGCATTCAACGCTCTTGGACGTCCACTTTTTGGTAAATTCATACAAGGAATACCTTCTTCGCATTCACGGATCGCTCGATAAATTGTGGCAACAGAAATATTTTGATCTTGATATAGGCGAACTATTTCTGTTTTTTTTTTCAAGTCGTAACAAATAGACTCTAAATACCCTTCCGAATATCTAACTTGTACGTTACCATGGTAACGATTCCTGAATTGTCTCCAACGGTGAAACTACCTCACGAATTTTGAAAAAAATTCTCAAAACTTTTGCAACATACGTTAGTAGGCATTTTTCTATCAACATTAGAAGTCATTTTATTTGTAAATGCCAAAAATAATAGTTATTGCTACGGAACTTTTCATCATTAAAGGGTGTAAGACGGGTGTAAGCAGAGGTTTTCAGCTCATAAATTACTCCATAAACTTTGAAATCATTTGTTTTGCTGGATCTGTGATATCTATCTGTCTATTCTATCTGAGGTTGATTGCTGGCGTCAATAACAGAACTAGTTGCAAACAAATACTTTCAAAGCTAGGTATCATGACTCTGCCATCATTATATATTTTTGATGCATGTGAAGCTAAATATTGACAACTTCTGCAGGCTTAACTGTCATAACAACTACTCAACACGAAATAGTAATACATTAATTGTTCCTTCTCAGAGACTTGCTATTACAGAAAATAGTCCAAAGCTTATGGCAATCAAATTGTATAACAGATTACCTAACCGTTTCAGAAACATGTCTGAGACAAGGTTTAAACTAGAGCTGAAATTATTTTCAATTAGGAAAGCATACTACTCCGCCGCTGAGTATCTTGGAGACAGTCTAATTCTTTAATAATTTTTTTATGAGTAGATACATGTACAAGTTTTAAATTTTTGTGTTTTTGGTGTTCTTAATTTTGTGCATATCAGGTGTTAAGTGTTTTACGATGGATTTTTTTTACTCGTATCATATACTATATATTTGAAGACATTTTATTTACATCGTGAGTGCAATCCTCGCTTTTTATCATAATATTATATAATCGTTGCAATTTTTTCAAGATATGTAAGCCTAACTTTGACATGTATAAGTTTTAAATTTTTCTGTTTTTTTTGTTGTTTTTAGTTTCGTGTACATCAAGTGTCAAGTGTTTTATGACGTTTTTTACTCATATCATAATTATATTAGTCTATTCGAATACATTTTGATTGACATCGTGAGTGCAATCCTCACTTATAATCATAATATTACATAATTATTGCTATTTTCTTTAAGAAATGTAAACCTGACTTTATGACATGTTCTATATCATCTTTGATGATCAAAAGAATAAAGATTAATCTATCTATATATCTATTCATACGTTTTTTCCATTGTTACAGGCCGATCCAACATCGAAATTGCATACGCAGGGGTTTGTGGAGAAAAGGGGCCATGCACAGACCACAATTGTCAATTTGGAGCCACATGCGTGGAAAGATCAGGCACAGCACACTGTGAATGCCCTCACTGCTCAGCTGAGTTTCAACCTGTTTGTGGGTCCGACGGTATCTCCTATGGAAATGAGTGCAAACTGAAACTTGAGGCCTGCAAGCACCGCAGGGAGATTACTGTGCTCTACGAAGGACCTTGCAGTAAGTTTCGTGTACCAAAAGATGAAATCCAGCGCTAGCTATCTTGAAAATATATAGGCCCAATAGATTTGGATTTGAATGGTTAAAAGCTCGGTTAAAAGTAAAGAATGTTATAGCAAATTAATTGCTTGTGAGACTATCTTGAAACCGCAAGGAACTGTGTCCTGAGGAAGTTGTAAGGTATATCAGGAAATGTAGAACCAAAATGGCTTATAATCCTGTCGCGCATGTTGAAATTAACCAATATTATGTAGCATTAACGGATTTGCGCGAGAATGAGGAAGTTTCCATTTTTTCAAATTTTAGTTAATCAGATAGTCTTGAAGAGTTAGAGAACAACGGCGAAAAAACTTTGTAATTATCTCCATTAATATAAAAAAGTTATAGTCCTTCAAAGTTTGAATTGCCGTATCCTCCGCGCGAAGCCGCTGTGACGTCACACGTCACACGACACAACGCAAGCCTGTGTATGCCCTGTCGAGGATGCTGCTCCCGCAAGCCACCGCGCCGCCGCCGGCCTCCTCGTTCATGTTGTTATTCCTTGTTTTCAGTAGGGTAGGTGACGCCGACGGTGATAAAACGATACACTGCAGTTTATTGGTACTCCTATTATTAGAATACGCCTAACAGACCGAGAAAAACCACCACAAAAACACCAAACAAATGTTTCAATGGATAGCCTATTATGAATACAAAAAATTGAGTTTTATGTTTTTAGTGATACTGGGTGAAAATTTAATTGAAATCAATCCTATAGTTTCCTAGTTACACTAAAGACGGCGGCGAATACGACAATCCGAAAACCGATAATGACGGCGCGAACGCGGACGGGCAACAGGCTGTTGAGTAGAAAGGATGGAGAGGTTAGAGTTGACCCGTGACACGCTGCGCGCCTGCGCACTCCGACGTTGGCAGACGCTAAATAAATGATTTACTTGATACAAATATAGGGTGTGCTTGTAAAACAGCGTTCATTTTCAGACCAAGATTAGCATATTGTAAATTAAGGTTCACATTTTCAAGCTGTCTATATTCTTGATAGAGGTAAACTGGACACCGCTGGAAAAAATGATAATCTTGATATAAAATTATGAAATATTTGTTATTAGATTATTATAGCCTTGGTTGCAAAGAAAATTATATTTTCTTTCGGAGCATATTTCTTCAAAATAAGTATATAAATAAAAAATATATCATTCTTGATACAAATTTTCTATAATTTTCTCATCAAATACTCTTTCCTAGAGTGAGAACCGATATTTTTGTTGTGAGTATGTATTTACAAGAATATCACAATTCTTGACTTGAGAATTTCTTTTTATGTGTGCAGACTGGCATATACAAGTGCACTAGTAAAGACTTTGTTGAAATTGGTAGATGGATTTTGAGATCGTTTTAAAATGATATAAAGTAAAAATTATAACTTAAAGGGCCCGATACACACGTACAACTCACTTGTTTTTTGGACTACATACATAGTATTTCAGGAGGTGATAACTAAGGCCTTAATGAATGACATCTGAGAGCAATTTATTCAAAAAGTTTTTTAGTGGAAAAAAACTCGCAATGTGAAATCATACATTCTTCAAATGTTCGTAATTTAACAACCAATTTAACAAGCCAATGCTAGCCAATTGCCAAATTTTGGGGAAAAATTGCTTTCTAATGATTGTATATTTTCGCCCAACGTTTACAATTGTCTAATTTCTCGTGCTAGAGATATTTCTTAGCGAGCTACCTTTAAACCTTATATAGAACAGGGAGATAAACAGGATACATTTCTTGTAATTACCGGTGGGGAATTTTTTTTTGTTTCATTGTAGTTTGTAGTTGCATGTACAACTCAACAAGAATAGCTTGAGACGTGAGAAATATGAAATAAGGAACGCCCCTCGATGCGCAATGGACAGCGAAAAAAATTTGCCATTTGCAGCGGAACGGTACACACTAGGCCAAAATCACGTATGATGAATGGGTGATATGGGTTTTAAAGAAAATGCACGTTTAGTAAGTTTGGCACTAAGTCGGGGGATTACCACAGTGAAATGAATTATAACAATTATAAATAAATGGCTTCAAGAAAACTTATTCTAAATATATCAGCAAACAGTGTTATAGATAACGCGCCTAATGTTGAAGTGAACAAATGTCCTACTGTGGCGACTAGGAAAAATAATATGATAGGGTGGTTAAGACAATGCAATATTCCATTTTCAGAAGACATGTTAAAAGCTGAATTATACGGCTTAATAAAAATGCATAAACCCATATACAAAACCTACGAAATAGACAAAATCATGACTGAAACAGGTCATTCTGTTTTACGACTTCCACCGTATCACCTCGACTTAAATCTAATTGAATTAGTATAGGCTTGCCTAGAGCAAAATGTGGCAGAAAAAACGTGGATTTCAATTTTAAACACTTAGATAAGTACTGTGATGAGTTTTTTCCACATTTTCGCAAGAAGCGTGTAAAAAAATGTGAGCATGCAATTTCCTACGAGCGCTATTCTACTGAAAAAGAACCATTTCTGGATGTGATTGTGGAGGATCTAATAATAAACTTGCAGGAAGATAGTGACAGTGATGAGGCAGAGTTTATAGAAAATCTAATTTCAGATTCGGAAAGTGACTCAGAGTGAAAGTGAACTTTCAGAACTGTAGACATTTTAAGGTTACCTAATAATTATTTATTATTTGTCATCAACATTGAGGACCTTTCTTAACAAAGTAAATCCTAAGTTTAACTGTTTACTTGAGTGTACGCGCGTACACTGTGTTTCTATTTCTTTTACGCCGAATGCGTTCTCACTCTTTCGTGTGCGCAACCGGCGAAATTCTCAAGTCTCTTCCTATATTTGTCGAGTTGTATGTCTGTACATCTGCTCATTTTCTAATTGCTGCTACATTGCCTAGTTTTAATACTAAATGTCGTAACCTGCGCCTTATCATTAAAAACCAAATTAATGTTGCATATTCGGCATATGTGCGAAGAGTAGAGGACTCATTAGGTACTGACCCAAACAAGTTTTGGGCTTCTGTTCATTCTGTTCGTTCAAGAAATCGCTGATTGCTCTGTAGATATCCCCCAATCTGTCGTAGATGCCTTTGCAGAATATTTTTCAAGCATTTCTCTTAAATTGGATGCCTCTAGACACACTTATTTGATAAATAGTGAACGGTATTCCAGCATATCGCTCAACTGTATCGCTGAGAATGATATAATAATAATAATAATAGTCTTTATTGAAATGTAAAATACATCTCAAAAGGCGGAGTTCAGTAAACGCCATGAACATGACAAACTGATCTTCCACTCAACCTAACTAAACCTAATTAACCTATAAATTTTAACAGAACAAGAATAAGATGCCTTGTATAATTGAGAGATGGCAGGATCCAAAAAATAAATATTTATCACTGAAAGAATTAGGAATCGTCATAGAATATAAGAAGCACAGACAGATACACATAATTATATAAGCTGCTATAGGTATGTTTTCAAGAAAAGTATGAATTTAATATCAGCGATTTACACTTTTCCTTAAATCTAGATACAGACATGCCTTTTATGTCACATGGTACACGGTTATATAACTTATAGATGGAATATGAGAAGCTTCTTTGAAAAGTAGATGTATTATGCAAGGGAGGTGATATGAGATTTCTATTTCTAACATTAACATTATGTAAATCTGACCTAAAAACAATTTTTTCATATAAGTAACCCGGTGTCATACTTTGCATAATTTTGTGATATAAAACTAAACAGTGCAAAATCCTTCGTTGGGACATATTCATCCAATTCCATTCAACATACTTATGTGATATATGCTGCCTTCTTGGTATTCCACAAATCAGTCTAAGACAAGAATTTTGGAGAATTTGAATTCTGTTGGAGTCACGCTTATTTAAACACGAATTATACAGCACATCACAGTAGTTGAAGTGTGAGAGTACAAGGGCATCGCATAGTAGCTTTTTTACATCTTTATGCAGCACCTTCCTGTGCGAGTAAATCAATTTTAAGCATCCAAATGCTTTATTTATAACTTTATTGATATGATTAGAAAATCTAAATGATGTTTCAAATTCAATACCCAAATTTTTCATTGATTCTACTACTGGTAACGGCTCGTCATGAATTTTTATTGAAAAATTATTACTACGAAGAACCCTCGCCCTTGATTTCTCTCTGCCAAAGAGCATAACTGCACATTTATTGGGATTCAGCTCTAAACAGTGATCTTCTGAAACGCGCGAAAGAGCGTTCAGATCGCTATTAATCTTCAAGCTAGCATCATACGACTCAGCAGAAGGAAAAGAGAAATAGAGCTGTGTATCATCGGCATACAAGTGAGTTTTACAGTTTTTCAAACAGTTACAAAGCTGCGATGTATAGATGCAAAATAAAAGTGGCCCCAAGATTGAACCTTGGGGCACACCACAGGAGACATGAGCAGGAACAGAGATTTTATCTTTAATTTTTACCATTTGCTTTCTGCCATGTAAGTAGCTTTCTACTATACGCGCTGAGTTAATCGAGAAGCCTATATGCTTAAGTATGGCAAGTAGTAATGCGTGATTAATTTTATCAAACGCCTTGCTATAGTCTAGCAACACCAAAGCTGTTACCTGATCGTTGTCCGTAGCCTGCAAAATATCGTCGGTTATTTTCAAAAGCGCGGTTGCACAGCTATGTTCAGACCTGAACCCCGATTGATATCATTAGAGCTTCCAAAAAACTTGAAAACAAGATGACATCTGGTTTTGATAATATTCCTAGTTTTTTAGTCAAGGACTGCATTCACGTATTAGCGAAGCCTCTTTGTACTATTTTTAATCTAACCTTGAAAACAAATAATTATCCAGCCATTTGGAAGATGACTAAAATTTGCCCAATACACAAGAGTGGGCACATATCGGATGTGACCAACTAGCGACAGATAGCAATTCTGAGCAATTTTGGAAAGCCTTTTGAGATCATTCTGTATGATACAATCTTTCATTTGGTAAAAGGATTCATTTCTCCCAATCAGCATGGGAGATCAACAATCACTAACTTAGCCTGCATCACCCAACATATATCGAATGCACTAGATACCAAGTCTCAAGTAGATGTCATATATATCGATATGCAGAAGGCCTTTGATCATGTTGATCACTTTTTGCTGTTAGCTAAACTCAGACCAGCGGGCTTATCGGATTCCTTGTTGTTGCTTTTTGAGTCATATTTTACTGAGCGAAAGTTTTTTGTTGAATATGGGGGCTATATTTCGGAATACTTTATAGCTACATCTGGAGTTCCGCAAGGATCGAACCTGGGTCCATTGCTTTTCTTAATATTCATCAATGATTTGCCCTATGAACTCCAGTGCTTTCACTTATTGTATGCTGTTGACCTTAAAATATTCGCTACAGTTGAAACAGTTGATGATTGTAACGTACTCCAGCAGAATCTCGATTTAGTATATGACTGGTGTAACAGAAACTGTTTGTCACTGAATATACCAAAAAAATTAACATGATACAATACGACCAGTATAACATTAATGGCATGCAACTAGAAAGATTATCAAGCTTCAAGGATCTGGGTGTTGTTTTTGATCAAAAGCTATCTTTCAACGAGCACATCAGTCAGATAATTATTTCTGCTTCTAAATTATTAGGATTTTGTTTTAGAAATTGGAAAAACTTTGCTAATGTTGCTAGCCTAAAGACTCTATATTTTGCATTTGTTAGGGGCAAGCTGGAATACGCAACATTAATTTGGTCACCAATCTACAGTAGTTCTATAGATCTTATTGAATCGGTTCAGCGAAATGCTTTAAAATATATATGTTTCAAGAGTAATGGATACTACCCTGAGAGGGGTATTAGCCATAGTGCTCTGTTATCTTTCTCCAGCGTCGATCCTCTGCGTATGAGACGTAACACTTTTGCTCTCACGTTTTTGTTTAAACTATTACACAATGAAATTGACTGTCCGCATTTACTAAATCAAATTAACTTTAATATACCTAGACCAGGAGGCCGACAACAAGCTACTTTTTATTGTTCTACATGTCATACGAATATAATGAAGAAGTCCCCTGTTCATACTATGTGCACTGTATTTAATTCTATATGTGATGCGTGTGACATTAACTGTGATAGTAGACAGACTGTTAGAGCTACATACTTATCTAGGTTTTCTGCATCTAATTAACTATCTAGTATCTAGCGTATTAATTAATTTATAACACAGTAGCCATTGATTTCTGTAACATTCCCTGTTATTGGTTGTAACCTGTTACAAATAAAGTAAAGTATTATAATTATTGGAGGTAAAAAATCTCGACCAGTTATTCTCAACCCAGTATCTCAGAAAATAAGTAGGACCGTACCCTAAGTGCACACAATCACAAGAAAATGACTAAAGTGGAAACGCTGTAGAAGTGACGAGAGCCGGCGATTTTTAGTAACCGCCTGGTAGTAATTAACGGCTTTGACAAGCTTTAATTACATTTTCTAATGGCACTAATCAGCATCGGTATCAGGATAGGAAAAAGAGGCGTTATCAACCACACCGACGCTCGGATCCAATAATTCACAAAGTTGAACGCCGACCGAATAGTCCAGGAGCAGGATGTAATTCTATTAGGACCGGAGAATGAAGGACGGCGGCCGTATTACTCACACCATGCCTTGGCAAATAACCTCGTGCTTGATATAACTTTGGATGTCGTGAGCAGGGAGGTGGTCTTCTACAGACATTTTTACAGTTCCCCTTCAATCCAATAGCGTTTTCGACTTACTGCACTGATTTCAACCACGATTGCACTGCAGTGCACATTGAAAACTCGTCTGGTGCCCAGAAGTGCAATCAATCTGAACTGGTAAGTCGAACAGACACCAAATTTCAGTCCAATTGAAGTAACTGTTCTGTCAGCCAACTGATGACAGTTTGATGTCATCTTGCATCCCGAGAGCCCAATATCATTCTGTGGTGGTTTTGGAATTTGAATAGTTTGAATCCGCCTTGTTCAATCATTTATTGATCGACATAAAACCTAACAGCATTTTGTGCAATACGCCTTTTGCACCACCCTAGGGTTTGCCCACTAAAAATCAATATCTTTCTATATCGGTACGTCGGCGACAGCAGCATGCCTCTCAGATCAATGCAGATATCAAAACAATTGTCGAGTGGGGATTAGCAAATAAAAGTACAGTTCAACGTACAAAAAACTCAGGCAACAACACTCACAAAGAAGTCTCACGATGGCTTACCAACCATGGAAATGAAGGGCGGGCCACCTCATAGTTGAAATCACCTTCCGTCAAGCTTTTGGGGATCAACATCAACAGTAACATGTCCTGGCATGACCACGTCGTCAGTATTGCTAAAATGGCATCCCAGAAGCTTGGAGTTTTGTTCCGCTGTAGGAAGTTGTATACACCAGAGCAGCTGCTGCTGCTCTACAAGGCACAGATCCGACCACCGCTTGAGTATTGCTCCCATGTGTAGGGATGCGCTCCGAAACACTCTCTAAAGCTTCTGGACACTATCCAGAAAAGAGCAATTAGACTAATCGATACGACTAACCTCACAAAGGACCTTCACAGCCTGGAACATCGAAGGAGGGTGGCTGACCTATCCCTGTTTTACAGATTCTATCACGGAAGATGTTCGAGTGAGCTCTCCTAGATAATACCACCAGAGGCCGTCCGAACCAGGAACACTAGAGAAGCTCTGCGAGCTTATCCTTACCAGGTCGAGGTCCTTACTCCCCGAACCAGTCTCCTCCAGCATTCTTTCTTTTGGAGAACTTCGACGCTGTGGAATCAGCTGCCGGGGAATTTGTGTTCCGACGGCTACAACCTGCAGCGTTTCAAATCTAACGTGAACCGACACTTATCCTCTCGCAGCGCTTCTACAGCGCCATAGGCTTCCAGCCTTTGCGGGAGGCTGACCATAAAAAAAATCATAGTGAGTGCCTCCGAATATATGTGTGTTGTGGGCAGAATTGGGATGACTTAAGTCAAGTCATATTAAATCACGATAGTGATTTCTTCATAAAAATTATTGATTTTCGATTTTTTGTTTTTTTAGCTTAAAGAGAATAGTTGTTACTCTAGTTTTTGTTTTATATAAATAGTACAACTTCAGTCTATGGTAACATGATAAAATGTCAAAAAATGACACCAATTTTCTAACAATGTCATTTTCAAGATTTTGTAGGCTTCTTTTGTCTATTATTTGAGACTCGCTCTATATTAATGCACAGAATCTAGCCAATCTGTTCTACTTGCGTCAATTCGACTTCTTTTAGTTGCAAGTTATAGCTACAAAATTGGAGGTCTGCGCTGGACTATAACTCACAAACTTGAGACTCGGCTGAAGTTCGTGTACTTTGGGGGACTAATTTAAAAATATCAAAATCCGCGGTCGGTAGATTAGGGTTTACGAGAAATATAGCGGCTTTGGCTACTTTATCTATTGCGGCTGATAAAAACTTTGTTTTTAATCACTCTTCGTAAACATAGTGGAGTGGTGACTTTTCAAATGACTTAATTTAAAGCAGTTTGGAACAAACTTAGAGTTGAAGTCAGTTTCTGCTTACCAAGCTCAAGATATAGAAAAATACCAGTATTATGATTGTGTAAAGACGGTTGAGATACAAGTGGCTGTTGACGTCAAAGTAAAAAAAAATATATTGAAGAGGATTAATTCACCGTTTCCCACATCTTAAGATAGAAAATTTGAAGCCCATTATCGTCCATTCGATGACGTCCAAGAAAGGACACTTTTTTTGAAGATGCTCAGTAGTTTGAAACTTGATTTTTTCTAGTGGTATTGCGATCAATAAAATGAAACACTTTTCTTTACCACAACGTTTTGGTTTCTTATATCTAAACCATCGTCAGGTGTCTATAAAGAATTATAAAAACAGGTTAATATGTTGTCTAGTAGATGAACTGTATATATAAAAAAACATCTAGTAAAAATGGAAAATAAACAAATAAACTTAACAATATAACAGAACAATATACAATGAAATTTTTTTTTGGACTAAAAGAAGATAAATAAAAACACTACTTACATTTTGCTTTAGTTTGTTACATATTTTTTAAGCATTATATAGAGCGAAACCGTCTCTGGGGGTTCAGGGAACAGAATGACCTTGAAGTTTGGAATTATAAGATGCCATAAAATGCCAGATGTTTAGAAAGTGGTGGTGACAAAAGCTAGAGAGTGGGTGTAGGGTGGTAACTTAACGTACATATCTGTATTAATGAATTTATTGATTTAGATAAGATGCAGAAACCTCATTTTAATAAGCTATTTCCTAACCTGTCAACATCAGATCTAAAGTTTATCATTATTTTTAATATAAATCATTTCCTTTATATTTCTTTTATAATAATTTTTTTCCTGTGCAAGAATTTTAGGATTCTGGAAGTCAAATTTGTGTCCGGTTTCATATGCATGTTTACTTAAAGCGGTTGATTCTTTTCCGTTCAATGTATCATACCTGTGATTATAAACTCTATTCTTTAAATATTGTTTTGTTTGTCCAATGTATACCCCATCACAATGCTGACCGTCTATTTGGTAAACTGTGTCCGTTTTATTATTTAAGTCTATATTTGGTTTAAAATTATTGTAAAATCTATTAGTTGAGTTTGTATGTATATTGTATATATTGTATATTGTATGTATATTGTTCTATTATATTGTTAAGTAATGTTTATTTTCCATTCTTACTAGATGTTTTTTTATATATACAGTTCATCTACTAGACAACATATTTACCTGTTTTTATAATTCTTTATAGACACCTGACGATGGTTTAGATATAATAAACCGAAACTTCGTGGAAAGGAAAAGTGTTTCATTTAATTGACCGCAATACCACTAGAAAAAATCAAGTTTGAAATCTACGGTCACGAAAATATAAAATCATTGATGCTCAGTGGTATACTAACACACTTTTTTCAAACTACTAATATTTTAGTGTTTTGAGAAAAGTAATGGATTAAATTGATGCTAGTAAATGCTAGTAAATATTTCGTTTTTCTTTGCTACAGAGCTTGTTGTAGTTCAATCAAGATCTTAAGCTATTCATGCGTAAACCGTTACGTGTTATTATTATCATTATTATTTTCCTTTTTTACTTCCCACACCGATAGGTATTGTGATCGCGAAAATTTTCGATCTTGAGATCACACCGATTTTGGAATAATATGCTTTTCGGCCGTTTTATGATATCTACGTAACGAAAATCCAAGTCACTCATTTCCGTCGGTCTGTCTATCTGTCAATCTATTGATCTGTCTGTTGGTGTTTTTCTAACCTCGTAATGACAGTAACATCTGCATAGATTGTGATGAAATTTGGACAGTGATATGCTGTGGGGTCGTAGTATCCTTTTGAAAATCTGTGCATGGCTGGCGGAGTAATTAACAAAAACCAAAAATTTTGTTTATGGCGTTTTAGGGGTTCCTGATCGGTTTCTACTTTTTTTGGGTGGGGTGAAATTCGTGCGTTTGGGGGGTGGGAGATTTTAAAACTGAAATAGTCGTTGTATTCATAATAGGTTGTCCATTTGACCTGTGAAAGACAGATCTAGCGGCATAATACACTTCAGACCCAGACAGTACCTTGCCCATTACCGAAATGAAGCGATTCTTCTAGTGTATACATACGAGTATTGCTTTAGATCGGTCTGTATCGTGTAATGTGAAAACTATTGAACCGATTCTAATAGAATTTTGGTACAGTAGTATTACCTTGATGAAGATTAAAAACACGTATGGTTAGAAATCAAAGAACTAAAAATATAAAAACAGATCAAACTTCGTTTTTAGGCGGTCCTGGTCATTTTCTACTTTTTTTGGGTAGAGGTAAAACTAAAAAAATGTGTTTTATGTATAATAGGCCGTCTAAGAATGGAAGACCTAGCAGCATAACACACATTTTTGCGGGTGGGCGATGATTTGGTTGCAAGTGGTTCTGATATTATAGCTTCATGCTATGGAAAAATGGTAAACTCGTATTACCGTAATTTGTGGGAAGTACTGAGTCTATCAACTTGACTGCATTTTTTGTCACTATTTCACAAACTATTTAATTTACTTTCAGATGGCTGCGAAAATAAGAAGTGTGACTTCTATTCAGTATGCGAAAGTGATGGAGCCACAGAAGGACGTTGTGTTTGCCCTCAAACTTGCTCTGATGCTAAGGTAAGGCTGACCCATAATTGCTCCAAATGTAGAGAACATATACAGGGTGCCCCACGACGATTAAGACAACTAATATATCGGAACTGGGTAGTAGTAGCGAATTATAATTTTTGGGGATTTAAATTAGAGCAAATGTAGTATCTTTTCTTATTACTACGTCACCCAGGAGGTATTTTTTTTGATCACGTGACGTCCGATTCAAAATTTTTAACGGGACACCCTGTATATTTGTGACTTTTTGTGTTCCTCCCGATGAATCAATTCCAACAAACTAGCACACTTGGGGTCCAAAGTGATTAATTCAAGAGCTACAGGTACTTAAAGGATGGTACCACAACCACTGATTATAACATGTACCCCTACAGTTAAATTACTTTGGTACTGTTTTATAATGGTAGTGGTACAGTGCTTTAAGTACTTGTAGCTCTTGAACTAATCCAAAAGAAGGAATGCTAGAGGTGACCGGTTCGGGAAACAGGGTCCTCAACCTGGTAAGGATGAGCCCGCAGAAGCTCTCTAGTGTTCCTCGTTCGGACGGCCTTTGGTGTTATTATCTGTGAGAGCTCAAAGATATTTCGTGACAGAATCTGTAAAAAACGGACAGGTCAGCTACCTTTCTTCGATGTTCCAGGCTGTGGAGGTCCTTTGTGAGGTTATCGGTATCGATTAGCCTAATTGTTCTGTTCTGGATAGTGTCCAGAAGCTTTAGGGAGTGCTTTGGAGCGCATCCCCACACATGGGAGCAATTCTCCAGCGATGGTCGGATCTGTGTCTTGTAGAGCAGCAGCGGTTGCTCTGGTGTATATATAGCTAGTATAGCTTCTGGGATGCTGTTTTAGCAATACTGACGACGTGATCGTGCCAAGACATGTTATTGTTGGCTCTGAATACGTATCTGAGTTTTTTGCTAGCAGCTTTTGCAGTTGACGAAACATATTCGTTCCAGATCTTATTCTCTGTAATGTTCGTTCCTAAAAACTGGAATGAATGACTTCTTGTCAGAATCTGATTGTACAACAACAACCCACATAGCACTGGATATTCTATGAATATTCTTTAAATCTGCTATATGTTCCATGAATATTCAGTAAAATCATAGAATATTCGTTATTTCTCTTGATTATTCTGGATTATTAAAATAATATTCTTTATAGAATATGATTCTTTTATCCACTTGGATAATCAGTGATTATTCGTTTAATGTCTGAATTATTCCAGAATATACCAGTTATATTCTTCATAGAATATTATTTTAATAATCTACTAAGAAGAAGATGTAAGTATTTTCTGACGAACATTTAGTAATATTTGTAATAGAAATATCTGTATGTAGGCAAATATTCAATATGAGGTATTATTAATTTATATTTGTACATTTCTCGGTGAATTAAAAAAACCTTCATTCGTTTTGCGTTCATCCTAAATATACCTAACAAGTATTATGTGCAATTTTCAAAAGTTTATTGGTCATTAGCCATTGCCAGCAATACAGATACGGCATCCACCGACGATAAAGTGACGTGATCTTATGCTGATGTATGGTGACTCTGCGATGGTGACTATATGATGTCGTCAGTTGTCGATCTTGTCTGATTGTCACTCTATTCTTCGCTTCAAGTGTTCTGTCATTCTGTGCTTCAACATGACAACATGTGTACGTAGGCATTTTAGCAAATCACGAATGCTGGTTGTTATAAAGTGTGTGACAGTGTTCCAAATTATGGTCACCTACTATGGTGTATGATTCATTACATAATGTGAGTAGAACTTTGAGGTTAAATGCAACAAGTTTACATTTTTACACTTTATTTAGGCATCTAGACTGAGATGTCTAACCACTTAACTTTTGTGACCGTCTGCCACTAGTAGGTGCCATTATTTTTGGAACAGTATCCATAATTCCCTAAAACTGTTTCGTAATACGAGGCAATTTAGACAAAATGTTCCTAGAATATTCAAAAACATTCTACCACGATTGTTCATGTAATTTACGTGCGGAATATTCGGCGGAATATTCTAGGAATATAGGGTGTTTTTCCCATTTCGAACGTTTACAGAATATTCTGTAAATATTCTACTTATCCATGGAATTTTCAAAGAATATTCATGATATCTGTAGCGAATGTCAACAGAATATTCTCATATCATCCAGTGCTTTGTGGGAACATCACAATATAAAGGTGTTCTCTTGTTCCGGCCCCGTATATCAACAGATACAGAGCAGAGTCCAATAGCCTGGGGTGTTTCCACTTAATAGACATTGGCATCACGTACTGTTTTATTGAAGTCCTCCTGTTTGTATTCCACTGTTGTCGAGATGATATTACCGTTCACTGGTTAGGGGCTAACTGACAGTTAAACGCATTTGTTTCATTGCAGCTGACCAATGGCACTGTTTGCGGCACAGATGGAGTCACCTACGGTAACGAATGCGAGCTACGCCTCAACTCCTGCAAAACGAAGCAATACGTCCTACTGGCCTACAAGGGGAACTGCGGTAAGTCTTGCAGAACAAAGCATTTTTCATATTTCACCGCAACAGTACAGTAGCGTACACCCAAATACGCCAGTTACTTAGATAATAGGGTACCTGCAGAAAAAAAATGTTATATCGTTTACGCGTTCCTTAGAGCTTAGTAAACATGACAAAATCACTTGTTTGGTTTTTTGGAATCGGCTGTGGGAGATATTCCAAAAATTCTTTCAAATTCCGGAAAATGCCGCGCAAACAATCTCTGACGTCAGTGATATCCTATAGTAATGGGATGTAAAGTATTGATATTCGATATCGATAGCCAGTGCTAACCTAGCATTTTGACATTGATCATTATAACCACAAAAGTCAAAAGAATAAAAGTTAGGCTAGATTACTAATTCACTTTGTAGAGATGGGCTTGAATTAGATTCTATCTTTGGATTCATTCATAATGGGATGCGACGAAATAACATGATGGCTTCCATTAGTTGCGAATCTCGGTCACAAACAGGATGAACTGTGATACCTATCGGATATAAAAATCTGTTGCAACGAAAATGCTAGTGGGTTAATTGCCTGCTTCAAATATGCTTAAGTATCAATAAATTGAGTCGCATTGTTAAAGAATTCATCTAGTTTGCAGTTGAATCTCACTAACCTGCGCTGTAGCAGTATCGATTATCGATATCGATAAGATACCTGTGACGTCAGCTGAGAAATTGCCTACTTATTGCCTCTATAATATATCAACTATGAACAGCAACATCCAGAACGGAGGCACTCTAAAACTAATGCGTTTGAAAGATTAAAGAATCGTTTTATTTGGACTGTGTCGTTTAATATTTCATAGCCTACCTGATAGATCTGCTTGATAATTATGCATGACGTCTATAAAATTGTTTCCTCAGCACACTTGACCTGTATTATCTCGTTAATTCAGTGTTTTGACTTGATGACGTACTATTATGGCCTTATATTTTAGTTGTTTGTTAAGCAAAAATAAAATTTGATAGCATTTTCTCAAAATTAATAAATTTCAGTAAGCAAATAGAAGGTATATTTAAAATTTGTAGAAAAATCGAAATATCTCAGAAACTAACGAATGTAGCCATAATAAGTGCTATACAAAGATGAAGGAGCATATTGAAAGCAATTCTTTGGTATAATAAAATATTGAGGGTTATATTTAAAAAAAAGAGAGAAAATCTAGATTTTGCATCCTACATTACCCTGTATACGAATATGCGTCGCGGGCTTTTTTTATAGTCGATTTTAAAACTAGAGGATATTTTTTATCCATCCGTGTCAAAAAAATGATTTTTGATTTATCACTTTTTGATATACAGTACGTTCATTTGACAGCGATTTGGATATAAAAATGGTCATAACTTTTGAAATACCCTGTATAATATAATAACACCCTACATTGGAAGAACGTGAATCATTAGTAGAATTTGATTATGGAATAATACTCGTATGTGGGGTGGCTCATTTAAAAAATGCATGTTTGCATCCACGTAGTTCATTTTTTCATTCATTCACTAGTCTATATAAACCTCATTAGGCCTGCTTCAAACTGCAATGCATGAATTTTCGATTTTGTTTATGACGGGATTCAATCGGGGTGGTGCAGAGAGTAGAGAGATGGGAACTGCATTATCTTAAAATAAACCCTGTACTTTTCTACCCTATCTAAACACTCATATTGTCATGGAAGGCATCCAGATGATAACCTGATAACTTTCAACGTTTCGACGAGATTATGACACCGTATAGTGGGAAAGATTCACAGCATTTCAAGACCATGCTAGTAATAACCAAAAACCCAAACATTATATGAGTCTCACAAGTTTAGTTTCTAGATGCTTTAGATGTCACTCATAATTATTTTCTACGTGATATTCAAGAAAGGCCATTGCCTAATTCATATGTATTTGTGGTTTGGATATTTTCAAACGAATTTTACTTTTAAGCAAACAAGGAGTCCCAAATAGTTATTTTGTTAACGTATACAACAGTTGGGTGAAATTTCATATGTATCTATGTATCAATCAAACTAATGATTGTTCCAGATAGAGAATTGAAACAACAACTGTTATTTACATCAATCAAATCGGAATAAATAACCAAAATCTCACTTTTAGAACTATCTTTATGCGTTACTCCGCCACCACTGCCCTGGTTTTCAAAAATAAGGTATCAAATACTTAATTTTTCACTTCAGATTTTCTCAGAATGAATGCAGTAACACACACATACACTTTCAAGATGACTGTGTGAGTTATTAAAAAATACAGGGTGTCCCACGACGATTAAGACAAGCAATATATCGGAACTGGGCACTAGTAGCGAATTATAATTTTAGGGGTGTAAATTAGAACAAATATAGTATCTTTTTTTATTATTATCTCACTTAATGAGGTATTTGTTTTTGATCACGTGACGTCCGATTCAAATTTTTTAATGAGTATAGTTGTGACTTTTTGTGTTTCTTCCGATAAAACAATTCCAACAAACTATAGCACACCTGGGGTCTAAAGTGATTAATTCAAGAGCTACAGGTACTTAAAGGACATTGATATAGCATGTACCCCTACAGTTATTATTTTGGTAGTGTTTCATAATGGTAGTGGTACTATCCTTTAAGTACCGTAGCTCTTGAATTAGTCACTTTAGACCCCAAAATGTGATAGTTTGTTGGAATTGTTTTATCGGGAGGAACACAAAAAGTCACAAATATACAGGGTGTCCCATAAAAAATTTCGAATTGAACGTCACGTGACCAAAAACAAATACCTCATTGGGTGACACATTAATATGAAAAGATACTATTTTGCTTCAATTTACACGTCCAAAATTATTTCGCTACTACTGCCCAGTTCCGATATATTGCTTGTCTTAATCGTCGTAGGACACCATGTATGAGGAGAAATAATCAACTGAAAAATAGTTATCTTATTTCAATCCAAAAAAAAAAGAAAATGATCAGAACCTCTAAAATACCTAAAAACGAGGAAGTTAGGAGTAGTCCTGATGATTTTTGTTTATATTACTTATTCCATCGATAGTGCAATGATTTTCAAAAATATGTTAATAATACACCTAACGTACTCTGCAAATCCTATCATGGAATCAGTGCATCGGTTACAGACATTACGCACGTACAAGAATGGCAACATGCAGATCGATGGAAATGACATTTTGACACTATCACATCTATGAAAACACAGAAGACATCTGCGCGTATGTTATTACATTAATCGTTGCTACCCAAGCTCCTCCACCTGGAGTAACGCCACTGCTAAAAGGCCTTTCCTAATTGACAGGCCGAGTTCTTTCTTTTCCGGATGATTCTCTCTGTTTCTTGCTACTGTTGTCTGAATAATGTGCGGTCGTTATGGTTTTTTCCTCCGAACAAAATTTCATAACAGTAATATATTTGGTGAATCCTGGGGTGCCTACCAGCTGTTTGTCATATAAATTTGGAGCAAAATGTCAGCGTATTTCAGTTATGATATGGGTTACTTTAAAGCAAGGGACTAACTGTTACAGAGAAAAAAATACTGTTGCGTTTCCAATTAATTGTTAGTATCTGGATGCTTTTCCATCGCTTTAAATATATTTACAGTGTGAGTATGTTTCATTTAAGCAAAGCATACAATCTATTCAATGTACAAAAATTATTACTGCAACAGCAGTTCGTGATAATTTATCTGATAAAAATTAATTTTGTTTCAATGGCCCTTGTCGTTCGCTGAACTATAATCAGTATTCGACGGGACTGATGTCCCGATTCAGTGAACGTAAAAATAAAGAACAGGGGGATCATCTCAGTGTTACTATCGCCGCGAACTGAATTAAAAAAAAACAATAATGTCTGGAAGTTAATGAGTCAACCAATTTTGCTACATTCATTTTGTAAATAACCAAAACTAATACATTTGACGTTTTTTCCAGATATGTGCCAAGGCGTGGAGTGCAAATATGGCAGCCGTTGTGAAGCCGGCGAATGTGTTTGTCCCACAGACTGCGCAGGCTCCGGCGATGAGCCCGTCTGTGCCTCCAACATGATGACGTACCCCAACGAGTGCGAACTTCAAAAGTCCATGTGTCTTCAACCCTCAAACCTACCCCCATTGAGTGTCGTCTTCTATGGCGACTGTCGTGAACGGTTTCCTGTCGCTGGGACACTAAGTAGTAAGTTTCCACTGTCTATGTTCTTGTTTTGTCTAAAGATATATGGGTGAACTTTCTAATGGACTTGGTTTTTTTTTCAAGAGGCATCTGACTTGTACCTTTGATAAGTTTCTGAGGTATCGAAACCATCACAAACTATCAATGACGCTCTTTTTTGCCGTCTTATTTAAATATAATTTGGAATGCATGTCCCATATCGTAGGCCTCTTCTGAATTTCATCAATGAAAACATCTGTGTTGAATTCTTCTGTTTCCATTTCAATCGCCGCTGACCGACGCGCGTATTGCGATTCTCTACGTTTAGTGGCGTCGTACGCGCGCACAATTTGTCGTGCGCGCGTCCATGTGAACAGCTGGAATTAATTACATGTATTTTCCAAACGAGTGCCACGTCACCGCGCGTCGTACGCGCGCCATCTGAACTAAGCCTAACACAAAGTTTGAGCTGTTTTTATATTTTTAGTTTTTTTATTATTGCTGCGCCGCCACTGACGAAGTCCGTTGGTATATAATAGACAAGGCAGATGGACCTAAAAAATGTAGTATTATTCTTTTACGGGACAACGGACCTATTATACAACAAATTTCTCAATTTTACAACTCTCCACCTCTAACCACATCAATTTCACCTCCATAAAGAGAAAGTAGAACATTATCGGAAACCCTAAAACGCCTATGCACTGCGTATTTTGCTTATTACACCGCCATCTATGCACCGATTTTCAAAATTATAGCAGCAATACCTATTACGGCCACACAGCATATTGCTACCCAAATTTTATCACAATCCAGAAGCGGTTACTGAGCTTAGGGGTCTATAAAAACGCCAACAGATATACAGACAGACAGACCGACCGACAGAAGTCAGTGACGTGGATTTTCGTTACGTAGATATCATAAAACGCCCAAAAAGCGTATTATCTCAAACTCAAAAATTTTCGCGATCACAATACTACCCCCACCCAACAGTCCGGGAAGTAAAGTCGTAGAAAAATTTGTTTCGTAATGTTGTTTAGTACACAGTAGGCTAAATTCTGCTATTTGAAAATAAAACTAATCACTTTAGTAGTTACGTTAAGCATATAATATTACTAACGACATGTCAAGGCGGTAAAGATTCCTTCACGAATATCAACACTTACAAAGAAGTCTCACGATGGCTTACCAACCGTGGAAATGGAGGGTCACCCCATAGTCGAATCACCTTCCTTTAAGCTTTTGGGAATCAACATCAATAATAATATGTCCCGGCACGACCACGTCGTTAATATTGCTAAAACGGCATCCCAGAAGCTTGGAGTTTTGTTCCGCTGTAGGAAGTTGTATACACCAGAGCAACTGCTGCTACTCTACAAGGCACATATCCGACCATCGCTGGAGTATTGCTCCCATGTGTGGGGATGCGCTCCGAAGCACTCTCTAAAGCTTCTGGACACTATCCAGAAGAGAGCGATTAGACTTATCGATACGCCTAACCTCACAAAGGACCTCCACAGCCTGGAACATCGGAGGAGGGTGGCTAACCTATCCCTGTTTTACAGATTCTATCACGGAAGATGTTCGAGTGAGCTCTCTCAGATAATAACACCACAGGCCGTCCGAACCAGGAAAACTAGAGAAGCTCTGCGAGCTCATCCTTACCAGGTCGAGGTCCTTACTCCCCGAACTAGTCTCCTCCAGCATTCCTTCTTTTGGAGAACTTCGACGCTGTGGAATCAGCTACCGGGGAATTTGTTCCCCGACGGCTACAACCTGCAGCGTTTCAAATCTAACGTGAACCGATACGTATCCTCTCGCAGCGCTTCTACAGCGCCATAGGCTTTCAGCCTTTGCGGGAGGCCGATCATAAAATAAAAAAAAAATAAAACATTTTATTTCCACATTATCCATTCTGTCTCCAGGAGAAACGAAAAACGATCAGAATACCTTAAACTGTCTAAAATTTTTCGCTGTTTTTTCAGGTAAAAAGTTCTGAAACCTTATGACATCCCCTTGTAACTAACTTTTGTCCACCACAAATACTATACGAAAAAAAAAACGGTAAACACAAAGTAAAAGACTGAACTATGATTACTACATATCAACGCTCCCATTTTTGCAGGGGCGTATTCAGACCTCAGTCTTTGGGGGGGGGGGGGGGGTAGCAGGGCATGAAGTTGTGTGTGCTTTCACCATTTTTTGTAATACCTTCGTGAAGGACGCTGATGCAAGAGAAAAGGAAAATGTTAATAATATTAAAATAAATAAGATATAAACAGCAAGTGAAACAGTGGAATATCAGGTATTTTAGGGAGATGAAATAAAAAATCGAATGATGCATTAATACATTTTAATTTTACGGAATACAACTAATATGTAATACGTATCATCCGTGAACATTTTATTGGCACAGCATACAAAATTAAACGATCGTGGACACTCAACAGTCAGGCACCCTAATAGCCACAACACGTACTCCATTTTTTTTAATTAGTGTTTTAACTTGTGTAGTCGGTGCAATTTTCCAACCAGGTAATTAATTAGTTAGGTAAATTTTTGTGACAAGCTACCACGTTGTATAGACATTTAACTGATTATGTAATAATGGGAATTTATTAGATATGCATCACTGTAATAATGCAAAACAAACCCTTTTGTAATTTAGTTACTGCAAAAAAGATTTTTCTTCAGTGCGACAATTGCTTAAATAAATAAGTCAAATAAAATGAGTCAAAGTTGAACTGAGTTTTTTTTTTCGAAAATCTTGGGAGGGGAAATTAGCCCTGTTACCCCCCCCCCCCCCGTATACGCCTGTGCATTTTTGTCAAGTTAACTGACGAGACCCATGATGCCTTATCTCAAATGAGTGCAATGTACCTTACAACTCTCAAACTCTCCCCTTGGATGCAGCCCTCTGCGAGTATGGCAAAAGGTTCCCTGTGGCAGGGACACTTAGCAGTAAGTTTCCACTTGTCATGATCTTGTTTTGTTTCGTCTTTGTCGAGAGGGACGCCTAATGAATCTCATTAGGGTGCAGGGGTGAACTTTCCACACACGACTGGGGTTTTCTGCGATTGTCTGCAATCTGTTTTGGAGTAGGTTGCGATACTTCAGTTTTCACCCTACCGTGACGTCGGGATTGGGCAATCGATATGAAGGAAGATTTGCATTGACTACCTCGTAGTCATACAAAATGATTAGTGCTTATACAGGGTGTTTCCGATCTTAATGCCGTTATTTAAAGTACGAATATAACACAGCATTGTAATGCTTGTACCACAAAATTTAATACGAATATCCCAAAGTTGAAGTTCAAAAAAATCGCAACATTTTCTGATAACACAGAATATGCGGCAACAAGTCTAGACATAATAGCATTTGTTTACGTGAATATCTCCAAAAACACCTGATAGAAACTAGGGCGAATACAGGGCAATGTTGTCGGATTGTGATTTTGCAGTCATACTTTTTTAATTTTTTTCTGTTTAACTATGCGTTAACTAGTGAAATGGTACTCGGGTTTGAGGTTCGAAATATCATGATCTATCGTTCCTCCAAATTAATGCACTAAGATCGTAAACACCCTGTATACAGGGTGTTTTTAGTACCGGCTCGGTCGATAACCCCACTACTATAGAATATAGCGATAAAAGTTGTACATAAAAGTTGTAGCCACGGATATGCTCCTTGCTCAGAAAATATTTAGATTTATACAGGGTGATCCATAACTACGTGGTGATGCAAACATGCATTTTTATAAATGAGATACCCTATATATTATTCCATATTCGAATTCTACTAATGATTTCCGTTCTGCCAATATAAGGTATTGTTACATTATACAGGGTATTTCAAAAGTTATAATCATTTTTATCTCCAAATCGCTGTCAAATGAACGTACTGTATATCAAAAAGTGATGAATCAAAAATCTTTTTTTTTACACAAGTGTTTTAAAATTAGCTATAAAGAAAGTCCGCGACGCATATTCGTATGTAGAATGCAAGATCCAGATTTTATCTTTTTTTTCAGATGTAACCCTCAATATTTTATTATACCAAAGAATTGCTTTTAATATGCTCTTTCACCTTTGTATAACACTTGTTGTACCTACGTTAATCAGTTTTCAAGATATTTCGATTTTTCGGTAAATTTAAAATATAGCTTCTATTTGTGTACTGAAATTTATTTATTTTGAGAAAGTTCCATCGAATTTGTTTTTTGTTTAACAAACAACTAAATTATGAGGTAATGATAGTATCTGACGAAGTCAAAACCCTGAATCATCGAGATAATAGAGTCAAGTATGCTGAGGAAAAAACTTTGTAGGCGTGACGCATAATCATTAAGCAGATTTATCATGTATGCTTTGAAAAATTGACGGTTTTCATAACCTGCTCAATAATTCCGTACTGTGTGAAAAACGAGCTTTAAAAATTAATTTTTTCATTGAGGGTATCTTTGAGATGTCTACTTGCCTCTAGAATATATCAACTTTGAACGGAGGCACTCTAAAACTAATGCGTTTGAAAGATTGAAGAATCGCTTTATTTGGATCGCGTCGTTTAGTATTTCATAGCCTACCTGATAAATCTGCTTTATAATTATGCATGACGTCTGTAAAATTGTTTCCTCGGCATACTTGACTTCATTATCTCGATAATTCAGGGTTTTGAATTCATCAAATACTATCATGACGTTATACCTTAGTTGTTTGTTAGGCAAAATTAAAGTTTGATAGTATTTTGTCAAAATAAATAAATTTCAGTAAACAAATAGATGGTATATTTAAAATTTGTAGAAAAATCGAAATATCTCAGAAATTACTGAACGCAGCCACAATAAGTGCTATACAAAGATGAGAGAGCATATTAAAATTATTAAAAGCAATCCTTTGGTATAATAAAATATTGGGGGTTACATTTGAAAAAAGAGAGAAAATCTAGATTTTGCATTCTACATCACCTTGTATACGAATATGCGTCGTAGGATTTTTTTATAGCCGATTTCAAAACTACATGATATTTTTTAGCCATCCGTGTGAAAAAATGATTTTTGATTCATCACTTTTTGATAGACAGCGTTCAGTTCAGTTCATTAGACAGCGATTTGGATATAAAAATGGTCATAACTTTTGAAATACCCTGCATAATGTAACAATACCTTATATTGGAAGAACGGAAATCATTAGTAGTATTTAAATATAGAATAATATATAGAGTGTCTCATTTAAAAAAATGCATGCTTGCATCACCGCGTAGTTATGAATCACCCTGTATGAATCAAAATATTTTCTGAGTAAGGAGCATATTCGTGGCTACAACTTTTATACACAACTTTATTCGCTATCTTCTATAGTAGTGGTGTTATCGACCGAGCCGGTACTAAAAACTCACCCTGTATATTGAGTGTCCAGCTAGATAGCTTACTAATCCTTGAACAGACGATACTGATCGAACTGATCTTAGACTACTGTTTCCGTAAAGGTATAAAGTAATTTCTCATCCGGGATTAAAACCGCAATGCGTTTAGACCAAAAACGAGCCACCGACAATAAGCAATGGATAGTTATGCATCGCGCAAAAAATGGACAACCACAAGAGTTAAATCACCCAGTATCTGGACTTACTATACTTTTCGATTGCGCCGTAGCAAGCAAACTAACTAGACCGAGAAAGAGTCTTTTGCGAGATTATTATTTTGATCCCGTTTGGAAAAATCAATATCATTAACCCGAACTGAACGAAATGGAACTAGATGAAATGATAATAAAAGAAGAGAGTCGAAATATCTGCTTGTATTTTCTAAAGAAAAAAATACTCCCATTTTCTGTGAGATCCGGGAACGCCAGAGCCGACTTTTCCATGAGCGTAACAAGAGGGAGCAACCAACTCTCATATTTTTGATATTCCGTTGACAAAAGCATACCAGAATGAAGATGGAAATGCATTTACTGCGCTGCCACTGACTCGATTTCTAAAAACCATAAGCGTTTTATATCCTCGCCGTGATAGTAATACTGTGTCAAAATTCCATTAAAATCAATTTCGTAGTTTCCACGTTCAAAACGATTTAAAGCAATACTCGTATGCGTACGATACCTAAAAAAGTGTATTAAGCCGCTAGGTATTTTGTTCACGGGTCAATAGAAAGCCTTCTATGAATGCAACAAATTTTTCAGTTTTACAACCCACCATGCCCCCAACCACCCCAATTTCACCGTCACCCACAGGAACCCCTAAAACGCCTAAAAACGAAGTTCGACAAAATTTTGAACTTTTCTGTTTTTTGCTGATTACTCCACCACCCATGCACCGATTTTCAAAATACAGTAGCATTGAACTACTACCATACAGCATATAGCTACCCAAACTTCATCACAATACATGCAGCGGTTAGGTACTGAGATTACGAGGTTAGAAAAATGCCAACAGACCGACAGACGGATAGACCGACGGAAATAAGTGATGTTATGAAGATAAAACGCCCAAAGAGCGTAATATCTCAAAAACGAAGCTTTTCGCGGTCACAATACACCTTTCGATGTGGGAAGTAAAAAGGTATCAAAACTTGAGTAGCCCTGTATTACTAGTGCAGTGGCGCGAGGCTGCCCTCAAGGCGGTGTTCTTTCACCCCTACTATGGTGCTTAGTGTGGAATCACCTACTCGTGAGACTAAGTAACACAGGGGTCTACGTGCAGGCCTATGCCGATGATTTGAGCATAGTGGCCAGGGTAAATTCATTAATACAGTCTCCGAGGCAATGCAAGGCGCGCTGCGCGTTGTGGAAACGTGGTGTAATGAGGTACATCTGTCAGTGAACGCTGAAAAGACGGAGCTCGTTATGTTCACTAGGAGAAGGAAGATGGAAGGCCTCGTGAGGCCTACCTTTTTCAGAACGACACTTGAATTGTCTCAGTCACTAAAGTATCTAGGAGTTATACTGAATCACAAGCTGACTTGGAGGCACGTGGATCATAAGGTAAGCAAGGCTCGAAACTCATTATGGGCCTGCAGAAGAGTTGTCGGCAGTAGTTGGGGCCTGAGCCCAAAAGTGGTGCACTGGCTCTATACTACAATAGCCAGACCGTCATTAATATATGGCTCCATAGTATGGTGGACCTGTATAAAGACGGAGGCAACAAGGTACCTGGACTTTTATGAATCCAGGCAAAGGACATTCGACGATTCTAGCAGAGTTGCATGAGGATAGTCCTATTTTGTTGGCGAGGAGCGACATAGTTTCTCCTACGCATCGCTTCAATCGCAAATTTACGGTGGTGTTTCCGTCAAGGGAAGAGTGGGAGTCTAGGGAAAGACAGCTCATCGAAGGAGGAGGGCAGGTCTGGTACACATACGGTTCACTCGCCAGAGAGGGCTTGGGCTCCGGAGTCTACGGACCCCATACAAGACTTTCACTCCCTCTTGGGGGGCACACCACAGTATTCCAGGCTGAGGTCTATGCGATACTTGCTTGTGTAAATCGTATTCGGGAAATTGACGGGTCTAGGAGGCGGATTACTATCTGCTCTGACAGTCAGGCAGCCATCAAAGCACTGAGTGCTTGGAAAATAACGTCGGGACTGGTCCTGGAGTGCAGAAGGGCTCTTGACGACATCTCAGCTAAACACAAGGTATCACTGATGTGGGTACCTGGGCACGCTGGGGTAAAGGGTAACGAAATGGCGGATTATATGGCTAGGATGGGATCCGGCAACAGTTTTGTGGGCCCGGAACCAGCCTTAGGACTATCTGCAAACTTGATTAGGAAAACAACTGGAGAGTGGATCCAGAATCAACACTCTCTGAGATTGAACAACATCTCTGGTCATCTCCGTCAGGCTCGGGAACTATTAGCAGGGCCTGCAGAGAGAATAGGACGATTTTGTCTCTCTCTGGATTGAGATTGCTAGTAGGCCTATTCACGGGTCACAACACCTTCAGGCGTCACTTGTTCGTGATGAGGGTGGTCAACGACCCAACGCGCACGTGGTGTGGTGGAGAGGAAGAATCCTCGGCACACATCTTGTGTCGCTGTGAAACCCTGAGTTATCACAGGCAGACTATGCTGGGCTCAAGAACCTTGGAAGCAATAGAGATAAAACGGATAGGACCTAAGAATGTACTTATAATAATAATAATAAGCCCAGACTAATTTTTAAAAATAACACTCAACACTCAACAAATATTACATACAGTAAATGCTAACGTAATACCACAATTCATAAGGGACGACAGTAACCTGGAGGACATCCACACAGTTATATATGCTGCCGCAGCAACCACTCTCATAGTTAATGGCCAAAAACTCTCAAAGCGGTCTAAACACCAGACAAGCAATAGGACTAAGCCTAAATGGCAAATAAGAATCGAAAACAAAATTAGCACAGTCAGAAACGATCTGGCACATCTCGCACAATACACCATCAATAACAACCATCCTTCAAGGCACATACAGAGAACAACAAACAATACCAGAAATTACTGATACACTTAAACAGAAACTTGCAGTTTATGCAGCTAGACTCCGCAGATACAACGAGTCCAATGCCAGAAAGGATGCTAACAGCCTTTTTCAGAAAAGTGAAAAACAGTTCTATCAAAAGATAACAGCCGACAACCAGATCACAACAATAGAACCTCCCAGTAAACAAGAGTTAACCGAGTTTTGGGGAAGCCTGTGGTCTGAACCCAAAACACATAATGAAGACGCTCCATGGATCAGAGAGGAAGAGGAAAAACATCAACATATAGCAGAACAGGGAGACGTTATTCTTTCAAAAGAGGAAATAGTCGAAACAATAAAACACACCCACGACTGGAAGTGCCCAGGCGTGGACAACGTGCAAAATTTTTGGTACAAACATTTCAGCTCAACATACCAAGTGCTCACAAACCAAATCAATAAAGCCATACGTCAACCTGATAGGCTTCCCAAATTCCTCACTCAAGGAATAACGTATATAAAACCCAAAAATGCAGATACCAAGAACCCTGCGAATTACCGCCCAATCACTTGCCTTCCTACCTTGTATAAGATCATCACCGCAACATTATGCAGGAGGATTGAACAACACCTCACGCAAAACAACATCCTCACTGAAGAACAGAAAGGATGTAGAAAACAAAGCCAAGGTTGCAAGGAACAACTTATAATTGATAGTGTGATCATGGAGCAAACTAGAAAAGAACATAGAAACCTTCATACCTGTTTCATAGATTATAAAAAAGCATTCGATTCTGTACCACATAGCTGGCTAACGAAAATTCTGCAAATATATAAAATTAACCCAGGACTTCGTCAGTTTCTTGCAAAAACCATGAAGACATGGCGAACCAACATACACCTTACAACTCAGGACGGCCATATCCAAACCGAGGAACTACACATACGACGTGGTATCTTCCAGGGTGATTCCCTCAGTTCACTTTGGTTCTGCCTCTGTCTAAATCCACTCTCCAACGCACTGAACAACACAAACTATGGTTTCAACATCAGACATCAGAAAGTAAATCAACACAGAATCAATCATCTCCTCTACATGGACGATATAAAACTATATGCTGCCACTGACGTGCAACTGAGAGAATTACTCAGAATAACAGAGGTTTATACGTCAGATGTCAGGGTGGAGTTCGGGATGAACAAATGCAAGGTGCTACACATAAACAAAGGCCAATGGAAGAACCATCCCGAACAGGAAATAGTAACAGGCCAGACGTTGGATAACATGGACAAGGAAGAAACATACAAGTACCTGGGTTTCAATCAGAGTGTTAAGATCGACCACACACAAATCAAAGCAGAACTTAGACAAGTGTTTAGAGACCGCCTCATTAAGCTTCTGAAAACAAAACTGAATTCTAGAAACCTTACAAAAGCTATTAATACATTTGCAATACCAATCCTCACGTATTCATTTGGCATCATCAAGTGGTCACACACTGATATAGAAAACATCCACATCCTCATACGGACAGAACTCACGAAACACCGAATGTCACATCGAAACGCATGCAAAGAAAGGCTCACCATAGACAGGACACAAGGAGGCCGAGGGATTACAGATATACAGTCGCTTCGCACAAGACAGATAAAGACACTCAGACATTTCTTCCAAAACAAACAAACAAATTTACACCGAGCGATAGTAAAGGCAGACAAAAACTATACACCACTCAACCTATCATGTCCAGACCACGTCGCAGACACACACAATCCCACCCAATCACAACAAGAAAAAATAAGCACCTGGTCGCAGAAACCACTCCATGGCAAACATAGATACCGTGTCACCCAAGACCACATTAACAAAAAACAGTCATACACCTGGTTGCAGGATGGCCAGCTGTTCCCAGAAACGGAGGGTTTCATGCTTGCTATCCAGGACCAAGTGATTGCAACACGAAACTACAAAAAATATATAATTAAAGATCCATCCATAACTGACGATAATTGCAGAAAATGCCAACAACAAAAAGAAACAATAGATCACATAACAAGCGGGTGCAAAACTCTTGCCGGTACCGAATACACAGCCAGACATAACTCTGCGGCCAAAGTCATCCACCAAGCATTAGCCACAACAAACAAACTAATAGAAAGCACAGATCCGTATTACAATTACACTCCGACATCAGTACTCGAAAACGATCAATACAAACTATACTGGGACGTTCAAATACATACAGACAAGACTATCCCAGCCAATAGACCAGATATAGTTTTCCAGTCAAAGCTCGACAAAGTTACATACCTGATAGACATTGCTATTCTCAATGATGTGAATATACAAAACACCTACGCTGGGAAAATATCTAAGTACACGGACCTTGCTATGGAAATAAAACGCCTTTGGAAGCAGGACAAAGTTACTATTGTTCCCCTCATTATGTCAGTCTCAGGCCTTACACCAAACACATTTACACCACACCTACAACAGTTAGGCCTGGACGAAAAGTTACACAAAACATTCCAAAAGTCTGTAATTCTGAAGACCTGTAACATCGTACGATCCTTCCTAAATTCCGATCAATAATAGTCCGGGTGTTGACTTGGCTCAGCCCGTCAACACTTGTTGCTACCGCAATTATGCGAGAGGAACTTAGAAAGATGAATAACTTCCCCCATCAGGTGCTAGAACGTTGACGCTCGTTTGGGGGCTTAGAAAGTGACTTTTTGATGGGCCAGCTATGTCGGTTGATGGTTCATCGGAGGTTTTAATACCACCCGGAGTTGTCATGCCGGCAGGGCTCGAGATCAAAAAGTCACTTCAACCAAGGCTAGCACACTCAGCAAGTTGTGGGCTTGGTAGTTTTACATACCCCACCAAGCACAAAGCTCCTTCCCCCAAGCTATCCTGGCCTCGGTCAGATAGGGATGTGGCGAATCCGGGGAGAAATGCCACAGAGGGCTGAGCGCCGGTCCTTCTGTCACACACCGTTATTGCGCCCCACACTTCAACGACCTCCGCAAGGCGTGGCTGGGGAACGTTGTGAGGGATACGCAACCGGGGGGCTTGCCTTAACCGGCCGGCCCGTGAGGAGAAAGCCTCAACAAAACCCGACAGTAAAGTCGCAAATCCTCCGGAGCACCTTGGGCCAACTTCGGAGTAAATATAAGTCCCTTCTCTCCTGGAATGGGCGTCACCCGGGAGAGCGACATTTAGATCGTCCCTACTCGTGGGAACGCGATGGATAAAGTTAGTTTTTCAAACAACCAACGACGGCCTAGGGTACGTCGATTAAACTCACCTGAACCCCAAAACCAAACACAACAACCAACAGCACACAACCCAACTGCGGATGTTTTGCCGGTACAGCCGGCAACCACCAAAGCTGGTAAACCAAGACAGCGCTTACAGTGGACTACTGAGATGAACAAATCTGTAATGCACTGTTACTATACCGCCACAAAACTCGAAACCATCTCTACAGGCTACAGACATGAGCTGTATAGGCTGTTTACAGCACAATACCCACACCTTTCAACACGTGTAACCGAACAAAGACTTATTGATCAAAAACGAGTCATAACAAAAAACAACCGTCTTACCCCACAAGAACTACAAGCTATAAAGAGCCTTGTATCCAACGAAATAAATACTGTCACACCAAATGATTCGTTAGCCGATGAATCAATCACGGAAAGACAGAATAATCATACCCTAAGTAACCAGACGCCAAACACAGATACAACCAATAACACCAGCATACACTTAGATGCGGATTCAGAACACGAGCACACACCAGATACATCAAACCAAACATCCATCAACTTACCTTCCACAGCCACACAAAGCCAAAACGTTACGCCACCACCTTGTATCACACAATCTACAGAACAAGTGATGAACACACAATATAACAAATGGTGTGGCACCAATCCTACACTGCGAGATCCCTTGCCTAGACTGATTTTTAAAAACAACACTCGACAAATATTACAAACAGTAAATTCCAACATAATACCACAATTCTTAACAAAGGATAGTAACCTAGAAGACATCCATACTGTTATATATGCTGCTGCAGCAACCACCCTCATAGTTAACGGCCAAAAACTTCCAAAACGATCGAAAGACCACACAAGCAAAAGATCTAAACCTAAATGGCAAATTAGAATCGAAAATAAAATTAGCACAATCAGGAAAGATCTCGCACACGTCACTCAATATATCCACAAGAACAACCTCTCGAAACGCATACAAACAACAATAAATAGACTCAAATCTAGATCACCACAACAAACAATATCCGAAATATACGATACGCTTAAACAGAAACTTGCAGTCTACGCAGCTAGACTCCGCAGGTATAATGAGTCCAATGACAGAAAGGATACTAACAACCTTTTTCAGAAAAGTGAGAGGCAGTTCTACGAAAAGATCACATCAAATAACCAGATAACAACAATAGAACCTCCAAGTAGAAAAGAGCTGACCGACTTCTGGGGAAGCTTATGGTCAGAGCCCAAAACCCATAATGAAAACGCTCCATGGATTAGACAAGAAGAGGAAAAACAACAACACATACCGGAACAGGGAGACGTAATTCTTACACCACAGGAAATAGCCGAAACAATTAAACACACCCACAATTGGAAGTGCCCGGGCGTAGACAACGTGCAGAATTTCTGGTACAAACAATTTAGTGCAACATATGAAATACTCACAGACCAAATCAATAAAGCCATACTCCAACCCAACAGGCTACCCAAATTCCTCACACAAGGAGTAACATATATAAAACCAAAAAACGCAGACACCAAGAACCCTGCCAATTACCGTCCGATCACTTGTCTCCCCACCTTGTACAAGATCATCACCGCAACAATAGGCAAAAGGATTGAACAACACCTTACTCAAAACAACATCCTGACCGAAGAACAGAAAGGATGTAGAAAACAAAGCCAAGGTTGCAAAGAACAACTAATAATTGATAGTGTGATCATGGAGCAAACTAGAAAAGAACACAGGAACCTCCATACCTGTTTCATCGATTATAAAAAAGCTTTTGACTCTGTACCCCATAGCTGGCTAACGAAAACTCTTCAAATATATAAAATTAATCCAACCCTTCGTCAGTTCCTTACAAGAACTATGGAGACATGGAGAACCAACATACATCTTAAAACTCAGGACGGTCACATCCAAACGGAGGAGCTATGCATAAGACGCGGTATCTTCCAGGGTGATTCACTCAGTTCACTGTGGTTCTGCCTTTGTTTAAATCCACTCTCCAACGCACTTAATAACACAAATTATGGTTTCAACATCAGACACCAGAAAGTTAATCAACACAGAATCAGTCATCTTCTCTACATGGATGATATAAAACTGTATGCAGCCACTGAAGTGCAACTGAAGGAATTACTCAAAATAACAGAGGTTTGTACGTCAGACGTCCGGATGGAATTCGGAATGAGCAAATGCAAGGTGCTCCACATCCATAAGGGCCAATGGAAGAACCATTCCGAACAGGAAATATTAATTGGCCAAACTCTGGACAACATGGAGAAGGACGAAACGTACAAGTACCTAGGCTTCAATCAGAACATTAAGATTGACCACTCAGAGGTTAAGGCTCAACTAACACAAGAGTTTAGAGACCGTCTCATTACACTTCTGAAAACAAAATTGAACTCTAAAAATCTTACGAAAGCAATTAACACATTTGCGATACCGGTCCTCACATACTCCTTTGGTATCATCAAGTGGTCGCACACTGATATTGAAAACATCAACATACTCATACGAACGGAATTCACAAAACACAGAATGTCACATCCGAAAGCGTGCAAGGAAGGGCTTACCATAGACAGGAAACATGGGGGCAGAGGAATTATAGACATACAGTCACTTCACACAAGACAAATAAAAACACTCAGAGACTTTTTCCAAAGCAAAGAGACAAACTTACACAGATCAATAGTAAAAGCAGACAAAAACTATACTCCACTCACCCTATCCTGCCCAGATCACCCAGCAGACGCACACAATCACATAGAATTACAACAAGAAAAAATAAACACATGGTCACAAAAAGCACTCCATGGCAAGCACAGATACCGCGTTACACAAGACCACATTAATGAAAGACAATCATACACCTGGCTCCAGGATGGCCAACTCTTTCCAGAAACTGAGGGTTTTATGCTTGCTATCCAGGACCAAGTGATAGCGACAAGGAACTACATGAAATACATAATTAAAGATACATCCATAACCGACGACAATTGCAGAAAGTGCCACCAACAAAAAGAGACAATAGACCACATAACAAGCGCATGCAAAACTCTCGCTGGAACCGAGTACACAGCTAGACATAACTCTGCAGCCAAAGTCATTCACCAAGCACTGGCCACAACAAACAAGCTAATAGAAAACACAGATCCATATTACAATTATACACCGACATCAGTACTCGAAAACAATGAATATAAACTGTACTGGGATGTTGAAATACATACAGATAAAACTATCCCGGCAAATCGGCCAGATATAGTTTTCCAGTCGAAGGCAGACAAAGTTACCTATTTGATAGATATTGCTATTCCCAACGATACGAATATCCAAAACGCCTACGCTGGGAAGATATCTAAATACACGGACCTTGCGATAGAAATAAAACGACTCTGGAAGCAAAACAAAGTTACCATTGTCCCCCTAATTATGTCTGTCTCAGGCCTCACACCAAACACATTTACACCACACCTAAAACAGTTAGGCCTGGACGAAAGGTTACACAAAATATTTCAGAAGTCTGTAATCCTGAAGACCTGCAATATTGTTCGATCCTTCCTAAATTCCGATCCGTAATAGTTCAGGTGCTGACTTGGCACAGCCCGTCAACACCTGTTGCTACCGCAGTCATGCGAGAGAAACTTGGAAAATCAGGATAATATAACTTTATTTATCCTGGCGGGGTGTCTGACAGGCAGGTATTAATTCCAACCAGTGAAGTATACAAATGAAAAGAACAAACAAATTACATAAACAAGAAGGTAAATTAAAACAAATAATATATGACCTAGCTTAGGTTGATTTCGTTAGACAGAAACAGTTTTTTTACCTTATCTTTGAAGACTTGTGGACTGTATGTTTTTAAGACAGGTGGTATTTTATTGTAATAATGAGCAGCATTATAAGTAAACGAATTTTTATATATTTCTGTTCTGTGTTGTGGTATATCCAAGGTGTTTTGAACAAAGCGCAACGAAGTTTGATGCAAGGAGTTTCTAAAAACTAATCGGCTATTAAGATATGACGGTAATTGTTTCACTATGATACGATGTACCAAGCAGATAAGGTGTAATATCCACAGTAATTTAAACTTCAAAATTTTGAGGATATTACAGAGATCTTAGGAACTAGCGCGGATAGAGGCGCAAAAGGGTCCATCGTGTGGCCTATGCACCAGCCACATTCGTGCTGGATAGCCTCTGGTCCTTATTCATTCATTCAATCTGCCCTATAATCGTTGCATCACCCTCAAAAGCAACTATATTAAATAATAAAATCTAATTTTATGATAAACACGGGATCTTTTTTGGACTACGAGCTTTTCAGCCAAACGGTTAAGTGACACCACTGACGCCCTCTGTCTCGACGTTGTCAGCCAGAAGGGGTTCTTAGGCTTTAAAACGCTCGGAGGTAGCTGTATCTGTTCCAGACAACCTTTGATCTTACTTTGAGATAAGAATACATTCAGTCATATATTTCTGCTTTCATCACACCGCTACCACCATTGGAATGTAAATAATCTAAATTGCACTTCCTAGCGTGCTCGGCTCCTATTTTCGGGCTAGCTTGGAATATCTTAATGTCCCGAACACATAAAGCGTTTCAATTTTCTGGATGATTTTATACGAAAACGTTTTCGGGAGAGATTAAGCACTTTCATTTATCATTTGTTATGTGGAATCTTTTGATCTCCAGCTTAGTAATTTTTGGGCGAGTTTGTGTGTCCTGCTTTGTTGCAGTGCTGCAATAGCAATTTGAGAAAATCCCCTTAACCTAAAATGAAAGGTATACATACAGTAAGGGCCATAGTGAAATTAGTTATTTTTGTAAACACATTTTCTGAGAACGGAGTTCGATGCTTAACTTTCAGAAATCGTCATAGAAATTTTTTTAAACTAGCCAGATATTCAATTTGTCTAATTTTCTTTGGTATGTATTTTATAGTGGCATATCTTATAAATCATCTAAATTGTATATACAGGGTGTCCCACGACGATTAAGACAAGCAATATATCGGAACTGGGCAGTAGTAGCGAATTATAATTTTGGGGTTGTAAATTATAACAAATATAGTATCTTTTCTTATTATTGTGTCACCTGATGAGGTATTTATGAGGTATTTGTTTTTGATTACGTGACGTCCGATTCAAAAATTTTAATGGGACACCCGGTATATTTGTGATTTTTTGTGGTCCTCCCGACAAAACAATTCCAACAAACTAGCACACTTGGAGTCTAAAGTGATTAATTCAAGAGCTACAGGTACTTAAAGGACTGTACCACTACCATTATGAAACACTACCAAATAATTTAACTGTAGGGATACATGTTATAATCAATGGTACAATCCTTTAGGTACCTGTAGCTCTTGAATTCATCACTTTAGACCCCAAGTGTACTAGTTTTTTTGGAATTGTTTTATCGAGAGGAACACAAAAAGTCACAAATATACAGGGTGTCTCATTAAAAGTTTTGAATCGGACGTCACGTAATCAAAAACAAATATCTAATTGGGTGACACAATAACAAGAAAAGATACTATATTTGCTCTAATTTATACACCCAAAGTTATAATTCGCTACTACAGCCCAGTTCCGATATATTGCTTGTCTTAATAGTCGTGGGACACCCTGTATGTAGTACTTTTCCAAATTCATGCCGAAAAGTACCGATTACCACAGATTATAAGAAATATGCTCATAGACTTTTGAACTACAACAATGTGTTACGCTCACCACCGGTCCTTCATTGTTTATATTCCATTCAGAAGGACTTACCATAAACGTATGTCACATACTTGGTACTTACAAATCCTCAATCAAGATTATTGTATTCTCAATGAAGGTACTGCCCAATTCTCAAGCTGTTTGTATCTTTGATCGAGTCGGAAAATATGATATCCTTACTAAAACTTGATGAAATATATTGTCGAAGAATACCGAAATGTTAGTTTTGAAGGAAATTATATACTTGATCAGAGCATATAAATCAATAATATTTTGTCTTGGTTCAAATTAACAATAATTCCCTCACCAAATACATTTTCTTAAAGCAAAAACAGGTTATTGTCGCAAGTATATCCTTACAAGAATATCAGAATTCTTGAATTGAGGATTTCTCTTTCTGTCAGTGTATGGAATACAGGGTTAACCCACTTTACGCCAATTTACTTCTCACACCGATAGGTGTGGGGATTATTGTGATCGCGAAAATTTTCGATTTTGAGGTAATACGCTTTTTGGGCGTTTTATGATGTGTACATAACGAAAATCCACGTCATTCATTTCCGTCTGTCTGTCGGTCTGTCGGTCTGTCGGTCTGTCGGTCTGTCGGTCTGTCGGTCTGTCGGTCTGTCGGTCTGTCGGTCTGTCGGTCTGTCGGTCTGTCGGTCTGTCGGTCTGTCGGTCTGTCGGTCTGTCGGTCTGTCGGTCTGTCGGTCTGTCGGTCTGTCTGTCTATCGCGTTTTTCTACCCTCGTAATCTCAGTAACTGCTGCATGGTTTGTGATGAAAGCGTTATGCTGTCGTGTCGTAGTAGGTGGGGTTGTAATACTGAAAAATTTGTTGTATTTGTAATGGGCTGTCCATTGATATGTGAATAAAAAACCTGGCGGCATGATACACTTTTTTAGGTTCATCCGAACGTTGCATGCTTATTATAGAAACCATGGGACTTAGAATTTGTGATGTATACATACGAGTATTGTTTTAGATCGTTCGATATCGCGTAACGCGAAAATTGTTCAATTGATTTTAATGAAATTTTGACATAATATTACATGGCGAGGGCGTATGTTTTGGAAAAATCGGGTCAGTGGCGGCGCGGCAATAATAAAAAACTAAAGACATAAAAACAGCTCAAACTTTGTTTTTAGGCGTTTTCGGGGTTTCTGATCATTTTCCACGTTTTTTTTGGGTGAGTGTGAATTTGGGGTGGTTGGAGGGTGGGGGGTTGTAAAACTGACAAATTGGTTATACTCATAATGGGTTGTCCATCGATCTTTGAATGAAAAACCTAGCAGCATAATACACTTTTTACGTACATCCGAACATTGCCTTGCTTATCATAAAAACCAAGGGTATTACTACCGCAGCGAGGATGGAAAACATGTATGCTTTGGAAAAATAGTGTCAGTGGCGGCGCAGCAATAATAAAAGAAACTAAAAATATGAAAACAGCTCAAACTTTGTTTTTAGGCGTTTTCGGGGTTTCTGATCATTTTCCACGTTTTTTTTGGGTGAGTGTGAATTTGGGGTGGTTGGAGGGTGGGGGGTTGTAAAACTGACAATTTGGTTATACTCATAATGGGTTGTCCATCGATCTTTGAATGAAAAACCTAGCAGCATAATACACTTTTTACGTACATCCGAACATTGCCTTGCTTATCATAAAAACCAAGGGTATTACTACCGCAGCGAGGATGGAAAACATGTATGCTTTGGAAAAATAGTGTCAGTGGCGGCGCAGCAATAATAAAAGAAACTAAAAATATGAAAACAGCTCAAACTTTGTTTTTAGGCGTTTTACGGGTTCCTGATCATTTTCAACTTTTTTTGGGTGGGGTGAAATCGGGGCGGTTGGGGGGTGGGGGATAGTAAAACTGAAAAATTTGTTGTATTCATAATAGTCCATCTCTTGACCTGTAGAAGAAGTACCTAGCGGCATGTTACACTTTTTTAGGTCCATCCGAGCATTGGCTTGCCTATTACAGAAATCAATTTTGTGATATGTACATACGAGTTTGCTTTATTTCGTTCTATGTATATTGCGTAAAGCGACAATTATTGAATTGATTTTAATAAAAGTTTGACACAGAATTTATTACCGCTGCGAGAATGGAAAACGACTCTGTTTTCGAAAAACCGTGTCAGTGGCGGAGCAGCAATAATCAAAAAACCAAAAACATAAAATCAGCTCAAGCTTCGTGTTTAGACGGATTGGAATCTCTTGATCATTTCGCATCGTCCAGTTGAAGCATGCAGAAAAAAAATGTGGCGCCCTAGTTCCTAAGGAGGGAGACGCAAGAAACTATTTACGAGGGTTTTTGTGTTGGATGTGGTTTTTGCAGGCCGATGGGCGATAATTTAGTTGCAAGGGGAATTTAGACTATAGCTTCATGCAATGGGAAATAATAAAATGGTATCAGCATTATGTGTGGGAAGTACTGAGTCAATCAACTTGACTCCATTTTTCGTGTCATAATGAGCGAGGAGGTTTGAACTTGCTAACCCTCCACCATTAGATAAGACACTGAAGCTAATTCATGACATTTTTTTATGGGCATTACAAAAATTGTAACCATCTGCAGCCACAAATACAGGCTATCTGAGAAAATTAATATCCCCTCACTCATCCACAAGCCAAGCCAGAGTTCATTACCGCTGCGAGAATGGAAAACGACTCTGTTTTCAAAAAAACGTGTCAGTGGCGGCGCAGCAATAATAAAAAAACTAAAAACATAAAATCAGCTCAAACTTCGTTTTTAGACGGGTTGGAGGCTCTTGATCGTTTCGCATCGTCCAGTTTAAGCACGCAGAAAAATACTGTGGAGCCCTAGTACCTAAGGAGGGAGACGCAAGAAACTATTTGCGAGGGTTTTTGTGTTGGATGTGGTTTTTGCGGGCAGATGGGCGATAATTCAGTTGCAAGGGGATTTTAGACTATAGCTACTGAGTCAATCAACTTGACTCCATTTTTGTGTGATAGTGAGCGTTGCGTCGTGTGTTGCGCCACTGGTGGAGTGGTGAGTTGCGCCACTGGAGAAGCTGACATTTTAGTTATTTTGTTCGTGCTTAGTGGCACCGCTAGACTGATGTGACAAGAATGACATTCGAGTGGAAGTTGTCATTGTAATTGTAGGCATTAATGCATTATTATACTACACATGTTAGAGTACACGTTGTATTTCACTTCAATAAATCATTTCAAAAATTGCAAGTGAAATAATTACGCGGCATACAGCCCTCACATCATTACAGTGAGCGAGGAGGTTTGAACTTCCTAACCCTCCACCATTAGATAAGACACTGAAGCTAATTCATGACATTTTTTATGGGCATTACAAAAATTGTAACCATCTGCAGCCATAAATACAGGCTATCTGAGAAAATTAATATCCGCTCAGTCATACACAAGCCAAGGTTCTTCCAGCCGTAACCCTCTTTTATCTCGTAACAGCCGTAATAACAGGAACAGCAGTTATATGCGATTTTTCCGGCAAGCAATTACGAATTCCGGCAGGGAGCGAAGCACGCCCGGTTCGTACCAAAATATTAACATTAAAAATTTTGAATCGAACGTCACGTGACCAAAAACAAATATCTCATTGGGTGACACAATAATAAGAAAAGATACTATATTTGCTCTAATTTACACGCCCAAAATTATAATTCGCTACTACTGCCCAGTTCCGATACATTGCTTGTCTTAATCGTCGTGGGACACCCTGTATTTGTGTATATAACACACTTGGGGTCTAAAGTGATTAATTCTAGATCTACAGGTACTTAAAGGACTGTACCACTACCATTATGAAACACTACCAAATAATTTAACTGTAGGGGTACATGTTATAATCAATGGTAGTGGTACAATCCTTTAGGTACCTGTAGCTCTTGAAATCATCACTTTAGACCCCAAGTGTGTTTGTTGAAATTGTTTTATCGGGAGGAACACAAAAAGTCAAAAATATCTCATTAAAATTTTTGAATCGGACGTCACGTGATCAAAAACAAATATCTAATTGGGTGACACAATAACAAGAAAAGATACTATATTTGCTCTAATTTACACTCCCAAAATTGTAATTCGCTACTACTGCCCAGTTCCGATATATTGCTTGTCTTAATCGTCGTGGGACACCCTGTATATAGTACTTTTCCAAATTCATGCCGAAAAGTCCGATTACCACAGAATATAAGAAATATGCTCATAGACTTTTGAACTACAACAATGTGTTACGCTCACCACCGGTCCATCATTGTTTATATTCCATTCAGAACGACTTACCATAAACGTATGTCACATACTTGGTACTTACAAATTCTTAATCAAGATTATTGTATTCTCAATGAAGGTACTGCCCAATTCTCAAGCTGTTTGTATCTTTGATCGAGTCGGAAAATATGATATCCTTACTAAAACTTGATGAAATATTTTGTCGAAGAATATCGAAATGTTAGTTTTAAAGGAAAGTATATACTTGGTCAGAGCATATAAATCAATAATAATTTATCTTGGTTCAAATTAACAATAATGCCCTCACCAAATACATTTTCTTAAAGCAAAATCAGAGATTATTGTCGCAAGTATATCCTTACAAGATTATCACAATTCATTAATGGAGGATTTCTCTTTCTGTCAGTGTATGGAATACAGGGTTAACCCACTTTACGCCATTTTACTTCCCACACCGATAGGTGAGGGGAGTATTGTGATCGCGAAAATTTTCGATTTTGAGATAATACGCTTTTTGGGCGTTTTATGATGCATACATAACGAAAATCCACGTCATTCATTTCCGTCGGTCTGTCTGTCTATCGGTCTGTCTGCCTGTCGGTCTGTCTGTCTGTCTGTCACGTTTTTCTACCCTCGTAATCTCAATAACCGCTGCATCGATTGTGATGAAATTTGGGCAGCGTTATGCTGTGGTTTCGTAGTAAGTAATGTTCCTATAATTTTGGAAATCGTTATACGGGAGGTTGTATTCGTAATGGGCTGTCCATTGATATGTGAATTTGTGATGTATACATACGAGTATTGTTTTAGATCGTTCGATATCGCGTAACGCGAAAATTGTTCAATTGATTTTAATGAAATTTTCACATAGTATTACAAGGCGAGGATGGAAAACGCGTATGCTTTAGAAAAATCGGGTCAGTGGCGGCGCGGCAATAATAAAAAAACTAAAAATATAAAAACAGCTCAAACTTTGTTTTTAGCGTTTTAGGGGTTTCTGATCATTTTTTACGTTTTTTTTGGGTGAGGGTGAATTTGGGGTGGTTGGAGGGTGGGGGTTGTAGAACTGAAAAATTTGTTGTACTCATAATGGGTTGTCCATTGATCTTTGAATGAAAAACCTAGCAGCATAATACCTTTTTACGTACATCCGAACATTGTCTTGCTCCTTATAAAAACCAAGGGACTCAGAATTTGTGATGTATACATACGAGTATTGTTTTAGGTCGTTCTATATTGTGTAACGAGAAAATTATTGAATTGATTTTAATGAAATTTTTACACAGTATTACTATCGCAGCGAGGATGGAAAACATGTATGTTTTGAAAAAATAGTGTAAGTGACGGCACAGCAATAATAAAAAAACTAAAAATATGAAAACAGCTCAAATTTTGTTTTTAGGCATTTTACGGTATCCTGATCATTTTCAACTTTTTTTGGGTGGGGTGAAATCAGGGCGGTTGGGGGGTGGGGGATAGTAAAACTGAAAAATTTGTTGTATTCATAATAGTCCATCTATTGACCTGTAGAAGAAATACCTAGCGGCATATTACACTTTTTTAGGTCCATCCGAACATTGGCTTGCCTTTTACAGAAATCAATTTTGTGATCTGTACATACGAGTTTGCTTTATTTCGTTCTATGTATATTGCGTAAAGCGACAATTTATGAATTGATTTTAATAAAAATTTGACATAGAATTTATTACCGCGGCGAGAATGGAGAACGACCCTGTTTTTGAAAAACCGAGTCAGTGGCGGCGCAGCAATAATCAAAAACCAAAAAACATAAAATCAGGTCAAACTTCGCTTTTAGATGGGCTGGAGGCTCTTGATCATTTCGCATCGTCCAGTTGAAGCATGCAGAAAAAAACTGTGGCGCCCTAGTTCCTAAGGAGGGAGACGCAAGAAACTATTTACGAGGATTTTTGTGTTGGATGTTGTTTTTGCAGGCGGATGGGCGATAATTTAGTTGCAAGGGGAATTTAAACTATAGCTTCATGCAAATGGAAATAATAAAACGGTATCACCGTTATGTGTGGGAAGTACTGAGTCAATCAACTTGACTCCATTTTTTGTGTCATAGTGAGTGAGGAGGTTTGAACTTGCTAACCTTCCCCCATTAGATAAGACACTGAAGCTAATTCATGACATTTTTTATGGGCATTACAAAAATTGTAACCATCTGCAGCCATAAATACAGGCTATCTGAGAAAATTAATATCCGCTCAGTCATACACAAGCCAAGGTTCTTCCAGCCGTAACCCTCTTTTATCTCGTAACAGCCGTAATAACAGGAACAGCAGTTATATGGGATTTTTCCGGAAAACAATTACGAATTCCGGCAGTGAGCGAGGCACGCCCGGCCCGTACCAAAATATTAACATCGTAAGTCCATTAGAAAGTTCGCCCTGCAACGCTGGTTCTCTAGCTGCTAACCTTTCCCAATATTCGCTTAGAGTAGTTCGCTTATATAACACACTAACATGTGCCGTATGGGATTAGAGATGTTCCTCGGTTTCCTATATATTTTAACTTTGTCTCTTCGCCAGATCACATGCTCAATTTAGCGACAAGAGATTTGGCAATTCCAATATAGACCAGGAAAACTACATTTTCCCTCAAACTATTCAACATAGGCAGTGTTGTGATGACATGTTGATGAACGAAAAGCAATCATCAAAAGAAACAAGGAGTAAGAGCCGTATGACAAGACACTAAGGCCCGATTTTATCAAGACGGGCATCTTAACAAAGGTTTTGACCAATCAGAGCCGCCCATTCAAGAACTTGCATCTGTCAAAGTTATCTGAAAATTATTGATTTCTCTTGAAATTTACCTCAAAAAGGTGAAAAAAGACATGCTTTCTATATAATCGACTATTGTGAACTCTTTAGTATCTTTTCAACTCTAATCTTCCATTCTAAATGGGCGAAAACTTGCGTTTTCCTGTTTAACAAAGAGTTTAGCAATTGCTAATCTCAACCAGTCAGATTCCACAAAACCGATACATTTGATCACTGGATCAAATGTACTGTTAATTTAATGATAATGATGACAAGAAATTCAAATTACTGCATTATTTTGATAAAACAATAATTTACAATCCATACTAATTATAAATACCTCCAATATACCTTTGTATTATAGTGAAAAAGGGTAAAAATAACATTTTATTGTATTTCACAAAGCTGTTATGGACACACGATGCAAGTGTGGATTACTGGTTGCCTATCCTGCTTAACAGTAAAGCCTTGCTATCTGGCAAAAGTATAACGTACTCATTTTTCCTAAACCAGAAACCTTTCGTATAGTCAGAAAGTGCATAAGGATAAGGTGCTTTAAATAAATGTGTTTCTGTGCTACAGTGCCTTTTACAAAGTGCCTTTACAATCTTTACATCCTCTGTGAATATTTCTATAAGAAGAAGAGTATATTCTATAACCTATATATTCTATAAACCAAACCAAATCCAGTCTCTAATCAATCTCACTGCAATTGCAATTGGTAATTATACAATAATTATAAGGTAAACATTAAAAATCTAGCATTAATTTGCAAATCAATCACTCTGTTCTGATTTTCTGCTACGATTTTGATCCATGAATTCTGAAATATTTTTGGTGAAAGTGTCATCCAGCTTTGACGTTTTGTTTCCAATATTGATAAAATACTATTGGATGATACTGACTAACATAGTCCTCAATACCCAATAGCAAGCTTTTGCTAAACAACATCCAATAGAAAAGCTTTGACAAAGTCTTTGTTAAATATGCATATTGATAAAATCGGGCATAAATGTGCTATCAAATTTGCAATCAAATTTGTTATGAAATAATGAATGAAAATAAATGAAAAAAAGTTTTGAATATATGTTTACTGTCTTCAGTACATCTAAGACAAAATATGTTTCCGCAATAATAGGAAATGTAAATGAACAGAAAGGGTATGGTAACCGGAACAATACGTATTGCTGCTTAAGACTTCAGAACTAAATTAATACATATGTATCAATTAAGATTAAAATCATTTTATATTCATTTTGCATTCTAAATTCAAATTAATCAAATCAAATTGCAGTCACAGTGCAAGGAACATTGGCATTTCTGTTCCTCTACATTTTGTATTGCTACACATTCATGTGTCGTCGCTACATTCCTTTATGTCTAAAATTAAAATTATAATTTTCATGTGAAATAAAAGTCGTAACATGAAATTTGCATTGATAAAATAAATAATACATAAATACACATTAAACAAACATATGTACACAAAACCGAAAATAAGGTTAGTGGTCCAATGCTAATATAACCTATAAAACGCTTTCGTGTCGAATTGTCAATTATGGAATTCGAGCTGATATCTATCAATAGTGTCAACCCATTATTGGCAACTGTCTTATTTAGTTTCAGCTGCGCTTGCACCTGGTTCAAATTTAGTATTAAGTTTGAGATGGTATCATACGGTTTCAAATTCCATCACTTTTCTGATACCTGTTTTGTTGATAAATTTCATAACAAAATTTGATAAGATAAGAAATTTGGTAGCAAATTTAGTATCGCGTCATATGGCTCTAAAACATCAAGTATAGTATATGACATATACTGTCTAGCAGAAAATTCGGGTCACCTAAGAAATTACAAATCATTTTAGAAAAAAGTTTAATCACTGTATCGTCGGTCTAGTAGGTAGTGAATCATTCATTTTCTGATAAATGCTAGCGGGCATATTTTTTATATGTCAGTTTAAGACGGCCAGTCAGTGTTTTTTTTTTTTTGAATTTTTGTGAAATAACGTCAATTTGCAAATTCAATTTATTCAGCTAAATAAACGAGAAACGATTAATAATAATGGCAATAATGAGAAAACATGTCAACTAATAACGTATGTTGCAAAAGTTTTGAGAATTTTTTTCAAAACTCGGGAGGTAGTTTCACCGTTGGAAACAATTCAGAAATCGTTCTCACGGTAACTAGTCAACATCTAAGCGTAACAATAAAACCATTTTCGTTACGATATAAGCTGTCATAATGTCGTACAAATTAGATATTTGGAAGAGTATTTACAGTCTAGTTGGACAACTTGAAAAAATAGTTCGCCTATATCAAGATCAAAATATTTCTATTGCCACAATTTATCGAGCCTGTCTAGACAATGTAAAATGTAAACGAAAAGAAAAGTTTGAAAACAAATTGTTAGTGTGGTGCGCTATATCAGACAACGGTATTTCGCAGCCGTACGTTGGACGAGTTAGGGCCGAAGCGGTTACCGCAGAAGTCTATACTCAAAGATGATTGCCTAAACTGCTCAATTTCATGATACCCACAATGCTAATGACAATATAATGTTTTGGCCAGATCTGGCTTCAAGTTATTATGCTTTGCGTACAAGAAACTGGCTAGAACAACACGGAATACCTTTTGTACCAAGAAACGACAACCCTCCCAATCTTCCTCAAGCAAGACCTATCGAAACTTTTTGGACTCAACTGAGTGCCAAAGTTTATAACAATGGCTGGGAAGCTTCAAATGAACAGCAGCTAAGAAGAAGAATAATGCTAAAGATCAGAGAAATTGATTTAGAATCTGTCCAAAACCTAATGAGGAACATTAAGAGGAAATTGTGAGTCGTGGTAGATCATGGCCCATTAGCAGTACCTTGATATCATTTATATTAAGGAATACTGTTGTTTTTTGTAGTTTTTGTTACAGTTCTAATAAATTATTGTGAGATATTTTTTAAATTTTTTGAAAAGCTTCTCAAGACTTTTGCAACATACGTTAGCATGTGTTCCCTCCTCTTGCGTTAATGACTGCTTGTAGTCGATGAGGCATTATTTGAATTAAATCCAGGTTTACATTCTGGTCGATGTTATTCCATTTCTCCATTAGCAACTCTCTTAGTTCTTGAGCACCTCTTGCAGCTGGTGTGTGCCTTCAAATACGTCATCCCATCTCATCCCACATACCACACCTATTCGATGGGGTTCATGTCCGGACTGCGTGCTGGCCAATCAAACTACCTAATTTCTACCTCATCCAGATATTCAGTGACAATTCTGGCCGTGTGGTATCTAGCACTATCTTGCATAAAAATGCTGTCCTCACCTATAGTGACCATGAAAGGCATAACATAATCATCCAGGATTTCGTAATATAACCACGAGCTGTCAGAGAGCCATTCTGTGTGAAGGCCAACTCTGTGCGTGATTCTCAACTGATTTTCGCCCAAACCATAATCCACCCACCACCATCTGAAAGTTTATCATGAATTAAAACTAGGGCATATCTTCCTCCAGGCATACTCCATACTCTTCCACGTCTTTCTGATCCACTTAAGCTTTGGACACAACGGGGACCACTGACCCTCCACCATCAACCATTGACCCTCGACCATAGCTTTGTCCACCCACTAAGTCCGTTGTGGACAAATCTAAAGCGGCCCACAGACGCTCCGGAAATCCTCAGAGGAAAAACTGCACAGTCCTGGCCTGAAGGCCCTTGCACTTTGGCCTGAATACGCCCTCCTTCACAGATACTCAGGCAACCTTTCAGTTCAGTTCAGTTCTAGCAAGCTTGGCATCAAAAGACGGCCTGCGCAAGCAATCGAATGGTTTTTCAATTCTACATCCAGCGGCCTGTACAGTCCGGCGAACCTCCACATACGCTCCGATAATCCTTGAGGCCAGGGCAGGTGGGTTTGAGCTGTTTTCTGTTCTTTTCTGTTGTATTCGGCTGTGTTTAGTCGTTTTCTGTTGTTTCCCGCTGTTATCGGCACGCTTTCTGTTGTTTTGAGCTAGCTATGAATCTATTTGGTTGTATTTGGTCGTTTTCTACAGACTACAGTTGTTATATGCTTGCTTTCTCTTGTTTTCAGCTGTTTTCTGTTCTTTTCTGTTGTATTCGGCTGTACTTAGTCGTTTTCTATTATTTAGTGGTGTTGTCTGCTTGCTTTCCGTTTTTATGGGTCGTTTGTTTTCTGTTCTATTCGGTTGTATTTGGTCGTTTTCTATCGTTTGCAGTTGCTATCTGCTTGATTTTTGTAGTTTTGAGCTGTTTTCAGTTCTTTTCTGTTGTATTAGGCTGTGTTTAGTCGTTTTCTATTGTTTAGTGCCGTTATCTACTTACTTTCTGTTGTAGTGGGCTGTTTTCTGTTCTGTTCGGTTGTATTTGGTCGTTTTCTACCGTCTACAGTTGTTATCTGCTTGCTTTCTCTTGTTTGCAGCTGTTTGCTGTTCTTTTCTGTTGTATTCGGCTGTGTTTAGTCGGTGCGTCTGTGGGCCGCTTAAGATTGTGTGTTTATTTTTTTGGTGAGCGAAGCTAGGGTGCGATGCTATGTTTGGAGGTCGAGGATTGGCATTCCGTTGTGTCTGCCTACTTAGGCAAAAACTGGAATTCATCCTGCTCCATTCAGAGTCATTCCCTTCAAAGTGACTTCGGGCAAAAGTCAATTTTGCAGTTCGATGTCATCGGTGCAATGGCAGCCCTATAGCCATTTTTTACAGTCTATTGGCATGAAGCCTTCTTCTAACAGTCCACTTGCTAGCATTATTATCTCTAACTTCTTGAAGATTTCACAGTGAAACCCCATAAACTGTCCTATACCACAAACTTCCTGACATAAAAAATCACACTGACGAGCTTTAATAAAAGCGAAACGACGTCGTCTGTGACTGGTTTCGGATGAATGAATGATATTGCTACTCATTAATTGAGTTAAGTTGCTTTTCAGCATAAACCGATTGTCGGGAGAGTTAAATGAGTGTTCCACAAAAAAAAAGAGTCTGTTTGTTGTCGTATCCGCAGGTTCCTACACCTGATGCTTTTAGACGGGTCACATAAACAGTGCTCGGTTCCTCAGATTAAACGCTCAGGTACCGGGTTTGGTAGATAGATGGCGAACCAATAATTTTTTAAAGTACTGCTTCCCACTATCTATATGTTGCTGCTGCTAGTAGGAATTTTGCCAGCTAGGCACTAACAGGCAATTTCATTTATTCGTCTGAGACCTAAAACACACTGACAATAAAAGCGAAACGACGTCGTCTGTGATTGGTTTCGGATGTATGAATGAAATTGCTACTCTTTAACTCTTTAATAAAAAATTGATCATTTCTTTTGCTGGGGATACTTTTTCGACCAAATCTTGATGTTTTTGTTATCAGACGCCAGTTTCTTGATAGCACTGATGTGCATTTTGTACAGCACATAAGCTCTTACCAACAGTTCTTGCAGTTTCTCGTTGTCCTTGACTATTTTGTATTAATGCTAGCAATTCTAGCCACAACAATAGGATCTAATGGCATTATGACCGGTTAAATACAGAGTGGAACCAAAATACACCATAAAAATGTAGGTCTTATGGAGATGTTCAACAATAAACGAGAAAATAGCCAGCATGTGAACTAATTAGGCTAAATTCGAATTATTTCATTGAAAGTAAAAAATACGCTGATAACAAATATCCCTGCTAGCATTTATCGCAAAATAAATGATTTACCACCCATGAATCAATAATTAACTTTTTTCAACAATTATTTGTAATCTCTTATGACCTAACTTTTTACTCGCCATGCCTCATCCAGTAAATGAGAACGTATCGACGTTTTAGGAAACAATAGTGGTAAATAGGAGTCAAAAATATAATCTTTTGAAAAGTGTAATCAGAAAATGGAGTAGTGTGTTTGAGATCATTGGTATTGGCATATGGTAAATTTCCCAGGATAATCTAAACTTATTGTATATGTATTATTTATATAATGGAAGAAAGACGAAAACAGACTTTCTAGTGATAAATCCATCAGTGAACCCTCCACCTCCTCAGTTCCTAAGTCCAAGATCTTCTTGGATCTTGCCCATCTCAAGTCTTTAGATTCAAGGATCCTTGAACCTAGTATAGGCTGGCTGTCATACCCAAGGGCTTCACAGATACATATAATTTGTGACGACAACTATTCCCCCATCACGTTTAAAGTTGTTATGGCCCACAAATAAACTTAGTCGGCTTCTGCCCAGACAGGACCAACCCCCTTGGCCAGAGGTTCTAAAATAAGTTCTCTCTCTAGCTTGACAAAGATGTACAGAGATTCCTCTCCATCTCATTAAATGTTGATTTTGCTATCACACCCCTGTTTTCGTTCTAGTCGTACTTACACTTGATGTGTTGCTGAAATATCATGCAAGACCTTTCTACACTGCAGAACGAGCTCTGATGCAAACCCACAGGCACTCAATGCTTTTAATGCTGCCTGGCTGTCAGAGCAGATAGAAATCCGCCCCCTAGGCTCCTAAACTTCGTGAATACGTCAGTTCATCTAATGAAGTTTATGGAACAGCATATTTTGTACCGTCCACTAAACCGTCACGAGACTGTTCGGATCGTTTGTGGTGCGCATGCGTTGATTTTGGATGGTTTCGTGACCGTACAAACAGGAAAATCTGTTAGAACGGTTCTTTCTCTTATTTCACTGGACTCGTGTCAGTTCTGACAGCTATCAAAAAAAACTAACCTCGATTTCATTTCAAAAGCCACCGTCAAAAGGCAAGACGCCAAGAGCTTTATTAAAATCGATCGGGGCCTGAGTTTTGTGCCGATGACTTGGTGTTAGTGTGGTGTTAGTCTATCAACCACAACCGAAAAATGAGGATTATTTGGGTAATTTTATCCATGAATAATGGTTGCCACTCACAACCAGGTATTCCTGTAGCTCTATATAAGCAAGGAACCTGGGTTATGTTTTCCATAAAAATGACGGAATTTATCATATCATACCATGTAGAACATTATTGTTTGATTCCATTTCCATTTTTGGCTTTGGTGCAATTTCAGCCAACAAATGAGCCAGCCAAACAACAAGCAACAGCAAAAACAAAAGAAGCAAAATCAAATCACACTCAATCGCAACACTCAAGGAAGCAAGAAAACAGAAGGCGCATAGAAATGACAAAATGAAACTGTGCGCCAAGCGGGCGATTTACTTTCTACTGCGCATGTCAGTCCTCACAGTCCTTACTCTGGACCAAGTACCGATTTGACCATACAGAAACCGTCCCATGAACGGTAACGAAATCTGTTGGAACGCTTTATGGACCGTTTCGTGAACGGTCACAAAACGTGTTGGAACGCATTTCACGTTTTGCGAATGTCCGTGACGATACACAGTACGGGATTTAGGCCTGTTGGAAAGAACCTATAAACTTGCTGGCCATGAAAGAAGGAAGCCTCAGATATCAGCAGCTGCAAGTACGAGGTTCGGTAGTAATAAAAGGATCCAATTTTTCAGCAAGATAATAACGAATGTAATAAAGCTGATGTTCTGTATCTGTAAACTGAGGAGGGTGAGTAGTCCCACTGCACTTTTAGGCCACAACTGGCCCATAGTGCATCCCCCCAAGAAGTTGTTTCCTCAGGTCATTCTCCCAATCTTAGGAAGGTGGACAAGTCGCTAGGGGAAATCTCCCTTATGTGGGCACATGTAGGTCAAGACTCGCAGAAAGCACACTCTCTAATAGAAGATGACCCTGGGCACTCACATGTGACGTGTTCCACAGTTTCGTCTTCGCTTTCACACGTTCTACCTATAGGTGTGTCACTTGACCCCATAATGTGGAGGTATTTATATTTATTAGTTGACAATGGCCAATCAGGAAAACTACTATGAGACGTAGTTTTGAACTGGTCATCGCCAAGTACTTTTTGGGAATTGAGGTTTTGAATAAAATTTTCTTTTGTCATAAATGGAAAGATCATATATGAGTTTTATAACAAAACTGTTTTTGTTATAAAACTCATATATGTTGTTATCAAAATAACAATGGGTTTTTGGATCAAGTACCGAAAACACGCCGACGACTCCCGAGCCGTGTGACGTCACCATGGCGGTCAGGATGCTCCTTTGACCAACGACGTCCTACTCCGATACTAGATTCTAGATTCCCAACCAGTCGAGAAAATACGAACTGGTAAACTGATAGCTAGTGGATATTTGTTGCAATATAGTCGATAAATGAAGCCTGCAGCTCGAGACGAAGTCTTATATTGAAATAAATATGTTTTCGAATGTTTGAAGTTGAAGTCAGATTACAGACTCCAGCAAGTAAGTACCTAATCAAATATGTTTTGTTGAAAAGATCTCCTCAATCGAAGGATGACCCAGTGGTTAGAGAGTCCGATAGTGGATCTCAGGTCCCTTGTATCGAAACCCAGGCCTTCCAACTTTTTTTTTATTTTTTTTATCAAAAAATTTATTGATGTGCTTTTTGCACTTGTTACACAAATTTTTTCTACGATCAACATAAATATGTGTTTGAATCAAGTTTTGTTAGACATATTACTTGCACTGCACAGTGCAAAAACTAAATACAGGAGGTGGTGGGCAATTCAAAAAATCAGTGGAAATGAGGTTTGTCCGTCAATATCAATCGCCATTAATTTTTTTTTAGTGTATAGTTTGTTAATAAAACAAAATCCCTTCATCCGTTCAGTTGATTCATTTTTAAGTTTTTTAATGTAAAAGAAGTAACCCAAACTCATAATCACATTCTGTTTATCAGTTGGTATTACTATTTATTTAACTTTGGGCTATGAAGCTTAACAATTAAATTTTCACAAAAATTTAACGAGCACTGTGCAGTGCAAGTAATATGTCTAACAAAATTTTATTCAAACACATATTTATGTTGATCGTAGAAAAGATGTGCGTAACAAGTGCAAAAAGCACATCAAAAAATTTTTTGATAAAAAAAATAAAAAAAAAAGTTGGAAGGCCTGGGTTTCGATCCAAAGACCCTGAGATCCACTATCGGACTCTCTAACCACTGGGCCATCCTTCGATTGAGGAGATCTTTTCAACGAAATATATTTGATTAGGTACTTTACTTACTGGAATCTGTAATCTGACTTCAACTTCAAACATTCAAAAACATACTATATTTATTTCGATCTTAGACTTCGTCTCGAGCTGCAAGCTTCATTTATCGACTGTATTGCAACAAATATCCACTAGTTACCAGTACGTATTTTCGCGATTGGTTGGGAATCTAGAATCTAGTATCAGAGTAGGACGTCGTTGGTCAAAGGAGCATCCTGACCGCCATCGTGACGTCACACGGGTTCGGCAGCCGTCGGCGTGTTTTCGGTACTCGATTCAAAAACCCATTTTTATTTTGATATAACTTTTGAATTATTGCGAAAAAAAAGAAAACAAAAACAATTTTGTTATAAAACTTATATATGATCTTTCCATTTATCACAAAAAAAATATTTTTTTCCTCAATTCAAAACCTCAACTGCCATGCCAAAATCTGCAAGGGTTTCTTGAAGCTGATGTTATTAGAGACTTCCTACGAGATGTTTTTTCTAGAAAGATCACTTGATCTATCCACTTTTGTACATGGATGTGGCAGAAGACTATATCGATTTTTTCATCTTATACTGAACGAACCACAGCTATGATATGAGTTTAGATTATCCTGGAAAAACAAAGAGAGAACATAAACCATCTCATTCGCATCATGTTTGTTCGAGAGTCTCAAATACCTTATGGGCACAGCACTGAATATTTATATTATCAAGAGCGCTCAGTTTTCTGTAGTTTGCAGAGCAAGAGGTGCAGCTAGGTGAACTGCTTCACTAATATTTCACCATAACCCATTAGCTAGGCTACTAATGCATCCCCTTTAGCTACGCTAGCCTCCGTCGTGCTTCGAAATGGTTCCGAGAACGATCAACGTATAATGGAGAACTCCATTCCTGATGGTGGCATCGAGAAGGAAGCCTGTAAGGACATCCACTGCGACTTTGAAGCCACTTGCGAACTGGGTCCTGACAATTTCCCTAGATGCACTTGCCAGTTTGACTGCGGAAGTGCACAAGAGAAACCCGTCTGCGCCTCAGACCTCCGGATGTACCCTTCGTTGTGCGCAATGAAGATGGAAGCTTGTCAGAGGCAGGAAGAGCTCAGACTCAGGCCGCTTGATCTCTGCCAAGGTTCGAATTTTCGAATCGATTGAACTGGACTCATAAAACCTTGAATGGGATACTTCGTAAGAGTACTACAATGTGTTCCACCATCATGTTGACAAACTTTGAGGTATGAAAATACAGTTAAAGTTATCGAGAAAAAAGCGAAAAAAAGGGGTCAACCTTTTAATTAATTTTTTATTACATTTTCAATTTCTGTATCACGACTCTATGGGTTCGCGCAGTTATAGCGCCATTGCTTGATTATCTATCGACCGATTCACGACATTTTGGACTCATTTTATAGGAGAATGACTGGGCATATCAACTAAAGTAAAAAGAGATAATACCTGACAGTTTCTAAGGCTAAAAAATTCACCAAACTGAAAAAAAAATTTTTGAAATCCACTTATTTGGGTTACTTACAAATAATTTAAAAAAGCCGTATTAGTGCCTATTTATTGAGACATTTTGATATTTAGCAGGATGTTTCCTGTCTTACCACATGCAATTCGTGTATGTAGCACTAAAATTTTGGACAGAATATGCCTTTTTGTATTATGATTTCTGTATCAGAGCGCCATGTGTTCACGCAGTTGCAAAGCCATATCTTGATTATCTATCGAGAGATTCACGACTTTTTGGACTCATTTTATAGGGCAATGACTAGGTATATCAACTAAGGCAAAAAAATATAATATCTGATAATTTGTAAGGCTGAAAAAATTCACCAAACTGAAAAAAAAATGTTTGTAATGCACTTGTTTTGGTTACTTGCAAATAATTTAAAAAAAGCCGTACTAGTGGCTATTTATTAAGAGAGTTTAACGTTTAGCAGGATGTTTCCTGTCTAACCACATGCAATTCGTGTATGTAACACGAACATTTTCGACAGAATAGGCCTTTTTGTATTATGACTTCTGTATCACGGCGCCATGTGTTCACGCAGGCTAATATGGCTTTTTTCCAAATTATTTGCAAGTAACCAAAACAAGTGCATTATAATTTTTTTTTAATTTGGTGGATTTTCTTAGCCTTAGAAATTGTTGGATATTATTTTTTTGCCTTAGTTGATATGCCCAGTCATTCCCCTATAAAATGGGTCCAAAAACTTGTGAATCGCTCGATAAATAATGAAGATATGGCATTACAACTGCGCGAACTCATGGAGTCGTGATACAGAAATTGAAAATGTAATAAAAAATTAATTAAAAGGTTGGCCCCTTTTTTTCGCATTTTTTCTCGATAACTTTAATTGTATTTTCATAACTCAAAGTTTGTCGACATGATGGTGGAACACATGTATATCTTCTAAATTTTGATAATAATGTGGTTATAACTTATATTTTATACCGGGTGTCCCAGAATTTTCATGACACCTAATATTTTCGAAACAAAAAATGGTTCAAGCAATAAGTGAGGTGTAATTATGAAGGTGCCATAGAGTCTATCATACCATGCATTCAAAATATTACGTCTCTAAAAAATCCTTTATTTATTGATCTTATGCACTACACTACATGGTTTTAAATAAAATAGTGACTTCATTTATGTAGGAAACGCTGTGGGGTATTTTTTGGAAAAAACTGTAGAAAAACAAAACGAAATAAAAAAAATATATACAAGGTGAGTTTTTAGTACTGGCTCGGTCGATAACTCCACTACTGTAGAAGATAGCGAAAAAAATTGTATACAAAAGTTGTAGCCACGGATATGCTCCTTGCTCAAAAAATATTTAGATTTATACAGGGTGATCCATAACTACGTGGTGATGCAAACATGCATTTTTTTAAATCAGACACCCTATATGTTATTCCATATTCAAAGTCTACTAATGATTTCCGTTCTTCCAATATAAGGTATTGCTACATTATACAGGGTATTTCAAAAGTTATGACCATTTCTATCTCCAAATCGCTGTCAAATGAACGTACTGTATATCAAAAAGTGACCAATCAAAAATCATATTTTTGACACGGATGCCAAATATTTTATTATACCAAAGAATTGCTTTTAATATGCTCTTCCATCTTTGTATGGCACTTGTTGTACCTACGTCCATCAGTTTCCGAGATATTTCGATTTTTCGGTAAATATAAAATGTAGCTTCTATTTGTGTACTGAAATTTATTTATTTTGAGAAAGTACTATCGAATTTGTTTTTTATCTAACGAACAACTAAATTATAAGGTCATGATAGTATCTGATGAAGTCAAAATCCTGAATCATCGAGATAATAAAGTCAAGTACGCTGAGGAAACAATTTTGTAGGCGTGATGCATAATTATCCAGCAGATTTGTCAGGTAGGCTTTGAAAAGTTGACAGTTTTCATAGCCTGCTCAATAATTCCGTACTGTGTGAAAAACGAGCTTTAAAAATTAATTTTTCCATTGAGGATATTTAGGAGAATCTTTGAGAAATTGTCTACTTGTCTCTAGAATCTATCAACTATGAACAGCAATATCTAGAACGGAGGCACTCTAAAACTAATGCGTTTGAAAGAATGAAGAATCTTTTTATTTGGACCGTGTCGTTTAATATTTCATAGCCTACCTGATAGATCTGCTTGATAATTATGCATGACGTCTATAAAATTGTTTCCTCAGCACACTTGGGCTATATCATCTCGTTAATCCAGTGTTTTGACATGACCAGGTACCATTATGGCCTTATATTTTAGTTGTTTGTTAAGCAAAAATAAAACTCGATAGTATTTTCTCAAAATAAATAAATTTTAGTAAACAAATAGGAGGTATATTTAAAATTTGTAGAAAAATCGAAATATCTCAGAAACTAATGAATTCAGCCATAACAAGTGCATCCAAAAATGAAAGAGCATATTAAAAGCAATTCTTTTGTATAATAAAATATTGGGAGTTGTATTTAAAAAAAGAGAGAAAATCTAGATTTTGCATTCCACATCACCCTGTATACGAATACTTGTCGTGGGCTTTTTTATAGCCGATTTTAAGACTAGATGATATTTTTTATCCAGCCGTGTAAAAGAAATGATTTTTGATTCATGAATTTTTGATATACAGTACGTTCATTTGACAGCGATTTGGATATAAAAATGGTTATAACTTTTAAAATACCCTGTATAATGTAACAATACCCTATATTGGAAGAACGGAAATCTTTCGTAGAATGTGGATATAGAATAATATATAGGGTGTCTCGTTTAAAAAAATGCATGTTTGCATCACCACGTAGTTATGGACCACCCTGTATAAATCTAGATATTTTCTCAGCAAAGAGCACATCTTTGGCTACAACTTTTATATATTTTTTTCGATATTTTCTACAGTAGTGGAGTTATCGACCGAGCCGGTACTAAAAACTCACTCTGTATACAAAACTAAGCAAGTCTAGCTCAGACACTATTTACGGGACAAAGAATCTCCGGGACCCCGGATTAAAACCCCTAACCCAGATGTCAATCGTTGTCTGGTAGGAATTTGAATAATAAAATGAAATAGTTTATTTTCTGTTAATGAAGGTGAAGGAAGGACTGTTTTTTTTCAAGGTGTTATGAATCCAGCATCGATGTCTAAATAAATGAGCCAGTCGTATGTGAGAAGGTATCGGGGCATTAGACCATGTACAATCCTTCAAAGCCGACTCTTCCGAGGGGTGTTTTCAAAGCGGAATGATTAGGGTTATGTAAGTGTTGGGGATCAAAGATCAAAGGAGTCCGCAGCCGCAATTGTGCTACCGCTGTAGTTGCCGCGGTGCAGACGGCTGTTCTTTATGTAAAAAGGTTTCGTTTGTTGTCGAAACACCGGTCTTTATTTTATTTATACACACCTCTAACGCCTGACAACTTATATTGTTTTAACACCGGGGCTCGGAAAACGGACGATGTCATTGCTACACGGCAACAGCAAGCGAAATGTTTGAGGTAGTGTTAGTTCAGTTACACTAGATTTCAAGCTTTCGTTTTATGACAATAATAACAACCTTTCAAAAACAAAAAAATACCTCAGATGCCATTATTTCTCTACTTTACAAGCTATACTCTACTTTAAATAAAAATCAAATTTCAGTAGCTTTGTTCTGTGACATTTTTAAAGCATTTGATTGTGTCAGTCGTGATATTTTGATCAAAAAATTAGATAAATATGGTTGTTCTAAGATATCACTAAAATGGTTTACCTCTTATTTTAGTAATCGTTCTCAAATTGTTAAATTGTCTAAAAATGTAACTTCAGAAAAATTGAACATATAGAATGGAGTACCACAGGGATCTGTGTTAGGTCCCATCTTATTTTTGGTATACATTAATAACCTAATGACTTCAGAAATAAGTGGTCAATCACTGTATTTGCAGATGACATTACAATATTCTGGCATGATAATGACATACACGATTTAAAAAGAAAAATTGAAAACGATATAATTGTAATCAAAAGATGGTGTGACAGCAATTTTTTATTTTTTAATATCTCGAAAACCAAATTCATGACTTTCAAATGCTTACTTGACGTGATTTACTTAGACAACGAACAATTACATCAAACATACAGCATGGAGTTCTTAGGTCTAATTATTGATCAAAAATTGAACTTTATATCTCATATCGATAATTTAATTAATGAGTTAGCTAAAGTAACTTACATACTAAGAACAGTTAGAGAAACTCTTGGAAGAAACACCACCAAAAATTGATATTTTGCATTATTTCAAAGTAGGTTGAGTTACGGCATCTCATTTTGGGGTGCCTGTTCTCATACCGACTTAAATAAATTGTTAGTCTTACAGAAGCGAGCAGTTAGATGCATCGCCAAGAGTAGACCTAGAACTTCATGCAAGCCACTATTTTTAGAATACAAAATTATGACCGTAATTGCACTATTTATTTTGGAATCGGCTACATTAATATTAGAAAATAAAACAAAATTTGAGACCATAAATGTAGAATATAATATAAGACAAAAGAATGATTTTAAATTAATCACCCCCAAATCAGCACTGGTTAAAGATTCAATTATATACAATGGATTTTAAAATTGAAATAGAGTTAAAAGTCTTTCTTAAAAATTTCCTATTTCAAAGACCTTATTACACACTAGATGTGTCTATGACGAGTTTTAGTGAATATTCCACATTTTGTTGTTACAGCTTTATCAATAAGAAATTTGTAAATTCTTAGACAGTAAAGCATATTTATCTATCTATCTATTCATCAAGTGGTCACACACTGACACATACTTATAGGAACATAACTCACGAAACAGAATGTCAAATCCGAACGCGTGCAAGGAAAGGCTTACCGTAGACAGAAAACAAGGGAGCAGAGCATTTATAGACATATAGGCACTTTACACAAAACAAATAAAACACTTAGACATTTTTTCTACAGTAAACAAACAAGCATACACGAGGCAATAGTAAATGCAGACAAAAACAATACACCACTCGCCCTTTCTTGTCTAGACCATGCACCAGACGTTCACAATCACATCCAATCACAACAAGGAAAACCCTGTCACCTTGTATCTTGAAAATCAAGTATTTCACGGCTTCATGTTACTATCTCAATGTTCATAGAAAGGTGAGGTCTATCACCTGTCAAGCGTTGTCGATCGAATATCCGGACACCCTGTATATCTCACTAAAAATGGTTGCATAAAAACTTTTCTTATACAAATCTTGTTTAATATAGTATTTGCCATAACACAGTATTTAGTTGATTTTGTTTAAAAAAACAAATGGGTAAAGAGGAACAATTGATTTTTGTTAAACAGTAATATATCCTCTCATTATGCTCATTCAAATTTTCTATTTTTCAATTAGACACATTTGTTTTCTGAAACCAAAACAACCAGAATTTATGAGAAATACGATATTACACAACTTTAAAAAAAAGTTGCTGTTGCTATCGAAAGTTAAAGCATTGGGTCAAACCGCTTCAGCTTTTTCCTTGAAAAACTACGTATATTATCCAATATAATTGCTCTGAATAGACATTTGAAGTCAAAGGTACAGTGCAGGATGCTTTCAGCTTCTATAATCTTTCAGAGTTATAAGTGATGTACCAATTAGTCAAAGTGCCTGGCTGCCTTGATTGCTAACATAAATGCATTAAATGTGTTCAGAGAAATTACCACTTAAGGCAGTAGTAATATAATTAAAGGGAGCTGCTAAGGAAACATCACACAGCGTCTATTGATCTTGACCGAAACTCTTAGCAAGACCTAAAAGCCTTCTGTCCATGAAACCCTTACCAACAGTTGATGCTACTAACAGAAACGTGCATTACAGAAGGTCACATCTTGATACAGGCAATATTCTCCAAAAAAGTATTGGCTTAAAAATGCGACAACGCATCTAGTACAACTTACTACTAAATTTTTTGATAATAAGTACATCAGTGTTCAAAGTTTTCAAGGTCAGGTACAGAAGGTTCCTCCAATCTTTTATCCGCCATTATTTCAGTCCTCAAAAAGCTTACTTATTCTATAGGTGGAAGAATATAGGAGATAGTAAGAACATCGGTGCTCCACGCAGTTAATCATTAAATCTAGGATTTTATATTTTATTTCATCAAATTCACTTATGAAGATTATTTAGAACAATTTACAATATATCAGTTCACTATTGATCAACTGTCAGAAGTCATAAGGTCATTAGTTTTTTCATAAGATAACATGGAAGTAATTTCTACTTATACCTTTAATACAAAATACAGGGTGAGTTTTTAGTACCGGCTCGGTCGATAACTCCACTACTGTAGAAGATAGCGAAAAAAGTTATGTATAAAAGTTGTAGTCACGGATATGCTCCTCGCCCAGAAAATATTTAGATTTATACAGGGTGATTCGTAACTACGTGATGATGCGAACATGCATTTTTTCAAATGAGATACCCTATAATTATATTGTGCCATATTCAAATTCTACTAATGATTTCCGTTCCTCCAATATGTTACATTATACAGGGTACTTCAAAAGCTATGACCATTTTTATATCCAAATCGCGGTCAAATGAACGTACTGTATATAAAAAAGTAGTATATCAAAAATTATTTTTTTTTACATGAAAAGATTAAGAATATCCTCTAGTCTTAAAATCGGCTATAAAAAAAGCCCGTGACGCATATTCCTATACAGGGTGATGCAGAATGCAAAATCTCTCTTTTTATTAAATCTAACCCCCAATATTTTATTATCCCAAAGGATTGCTTTTAATATGCTCTTTCATCTTTGTATAGCACTTGTTGTACCTACGTCCATCAGTTTCCGAGATATTTAGATTTTTTATTTTGAGAAATTAGTATCTAATTTGTTTTTTATTCAACGAACAACTAAATTATAAGGTCATGATAGTATTTGATGAAGTCAAAGTCCTAAATCATCGAGATAATAAAGTCAAGTATGCTGAGGAAACAATTTTGTAGGCGTGATACAGAATTATCAAGCAGAATTACCAGGTAAGCTTTGAGAAATTGACAGTTTTCATAATAACGTGTATTATGACGTAAGGTTTTTCTTTCACAGGTCAATGGACCGCTAAAATTATGAGTACAACATAAATATTTCAGTTTCACAATCCCCCACCCCCCAACCACTCCAATTTCACCCCCTCCTCCCAAAAAAAAGTAGAAAATGATTAGGAGCACCTAAAGCGCTTTAAAACAAAGTTTGAGATGTTTTTATATTCTTAGATTTTTTTATTATTCCTGTGACACCACTGACATGATTTCTAGAAACCACCCGCATTTTCCGTCCTCCCCATGGTAGTAATACTATGTCAAAATTTCATTAAAATCAATTAAATAATAACTGTTATACAATACAGAATGATCTAAAACAATGCATCAGAAAACTCTAAGTCCCTTGGTGTAATAATATGAAAGGCAATATTAGGATGGACCTAGAAATATGTATTATGTCACTAGGTCTCTCGTTCATAGGTCAATCGACAGCCTATTATGAATACAACAAATTTTGCAATTTTGCAACCCCCCACCCTCCAACCACCCCAATTTCATCCCATAAAAAAAAGTATAAAATGATCAGAAACTTCTAAAACGCCTAAAAACCAAGTTTGAGGAAAATTTGAATTTTTTGGTTTTTTGCTTATTACTCCGCCGCCCATTGACCGATTTTCAAAATTGTTGCAGCATTACCTACTTACACCCCACAGCATATCGCCTCCCAAATTTCATCACAATCCATGCACCGGTTACTGAGATTACGAGGGTAGAAAAACGCCAACAGACACACAGACCGACAGACAGACCGACAGACCGACAGGCCGACAGACCGACAGACCGACAGACCGACAGACCGACAGACCGACAGACCGACAGACCGACAGACCGACAGACCGACAGACCGACAGACCGACAGACCGACAGACCGACAGACCGACAGACCGACAGACCGACAGACCGACAGACCGACAGACCGACAGACCGACAGACCGACAGACCGACAGACCGACAGACCGACAGACCGACAGACCGACAGACCGACAGACCGACAGACCGAGAGACCGACGGACCGACGGACCGACGGACCGACCGACCGACAGACCGACCGACCGACGGATCGACAGACCGACAGACCGACAGACCGACAGACCGACAGACCGACAGACCGACAGACAGACAGACCGACAGACCGACAGACCCACAGACCGACAGACCGACAGACCGACAGACCGACAGACCGACAGACCGACAGACCGACAGACCGACAGACCGACAGACCGACAGACCGACAGACCGACAGACCGACAGACCGACAGACCGACAGACCGACAGACCGACAGACCGACAGACCGACAGACCGACAGACCGACAGACCGACAGACCGACAGACCGACAGACGGACAGACCGACAGACCCACAGACCCACAGACCGACAGACCGACAGACCGACAGACCGACAGACCGACAGACCGACAGACCGACAGACCGACAGACCGACAGACCGACAGACCGACAGACCGACAGACCGACAGACCGACAGACCGACAGACCGACAGACCGACAGACCGACAGACCGACAGACCGACAGACCGACAGACCGACAGACCGACAGACCGACAGACCGACAGACCGACAGACCGACAGACCGACAGACCGACAGACCGACAGACCGACAGACCGACAGACCGACAGACCGACAGACCGACAGACCGACAGACCGACAGACCGACAGACCGACAGACCGACAGACCGACAGACCGACAGACCGACAGACCGACAGACCGACAGACCGACAGACCGACCGACCGACGGACCGACGGATCGACAGACAGACCGACAGACCGACAGACCGACAGACCGACAGACCGACAGACCGACAGACCGACAGGCCGACAGGCCGACAGACCGACAGACCGACAGACCGACAGACCGACAGACCGACAGACCGACAGACCGACAGACCGACAGACCGACAGACCGACAGACCGACAGACCGACAGACCGACAGACCGACAGACCGACAGACCGACAGACCGACAGACCGACAGACCGACAGACCGACAGACCGACAGACCGACAGACCGACAGACCGACAGACCGACAGACCGACAGACCGACAGACCGACAGACCGACAGACCGACAGACCGACAGACCGACAGACCGACAGACCGACAGACCGACAGACCGACAGACCGACAGACCGACAGACCGACAGACCGACGGAAATGAGTGATGTGGATTTTCGTTATGTAGACATCATAAAACGCCCAAAAAGCGTATTCTCTCAAAATCGAAAATTTTCGCGATGACAATACTCCCCTCACCTGTAGGTGTGTAAAGTGAAAAGTAAAATTGAAAGAACTGAAATTGTGAAACCTGTCGTTTTGGGCACGCAAAATACAGTCACAGCTAAGTGCTAAACTGAACAGTGCACGCCTAAAGTCATAAGATCCATGAAGAACGTAAGGTCTAAGTCAAGAATGAACCCCTGGTTCCTCAGTCACGATAGTGTTCGCTAAATATTAAATTGGGCACTATGATAGTTTTGAAAACAAAGTAAATGCGTATATCACCTATAAGTGGTAATTTTACATTATATAGCATCTTTCCAAAAACATGTTGAAAATTGCCAGTTGCCACAGAATATAAATATATGAAACTTATCTAATAGTAACCAGAAACTGATATACCGAATATTCATAAAACATAGTAGCCTTCATCCCACCATTAGCATAGTTATTTCTCATAGTTCTTGTTACTTCTTTAACAGGGTATATTAATGAACCTTAAAACTTCACTGGCAAAAAAATAATTACGCTAAGTGCCTTGAAAGCATTTATGTATTAAGAGCACCGTAATTGTTTTAAATCTTTCTCGAAAGATTCTTTCGCGTAAAACTACCACCATCTGTAGTCTGGAGAGGCATAAATAATTGCTCGTAAACAGACAACACTTAGTAAGCGAGACACATTCAGAGTCAGTATTCACTTTGGAGTTATAATGTCGAAAAAAGTTTCAACTTATAAGATTTCAATCATAGGATGAGACACGTCTTTCTGTTCATCATTTCTAGAGTGCCTTTGAGAACTATATTTTTAACTGCAAGCCTTCTCTTTTTGTCAAAGTGCTCGTATAACTCGAAAATTGTTAGTGACCCTCAAGAGAGCATATCTATCAAACTTGGTTGGAATCTTGGTATCAATGTTGTTTAAAAAAATAATGATGTGCTTATATTAAACAATGGGTAATCATGGATAACATATTGAAACAGTTATGCCCAGTTATGTTTGCTCTTTTGGCCTCAAGCAAGCTTAATTCTGTGGCTTGGATGAACAAGGGCCTATCTGCAAAAAACAAGTTTTGAGAAAATTGAAGATTTGTGAAAAAAATTACAAGATGTTTTTTATTGACGTTTCTTAACCTAGCGCCATGATATTTTGGTAAACGTTGTAATGAAGCGCCAAATATTCATAAAATATGACACTATTAGGTCTATTGATGTCGTTAAAAGATTTTTGTTAGTTAGGCCCCAGCAGATTGGTCTCAAGTTAATATAGGCCTTGTCTTTAATTGACACACTTAGGACCAGAAAATTGTTACTTAGGACCGGTCGTCGTGTAAAACATTAGTTAGGCCCTTTTTACCTCGTCGAAATTTTCCTCATTGTGTTTAATTACAGTAGTCGGAGTGACAAGTTTAAGATTTTCTGTAGTAAAAACTATTTTATCAAAAAAATACATCGTTTGCAAACTGTGTAATGTATACTAATACAGAACAAAGAAGGTATTCATTATTCTAACAAGAAAAATAATTAGCAGATACACAAATGTATGCCAGATTGTGTCTCAGAAGTATGGGTTACTCATCATAGTCTAACACAATAGGACAAACATCTTCGTCGTCACTGATACTGTCAGCTTTTAAATTCAAACAAAATAGATGACTGTTCGGATGTATGTAACACAACAAGGTTCTAATGCCTTCAAGTTTCTTTTTAGGCAGTACAAGTGGGTATGCATCATGTAGTTTTTCTAAACTAGGATGTTCTGTGCTTAACTGTCCCTTTTTAGGTTATCGTTTACGAAATCTCAAGGGCCTATAACATACATCAGAATTAAAGTATTACATATTTTTGAAAATAATAAGGACCTATAAGTAGTAGATAGGACCTACATTTAAAACCAATTATATATCTACGTTACACTTAGGCCCTTTGAACCTTTTTATCTGCAAACTAAAAACGGCCAAAGATAACATAGGTCTCATATTTCTTGTATCATTTATGCCCACTTTTAGTTAGGCCTCAAAGTGAAGCAATAAGCAAAAAAAAGCATAAAGGCTCAAGTCCATATAGGCCCCATTTAGTGGGTCTATATTACAAGATAGGTCCATTTACGACATGCAAGATGTTTAATTAGTGTAGATAAGACCGTAATAAAAAGACCTAACGTATACATAGGCCTTTATATACACTAAAGTGTCCATACTTATGCCTTTTCACATACTATGTAATTCCCAACGAAAATGCCTTTTGACTTAGGACCTGTCCATCGGAAAGAGCGCATTCTGTTTATGAAGTTGAGCCCAAAACCCCATTTTAAGAAAATTTGCACATAGACTCTTGTTCATCCAAGCCACAGAATTAAATTTCGTATTTACTTGAAGACTCTGAATAATGGTGGATATGCTAGTATCTGCTTTAATTTTTAGAGAAATGGTGAAAGTACACAACTCTATTAATCTGTAATCCTGTATAGGATATTGAAACATACAGTATGTCCCAGCTAAAATTTGCCACCCACCTTATATCTCTGAAATAATAAAAAAATAATAATCGCCGTGACACGTCGATTTACTTCGAGGGGGAACTCTTCTACCGACTACGTCATTATTGTACCATCCCCTTACCCTCAGCAACCCCTACAAGTCTTAAATGAGACCACTGTACTTGTGATAAATCATTTTGAAGGAAATTTATTGCCAAATGCAACAGTGAAATCGGACTGAGGATTGCTTCAGTATCATGGAAGTTAATGAAAAATATGGTGGTGGTAAAAAGAAGAAGGTTATGTTACACCCCAATGGCAGCCGCTCCTTCTGGACTCTGGTCAAACAAATAGAGGGTAACTTCTCGAGAAGTAGCTTCCCACCGATCACATGTGCAGATGGAACAGTAGCAACTGCTTCCAAGGAGAAGGCCGAAATATTTGCCAAGACATTTGCAGCAAACTCCACTGTAAAAGTCCCATCCAGTGCCCAGTTACCATCCATACCGAGAGTACCCCAAGCCATGAGCGAAATCACGTTCAGAACAAAAATAGTTCGGAAGGTGCTGCAGTCACTTGACGCTAATACCGGAGCTCGCTCCCATATTTACCCGCCTCTTTCGGATGTCTTACGACTCCGGCATTTTCCCAAAAGACTGGAAAACAGCTTGCATCCAGCCGGTGCCAAAAAAGGGATCCAAAACTGATCCGACCAACTACAGGCCTATAGCTCTGCTTTCTGTAATCAGTAAAGTGATGGAGAGATGCGTCAACCAAGAGCTCACTAAATACCTAGAGCTCCATCACTTAATCAACGACAGACAATATGGATTCCGACACCAAAGATCAACTGGAGATCTCCTGGCTTACGTCACACATGTGTGGAGCAAAATCATTCAGTCATTTGGCGAGGCTCACGTCGTTGCTCTCGATATTTCAAAGACATTCGATCAACTGTGGCATGCAGCTCTCCTAAACAAGCTCCCGTCTTATGGGCTTCCTGTTAAGCTTTGCGGTTGGCGCGCAGACTTCCTCTCTGGTCGGAAAATCTCTGTCGTGGTAGACGGCTTTTCCTCTTCTTTCCATAGCATCAATACCGGGGTTCCGCAGGGATCGGTATTAGCTCCGACATTGTTTCTGCTTCATATTAATGATCTACTCTCTAGCACTACAAACCCAACCCACAGTTTTGCGGATGACAGTACGCATTATGAGCAATAGACCGATCTCTGTGGTCGAGCTGGAACGCAGAAGACTGGCAGTGGCAGCTTCACTTTCAAAGGATCTCGATACCATTACCGCTTGGGGGCTCAAGAATATGGTTAAATTTAATGCCTCCAAGACCCAGTATTGTACGCTATCAAACAAGAAGTGTCCAATCCAACACCAGGTTCTAATGAACATTCAACATTCAAGCTGTTAGGAGTCAACATTACAGAAAATCTGATCTGGCACGAACACGTCGCGTCAATTGCAACAGCTGCTGGTAAAAAGCTTGGGTACCTATTTGGAGCTAGAAAGGATTTCTCACCATGTAACCTCATCACGCTATACAAAGCCCAGATAAGACCTTGCCTGGAGTATTGCTCTCATGTCTGGGGAGCTACTGCCCCTGTCTATACTAGATGCCGTCCAGAGAAGGACAATTCGACTAATTGGCGATCCGGCCATAACGCGCCACCTTCAGTCACTTTACCACCGGCGTGTTGTTGGTGACCTCTCACTCTTCTACCGATATTCCAACGGAATCTGCTCCTCTGAGCTACCCTCTATCGTTCCGCCGCTCACTGCTCCTATCAGATATACCCGTGCGACCGCTGTATCCCATCCTAAGACGGTCGTTCTTCATACATCAAGAACTGAGCGGTACAACCGCACATTTATTCCCAGGGTGTCCAAGGCTTGGAATGGACTGCCAGAAGATGTATTTATTGGGCCTGCGGGTATTGACCCATTCAAATCTCGCGTTAACAAACTTCCCCTAACATAACCCTTTCACAGCAGCTGCGGTACTCTGGTATTTAGGCTCTGCCTGCGCGGTCTGCTCAGCTATAAAAAAAATTATCAAAATGCAGTAATGTCTTCATTACCTGCAATTATTATGATAAGAAAGATTCCAAATGAGAGCCATTTTGTTCCATCCAATTCAAAATAGTCAAAATGTCTTCGACTTTTTTATGGGAACAGTTGAAATCCAAAGTTTACATTAAGCAGCCCGGTCCTATAGACGATCTCCATAGTAACTCCGGAGATTTTGAAAAATGAAAGAAGATATTTTAATACAAAAAAGTATTTCCGATGAATGATCACCACTTTTATTTAAAAAACTTGCGACAATTGTTTCGACACACAGTGTCTTTATCAAACAATGGTTTTAGACTTAAAGTACAACGCTATTTATACAAGATATATACATTAATGGGGTACCTATTATGGCTAATCATTTGTTCTCCGAAAACCATCGGACAGATTTAGTAATGGTGAATTATTTAAATCTGTTTGGTCATTAAGGAGGTTACCTGAGAATTTGAGCTTGTTCATTTGTAATGCTTCTAAAAAATTTAGTTTGCGTCACTTTCTGTTCTATATGTAATATTTTAAAACCTTCGTTGAAATGATGGTTTTCGAAGATCAAATGATTAGCGTAATTGGAACTATAGAGTTTGTTTATAAATGACTTTTTATGTTCGTTAATGCGGTTTTTGAATGTTCTTCCATTTTGTCCAATATAAACTTTAGGGCAATCCACTCATTCTAATTTGTAGACATCAGACTTTTCGTTTTTAGTTGATTTCATTTTATTGTTTTTAATTAAATTGGATAGTGTCTCTTTGCATCTGAAGGATATATTGCGGTCTAATTTCTTGAGTTTAAGTGCAAAGTTTTCTGATAACTGTCCTATGTATGTAATTGAGTTATATGTGTTATTCGATCGATTGTCGGTAATCTAAGCTAACTGCTTTTTTGTATTGCTTCTTTTTTATTATAGGATCTAGATTCTAGACGCAAATTAAATTTTTTAGAAGCATTAGAAATCAACAAGCTCAAATTCTCAGGTAGCCTCCTTAATGACCAAACGGATTTAAATAATTCACCATTATTAAATCTGTCCGATGGTTTTCGGAGAACAAACGATTAGCCATAATAGTTACCCCATTAATGTGTATATCTTGTACAAATAGCGTAGTACTTTAAGTTTAAAATCATTGTTTGATAAAGACACTCTATGTCGAAACAATTGTCGCAAGTTTTTTTAAATAAAAGTGGCGATCGTTCAACGGAAATACTTTTTTGTATTAGTATGGATCTCCATCAAGTAACAGCCAACTCCATCGACTAGAAGATATTTTTTACGCTTATACGCCTATATGGAGCAAAATGGCTCCCATTTGGAACCTTTCTTACGATAATATTTCACTTAATAAAAATAATACTCCATTTTGATAATCACCATATTTTTTCTTACCTTCTATAGTAGTGAATCAATCTTGAATCCGATTACACTGTTGTATTTGTCAATGAATTTCCTTTAAAATGATGTATCACAAGTATGGTGGTCTCATTTAAGATTTTGAAGTAGGGGGTTGCTGGGGTGAGGGGCTTGATGGCACAATAATGACGTACTCAGTGGAAGAGTTCCCCTTCGAAATAAGAATCGACGCGTTACAACGACTTTTTTTTTAATAACTTCGGAGATAAGGTGGGTGACAAATTTTAGTTGGGACACACTGTATTAGTCACCATCAGCAAGAGAGTGAAAAAGTTAAACGTCACTAGAAGGTATCAAATTTATTACTTCCACGAGGGTTGCTCTATATTTCGTATAGCGTATAGAACCCGCGCTCTCTGGTGGCCAAGCGGACGCGCCGTGGCGTCCCACCAAGAAATCTACTGCTGTTCAGCAGCGATTTCTTTGGTTTGCCGTTATCTTCGGGTACCAGATGGCGCACCGGCAGAACCTTTCTGTCACCTGCTTATTACTTTCAGTTCGATGTTATAATTATAAAACCGTGTGTTAGGTTTTTATTTCTGATAAACTGGTGTTTCGTACATAGAAAAAATATGCAACAAAGCTTCATGAGGATTGCACATGGACCTATCTGATGCCCCGTAACGGCCTTGAGACTAAAAATTTAACCTTTCGACAGGTATGGAGGTAAAACCTTGCAAGGGTGAAAAGCCCCTGACAGACCCAACAACTGGAAGGGAACTTGATTGTGGTAGTGGTCCTTTCAGACAAGACTGTCCTTCGGGTAGTTATTGTCATCAAACTACTAGATTTTCACGTTGCTGCCGTAAAGGTAACTAACGCTAGTAACATTTAACCTTACTAATTTTAGTAGCTTTAGCTTTGTAGCTTGGTGATTGGGTGTTAGCTTGAGTCGGTGTAGTCCAATGTACAGAGTGTCCCATTTTGGGCACTTTTACGGGGTATCTCGGTTATTTTAGAAGATAGAGAGTTGCAGTTTCCGCGACAGTGTGCTAATTTTTTGTGAGACTAAAGATGCCGCCAACAAAATTATCATGGCCCTCTTGGTTTTTGAGATACAGGGTGAAATCTAAAATTATCGATTTTGGGACCATCATATCTCGGTTGTCTTTTATTTTATTGAAAAGTTTAAAATAGGTTCTTATAGAATTTTTTTGCAAAATCCAGTGGTGTAGTTTGATTTTTTCTTACCATAACCATTTTTCAGTTATGAAGCAAACATATATTCTTTTAAATGGAACACCCTGTATATTATTTTTGATGTCGATCCGAAATAACTCAAGCTTTTCAAAAATATATACTAGTGTTAAGTAATTGTGAATATAACGCTCAAAATTTGATTTTTCCAATTTTTACTTTATTTGGAGCAGTAGGCCATGGTTAATCAACTATAAATAATAAGCATCTAAGCAGTTATTAATTACACTACAAGAGACTTCCTACTGAAATTCGAAAAAACAGAATCATAATAATTCTTTTTTAATAATAATGTCTCACTAAAATGATGAATATTGTGTTATTATAAAATTGAGCAGATAGTGGGCTATGACTCGTCTATTAAAACAAAAAAGCAAATCTGTAAAAACCTTGCGAGACTGTCAGCTTTTAAATACATTTTTATTAAATATAGCTTTGTTCCTTCTGTGTTTTCATTTTAATTATTATCAATTTTCTATAATAATGGCAGCTTAGATACCCAGAGAGACAGCAACAGTTTTCAGATATATTTGCTCGTGTAAAAATAAATATAGTTAGGCACGGATCCTTTATTCAACTACGTCCTAAAACTTATTTCAAGAAAAATAGGGAGCAAAGGGAAACAAACGTATTAGGTTACATAGAAGCAACGCATTCATCATCTTGTAAGCACAAAGGAGAAGCTGTAGGGGTACAAAAGTCAGCTGCAGAACTAACTCTAAAAAAATACAATTACCATCCAAACAAGTTTAAGATACTTCAAAATTTGCACAGGATCCAGGTTTGGGAATTTTTAATCGCCATAACACGAAGGAGACCAATAATTCTTTTAAATGCCATTTGAAGAATAAGAAATTGTGCCAGATTTGCATTCGAAAAAATAGTCTCCAACTTTAATCAACATCTCTAAAAGTTCTTCGATGTTTTTAGTTTTTATTTTGATTCAAATTTAATAGTGTGTTGATATTCTTCAGATATAGGTAATGTTTGGTTTTCAGTAATGTCATACAATAAGTAATAATTACTGAACATTATCACAAATAGTAGTTAATAGTGTATAAAAATACAATTAAATAATTGAGTTCAAAAGTATTGAGTAGCTTGTATCTTAATAATTGTTTACTTGGATATTGTTTATAATAGATTAGTCATGGCCTACTGCTACAAATAAAGTAAAAAAAGAAATATTGAGCTTAGTTTTCAGAAAAAATTCATACTAATATATATTTTTGAAAAGCTTGAATTATTTCCGATTGACTTCGAAAATAATACACAGGGTGTTCCATTTAAAAAAATATATGTTTGCTTCATAACTGAAAAATGGTTAGAGTAAGAAAAAATCAAACACTGGATTCTACAGAAAAAATTCTATAAGACCCTTTTTCAAACTTTTCAATATGATAAAAGACAACCGAGATACGAGAGTGGTCTCAAAACCGATAATTTTCGATTTCACCCTGTATCTCAAAAACCAAGAGGACCATGATAATTTTGTTGACGGCATCTTTAATTTCACAAAAAATTAGCACACTGTCGCGAAAACCGCAACTCTCTATCTTTAAAAATAACCGAGATACCCCGTAAAAGTGCCCAAAATGGGACACCCTGTACAATTGCAAAGACATGTGAGATATCATGGTAGCTTTCGATAATGCGTTGACAAAGGTCATCCAAGCTGCCCGTCGGGAATTTGAAAATTCCTTATATCATTGCTTGGCCAATAACGGGCAACATTTGAACACTTACCTTATCTTATCTTTTGACGTGTTTCGGCGTATTTTCTTTAATCAGCGGTTTTTGAGAAACCCTTTTTATTTTTAATTTTCAGCAGTTATTGTTTTTTTTACTTTATGTATTACCATGACTTTAGATTTGCTGGTATGTATTCATCGTTTGTACATATTTAGTGTAGCGTCAAGGCATGACTTTTATTTGTGACTCTATTTTCATAATAATGCGATATAACCTGCACATTTTATGAAATATATCGCTGCTGCCTCCATAATAAAGTGTCATTTATTGAACATATTAAAACCCTTTGAAATGCCGAATGGGTCCCTGATAAACGATATTGGATCGATGGTTTCAGCAATATTTTATAAGACACTATGATATAGCTATAGTCTCTTGATCTGAATTGCCCTGTATACTAGATAGAGCGATTTATTCTCCCAAAGGGGTGGACTACAGTCCGACAAATAAATCAAGATAGTCTTCTCAGACAACACACTGGAAGAGGGTAAAATACAAAAGCTATCCAATCGCTCTTATCCAATAGAGTTATTATCCTGGACTGCTGAAAAAAATCCTAAAAAACCTATTGAGTCAACCTGATTTTGATCCAGTCCAAATATATCACGGTGTTCAACAAAACGGTTGTTTTAGTCCTAGTATTGAAATGCTGTTCCCAGATTAGAAATTATTAAAGTTCGTGGTATCTGTTAAGATTCATATTAACTTCTGAACAAACCATTTGATCTTTCTTTTTCTTCCTGATAATTTCAATGCTGGCAAGAACATCTTAATAAATAGCATGATTATAACTGTCTTTGAGTTGTCAAGCTTTACTATCGACCTATAGATTATTCTGCGTGACCCATAATTTTTTGAAAAAATACAAAATAGTATAAGGTAACATAACAGTGATGTAACGTTACATCGGTATGATTTAACTACCCCTAGGCTCGCTCTAGACCTTTATATGTATATAAATATTCTTTTTGAGGCGCTATACAGGAGGTTCCACCTTAGCACGGCATAATCTCAGGAAATGATGGACATTATAGAAAATGTTAAAATAATAGCAATTTCCCAACACACTTATACTAGGGACAGCTTCATTTTTGAGTTACAGAATGTTCAAATTAGAAAAAACTATATTATTTTGAATATGTCCTAAACAGTTGCTTAGAAAAAAAATTGGCACACAGGATAAGCTAAATATCCTCCATGATCTAGGTGACATGATGATACATTACAAATACCAGTGGTTAGATATGGATAATACCATTACCTTTTTTTAAAAAAAATCTACGCCACTGGCCTTGTCGCAAATATCAATGATATTATTTGATCAACCATGTCTTTTAAAACAAAAGAGTATTTCTGCATTTTTTTCATACGATAGACCGTTTTCTAGATTTTTACTGATTTCTTGAAGTACTGTTAGTAACTGTTAAGGATAACAAGGCATACAACTTCTAATCAAATAAGTTTTAAAGTAAGTTTATTGAATTCAATTGCTGTGGAAGTACATAAGGGCCACAGAGGTTACCATTGTAGATTCCCAGCCAAATATTAATGCTTAATACATGCTGAAACTTTCGTTGTCTAATTAAGAATAATATTTATAGACACATGAAGATTAGTTTAGATACAATAACCAAAACGTAGTGAAAAAGAATGTTAGTTTTAGTGTTTGACCAAAATTCACGAAAAACAGCCATAGCAATGGATAATTTTATTTTTAATTGAAACAAGTCAGTGGTGTAGGGGTTGTTGAAAAAAATGTAATTATATACCTATATCTCCACCACTTGTTTTTGTAATTTATCGCTTTATTCTCTAAATCATGGAGATTTCTTAGTTTATCGTGTGTGCCCAATTTAAAATTTTTCTAAGCAGCCATTTAGGAATGTGAAGCCGATATCAAAAATAATTATTCTGAAATTCGCCTTTGTTTCAGAGAAATCAACGTTTGAAGCTTGGTTGTAAAATAACTGAAACGTGTATGGCTCACTTTCACTTTCTGGAATTCCTTGCAAAACGGAGAAGATCGAATTACGCTGACGGGTATTTTGAATGTTTTTGTCTACTGTTTACTGCAAATATCATAATAATAATAATATGATGTATTGCTTGTACGGTACGAAGATGATAAGGAGGCCCATACATTAATCAATTCGCGGTCTAATGAAGGGAATTTCAATTTTTTTGAATAAGAATGAACTTATGATTTAATCATATTATATCATAAGTCGGTACCAGAAATCATGCCAAGTTTTCGGGATTCATCCTTGGATACGGTGTATAGAAATTATCATTATTGTAGCATTATCTATGATGTCCTGAATTTATACCATTATAAAATGGAACAGCCAATATATGGAGTTCCTTCAACGACGTCGTACTGATAGACCACGCATCCAAGGCAAATTGTTTGTCGGCATTCAAAACTTGGGAATATTTTCAATGGTCCTCCGCAGCGATACCAACTTGACAATCATTTTGAATTGATATTCAGAAAAACGTATGGAACAATATCGTCAATATGTTGTAAAAAAGTATGATTATGGCCTGCTTATCTGTAAAGAAAAAGTACTCTGAAAATACTCTTTTATAAAACACGTGTAATAGTGCAATTCTGTCAAGAATTAGCCCCATTTTTATATCTTACAAACATTGCTGCATGCCCTAATGCACAACTGGCAACGTCGGGACTGTCAATGTCAAATGCCGACCACGTGTCTACTCAGGTGCGTACACAGGATTTTCGTTCGACGGCGGTTTCAAAAAAAAACGAGATATCTGTTATTAAAAAAAGCAACATAGCACATATATGAATGGGTAGTTATCAGTACTAAACCGGTCAGTCGATAGAGGTCCACATCCAGCCAACAAAACAGCAACACAACAAAGCTTCAAGTTTTCGAAAACAAAAACAAATCTGCAAATGCTGCCCACATTTTTGTAGACAACAATTAGTCAATTTCGTGGCCGCCGATAGAAAACGTGGCCTGCTCAAATTGCGAATCGGGTTTTCTTATTATTTACCAAAAAAAAAACCAAATTTTTTTTGGGTTAGACCCAGCCTAAAAGGAACCGACACAAAAGCTATATTGAGGAAGTATTGGAAGACTTACAAAAAGGTGATGTCTTGGTAATGCCGGTATTGGTAGAGAAATGCGATCTAGCTTCTAGCAAGTACAATTCTGCAGTCACATATGGACACCATAAGTACTGTTTTCCTGATACAATTAAAACTTAACACTCATTACAAAGTGCTATCCACAATTTTGACTTCATGGGGACATATCTGTTCCTTTTCCGGTATTATGAACTAAGTGTGAAAGTATTTCATATTGCTTTGCAATCGACATATCTCGCGAAAAGGGGTTTCAACGTGGTTTCCAATCTTATAGAGAAAAGAAATTGTAAATATTATTTATTGATTCACGAGCTGAGGCTGACTAGTTTTAAGTTAGTTATTATAGATTTGCTTTAGACTCAGGTTCAATGCTCTCATTAAAAATCACCTACTTAATTTACGTAAGAATATTACTCAGATTATGTACTGTTGCAAATAATAAAGACATGAATACAGACCCTGTCAGAGTAACTACCTAGCTAAAAGACAATTTTGCAGATCATTGATACAAACCATTGCCAGATAATGTTTTGATTTCACTGTGACAAAATTCGCGTATCCATTTAGGCATTTTTTTTGCCAATGCAATGTTAACAATTATTCTGAATACTTATAATAACACGTGGTACGTGCTAATTGCACTATATTAGCTGTATAAATACATTTTCTTTGCAGACTTTAGAATTAACATATTTTATGATCAATAAACTAGTATCACTGAAAAAAGTTTTATTCATATCCTATTTTTCAAGAATACCACTTTGAATGGGAGAAGCTCATGCAGCAGTTACATTCTTATTTGAGCACACAAACAAGTGATGTGAAAGGGAAAGGAGAAACGGATAAATAAAATTTTATTATTTTACTATGTGTATGTGTGTATATATTTAATAATTCTACGTTTTTCGCTGCTCCAAATGAACAACAGTCTGACTTACTTAAGACATCTGGGCTGTCCCAAGGAAGAACACAGTATATGCATTTTATCATATATTGAGGTTTTGACGAATTTGTACATACTGGGCCAAGATCTATCTATTTAGACAGTCAAAACTCCAAAGTATACCAAAATAACGGAGATTTTGACTGACAAAACCCAGTATCTACAGAACAACAATAATTATAAAAATTCCAAAACACAGTATCTGCGTGCCAGCTAGATGTTAAAACACAGTAAATGCACCAACCAATCAGAGATCACCATTTTTTGACGGCCATTGTAGATGCTGTGTTTTGACATTTGTTTTAGTAGGGTTTTAGTTTGTTTTGGCAGCTTAAGCGGTAGTTACTACGTTTCCACGGGATTTCGAAACGATTTGAGTTTTCAAATATATCGTGTAAACATCAATTCGATGCGTTTTCAAAACGTTTCCTGTTCAAGGTCGATACGCTAATTTTTGGGATCGTATCGAGATCCAAACGCGTGGAAACACCAGCTGTCACTTTCAAAACGTTTTGAAATGAACTATGCACAGTGCGTAGCTATCTAATGTCGCTATCGTTAGTTTATTGAAGTTTATTCGAATTGGAAACTAAAGATTTATGGTACAACAAAATAGGCTCTAGAACTAGAAAATGACGTTTGTCAAGAGTGCCGGTTGAAAACGTTTTGAATGCGTTTCGAAAATCGTTTCGAAACCTATCGTGGAAACACCGGCAATCCAAAATCACAAAACGTTGTGAAAACATTTTTGAAAGGCCGTAGAAACGTAGTAAGTGTTATGCCATTCTTATTTTTGTTTTTTAGAGGCTAACTTGGACAAAATAGACAATTAAAGGTGCTTACCGCGGTATAAATCCAGAGAAAAGGTCTACTATAATCAGGAACCTGGTACCTAAAATGAAAAACATTAATCATCGTGCGTTTTGGCTAAATCTTTCTGAAAGTGAGCAATCGCGTGATCTGAATAGTCAGGTAGAATAGAAATCAGGCTATCCATCGTTAGAATTTAATTTTTGTTAATTTTTAGTTTAGAACTTATTGTGTTATTCAAAAACTTTTTCTAAAACAGTTCTCTCATCACCAGTTTTTATTTTCTGCACCATTATTAAAATTATTATAAAGGTGATTGTATTTTTTGTAGCTGCCTGTGGGATTACCTGTGCAATAAATGTACATTTAGAATAAACATTGTGGTATTTTATTGAGTTAATGCTGTTATTAACTTTCCATGAATGCATACACGTGACATAGTAAAAACACAGTTTGTACTTTACTGTCTTCGTTGATTATATTGTCTAAAACGTTATGAAGATCAAAACACAGTAGATGCATTTCTTCCTAAAAACTAGCTTATTTCTCAGAAAACTTTGAGGCCCATTCATATTAGTGCTCTAATATAACTAAATCAGGGCATTACTCTTTTATTTCACTTAAATTAATATAAGTATAAACTTATTTGTGATCGTTATAAGGAAAGAACTTTCACGCCCAATTTCTCAGAATATACTTTTTTCATATACTGTGTTTTTCCCTGGGACAGCCGATCTATTATTTCATATTGTTTGAATGTTTATTTGTAAACTTCTGCCATTGTAAAAATTAAATGTCTACGCCACTGACTCGAAGTACGCTCATAAATAACATTTGGTATACAAAGCGTAGTCTATCAGTAGAACGTCTGAGTTGCATCGTCACTACTTAGACTTCCTTATGACACTATTGAATGAGACGTAATATAATAATTTCCATCTGTTCCTGTTGCAGACCAGAACTTCATCGAAAAGAAGAGCTGTGAAGACAGCTGGTACGGTTGCTGCCCGGACGGCAAAAACCCCGCACAAGGGCCAAACTTTGCCGGCTGCCCTTCGCAGTGTGGCTGCAATAAGTTGGGCTCCTACTCGGAAACATGTGACCCCGAGACGCAGCAATGCAAATGCAGGCCAGGGGTGGGGGGAGCTAAGTGCGACAGATGCGAGTCCGGCTTCTGGGGACTGCCAAAGATCTCTTCAGGATATCGAGGCTGCATACGTATGTATTTTTGCGATGGTTTTCGGATACGTCAAGTTGCTTGACTCAGTGCTCTCCAAACAAACAGAACAATACCTTCGAACTGTTTATTATACACTTATAGAAACACACTTCATTTGTGGCATATTGTCTTGGGGTGCTGCTTGTAGAATTACATGGTTTGGATATACATACTTCTAGAAGCTATCCTAAAATCAATATTTAACAGAATAAAAATGTAACCGACCGATAATTTATATAAAGACACACAAATATATGACGATAGGCAATTGTATCTTCTACGTATTGTAACTTGGTGTGATAGACATTCAAATCATAAAAAATTATCCACAACCACAACACAAGATACAAGCTAGGTGTTACAGTCATTCACGAACCAAATAAATCAGTCATGCAGCGGTAACATTTCTATTTAGCACCAAAATGTCCAAAATTACATAGATTTCTACCATTCGATACAGAAAATTTATTCACAAACCGATTTAAAGAGTCTCTATGAGAATGGATAGAAGAAAAATCCATGAATTCATTGAGATCTTCAGGTTCAGCTAAGGGGAAATCGAAATTCTTCTTTTGGCTTTCTATAAAGATCAAACCTGGTATTCTGGGGAATTTGAGGTGCTTATTACAAATTCTACTGCTGTTTTGAGTTGCAGTTTCGTTTAACGGAAATCAAAATTTCGATTTCCCTCTGATCTTCAGGTTCAGCTAAAAGATAGAATTTTTTTATCTGACCTTCTATCAAGACGAAACCTCGTATCCTAGATAACTTGGGGGTGCTTATTACAAATTCGACTGTTGTTTTGATTTAATTTCCCTCTGATCTTCAGGTTCAGCTAAGGAAATCGAAATTCTTCTTTTGGCTTTCTATCAAGATCAAACCTGGTATTCTGGAGAATTTGAGGTGCTTATTACAAATTCTACTGCTGTTTTGAGTTGCAGTTTCGTTTAACGAAAACCAAAATTTTGATTTCCCTCTGATCTTCAGGTTCAGCTAAAAAATAGAATTTTTTTATCTGGCCCTCTATCAAGACGAAACCTCGTATCCTAGATAACTTGGGGGTGCTAATTACAAATTTGACTGTTGTTTTGATTTAATTTCCCTCTGATCTTCAGGTTCAGCTAAAAAATCGAATTTTTTTATCTGGCCTTCTATCAAGACGAAACCTCGTATCCTGTATAATTTGGGGGTGCTAATTACAAATTCGACTGCTGTTTTGAGCTGCAGTCTCGTTTAACGAAAATAAAAATTTTCATTTCCCTCTGATCTTCAGGTTCAGCTAAAAAATCGAATTTTTTTTATCTGGCCTGCTATCAAGACGAAACCTCGTATCCTGGATAACTTGGGGGTGCTAATTACAAATTCGACTGCTCTTTTGAGCTGCAGTCTTGTTTAACGAAAATAAAAATTTTGATTTCCCTCTGATCTTCAGGTTCAGCTAAAAAATCGAATTTTTTTATCTGGCCTTCTATCAAGACGAAACCTCGTACCTTGGATAATTTGGGGGTGCTTATTACAAGTTCGACTGCTGTTTTGAGCTGCAGTCTCGTTTAACGAAAATCAAAATTTTGATTTCCCTCTGATCTCCAGGTTCAGCTAAAAAATCGATTTTTTTTATCTGGCCTGCTATCAAGACGGAACCTCGTATCCTGGATAATTTGGGGGTGCTAAGTACAAATTCAATTGTTGTTTTGAGCTGCAGTCTCGTTTAACGAAAATAAAAATTTTGATTTCCCTCTGATCTTCAGGTTCAGCTAAAAAATCGAATTTTTTTATATGGCCTCCTATCAAGACGAAACCTCGTACCCTGGATAATTTGGGGGTGCTTATTACAAGTTTGACTGCTGGTTTGAGCTGCAGTCTCGTTTAACGAAAATCAAAATTTTGATTTCCCTCTGATCTTCAGGTTCAGCTAAAAAATCGAATTTTTTTATCTGGCCTTCTATCAAGACGAAACCTCGTATTCAGGATAATTTGGGGGAGCTAGTTACAAATTCGACTGCTGTTTTGAGCTGCAGTCTCGTTTAACGAAAACCAAAATTTTGATTTCCCTCTGATCTTCAGGTTCAGCTAAAAAATCCATTTTTTTTATCTGGCCTTCTATCAAAATAAAGTCTCGTATCCTGGATAATTTAGGGGTGCTAATTACAATTTGACTGCTGTTTTGAGCTGCAGTCTCGTTGAACGAAAATAAAAATTTTGATTTCCCTCTGATCTTCAGGTCCAGCTAAAAAATCGAAATTTTTTATCTGGCCTTCTATCAAGATGAAGCCTCGTATCCTGGTAATTTGGGAGGTGTTGTTTACAAATTTGACTGCTGTTTTGAGCTGCAGTCTCGTTTAACGAAAATCAAAATTTTGATTTCCCTCTGATCTTCAGGTTCAGCTAAAAAATCGAAATTTTTTATCTGGCCTTCTATCAAGATGAAGCCTCGTATCCTGGTAATTTGGGAGGTGTTGTTTACAAATTTGACTGCTGTTTTGAGCTGCAGCCTCGTTTAACGAAAATCAAAATTTTGAAGCTGAAAGCTCAACCCCTTTCCTCTTTATCCCATGTGATGCCTTAATTCAGACATCAATCTCCTGCAAATGCCACTTTACCTTGTATACCTTGTCCTTGACTATCAACTAACACACATTAGTACTTTCTGTATTGGTCGATGGAAAATACAGAGTTCATCTACTTCATTCGGTATTTTTTCACAGCGCCTGAAGGTTGCAGAATATATACGTTCTTTGAACACAAAGAATAAAAGCGTCACATCTTTGTTCCATTTATCCGCATCTCTGCTTCGGAACTGTGTATCGTATCGCATTTTATGCAAACCTCAGAAAGAGGAACTTTTCCAAATACTCAGTGAAATGTAACAACATACTGCGGCTGCCGGCGAAGTTAGGAATATATTTCTCCGAAAAAAACTCCAGACAGCTGAATTGAGAAAGTTCTTTTTTCTGAAGTAATCTAAAGTTCCTGCTAGTGACACCTATTAGAAAATGCATTTTCTGGAACTCCGACAAATTGTTGAAGTTTTGGTCATTCACTTCACGAGGTGTAACGGCAGTTGTAATTCTGCTCTCGTTTTAAAAATGTATTACTTTCGAAAATTCCCAAGAGCTTGTCCTGATTGTTAGGGCGAGCGCCGCTCTTTCGCAGGGGCCTTGTAAACGTACAGGGCTGAACACGCAAGAAGTACTTGGAAACTCTACATGAATTTCTCGAATAAAAACACTTAGCAGTTGTTTATGTATTTTATTATCTTGTCAGATAGTTCTTATAAACCTGTTTGTAATTAAACTTCCTAGAAGCCTTAACTGCTATAGAGAGCTATATACAGGGTTATTCACGTTATTCGACACGGAGCATTATGGCAAAAGCATTTGATGAAAAAGAAAATAGTATCTTCGGATGGATAGGGACCCAGTTGTTTTCTTCTACCTGAACAGGTTTTTGTTTATATTTCATGGCCTGCTATGTTGCTTATAGGTAGGCAAATTGAAAAACTCCGATTTGTTTGAAAATTTAAAACTAAATGAAAACTACCAGAGATTGATATTCACAACCATATCATTAGAAAGGTTATAAAATTCTACGTTTAACCGTATAAAAAAAATTAGGCATTCCCATTTGAAAGAATCAAGCTATCGCTGATCGAAGTTTCCTTAATTAATCGACCGATTTCTCCAAGCATAAACGTAATTTAAATTTGACAGTCTCATCAAAGCTGACGCATTTTATGTTTGGTAATACGGCAAAGTCACAGCCTCCCAGATTTTATAATTTCTGCGATATTCAATTTTTTCCTGATATCTACTTATACCGAAAATGGTGATTTACACCTAAACGATTCGCTTTAAGTCCCATATATGATACATAAAGTCACTCTAGAATTCACCAAGAAATCTGAATATGCAATAATATACGGGGTGTCCCTTTTAAAAAAACATAACTTTGATACATCTGGTGTTTTTGGGACACCCTGTATAACATGAAATTATTTTTAAAATGTAGCCTTTATGAGTCTCTATCCATCCGAAATTATTATTTTCTTTTTTATCAAATACTTTAGCCATAATGCTCCGTGTCGAATAACGTGAATAACCCTGTAGAACAATAATTACATGTAAGCAATATGCTGAACTAAATTGATTTGGTGTGATTCGACGCATACCTATTATGCAGGTCTTCATGGATCATTCAGAAATTCACTTTTCACTTCCCACACCAATCGGTGAGGTGAGTATTGTGGTCACGAACATTTTAGATTTTGAGATAATACGCTTTTTAAATGCTTTTTGATATCTACATCTACTATCTAGCCTCGTAATTTCAATAACCGCTGCACGGATTGTGATGAAATTTGGGTAGCGATGTTCTGTGGGGTCTTAGTAGGTAATGCTGCTATTTTCAAAATAGGTGCATAGGCGGCGGAGTAATTAGCAGGAAACAAAAAATATTAAATATTCCTCCAACTTCGTTTTTCATAATTTTTGGGGTCACTTATAATTTTCTACCTTTTTGGGTGGGGGTGAAATTGGAGTGGTTGGGGGAGTGGTTGGAGGGGTGGTTGGGGGAGTTGTAAAACTGTAAAATACACCTTTTTATGGTCCACCTTTGCCTCGCTTGTTACAGAAGCCAAGAATTTAGAATTTTCTGTTGGATACATACCACTATTGCTTAAGATCTGTATTGTGCAACCTGGAAACCATGGGATTGATTTTGATGAAATTTTGACACAGTAATATTACCATGGCGATGATAGAAAAAAGCTTATGGTTTTTAGAAATCATGTCAGTGGCGGCACAGCAATAACAAAAAAACTAAAAGTACACACATAAAAAGAAATTCTCAAGTCTATAATAATTTAATAACAAATATTTCATAATTTTGTATCAAGATTATCATTCTTCTCAGCGGTGCCCAGTTTATTTCTATCAAGAATATAGACAGCTTGTAAATGCGAACCTTCATTTACAATATGATAATCTTGGTTTGAAAATGAACGCTGTTTTACAAGCACACCCTATATTTGTATCAAGTCAATCATTTATTTGACGTCTACCAACGTCGGAGTGCGCAGACGCGCAGCGTGTCACGGGTCAACCCTAACCTCTCCACCCTCTCTACTCAACAGCCTGTTGCCCGTCCGCTTCCGCGCCGCCATTATCGGTTTTCGGATTGTCACAGTCGCCGCCGTCTTTAGCACCATAGCGTAATACCTGGATCCTGCATAATAGCACATAATAGTATCTAGTCAAACTGTTAAATAAATTGCCATTGCCACGTGATACCCGTGATACCACCGTCAACCATCAGTCATCGAATCTGCCGGTAGTGCTGGTCCACCGCCATTTGAGTCGCGTCCCAGTTCCCACCAGCTTCCATATCACTGGATCTATCCAACCATGAATGAGCTATTAAAAAAAATCAGATGAAGACCTGACTCAGGTGTTCCTAGATAAGTACTAAGTATATTAAAAGTGATTTAAGAAATTTTGCAGAACTATTCCTCCAGAAAAATTTCTACATGCTCATAGAAGAGTTGGATGCTCAAATCAATACTACTAGATTCCTCATCCAAGAATATCACAATTTTAGAATAAAGTTGAGCTACTTGCGTAAAGTTTATGAAATGCTCCCAGTTAAGATTATGAAATGCTTCAGTCAAGATTATGAAATACTTCGGTCAAGATTACCATATGCTTGATTTAAGATTTTGGTATTCTTACTATCAAGAATTTCCCAGTTTTGCATTGAAGATATTTTTTCAATCTAACCCTTATATGGTCAAAGATATCGTATTCTCACTTTAAGATTAGCATAACTTTGCGCGTTTAGGAAGTTATGGTATACTTGAATTAAAGCATCTGTGCTCCATCTAAGAAATTATTTTTATGTGTGTATAAAAACAGCCCTAACTTTTTTTAGGCGATTTCGAGGTTTCTCATCGTTTATTCATTTTACTTCCCACATCAATAGGGGATAGGAGATTAGCCTGATCCGAAAAATTTTAAGATAACACGTTTTTTGGGCGTTTTATGATATCTACATAACGAAAATCCACGTCACTCATTTCAGTCGGTCTGCCTGTCTGCATATTGGTGTCCTTCTAGCCACGTAATCTCAGTAACCGCAGCTTGGATTGTGTTAAAATTTGGGTAGCGATATGTTGTGGGGTTGTAGCTGCTAAGATCTCAAAAATCGGTCGTTGGCGTCAGAGAAATTGATCAAAAACAAATAATTATTAGAACCCCTTCAAACTTTGTTCTTAGTCGTTTCAGGAGTTCCCGATAATATTCCATTTATTTTTGGGATTTTCGAAATCGCTCAGACCTCCTTTTCAGACGTTTCAAAGGTCTCCGACAATTAGTAATAATAATAATTTGTTCACCAACAATATAGGGCAAATACATTGTTTGACCCACAGAAGGGGCTGACCTTGAGCGTGGGCTATAATACATACATATATTTTACAATACGTATATTAAAACTAATACTAACTATATAAAAACTTGTAAGTGTGTCAGTTCAAAATCGTGTTAAAAACATTTGAAAAAATATCTCTGGGTGTGTCCATTATCCATCTTTTGACTTTTTTTTGTATACAATATGAGATTTTATGGATTTCAGTGAAGCAGGAAGTAAATCGTATATGCAGCAACACAAATATATTAAACTTCTTTGGCCTATTGACTTAAATATATGAGGTCTTAAGGTCCTATTATTGGTTCGTGTATTATGTTCATGGCTATTGAAGTTGATGTAATTTTTATGTTTGTGGACGAAATTTAATATGTTATAGCTGTATAGTTGTCGGATATCAAATTTCTGGGATTCTTTAAATTAATTATTTGAGGGGTAAGTGGGTTCTTTATAATAAATAACCTTCAAAACACATTTTGTTCTACTTTTTTGATGGGGATGGTGTAGAAGTAGTGATACTCCAGACTTTTTGTTACCATCAATAATGAGTGGGAAGTACTGAGTCAAGCCACTTGACGTCATTTTTTATACCTCAAAATGCGTGTTTATCTAGCAAAATGCGGAGAGACCTTCTTATAAATATTATGTTTCTCATCCTATTTCTGAAACTTATCCTGTGATTGTTTTCTTCATTTATCGCGGCTTACTGACTTATATCAAATAACGCATCAAACCACATCTTTTGAAAGATATGCGAAAACATTGAATGAATGAATAAGGACCAGAGGCTATCCAGCACGGTATGTGGCTGGTGCATACGCCACACGATGGGCCCTTTTGCGCCTCTATCCGCGCTAGTTCCTAAGACCTGCCCTTTTGGCAAATGCAAGTACATTCTTAGGTCCTACCCGTTTTATCTCTATTGGTTCCAAGGTTCTTGAGCCCAGCATAGTCTGCCTGTGATAACCCAGGGTTTCACAGCGACACAAAATGTGTGCCGAGGATTGTTCCTCTTCACCACACTGCGTGCACGTTGGGTCGTTGACCACCCTCATCACAAACAAGTGACGCCTGAAGGTGTTGTGACCCGTTAATAGGCCTACTAGCAATCTCAAGTTACTCCTATCCAGAGAGAGACAAAATCATCCTATTCTCTCTGCAGGCCCTGCTAATAGTTCCCGAGCCAGACGGAGATGACCAGAGATATTGTTCCATCTCAGAGAGTGTTGATTCTGGATCCACTCTCCAGTTGTTTTCCTAATCAAGTTTTCAGATAGTCCTAAGGCTGGTTCCGGGCCCACAAAACTGTTGCCGAATCCCATCCTAGCCAGATGATCCGCCATTTCGTTACCCTTTACCCCAGCGTGCTCAGGTACCGACATCAGTGATACCTTGTGTTTAGCTGAGATGTGGTCAAGAGCCTTCCTGCACTCCAGGACCAGTCCCGACGTCATTTTCCAAGCACTCAGTACTTTGATGGCTGCCTGACTGTCAGAGCAGATAGTAATCCGCCTCCTAGACCCGTCAGTTTCCCCGAATACGATTTACACAAGCAAGTATCGCATAGACCTCAGCCTGGAATACTGTGGTGTGCCCCCCAAGAGGGAATGAAAGTCTTGTATGGGGCCCGTAGACTCCCGAGCCCGAGCCCTCTCTAGCGAGTGAACCGTCTGTGTACCAGACCTGTCCTCCTCCTTCGATGAGCTGTCTTTCCCTAGACTCCCTCTTCCCTTGACGGAAACACCGCCATAAATTTGCGATTGAAGCGATGCGTAGGAGAAACTATATCGCTCCTCGCCAACAAAATAGGACTATCCTCATGCAACTCTGCTAGAATCGTCGAATGTTCTTTGCCTGAATTCATAAAAGTCCAGCTACCCTGAGCCCAGAGACGGAACCCAGTTTTTCTAGCTTCCCCTTGAATTACCAGATCCAAAGGAGGAAGATTCAATAGTGTTTCAATGGCACAGGTGTTGTGCGCACTGCACTTATTATACTAAGACATGCCAAACGTTGAACCTTATTAAGTTTGGCTCTTATTGCCACCGTCTTTATACAGGTCCACCACAATATGGAGCCATATATTAATGACGGTCTGACTATTGTAGTACAGAGCCAGTGCACCACTTTTGGGCTCCGGCCCCAGCTACTACCGACAACTCTTCTGCAGGCCCATAATGAGTTTCGAGCCTTGCTTACCTTATAATCCACGTGCTGCCTCCAAGTCAGCTTGTGATCCAGTATGACTCCTAGATACTTTACTGACTGAGACAATTCAAGTGTCGTTCTGAAAAAGGTAGGCCTCATGAAAACGTTAGTGAAAAGTTTATATTTCAAGCGATGTTTCAATCGACATATCGTTAAGTGCGATGAAGCAACAATATAATAAATCTAATCATAGTATGCTTTATTTCTTTTTCAGCTTGTGGATGCTCAGTATTTGGATCTGTCAGAGATGACTGCGAACAGATGACAGGCAGGTGTGTTTGCAGACCAGGTGTTCAGGGTCAAAAATGTACAGTTTGTACAAGCCACAACAAAATACTTGGACCCAACGGTTGTGTCTCAGGTAATGTAGAAGTCCGTAAACATTTTACTCTGCTTTGCATGCGATTTTCGTCTATCTTGCGACAATTTCGATCAAGAACCTCATTTCGGGCTTATCACGATCAATTCAAAATGTTGAGATGTCCAAACAAAAAGTCGCTTGAATTGACAGTTTTGTGTTTATTATTTGTATCGTTATGAACATAAAATTTTTATAAATTCGAACAGCCTGAGATACAGGAAGTTTTTTACTTCAACGCCTTCTTACTTCAACAAATTTATGTGTTAAACTTTGTGTTGAACAAAAACCTTCCGGTCAGAGTAATGGAATAGTTTCAGAAAGTAAGAGCATCTACAATGCATGAGGTCAGCGTTTCGAATAACTGAAGAAGGGTAGTGCTTTAATCCCAAAACAAATATTGATTTGAAGCATTTGTTGTAACGTATTAATAATTATAAAGTTGAAATTTTTCATTTATGAAGTTGCTAATGAGACTTACTACAAATATAATTTTGAATGACTGAAAACGGGGGGGAAAACAACCTCTGACCTCACAGGTATACTATAGCGATGGGATAGGATACATCATAATAATTTTTTTAAGTTAATAATTGTTGTAATAGTTCACGTACGTCATATTTCGATCAAGGTTAGGCATCTGCCATTTTTATCGAGCATTTCGTTTGATTTAGCGTCAACAAGTCAAATTCAAAATGGAAGATGGACGTTAACATCGTGCTTTTTGAGGTGGTGTGTGATCAATTTAATAATTATGCTACGATTGACGATATCGTCATGTAACAATGACGTCAGCACCTGATTTCAGTTATGTGAACAAAAAAGTAGAAAAAACCAATTACAAGTTTTGTTCTAGACAGCATTTGAATACGGTTTTATAACCTCTGAACATACTCTTAATCCAAATTTATAACGAGTGCAAGGACCTCATTAGGCCGGCATTTTATCATACCCTTTTGAATATTCAATTTATTTTTGTAGGCAAACTTACATATATCAAACATATATGATATTATTTCATCAATTCAGCTTTTCTTTTATTGTAAAGATGCAGCTTTGAGATTGGTGTCGTATATTTCCGATGAACTAACTACCTAAAAGCAGGATGGGGTTAAACGAAATTGCTGGAATATAGACTCCGAAACTCCGGGGACTTGATGAATATATCTTGGAATCTATACTGTTACCGGTCAACTCGAACCGGCTTGGCAAAGTTGGAATGTACTCGAAAATTCTATAGCAAACGCAAACTTCCCAAATTACTTAACCATGCGACTCAAATTAGTTATACGAAATGAAACAGAAGATGAGAAACTAGACTGAATAGGAGTAGTAGCCTCTAAATAATACAGTTCAGCTGGTGTAATGGCAATTCTACTACGAATGGTTATTTATGTACGCATAAAGTTTTTTCAAGAGAGCAGTACCAGCTTCCCAAACCTTTCAAAGCATATGCCTATATATGCTTATTTTTTCACATCAACTTGAAATGTATAGTGACACCGATTCACTTGTTTGGAAGTCATTTTCTTAAAAATACACATATTTCATACAACTATGCGGACTAGAAAATGATATACGGGAAAATGGTCAGCTTAAAACTGGGCGTACAGTAGAGGATTACGTTGAATACATATTATACGAGGCATTTTGCAGAAATAATATGTAAAAAAAGGTATTAAGCCCAAAAACTCTCTGCACAGAATAATCATGAGTATGATCGATGTTTCACTTTTTTTGACATGCATCTATTGTGTAACAAATTGCTATATAATGCATTCTAATAGCCTTTTGTTTAGCATTCAATAAACAGAGGGTAGTTGGGAAATAAAACAATCCAGTCAATTAAGGTTTTTATTCATTCGAAATCGGATATCACGCAGAGTGAAACATTTGGAGCATCAGTTAGATAGCTTGCCACATTCCATTAGTTTTTGAGCCTCATTCTGAAACAAAAAACAAACCCGTATTTCACTAATTATTATTAAACTACCATCTTTAGTACAGAGTTTTCATATAATTTTGTGTTAACGTCACAGCATCATATGAAACAAAAAAATTATCGGTCAGCTTTGAAGCATAGATTTTTTGAAATTCGTTAAGGATTATTTACTTGACGAATTTCTTGGAAAAAGATTAACATAATTATAATTCTATGAAAAGTGGATGTGACAGTTATAGGAACATGGTGAATTCGAGAGTAAAAAATAAAGAACCAACAAGAAGTAATCGCACCTCTGAGATAGGCAATTCTATCGGAGATCATAAAAATCAAAATATGTTCCATCTACAAATACTCCTAGTCATCAGATGATCAAACACTATATATACACAAAAATGTAAACCTGAATATGAAATTTCTGAAGATTCAAAGTCTTGAATATGGGTTTAACAGGTCAGCGTATTTCGGATGTTACTGGAGTGTAATAGCTTCTGAAGATGATATCCACTCATGGTGGCGAAACGTCAACCATCAACGCTCAACGACACTGGCCTAAAAACCCAAGAACTACAAATTCCTTGGAGACGGCCGCTAAAGCCTTAGCTGTAAAGCTCATGGCGAGGCTCAACATTTTTCATCCCAACCTAACATATTAATAGAAAAATAAAAACATTCAAAAGTGAATGTATTACAAATATTAAGCATATACGTTTAACATCCGTTCTGAATCTCTAATATGTCACAAAATTATGTGTCAAAAACAAGGACCAACACATAGTCTAAATGGTGACTCATAAACTAAATACAGAATGACTTGAAAACCTAATATACCAGGTGCCGCAGAGTTTCCTTGATACATGATATTTTCGTAACGAAAAACCGTTCAAGCAATTCTGAAGGTACTATAGGGTCTATCATACTATGCATTCAAACCAATTTTTGCCCCAAAAACTCACCCTCAACATTTGGTTTCCAAATAGCACCCCATAGGTTTTCCTACATAAATGATGTCTTTATTTTATTTAAAATTTTGTGGTATATTTAATGCTATTCGCAAACTTATTTTTTTCGTGAAATCTTGAGCCTAATATAAATTAAAGTAAGATGTTTGCTGCTTAATATTTTTGCGAAAAGACGGATAAAAAGGACAACTAATTGGGTTTTTAAGGGTGGTGAATGACCTGTCATATCATGCTTTCGAAAAAAGTATCTTTTTACCCTTTAAAAGGCCCGCTTAGTTAGTTCTCTTTTTTTAACTGTTTTTGTTATGAAAATATTACGCTTCAAACAAATTCTTATTTTATTTATCTTATGCATATGACTACGAAAAGGTACGTTTGTGTATAAAATCGCAGATACTACAAGATTTCAAATAAAATAAGGACCTAATTTTTGTTGGAAAAACTATTGGTTGCTGTTAAAAAAAATGTACACAAAAATATAGTACTTTCAAAAATACCACTCAGTTTTTGTTTGAACTCTTTTACTTCCCACACCGATAGGTGAGGGGAGTATTGTGATCGCGAAAATTATCGATTTTGAGATAATACGCTATTTGGGTGTTTTATGATGTCTACATAACGAAAATCTACATCACTCATTTCAGTCGGTCTGTCTGTCTGTCTGTTGGCATTTTTCTAGCCTCGTAATATCAGTAACAGCTGTATGGATTGTGATGAAATTTGGGCAGCGATATGCTGTGGCGTCGTAGTAGGTAATGTTCCTATAATTTTAAAAACCGTTGCATGGGCGGCGGAGTAATTAGCATAAAACAAAAAAATAAATATTGCTCAAACTTCGTATTTAGGCGTTTTAGGGGTTCCTGGTCATTTTCTACTTTTTGTGTTAGAAGAACATCACGTGTCAAGGAAATCCTGGGAGACCCGGTATATGGGAAGAAAGTCGAAATCGAATTTCAATTCGGTTTAGCAGTCTTCATAAATGTTTTTTTACAAAAAATCTATTCATGAACCGTTAGATTGAAAATATACAACCTCGTTTTTGGAAGATTTTTGTGTTTGATCAATCCTCAGATTATAGATTGCTTTTTGCGAAGAAAAATCATAGACAAGCTCTAAGAATATAATTTTGAATAGAAATAGTAGCACTGTAAGATGCACTCTATAAAATAAATACTTATTAGTATATTTTTTAACTAGCGCTAACGAGGGTAATAACTCACGAATTTGAAGTCTGCACGACGAAGCAACAAGTGAGTTATTACCAATACCGCGGGTTAGATATTATTATTTATTTACTCCCATCAAGTTATACAGCGATTACCAAACTACTATTGAACAGGTAATGCTACCTATGAACAAACAGCGTGCATTATTGTTCATATCTCACGGTCGAGCCGTGGATTATGAACAAAACCTACTTACTAGGTACCAATACCGATCTCTTGGAAATGCATATGATTAAATACACGCTATAATAACTGCAAAGCTGTACAGTATTTATTTTACAGAATTGAGGTTATGTTGTCAGTAATCTGTAATTATTATGTATTTAAGTCATACTATTAATTGCTTCGGTAGTAGATAAAGTATAGTGTTCAACTCGCCTACGGAAAGTACTGCAGACATCCAACTACATGAGTTATTAGCGTCATTATAGTATCGTTAAAGAATATACTATTATCTAGAAACTGTTGACATTGACGTTGTATAGGCACCTTTGCAGTTATTATATATATACACTTCCAAGATATAGGTTAGGTTAGGTTAGGTTGAATGTGAGTGGGGCAGAGCTGCCTCTTTCCACTGCGACTCAATTGTGTCTATTATGGCTCACACCTTTTTAGAGTTCACCGTACAGTCCGCACCTCTTTACGAATGCGATCAACGTGAAGGGTGAAACTTCCTTGAAGTCATGAGGTTCCAGTTGGGCAAATCCGAATGTCTGGAACCTAGCATTATCCAGTACTGGACAGGAGCAAAGAATATGTTCCGCTGTTCCGTCCTCCACGTAGCAGAAGCGACAGTCTGAAGTTTGTTCAAGACCCAACTTCCGCATATGGTACCTTAGACGACCATGTCCCGTCAGCAGACCGACCAGAATGCGGAGGTCGTACCTATTATATTCCATGATCCTCGGGGGGGGCCTGACTCGAGGGGTATCTTATAAACGCCTTCGAGTGTAGTAGCCCTGGTGTATCTCGCCAGTTCAGGAGTGCTTTTCTCACTGCCCAGTCCGAGATGGTCTTTTTAGCGGTGCTTTTTGCAATGCCAGCGAATTGCTCTGGTCCTATGAACACAGATTCAGTTTCTCCTTTTGCCAGCGCGTCGGCCAATACATTGCCTTCCACTCCGCTATGACCTGGAACCCAAATCGAGGTTACCCTGTTTCCCGTTCCGAGTTTGTTAAGGAGGTGCATGCAGTTCCATACCAGTCTTGAATCAGCCCGACTGGATCACAGTGCTTTCAGTGCAGCCTGGCTGTCTGAAAAGATTTTTATAGATCTGTTTGTCAGGGGCCTTTTGATTAGTTCCCTGACTACCAGCTCGATGACAATCATTTCTGCTTGGAAGACTGTGGTATACCTCCCAAGGTTGATTGAAATTTCAACTCTTGGATTGGTACCCACTACTCCTGCTCCTGCCCCCAGTTCAGACTTGGAGCCATCAGTAAATAGCGCAAGATCAAACGGTGATATGAAATCGTCCCTCCTCCATTCGTCCCTGCCTGGGAAAAGGACGTTATAGGATCGCTCTATATGTGCTTGGGGAACCATATAGTCCGAGACCATTCCGAGTACATGATAATGGGTAATTTCAAGATATAAGTATTGATATCTAGTAGGCGTTGCTGATAACTGACGGCTGGAGCATGAGCTATGGAAAATAATTCACGCCATTTGTTTATAGGTATTACCTGTTCAAATGTAGTTTACTAATCGCTGTATAACTTAATGATAGTGGATAAAAATTTCAAATTTAGGATACTTAGTCTGAGTATTCCCAAAAATGTGTATGTGAATTGTGATGAATTACTTCCAAAAAGATTCATAAGTGCTCAACAGCTAGAACCTTCCAGATCTTTGTTATATAGTATCTTATTCTTATTATAACTATGATCTACAAAAGAGGACATTTAGGCCTGATTTTATCAACACGCATATTTAACAAAGACTTTGACAAAGCTTTTCTATTGGATGTTATTTAGCAAAAGCTTTCTATTGGACATTGAGGGCTATGTTAATAAGTATCATCCAATAGTATTTTATCAATGTTGAAAACAAAACGTCAAAGCTGAATGATAGCAGGGTATCAGAACAAAGCGATTAATTTGCAAATTAATGCCACATTTTTCATGTTTACATTATAATTATTCTATAATTATTAATTGCAAACTGCGATAATTTGTGACAGAAGCATAAAAGTACCTAGTATCAATGACAGCAACTACCTTATTTAATAATTACAAATCCCACCTCCGTCAGTCAGATGGATTATAGAAAAAAATATACATACTTTTATGAAGAATCAATTTACTGGATGCATGTTTGATATAGACCTTCTTATAGAAATATTCACAGAGGATCTAAAGATGCAGCATTGTATATAAAATAAGGTTATACGCAGCTAAATAGTGAGCTTTTCCGTTCTGGATAGGCAACCAGTAATGCACACGCACGCTAGGAAAATAGCTTGCCTAACAGTTAAATCATTTGTCTAACTTTTGAAATGTCACAAAATGCTATGTTTACCCCTTTTTACTGTAAAACAAATATATATTGCATGTATCTACAATTATTATCGATAGTAAATTGTTTTATCCAAATAATGCTATGAGTGAATTTCTTGTCATCATATCATTAGGTACAGCATGAAACCAGCGATCAAATGGAAATGGAATCTGGAATCTGATTGATTGAGATTAGCAATTGCTAAACTTTTGATTAAACAAGAAAATGCAATTTTTCACCCATTTAGGATGGAAAACCAGACTGGAAAAGATACTAGATGGTTCATAATGGTCGATTGTATATAAAGCATGTCATGTTTTAACCTTTTTGAGGTAAACTTCAAGAGAAATCAATCATTTTCAGAGTACTTTGACAGATGCATGTTCTTGAAAGGGCTGCTCTGATTGGTCAAAGTCTTTGTTAAATTACGCATGTTGATAAAATCGGGCCTTGGCTTACCTGTATGATCTTGTATATGAGCATGATGGTGTCGACGTTTTCTTTGCAGTTGGACTCGCTGTCCCCACTAAGGGCCCTCTTGCCCCAATTCGGCGAAAAGTTCACTTGGGCGACACAGAAACCAATCAGGGAAATAATGACGGCAGCCGCAATGACACGATACATAATCGCGGTTGGCTTTCTAATTTTTTGATTGCTAGAGCTGCGACTGCAAATCGGAGAGTGGAGATTGGAGGGATGCTTGGAGTGAAGTGTATTGAATATGCCGAGCGTAACTTTTATATTAGAGGCTCGATACGATTCGCAGCTCTGGCTAAACCCACGCCCAATCAGGGTAATCGAAGAAGCCCCTTTTGTAAATAAAGGAACGATATTAATTTTGAGCTACCGTGCTCAAGATGTTGCCCGACGTCATCTAATTGCAGGGTAATTCGGATTTGATCGAAGAGTAACTTTTCAAGTTTATATACCAAATTAAAAGGTGAAAAATGATCATAGCGTAGCTGGTGTGTGATCATCGAGCCAAGGCACCCCAATTGGCCATTGGCTTTATTTGTTTCATTTCCTCTACATTCAGTACACCTATCCATCTTCAGAAGCCACTCTTTAGGGCCGGTTTCACAATGATGGGTTAACTCAAGGTTGTGTGTTGACTGGAGGTTAACCCTAGATGGCATATTTCACAAATGGTGGTTTTCGATTTTACTTGAGGTTAACTCTGAGTTAACTTGACCCCAAGAAATTCTTGAGTTAACCCCAGATTTGCGATGATGCATGCGGATTAGGTTATGTCACTTTGGTTTTGCTACTTGCTAGATGTTCAAAGTTTCATATTTTATCGTTTACCTTGACGTTTTCCATCGTTCTTTTTATTTGAAATGGATGGTTATAATCTAAATGCGTATAGCAGTGATAAAGAAGCAATGAGACATGAGCATGAAAACAGCTAAAAACAACACAAAGCAAGCAGATAACAACTGTAAACGATAGAAAACGACCATAGGTTGAGTTGAAAAATACCTCTTGGTAATACTCCACCTTTTCGATTCTTTGTTATTATATATCGAATTGCATATTAATTTGTAAAAAATCGAATAAAAACTCTTTATTATTATTATTATCTGACTTTCTAAGTTCCTCTCGCATAATTGCGGTAACAACAAGTGTTGACGGGCTGTGCCAAGTCAACACCCGGACTATTGATCGGAATTTAGGAAGGATCGCACAATATTACAGGTCTTCAGGATTACAGACCTCTGGAATACTTTGTGTAATTTTTCGTCCAGGCCCAACTGTTGAAGGTGTTGTGTAAACGTGTTTGGTGTAAGGCCTGAGACAGACATAATGAGGGGGACAATTGTGACTCTGTTGTGTTTCCAAAGTCTTTTTATTTCTATGGCAAGGTCCGTGTATTTAGATATCTTCCCAGCGTAGGTGTTTTGGATATTCACATCATTGGGAATGGCAATATCTATCAAATAGGTAATTTTGTCGGCCTTTGATTGGAAAACTATATCTGGTCTATTGGCTGGGATAGTCTTGTCTGTATGTATTTCAACGTCCCAGTATAGTTTGTATTGATCGTTTTCGAGTACTGATGTCGGAGTGTAATTGTAATACGGATCTGTGTTTTCTATTAGTTTGTTTGTTGTGGCTGATGCTTGGTGGATGACTTTGCCGCAGAGTTATGCCCGGCTGTGTATTCGGTACCGGCAAGAGTTTTGCACCCGCTTGTTATGTGATCTATTGTTTCTTTTTGTTGTTGGCATTTTCTGCAATTATCGTCTGTTATGGAAGGATCTTTAATTATATATTATTTTTTGTAGTTTCGTGTTGCAATCACTTGGTCCTGGATAGCAAGCATGAAACCTTCCGTTTCTGGGAACAGCTGGCTATCCTGCAACCAGGTGTATGACTGTTTTTTGTTAATGTGGTCTTGGGTGACACGGTATCTATATTTGCCATGGAGTAGTTTCTGCGACCAGGTGCTTATTTTTTCTTGTTGTGATTGGGTGGGATTGTGTGTGTCTGCGACGTGGTCTGGACATGATAGGTTGAGTGGTGTATAGTTTTTGTCTGCTTTTACTATTGCTCGATGTAAATTTGTTTGTTTGTTTTGGAAGAAAGGTCTGAGTGTCTTTATCTGTCTTGTGCGAAGCGACTGTATATCTGTAATCCCTCGGCCTCCTTGTGTCCTGTCCATAGTGAGCCTTTCTTTGCATGCGTTTGGATGTGACATTCGGTGTTTCGTGAGTTCTGTCCGTATGAGGATGTGGATGTTTTCTGTATCAGTGTGTGACCACTTGATGATGCCGAAGGAGTATGTGAGGACTGGTATCGCAAATGTGTTAATGGCTTTTGTAAGGTTTCTGGAATTCAATTTGGTTTTTAGTAGCTTAATAAGGCGGTCTCTGAACTGTTGCGTTAGTTGTGCCTTGACTTGTGTGTGGTCTATTTTAACGTTCTGATTGAAGCCCAGGTACTTGTAAGTTTCGTCCTTGTTCATGTTGTTTAGTGTTTGGCCAGTTACTGTTTCCTGCTGGGGGTGGTCCTTTCATTGGCCTTTGCTGATGTGGAGAACCTTGCATTTACTCAGTCCGAATTCCATCCTGACGTCTGACGAGCAAGCTCCTGTTATTCTGATTAACTCTCTCAGTTGTACCTCATTGGCGGCATATAGTTTTATATCATCCATGTAGAGGAGATAATTGATTTTGTGTTGATTTAATTTGTCATGTCTAATGTTGAAACCGCAGTTTGTGTTGTAAAGTGCGTTGGAGAGCGAATTCAGACAGAGACAGAACCACAGTGAACTGAGAGAGTCACCCTGGAAGATGCCGCGTCTTATGTGTAGCTCATCCGTCTTGATATGGTCGTCCTGGGTTTTGAGATGTATGCTGGTTCGCCATTTCTCCATGGTTCTTGTAATAAACTCACGTAGCCCCGGGTTGATTTTATATATTTGAGGAGTTTTCACTAGCCAGCTATGGGGTACAGAGTCGAAAGCTTTTTTATAGTCGATGAAACAGGTGTGAAGGTTCCTATGTTCTTTTCTGGTTTGCTCCATTAAGACATTATCAATTATAAGTTGTTCCTTGCAACCTTGGCTTTGCTTTCGACATCCTTTCTGTTCTTCGGTCAGGATGTTGTTTTGGGTGAGGTGTTGTTCAATTCTTCTGCATATTGTTGCGGTTATGATCTTGTACAATGTGGGAAGACAAGTGATTGGGCGATAGTTGGCAGGGTTCTTGGTGTCTGCGTTTTTGGGTTTTATATACGTTGTTCCTTGCGTGAGGAATTTGGGAAGCCTATTCGGTTGAAGTATGGCTTTATTGATTTGGTCCGTAAGCAGTTCGTATTTTGCACTGAATTGCTTGTACCAAAAATTCTGCACATTATCCACGCCTGGACACTTCCAATTATGGGTATGCTTTATGTTTCAGCTATTTCCTCTGGTGTAAGGATAACGTCTCCCTGCTCCACTATATGTTGATGTTTTTCCTCTTCTTGTCTGATCCATGGAGCGTTTTCATTATGTGTTTTGGGTTCTGACCATAGGCCTCCCCAAAACTCTTGTTTACTAGGAGGTTCTATTGCTGTTATCTGGTTGTCGGCTGTTATCTTTTGGTAAAACTGTTTTTCACTTTTCTGAAAAAGATTGTTAGCATCCTTTCTGGCATTGGACTCGTTGTATCTGCAAAGTCTAGCTGCATAGACTGCAAGCTTCTGTTTAAGGGTATCTGCTATTTCTGATATTGTCTGTTGTGGCGACTAGGATTTGAGTATATTAATTGTTGTCTGTATGCGCTTTGAGCGGTTGTTATTGTTGGTGTATTGCGCGAGGTGTGCCAGATCCTTTCTGATTGTGCCAATTTTATTTTCAATTCTTATTTGCCATTTAGGTTTAGATCTTTCAGTTGTGCCGGCTATAGATCGTTTTGGGATTTTTTGGCCGTTAAGTGTGAGTGTAGTTGCTGCGGCAGCATATATAACAGTATGGATGTCCTCTAGGTCACTGTCTTTGGTTAAAAATTGCGGTATTGTGTTGATATTTATTGTGTGTAATATTTGTAGAGTGTTGTTTTTAAAAATTAGTCTGGGCAGAGGATCTCGCAATGTAGGATTGGTGCCACACCATTTGTTGTACTGTGTGTTCATCACTTGTTCGGCAGATTGTATGATGGCAGGTGGTATAGTAACGTTTTGGCTTTGTGCGGTTGTGGAAGGTAAGTTAGTGCACGTTGTTTCTGGGGTATCTGGTGTATGATCATTTTCTAGATCCAATTCTAAGTGTATGCTGGTGTTATTGGTCGTGCCTGTGTCTGGAGGTTGATTATTTCGGGTACGAATGGCATGTCGTTCTGTGATTAATTCAGTAGCTAGCGAATCATTAGGTTGGACAGCGGTATCTGGTACATGTTGTGTGTGCTCATGTTCTGGATCTGTCTCTGAGTGTATGCTAGTGCTGTCGATTGTGGTTTTGTTTGAGGTCTGCGTGTGATTCGGATGGGCCGTATTTATTTCATTGGATACAAGAATCTTTATAGCTTGTAGTTCTTCGGGTGTAAGGCGGTTGTTTTTTGTTATGACTCGTTTTTTGTCAATGAGTCGCTGTTCAGTTACACGTTCTGCAAGGTGTGGGTATTGTGCTAGAAATAACCTGTGCAGCTCATGTCTGTAGCCTGTAGAAATGGTTTCTAGTTTTGTGGCAGTGTAGTAACAGTGCATTACATGTGTGTTGATTTCAGTAATCGCATGGAACTGACAATTCAACGAACTCATTCTTTGACAGTCTTGTCAGAAAAACACAAAACATCAGCACGAAACACCTAGAAGGAAATAAGAAGAATTTTAAATATTGCGGACACAGACCACCAACCGCTAAAAATAAAATACAACTCGCGGTCAGTTAACCCTACGTCATTTTACGTTTGTGAAACAAGAGGCGTTCCATTGTTTGAGTTAACTCGCAGGTCGAGGTTAGTAAACCGTCAGAGTGACCACTGATTGTGAGACTGCGCCTTAGACTAGTTCTGCTAAATGTGGGAATTCACTCGTTGTCCCAAGCCCACGGAAGATCCTCATCACGAGAAAATCATCACCCTTTCAGTTTCGTCACACCAGTCCGGTCGTGGTCAAATATTTTTGAGTCAGGCTTTAGCGCTGGAGCATTATCATGATTGACGAACCAAGTGTCCATTATTGACTTTATCTCCAGGTTCATACATCCAATGGCCACTCAGCTGTCAGTACCATTAGTGGTCCCAAACGACACATTCCTTACCCCTTTCGATTTGAAAGATACATAGTCGATGGAGTGAGCCGTTACTTGATGGAGATCCTTACTAATATAAAAAAGTAATTCCGATGAATGATCACCACTTTTATTTAAAAAAACTTGCGACAATTGTTTCGACGCACAGTGTCTTTATCAAACAATGATTTTAAACTTAAAGTACTACGCTATTTATACAAGATATACACATTAATGGGGTAACTATTATGGCAGATACCTATCTGACACTTTAACTGGACATTGAGAAACCGGCCCTTATTCATTGAAAAAGCGAGTTGGATGGTTTCAATTGCTTTGAAAACATCAGCATCAGAAGGCTTTTTTCTTGGAGTTCCTCCACTGTCATCTTCATCATCAGATTCCAACTGGTTTTCCACGTCATCCTGTTTTTGACTTACACTTGCCAGGATTTCGTCTTCAGCAGGATATTCGCTTGTCACTGTTGCCGCTTGTGCTAGACAAGGCGCGTCGCGTTGCCAACTTGCGACTGAACGTAAATCAAAAGTTCAACTTATAGAGATTTTTATTTCTAAAGGATGTAACTATTGATTCGAGTTATAGAGGTGTTCGAGTTATAGAAATTCGAGGTATAGAGAGAATACATAATGAAAATATTGGAAATGAACAGGGACAGCTAAAAAACTTCGAGTTAAAGAGAGGTTCGAGTTATAGAGGTTCGACTGTAATAAGAAATATTAATAGAAAGTATTCTATTTGATGCCACATTTGAGCTTATCCTGCCCCACTGCACACAGAAAAATCTGTCGTTCTGTCAAAGACTTACGCTTGGATTCAATGGGACGTTACACTCAGCATTCCTCAAATACAGCGATGTTTTATCCAATGGGAAGTGTATAGTTGGTAACGAATTATATCGTATTGTCGATTCAACTACAAGATGTCATTGGATTCCAATCAATAATTCAATCGCAGCCTGTCGTTGAATCGAATCTGTATTTGGCAATTGATTCTAAACTACTTTCTTTTTCCTGGACCAACAGATTTTATTGCGAGGACAGCTGATTGATTCGTTTGGATGTTTAATTGTGTGATTTTCTATGAAGTCATAAGGAGCATGATATAAGAATTAGACATAAGCCTGCACCAGTTGCATTTTTACCTGAAATATAACTGTCTGACTAATCTAAAATACCTACATTCAAATCTAGGTATTAGCTCGTCCCAATTTCTCAGTAGGTCCTCCATTTTATATATAGCTGGACACTTTTAAATCACACAATTGCTGATGCAATACGCAAAGCCATGAGATGACACAACACGGCTAACACCGAAACAACACAACGACACAACGTCGTCCACGTTGGCCGGTTCGCGGCGACACTGAACACTGAGATGATCCCCCTGTTCTTTATTTTTACATAAATTGAATCGGGACACCAGTCGCGCCGAATACTGATTATAGTTCAGCGAACGACAAGGGCCATTGAAACAAAATTAATTTTTATCAGATGAATTATCACGAACTGCTGTTGCAGTAACAATTTTTGTACATTTAATAGATTGTATGCTTGGCTTAAATGTAACATAGGGTAAATTTCGAAAACAAAAGGATGTTTTGATTGCGTTATATGTCAATACTGGTATTAGAAGGATTATACATATCCTTAGAACGAATATAAAATTATTTTTAATTTATTGGCGTATCTGTGATTACTTCGAATATAAGGATTGAATTCTTTCAATGACATGGATTTGAAACAACTGTAAATATATTTAAAGCAATGGAAAAACATCCAAATACCAACAATTAATCGGAAACGTAACAGTATTTTTTTCTGTGTGTGGTATCGCATGGAGAGTGCGCTGATTCGCTGTTTAAACGGAACAAGCGCGAATCCCCACATGCGACTGTGGAGCGGAACGCTAAACTGTCGGCATATATTGCAAGAATGTGGCCTTAGAGCATATCCAGGTAACAACAAGGACTTCCTCCAAGCCAAACCATCAGCCGTAGAATGGATTTCCAGGCTTGATATTGACTTACAGCCTAGTTACTGTTTAGAAGAAAAAAATAACGCCCTGTAGATTCTGGCAGCCGTTTGACATGTGCCATTATCTAACTCATATTGCTTATTTTATATTCCAAATTTGAGATAAATACCTTGAAAATTGAGAGAGTAATTAAGAAAAAATACTGAAATTTCAACACCCTGTAGGTCCGTAACGTAGCGTTTGCGGACTTATGCTTATTTGGAATTTTAGTCCTTAAAAACACCAAAGAAGCTTCTCCTTTCGTTTGAACATGACATTTAGACACCCTGTATATCTGCTGTATATGTATTTGCAACATGGCAACGTCGAAATGGCCGAGTTAAGCAGAACAAAAAAAAATAACCCCTATTTCCGTATTGAAACCCCGAATGTTTGAGTCGCTAATTGTGACAAGAGCTTTTCACCCGCTGATTGGTTACAAATTAGAAAAAGTTTGTCGGTGATTTGGAACTGAACTGATGTATTTGCGTACGAAACGTGCATACGCATGTTCGTAGGTGTACTTCGATTTTAGATTCCAATTAAATGTTGATATTCATACTACTCAATATGATTGTATAATACAAGGCGGGTTCAGAAGACGAACTTAGGCCCGGTTTTATCAACATGCATATTTAACAAAGAATTTAACAAAGCTTTTCTGTTGGATGTTATTTAGCAAAGCTTTCTATTGGGTATTGCGGGCTAGGTTAATAAATATCGTCCAATAGTATTTTATCAATATTGAAAGCAAAACGTCAACGCTCTGGATGACACTTTTCATCAAACTATTGTTTTAACAAGTGTATATTTGTTGCAACATAGGCGATGAATGAAGTTTAGAGCTTGAGACGAAGTCAACGGTCGAAATAAATATCTTTTTGAATGGTTGAAATTAGATCACAAATCCCGGAAAAAAAGTACCGAATCCCAAATCAAATATGTACCGTTGAGGCGATCCCGAGATGGCGGGTGGCCGAGTGGTATGGTGTTCGACAACGCTTGCCTGTTTTGTGGGAGGCGTTGATGGGTGTTGGTTCGAGACCCAACCCGTGCAATTACTTTTTTCAATTTTTTTTTAACCAAAATATTCATTGATATACGTTTTACTCATATAACAAACATTTTTTTGTACCATCGACATAAATGTGTTTTTGAATCAAATTTTATTAGACATTTTACTTGACATATTACAAAAGCTAAGTACCGGAGGTGGTGGAGAATTCAGTCAGTGGAAGCGAAGTTTATCCGTCAGTGTCAATCGCCAATTGCTCTGATAGCGATATGAAAATGAAATTATTCCAAAAGAGTATAATTATTCGGAATTTTTGTTGTGCTAGTAAAACATCTAATAAAATTGGATTCAAAACCACATTCACGTCGGTGGTACAAAAAAATGTGTGTAATATGAGTAAAACGTATACAATGAATATTTTGGTTAAAAAAAAGTAATTGCACGGGCTGGGTCTCGAACCAACACCCATCAACACCTCCCACAAAACAGGCAAGCGTTGTCGAACACCATATCACTCGGCCACCCGCCATCTCGGCGAAGGGATCGCCTCAATGGTACAATATTTGATTTGGGATTCGGTACTTTTTTACCGGGATTTGTGATCTAATTTGAACCATTCAAAAAGATATTTTTTCGATCGTTGACTTCGTCTCTAGCTGCAAACTTCATTCATCGCCTATGTTGCAACAAATATACACTTTAGTTACAACTGTTACACAAGTATTTTCATGAAGTACGTCACACGGGTTCGGGAGCCATCGGCGTGTTTTCGGTTCTGGATTCAGAAACTCATTTTTATTTTGATACAACTTTTGGATTATTGCGAAAAAAAAACAAAACAAAAACAGTTTTGTTATAAAACTTATACTTGATTTCTCCATTTATCACAAAAAAAAATTATTCTGAACCCTAATTTTTTGTCATCATTATCATTTAGCAGAAGAAAAAACCAGCGATCAAATGTACAGTTTTTGCGGAATCTGATTGGTTGAAATTAACAATTGTTAAACTTTTTGTTAAACAAGAAAATTCAATTTTTCACCCATTTAGGATGGAAAATCAGACTGCAAAAGATACTAGATGGTTCATAATGGTCGATTGTATATAAAGCATGTCATTTATAACCTTTTTGAGGTAAACTTAAAGAGAAATCAATAGTTTTCAGAGTACTTTGACAGATGCATGTTTTTGAACGGGCTGCTCTGATTGGTCAAAGCCTTTGTTAAAATGCGCCTGTTGATAAAATCGGCCCTTAATCTATTTCAGCGATGATACAAGTTAATCAACTAACGTAATCTCAAGAAAAACGTTTCTAGTTCAGATAGACTGCGTACAGTTTCTAGGTTTCAAAATAATTATTCGCTAACAGGGTGAATCAAGTTCAGCGCCTCGGACTCTTACGGCCGAACGATAAACCTCTTCAGAAAAATAATTAAATTTTAGAAATAATGAGACAAGCGTGACATATTCAAGTTATGTTGTTTTAATGGAGCACCCGGTCATCGTCATTATAGTCACAATGTCTTAACAGACATGTTGTGAACTCGTAAAATGCATTAAGTCGGAGCTAGAGTATTGCCGAAACGAATATTATCAATAGTTTTGAGAACTGTAGCTCGCCATCGTTCGCGATTTACTGTCAGTTCAGTGGCGCTCTTGATACTCATATCTAGCAACTGTTTCGTCGTATCCGGCCAGCGTGTGGGGGAACGGCCACGGTGCCGCCCACTCGGGGCGTGACCCTGAACTACAAGTTTCTCCATATTATCGCTTCTGTGAATATGTCCGAAGAATGTAAGCATTCTCATCGACACAATGGAGGATAGTCTCTTTGGATTACCGAGCTCATCCAGTATGGAAACATTAGTTCGATGGGCGGTATAAGGAATTCTCAGCATTCTCCTCCACGTCCACATTTCAAAAGCATGTATGCCAGCTCGATCTGCCTTTTTAACAGTCCAAGTTTCCGAGGCATACAAAAATATGGAGAACACAGAACCGATCGATCAAAGAACCGAGGTACACAAAACTTTGAACTACCTCACAGCGGCCTATTGACTCTATTTCTCGATGATTGTCATGCTCTCTATCTACGATAATACCCTTGGTCTTGTTGTAGTTAATACCAAGACCATATGCTGCACTGAGTTGTTCTAAAACGTTCAATAGAGCTACTGGTTCTTCCTGAGAAGCAGCAATAAGGGTTGTATCGTCAGCAAATCTTAAGTTAGATATTTTGCTTCCGCCAATAGTTATACCGCCATTCCAGTTATCCAATACCTGTCTCATCGCAAATTCAGAGTAAATGTTAAATAACATTGGAGATAATACGCATCCCTGACGAACTCCTTTTCTGGTTGCTGTTTGACCAGACAGGTTACCATCAATTCTTACACGAGCTGAGCTAGACTCATAGAGTTGCTGTATGAGAATTACTAGGTGGTGAGGGACTCCCATGGAGATAAGGATTTCCCACAGTTTAGACCACTTTACGTTATCAAACGCCTTAGAATAGTCCACAAAGCAGATAAAAACGAGATAATTGTGCTCTCTGGCTTTTTCAATAATCTGTCTTAAGTTTAAGATGTGTTCGCGCGTACCGCGTCCTTTTACGAAACCTGCCTGCGCCTGCGATAATTGTCTGGATTTGTTGGAGATCCTTTTTTATGAAGTGGAACAAAAATCGATGTGCACCATTCGTCTGGTCAAACACCGGAAGACCAGACCCTCTTACAAATATTATATAAAAGAGAGATGGCGTCTTCACCCAAGTATTTTAATGTTTCGGCAGAAAGAGCACCCGGTATATTATTATATATTCAGATTCCTTGGTAAATTCTAGTGTTACTTTATGTAACTAAAATCGAACCATTTAGGTGCAAAATAACATTTTGGGTATAAGTAGATGTCAGTAAAAAATGAATATTCCAGCGATAATCAAACTTAGAAGGATCTGACTTTGCCGTATTACTAAGTATCAGCTTAGGTTAGACGGTCAAGCTATAATTGATATTGTACTGCGAGAAATCGGTACACTATAAATTAAAGAAACTTCAATTGATGAAAATGATTCACTATGTGCAATCTGTAACAGTATTGTGATTTGGTTCCGTTCCCCTTAACTCGTAAAATACCTAATCGAACCACTTTAACGTAATTCTCTCTTGAGCCGACATAATTAAAGATAAAGTAGTGCCATAGGCATGTTTGGAGGTATTGACAGTCCTGCCACAGGTAAATGAAATACGAATACATAAAAAAGTTTCTGAGTACATAATGGTTTTTAATAAACAGGGTTAGCAATGAACATAAAACTAATAAAAAAGCAGAGATATCGTTTGGTCACAAAAGTCCAAGGCGTTGAGCTCGACTCAACCATATTATCTAAAATGGTCTTAGCTTCTTACTTGATAAGGTAGTATCAGAGATCAGGTCAGTATTGACATCTATAAGTAAACAGGTGCGCGCTACATTAGAAAGAAATGGAAACAGTCATGTTAGCGCGTCGCCCGAATTTGTAAAATTGAAGAGGAAGGCGATTTGCACATGGGTTTTACCCCAATTCCTGATGCTTCATTTTTCAATATTTTTACATGAAATTTTCACATGATGTTTAGAAGGAAATTGCCCAGAGTGATATCGAAGTACTTTTTCATTTTTGCTTCTGGGCTTTTCTTAAAAAAATTACAAAGTTGACGAAGAAAATAGGTAACTTCAAGCGATCATATTTCATGTTCAATCAATTTTTTTCAAAAAATGCATAGATAGCCCCCTGTGTAATTTCCTTTTAAACTTTATGTAGAAATTTCATGCAAAAATATTGAAAACTAGAGCGTCAGGAATTGGGATGAAATTACTTGAAAACGACCGTTTACGCTCTCCGTAGGAGCCGCCTTAAACCACTTTACGTAATTATCTCCTGAGCCGACATAATTAAAGATAAACTAATGCCATAGGCATGTTTGGAAGTATTGACAGTCCTGCCACAGGAAACTGAAATACGAATACATAAAAAAGTTTCTGAGTACATAATGGTTTTTAATCAACAGGGTCAGCAATGAACATAAAACTAATAAAAAAGCAGGAACTTCCCGGGCACGTTTTGCGTTAAATCGGGTGAACCATCAGCGCGCACCGGGCACCACGTTGAAGGTGAAACATTCCAACTTTGCCATGAACGTATAATGCTTTTATACATAGGCGCGACATCCAAAACCCCTGTGTGATTTTGATGTGATCCCCTTTTTACAACGTAGTTTTTATGTTCGTTCTAAGTGAAGAGTCCAATACAAGAAAGCGGTTAAGTCCAATTTTCAACGATATTTATCCACCTGTTCTTGCATAGGTCGAATGCATAGTTCACTGCAGAAACGAGGCTTCTATCTTATACCATTGATTAACATATTATGTTAATTAACATATTATGTTAATCAATGCCTATACTACACGCAATACAGATCAGTACTGTTGGTTGTCTGGTTCTTGATACAGTGCAAAAATCGGCCACGTCCTGGACTTTACTTGTTCTTACAAAGCATGAAACGAACCAAATCAACCAAACCTCTTTCATTTTCGATTCGAAATTGAAATCATGTCAGTGGCGGCGCAGAAATAATAAAAAACTAAAAATATAAAAACAGCTCAAACTTCGTTTTTAAGCGTTTTAGAGGTTCCTGATAATTTTCTGAGCTCTTTTGGGTGTTTGGGTGGGGGTGAAACTTGGATGGTTGGGGGGGGGGGAGGGGTTGAAAAACTCAAAAATTTGCTAATTTGCTGTGTTCATAATAGGCTTCATACTGATCTGTGAAGGAAGACCTAACGACATAAATCACCTTTTTAGGTCCATCCGAACATTGCCTCACCTATTACCGAAATTAAGGGACTTTTATACTGGACTGTATACATACGAGTATTTATTGCTTCAGATCGTTTTGTATTTTGTAACGTGGAAACTATTAAATTGATTCTGATGAAATTTTGACACAGTATTATTACTGTGGTGAGGATCGAAAACGTTTTGGAAAAATCGGGTCAGCGGTGGCGTAGCAATAATCAAAAAAACTAAAAATATGAAAACAGCTCAAACTTCGTTTTTAGCTGTTTTAGGGATTTCTGACCGTTTTCTACCTTTTTTTGGGTGGTGGTGAAATTGAAGTGGTTGGGGGGCTGTAAAACTGAAAAGTTTGTATTATTGATAATAGGCTGTCCACTGATCTGTGAAGGAAAGATCTAGAGGCATAGGACAATTTTGGGGGGGGGGGGGGGGGGTTGTGGGCTCGCGATGATTTGGTTGCAAGGGGATCTCAGACTAAAGATTCATGTATAGGGAAATAATAAACTGGTATCGCCGTAATGTGTGAGGCATACTAAGTCAATCAGCTTGACTTCATTTTTCGATATCCAATATGTTTTGCTTTGTTTTCGGGCGCGTAAATAAATAATGATGATTTACTATAGCAACAGTGTAAATTTTTGGGCACTCTAAGCTAAGATTTACTATAGTAACAAATACAGTGTACATTTTTGGGCACTCATACCGACACTGACGAAGATTATTTGCCGAAAAATGCCAATTCTAACCTCAATTATGATCCAATACCAGAACACCTTCATTAGAGAAAATACAAGAAATGATCACATACAGTTTGCTTAAGGAACTATCTTTTATAATATTTCGAAATAAAGGATACTTTTTCAAATTTACATTTTACTTTGCTTCTTTAATAAAGTCCAAAGATTTTTTATTATACAGTAATTCCTAAGAAGACCAAGAACATTGTAATTTAGGACGTGACGCTAACCAATTTTCTAATATGAACTTTGTATAGCTATGCCCACAGTATGCCACAGTCAAAACCTTCTCTACTTCTTCAGAGTTCCTTCAGGCAGTTTTTGTTCCCTCCTGAAAAATTTACTCTAATGGCCATAACCGGTTCTTGCACTGGACCCTTCAATTGAAATAGTGATATAATTATCCAGGTCTAAAGGTGGGTGTCCATGTTAGATAAAAATCTAACGAGATATTCGTTTCATGAGGAACTTATTTTAGATATGTTTCCACAAAACATGGTATATTTCTGTGAAACACGTAAGTAATGAAACTTTTATCTTATGAGAGAAGATCTCTGAATGTGCTGTTTCCACAGTACCATATCAGACGCAGAGTAGAGAAGAAAATATGTGTAGTAATGTTGTAACAAAATGTCAACAAAAAGTGCTAAAGAAAAGGTTGCAGCATATTACCTTATCGATAAAACCTGTAGTAATAAAATAAGAAGGTCTCGCAGATACTTGGCAAGAGATTGGATTAAAAGGAGATAAAACAAGAATATAATTTTAAGACTGTTAGAAAAACTAAAATGAGCAGAACAACAATGCTAAATGAACGGTCTTCGAATCTCTGCCGCCAATTTCTATTATTTGCTAGGAAAAATCATATTTGCTATAGAAATGCAAAACACATATTATGCTAGAATCCTTTAGCTCAGAGGCTTCAAACAATACCTAAACTCGAAGGTAAACACACTGGTATCCGGTTTTTGTCAGAGACAACACCGTTAACTCGCGTGCAGCAAGTGAAATAAATATTTCATGTGAAGCACGACGAATATCGTGTTTACACGTTGAGACTTGTTCATGAACTGAACTATCGTGAATTACTGTTTCATGAGAACTCCAACAATATTCCATTATATCACCCCCGTTTATACCCACATAACACTATATGGATATGTACATCCATAGAATGTACATTAGATATTTCAATTTGAATATGTATATTTTGAATATTCATAGGACGTTAAATGTACATATGAAAAATGATATACACTAGTGTAATATACTATGTATATTCACCTAGGCATATACATAAGTGAATATACATAAGATGTTGGTCTATGTATCATATATACATCTAGTAGTTTACGCCTGCGCGGAGGACAGCTAGTGCCACCATTGCTGATTTCTAGCCATTCGCGTCCTTCGTCGTAGTTACGCGTGTGTGCTTGTGCTTGTTGTGCCTGATTACGTGATCGAGTGAAATATTGTGCAATGTTACTTATCTTCTGGCTACTGATAACACTCGCATCAAGTGTTTGACAGTAAGTCGTAAGCGGAACAAACCACCTACAAAACTTTATAACCTTGATTTCTTTGTGATTTTAGACATGCCATTCAATAGGAGAGAAATGACAATCATAGTAATCGATTTTGCCAAGTACTATTACTGTAACTAGAAATTTAATTAACAATACATAATGATTTATAAAGTTTGTTTATCTTTCTGTTTCTACATTAAACTTTCATACACTGTGCATGTGCATTAAAAGTACATGAATGTACATTTAATCGATGTACTATGGATGTGTAAATTTGCGACCAACGTACATGAAATGTAAATTTGTTTATGTCAATTTTACATCCATTAGACGTTTTGTTCCATTTGTAGATATACATATCCAATGTATGTACAATGTGTATACTTTGGTATGTAAGTATATACATGGTATATGTTATGAATATACATGTTCATACCTGGACCATGTTACATATACTATGCATGTACATTATACGTACATATGTACATTCTATGGATATGCGATGGATGTGAAAGTTCGCGACAAACGTACATGAAATGTATATTTTTTTGATGTCTATCGGACATCCACTGTACATTCCTGCTCCATTTGTGGATATACATATCCATTGATTCGATATCCAATGTATGTACATACTTTTGTTATGTGGGTACTACGAAACTTGAAACTTTTGACTCGTGACACAGAAATCTCATGAAAAAGTTTTATTGTAAATATCTACCTTTATAGAGATTATTTTTATCATGCTCCTCTTACAGCTTGTTCACACGATGCGGTTAAATCGTGGTGTCATTAATTTTAACGAATGGGCGCAAACCGAATGGTATGTTCACATAGAAAATAAAGTGCGGTCAGAATGCTTGTGTCAGGTGTCAAACCCGGGTAATCTGATAAGTGTTTATAACAATCTCAACCCTCGCCCTCTCCTTCAAATTAGGTTTTAGTCGCGCCTATGTATAGCCCTCTAATGCTCCCATATATTTTACATGATCTAATATTCCACAGCCGATGTAACTACCTCACCCCCCACTACGTGCAAAGAATTGACGTGTTATTTCGGGGCAACATGCATCGAAAGGGGTGGCCTTGCTGTCTGCGAATGCCATACCAAATGTACTGAAGACAATGAGCCTCAAGTATGTCATTAGAATATGTAATTTACCCTTCGCGTGAGTCGCATGTCCTTTATATACAACACTAGAATGTAATATTGCTTAACTCGTCAAAGAGAATGCTGGTTTGTACTGTTCTGTTCTGTTTAATGTATAGGTCAGGCCTTTCAGTTGAGCTGTGCTGAAAAGGGCATAATTAAGTCGCACTCCCTTACAAATACTAACATAACACCGATATTTTCTGTACCAGGGATTGTATTTAGAGCCTTATGACATACAATATACAATTTGCTATCAAATTTCATATCAAATTTGCGAACAAATTTGTTATGAAGTTTCGTATCATGTCATACGACCAGAAAATTTGATATCAAAACTGCGCGTAAAAGAGCGCAGAAGGGGAATAATGGAGTTGACACCTGTCAGATTGACTTCTGTCAAAAGCAACAAATCATAACCTAAGTTTTTGGAATCAATGCCGTCAAAAGGTGCGTTCCTTCCACATGCCAGACAAATATCACTTCACGTTTAACATCATTTTATATTTATTTTGCATTCTAAATTCAAACTAGGCAGATCAAACTGCAATCACATTGCAAGTAACATTGGCATTTCTGCTCCTCTACATTTTGTATTATTGTGGACCTGCTTATGATTTTTCATTGCTGCACATTCGTGTATCGTCCCTACATTACTTTATAATATGTAAAATTAAAATTATAATTTTCATGTAAGACAAAAGTCATAACATGGAATTTGTTTTGATAAAATAAATAATATACAGGGTGAGTTTTTAGTACCGGCTCGGTCAATAACTCCACTACTGTAGAAGATAGCGAAAAAAGTTGTAAACAAAAGTTGTAGCCACGGATATGCTCCCTTCTCAGAAAATATTTAGATTTATACAGGGTGATCCATAACTACGTGGTGATGCAAACATATATTTTTTTAAATGAGACACCCTATATATTATCCCATTTTCAGATTCTACTAATCATTTCTATTCTCACAATATAAGGTTTTATAACATTATACAGGGTATTTCAAAAGTTATGAGCATTTTTGTATCCCAATCGCTGCACTTGTTTGTGATGAGGGTGGTCAACGACCCAACGTGCACGTGGTGTGGTGTAGAGGAAGAATCCTCGGCACACATCCTGTGTCGCTGTGAAACCCTGGGTTATCACAGGCAGACTATGCTGGGCTCAAGAACCTTGGAACCAATAGAGATAAAACGGATAGGACCTAAGAATGTACTTGCCTTTGCCAAAAGGGCAGGTCTTAGGAACTAGCGCGGATAGAGGCGCAAAAGGGCCCATCGTGTGGCCTATGCACCAGCCACATTCCGTGCTGGATAGCCTCTGGTTCTTATTCATTCATCCCAATCGCTGTCAAACGAATGTACTGTATATCAAGAGGTAAAGAATCAAAAATTATTTTTTTTTACACGGAAAGATTAAAAATATCATCTAGCTTTAAAATTGGCTATAAATAGAGCCCACGACGCATATTCGTATACAGGGTGATGTAGAATGCAAAATCCAGATTTTCTCTTTTTTTTTAAATGTAACCCCCAATATTTTATTATACCAGAGAATTGCCCTTAATATGCTCTTTTATCCTTGTATAGCACTTGTTGTACCAACGTCTATAAGTTTCCGAGATATTTCGATTTTTCGGTAAATTTAAAATATAGCTCTTATTTGTGTACTGGAATTTATTTATTTTGAGAAACTACTATCAAATTTGTTTTTTATTTAACGAACAACTAAATTATAAGGTCATGATAGTATTTGATGTAGTCAAAACCCTAAATCATTGAGACAATAAAGTTAAGTATGCTGAGGAAACAATTTTGTAGGCGTGATGCATAATTATCATGCAGATTTATCAGGTAGGCTTTGAAAAATTGACAGTTTTCATAACTGTGTGTGTGTGTACTGTGTGAAAAACCAGCTTTAAAAATTAGTTTTTCCATTGAGGGTATAATATCCAGAAAGGAGGCACTCTAAAACTAATGCGTTTGGAAGATTGAAGAATCGTTTTATTTGGACTGTGTCGTTTAATATTTCATAGTCTACCTGATAGATCTGCTTGATAATTTTGCATGACGTCTATAAAATTCTTTCCTCAGCACACATGACCTATATTATCTCGTTATTTCAGTGTTTTGACTTAATCAAGTACTACTATGGCCTTATATTTTAGCTGTTTGTTAAGCAAAAATAAAATTTGATAGTATTTTCTCAAAATAAATAAATTTTAGTAAACAAATAGAAGGTATACTTAAAATTTGTAGAAAAATCGAAATATCTCAGAAATGCAGCCATAACAAGTGCTATACAAAGATGAAAGAGCATATTAAAAGCAATTCTTTGGTATAATAAAATATTGGAGGTTACATTTGAAAAGAGAGAGAAAATCAAGATTTTGCATTCTACATCACCCTGTATACGAATATGCGTCACGGGCTCTTTTTATAGCCGATTTTAAAACTAGAGGATATTTTTTGTCCACCTGTGTAAAAAAAATGGTTTTTGATTCATCACTTTTTGATATACATTCGTTCATTTGACAGCGATTTGGATATAAAAATGGTCATAACTTTTAAAATACCCTGTATAATGTAACAATACCCTATATTGGAAGAACGGAAATCATTAGTAGAATTTGAATATGGAATAATATATAGGGCATCTCATTTAAAAAGATGCATGTTTGCATCACCATGTAGTTATGGATCACCCTGTATAAATCTAAATATTTTCTGAGCAAGGAGCATATCCGTGGCTACAACTTTTATTTACAACTTTTTTCGCTATCTTCTACAGTAGTGGAGTTATCGACCGAGCCGGTACTAAAAACTCACCCTGTATAAATACACAATATACAAGCATACCCTAAAACGAAAATAAGGTTAGAGATCCAGAAAATTCGTCGGAGCACAACCACAAAACCAAGCTCTGGAGAGGTGAAGAGGGAACAAATATCCTTAGCTCAAACTCTCCTCATTTCGCAAATGAGACGCGCAAAAATCTGAGGCAAAATGATCTAAGGTGGAGTATCTGAGCAAATGTGTGGAAGGAACGCATCTAATAATGCCGCAAAGCTAACATAACCTATAAAACGCGTTCAAAGCGAATTGTCAATTGTCGAATTCCAGCTGTTATCTGGCAATAGTGTCAACCCAGTATTTGCAACTGTCCTATTCAGTTTCAACAGCGCTTGCGCAGGGCTCAAATTTAATATTAAATTTGAGATGGTATCGTACAGTTCCAAGTTCTCTGCACTTTTTTGATCCAATTTGATACGAAATTTCATATCAAATTCTATGACGAGTGGAAGATACTTCAAGATACTTTAAGAGAAGGCTGTACAGTTTAATTCCAACAAAAAAAAGTCATACAAATATAACCAAAAAGTTGCTTCTAATATGCTCTTTCATCTTTGTATAGTATTTGTTATAAGATACTTCCTTTTTTTTTGTGCAAATTTTAAATATACCGTCTATTTGTATACTGAAATGTATTCTTGAGAAAGTACTACGGAATTTTATTATTATTTAACGAACAACTGAAATATGAGGCCATAATAGTATTTAATGAAGTTAAAATCCTGAATTATCGTGATAACGTATGTTGCAAAAGTTTTGGGATTTTTTTTCAAAACTTGGGAGGTAGTTTTACCATTGGAAACAATTCAGAAATTGTTACCATGGTATCCAGTCAACATCTAAACTAACAAACGTGGTTATGATATAAGTTGTCAAAATGTCGTACAAATTAGATATTCGGAAGAGCATTTACAGTCTAGTTAGAAGACTTGAAAAAAAAAAGAAATAGTTCGCCTATATCAAGATCAAGGTATTTCGGTTGACACAACTTATCGAGCGATCCGTGAATGCGAAGAAGGTATTCCTTGTATAAATTTACCAAAAATTGGACGTTCAAGAGCTTTGAATGCTGCTACAGTTCAAAGAATGGTCAACAGAAGTGAACATCGAGTTGGAAATTCAACTCGAAAACTTGGACGCATTTTCCACGTCAATGCTAGCACAATCTGTAGAGAAATGAAGAGAAATAACTTAAAATTCCGAAAAAGAAGAAAATGTCAACAGTGTTCCCCAAATCAGTTAGAAAGAATTCCTCAATGCTGTCGCAATTTACGTCGTACTCATTTTGCTGGCAACATAAAAATTATTCTTGAGGATGAAAATTATTTCACATTTCCGAACTCAGAAGTCAAAGGTAATGATGGCTTTTATACAAGAGACTTTAAAGCCTGTTCAGATAATGTAAAATTTAAACGAAAAGAAAAGTTTGAAAACAAAGTGTTAGTATGGTGCGCTATATCAGACAACGGTATTTCACAGCCGTACGTTGGACGAGTTAGGTCCGAAGCGGTTACCGCAGAAGTCTATATTCAAAGATGTTTGCCTAAACTACTCAATTTTATTAATACCCACCATGCTAATGACAATATGATGTTTTGGCCAGATCTGGCTTAAAGTCATTATGCTTTGCATACGAGAAACTGGCTAGAACAACACGGTCTTCCTCAAGCAAGACCTATCGAAAGTTTATAACAATGGCTGGAAAGCTCAAAATGAACAGCAGTTAAGAAGAAGAATAATGCTGAAGATCAGAGAAATTGATTTAGAATCTGTCCAAAACCTAATAAGGAACATTAAGGGGAAATTGCGAGCCGTGGAAGATCATGGCCCATTAGCAGTACTTTAATAACATTTTTATATTAAGAAATATTATTTTTCTTTGTAGTTCTTGTTACATTTTAAATATATTATTGTGAGATATTTATTTAATTTTTTGAAAAACTTCTCAAAACTCTTGCAACATACGTTACTATAAGTCATGTATGCTGAGCAAATAATTAACTGACCCAGTAGAAATAAAAGATTCTTCGGTGTTCCAAATGCCTCGCTTTAGGGTGCTTCTGTTCTGGATAACGCTTGTGATAGTTGATATATTCTAAAGGCAAGTAGGCAATTATCAAAAGATTCTCCTAAATACGCTCTATTTGTTCTTCCATAGAAAAACTTTTCTTAAAGCTCGATTTTTACATAGTACGAAATTATTGAAAAAGTTATGAAAACTGTTAATATTGCAAAGCTTACCTGATACATCTTTTTGATAGTTATGCATCACGTCTATAAAATTATTTCCTCAGCATACTAAGCATACTTGACTTATTATCTCGACAATTCTATGTGTTGACTTCATCAAATGCTACTATATTATATCTTAGTTGTTTGTTAAATAAAAATAAAACTCACTGGTACTTTCTCCAAATAAATAAATTTCAATACACAAATTGAAGGTATATTTAAAATTGCAGAAAAATGTAGGTACATATGAAATGTAATACAATTATATGAAAGAGCATATTAAATGCAATTTTTTGCTAAAATGAAATATGTAGGGTCACATTTAAAACAAAAGAGAAAACATATATTTTGCATTCTACCTCACCCTGTATATCAAAATATTTTCTAAGCGTAGAGCATATCCTTGCATACAACTTTTGCCCGCATTTTTTTGTTCGCTACTTTGTAGTAATGGAGCTATCGATCGAGCCAGTACTAAAAACTCACCCTGTACAGTAATTTAATCAACTGGAATTCAAGCTTACTAACAATAATGTTGCTCTTTTTGTTGTGTAAATATTATGCGTCTTTTCCAGCGTCTCTCTGCGAAACCTAAAATTCCCGATCCACGAGAATAGCTCTCGTTTTCAGATGCGAGCAATTCGCCCTTACAAACCACTATTGGGATTTTTTTCTGGATTCTCTGGTGTTCCGCGGTGATTAGGGTTTTACTTCAAAGGGCCGTTGTTGCCGAAAAAATACAATTTAGTGGGGTGGATGGAAGCTCCACATAATATAGGACTACAGAAAAAGAGCTATTTGCCATGTTGCGGTACCGATGATTAACACCAGACTATTTGACGTTGAAGCTCCAAGACATGTACTTTTGTATTATTTTTTGTTATACGAAAATGGGGCACAGGAAATTTATGGGAAAAAACTAGTTATACAGTGAAACCTGGTTAAGTATGGGACCTGGAATTTATTATCGAAACTTGAGGTCTTGGTTCTTTTTGATTGAATTACCTCTGTTAATGGGCTTTTTTGAACTTGTTTAAATGGGAATTTAAATTCTAACACTTTTCGATGTTTGCATCTATAATTGAGACTCTGTAGCTCAATTACCTGCCCACATAGCACTGGATGATATGAGAATATTCTGTTCACATTGACTACAGACATTATGAATATCCTGAGAAAATTCCATAGATAACTAGAATATTTACAGAATATTCTGTGAACGTTCGAAATGGGAAAAACACCCTATATTCCTAGAATATTCCGCCGAATATGCCGCACGGATATTACATGAAAATCGTGGTAGAATGTTTTTGAATATTCTAGGCACATTTTGTCTAAATTACCTCACATATGAAACATTTTTATGGAATTATGGATACTGCTCCAAAAATAATGGCACCTACTTAGTGGCAGATTGTCACAAAAGTTAAGTGGTTAGACATCTCAATCTAGATGCTTAAATAAAGTGTAAAAATGGTGGTAAAAATGTAAACTTGTTGCATTAACCTCAAAATTCTACTCACATAATATGAACCATACACCATAGTAGGTGACCATAATTTGGAACACTGTCACATACTTTATAACAACCAGCAACTTTATTGTACAAAATTGGGTATAAATGCAGGCCTTCAGGAATAAAACTCGTGAATTCGTGAACTGCTAAAATGCCGACATCACATGTTGAAGCACAGAATGACAGAACACTTGAAGCGAATAATAGAGTGACAACCAGACAAGATTGACAACTGACGACACCATAGTCACCGTACATCAGCATAAGATGCTGTCATTTTATTGTCGGTGGATGTCGTATCTGTTTCTGGCAATGGCTAATGACTAATGAACTTTTGAAAATTGCACATAATACTAATTAGGTATATTTAGGATGAAAGCAAAACGAATGAGGGTTTTTTTTAATTCACCGAGAAACGTGCAAATATAAATTGATAATACCTCATATTGAATATTTGCCTACATACAGACATTTATATTACAAATATTACTAAATTTTCGTCAGAAAATAGCTACATTTTGTTCTTAGTAGATTATTAAAATAACATTCTATGAAGAATATTACTGGTATATTCTGGAATAATTCAGACATTAAACGAATAATCATTGATTATCCTAAGTGGATAAAATAATAATATTCTATAAAGAATATTACTTTAATAATCCAGAATAATCGAGATAAATAACGAATATTCTATGATTCTGCTGAATGTTCATGGAACATATAGGAGATTTAGAGAATATTCATAGAATATCCAGTGCTATGTGGGTGTATAAGTGAGACAGATTAATGGTTGTTTTTCATGTGTATCGGTCAGCGATTGAAACTATAACTTTCCTTCACTACGTTTCGGTTTATTTTAATCTAAACCATCTTCAGGTGTGTTAATTTCAAATGTCGGTTACATTTCTATAAAATTGTTTTGTTTGTGAAACAGCCTCTATGGGTTGAGAGGACTGAGTGACCAGTACGGCGTTTTTAGGATATTGTAAAATACACAGATGTTGTTAAAGTGGTGGGAAAAGATTGGAAAAGATGGAACAATAGGGGTGAGAGCTTTTGTATCTATCTATGTATACATAAATATGGTTTGTCAGATTATTCCAAGATGCAGAAACCCTACTTTATTAAATCATTATATATATATATATATATCGCCTAATTGATTTATATCTGTCCTGAAATTTATTGACTTTGGGTGATTCTTAATATGAATTATTTCTTTTGTGTTGGTTACATTCACGAGTCAATATTTTTGGATTGTCGAAATTAAATTTATGTCCTGTATCTAAACTATGTTTTGCTAGAGCCGTAGACTCCTTGCCATTCAACGTATCGTACTTATGATTATATATCCTGTTTTTTAAATATTGTCTTGTTTGCCCAATATATACTCCGTCACAGTGTGTGCAGTCAATTCGATAAACGGTATTTGTTATATTATGTGTTTCTGTCTTTGGCTTGAAATTATTAAAGTATCTGTATATTGAGTTTGAAGGTCTGTCCTCTATTTTGATTTTGTATGGTTTAAGACAATTTTGAATTTCGCGGTCACTAGAAAAATGAGACAAATTAATCAAGTTCCATGCTTTGCTTGTCAGTACTATCTCAGGTTTTGACCTAAGTCAAAGCAACATAATCAGTTGCCTTAAGTCAATACCGTATTGTTTTTTTTTCGATGCAATACCTTATGTATGTTCACTGATACTTACATTAAATGCACAAAAATAAGCATTTTTATTAACATTTCCACCTCTAAAAATGGAATAACGACATTTTTCGACCTATGTAAGCGAGAGCCTCTGTAAATGAGACAACTATAGTTTTAAACCCGCTTAATTAGAAAACTGCATTATTAGAACCCATCAATAATTGAAGGTTTTGAGGCATAAGTCTCGTGAAACTACAATGAAAAAAAAACAGTACAGTATACACGCCGTTCAAGCTTTATTTTTGGGTACTCTAGGGATATTTTTTTTGATTGGTTAAAATGAGCTGAGGTAGGATGAGGTCTCGAATAGGGTGGTTGGGAAACCCCGGAGCATTTAATTGTCCTTTAAAGATTGATACTGATAATAGGTTCTTTCCAACAGAATAATTTTGTACCGTCCACTGAACCGTCACGAAACTGTTCGGATCGTTTGTGGTGCGCATGCGTTGATTTTGGATGATTTCGTGACCGTACAAACAGGAAAATCTGTTGGAACGATTCCTTCTCTTATTTCACTGGACTCGTGTCAGTTCTGATAGCTATCAAAAAAACTAACCTGGATTTCATTTCAAAAGCCACCGTCAAAAGCCAAGACGCCAAGAGCTTTATTAAAATTGATCGGGTAATTTTAGCCATGAATAATGGTTGCCACTCACAACCAGGTATTCCTGTAGCTCTATAAACAAGGAACCTGGGTTATGTTTTCGATAAAAATGACCGAATTTATCATAACATACCATGTATAACATTAATGTTTGATTCCATTTCCATTTTTTGCTTTGGTGAAGTTTCGGCCAACGAACGAGCCAGCCAAACAGCAAGCAACAGCAAAAATAAAAGAAGCAAAATCAAATCACACTCAATCTCAACACTCAAGACTCAAGGAAGCAAGAAAACAGAAGGCGCATAGAAATGACAAAATGAAATTGTGCGCGAAGCGGGCGATTTACTTTCTACTGCGCATGTCAGTCCTCACAGTCCTTACTCTGGACTAAGTACCGATTTGACCGTACAGAAACCGTCCCATTAACGGTCACAAAACTTGTTGGAACGCATTTCACGTTCTGCGCATGTCCGTGACGATACATTGTACGGTATTCAGGTCTGTTGGAAAGAATCTAATGTAGTCTGTTTTTAAATATCAGAAAATCGGCTTGCCATGAGATTAAGATGTCAGTTGAAGATTGCAGAACAAAAACTGTCGTCCTGGTTCCTACGCAGAGAGATGCAGGAAACTGTTTACTAGGGTTTTTGTGTTGAATATTTTTGCAGGCGGGCTGGCGAGGATTTGGTTGCAAGGGGATCTCAGACTATAGCTTCATAAAATGGGAAAATAATAAAGTGATATCACTGTATTATGTGGGAAGTACTGAGTCAATCAACTTGCCTTCATTTTTTTGAACAACGTTATTCTTTTTTTCATTTCTTTGGTTGATGTACTGGTTTGGTTGATCATAGTTCAAAGGATCAGGATTTATCTAATCGTTACATGTTTTAGTTGTCATTTTGCGTTGGCAATTCTATGTGTATCATTTTTTCATTTCTCTACTAACGTTGCTTTGTATTGCTTATAGGATTGAATTACTATTTTCTAAGTTATTGCGATTTCTTTCAACTAACAATGAAATATTTGACAGGTCGTATGTGGCAGTGACGGTCAAACATACAAGTCGCCTTGCGACTTGCGACAACTAGCATGCCGTCTTCAAAAGGACATAGTAGTACAAGCTTTTGGTGCATGCAAAGGTAAGTATAATAGTTGTGATGTTTCAGATCACTTGTATTTATTTCTCAAAGTTTTAAAAGATGAGGAATAAAAGTCGAGACAGGTAAATTACCTTCCATACTTTTCATGCTGTAAGGTCACTTTAAAAATATCTACATATACTCAACAAATGAAAAACAAGAACAGACGACAATTTAATTACGTACACAGATATTTATTTTATTTTAAATGAATATTTCAATGGTTCCAAACAACTTCCATTGAGAATCTGTGGTTTAAAAATGGAGGATTTTTTAAATGACCAATACATGCTCAATGTTATGTATAGGGTTTTCGATCTGATCATGAATCTGTAAATGAATTCACTCTAGCTGGTTTAGTTGACTCCCAGTATTACATTCCTCATTATTTTCCTAATGCAGGTGTTTACCAATCTTACTACCTCCATGGTATAGCAATACGCAGGAGGTCTAATTTTCAATAGGTAGATATATACCTACTCAAATCCAATAGTGTGATGGACCAATTCTATCATAGTTTGTATTTTTCACTGAAAGTTTACATGTGCATTTGCATGTGTTTGTGTGTGCATGTGCTTATTATGTGTTAACATTTATTCTGGATTTGTGATGAGACAGGTATTGGACAACTGGAATGTCGGTATAACTATTGGCGGAAGCAAAATATCTAACTTAAGATTTGCTGACGATACAACCCTTATTGCTGCTTCTCAAGAAGAATTGGTAGCTCTATTAAACATTTTAGAACAACACAGTGCAGCATATGGTCTTGGTATTAACTACAACAAGACCAAGGTTTTGATGGTAGATAGAGAGCATGACAATCACCGAGAAATAAAGTCAATAGGCCGTTGTGAGGTTGTTCAAAGTTTTGTGTATCTAGGTTCTTTGATCGACAATTCGGGTAGCTGTGAGAATGAGATTCGACGGCGCATTCAACAGGCACGTGTAGCCATGACAAAGCTTACTAAAATATGGCGTGACCATAACATCACTAAAGCTACCAAAATGTCGCTGGTTCAGTCTCTTGTGTTCTCTATATTTTTGTACGCCTCGGAAACTTGGACTGTTAAAAAGGCAGATCGAGCTCGCATAGATGCTTTTGAAATGTGGACGTGGAGGAGAATGCTGAGATTTCCTTATACCGCCCATCGAACTAATGTTTCCATACTGGATGAGCTTGGTAATCCAAAGAGACTGTCCTTCATTGTGTCGACAAGAATGCTTACATTCTACGGACATATTCACGCAAGCAATAATATGGAGAAACTTGTAGTTCAGGGTCACGCCCCGAGTGGGCGGCGCCATGGCCGTTCCCCTACATGCTGGGTGGATACGACGAAACAGTTGCTGGATATGAGTATCGAGAGCGCCACTGAACTGATAGTAAATCGCGAACGATGGCGACCTACAGTTTTCAAAACTATTCATAATATTCGTGTCGGCAATACTCTAGCTCCGACTTAACGACACGTCTGTTAAGACATTGTGACTATGATGATGATGTTATGTCTTCTACTGTTTCTTTCTGTTAGTTACATTTTCTGCAATTTCGTGTTGCAATCACTTGAACCTGGATAACAACCATACAACCCTCCGTTTCTGGATCCTGCAGTGTATGACTATTCTGAGTTAATGTGGTCTTGGATACTACGGTATCTATGTTTTCCATGTAGTGCTTTCTGCGACCAGGAGTTTATTTTTTCTTTTTGTGATTATATGGGATTTTGTTCCCTGCGTGACCTAGACAAGGAGTCGTGTCTAGTTTTTGTCTGCTTTTACTATTGCTCTATGTAGGGTGAGTCCTAGGTTAATACTTTTCTAACTGTGCACATGAGTCGTTAAAGTAAACATCTCTTTTGACTAACTTTTTTCCGAAAACTAATAAATAAGCAAGATACAGAATTATAAAAAGTTAATCTTCTGTATCAAGACGTAACCAGTTTGTTACTATTTAGCTTCTTGCTCGACTTTTTGTCTTAACGATCAGGCATTGTACCTGTCAATTATTTATTATTTTATTATTATTTAAGATAAACATTGATAAATAGAAATTACTAACTCACCCCACCAGAATCCCCTCTTTCTCCTTTTCATCCTCCGATGATGCCAGGTATTCCAGGTCGATCCTGAAAAAAATTGCTTATTTAGTAAATTTAGTATTAAATTTATGACAGGACCAACCACACAAATAATAGTCTTTGATGTACGTGATGTAAAGTTGAATTGATTGTTTGACAATAATTTTGGATCAAATTTTCCAGTTTTAAAAAGGCCACAGAGGTGGGCGAGATGTCAGTAAAGTTTATTTTCAAGTATATCTGCTTTTTATTAACGAATCAGCGAATAACTTTGTACCGTTCTAAAGCTGTTCATTATTAACATATCATGCCATCTTTCAAACTGGGTAGTTAGGGAATGATTGGATTTAGGCATATTGGGTTTCATAGCTTTTGCTTAAAAAATTGGGGAAGAATTTAAACTTCTAAGAACATACAGGGTGTTCTATTAAAAAACGATAGTGTGCCACTCATTTTAGATTCATGACTAATACTGTACTTAAAGTTGTCATCGCTCTGGAGACACTTCAGGACCCTAAAACTCCTATTTAAAACATTTTCAGCATACTGACTGATTTACCTCTGCAGACCCTTTCTAAAACCCTCTATAGTTATAGTTATAAGGTTTGTGAGAGCAGGCGACAGAAAGGTTCTGCCGGTGCGCCATCTGGTACCCGAAGGTAACGGCAAACCAAAGAAAATCGCTGCTAAACAACAGCAGACTTCTTGGTGGAACGCCACGGCGCGTCCGCTTGGCCCAAGAGAGCGCGGGTTCTACATGCTGCTGCATATGAAAGCCGATACACGAGGGTTGCTCTATATCTCCGTCAATCCACCAGTACGCAGACAGCTGTTTCACGCTTGTTAGCGATCATCAGTGCGCCATAGGTCGATTGATGGAAATAGAGAGCATCAAATTTTTCATGTCTACCAGACATGTGAATCATGTGAGAGCAGGCGACAGAAAGCAACCCTCGTTATATAGTTTGTCTATGTCGAATTTTTGTCTTATCAGTCAGGCATTGTACCTGTCAATTAGAGCTTTAGTTACTCTCAGTTTATCACAGTCAATTTCAAATTGGTAAATACTAAAATTTGTTTCATAATAATGTGCCACTTTATGATTTACAAACTAAAAATTAACAAGGATCAGCAGAAAGTAGCTAGTGCACTATCTGACAGGTACAATGCGTAATAGTTAAGACAAAAATGCGAACAAAAAACTAAACGAGTGTAACTTCTAAAGGGCCTAAGTGCCAGTTTTTCATTTTTCGAGTTTCTAATTTCAAAGCAGTTTATGTGCCATCGCCAATTGTTCTGTAAACGCGCTAAATTCCACCGAATTTCTAACTGCCTGAATTTGTGTCTCATAGATGGCTCTACTAGTAAGAGCCATAGCTTTTTTACTTCTAAATGGTTTAAGTGCAATACATTAGTGTTATCAATGGACTTACAACAAGTTATTCCAATACCTACATTGACCCACACAGAAATGTTTTATTATAGACTTGCTATAATTTTAATATTCATGTCGCTGATAATAACACGGCAACAATGTGTTTATGGAATTAGTCTCAAACAGGTAGAGGTGGAAACGAGATAGCCTCAGCTCTTCTAAATTTTTTTCTTTCTCAAAATGTTACTGTAAAGGAGAACTTGTGTCTATGGAGTGACAACTGCAATGGGCAGAATAAAAATAACATGGTTTTAATTTAATAGCTCTCATCTATCTTGTTGCAACTGCAAAATTTTCTGAAATTGATCAAACATTTTTGGTTTCTGGACCCAAATACTTACAGTGTGATAGAGATTTCGCTCAAACTGAGAAACGCAAGAGAGTGAAAGAGCTGTTCGTTCCAGAAAATAATGAGGAAATGATAAAAGAAAGTTGCCATAAGAATCCTTATAAAGTTACTCATATGGAGGAAAATAATTTTCAAGATCTTCATCACTTTGCTGATTCCTACATAAACACCGCAAAGCTCAACATCTCTCAAGCATCGTGGCTGCGAATTTCAAATGAAACCCCTTTTACTGTACACATTCGGAAAAATTTCAGTGATGTGTCTCCATCGGAAAGATGTAATGTTCTCAAAAAGGGAAAAACATTTGAAGGATTCCGTTCAGATGTAATCCCACCACTGGAGTGTAAATCACAAATAAGTGCGGCAAAATTGGCGAATCTGAAATCTATGTTGGACTATATTCCTTTAAAATATTGTGTCTTTATGAGTACCTAATCGCAAAAGCTGAGACCCCTTTTTGAAAAACTGTTCTCTCTTTATTACTATTTTTTGAATACAGACTGCCTATATGTGCTATGACAGCTATGTTTGTACTTTAGTACGTTTTTTTGCTGCAGATTTGACACTTAGAATATGTAAACTGCTGATTTTGTTTGATTTAGTTCATTTTTAATGCTATGCCACTTCGTATTTAGATTATTTCAAACTTTCATTTGTTTGGTACTCAGACCATTTACAAAATTTTGAAAATGTATTTCTTTTTTCTTTATGAAGTTTGGAAGCTGCGTCTTTCTAACTACGATATAACTTGTATTAGTTGGTGATAAGAGTAAATATAACGTTACTTTGGTATATTTTTGTTTTATTACATGAAAAATATATTTTTGGTTGATTATTCTTTTTGAGATATTTGGCACTCAGACCCTTTAGAAGTTACACTCTTCAAACATAAACAATTCTTTTTATTCTGTATCTCGTTTATTTTTTGGATTTCTGGATAAGTTGTTTATTTTAACGAGTTCTATACACAGTTAAAAAAAAAGTAAGAAAGAATTTGCTTTAGTAAATTCAAACGGCGCTTTCATCGTGGAACCGGAAGCGATATTGACAAAACCGAATTTTTCCCGGACTAGTTTTTTCATGCTGATTTCGAATCTGTATTTAGTTTTTCTCTAGCACCTCTAGTTTTGGCAATCTTTTGTATAGGGACAGACGGGCTGACAGAGGCTCTGCATTCTTACAATTGCAATGCTGAAATGTGCACTGGAATAATGAATCTAGTCATTTTTTGAACAATCTTTGTTCAGTTATTATTACGTATTATATTTAAGAAGGTTCTTGGCAGTTTGACCTTTTACTTCAATTTTTTATATATATATGAGTGTTACTTATTGTATATTTTATATTGTTACTTTTAATGCCTTGTTTTTGTCATCCTGAAGTTATGTTCTATGTATTCTGTTGTATGCAATTTATTAACTATTTTATGGTTCACATTGTATTGTATTTTGTATTCGACATAATTGCTTCACTGTTTTTGTCTCTGCGATTTTTCTTTTCATTGTAATAAGTTGAGTGAGTAGTTCTCTAGACTCCGCCTATAGGAGGAGATTGTATTGTGAATACTTTTTTCCCCATTAAAGCCATTTTATTATTATTATCCTGATTTTCCAAGTTTATCTCGAATGACTGCGGTAGCAACAAATGTTGACGGGCTGTGCCAAGTCAGCATCTGAACTATTATTGATGGGAGGTTAGGAAGGATCTTACAATATTACAGGTCTTCAGAATTACAGACTTTTGAAATATTTTGTGCAACCTTTCGTCCAGGCCTAACTGTTGTAGGTGTGGTGTAAAATTGTTTGGTGTAAGGCCTGAGGCCCATGTAGTTGCCTGTCGCAATGACTTGGCCTTGAAAGAGCTGGCCATCCTGCGGCCAGGTGTATGACTCTTTTTCTTTAATGTGCTCTTGTGTAATGCGGTATCTGTTTTTGCCATGGAGTGCTTTTTGTGACCAGGTGTCTATTTTTTCTTGTTGTAATTGGTTGTGATTGTGTGCGTCTGCTGCGTGGTCTGGGCAGGATAGGGTGAGTGGAGTATAGTTTTTGTCTGCTTTTACTATTGGCCTACGTAAGGTTGTCTGTTTGCTTTGGAAAAAATCTCTGAGCGTTTTTATTTGTCTTGCGTGAAGTGACTGAATGTCTATAATTCCTCTGCCCCCTTGTTTCCTATCTATGGATATATATTATTATTATTATTACTATAAGCTCTCCTCAGTGAGAGCTAAAAAAGGATCAACTTAGGACTCATCCTGTTAAGTTTCTCTGCCTCATTATTACTATTGTACTCTTTTTTCAGATGAAATGTTTTCAAGCACAGACTGGCCAGTCCGTCGATACACCCCGTTACAGTTTACCCAACCTGACGAATCAAACTCGCCACTATCGAAGTCAACTCGTCACCTGCTTGTGCCAGAACCGGATCCCAGGTACTACTACGAACGAAGCGGCAACAGCGCCCGGCCCCTGGCCCCGGTGTCTATTCCGGACCAGAAGTCGGGGGAGCTAGGCATTTCCGGGGGCCCGCAAGAGGGCGCTGAGGTCGACGTCCTCCCGCCAGGAGCTAATATCGTTTACCACACACGCGGTGAGAATGTCACTCTGTTTGCTAAGTAGCTTTGTTAAGGGATGGGCTGTTAGCGCATATATAGCTATAGTATGTTAAGGTCCTTCATGTCGGTGCACCTCGGTATTATAATCACTTATTTCTGCTACAATTATATACAGGGTGAGTTTTTAGTACCGGCTCGGTCGATAACTTCACGACTGTAGAAGATTGCGAAAAAAGTTGTGTATAAAAGTTGTAGCCACGGATATGCTCCTTGCTTAGAAAATATTTAGATTTATACAGGGTGATCCATAACTACGTGGTGATGCAAATATGCATTTTTTTAAATGCGACGCCTTATATATTATTCCATATTCAAATTCTACTAATGATTTCCGTTCTTCCAATATAGGGTATTGCTATATTATACAGGGTAGTTCAAAAGTTATGACCATTTCTATATCCAAATCGCTGTCAAACGAACGTACTGTATATCAAAAAGTAATCAATCGAAAATTATTTTTTTTAAACGGGAAGATTAAAAATATCTTCTACTTTTAAAATCGGCTATAAAAAAGCCCACGACGAATATTTGTATACAGGGTGATGTAGAATGCAAAATCTAGATTTTCTCTCTTTTTTTTAAACGTAACCCTATATATTTTATTATACCAAAGAATGACTTTTAATATGCTCTTTCATCTCTGTATAGGACTTATTATGGCTGCATTCATTAGTTTCTGAGATATTTCGATTTTTCTACAAATTTTAAATATACCTTCTATTTGTTTACTAAAATTTATTTATTTTGAGAAAATACTACCAAATTTCATTTTTGCTCAACAAACAACTAAAATATAAGGCCATAATAGTACTTGATCAAGTCAAAACACTGAATTAACGAGATAATATAGGTGAAGTGTGCTGAGGAAACAATGTTATAGACGTCGTGCATAATTATCAAGCAGATCTATCAGGTAGGCTATGAAATATTAAGCGGCACATTCCAAATAAAACGATTCTTCAATCTTTCAAACGCATTAGTTTTAGAATGCCTCCGTTCTGGATATTTCTGTTCATGTGTGATATATTCTAGAGGCAAGAAGGCAATTCCTCAAATATTCTCCTAAATACCCTCAATGGAAAAATTAATTTTTAATGCTGGTTTTTTACACGGTACGGAATTATTGAGCAGGTTATGAAAACTGTCAATTTTCCAAAGCCCACCTGATAAACCTGCTTGATATTTACGCATCAGGCCTACAAAATTGTTTCCTTGGCATACTTCACTGTATTATCTTGATTATTTAGGGTTTTGACTTCAGCAAATACTATCATAACCTTATAATTTAGTTGTTCGTTAAATAAAACACAAATTGGATAGTACTTTCTCAAAATAAATGTATTTCAGTACACAAATAGAAGCTATACTTTAAATTTACCGAAAGAACGAAATATCTCGGAAACTGATTCACGCAGGTACAACAAGTGCTATACAAAGATGAAAGGGCTTATTATAAGCAATTCGTTGGTATAATAAAATATTGAGGGTTGCATTTAAAAAAAGAGAGAAAATCTAGATTTAGCATTTTACATCACCATGTATACGAATATGCGTCGCGGGCTTTTTTTATAGCCGATTTCAAAGCTAGAGGACATTTTTAATCTTTCCATGTAAATAAAATAATTTTTGATTCATTACTTTTTGATATACGGTACGTTCGTTTGACAGCGATTTGGATATAAAAATGGTCATAACTTTTGAAATACCCTGTATAATGTTATAATACCTTATATTATGAGAAGAGAAATTATTAGTAAAATCTAAATATGGGATAATATATAGGGTGTCTCATTTAAAAAAATATATGTTTGCATCACCACGTAGTTATGGACCACCCTGTATAAATCAAAATATTTTCTGAGCAAGGAGCATATCCGTGGCTACAACTTTTATATACAACTTTTTTCGCTATCTTCTACAGTAGTGGAGTTATCGACCGAGCCGGTACTAAAAACTCACCCTGTATAATGTATATAGCGACATCTCTATGAAAAAGCGAAATCAGTCATAGGCCATTATAGTAATGAAAATACATAAGCTGATGAGTGTTAAGTATTTAAAGTGTTCCACATTTCTTGTGTTTTGTGGGACATGTCACCCTAGCTCCAAACGCTTCATGTGTTCCGTTACTGATAAAAATATGCCTGATTGGCAAAAATTTGAAAATCCGAAAGGTCGCCTTAACACGCTCAACATAATAAAAAAAATGTCACTATACGAAAATGGGGGATTAAGGGGCCTGGATACACACATTTATACACACGTATTTGCCATGTAAAACACGGACTCACAATTTCTCGCATAACTCACTCTATTTTCAAACTACATATATAATATAATATTTCAGAAGGCGATAGCTAGGGCCTTAATGAATGACAACTATTTTCGATTTTCTCAAAAAAGTTCTTTAACGTGCAAAAAAACTCGCAATGCAAAATCATACATTCTATAAATGCCTGTAATTTAACAACCAAACACGGCATCAAAAAAAGGCTAAATAGTTGCACAAGCGCAAGGTTTCTTCTTCAACTTGCTCTTTGAGTCATTACTGTAAGTTTAAAGGTAACGTCAGGTGCCTGGAAATGCGAAATTCATTTTTATGATGACCTTTGGACCTTACCTTTGGACCTTTTGACATTACCTTTGGATTTTTGGACTTATCTCCCCTCATCTTAGACACACACACTGGAGAAAGGGGACAGGCGGCCACGCCTCCTCGCTAACACAAGAATAAGTCTTTTCTTGGATTCTCAATTTCGCGCGCTATACCCTATACCCTTAAGAGGCTTACATCTTCGCAACAGTGTTACGAATATTTACTGACAGTACCACCTACGAGAGTGGAAGCTGAAAGAGCCTCTTCTTTAGCGGTCTCATCTGCGAGCAAACTTAGACCGCGCTTAAAAGACACGACTCTAGACCCTTTGGATTTTCCTATTTTATTTCAACTAAGCAAATCGCAGATGTATAAAAATTATTTTGATTGCACATATAAATGAAACTTTTCCTTCTATTTCTGCGTTTCGTTCTTATTCCTAATTTGTGTTATAACCAAAGTTGATTTTGTTTGATATTTACTTTTCTAAAGTAATTTTTTTGTATTCTTTTTGAAAACGTGCTTATGCTTACTATATTTTCGAATCTTTATCATATATGTTACTTATGTTAGAATTTAAAGAAATATTGGGGTTAATCCCGAAATCCCGGAATCTCGGGATCGAGATTGGAATGAATGAATGAATGAAATAACTTTATTTAGCAAAAAAGCTAATTAACACACAAAACTGTTAGTAACATATATACAATATCATAGTAATCAGTATCACATATCGAAATACATTGCTCTCAACCTTTCTTTGAATATATGTACATTTGGTGAGCTTTTTATACTCAGACGCAGTTTATTATATAATCTCAAACCTTCAATAAATAACGATTTTTCCATAGATTTGGAGCGATATCTATCGATGCAGTAATGATCTTTAGTTCTTATATTATAGGCTGTGACATCCATTCGCTTACACATAAATTTTTCAAAATAATTTGATGCTTTCTTATTTATAATTTTAAATAGAAGCACCAAATTAGCTTCCTGTATGATTTGCTCAATGTTCAAAAATTTTAAATTATTTAGCATATCACGAATGGGGGTGTATTTACCGCAGCCTATTAGTATTCTCATACACTTATTTAATAGTAGCTGCAATTTATGCTTATCTTCAGCAGAGCATGAAATTAACAAAGACGAACAATATGTGAAATGAGGGTAAATTATAGTATCATACACAACCCTTTTACACCAAGTAAAATGTTTTGGAGCAATTCTGCGAAAGTATCCAATTTTTTTACCAATTTTTTTACAAATATAATCTACATGCTTACTAAAATTTAACTATTCGTCAATTTCAACACCTAAATATTTAATTTGACCTGCAACGCTAATGTTAATATTATCTATTTTAACAGATAGATTACCACTAACAAGTTGACAGTTATGTCTTGACCCAATTACCATACACTTTGTTTCTTGAATATCCAGTTCAATCTTGTTACATTTCAGCCATTCACTGAGGTGTATCATTTCTCTGTTTACTATTTCAATAACATGTTCAATATTGGAACCACTCACTGAAATTAATGTGTCATCTGCAAAAAGACTAATAAAGGATTCTTTAAGAAAATGCTGGATGTCATTTATGTATATAAGAAATAGTAATAGGCCCAAGACGCTGCCTTGTGGAACACCATGTTTAACTTTGATACATTCGGAATAAACATTTTCTATTTTAACTCTTTGCCACCTATTGCTTAGATAATCCTTTAACCACTTCATTTCTATCTCGAGATCCCAAAATTAAAAATTCCCGATCCCTAAAATTGGAACCCTATTCCACTACATAGTCAATACTTTACCACAGGCTCTTGGACTACCACTATATACTTCGTTAATGGACCCTGTACAATTTCATATTTAAATTCACCCCACAACTTTTCCTGTGAATATTCTGGCAGAAACTTTCTGAATGTAATTAAAAATGACATTGAAAGGGTCAGCGCATTGAGTTCTGAATTGCGAAGTAAATATTCTGTGTAGAGAATTAATGCGTTTCATATAATGCATTTTGTATGTAGATGGTCTGTCAAACTTATGCATATTTCGGAAAATAGCTAGAGAGTATGCCAAAAATAATAATCTAAAATTGCTATTAGCAGTGGCGTAACTCGGCATATTTTAGATTGATTGGTAGAATTTAATGCTTCCAAGTAGTATCCGACCGAAACTTTTTACGGCCGAAACCGAAACCGAATTTTGGCCTCCGTCTCAGTTTCGGCCGTAACCGAAACCGAAACCGAAACATCAATATAACGTCAGTCATTTTTTCGTGGATATAAAAATGAATAACGTTTCATCAGCATTATCACACGTTATTTCAAATAAATTATTTATACTTTTTGAAATAAGAAATTACTCTGAACCAAATATCAACTATTTTATATTTATATTATATTTTGTGTCTACTAAATAACATTCCAAACTTTGGCCAATCTTTATGACACTGTTATCAATTAGCTGCCTTAAAACTAAATTTCTGAAGCACCTACGTGCTAAGTACAAATGCTAAGTATTTTTGAAAACAAGGAGTTTTCGCTGAATTTGAGAAACTGTTGTGAGCTTCATTGAGCTACAGCTATTGTTGACTATCAGTATTCATAGCTGAACAATCTAATATTGTAACATTGTAAGCGAGAAACAATAATTTATTGACTTTCTTTGCAATTAGCTTTCTCTTATGAATATAAAAATATAACCAGCCCTTACGAGGAATACCGTTTACCCACTTCTGTTTATGTCCTTTATTGGAAGCACGATTGCTAGTGCAACCTGGGACTACAAACTTTGCAGGCATCTTTTTATCTTTATAGTTTCATTTGAGCAGGTAAATAATTAGAAACACATTACAAATCACCTTCCAATCTTCTTTTTTGCTCTGGAAGATTACACTAAAGACTTAACAACAAATAAAAGCTTGGCCCCCGATTCATTGTTGCCATATTTCAATGCTCCGGCCTAGTGAGTAGAGTCGGCCATGACCTATGCTTTGGATAAGTCAACACCCGCTCACTAAAAAAAATTGATGACGACAATTCAACGACTCTGTCAATAATTTTTTTCCTGTGTAATCTACTGCACTGACATGGAGGAGTTTTATATACTTATCATACTATATCACTGTATACCGAGTGTCAGAGTTTCCTTAACATGTGATATTATCGTCACAAAAAAAAAGTTCAAACAAAAACTGTGTGACATTTTTGAAAGTACTATGGGGTCTATCGTACCATGACTTCAAAACATTTTGTTTTACCTTAAGCCTTAAAACTCATTGCCAACATTTTTTTTTTCAAATAGCACCCTATAGTTTTTCCAACATAAATGAAGTCATTATTTTATTCAAGTGCCTTTGATTTTCATACACAATCCAATTTTTTTTCGTAAAGTCATAAGCATAAGATAAATAATGAAATAAAGATTTGTTTGAGGCGTATTATTTTAGTAATAGAAACAGGGTTTTTTTTTGGAAAATATTAGGCGACAAACAAATCTGTTTTATTTATATTATGCCTATGATTTTACGAAAAAAAAAATAAGTTTGCGTATAACATCACCACAAGATTTTTAATTAAAATATCAAATCATTTATGTAGGAAAACCTCTAGGATGCTATTAAAAAATAAATAGTTGGGTAAGTTTTCGGGGATGACATACAAAAAAAAAATGTTTTGAAAGCATGGCATATAATTGACCCTACGGTAGCTTCAGAATTACAACACAGTACTTGCTTGGTTCATGATTACTTGCATGAATCATTTTTCGTTACGAAAATATCACGTGTCATGAAAATTCTGGGGAAACCCGGTATATATTTTTGAAAACATTTTCTCCCAACATTCTTAATGCATACTAGAAGAAAACATTTATTTTTTTTTTTTTCATAATATCATAATATAACAGGATTCTCAATTAGGGCCTTCTTACACGGGTCGATCAGCGACGTAGTCGACACGATCGACGACGCACGTCTACTCGGTTTCTCATGCAAAGCATTGAAGCATCACCAACGGGTCGTTTGAGTGTCATCTTGGAATGTGAGTTTTCAATTGTGTTAGTCTAAGATCCGAATATAAGACGACCTTCACCGACAAAAAGCATTTTATATCAAATCTAATATGTTCAAAAACATATCGCGAGTGGGTTGGCTGAAAAATTTCAGTCCAGGATATGATTAATTAAATACTGAAAAATTAATTTCTTTTTAAACATTTCACCGGTTTGGTTAATAGACAAATCACATACCAATCGAACGTATGAAGCCCACAGAATATGCAAACGTTAGGTTGGCTACGTTTTTCCCATCCCAACTATAGGGTAGGCAGGTATAAACAGGTACATCAATAATAGTAATTTGCACCGGTGTGGTTAATCCATGAAACTTATATCAAAATACAAATAATTTCATTGCAAACACGTCGATATAAAGTTGTCTGCAAAAAATCAATCTGGAATTCCGGTTGTCGAATTTTAAAGATCAAAATATTGCTGCTAGTGAATGCGTGCGCCAGAGAGGTCCGAGCGAACTATCCCGTGTATTAACAAAGGACGCAGTATAGCAGCTGCGTGTAGCTCGACCATTGAATGAAAGAGAGTGTGCATGTGTCCGTGAAATTGAAAAGGATAGCAATACACTCGTAAAAGCTGTGCAATATTTTGGAGCACTAATAATTTATTAATATTAAATTAAGTTATTAAGCTATTAAGTAATAAATGATATATGAAATCAAAATATATGAATGTTATAAATATTTTTTTCATTAATTAATAACTTGCACATGTGTGGATATATTGCATGTGATATTAAAATATATTCATATTCTTTAAATCAAAAAGTGATAGTGATACATATATAATACTTATCTCAAAAATTGTGTTTGCCCTATCAGCTGCGTAAATAAAAACCAAAAAAGCAAAAGTTCAAATTCATCAAAAAACTAAAACGAATAAAGCAATATTTTGATCTTTAAAAATCGACAACCGGAATTCCAGACTGATTTTTTGCAGACAACCCTATATCGACGTGTTTCAATGAAATTATCTTTATTTTGATATAAGTTGCATGGATTAACCACACCGGTGCAAATTACTATTATTGATGTACCTGTTTATACCTGCCTACCCTATAGTTGGGATGGGAAAAACGTAGCCAACCTAACGTTTGCATATTCTATGGGCTTCATACTTTCGATTGGTATGGGATTTGTCTATTAACCAAACCAGTGAAATGTTTAAAAAAATTAATTTTTCAATACTTAATTAATCATATCCTGGACTGAAATTTTTCAGCCAACCCACTCGCGATATGTTTTTTAACATATTAAATTTAATATATAATGCTTTTCATCCATTAACCAGTTCGGTGAAGGTCGTCTTATATTCGGATCTTCTACTATGTAGTTCGAGTGGTTTGTGGTTTCTCGCATCTGATGGTGTTAACTATTTGAGGTTATACTGCCTTATCAGTATAGATTTTGTGCTAAGGGGACATTATAGGCTTCTGGCGTCTAGGCGTTCCACGTGTAATCATTAACTATGATAAAGGCCTAGGGTAAGCTGAAATTAATGAATTATTAATCGACTCCTGTGCGACTATAGACGCATCGATCACATCGCCGATTGGCCCGTGTGCGGATGGCAGACGCACAAGACCCGTGTGCGGAGGCGCTTATTAATCGATGACTAAGATAAGAAACAAAAACTCCTCACTGTTATCAACATCACGAATGTTCAGTTATTTTTTGTAGGATAAGGTCAATCAAACAAAAACTCCTTATTTTCCCATATGCGACGTTTCGACTTATATTAAGTCATCCTCAGGCAACTAAAACAATTGATGGTGAAGGCTATAAACAAATTAACATAAACAACAGAAATACACAAAACCTAACACTGACTTTTCCTTTTTTCTATTTATTGAAAAATGGAGTCAAGTTGATTGACTCAGTACTTCCCACACATAATGATGATACCATTTTATTATTTCCCATTGCATGAAGCTATAGTCTGAAATAACCTTGCAACTAAATTATCGCCCACCCGCCCGCAAAAACAACATCCACACAAAAACCCTCGTAAATAGTTTCTTACGTCTCCCTCCTTAGGAACTAGGACGCCACAGTTTTTTTCTACATGCTTCAACTGGACGAAGCGAAACGATCAAGAGCCTCCAACCCGTCTAAAAACGAAGTTTATATTTTTGGTTTTTTGATTATTGCTGCGCCGCCACTGTCACGGTTTTCGAAAAACACAGTCGTTTTCCCATTCTCACCGCGGTAATAAATTCTGAGTCAGAATTTTATTAAAATCAATTAAATAATTTTCGCTTTAAGCAATATAGAACGATCTAGAATAACACTCGTACTATGTATACATCACAAATTTTAAGTCCCTTGGTTTTTATAATAAGCAAGGCAATGTTCGGATGTGCGTAAAAAGTGTACTATGCCGCTAGGTTTTTCATTCAAAGAGCAATGGACAACCCATTATGAGTAAAATAAATTTTTCAGTTTTGCAACCCCCCACCTTCCAACTACCCCAAATTCACCCTCACTCAAAAAACATAGAAAATAATCAGAAACCCCTAAAATGCCTAAAAACAGAGTTTGAGCTGTTTTTATATTTTTAGTTTTTTTATTATTACCGCGCCGCCACTGACTCGATTTTTCCAGAACATACGCGTTTTCCATCCTCGCCGCGGTAGTAATACTGTGTCAAAATTTCAGTGAAATCAATTGAACAATTTTCGCTTTACGCGATTATCGAACGATCTAAAACAATACTTGTATGTATACATCACAAGATTTTCTATAAATAAGCATGCAACGTTCGGATGGACCTAAAAAAGTATATCATTCACATATCAATGGACAGCCCTTTACGAATACAACAAATTTTTCAGATTTACAACCCCCCCACCCCCCAACCACACTAAATTCACCCCCGTCCAAGAAAAAGTAGAAAATGTTCAGGAACCCCTAAAACGCCTAAAAATGAAGTTTAAGGCATATCTGAAATTTCTCGTTTTTTGCTAATTACTCCACCCCCCATATAACGATTTTCAAAATTATAGGAACATTACCTACTACGACCCTACAGCATATAGCTGCCCAAATTTCATTACAATCCAAGCAGCGGTTGCTGAGATTACGCGGCTAGAAACAGGCGACAGACAGACAGACAGACAGACCGACGGAAATGAGTGACGTGGATTTTCGTTATGTAGACATAAAACACCCAAAAAGCATATTATCTAAATATCGAAAATTTTCGCGATCACAATACTCCCCTCACCTATCGGTGTGGGAAGTAAAAATGATGGATGCCACTTGCTAAAACGCACGAGTGATTCGATTTGTGTTACAGATAGTATAAAATATACAAAAAACCTCAAAAACAACAAAAGTATTTTTTCCCAATAAGTTGACTTACCAGAAAAACGAAGTTTTCATCGTTGGTATGGCAATAATCGTCAGAGTCATACCAACGATGAAAACTTCGTTTTTCTGGTAAGTCAACTTATTTGAAAAAATACTTCTATTGCTTTGAGGTTTTTTGTATATTTTTATACTATTTGTAACACAAATCGAATCACTCGTGCGTTTTAGCAAGGTGGCATCCATCATTTTTCAATGCATAAAAAAAATTAAAAGTCAGTGTTAGGTTTTGTGTATTTCTGTTGTTGATGTTAATTTGTTTATAGCCTTCAACATCAATTGTTTTAGTTGCCTGAGGATGACTTAATATATAAGTCGAAACGCCGCATATGGGAAAATAAGGAGTTTTTATTTAAATGACCTTATCCAAAAAAAATAACTGAAGTTCATCACAGTAGGTCAAAAACTTTTACAACCTGAGTCACGAATGTTTTCTTCTGGTGTAATGTACACTGTGCTTTACTAATACAGGTGGTGCTCAGTTTAAAACGACGCTTCTGCTTTCTTTATCTTCAGGTTCCAACAGTCTGTGAGAAACGGTTTCAGCATTCTCATAGGTCGCCCGATTTGGACCTACATTTAACATGTACTAGTTAGCGTACGTCTAGATATTGTGTAATGAAGAGCATTACACATAGCTCCTGCATGGCATTTTGTAACTAATGAATTGTATTTGCAATAAATATATATCGTCTAGTTGTTTTACTTATTTCAGGAAATGTGTATATAGGGTGTCCCAGAAAGATGTGGTCAAGGAGCAATGGCGGATTCTTAGACGGAAAATATCATAATCGTACACAGCATACCTATAATGATGTACCGTGTTGCTAAAGTTGAAAAATGATATTCTGTTTTTTGTTTACAACTCAAATATGACATATTTGAATTAAAGACCTATTTTTTTTCATATAAGGAGTTTGGTCGATATTGTTTACTTAAAACGAACAAATTGTTATGTTTAGCTGTGGCACAGCGTACAAAGTCTCCAGAATGAACAAGTTTCAACAAAAGGGGAACTCGACTTTATGCGTCCAAATTTCTGCGCAGAAGTGGTTATTTTGAACTAGTATCAAGTCCTTTATGTTTATTTTGGACTTTTAGACTGAGTTTTTTTATCAATCTTCTCCAGCTTTTGATCGTCTAAGCAAATTTTTTAACAAAGTGAAAATGTGTGAAAGTCATGTTATTTTTCCCAGAAAATTCTACAGGTCCATTGGCCCACGGACAAAAATGTAAGATAATTTGTAAGCCACCAGTAGTAGTCTAACACGTCTTGACCGACAGAAATTAATAAAGCACTCTGAAATCATTTTTATTCAATGACACTGTTCAAGTTAAAAGAATCCGCTATTGCTTCATAAGTAGTGTTTCTGAAACACCCTGTATTAATTTATTGTGTAACAGAACTGGGTTCAAGTAATGGTTTAACTCGCTCAAACATTTTTGAGGTATTCTCAGACCCACGAATTGGCCAACATGATTTTTTGAGATCTAGATGTCCCAAAAACAATCATGCAAAAAGAGACCTCAAATTTGAACCTTTCCGGAACTACAATACTTCCTCTGCTATTAGAGTGTGAAACAGGGGTCCAAGGTTATAGTTTTCCGATGAAGCTATATATTTAGAAAATAGTGTAAGCACCAGTTCAGGTTAAGGGAGTTTTAAATAATACAAAGCTGATTAATGACCACAGATTTACTTCAACATTACTTTTACAGTGTACATTTTAACAGTATACGGTTCCAATCAATAAAGCAGTGTGTACTTACTGCTATTCTGGGTTACAGCCAACAATATACATTAATTGCACACCCAAAAATACCTTCACCCTCCACGCGTAAACATAAACATCCAGCAACAATTCAAACGGTACATCCTATACGACGTCTCCAAACAATCTGCCCACCGGCGCAACTATCACCCGATAGCGGGCAGTACACAAAAGAATAGCTCGCCCAAAGACATTAGACGTCAGGAATAGACGACTAAATGACCGAACATCTGGATAAACTGTAATAAAGCTGACATTAGTGACCAAATTTGATCTTGTGGCTGATGTCCACAATACTTATAAGTAAACCTAGCAGCAGCTTTAGGTAAAGACGAAGTGCATAAGTTAATAGGTTTGTTTTAAATAATAACTAAAATAAAATTATATTGACCTCCATCCCCACAACACAATTTTGGGTCATTCTTCAAAAAGGTTACATTTTCATGTACAATGTAATACGCGGTATTTATCTTTTTATGCAATTATGATGATACTTTCAAGTTTTGATTAAGAAGCAACATAAGCGATGCTTTGATTCTTGGACATTAACATGGCCAAGAGCCAGACTCCTTTGCAGACAGTCTGATATTGAGTCCAGGAACAGATACAATGAAACCATCCGACATGCAAAAAGCCAATACGATGCCAAAATAAAAAAGGAGGTTATGTTACACCCCAATGGCAGTCGCTCCTTCTGGACTCTGGTCAAAGAAATAGAGGGTAACTTCTCGAGGAGTAGCTTCCCACCGATCACACGTGCGGATGGAACAGTCGCAACTGCTTCCAAGGACAAGGCCGAAATATTTGACAAGACATTTGCAGCAAACTCCACTGTAAAAGTCCCATCCAGTGCCCAGTTACCATCCATACCGAGAGTACCCCAAGTCATGAGTGAAACCACGTTCAGAACAAAAATAGTTCGGAAGGTGCTGCAGGCACTTGACATTAATAAGGCGAAAGGGTCCGACATGATCCCCTCCATTGTTGTCAAGAAGTGCGCACCGGAGCTCGCTCCCATATTTACCCGCCTCTTTCGGATGTCTTACGATTCCGGCATTTTCCCAAAAGACTGGAAAACAGCTTGCATCCAGCCGGTGCTAAAAAAGGGATCCAAAACTGATCCGACCAACTGCAGACCTATAGCTCTGCTTTCTGTAATCAGTAAAGTGATGGAGAGATGCGTCAACCAAGAGCTCACTAAATACCTAGAGCTCCATCACTTAATCAACGACAGACAATATGGATTCCGACACCAAAGGTCAACTGGAGATCTCCTGGCTTATGTCACACATGTGTGGAGCAAACTCATTCAGTCATTTGGCGAGGCTCACGTCGTTGCTCTTGATATTTCAAAGGCATTCGATCAACTGTGGCATGCAGCTCTCCTAAACAAGCGCTCGTCTTATGGGGTCCCTGTTGAGCTTTGCGGTTGGCTCGCAGACTTCCTCTCAGGTCGGAAAATCTCTGTCGTGGTAGACGGCTTTTCCTCTTCTTTCCATAGCATCAATACCGGGGTTCCGCAGGGATCGGTATTGGCTCCGACATTGTTTCTGCTTCACATTAATGATCTACTTTCTAGCACTACAAACCCAATCCACAGTTTTGCGGATGATAATACGCTGCATGCAGGCATTATGAGCAATAGACCGATCTCTGTGGTCGAGCTGGAACGCAGAAGACTGGCAGTGGCAGCTTCACTTTCAAAGGATCTCGATACCGTTACCGCTTGGGGGCTTAAGAATATGGTTAAATTTAATGCCTTCAAGACCCAGTGTTGTACGCTATCAAACAAGAAGTGCCCAAGCTAACACCAGGTTCTAATGAACAACCAGGCTCTGCCCAGGAGTCACTCATTCAAGCTGTTAGGAGCCAACATTACAGAAAATCTGATCTGGCACGAACACGTCGCGTCAATTGCAACAGCTGCTGGTAAAAAGCTTGGGTACCTATTTAGAGCCTATTTCTCACCATGTAGCTTCCTAACGCTATATAAAGCCCAGATAAGACCTTGCCTGGAGTATTGCTCTCATGTCTGGGGAGCTGCTCCCCCTATTACCCTGTCTATACTACATGCCGTCCAGAGAAGGGCAATTAGACTAATTGGCGATCCGGCCTTAACGCGCCACCTTCAGTCACTTTCTCACCGGCGTGTTGTTGGTGACCTCTCACTCTTCTACCGATATTCATACATCAACAACTGAGCGGTACAACCGCACATTTATTCCCAGAGTGTCCAGGGCTTGGAATGGACTGCCAGAAGATGTATTTATTGGGCCTGCGGGTATTGGCCCATTCAAACCTCGCGTTAACAAACTTCCCCTAACATAACCCTTTCACAGCAGCCACGGTACTCTGGTATTTAGGCTCTGCCTGCGCGGTCTGCTCAGTTATAAAAAAAAATAGGCAAGTATTTGCTATCATTTCGCAACTGACATAACTCCAAACTAGGACAGTCCGTCGAGACAAAATAAAAGTTGAGTACCTTTTGTTTGTTCCAGATCTGAACATTAAAGAAAATCGGGTGATAAAACTTGGAAACTTTACGATTCACAATTGGCATCTGTTCGAGCGTTCGATGATTGCCTATATTACCAGCTTCAAACGACTGGTTTTTCGAGCCCTATCAGAATCATTCTGGATATAAAAAAGATTGGGATTTCACGTTCCTCTTAAAGGTATTCTCGTTACATTTTTGTGCTCCGTACAAAGTATCATACTGACTTGTTTAGTGTATATACAGAAAGAGGTACATGGTATTTCAGTTTGTATTTACTATATTGATTTAAATCAATATTACATCTCAATGGCAGTATATATGCTACGACCTATCATATGTTTTGCCCTAAACGACAAATCCTGTCAAGTGAAATGGAGAGGCAAAATGGCTGCTTATAAAATGCAGTGTCATGGCAACTGATTTCACCACACTGCCCTGAAGTCATGGCCAACTCTACACTAGGCCGGAGCCTTAGATGTGGAAACGTGGCTTAGCTGTCAAATAGTGGTCCGGTTACCGTAAATTGTTTTATAGTTTCAGAATAATAATTATTACATTTTATGTGTATTAAGAGTTCATCTCGGTTGATAAATTAAGAAAAATACTTTTCAGAGCTACTACTACTAGTACCATTTACATCTGATGTCTGGTTCATCGTAGTCAAACACTACAAAATAAAAATAAACGCAACCTGTTTCCTGCTGCCACTTCCACTTCCACTTAAATGAACACTCAATTTACTTTGTAAATTTTCACTTGAGCTAGAAAAATTCACTATTAGATCACTTTGAAGCCATTCTTGCTGATCTTGATTCCCCTTCACTATCAAATATTTTCGTAGGTATGCCCAGATGCATGCCCAGATGAGTTCTATTAACTGTATTTTTCTGTAATATTTGGGAGGTCCAGAAAACATTGTAGGTACCACATTGTGCTTTAAAGTAGGTCTTATACTTTGAAATGTTTGTAAATTATTGTCTTATTCTTATAAATATAACCAGCCCTTACGAGGAATACCTTTCACCCACTTCTATTTATGTCCTTTATTGGAAGCACAATTGCTAGTGCAACCTGGTACTACACACTTTGCAGCCATCTTTTTATCTTTATAGTTTCGTTTGTGCAGGTAAATAATCAGAAACACATTAAAAATCACCTTCCACTCTTCTTTTTTACTCTGGAAGGTTATGTTTGGTATGTCCTTTATTGGAAGCACAATTGCTAGTGCAACCTGGTACTACACACTGTGCAGGCATCTTTTTATCTTTATAGTTTCGTTTGTGCAGGTAAATGATTAGAAACACATTAAAAATCACCTTCCACTCTTCTCTTTTACTCTGGAAGGTTATGTTTGGTATGTCCTTTATTGGAAGCACAATTGCTAGTGCAACCTGGTACTACACACCTTGCAGGCATCTTTTTATCTTTATAGTTTCGTTTGTGCAGGTAAATAATTAGAAACACATTAAAAATCACCTTCCAATCTTATTTTTTACTCTGGAAGATTTACACTAATGACAAAAGCTCGGCCGACTATTCAGTGTTGCCATATTACAATGCTCCGGCCTAGTGAGTAGAGTCGGCTATGAATAAGGTCAACTTAAGTAACAGACCGGTATGAGTTCTAGGAAAACTTCAACACAATTATGTCGAATGGTAACATCTGGTACACCAATAGCTCCAAAAATTCATCAGGTACAGGAGGAGGTATATACGATGGTAGGCCTAGGCGGAACGTAGGTATCCACCTAGGTGAACTGAACTACCGTTTTCTAGGCAGAAAGAAATTTGGGAATGTGGCAAAATATGATATAAGTGTAAGCACCACTTCAGGTTAAGGGAGTTTTAAATAATAGAAAGCGGAATGAATGACCACACCTTTACTTCAACATTACTTTGACAGTGTATATTTTAACAGTATGTGGTTCTAATAAATAAATCAGTGTGTACTTACTGCTATTCTGGGTTACAATAATTGCACACGCAAAAATACCTTCACCCTCCACGCGTAAACATAAACAGCCAACAACTCTTCAAACGGTACGTCCTGTATGACGTCTCCAAACAATCTACCCGCCGCGCCGGCGCAACTGTCACCCGATAGCGGCGGTTGAACGAACGCGCTCTGCGTGCCAAAGGCAGTACTCGAAAGGTTCTTTCCAACAGCATATTTTGTACCGTCCACTGAACCGTCACGAAACTGTTCGGATCGTTTGTGGTGCGCATGCGTTGATTTTGGATGGTTTCGTGACCGTACAAACAAAAAAATCTGTTGGAACGGTTCCTTCTCTTATTTCACTGGACTCGTGTCAGTTCTGACAGCTATCAAAAAAAAACTAACCTCGATTTCATTTCAAAAGCCACCGTCAGAAGCCACGATGCCAAGAGCTTTATTAAAATTGATCGCGGCCTGAGTTTTCTGACGATGACTTGGTGTTAGTCTATCAACCACAACCGAAAAATGACTATTATTTGGGTAATTTTAGCCATGAGTAATGGTTGCCACTCACAACCAGGTATTCCTGTAGCCCTATAAACTAAGAACCTGGGTTATTTTCTCCATAAAAATGACCGAATTCATCACAACATACCATGTATAACATTATTGTTTGATTCCATTTCCATTTTGGTTTTGGTGAAGTTTCGGCCAACAAACGAGCCAGCCAAACAACAAGCAACAGCAAAAGCAAAAGAAGCAAAATCAAATCACACTCAATCTCAACACTCAAGACTCAAGGAAGCAAGAAAACAGAAGGCCCATAGAAATGACAAAATGAAATTGTGCGCCAAGCGGGCGATTCACTTTCTACTGCGCATGTTAGTCCTCACAGTCCTCTGGACCAAGTACCGATTTGACCGTACAGAAACCGTCCCATGAACGGTAACGAAATCTGTTGGAACGCTTTATGAGCCGTTTCATGAACGGTCACAAAACGTGTTGGAACGCATTTCACGTTCTGCGCATGTCCGTGACGATACGTTGTACGGTATTCAGGCCTGTTGGAAAGAACCTAAAATAATAGCTCGCCCAAAGACGTTAGACGTCGGGAATAGACGACCGAACACATGGATAAAGCTTAATTCAGATGCACACGACATCCGACGATACGACGGTACGAAACTGTTCCTATTGGTTGAAATATTTTGATTTAACATCATTTTGAACATTTCAACCAATAGGAACAGTTTCGTACCGTCGTATCGTCGGATGTCGTGTGCATCTGAATTAAGCTTAAACGGTAATAAAGCTAACAAAAGGATACAGAAAAAACACTATCTATCTAAACCCAGACAGCCGGGCGGCTCTGATGGTCTTGGCGAATAACCACTATAATGTGAGGCTGCCATAATATCCTAAAGACACTGGCGAAGACCAACAAGGTAACATTATCTTGGGTGCTTAACCACATAAGAGTGGGTGGAAATGAGATGGCCGACAGGTCTGACGTGCAATCGAATAACCTAGTAACCCAGTTTTAATAAATAAACAAACTAGAAGGGGGGGTAGTCATTGCCGAAACAAAAACCAGTTAGGTAATAAACGGTTGATAATTGAGAATGCGGCAAATAAACGCAAAAGTGGACTCTTTTAACTTTATTCCAAGCTTTCGGAAACTTATGATGCCATCTTCAGGGCTACAATAGAATTATGAGCATGAGTTACAATCTCAAAAAGGGACGTTAAATACTTACAAAAGTTAGTGAGATTGATGCGAAATGATGCTGTATGGGAAAGTCTTCACAATAATAGCACAATTTGTGTAAAGCACAAAGTCGTTGTCACAAAACATTGGAAAATGATACAAAGGACTTTAAACATTTAAAACACATTAAAATCAGATGTCTGTTGTAAAATCGGTTATTTCATTGTTGAATAAACCACGTGGAAAAGTCGTTTTAAAATGAATGACATTCAGAAACAATGACACTTGCCACTTGTCTATCACCCTTGACAGATGACACGGATCGAAATGAAGGACGGAGTGTTAGTAGTCGATAAAAGATCGATGATCCTGAGGTCGAAGAAGTTATTATCGCCATGTTGGATTATTCTATTTTTGGAAAACCAAGGACAAAGAGCTAGAATATTCAAGTATAACACCCAAAAAGCAGGTGTAATTATATATTTTAATGTTAAACAAAAGAGAAAAGGTATCTGTGAAATGGACTAGTTTAACGTCTATGTAATATTATATGAGAATTGGCAGTTGGGGAGGAGAAATATAAATTTTCATTATTATTAGTTATAATAACTATTCCAGTGAATATATTTTATTGGTTTTTATGAATTGATAGGAATAACCAATAATGCTCATAAAGGAGTTAGTCAAAAACCCAAAAAGCTGTATAAAAAATTATTGGAATAATTACAATTATTATAAAGAATAAGGGGGAATACACATTAAAGGCTGATTAATCAGGTATAAAAATATGTCAATTTATGGGGAGGAATCCCTAATTATTAAAGGAAAATCAACCATTATGGAAAAGAATGGTATGGAAAAGAATTATAGAAAAATGTTAATTTGCTTACTTATGTAGACGTTAATTATCAATTATGGTGGGGGGGGAGTTGTTGTTATAGCTGTATGTATGTTGCAAAATTAATTAAAGGAGTATGGTTGTACTCAAAATGTTATTTTGTGGATTAATTAATACTAGCAAAGTACGATTGTAATTTAGGTTTTTTAAAACCTTATAATTGTCAAAAATTAATTAAGGGTGGGTGAAATTAGAAAGATAGAGAAAGTCTTAATTTTGGGAACACCAAAAATTGAGGAGGGTAATAGTGTCAGTATTAATTAATTTATTATTATTATATATTATATATCTTTGACATAATTAGAATTAAAGTGAAGATGGGGGCGAGTCGGTAATGGAGTTATTACTAATACTAAAACTGTATAACTATATAAAATATATATTTTCATATATAGAGATACTTGAATTCATTGGGATACTTGAATGAACTTAGTCGCATGTGCTATCGTAAAACCTAGTAAGTCGAGTTACTTAAAACCTTTACTTGTACAAAAGGATAGTAAACTGATCTGCTGGTTATTCAAATTCATAATTACAAACAACAATATAGCAACCACTCATTTGTGTAAGGCATAATGTAAAATTACTACTATACCTGCAGGAGATTGGGAGATAACAGGACTATTACTGAAATGTTTGTTATAGATGAGAAAGTGTTACAAGCCAATCTGAGTCTAAAAACAGCGACTGAGGCAATCAAAGTGGGTTCTAAGAAAGGTAAAAGGAAAATGAATGAGTTGTTGCCGCCTTGTGGAATAAGCTGCAAAAAAATTACTGCGAAAACTACTTCATATAGATCGCCGAACAATATTCGAGTATTTTGCTGAATCTCATGGAATCAGCGAACTTCATCTCCATAATACCCGTTAAAGCTTTTATGGCACCTTATCCGTTTGCAAGAAGATGTTTATTCATATATATAGTGCCAAAACTGATGAAGCAACTTGTTTCATAAGACGAAAGACCAATGAGTTGCCACGTTTAAGGGAGAATAGAGGAAAAAGCATGCCGATGCAAGCAAATATTTTGGACCAGCTGGCCATGTTGAGATGAGGTGGAAGATTCAGTTGAAATAGCAGTCACCACTCAACTTATTTGTTGTTTGCCAAATGAAGATATGCAATATTGTTAGCTTTTACTGTTTCCTTCAGATTGTAACATACTTGTTTTAGGAGTGCTTTTACGTTCATACAGATATATCGAGTTTTAGTTGATTAGCGGTATTTAAGTGTGTTCTTGTATTGCTACGTAGTACTTCTCGCTTAATAGGCGTATGTTTTTTACCCTATTTAAGACTATTTTGATGACCTTTTGTTGAATAAATATTATAAAAATTAAATATAATCTTTCGTTTGCACGATAAAGTACTGGCATAAGATTTTGGTTCAATAAAAATACAGTGGCAAGGTTTATCTTATACACATAGTCATGCTAACAAGAAAACAAGATGAGAAAATTATCTAGCAAACCTTTACCTAGAACATTTTTACTGTGCTGATGACAGAAAAACTAGAAAACTTGATGCAAAAGTATAGATAATATGATATAGAACCAGGGTTACTAATCTGTCTGATTGTAGGTCTGTTTTCGGTGAGGTACACCCAAGCCACCTACTATGATTTTGTATAGTATATTCAATATATATTCATAATAAGTAGACTTACTATGTTTTTGAGTTGTATACCGTCTAAGTAATAATTTTTCTGTGGAAAGCAAATCAAAAGAGTCTTTTCATTAGGCCGAAAGAGAAGGAAAAAATCTATATTAGGTGTACATCCGATTACCAAAAAACTTATATACAGAGAAGTTATATGCAAAAAAATGAAACAAAACTTCAAATCGATTTTGCCGGAATTGTCGTTTTTTGAGTTACTAGGTTTTTCGATTCACTCTAGTAAATTACACCATTTGCTCTGATCTTTTCGTGTATGTTTCCCAAAATTATGTGCATGATGTTCCCGTGAATTTCGAGTTACCACCACTTATCTCTTTTGAAAATTTCGCATCTAAATCCGTTTGGAATTCTGATAACATATTGACATCACGGTTACATCAGTGCTTGCAAAGTACCACGTGAATTTACTATATTTCATTTTTTTTTGTTTTAGCAATATAATTTACACAGGAATCATAATTAGTAACTAATTAAAGCGGTCATATATACTAAATATTCCGGAGAATATATTTAAACATCATTTATTTTTGAGTCTACTCTTGAGATATGCCAATTCTACCTTTAAATACAAAAACACACTAATCTGTCATAAGGCCCCATATTAAAAATCTGATTTTTAATCGTTAATGACTTGAAATGATCGATAAGAAGTCTTGAATTTTTTAGCGTAGATCATAGACCTTTGTGATTAAACTTATCAAAAATGGAAAAAATGTATTTCGTCTACTAATCACTCTAGTGAACGTCCTTAAGCTCTTATCACAAATACATTTCCTAGCTTGGGTACCTATTTAGAGCCAGAAAGTATTTCTCACCATGTCACCTCCTCACGCTGTATAAAGCCCAGATAAGACCTTGCCTGGAGTATTGCTCTCATGTCTGGGGAGCTGCTGCCCCTACTACACTGTCTATACTAGATGTCGTCCAGAGAAGAGCAATTCGACTAATTGGCGATCCGGCCTTAACGCGCCACCTTCAGTCACTTTCTCACCGGTGTATTGTTGGTGAACTCTCACCCTTCTACCGATATTCCAGCGAAATCTGCTCCTCTGAGCTATCCTCTATCGTTCCGCCGCTCACTGCTCCTATCAGATGTCCCCGTGCGACCCCGCTGCATCTCATCCTAAGACGGTCGTTCTTCATACATCAAGAACTGAGCGGTACAACCGCACTTTTATTCCCAGGGTGTCCAAGGCTTGGAATGGACTGCCAGAAGATGTATTTATTGGGCCTGCGGGTATTGGCCCATTCAAATCTCGCGTTAACAAACTTCCTCTAGCATAACCCTTTCACAGCAGCCGCGGTACTCTGGTATTTAGGCTCTGCCTGTGCGGTCTGCTCAGTCATAAAAAAAATGACAAATGTTTGATATTCAAAATATTTGCAGCCACAACCTTCCTTTGATTCTGCGTGGTGATGAGAATACAACTTATATTTTTCTACAATTCAAGTAGTAAATTTCGACCGGATAGGTGACGAAACGTTCACCAAACAGACAACTGCAGCACGGATTAATTTTTTTGTTAGCGTAATTAAACACAAAAACCAAACGGAAATTCAAATTCAAGCTAAAGGTATTGGAAGAAACCAACGTTCATTTAGAAGCCCACAGCACTATCCATGTTTTTGTCGAGCAGTATATAGTTTTCCCGCAGGTAAGTAGAATCTGCCCTATATCTTAGTTTCGTTGAGAATTCTCCACGTTTAACTTATCAGATCTACAAAGTCTTTCGGGCTTCCTAGAACTTTTAATTCCATCTCTGTCGGTATGGAAATATTTATGTAAGTGGAAAATTAAAACGTCTTCCTTTTGAGCCATGAATGAACATTTATTAAACTATTATAGTTTAGGAGCGCGAGCATTTTTGGCAAAAGGTAATTTCATTCGTATTAAATTTGAACAGATTTGCATAGCGGAATTATTTTACTGAAATGTAGGCAATGTAACACTGCGCTTTCCACCTCTTTAGAGGCTTTTTGTAGCTAATGATCCACTAAAGCTAAGACCATGCTACTGTGGCTACTATAAAGAAGATACAAACCACTTAGTAACATGAGTTTTGAACTGACTTTGGTTCTGTGAAATTACATCTATGAAACTTTATGATGAATGAATGAATGAATAAGGACCAGAGGCTATCCAGCACAGAATGTGGCTGGTGCATAGGCCACACGATGGGCCCTTTTGCACCTCTATCCGCGCTAGTTCCTAAGACCCGCCCTTTTAGCAAAGGCAAGAACATTCTTAGGTCCTATCCATTTTATCTCTATTGGTTCCAAGGTTCTTGAGCCCAGCTTAGTCTGCCTGTGATAACCCAGGGTTTCACAGCGACACAAGATGTGTGCCGAGGATTCTTCCTCTTCACCACACCACGTGCACGTTGGGTCATTGACCACCCTCATCACGAACAGGTGACGCCTGAAGGTGCTGTGACCCGTTAATAGGCCTACTAGCAATCTCAAGTTACTCGTATCCAGAGAGAGACAAAATCGTCCTATTCTCTCTGCAGGCCCTGCTAATAGTTCCCGAGCTTGACGGAGATGACCAGAGATGTTGTTCCATCTCAGAGAGTGTTGATTCTGGATCCACTCTCCAGTTGTTTTCCTAATCAAGTTTGCAGATAGTACTAAGGCTGGTTCCGGGCCCACAAAACTGTTGCCGGATCCCATCATAGCCAGATGATCCGCCATGTCGTCACCCTTTACCCCAGCGTGCCCAGGTACCTACATCAGTGATACCTTGTGTTTAGCTGAGATGTCGTCAAGAGCCCTCCTGCACTCCAGGACCAATCCCGACGCTATTTTCCAAGCACTCAGTGCTTTGATGGCTGCCTGACTGTCAGAAGCAGATAGTAATCCGCCTCCTAGACCCGTCAATTTCCCGAATACGATTTACACAAGCAAGTATCGCATAGACGTCAGCCTGGAATACTGTGGTGTGCCCCCCAAGAGGGAGTGAAAGTCTTGTATGGGGTCCGTAGACTCCCAAGCCCGAGCCCTCTCTAGCGAGTCAACCGTCTGTGTACCAGACCTGCCCTCCTCCTTCGATGAGCTGTCTTTCCCTAGACTCCCACTCTTCCCTTGACGGAAACACCACCGTAAATTTGCGATTGAAGCGATACGTAGGAGAAACTATATCGCTCCTCGCCAACAAAACAGGACTATCCTCATGCAACTTTATAATACACTACCAATAAGACCAAATTCAGGGCAAAACAGATACCAGACTAATAGATTCTTGATAGGGTCTTTTTTCTTAGAAAATGTACTTTGTAGAAGCGGATATCCTCAAAGATTCATTTAATGATAACTTCAGAGGTTTGACTCACCATCTGTGCACCCATAAAAGTAATCTTAAATTTATTTACTCATTATCTACCAGTATAACTGCATTTGTTTTGATAACCATCCTCCCAGATGAGTCAACCATTACAAGGTCTTGATAAACAGTATCCCTACACACCGTATATTATAAGAGATTAAAAACGTCGACAATATAAGAACCGTCTTTTAAACAAAACTGGTAAATTTCATACTGGAGTCTTCAAGACCTCTTTAATTTACCCATATTATCTGAAGAAAAAACTGGGACATAAGAAGTAGCTGATTAGCTTTTTGAACGACCGATATCTGCTTGTTGTAGTCGAAGGCTGTCCATCAGACGTATTTTTAATAAATTCCGGTGTTCCTCAGGGATCTATCCTATCCCCTACACTGTTTCTGCTGAACATCGATGAGCTGCTGGAAATGACAACCAATCCAATCTACAGTTCCGCAGACGACAGTACAATAATCGTACATTAAAATCATGCATAGAACCAGGCAAGCCAGTATCATCCCTGGAGACGGTACGTCGACAGCAGCAACATGCCTCACGTATCAACGTATAGATATCAAAGCAATTGTCGAGTGGGGATTAGTAAATAAAGTATAGTTTAACGTACAGAAAACTCAGGCAACAACATTACCAAAGAAGTCTCATGTTGGCTTACCAACTGTTGAAGTGGAGGGTCACCCAATAGTCGAATCACCTTTCGTCAAGCTTTTGGGGATCAACAATAACATATCCTGGCACAACCACGTCGTCAGTATTGCGAAAACGGCATCCCAGAAGCTTGGAGTTTTGTTTCGCTGTAGGAAGGTGTATACACCAGAGCAACTACTACTGCTCTACAAAGCACAGATCCGACCATCGTTGGAGTATTGCTCCCACGTGTGGGGATGCGCTCCGAAGCATCCTCTAAAGCTTCTGGACACTATCCAAAAGAGAGCAATTAGACTAATCGATACGCCTAACCTCAAAAATGACCTCCACAGCCTGGAACATCAAAGAAGGGTGGCCGAGTGAGCTCTTCCAGATAATAACACCAAAGGCCGTCCGAACGAGGAACACTAGAGAGGCTCTACAGGCGTATCCTTACCAATTCGAGGTCCCTACTCGCCGAACCAGTCTCCTCCAACATTCTTTTTTCTTTGAGGACCTTCTAGCCTGTGGAATGAGCTGCCGGGGAATTTGTTTTCCGACGACTACAACCTGCAGCGTTTCAAATCTAATGTGCACCAGCACTTATCCTCTCGCAGTGCTTCTATACCGCCACAGGCTTTCAGCCTTTATAGGACGCCGACCATAAAAAAATACTTACAAGAAAAAATATGAACATGTCTATATGAAGTTGAAAGATTGTATTTCTAGTTAGTGGCTTATTGTTAGACTCCAAAAGTACCATAATTTTAAGACACCAAAGAGTCATCATCGTTATCATAATTTTGAATTCTTCTAAAATGCAGATGAAACACCTTATGCCCCTTAAGAGGAATCTAGTTCTCAAAACAGAAGCTGCTCTCCGAGAGTGAAACAAATCTCTACTCCATTAACAAATCAAAAAGGAAAACGCAGATCGTGTATACGATCAGTAGAAGCTTAATATGGCTATAAAAAAACTAGATATAATATTGAATTTCGTATTTAGAGTACCTATTCAACAGACAAAACGATCTGTGTCTGTAGCTCTTAGACTATACCAGAAGCAGAGTTAAATTAGACTTTAATTAATTTAAGATTTACTCCTCATTTATTCCAAAGTGGTTCTTTCTAATTTCGCTCTGTTACAAAAAACTTTGTCTACTGTCCCTCGGCTGAAAAGTTTTGTCTTCCGATGCAATAGCCGTGAACTGAAATTATTCAGATTACTTCGAAATTGGTACATTACATTACAAGTTCGCAAATTTTCTTAGTTTCAATACGGACGTGAACGTGTATAGTTGTGGTCTAGCGTCAGATTCCCAACGGCTTGAAATCGTTTGAGTTTGCGCAATCATAAAAAAGATCATGTTCCGCATGAAACTATGAGGAGAGGAGTATACAAGCATCTACCGAATAATCCGATAGGCAGAATAGAAGGCCAACTATACCGAACATTGAAGAAGTACAAAGAACATTTAACCAATCATAAGAGGACACATTACAACAAACCACCGGAGTCCGGAGATCATATTGGTAAAAAATGGGGTCAAGTTGATTGACTCAGTACTTCCCACACATAACGAAGATATTATTTTATTATTTCCCATTGCATGAAGCTATAGTCTAAAATCCCCTTGCAACTGAATTATCGCCCATCCGCCCGCAAAAACAACATCCAACACAAAAAACTCTCGTAAATAGTTTCTTGCGTTTCCCTCCTTTGGAATTAGGACGCCACAGTTTTCTTCTGCATGCTTCAACTGGACGATGCGAAACGACCAAAAGCCTCCAACCCGTCTAAAAACGAAGTTTGAGCTAATTTAATGTTTCTGGTCTTTTGATTATTGCTGCGCCGCCAGTGACACGGTTTTTCAAAAGCAGAGTTGTTTTCCATTCTCGCAGCGGTAATAAATTCTGTGTCAAAATTTCATTAAAATCAATTCAATAATTTTCGCTTTACGCAATATACATAGAACGAAATAAAGCAAAACTCGCATGTACAGATCACAAAATTGGTTTCTGTAATAGGCAAGCCAATGTCAACTTTTATCTCACATCAAACGTAACAGAGAAAAGTATGGCTTCAATCACCATTATAGCACTAGATGTAGAGACGAACTATGTCTAAAAAAATTCAATCACTCTTTTTTTATGAAGTCCCCTGATAATGCAGGTTGTCGCCTTTTTAACCTTCTTCCAATACACATCCGTGAAACAAGAAATTACAGATATTTTAGACATCATCTGAGGCACCTATTGATAGAGTGCACTCCATACACAATATCTGAGTTTACTAATTTTATTCATAATATGTGACTGATAATTGCTTGTTTGTCTATTTAAAATGTGTCTTACATATATCAAATGTTTGTCTTTTAACCGTGTTTTTGTATTTATACATATGCAATCTGTCCATCTTTATTGTATTTTTTTTTTGTATCTTGACTTGACCTATCTGTTGGAACAGCTTACAGGTTGAATAAACATTATCATTATCAATGTTCGGATAAACCTAAAAAAGTGTAATATGCCGCTAGGTATTTCTTCTACAGATCAATGGACATACTATTATGAATACACCAAATTATTCAGTTTTATAACCTTGTATGTGTACATCACAAATGCTAAGTCCCTTGGTTCTTATAATAAGCAAGGCAATGTTCGGATGTACAAAAAAGTGTATTATGCTGCTAGGTTTTTCATTCAAATATTAACGGATAACCCATTATGAGTGCAACAAATTTTTCAGTTTTACAACCCACCACCCTCCAACCACCCCAAATTCACCCTCACCCAAAAAAAAAACGTAGAAAATGATCAGAAACCCCTAAAACGCCTAAAAACAAAGTTTGAGCTGTTTTTATATTTTTAGTTTTTTTATTTTTGCCGCGCCGCCACTTCGTTTTTTGCTAATTACTCCACCCCCCCCCCGTATAACGATTTTCGAAATTATAGGAACATTACCTACTACGACCCCACAGCATAACGCTGCCCAAATTTCATCACAATCCATGCAGCGGTTACGGAGATTACGAGGGTAGAAAAACGCGAACAGACAGAAATGAGGATTTTCGTTATGTAGACATCATAAAAAATTTTCGCGATAACAATTTACTCCCCTCACCTATCGGTGTGGGAAGTAAAAGCTTGGGTACCTATTTAGAGCCAGAAAGTACTGTAACCTCACTCTATATGAAGCCCAGATGTTGGTCTCGTGTAACAAAAAATTGATCTTAGTTCTAAAGACAGTTTTGGTCCAGGTAATTGCAGGACAAGACTTCTTTGCCGTTTTATATACCACAACAAAGGTGAATTTTGAAAAAGCTGCAAATGCAGCCGAAAATATAATAAGCTTATTTCCCTTTCAATGAATGCAGTTTATTTATCGAATTAAAGAGATAAATTTATGATGGGTTTCGGTAGATCTAGTATACACACCACTGAAATATTATAGTAGATGTAGCTCACTCCCAGCACAATTGTGACTACTACTGTCTTCTACAGGGTGTTTACGATCTTAATGCCGTTATGTAAAGTACGAATATTACACATCATTGTAATGCTTGTAGCACAATTATAATACGAATATCCCAAATTTCAAGTTTCAAAAAAAATCGCAACATTTTCTGATGACACAGAATATGCGGCAACAAGGCTAGAGACAATAAAATTTGTTTACATAGTGAATATCTCCCAAAACACCTGACAGAAACTAGGGCGAATACTGGGCAATGTTGTCGGATTGTGAGTTTGCAGTCATACTTTTTTAATTTTTTTCTGTTTAACTATGCGTTAATTACTGAAATGGTACTGAGTTTTCAGGTTCGAAATATCATGATCTATCGTTCCTACAAATTAGTGCACTAAGATCGTAAACACCCTGTATAATCATCCACCGTTAATGTAATGGGTTGAACCGGATATTTTTTTCAATAGAAAACTACTCCCCGAGCAACTACAGATGTAGCTGACGTGCATCTTTATGATACTTTTTGAACGTTGTCAAAACCCCTCGTGGTATGTGAATCCATCTCGTACCTTTTTACGATATGTGCCTGCAGTATTACATGATTACCCCAGAGTGCATCGCGACCATAAATATAGCACTTTACAACGACAGCGCACTGAAAATTCTCCCTCTAAACGAAATCATATCGTGACATTTTTTATTTACTAATGGGTATCACCGGCAAATTTTTAATTTACTTCTCAAGCCGAGAGAGGCGGGAAATTTCGTGTTGTTATTTTTAAAAAACAAAAAAGGGATCCAAGGATGACTGCCGTCTGCATTCTGATGGCTAAGATGTACGCCGTCTCACTGCACACCGGTGCAGTGCAGAGAGCAGCGTATTCCTCATTCCACTTAGGGATCCAATCTTAAGGGGCCTGGGTATACACAGTCATACACATGTATTTGCCATGTTAAAACACGGATTCCCATTTCCAACAGAACTCACTTGTTTTTCAAACTACATACACAGTATTTCAGAAGGTGATAGTTAAGACCTTAATGAATGACAACTATTTGCGATTTTCTCAAAAAAGTTTTTTAGTATGCAAAAAAACTCTCAATGCAGAATCATACCTTTGGGCCTTACCCTTAGACTTTTTGACCTTATCTTTGGATTTTTGGACTTATCTCCCCTCATCTTAAACGCACACACTGGAGAAAGGGAACAGGCGGCCACGCCTCCTCACTAACACGGGAATACGTCTTTTCTTGGGTTCTCAATTTCGCGCGCTATACCCTAGACCCTTAACCAGGAGACTTAGAGTATAGTCTGGCCAGAGTCTGCGAAGCTGTTCGATCAAATCCTGATATTTGGTCCGCTTTTCCTCCTCCTTAAAGACGATGTTCACCTCGGCAGGTGTCGAAAACTCTATAACGAACAGCGTCTTCTGTTGGTGGTCGAGAAGGACTACGTTGAGCTTGTTTGCGTGTAAAAGCTCGAGCGTGAGGAGCAAGTAGTTCCAGTAAATCCGGCACCTCTCGTTCTCCACAACGGATGATAACCCTTTCAGTATATGGCAGCACCGGTGTCTCATCGATACCGTGTGAGTGCCTTAAATGATAGTAGAGCACTCGTAGAGCCGCGTTGTGCCGATGGACGTAAGCCGTCCCAGCGTACGTCTTACACGCCGACAAGAGCTGCATATCTCTGGCGCCTGTCGGCAAGCTCTACAACAAGTGTCGGGTACATCGGCACCAATAACCCTTTTACGGTATACCAAGTTGTTGAAGACACCGTCTTGGCTAGACATTATAAAGCCCTCAGTCTCCGACGTCAACCCACAAGACCTTAGGAAAGAGAAGGTCAACTGCTCAGACAAGCCATACTCTTCTAGATGTTTATAGAAGATTCCATGCATTGGCTTATCTTTAAAGGAAGTTGACTTTGGCAGTTTTAATGTGGAATTTTAATTGTGCGGGAGCAAGTTCCGTACTGGACTGCTGACACCTCCGCTAGAAGTCGAGTATGAGGTTGAGCTCTTCGGCTGCTCGTTTTGCTGCGCTAAAAATAAAAGAAATCCACCTTTACCCACATTCTCGTGCTCTCACACAAAGCGGATCAGGGGATCGGTGCTGTTCGTCACATAGCAGGCAGTGGCCAATAATATCCTATTGTGCAGAGGCTCCAAACTCAATAGTCCACGCCCTCCCAGGTGTCCCGGAAGGTATATTTGCGGGACAGAGGACCTAGGATGTAGACTTCTCTCCATAGTCATCCTTTTGCGGGTCTTCGTACAGATGTACTTCAGTTAGTTCACTTTCCAGTGGATAGCACCAAAGGGCATGTTTGTTTTTTCATGGTCGGCCTCCCGCAAAGGCTGAAAGCCTATGGCGCTGTAGAAGCGCTGCGAGAGGATAAGTATCGGTTCACGTTAGATTTAAAACGCTGCAGGTTGTAGCCGTCGGGAAACAAATTCCCCGGCAGCTGATCCCACAGCGTCGAAGTTCTCCAAAAGAAGGAATGCTGGAGGAGACTAGTTCGGGGAGTAAGGACCTCGACCTGATAAGGATGAGCTCGCAGAGCTTCTCTGGTTCGGACGGCCTGTGGTGTTATTATGTATCTGAGAGAGCTCACTCGAACATCTTTCGTGATAGAATCTGTAAAACAGAGATAGGTCAGCCACCCTCCTTCGATGTTCCAGGCTGTGGAGGTCCTTCGTGAGGTTTGGCGTATCGATTAGTCTAATCTCTTTTCTGGATAGTGTCCAGAAGCTTTAGAGAGTGCTTCGGAGCGCATCCCCACACATGGCTGCAATACTCCAGCGATGGTCGGACCTGTGCCTTGTAGAGCAGCAGCAGTTGCTCTGGTGTATACAACTTCCTACAGCGGAACAAAACTCCAAGCTTCTGGGATGCCGTTTTAGCAATACTGACGACGTGGTCGTGCCAGGACATGTTACTGTTGATGGTGATTCCCAAAAGCTTGACGGAAGGTGATTCGACTATGGGGTTACCCTCCATTTCCACGGTTGGTAAGCCATCGTGAGACTTCTTTGTAAGTGTTGTTGCCTGAGTTTTTTGTACGTTGAACTGTACTTTATTTGCTAATCCCCACTCGACAATTGTTTTGATATCAGCGTTGATCTGTGAGGCATGCTGCTGTCGCTGACGTACCGTCTCCTGGGATGCCTGGTTCCATGCACGACACTAATGTACTGTCATCTGCGAAGCTGTAGATTGGATTGGATGTTATTTCCAGCAGCTCGTTGATGTACAGCAGAAACAGTGTAGGAGATAGGACAGATCCCTGAGGAACACCGGCGTTTATTGAAAATACGTCTGATGAACAGCCCTCGACTACAACAAACAGAGATCGGTCGTTCAAAAAGCTATTCAGCCACTGGCGTAGGCCAGGTGGTAGTCCATAAGCAGCAAGCCTGGCTAGAAGTCCGTCGTGCCATACTCTGTCGAAAGCTTTCGATATATCAAGTGCAACAACACGGGATTCGCCATGATTGTCTATTGCTCTGTTCCACAAGTGAGTGACGTAGGCAAGGAGGTCACCTGTAGACCTGTGCTTACGGAAGCCATACTGGCGATTATTTGTGATGTTATTGTTGTCCAGGTATTTCAGGAGCTGTGTGTTATTGACAGTCTCCATAACCTTAGACATGATGCTGAGAAGAGCCACAGGTCTATAATTGGTGGGATCAGCTTTTTTGCCTTTCTTAGGGGGCATGTTTGTGGCAGTGACTTTTTGTTCTTGCCGGACAGTTCTGATGATCAGATCTGTCGGAGTCGGTGCAAATACTTACGGCAGTGGAACTCTTTGACCAATTCTGCCTCTATCAGTGTAGAAAGTAGAAACCTTTTTTCTTTGTGCAATCTTAAGTTTATCTTTGGTACAGGAAAACATGCATAGCTTATCAATAAGGATGATTTATATTTAAGATCATTGACTATGTTGAAAACAGATATGATTATGGAGAACTTTCATCCTAATTATTTAACGTAAATATTAATAAGTAAAAATTGCTAACTCACCCCACCAGAATGCGCTTTTTCTCCTTTTCGTCCTCCAATGATGCCAGGTGTTCCAGGTCGATCCTGAAAATAATCGCTTTCTTAGTAAATTTAGTATTAAATATATAGCAGTACCAGCTACAAAAAACATATAGTCTCTATAATTTTGTAGTTTTATAAAGGCCATAGGCCATACTGTTCTGTAACTGTTCATTATTAACATAGTTTATTTGTCATCTTTGAAACTGGGCAGCTAGGGAAAGATTGAATTTAGACATATTGGGTTTCATAGCTTTTGCTTGAAAATTGTAGAAGAATTGAAACTTCTAATAATATACAGGGTGATCTATTTGAACTAAAAACGACAGTGTGTGACGCGTTTATGATAATACTGTAGTTAAACTTGTCATCGCTCTAGAGACACGTCAGAACATTCCCTCTCTATAATTCAGAAAGCTTCTTAACATACTTCTTGCTATGACATATTGATCTTTTCTGTCTTATTGACAATGGAACTCGAGAATTTTAAAAATTTGGAATTATAGATAAAAGATGTACCTCAAACATTTAAGCTAAAGAGTAAAAAAAATGTGAAATAAGTCTTCTTAAAAAGGGCATTGAGTAAATTAAACACATGTCACATAAAGGAACATAACATACAGGGTGAGTCCTGAGTTGATACTTTTTTAAAACTGTGGATACAAGTCGTTGGAATAAACAACCTTTTCAAATAACTTTTTTTTTCCTAAAACTGAAAAATAAGCGAAACACCGAATCAAACAAGTAACTCTAGGCTTGTGTATCAAGTAAACCTAAAAATTGATGCAGAATAATGTGCCATTTTTAGGATGTACCAATTTAAAATTAACTAAACATAAACCGACCAAACGTCTTGATAGACAAGCCCAGATATAGTTTTTTTATGCTGTATCTCGCTTATTTTTCAGTTTTCAGAAAAGTTATTTGAAAAAGTTGTTTATTTTAACTACTTCTATACACAGTTTAAAAAAGTGTCAATAATAATTTCTCTATGATGTAATGTTAACTTGTTACCTTCAGTTTGAGGTATTCTCAAAATATTTGGTATTTCTAGTTACATAATGAAATGCAATTAAATGCAATTAACATTTTACGGACACAATAAACATTTTCTCTTTTTTTTTTAATTGAAGTCTTTATTTTAGAAGTCTCAAGAATAAAATATACAAACGATGTAACAATGTAACAGGTTAAAAAAATAATCAAAATATGTAGTCAAGTTGATTGACTCAGTACTTCCCACACATTCCGATGATACCAGTTTTATTATTTTCCCACAGCATGAAACTATAATCTAGATGCCCCTACAATCAAATCATTGCTCGCCCGACCGCAAAAAAGTGTTTTATTCTACTAGCTGCTTCTTTCACAGGTCAATGGACAATATATCATGAATACAACAAATTTTTGAGTTTTACAAACCCCCACCCCCGAACCACCCCAATGTCACCCCCAACCAAAAACATTTTTAAAATGATCAGGAACCCCTAAAACGTCTAAAACGAAGTTCGAGGTGTTTTTTATATCTTTAGTTTTTTATTATTGCCGCGCGGCCACTGAAATGATTTCTAAAAACCATACGCGCTTTACATACTCGTCGCGGTAATAAATCTGTGTCAAAATGTCATTAAAGTCAATTCAGAATTTTCCACGTAACACAATACAAGACGATCTGAAGTAATGTATGTATTTTGCATGCATCAGAAAGTTCAAGTCCCTTGGTTTCTGTAATCGGCAAGGCAATGTTTGGATGGACCTAAAAAAGTGTATTATGCCGCTAGGTCTTTCTCTCTCAGGTCAGTAGACAGCCCATTATCAGTACAACAAATTTTTCAGATTTACAACCTCCCACCCCCCCAACCACCCTAATTTCACCCCCACCCCAAAAAAAAGTAAAAAATGATCACGAACCCCTAAAACGCCTAATAACGAAGTTTGAGCGGTTTTCATATTTTTAGTTTTTTTAATACTGCTGCGCCGCCACTGAGACGATTTCTAAAAATCAGACGCGTTTTCCTTCCTCGCCAAAGTAGTAATACTGTGCCGAAATTTCATTTCAGTAATTTCAACATTATAAAATACAGAACGATCTAAAGCAATATTCGTATGTATACATCGGAAAATTCTCCAAGTCCCTTGGTTCCTGCAATACACAAGGCAATGTTTGGATGGATCTAAAAAAGTGTATTATGCCGCTAGGTCTTTCTCTCTCAGGTCAGTAGACAGCCTATTATGAGTACAACAAGTTTTTCAGCTTTACAACCCTCCACCCCCCAACCACCCCAATTTCACCCCCCAAGAAAAGTAGAAAATGATCAGGAACCCCTGAAATACCTAAAAACGAAGTTTGAGGCATATTTCAAATTTTTCGTTTTTTGCTAATTACTCCGCCGCCAAGCATCGATTTTCAAAATTGTAGCAACATTACCTACTACGACGACCCTAATACACCATATCACTACCCAAATTTCATCAAAATCTATGCAGCGGTTACTGAGATTAGGAGGCTAGAAAAATGCCAATAGACAGACAGACAGACAGACAGACAGACAGACAGACAGACAGACCGACCGACAGACCGGCAGACCAACAGACAGACCGACGGAAATGAGTGACGTGGATTTTCGTTATGTAGGCATCATAAAACGCCCAAAAAGTATATTATCTCAAAATCGAAAATTTTCGCGATCACAATACTCCCCTCACCTATCGGTGTGGGAAGTAAAATCAAACCAATTTAAGAAAAGAACTAAATCTAGGTTACGTATCTGTTAGATGTTAAAACTAAGATCCATTCTTCTAGTCGCACCCAGAATCGTTCATCGTAGGCGCAACGACATTTTACTTTGTACAGCCTGACAAGTGTAACAAGAGCTGTGAGAAATATGAAATAGACAAGGATAGCAAGAGACGAGAGGATATGAGATAACGTGTGCGTGTGGGACAGCGGCGAAATTCCCAAGTCTTGCTACACTTGTCAGGCTGTACCGCGAACGAGATGCGTTTAGGAAGCCGCATCACCCACCGACGTAAAACAGCGAACTAGACAGGGTGGAGACGTAACCACGGGCCTATGATTCGTGGACCTCGGATCGCGTTCGGCGGCCTTCAAGATGTGACCAGGACAGTCGCATCATCGCGCTGTCGGGATATTTTTATTTTTAGCATTTAGTACCGCCGTTATTTATTTGAATAAATATTTTCAGAATTTTAATTTATTATAGGAGATCTTAGTGACTCTTAAATAAACACGTAAACACGTATTTCATTCCTCTGAAGGGGTGCGACGCATCATCATACATTTCTAATATAACAGTGTACACTATAATAAATCTATTGTATGACCTCACCCAGTTCTGTTCTGCAATGAATTAAAAGTTTTTCCGAATTAAGGTGCTTTTACACTATATTTAAAGCAGTGCAATCACTGAGCTATACAGGGTGTCCAGTTAGTGTGTAATTCTTCGATATCTCGCAAGGTATACCTGATAGAAGAAAATGTCAAATACAAAAGTTATTTGGTTACTTAAGACGCATATTCTAAAAGTATTTTGAAATACACAGGGTGTTGCGGGAAAGTAGGATAGTGATCAACTTGATTTTTTCATATCGAATTATAATGTTCAAAAACCCCCAAGTATTGAATTTCACCTCTCTAGCTGTGGCAGTTTTGGAAATATTTAAGTGTTCCGGTACCGTTTACTGAAAAAGCGGTGTTGCCGTATCTCAGTAATTAATAGAAACAAAATTTTGAAATTGTGAGATCTTACTAAATTCGACATGCGCAATTCATTGCAATTAAAATAAGTAGAGGATTCTATTGAAAATAAATTGAAATCGGGGATATTTGTTTAAAAATTTGGAAAAATAATTTATAACTTGGCAACGTCGCAAACGCGAAAAAAAATATTACAAGGCGAGAGAGGGTATTAGTAGATATTTCGATTTAAAATAAAAAATGTAGGGTGCTACATTTAAAAAACAAAGTAAAATGACCTTCAAGTTGCCGTAATTTTAAATTCTGCCAAAAACACCCTGTAGATACAAATTGCTGGTAACATCCAAACTAATATCCACTTGATATTCAAGTAACTTGCTGTATAATATTATTGAGAAAAGTTAAAGGATATCAATTTGGACGTATTACTTGCGACCTTACAAATCCGGAAATTAATAGAAAATAAATTATAACTTGGCAACGTCGCAATCGATCCCAAAAATATTTTAGGGTTGAATAGAGATCAATGATGGAAACTAGAAGAATTTAAGAAAAGGTTATAGTTCCATATAAAAAAATCAAGTTGATCACTATCCTACTTTCCCGCAACACCTTGTATATTTCAAAATATTTTTAGAATATGCGTCTCAAGTAACCAAATAACTTTTGTATTTGACATTTTCTTCTATCGGGTATACCTTGCGAGACATCGAAGAATTACACACTAGCTGGACACCCTGTATAGTGAATATGTATTTCGGATATTCTAACGGATACTGATTTCAAGAAACTAATTAGCGTAGTGAGTAGTTTCTGCCTCTAAATTATACCGTAATGTAAAAGTGCCTTTATATTCCAACCAAATTTGCCAGCCTAATTGCAAAAAAATTTAAAAACTGCACATAACTTGGCCTGAAGAAAGTTACAACGAAGGTATTATATACGTAGGTGGTGACTTCGCTTCAGCATTCCGACCAACACCAGCTACAGTCAGAGTTGTGACTGATCTACTGGGTGACCTCTGCTCAGAAAACTCAGACTGCAGAATACTGTACAGCCACTGCGTAAAAGGAGCCTGCACTTGTTTGCCTGAACACTCTGAGTCTTCTGATAGAAGGGAATGTATAGGTAAGTATGCAGTTATGAAAATACCTTAGATGAAAATTTACAAAAAACAAATTAATGAAAGACACCTGACAATCAAAAAATCCGGTGAAAAACTGAAGTTTATGTAGAAATGAGAATTTTGAAAGAATTTATCGAGATGCAGGTTTTATTGAAATTTCTAAGAAAAATGAGGTCAAATTGATTGATTCAGTACTTCCACACATTACGATGATACCAGTTTATTATTTTCCGATAGCATGAAGCTTTAGTCTAAGATCCCCTTGCAACCAAATCATCGCCAGTCTCCCCCCCCCCAAATTGTCTTATGCCGCTGGGTCTTTCCTTAACAGGTCAATGGAGAGCCTATATATTATCAATAATACAAAACTTTTCAGTTTTACAATCCCCCACCACCTAACCACCCCAATTTCACCCCCACCCAAAGAAAGGTAGAAAACGGTCAGGAACCCCTAAAACATCAAAAAACAAAGTTTGAGCTGTTTTCATATTTTTAGTTTTTTGATTATTGCTACGCTACCACTGACACGATTTCTAACAAGCATACGCGTTTTCCATCCTCTGCACAGTAATACTAATGTGTCAAAATTTCATTAGAATCAATTTGATAGTTTCCACGTTACAAAATACAAAACGATCTAAAGCAATAAATACCGTATGTATACAGAAAGATCTTAGTTTCGGTAATAGACAAGGCAATGTTCAGATGGACCTAAAAAGGTGATTTATGTCGCTAGGTCTTCCTTCACAGATCAGTGGACAGCCTATTATGAATACAGCAAATTTTTCAGTTTTTCAAAAATTCAAAATTGTAGCAACATTACCTACTACGACCCCACACCATATCGCTACCCAAATTCCATCAAAATCCATGCAGCAGTTACTGAGATTAGGAGGCTAGAAAAACGCCAACAGACAGACAGACCGACAGACAGACAGACAAACCGACAGACAGGCCGACGGAAATGAGTGACGTGGATTTTCGTTATGTAGGCATCATAAAAGGCCCAAAAGTATATTATCTCAAAATCGAAAATTTTCGCGATCACAATATTCCCCTCACCTATCGGTGTGGGAAGTAAAAAGATATGCAAAATTTGGAATTTCACGTTTAATAGTTTTCGTTATATGATGAAAAAATAAAAAGACGATACATACTGCTCATGGCTCCGTCTAAGGCCTGTATACTTCACGCGCAAGTAAAACGCCGCGGTTTCCCCGCTAGCAACCGCTTGCTCCAACAAAACTATGCTATTCGAATGAAGCCGACTACACGGACGTGTTAGCCGTGTCTCATGCTCTGCAAACGCATCCGTACTAGGTCGAGGTCCTTACTTCTCGAACCAGTCTCCTCCAGCATTCCTTCTTTCGGAGAAGTTCTTCTTCTTCTTCAGGTGCCATCTCCATTTAATGAAGGTTGGCGACAATTTCGGAGTACTTATTTCGGTCTTGAGTGGTACGAATTAAAGATGATATGTTCATACGAGTCCAATCGCGTATGTTTTTTAACCATGAATGTTGTCTGCGACCAGGACCACGTTTACCTTCGATTTTTCCTTCTATTATTAGTTTTAGTATATCATACTTGGTGTTTCGGTATATGTGGCTCAGATAAGCAGTCTTTCTTCGTTTTATTGTAGCAAGTAACTCTCTTTCCCTTCTCATACGTCTAAGCACTTCATCGTTAGATATGTGTTGAGTCATGATACTTTTAATAACCTACGGGAGGTCCACATTTCAAAAGCTTCAGGTCTGTTCATGGTATCCGCTTTTAATGTCCATGTTTCTGCTCCATATAAGAGAACTGAGTGCATGTATGCCTTTACAAAACGGTATCTTAGGTTTAAGTTCAAGGTTGGGTTACATAACAGGTTTTTTCATCTTTAGGAACGTGGCTCTGGCTTGTTCTATGCGCGATCTTACTTCAACGTCAGGGTCTACATTAATTTGTTGTTATGCAGCTGCCAAGATATTTGATTTTCTCAACTTTCTCTATTGCGGTGTCGTATATGTTTATGTTCAGTTGTGGGTTTGGAGATCTTATTATCGCCATTACTTTAGTTTTTGACATTAATTCTCATGCCTCATGCATTGATCTCCTACCTCTACAACTTTGTTGATCAGGCGTTGAAGTGCCTCTGGACTGTCCGCAATGATAACCGTGTCGTCTGCATAAGGTATGTTGCTGTGGAGAAGTTCAACGCTGTGAAATGTGCTGTCAGGGAATTTGTATTCCGACGCCTTCAACCTGCAGCATTTCAAATTGAACGTGCACCGATACTTATCCTCTCGCAGCGCTTCTAAAGGGCCATAGGGTTTCAGCCTTTGCGGGAGGCAGACCATAAAAAACAAGACTCACCGCAATTTGATTAAGCGATTATCGCTAACATTAAAAAACTTTATGAAGCCCCAGTTGCTAAAAATCCCCCAGTCTCAAAATTGGATCTGATTATATCTGATATAAATTCTCCATAACAAGGCGGCTCAGACCGCAGCGATTGATTTTTTAATTGCTTTACAGTAATTTAGACGCAACGGGAAATGAATATCGCCCTTTCAGCAAAACGCTTCTATTTTTTTTTATTTTTAGACATCCAGTTGCTATTTACAGGGCACACCAGAGATTGTCAATAACACCGATCTACCTACAAGGGAGGAAATTATTGGAATATTGCACCCGGGATTGCACCGTATTGAGTTTGCAATGAAATCCTTTTTTGACGCATATCATGAACGTTGGTATTTCCTAGCATGTCTAATGAAATTAGCTGGCGCTACATACTGCTTCGTTTCTTTTTCTAATAATTGCTCCAAAAGTAGGGTCACTCGCCGTGCCGACTTTGATGTGAGTCTCACAAATGCGAGCTGCCTCGATTTGGGAGGGGTTCCCTTCATGCGGACTCATTTACCTACAGGAAATCCGACTGTGCGATATGGTCGACGTCAACAGTCGACGTTCACTTGACTTATACTGGGGTCAATAGAAATGAATTCTGTAGCATAGATAGAATATAATTTATTATTCAATAAACCAACCAACACAATAACTGCAGGTGCAGCTACTGGGATGGCAAATAGCTCAAAGAGTATTATAGATCATGTTTTGTCCGATAGATGCAGTAATTTGAAATGTACGATTTAAGTAGTAAGTAACAGTAACAGTCTGATCATTCATAATTTGTTGTCAATAACCTTATGTGTAAACATAAAAGTACTTGCGACAAAATTTAGGAAAGAAGTAATCAGAATAGATCATAAAAAATTCATCTCAAAATTTGAAAAGAATATTTAAACTACAGAAGTTCAATCATTTCAGGAACTAATTGACTTAATCACTGCTTGTAAAAAAGATTCGGAATTCAAAAAGACGTATAAAGTACGTGAAAATAACGACTGGATAAATCAAGAAATTCTCGAAATGATTAAAAACCGAGTCAAAATTTAAAAACTTAAAGTTAAAGAACCGGGAAACACGAATTTGGAAAATGAATTTAAAAAACTTAAGAATCATGTCAATAATAAAATTAAAGTATTAAAAACAGATATTTTAAAAATCAATGGGAATAAGTAGGCACAAATATAAAAAAACCATGGGGCCATATACAGAGCATGTCGCCGGCATTTTTTTGTGAAATACGCGCAAAACGCTCAACAACACACAAACACTACTTATTTAGGCACCCCTGTAGTTCCGACCTATTGTATCCCGTGCACCGTGTCGCGTGTTAGGTGGTGTTAGGTGGACTGACCCTGTAAACCACAGCTGTTAGCGTTCGGCTACTGCTCGAGATCGCCGGGCGCCAGAATCTGCCAGCTTGCGTAGTATCCGAGAGCACAGCAGGAAAGACTAAGACAGTCTAATGAAATTTTGACGCACGTATGTTTGTTAAAAGTCATGTTAGTGGCAGCGTAGCAGTAGTAAAAAAATTAAATGTATGGAAACAACTCAAACTTCGTTTTTAGATTTTTTAGGGGCCCTGATCATTTCCTACCTTTAGGGGGGGGGGGGGTTGGCAACTATTTGGTTGTGAGGGATCTCAGACTAAAGCTTTATGCTATGAGAAAATAAAATCTGGTATCACCGTAATGTGTGATAAGTACTGAGTCATATGGTACATCAGCCGATGCGGAAGTCGTGGTCCACCAAAGAAAATTCGTGCTCAGTCTGGACGGATTTAAAAACACAGCACCGAAACGCTCCGCACGAAGTGGATTTTCCACAAGAGACGTGTTTGCTATTAATTACGGAATTTGAAAGAAGACCAATATTGTGGAAAGCTAAACACGAATTTTATTACAATAAAATTAAAAAGTAGGATGCTTGGCGGGAAAATGCAAAATAATCTGGATGTTTAGTCCTTAATTGCAGTAAGCAGAAATCAGAAATCACTTTTCGACATTCTGCTAAAGTTTTTAATTTAAATCGCCTCCCATCGCTGTCACTTCGGATACCGTGCAAAATAAAAGAACTGTTAAGACTCCAATCTCGACTTCTTTGAAGAGATAATTGTGACGACCATCTAGTACGACGTCACCTCTTCTTCTTCAGCACTTCATAAATAACTGAAGACACAAGTGCATAAAGGTGTCATGTAACAGTTTTTCAAAAATGTGTATTTTTCATTCAATAAGCTTAAAATATGCTTCCATTTCGTTCTTAAGTCCCTTTGTTATGTTATTTTCATAAATAACATCGATATTTAGGTGATAAAGGTGTAATGTACAATACTTTTTACTTTTCACAGTGGATAAATGAGTCAAGGTAACATGACACCTTTATCCACTGGTAAGAGTGTTAAGAGTAAAGTTTCTCTCTAGAGTTCGCAGCATGACACATGACTTTGAGGTTATGTCATACTGTTTTGTTATGCTTTAGTGTAAGGGTGTTGTTGTTGAAACAGTTTTTTTACTAAGATGTGGTCAGTGATATCTACAGGAAAATACATTTGAAGGCACAAGTGGATAAAGGTGTCATGTAACATTTTTCCAAAAAATGTATATTTTTCATTCAATAAGCTTAAAATATGCTTCCATTTCATTCTTAGGTCCCTTTGTTATGTTATTTTCATAAATAACATCGATATTTAGGTGATAAAGGTGTTATGTACAATACTTTTTACTTTTAACAGTGGATAAATGAGTCAAGGTAACATGACACCTTTATCCACTGTTAAGAGTGTTAGGAGTAAAGTTTCTCTCTAGAGTTCGCAGCATGACACATGAGTTTGAGGTTATGTCATACTGTTTTGTTATGCTTTAGTGTAAGGGTGTTGTTGTTAAAACAGTTTTTTTACTAAGATGTGGTCAGTGATATCTACAGGAAAATACATTTGAAGGCACAAGTGAATAAAGGTGTCACGTAACATTTTTTCAAAAATGTGTATTTTTCATTCAATAAGCTTAAAATATGCTTCCGTTTCATTCTTTCATTCATTATTTTCATAAATAACATCGACATTTAGATGATAAAGGTATTATGTACAAAATTGTTTACTTTTCACAGTGGATAAAGGAGTCAAGGTAAGAAAGAGTATAAATATGGTTCTATGAAAAAATTTTTGAAGACAACGAAGGGCATTCAACGAAAAAAAAACCAATTAGTGATTGGATTAGTTTCAAGTATTGTGTTCTTTTTGCAATAAAAAACACCAATGTTTGTGTACGTAGCTCTTTTTTCGATATGCTTTTAACACAGGATATGCCAATTTTTCATGTATAGAGGTGTCATGACCATTCAAAGTCCAAATTCCCGTGAAATATAAAAGTGTCTCCAAATTAAAAAAAAACAGACAAAGAAAATGCACAATTAAAGCTTTAAAAATACTTGAATTATATGCCTCAAATATAGTGCATAAAAAAGTTCCAATCGAAAATCTTCAATTCGATTTTTCTCAGAATAGTTATTTTGTGACATGACACCTTTATCCACTTGTGTCTTCAATTATGAACGTGGCACTAGCTGTAGTAGATTTTTCATCGCAGTCAATAAAACAATTCGGCGAACTGATGGAGCGCCTCCGAATGCATGCTCATGTGGCTCTGTGCGGGACAGTCAAAAATTGCCCGAACAAATACTCATTCGGCGCGAAGTGCTCATTCGGTTCGTCTGCTCAAATGTGCACGCAGCTTAAGAGGATGCTGAGGGGACCCTTGTGTTCTAATACCGTAGACGCTCTCAGATCAAGCACGAGGGAACTACGAAAGGTGGGTGGATTTATAACTGGCCACAGGTCGTTCAGGATATACCTGCAAAATTTGGGGATCGATGTTATCTTCGACTGTCCTGCCTTGAGTGAAAGCAGGAGCTCCTATCTGAATTCAGGCCAAGAGGGAAAATAGGCGAGCATAGTCCAATGCAATGCAACACCGGCAAAACTTATTGATAGTAATAACAAATTAGTAATAGAGAAACAGGAAGAATTAGAGATATGGAGAGCTTACATAACAGAATGTTTTGCTGATTACCGAGAATCAACAGATCAATTCGACAGTGACTTAGAAGGACCGGACATAACTAAGGAAGAACTCGTTAAAGCTCTGAAAGAAACTAAAAATAGAAAGGCTACAGGACCCGATAATTTAAATGTTGAAATCATAAAACTGCTAGATGATAAAAACCTTGATCTTCTACTCAAATTATGCAATAGAATTTACAATACTGGAGAGATACCCAAGCAATGGCTGCAATCCATATTTGTCACACTCCCCAAAAAACCTAACTCCAAAAGATGCAACGAGTACCGACTGATAAGCCTTATGTGCCATTCCTTAAAAGCATTGTTACGTATCCTGCACTCTACTATGGAGAAAGATTGAGGAAAAGTATCGGTGAAACCCAGTTCGGATTTAGAAATGGTTTGGGAACTAAAGACGCATTGTTCGATGCAGGTCCTAATCCAGAAATGCCTAGATCAGCAAAGAAATGTCTTCGCATGTTTTATAGATTCTGAGAAGGCATTTTATAATGTGAGACACGATAAATTGATATATTTGCTCAAACGACTCGGGTTAGATGGCAAGGACATAAGGATTATCAAAAACTTATATTGGAATCAGTCAGCTCATATAAAAATCGGAAATATGTCAACATCGGATATACAAATTCTCAAAGGCGTCAAACAGGGATGCATATTGTCGCCATTGCTATTCAACTTATACTCTGAGTCCATATTCCAAGAATCTTTGGAAGATGTGGAAATGGGAATAAGTGAATGGCAAGTACATTAACAACATCCAGTATGCTGACGATACGGTACTCCTAGCTAGCGATGAGAAGGAATTACAGTACATAGTGAACAGAGCCAACAATACTAGTCAATCTTATGGTCTCAAAATAAACATAAAGAAAACAAAATTCATGGTCATCACTAGATTAAATATTAATGATGTAAGAATAGAAATAGACAATCAGGACGTAGAAAGAGTAAACCGATTCAAATATTTGGGATGCTGGCTAAATGATAAATGGGATCCTGATGAAGAGATTAGAAGCAGAATCGAAATAGCCAGAAATACTTTTTTCAAAATGAAAACGATACTCTGCAACCGATATTTAAGTTTGACTACTCGATGGCGAGCAACAAAATGCTATGTCATGTCCACATTATTATACGGAGTTGAGGGATGGACATTAAAAGCTCGAACCATGTCACGTTTGGACTCTTTTGAGATGTGGCTATACAGACGCATATTAAGGATATCATGTACCGAGCGGGTAACAGACACTAGGGTACTAGAGAGAATGAATAAAGAACAGGAACTTTTAACCACAATAAAACAAAGAAAAGCAGCATATTTTGACCATATTTTTAGAAATAGTAGGTACGAGTTGTTACAACTTATCATTGAGGGAAAGATCGAAGGACGATGAGGGATCGGGCGAAAAAAGTTCTCCTGACTTCGGAACTTACGCCAGTGGTTTAATATAAGAGAGGCCTGCACAATAATTCGTTTAGCCCAAGACAGAGAAGAGTTCCAAATGATGGTCGCCAACCTCCGCTGAGGAGATGGTACTGAAAGAAGAAGAAGTCCAATGCATCTCAAAGTTCGCAAATAACTTAGGACGGGACTCTGTCTGATCTCTTTGACTGGGGGTGCACAATGAGCCTTAACCCTGAGCGGAACCATTAGGATAACTCAATCCTAACTCCCTTACTACTAAAAAAAATTCTAAGGTAATGATGATGAGACGTCTATGCCGTGTGAAGGGCTTTGCGTCTTTCCTTAACTGGAAATTGAGTTTAAAGAAGCACCGATACACCATGTCTCAGGGGATGCCGAATGACTTCTAGATCGAAAAGTTTTTCCGATTTGGTCCGACCTTATTCAAATGACAGTCTTTCACTTGAGTGCCGCAGAGATAATTATACTCGAGAAATACTCCAAGAGATCAAAGTTTCATATCAATTTCCTCGTTGTAATTTGCTGGAAGTTACATCTTCGCAGCATTTGTCTCGAGCGACGATTTAACTTTATTGCAAATCTTTATCGTGAAACTTTTCTATGACCATTTCACCGTGAGGATTCTCAGTAAGCCATATTATCAGTTAGCCGAATATAACAGGATTGTTGGGCAAAAGTTAGAGGAGCACCACACAAACGGTATTGATTTCAGTGTAAATTTAGTTTCTAAATTAGCATTATTATGTCTCCACGTGCACCAGCGTTCTAAAGTACTGAATTTAACATCCAACGAATAGGGATGCAAACATCAAAGAAAAACATCGATACATCGATATTGTATCAACTTAAAAAAATGGAGTCAAGTTGTTTGACTCAGTACTTCCCACACATAACAGTGATATCATTTTATTATGTTCCCTTTGCATGAAGCTATAGTCTGAGATCCCTTGCAACCAAGTAATCGGTCGTATGTCCTCAAAAAGCATTAAACACAAAAACTAGTAAATAGTTTCCTAAGTCTCTTCGTAGGTATTAAAACGACACAATTTTTATTCTGCCAGCTTCAACTGGACGAAACGAAACAATCAGGAACCCCCAAATTGCTTAAAAACGAAGTTTGAGCTAAATAGCTCATACAAAAATTTGTATGATCAGTTTTTTTATTATTGCTGCGCCGCCACTGACACAATTTTTTTAAAACCACACGCGTTTTTCATCGTCGCCACGGTAATAATACTGTGTCTAAATTTCACTAAAATCGATTCCGTAATTTCCATATTACTAAATTCACATCAGACAATTCTGTCCCTTGATTTCTGTAATAGCCAAGGTAATGTTCGGATGAACCTAAAAAAGGTATTATGCCGCTAGGTCTCTCTTTCACAGGCCAATGGACAGCCTATTATGAATAGAACAAATTTTTGAGTTTTACAACCCCCCACCCCCTAACCACCCGAATTTCACCCCCACCCAAAGAAAAGTAAAAACTGATCAGGAACTCCGAAAACGCCTGAAAACAAAGTTTGAGCTATTTTTTTTATCTAATTTAAGCTGCATCAACCGCGCAGGGTTATTAGCAGCGCTGCATGGTTTTACCATAAAAGTGTTAAAAATCCTAAATTAAGTCATATAAATGTGAGGTCTTAAGAAAACTTAATGTGTTTATATAGTTTGAGGTGAGACAAGCATAGATTGTCAGTCATTTCGCACAAAACTCTATGACTAGCATACACTGGGCTATTCTTATATTTTTAGTTTTTTTATTATTGCTGCGCCACCACTGACACGATTTTTCCAAAACACACGTGCTTTCCATGCTCGCCGCTGCTGTAATACTGTGTCAAAGTTTCATTAAAGTCAATTCGATAATTTTCGCGTTACGCAATATAGAACGATCTAAAACAGCACTCGTATGTATACATCACAAAATCTAAGTCCATTGGTTTCAATAATAAGCAAGGCAATGTTCGTATAGACCTAAAAAAGGGTATTATGCCACTAGGTCTTTCTTTCACAGGTCAATAGACAGCCTATTATGAATAGAACAAGTTTTTGAGTTTTAGAACCCCCCAGCCCCTAACCACCCCAATTTCACCCCTACCAAAAAAAAGTAGAAAATGATGAGGAACCCCTAAAATGCCTAAAGACGAAGTTTGAGAATATTTGAAATTTTTCGTTTTTTGCTAATTACTCCACCCCCCATTTCCAAAATTATCGGAACATTACCTACTACGACACCACAACATATCGCTACCCAAATTTCATCACAATCCATGCAGCGGTTACTGAGATTACGATGTTAGAAAAACGCCAACAGACAAACAGACAGACCGACAGACAGACAGACAGACAGACCGACAGACAGACAGACCGACGGAAATGAGTGACGTGAATTTTCGTTATGTAGACATCATAACACGCTCAAAAAGCGTATTATCTTAAAATCGACAATTTTCGCGATCACAATACTCCCCTCACCTATCGGTGTGGGAAGTAAAACATGGATTTGTAAACTGAAAAACTCTACAATAAACATTTTTTGTTTGTTGCCTAGAATACAAGCACATTTTGAGAACTTTGCGTTTGATTAATTAATCCAGTATTATTTTCGAAGATTTTTAATTTTGTTTACATCATGTTTTCAGTGTAAAATGTTTCCAGTGCCTAATTTTTATAGACAATTAAACATGTACAAAATAATGAGTAATCTGTACCAGAAAATTATAAATTTTGACAGCTGCTGAATATAACCTGTATTATTTTGGCAATATTTTGAACACCTATTGCAGTAAAAATATATTTTTGTGTGTTTTTGTTCTATTTGAACCAATTGAGGTATATAAGGATTTTTCTAGTTTTCTCGAAAACGAATCAACCGATTTTAAAAAATCGAACGCCAAAATAAAGGACTTCGATATGGTTTTGAAACCAAGGTATTATTCGATACCCTTGCCGTTTAGAATTCTTAAGGGGAAGAGCCTGGGGGGCAGAGGGTATAAGGGGGTGAAGCAGTTTTTGGTTAAAAAATTGCCCGCCTTGACAAATCTTTTGACGTGTTTCGGCGATTTTTCTTTTAATCAGTGGTCTTCGACAAATCCGTGGTGGGAAGTTTTCAAATGAATGTATCGAATAAACTCATATGCGACTATGTTTGAAAAGTAAACAATAATACAATCTTTCAAAATAAGATAATTTTTGTTGTTTGAAGTTTCTAGACAAGATGTTTCAAAAGGTATGTTTCGGACTTCCATTGTATATACAATTCTGAGTATAACGTTTCGAGTTATCTCCCACCTTCAATCATCTTCAGGTGAACTAAACGATTGAAGATGGCAGGTCCTAGTTCCTGACAATAGAAGTCCGAAACAGACCTTTTGGAAGATATCTCTTGTAATTTACAGAAGTTGTCCCACACCGGTAGGTGAGGGGAGTATTGTGATCGTGAAAATTTTCGATTTTGAGGTAATACGTGTTTTTAGCATTTTACGTTATATAATAATAATAATAATAATAATAAATCGTCTTTTATTCGTTCAATTGCTACATTAAATTTAACATCGAAATGATGGCGAAGTCTAGCAAGTCGCTATTCAACTTAACCATCAAAAGGTAAAGAAAAAAGAATATATAATCTAATCCAAACACAGACATTTTTGGGAAGAGTACAGAATTATAAATTGTATGCATATATACATATATACCTATATAAAAAGAAGAGATATAAATAATAAAATATGGAAGAAACAGGTAGCTACGGTTTCAGTGGACTAATTGAAAGAACAGGACGACGCGATCTTATATCTTAGTTTCGTAAATTTAACAGATACTGTTTACATTTGTATTTAAATTTATTAATATTGAACAACCTAATCTCATCTGGTAGAGTATTCAAGAGTCGAATTGCCTGGAATATGTAGGATCTCTGAAACATTGCAGTCCTGTGCTGAGGCATGGTTAACTTGGACTTTTGTCTAATGTTTCTCGAATGTATGGAAGACCTAGACGTTAGCTTACTCGCGAGTTTGGGAGGATTCGAGCTGTTTAGCAATTTATGAGTAAACACTGCCAAGTGATAGCGTCTTCGATTTTCCATGGTGAGCCAGTTACATTCCGTGACTTTGTGAGAAATATGTTCAAACTTTCTTATGCTATAAATAAGCCTACAGCAACTGTTCTAATAACGATAATCCACGTCACTCATCTAGCCTCGTAATCTCAGTAACCGCTGCATACGTTGTTATGAAGTTACGGTAGCGGTACGCTGTGGGGTCGTAGTAGGTAATGCTGCTATAATTTTTAAAATCGGTGGATGGGCGGCGGAGTAAATAGCAAAAAACAAAAAATTACAAATGCTCCTATAACTTCGTTTTTGGGAGTTTTAGGGGATCCTGACCATTTACGACTTTTTTGGGTGGGGTTGAAATTGGGGTGGTTGGGGGGTGGGGAGTCGTAAAACCAAAAATACCTTGTATTCATAATAGAGACCCTGCGACATAATACACTTTTTAGGTCCATCCGAACATTGGCTTGCCTATTACAGAAACCAATTTTGTGATCTGTACATACGAGTTTTGCTTTATTTTGTTCTATGTATATTGCGTAAAGTGAAAATTACTGAACTGATTTTAATAAAATTTTGCCAGAGACTTTATTACCGCTGCGAGAATGGAAAACGGCTCTGTTTTTGAAAAACCGTGTCAGTGGCGACGCAGCAATAATCTAAAAACCAAAAACATAAAATCATCTCAAACTTCGTTTTTAGACGGTTTGGAGGCTCTTGATCGTTTTGCATCGTCCAGTTCAAGCATGCAGAAGAAAACTAGCGCCCTAGTTCCTAAGGAGGGAGACGCAAGAAACTATTTACGAGGGTTTTTCGCGGATGGGCGATAATTTAGTTGCAAGGGGAATTTAGACTATAGCTTCATGCAAAGGAAAATAATAAAATGGTATCATCATTATGTGTGGGAAGAACTGAGTCAATCAACTTGACTCAATTTTTTTATACCTTCCATAATGAAGTAGGTATCAAACTTAGGAGTACAGCTTGATCACTCTGTATATATGTCTTTTCTGAAGTAATTTTGTCCACGGAGAATGTTTATGAACATTTGACCACTTCTGTTACCGTTTTAAAAGGTTTTACCAACCGACGCATGCTTATCGGCAAAACCAACAGCGTTTGATCCATTCATCTATATTGGCTAACCCATCACAAGTATTACGAGAACGTAGATTTTTACATAAAGCAAGCGAAATGTCTGTCACACTGTACTTTCAGAAGTGGGATGGCCCCATTGGGTAGCAAGTAATGAATTTTATTTCCATTCTGTTTTGCATCTAACTCTTTACTAATGAAAATACCTTTACCCTTTTGCTAAGACTTGGTAGAGCTGTCTTTTCGTTTCAGAAACTACCCAGCCATAAGAAAGCTAACAACTTCAATATTATTAGCTAATTTATACAAAGGCACGGAGTAAGTTTATTGCTTTCAAGGATTTTTTACTTCAGTTTTTCAAGACAGTAGTTGGAACGATTCAATTTCTTGATAAGATTTACCATACCGAGTCTCTCAAGGGAAACTAAATGGCATAAAGTTTAGTTTACACTACGGAAATGAAGAGAAACTACCGTGCTGTGCTTGTACTATAAAGCGTTTATTACTGTTTACACAAATAGATATATCACATGTTAATTTTTTCTGGAATGGGGGCTAAAAAAATTAAATAAATCTAAATACTCAAATGTATTAACAACAACCACTTGAGTCGGGGAAGTTCCGTAATATGTGGGAAGTACTAAGTCAATCAACTTGACTCCATTTTTTTATATCTTCCATAATAACGGAGGTATTTAACTTGATCACCCTGTATATTCTGTATCAGGTGCACTTGATTTAAATCAGTCCAACCATGTGTTCCACTGCTGAAACCTTGCGTACCTATGTAATCTTCGGCTAGTAGACGTAGTAACGCTAGTTCCTGTATTATCCCTATTGCTTACAGCCAACCCCTCTTCACCAGATGAGTACCGAGCTTGTGCTAGCTCTCCTTGTCATGAAGCGAGTACCTGTGTAGACTTTCCTGGAACAACTTTTGCTTGTATGTGCAGCCCCAACTTCACAGGTAAGATTGATGAATATGCTAATCATAATCCCTTAAGCTTTTAAAACTGGATTCAAATGGCAGGAGTATTTCAATGGATTGTGAATCGCTTGAATCACCAAATCACAAGCCATCATCACCAATCTCGTTTATTTACAGAAGCATTCTATGGTGATCTACAGAACATATCACACTTCGTGTACGAAGTTCGCACTCAATACTTAATAAAACTGTTATTTTTCAAGAACCCCGATATACAGGGTGTCCAGTTAGTGTGTAATTCTTCGATATCTCGCAAGGTATACCAGATAGAAGAAAATATTAAATACAAAAGTTATTTGGTTACTTCAGACGCATATTCTAAAAATATCGTCAAATATACAGGGTGTTGCGGGAAAGTAGGATAGCAATCAACTTGATTTTTTAAAATGGAACTATAACCTTTTCTTAAATTCTTCTAGTTTCCATTATTGATCTCTATTCGACCCTAAAATATTTTTGGGATTGGTTGCGACATTGCCAAGTTACCATTTATTTTCTATTAATTTCCGGATTTGCAAGGTCGCAAGAAATACGTCCAAATCGATATAGTCCTTCAACTTTTCTCAATAATATACAAAGAGTTCCTTGAATATTAAGTGGATATTATTTTGGATGTTACCAGCAATTTTTATCTACAGGGTGTTTTTGGCAGAATTTTAAATTACGGCAATTAGAAGGTCATTTTACTTTGTTTTTTCAAATGTAACACCCTGTGTGTTTTATTTTAAATCGAAATATACACTTATACCTTATCTCGTCTTGTAATATTTTTTTTCGCGTTTGCGGCGTTGCCAAGCTATAAATTATTTTTCCAAATTTTTAAACAAATATCCCCGATTTTAATTTATTTTAAATAGAATCCTCTACTTATTTTTATTTGCACATGTCGAATATAGTAAGTTCAATTCCAAAATTTTGTTTCAATTAGGTAATTACTGAGATACGACAACACCGCTTTTTCAGTAAACGGTACCGGAACGCTTAAATATTTCCAAAACTGCTACAGCTGGAGAGTTGAAATTCAATACTTGGGGTTTTTGAACATACAGAATTCAAAACCGCTAACATCAATGTTGTCAGATTTACCTCTTTTACGTTAGACTTCATAAATAGGGCATTCCATTCAAAATTATGACGTAAAATTGGTAAATCTGAAAACACCGATGTTAGCGTTTTGGAATTATGTATGTTCAAAGACCCCAAGTATTGAATTTCACCTCTCCAGCTGAGGCAGTTTTGGAAATATTTAAGAGTTCCCGTACCGTTTACTGAAAAAACGGTGTTGCCGTATCTCAGTAATGAACAGGAACACAATTTTGAAATTGTGAGTTCTTACTAAATCCGACATGCGCAAGTCATTCCAATAAAAATAAGTAGAGGATTCCATTTAAAATAAATTAAAATCGGGGATATTTGTTTAAAAATTTGGAAAAATAGTTTACAACTTAGCAACGTCGCAAACGCGAAACAGATATTACAAGGCGAGATAGGGTATTAGTAGGTATTTCAATTTAAAATAAAAAATACAGGGTGTAACTTTAAAAAAACAAAGTAAAATACCTTCAAGTTGCCGTAATTTAAAATTCTGCCAAAAACACCCTGTAGATACGAATTACTGGTAACATCCAAAATAATATCCACTTAATATTCAAGTAATTCGCTGTATAATAATATTGAGGAAAGTTGAAGGACTATATCAATTTGGACGTATTACTTGCGACCTTGCAAATCCGGAAATTAATAGAAAATAAATTATAACTTGGCAACGTCGCAACCGATCCCAAAAATATTTTAAGGTTGGATAGAGATCAATGATGGAAACTAGAAGAATTTAAGAAAAAGTTATAGTTCCATATAAAAAAATCAAGTTGATCACTATCCTACTTTCCCGCAACACCCTGTGTATTTCAAAATATTTTCAGAGTATGCGTCTTAAGTAATCAAATAACTTTTGTATTTGCCATTTTCTTCTATCAGGTATACCTTACGCGATATCGAAGAATTACACACTAACTGGACACCCTGTATCTATCCGCCGATAGTCATTTTCTGGTAGCACCTTAATTTGAGAGCCCGACATGCGGGCATGAAAAAAGGGAATTACCCTGTACACTGCATGGAAGCTGAAATTTACCAAGATTTGTTACGGGAGAGAGTAGCATCAGAGAGCAAGCTTCGAGTGGCCCTTCTTGTTGACTAAGACTCTTCTGTATTATTTTGTATCGGTTTTTTCATTACTGGACTTCGTTCTTATTTTCAGGCGTATTTTGTGAAATAGAAATAAGCGAAAAGTTCACTACCCCAGCGTTCCATGGCCGTTCCTACGCAAGACTGAAGCCGCTCAAGGCATATTACAAACTCAGTGTAGAAATTGAGTTCAAGTCCTACACAGAAGATGGAATTCTGCTCTACAATCAACAGAAGGCAGATGGCCTAGGCGACTACGTGTCACTTGCAATTGTTAAAGGCTTTGTTGAGTTCAGGTACTTAGCTAGAATAGGCAGATAGGCAAATAATCGTTGTTACTAAGTGATACATATGTATGTTACACTCAATAGCCGAATTCGGACAATGCCCGAAAAAAATACGCAAAACTAGTTTTGAGCAAGGAATATTTCCCAAACCGGAAATAGTAAAATTTTGTACGGCTATTGAGCATTACCCATCGAGGTAGAATCCCATGGAGGCGCGATAACGTGGCTGAAAGCAGGTGCAAGTTAGCCATATTGATTCGACACTTATGTCAAACAGCTGACGTTTCTTTGACAATTTCGTGTTTGCTTTTTTGAGTGTTTTTACCGAGATTTTTAGTTATTTTTAAGTGATATTCTAGTGAATTCATAAAGGAAATAATGGTATCATGTGCTTATCGTAGTTGCTCTAGCAGAGATGGCATGGATAAGAAGAAATCGACAGAAATTACATTTCATAGGTATGTATGTATGCAAAAAAATAACAATGTACAGGACCGCATTTGTAATCTTTATCTCAATAAAGTGATCGTATTGTATCGCAGCAATAATACAGTTGTATTATTCAATTGATGATGAATGTCGTCTCTACAAAGCCTGTTTTTTTCATTTACTTAACTATGAATTTCGCATTAGATTGAAAAATCCACCCAATACTTCGTATTTAAATCATCATTGTAATGAATTTTCAAAGTTATTTACATAAGAAAGTAATCCGGCTCTGGCGAGGCGTCCATATTGTTACCACACTTAGCCACGCCTCCTGCTACCGTTTTTGTTATGCGAAATTGAACCTTATAGTGTCTCCTTGGGATTCTACCTCGATGGCATTACCATATAGGCAGAACTAGTTTTGCGCATCTTGAAATGCACAGAACTAGTTTTGCCCAACTTGAAATGCACAGAACTAGTTCTGTGGCACGGAATGACAACCAAAGTGAACATTCGTTATGCATTGTGTGTCAAAAACCAGCAAAAACCTATTGTTTAGGTTAGGTTAAGTTTCTTTGCCAACGTTCCTGCAATATAAGTACGAATCGTGAAAACGCAAAAAGAGTTTTGGATGCACAAGCCAATATGATGCTGACACAATCAAATAAAAAATTTAAAACAGCCTCAATTGGCGATTTATGATTTGTTGGTATTCATTAAAATATATTCAACTTCTCCAACTTTATACTTATTTGAGTCCGTCGCTGGCGCTGATTAAATGGTAGAAGCAGAATTTGTGCTGGTCATTCAGAAAACATACAGAACTAGTCCTGTGCATTTCAAGTTGCAAAACTAGTTATAAGTTTACTTCTTTTAGAATAGCTAAGACATTTAGACAGTATTTCGTAAACTTTTAAAAAACATACGGTACAAGACAACTTTCCATGACATGTGCCCTCAACTATATGCCAGTTTTTTTGATAAATTACTGTTCGTGTAGTTAAATTATATTATTTTGAAGCTATTTGTTATATTTTGGTCTTGTAATTTTCTCAGAAAGTTAAAAATGATTTGAAGTAGTCTTATACAAACATTCTTATTCGATTATGTTATATTGAATAGTCCAGGAAATACAACTACATCCTCTATTACTGACACACACTCTACAAATGTTTCGCAAGTTGAGCACTGAGTGCTTGGAAAATAACGTCGGGACTGGTCCTGGAGTGCAGGAGGGCTCTTGACGACATCTCAGCTAAACACAAGGTATCATTGATGTGGGTACCTGGGCACGCTGGGGTAAAGGGTAACGAAATGGCGGTTCATCTGGCTAGGATGCGATCCGGCAACAGTTTTGTGGGCCCGGAACCAGCATTAGGACTATCTGCAAACTTGACTAGGAAAACAACTGGAGAGTGGATCCAGAATCAACACTCTTTGAGATGGAACAAATCTCTGGTCATCTTCGTCAAGCTCGGGAACTATTAGCAGGGCCTGCAGAGATAATAGGACGATTCTGTCTCTCTCTGAATAGGAGTAACTTGAGATTGCTAGTAGGCCTATTAACGGGTCACAACACCTTCAGGCGTCACTTGTTCGTAATGAGGGTGGTCAACGACCCAATGTGCACGTGGTGTAGTGAAGAGGAAGAATCCTCGGCACAAATCTTGTGTCGCTGTGAAACCCTGTGTTATCACAGGCAGACTATGCTGGGCTCAAGAACCTTGGAACCAATAGAGATAAAATGGATAGAACCTAAGAATGTACTTGCCTTTGCCAAAAGGGCAGGTCTTAGGAACTAGCGCGGATAGAGGCGCAAAAGGGCCCATCGTGTGGCCTATGCACCAGCCACATTCCGTGCTGGATAGCCTCTGGTCCTTATTCATTCATTCGCAAGTTGACCCAATAACTTTTTTAGAGACTCTGAAGAGTACAAGATTGTCAAAGTTTATTGTATTTTCATTCAAAAAAATTAATACTAGGGGAAGCTCACGATTTCTATATCATATTATAGAGGGTGTTCCATAATGACATACTAATATTCAAAATTCTTTTTAGGTTTATTTTAAGCAAAAATATGTGAAGGTCTCTCCTGAACTTTTCAACTTATCATCCTTATGATATTTCTTAGTGTTAGTTGTTTTTAAACTCATTGAAATGGCATTCTTTAGTTTATTTCAAAGAATGTTGGGCAAGGTAAAGCACAGCTAATTATTCAGATCCTTTTACCTTTTAATACTCGATATTTTAACAGATACGACCTTGGAAGTGGCCCAGCGGTGATACGATCATTGGAGAAGATCCAAACTGGTAAATTCCACAAGGCCGTGATCAAGAGGTACCACAGGGATGGCATGCTCAAAGTGGACGATGGGGAAGATATGGGTGGTCAAGCTTCTGGGCATAGCAAGGCACTAGATTTACAAGAAGATACCTTCATTGGATATATACCCACCAATTACACAAGGTATTTTTCACAAATGTATTTTCCTGTTGTGTTAACCTTACAAATTGTGAAGTTGTCTCAGCATAAAGTGCAAAACGAAACTATATGAAACTAGATCGGCAATTCTTTTTTTAATTTCAAAAAATGTGTTTGCCTTATATTCACAGTTTAATTTTTTTATCCTTTTACTTCCCACACCGATAGGTGAGGGGAGTATTGTGATCGCTAAAAATTTTCGATTTTGAGATAATACGCTTTTTGGGCGTGTTATGATGTCTACATAACGAAAATCCACGTCACTCGTTTCCGTCGGTCTGTCTGTCTGTCGGTCTATGTGTCTGTCTGTCTGTCGGTCTGTCTGTCTGTCAGTCTGACTGTCGGTCTGTCTGTTGGCGTTTTTCTAACGTCGTAATCTCAGTAACCGCTGCATGCATTGTGATGAAATTTGGGAAGCGATATGTTGTGGTGTCGTAGTAGATAATGTTCCGATAATTTTGGAAATCGTTGTACGGGGGGTGGAGTAGTGGAGTAATTAGCAAAAAACAAAAAATTTCAAATATTCCTCAAACTTCGTTTTTAGGCGTTTTAGGGGTTCCTGGTCATTTTCTACTTTTTTGGGTGGGGGTGAATTTGGGGTGGTTGGAGGGTGAGGGGTTGTAAAACTAAAAAATTTGTTGTATTCATAATGGGCTGTGCAATGACCTGAGAATGAAAGACCTAGCGGCATAATACAATTTTTTAGGTCCATCCAAACATTGCCTTGCTCATCATAGAAACCAAGGGACTTGGAATGTGTCATTTGTGATGTATACATCCAAGTGTTGTTTTAGATCTTTTTTTATTGCGTAACGCGAAAACTATCGAATGGATTTTAATGAAATGTTGACACAGTATTACTGCCACGTCGAGGATGGAAAACGCGTATGTTTTGGAAAAATCGAGTCAGTGGCGGCGCAGCAATAATGAAAAAATTAAAAACTAAAAATCTAAAAATAGCTCAAACTTTGTTTTTAGGCGTTTTAGGGGTTCCTGATCATTTTTTACTTTTTTTTGGGTGGGGGTGAAAATGGGGTGGTTAGGGGGTGGCGGGTTGTAAAACCCAAAAATTGATTCCATTGATAATAGTGTCCATTGACCTGTGAAATAAAGACCTAGCGGCATAACAGACGTTTGTTAGGTCCATCCGAACATTGTCTTGGCTATTACAGAAATCAAGGGACTTGGTATTGGTAGGGGTGGGTATTGCTTTAGATCGTTCTGAATTTAGTAACATGGAAATTATGTAATTTTAATGAAATTTAGACACAGTATTATTACCGCGGCAGGGATAGAAAATGCGTATGGTTTTCAAGAATCGTGTCAGTGGCGGCGCAGCAATAATAAAAAAACTAAAAATATAAAAATAGCTCAAACTTCGTTTTTAAGCAATTTGGGGGTTCCTGATTGTTTCGTTTCGTCCAGTTGAAGCTAAATTGTGTCGCTTTAGTTCCTACGGAGAGATTCAGGAAACTATTTACTAGTTTTTGTGTTGGATATTTTTTGACGACAGGCGGGCGATGATTTGGTTGCAACTGTAGTGTGTGAAGTACTGAGTCAATCAACCTGACTTCATTTTTTATTGATCACTTTTAAGCATTGCGTGCATTTCATTGGAATAAAAACGTTAATAATGCATATTAATAGATGCTGCTTAACAAATAAAAAGGTACGCCAAAAAAGTAAGTGAGCTTTAAAAAAAAATACCATCAATCCGCTTATCACTGAAATCATTGAAAACCAAATCGGAGAGGATGGAAACCCTGTACTTGATGGCGCTGAAATCTATTTCCAATAATACGGCGCTCCTGCTATGTTCTTCCGGTTGGCTAGACGACACGGTTCCAGATAAATGGATAGAAGGAGAGAGCCTATAGAATGGCCTGCTAGATCTCCTGATTTGACGCCATTAGACTTTTTCTGCGGCCATTTAAAATCTATTGTATTTGCTCCCCCAACATGAGATTTTTCCAATTTTCTCGAAAACGAATCGGCTAATTTTAAAAAAATTGACCGTTAAAATAAATGACTTTGACATATCTTTCAAACAAGCTATCACTCGATACCCCATGTCACTTAAAATTTTTAGAGGGATGGCCCTGGGGGTAGAGGGTACAAGGAGGTGAAAAATTTGTCCCCCTCGACAAATATTTTGACGTGTCTCGGCGTTTTTTCTTTGAATCAGTGGTTTGCGGAGAAATTCGTCGTGGGAAGCTTTAAAATGAACACCCTGTATAGTATATCTATGTATTATATGAAAAAAATTCCAAGAAATAATCAGGTATGATATAACAATTATTAAAAATTGGTTTGCTACCAATCTTCTTACGATAAATTTTGATAAATCTTACGATTTACCTTTTTCGTCATACAAAAATACGTTGCCGAATTTTGAACCTATTGAAGTAGACAAAAGACAAATTTTTGAGGCTGATAGTGTCAAATACTTAGGTATAGTAATTGACAAACATTTAAAATGGGATTTACAAATAAAATTTCTTTCGCGAAAAGTCAGACAACTATTACCTAAATTCAAATTTCTTAGACAATTTCTAAACACACGTTGTTTAGAAACATTGTATATTGAGAATAATCTCTTGTGCAGTCCCAGCTGAATTATGGCATCTTAGGTTGGGGAGGAGTGCATCAAACTCATTTGAAAAGCATCAGTTCCTTGCAAAAATGTGTTTTGAAGGTTATTTATTATAAAGAACCTACTTACCCCCCAAATAATTTATTTAAAGAATCCCAGAAATTTAATATCCGACAACTATACAGTTATAACATATTGAATTTCGTCCACAAACATAAAAATTACATCAACTTCAATAGCCATGAACATAATACACGAACCAAGAATATGACCTTAAGACCTCCTATATTTAAGTCAATAGGCCAAAAAAGTTTAATATATTTATGTTGCTGCATGTACCATTTACTTCCTGCTTCACTGAAATCCATAAAATCTCATATTGTATACAAAAAGTCAAAAAATGGATAATGGACACACCCAGAGATATTTTTTCAAATGTTTTTAACACGATTTTGAACTGACACACTTACAAGTTTTTAATATAGTTAGTATTTGTTTTAATATACGTATTGTAAAATATATGTATGTATTATAACCCACGCACAAGGTCAGCACCTTCTGTGGGTCAAACAATTTATTTGTCCTGTATTGTTGGTGAATAAATTATTATTATATTAGTGTCCGACCGAACACTCGGTTTCTGTTTCGGTTTCGGCCAAAAAACGGGTTTCGGTTTAGTTTCTCTTTCGACTGCCATTCAGCCGAAACTACGGCCGAAACCGAAACTAAATTCGATGGATTTGGCGCTGCGATCGGACGCCCTCGGAGCACTAATCTTCAGGCGAAGAAGTGTCATTTTGCTGGGTAGATGATGGTAATACCTTATCATAAGTTAAGAAGCCTACTCATCCGAGCCAAGCTTGCAAAGAAACGCAGATATTACTCTTACTAGAATTTCAGTCCACTTCTGTCTTTGAGAAAGGTTCCCCTAAAATTCGCGTCTGCCTTACCGATGACTGTTTCTACTGAACAACTACTTAATGCTGCTAGTAAAATTTATTCAGACTGAAGAAGCAATTTGCAAAAAAAGTTGATAAATTATTGTTTCACGATTACAATATTACAATATTAGATTGTTCAGTTATGAATACTGATAATCAACAATAGCTGTAGCTCAATGAAGCTCACAACAGTTTCTTAAATTCAGAGAAAACTCCTTACTTTCAAAAATACTTAGTAGTTGTACCTAGTACGTAATTACTTCTGAAATTTAGTTTTAAGGCAGTTAATTTATAAGAGTGTCATAAAGAATGACCAAAGTTTGGAATGTTATTTAGCAGATACAAAATGTAATATAAATATAAAACAGTTGACATTGGGTTCAGATTAACTTCTTACTTCAAAAAGTATAATTAATTTATTTGAAACAAGGTGTGATAATGCTGATACGTTATTCATTTTTATATCCACGAAAAAACTACTGACGTTATATTGATGAAATTGATTTTTTCTAGTGGTATTGCGGTCAAATAAATGAAACATTTTCCTTCCCACGACGTTTCGGTTTATTATATCTAAACCATCGTCAGGTGTCTATAAAGAATCATAAAAACAGGTAAATATGTTGTCTAGTAGATGAACTGTATATATATATAAGAAAACATCTAGTAAAAATGGAAAACAAACATTACTTAACAATATAACAAAACAATATTTAATGAAAAATTTTTTGGACTAAACGAAGATAAAATAAAAACACTACTTACAATTTGCTTCAGTTTGTTACATATTTTTTAAGCATTGTATAGAGCGAAACCGTCTCTGAGGGTTCAGGGAACGGAATAACCTTAAAGTGTGGACTTACAAGATGCCATAAAATACCAGATGTTTAGAAAGTGGTGGTGACAAAAGCTAACTTAACGTACATATCTGGATTAATGAATTTATTGATTTAGATAAGATGCAGAAACCTCATTTTAATAAGCTATTGTATATATTTCCTAACCTCTCAACATCAGACCTAAAGTTTATAGCTTTATCATTATTTTTAATATAAATCATTTCCTTTATATTTCTTTTATAATGATTTTTTTCCTGTGCAAGAATTTTATTCTTCAAATATTGTTTTGTTTGTCCAATGCATACCCCATCACAATGCTGACAGTCTATTTGGTAAACTGTGTCCGTTTTATTATTTAAGTCTATGTTTGGTTTAAAATTATTTGACCGCAATGTTGAAATCTACGGTGACGAAAATATAAAATCATTGTTATATTGATATTTTGGTTTCGGTTTCGGCCGAAACTGAGACGGAGGCCGAAATTCGGTTTCGGTTTCGGCCGTAAAAATTAGTTTCGGTCGAACACTACTACGTATCTATCTTTGCAGAATATATGAGAACATCGGTACGAACAAAGGTCTGCAGGGCTGCATAAGAAAGCTGAAACTCGGTAGGCAAGAGGTCGGCTTGAACAGCCACCAACACGACTGGGTGTTAAAGACAGAGGGCATTTACGATTGCAGCCAGCACGCGTGCACGACAAGCCCCTGCCAGAACAAAGGGCGGTGTTTCGAGATGGGCGACCTGTTCACTTGTGCCTGCGCCCCTCATTACCAGGGGGAGGTTTGCGAAAAAACGGATGATCCCTGCGCCTCCAACCCTTGTCACTCCCGGTCTAAGTGCACGCCTTATTTGGGGTCCTTCGTCTGCGATTGTTTGCCGGGGACTTTCGGGAAGAACTGTGAAATAGGTGGGTAAGATGCATGGCATTTGTCTACACGCTTAATTGTCACCGTATACTAGCCACACACATAAAAAGAAATTCTCAAGTCAAGAATTGTGATATTCTTGTAAATACATACTCACAACAAGAATATCGCTTCTTATTCTAAGAAAGAATATTTGATGAGAAAATTATAGAAAATTTTTATCAAGGCTAATATATTTTTGATTTATATATTTTAAAGAAATATGCTCCGAAAGAAAATATAATTTTCTTTGCAACCAAGGCTATAATAATTTAATAACAAATATTTCATAATTTTATGTCAAGATTATAATTTTTTCCAGCGGTGTCCAGTTTACTTCTATCAAGAATATAGACAGCTTGCAAATGCGAACCTTCATTTACAATATGATAATCTTGGTTTGAAAATTAACGCCATTTTACAAGCACATCCTATATTTGTATCAAGTAAATCATTTATTTGACGTCTACCGACGTCGGAGTGCGCAGGCGCGCAGCGTGTCACGGGTCAACTCTAACCTCTCCACCCTCTCTACTCAACAGCCTGTTGCCCGTCCGCGTCCGCGCCGCCATTATCGGTTTTCGGATTGTCGCATTCGCCGTCGTCTTTAGCACCGTAGCGTAATACCTGCATCCTGGATCCTGCATAATAGCACATAATAGTATCTAGTCAAACTGTTAAATAAATTGCCATTACCACGTGATACCCGTGATACCACCGTCAACCATCAGTCATCGAATCTGCCGGTAGTGCTGGTCCACCACCATTTGAGTCGCGTCCCAGTTCCCAACAGCTTCCTTATCACTGGATCTATCCAACCATGAATGAGCTATTAAAAAAATTGGGTTTCGAAGACCTGACTTAGGTGTTCCTAGATAAGTACTAAGTATATTAAATGTGATTTAAGAAATTTTGCAGAACTATTTCTCCAGAAAAATTTCTACATGCTCATAGAAGAGTTTGAATGCTTAAATTAATACTACTATATTCCTCATCCAAGAATATCACAATTTTAGAATAAAGTTGAGCTACTTGCGTCAAGTTTATGAAATGCTCCCACCTAAGATTAAGAAATGCTTCAGTCAAGATTATGAAATACTTCGGTCAAGATTACCATATGCTTGATTTAAGATTTTGGTATTCTTACTATCAAGAATTTCCCAGTTTTACATTGAAGATATTTTCTCAATCTAACCCTTATATGGTCAAAGATATCGTATTCTCACTTTAAGATTAGCATAACATTGCGCGTATAGGAAGTTATGGTATACTTGAATTAAAGCATCTGTGCTCCATCTGAGAAATTATTTTTATGTGTGCAGTCTCCAAGCATTACGAACAGTAATTATCCTATTTATCGAGCAACTTTATCGAGATCAGATCTGAGAAGCAATCAAAACAAAAGGTCGTAAATTGCTAATTTGATCACATTCGGTTGAAAATTTACTGTAACTGAATTGCATGTATAACTATGTAGTAAGGTTAGTAAAAGTACCGGAACGCTTAAATATCTCTGAAATTCCCAAAGTTGGAACATTATAATTACAGTAACAATCACAGGTCATAATTTTGTTACTCTTAGGACCGGTTTCTCAATGTCCAGTTAAATATTTATCTGCAAGATAACAGCAATTGTTAGATAAATTGTTTAAACAATTGAAGGCTAAACTTACGAAGTCACGTAAATCTTATCTGACAGTTGTATCCATAGCAACGCTATCTGGCAGATAGCTATCTGACACTTTAACTGGACATTGAGAAACCGGCCCTAAATGGAGTGCCATATTTATTATTATTGCAATAAATTGCGCATGTCAAATTTAGTAATGTCTCTTGATTTCAAAATTTGGTTTCTAATAATTACTGGGATACGGCAACACCGCTTTTGCAGCAAAAAATACCGAAACGCCTGAATATATTGAAAGCTGCAACAGCTGGAACGATAAGATTCAATACCTGGCGGTTTTGAACAAGCAGAATTCAAATATGCTAGCAGCAGTATTGTCAGATTTGCCACTTTGACGTCACACATTTTTGCAAGCTCAAAAATCCCCAAATATTGAATTTTATCGTTCCACCTTTGCTAACCTTGGAGATATCTAAGCGTTTTGGTACTTTCTACTAACCCAGTATGTACCTATTAACTAATACTTTAGCGACCATCGTGCGATGAACTAGTGGTTCTTGGCATATTTGGCCGATATCGATACTTTCCGCTGTCGCAATAAAAAATGTATTCATGAGAAACAGTCTACAAACCTATGCGAACATTGCCTTGGAAGACATCTGTGGACTAATTTGTTGATACATAAATGCTGCACTTGACATATCGAAAGCTTTCGACAGAGTGTGGCATGAGGGGCTTCTGGTCCAGCTTGCTACTTATGGTCTACCCTACACCTGGCCTGCGCCAGTGGCTGAATAGCTTTTTCAACGATCGATCTCTGTTTGTTGTAGTCGAGGGCTGTTCATTAGACGTATTCTGTCCTATCCCCTACACTGTTTCTGCTGTACATTAACGAGCTGCTGGAAATAACATCAAATCCAATCTACAGCTTCGCAGATGACAGTACGTTAGTGTCGTGCATGGAACCAGGCAAGCCACTGTCATCCCAGGAGACGGCACGTTGGCAACAGCAGCATGCCTCACAGATCAACGGAGATATCAAAACAACTGTCGAATGGGGATTAGCAAATAAAGTACAGTTCAACGTACAAAAACTCAGGCAACAACACTTACAAAGAAGCCTCACGATGGCTTATCAACCGTGGAAATGGAGGGCCACCCCATAGTCGAATCACCTTCCGTCAAGCTTTTGGGGATCAATATCAACAATAACATGTCCTGGCACGACCACGTCATCAGTATTGCTAAAACGGCATCCCAGAAGCTTGGAGTTTTGTTCCGCTGTAGGAAGTTGTATACACCAGAACAACTGATGCTGCTCAGATCCGACCATCGCTGGAGTATTGCTCCCATGTGTGGGGATGCGTTCCGAAACACTCTCTAAAGCTTCTGGACACTATCCAGAAAAGAGCAATTAGATTAATCGATACGCCTAATCTTACAAAGGACCTCCACATCCTGGAACATCAAAGCAGGGTGGCTGACCTATCCCTGTTTTACAGATTCTAACACGGAAGATGTTCGAGTGAGCTCTCCCAGATAATAACACCAAAGGCCGTCCGAACCAGGAACACTAGAGAAGCTCTGCGAGCTCATCCTTACCAGGTCGCGATCCTTACTTCTCGAACCAGTCTCCTCCAGCATTCCTTCTTTTGGAAAACTTCGACGCTGTGGAATCAGCTGCCTGGGAATTTGTTTCCCGACGGCTACAACCTGCAACGTTTCAAATCTAACGTGAACCGACACTTGTCCTCTTGCAGCGCTTCTAAAGCGCCATAGGCTTTCAGCCTTTGCGGGAGGCTGACCATAAAAAAAATTCAATTCATAACCCTCTAACCTATAACGTGGACACTACTCTGTTGGTGTTGTAATATCTGGACACCTTTCTTGTGTATCTTTTTGAGTAATGCTAGTCTATGCTAAATTATAAAATCAGTGCCACATAGAAACCTATACTTGAGCGCTTATTTACTTTTCTTGTGCTGTGTCTACCCTTTTTGCTGGCCGTTGTTACTCCTCGTCATATTTACAATTCTGGAAAGTACTTTTCAGTGATATTACTCGACTTAAGGATGGAAATTACTCTACAGACCTTTCTGTACATTGGCTTTGAACAACGTATTATGTATGGACTTCGAACTTTTTGATACACATTACACTTCATAGCACTGTAATCTGTAAACTATAAACTAGTAGCTAGATTGCTAATGATTCGTGCATCGTTGAAAATAACGCTGGTATTTGTAGGTCTATAAATAAGTGCCTTATAAAAATATATACCTACTTGAACACTATTTATATTTTCACCGCGGCGATTTGCCTTTTTGCTAGCTGATGCCGCTTTCCAATGTAATTACAATTTCAGAAAGCCAATTTCAGTAGTCTCATAAATCCAGAAGGCATCATCATCATTGGGTGGAGAATTTAGTATCTCCAAAATTTTTGTTATTAATGAGAATATGTGAGAAGTACTAAGTCCATCGACTTGATGCCATTTCTACCGGTATTGCGCGTAAACTCATTATTTTTGTTCACTAGTTCCAAAACTTGAACAGCAATGTCTTCTATCAGTTGTGAATTGGTTGGTGCTTCGTGAAGTTCGTCTTCTTTTGTAACCATAGACCCTTTGTTGGCTAAGAAGAATTACGTTGATAATATTGTATAGTCTCCAGTATGTACGGATTTCGAACATTTTGGTACATGTCACACTTCATAATATCTACAAATGATCTGTAACTTATAAACTAGTTGCTTGATTTCTTAGGATTCGTGTATCGTTGCCAATAAGCCACATAACAAAAGTATATACATTGTACATACATTGGATTTCGAATCAATGTATATATATATATATATCCACAAATGGAGCAAGAATGTCCAATGGATGTCAAATAGACATCAAAAAAATATACATTGCATGTACGTTTGTCGCGAACTTTCACATCCATGGTATATCCATAGAATGTACATATGTACGTCTAATGTACATGCATAGTATATGTAACATAGTCCAGGTATGAACATGAATATTCATAACATATACCATGTATATACTTACATACCAAAGTATATACAATGTACATACATTGAATATGTATATCCACAAATGGAGCCAAAGTATATACACTGTACATACATTGAATATGTATATCCACAAATGGAGCCTGAACGTCTAATGGATGTAAAATTGACATAAACAAATTTACATTTCATGTACGTTTGTCGCGAATCTTCACATCCATGGTATATCCATTAAATGTACATTAGTGTACTTTAATGCACATGCATAGTGTATGAAAGTTCAATGTAGAGGCAGAAAGATAAACAAACTTTATACTTTCATTATGTATTGTTATTAGTTCAATTTCTAGTTACAATAATAATACTTGGCAAAATCGATTACTATGATTGTTATCTCTTTCCTGCTGAATGGCATGTCTAAAATCACAAAGAAATAAAGATTACAAAATTTTGTAGGTGGTTTGTTTCGCTTATGACTTACCATCAAACGCTGGATGCTAGATTTATCAGTACTCAATAGCCAGAAGATAAGTAACAGTGCACAATATTTCACTAGATCAGGTAATCAGGCACAACCAGCACCAGCACACAGACACACGCAAACTACGACGGATGGCTAGAAATCAGCAATGGCGGCACTAGCTGTCCTTCGCGCAGGCGTAAACTACTAGATGTACATATGATACATAGACCAACATCTTATGTATATTCACATATGAATATACATATTATATTACACTAGTGTATATCATTTTTCATATGTGCATTTAACGTCCCATGAATATTCAAAATATACATGTTCAAACTGGAATATCTAATGCACATTATGTGGATGTACATATCCATATAGTGTTATGTGGGAATACTAGTCTTTACAAGTTTATAACTTTAGTGTCTCATAAAAGCCTATAATTGAACGCTTATTGACATCTCCAGCGCAGCGTTTTGCTTCTTTGCTAGCTGATGCCGCTTCCCAATGTAATTCAGTTTTGAAAAGCAATTTTTCTCGGTGTTCCTTGAATGAATAAAGCGTCGTATCTCCAAAATTTTTGGTATTATTAACAAGAACACGTCAAGCGAATTGACGCCATTTTTGGCGGTATTGCGCGTAAACTCATTAGCGTTGTTTACTAGTTGGAAAACTTAAACAGCAATGTCTTCTATGAGTTGTAAATTGGTTGGTACTTAAACGTGCGGTTCTTCAAGTTGCATAAACTGTGAAAGCGTGTCGAGAGGTATGCAACGGTATTTCCTAACGGAATTCCTCAAGTATACGTCTATGAGTTTAACCGCCGAATACTAACGCTGAATATCCCATTTCAATAAACTTTGGAGAAGTTACTGAATTTGAGCATTTAGTGGTGGTCGAAATTACGAGGGGTGCTACCGAACTAAGTTATGGATTCGTCTGGCCTTTGGAATAGGAGAAGACTGCTTCATTTGCAATGGGTGTGTCAGCAGGAGCTTCTTGGGGGATAACTTTATCTTTCGTGATTACCTCACGTCGTGTTGTCGGTTACACTGATCAACAAAAGGGTCCGTATTCCTGATCAGAATAGGTTCATATCATCAGAATTGTGAGATTGGAAAGTTAGCTCATTATGTATTTTCTCTGTTATAAATATGAATATATTTGTATTTGTCGTTCTTGGGTTTTTAGGTCAGAGTCGTTAAGCTTGAGTGAGTGGATGGCTTCTTCAGAAGCTATTTCACCTCGGCGACTTTCGAATTCCGAAATACTGACAACTGGTCGGTTTGAGACTGTATTTATTTATAACCGTCAACGGTGACGTTGCCCAACTTGATAGCGTTAGTAGCCCCGCCCCCTCGGGGTACGACAGTGTCTTCAGGTCCTTTAGGATGGGTACCCATGACCGGTTGACTTTCTCTTCCTTTCTTTCTTCTTTCCTGTCGAAATTGTGGTGTATTTCGATGGCTTCTCTGTTCTCTGGCATAGTATGAGGACGTTGCGGCAAGAACCTCGGTTTCTTCAAACTTGATCCTATGGTTTCCTTCATTAGTCGCATATTCTGCCACAGCTGATTTGTCTGTATGAGCTTTATGTTCTGCAATCCTTGTGTTTATCGATTGTTTCGTTGTTCCTATGTATACACCTCCACATGGTATGTGATTAACCCTTGGTGTTCTGAATGGGCCTCTCTTGTCCTGGACCATTCTCAAAAACTCCTTTCTTGCAGGCATATAGTTGGTCTTGACGTTTTCTTTTTGTAGCAGTTCTCCTATTCCTTCTGTTATTCCAGGCACATACGGTAAAAAAGCTTTTGATATCGGTTTGTTTATTTCTTCTGATGGTTCTTGTTATTTCCTTCTCTATATAACCCTTTGCCTTAAGAGCATTCTTTACGTATTCCAGTTCCGTGTCGAATTCCTCTGGTTCCTACACTTTTCTAGCCCGCTTTGCCAAAGTTCTAATAATTCCGTATTTCTGAGATGGATGATAGTTTGATTCTTTATGTAAGTACTGGTCAGTATGCGTTGATTTTCTATCTACCTTGTGTCTTAACATGACTACTATTCTTGTTAGAAGAACATCAAGGAAGGCTAGTTTTTTGTTCTCTTGGTGGTGGTGAAATTTCCCACAAATATATTTAACGTTTACCTGAATTTGTGATGAGACAGGTATTGGACAACTGGAATGGCGGTATAACTATTGGCGGAAGCAAAATATCTAATTTAAGATTTGCTGACGATACAACCCTTATTGCTGCTTCTCAGGAAGAACTGGTAGCTCTATTGAACGTTTTAGAACAACACAGTGCAGCATACGGTCTTGGTATTAACTACAACAAGACCAAGGTTATTATCGTAGATAGAGAGCATGACAATAATCGAGAAATAAGGCCAATAGGCCGTTGTGAGGTAGTTCAAAGTTTTGTGTACCTCGGTTCTTTGATCGACAATTCAGGTAGCTGTGAGAATGAGATTCGACGGCGCATTCAACAGGCACGGGTGGCCATGACAAAGCTTACTAAAATATGGCGTGACCGTAACATCACTAAAGCTACCAAAATGTCACTGGTTCAGTCTCTTGTGTTCTCCATATTTTTGTATGCCTCGGAAACTTGGTCTGTTAAAAAGGCAGATCGAGCTCGCATAGATGCTTCTGAAATGTGGACGTGGAGAAGAATGCTGAGAATTCCTTATACCGCCCATCGAACTAATGTTTCCATACTGGATGAGCTCGGTAATGAGAATGCTTACATTCTTCGGACATGTTCACTGAAGCGATAATATGGAGAAACTTGTAGTTTAGGGTCACGCCCCGAGTGGGCGGCGCCGTGGCCATTCCCCTACACACTGGGTGGATACGACGAAACAGTTGCTAGATATAAGTATCAAGAGCGCCACTGAACTGACAGTAAATCGCGAACGATGGCGAGCTACAGTTCTCAAAACTATTGATAATATTCGTGTCGACAATACTCTAGCTCCGACTTAATGCATTTTACGAGTTCACAGCATGTCTGTTAAGATATTGTGACTATGATGATGATGATAAAAATCGCAGAATTAAATCGTCTTAGGGTTTTCAACTTTTGATTCAGCGTAATTGAATGAATTTTTGCGTCCGTTTCGTGTCCAATTTAATGCATCAGAGATATAAAACGACACGTTTCCATGTTAAATCGAGTATGCGAATTGAACTAGCGTAATTCTATTTCAGAGTACAAAGAGGTTGGAATAGTCACCCCGGAGTTCAATGGGAGCAGTTATATCCAGTTTCCCCGATTGGAAGGCATCAAAAAGACGTTTTCCGTTGAAGTTTCGTTCATGCCAAAAGCACCTAATGGCCTAATATTCTACAGCGGACAAATGAAAAATGGAAAAGGTGATTTCATCTCACTGAATCTCGCCCGAGGACACCTGCAATTCAGATTCAACTTGGGCAGCGGAATCGCCAATATCACGTAAGTTTACCTTTTCTACGTTTCGAATGTACACTTAGTCACATTAGATATGCCACACTCAGAAGCAATAATTTCTTTAACTTGATTTTTTGGCAGTATGACAGTCAAACGGTCAAGAATAACAGGATAATGGTTGCAAGCAATTTTACTGATAAGTCTCTGTAAAAAATTATAATTAGCTTGATTACTCCGTAGCTGAATACAGTCCCGTACACGTTTAGGTATCGGCAAAGTGTTCATGCCTGCATGCCCATGTCTGCTTGTTGACATTGCCCCTAGCAACTTCCTGGATTAGCTGTGCCAAACTCTTTGAATAATAGTGCAAGGTTGACAATCCGCCTCCTATAATACTACTCACAAGTGAAATCCCAACACCGGGAAAAAAAGGATGCTGTTCATGAAATGCGACAGGACTACAGACAATAAACGAACCCATTTGCCATAATTGGGTTGTAAAAATATACAGGGTGGTCCAAAAAGTTGTTACTTTTTTAAACCCAATTGAAAAAAAAAGTAACTAACAAATTTTAACAAGCTTATTTTGAAAATATACAAAATATCTGGGAAAATTTATGTTTTAAAGATAACATTGTATAAGTATGCGCCGTTTTTGTCCTGGCACTCCTGAATCCGACGTCTGACATTTTCATAACACGACGGCAGGTGTCTATATATATGGCGTCGATCTCTCGTCCAATATTGACCTTTAACTCTTGCAAAGTGGTGGGGCTGTTGCGGTACACTCTACTTTTAAGATATCCCCATAGGTAGAAATCAGAAGGAGTTAAGTCCAGGCTCCGGGAGGCCACGGGATGTCCCACTAAATGTTCTATAGTCCAGTCAAACAGTAACAAATTTTTTGACCACCCTGTACAACAGGTAAGAATAGCCGCACCTTTTTGCCATGTTAAACGCCTGACGCTAGCCGGGTGAGTTGTGACGGGTTGACGCCCCATTTATTTTCAGGCAAGTCAACAATGGTGTTACAGCTTATTTATAGATTCATCTAAATACAGTTTGAAAGCTGTGTTATTGCACAACGTAAATTTAAAATCCTCTACAACAGTTGCCCATTCTGTGGTGATGAAATAATATTATAGAAATATGGGCACTGTTTTGGATGAAATAAACTACAGCAAGTATACGTAGCAAGAAATCGTCGGAGCTAAACGGAACTCGTACGTCGTATGGAGTGTGCGCTGATTCGTTGTTTAAATGTACAAGCGCGAATTCCTACGATGCGACTGTTGAGCGGAAACAAAAGAAAAAAACAAAAGTGTTTTACCTTTCTATTATTTTTTTTTCATGTGTACTATAACCATGCGCAAAATGAATAATAAATAACAAGTATAAGTGACTTGCTCAATGCAATGGCCTCAAATGTAGGCTTAATTCATCAACACCTTTAAGTGTAAAAAAGGAAAGGTTATGTTATAAGACGGTAGACGGTGAACTGTTATAAAGTAATGCCATAAAGTCATCCTTCAAGTTCACCCTTGTCGATTACCTGGAAGAATTTCAACCCCTTTTCTGCCTCAATCCGAGCTCACCCCAGCCTTTCATAATTAAACTTACAATCAGAAACAAATTAATGAAGCATACTCCAATTCCCTGGATTCCAGTTAAATATTCCGTATAAGGGTAAGAACGGAACAGTTACAGATCCATTAGAATAGCGACGGAAAAGGACAGAATCGCTTTAATCAGAGTTGGAGTGTCAGCTTTGAAATGATTGTTGATGGTATCGCAATCGATTGAAATCGAAACTCCTCAATTTGGTCATATTTCGGCCCAATTTCACAATCATTGGTAACCTCTGGTAGCCACTCAACTGATAGATGGAAGTTAACCAGTAGCTCTCATTCACAAAGAAGAACAATGGGTAAACTTATTTATCTTTAAGGGGCCTGGATACACACATTTATACATACCTACGTATTTGCCATGTAAAACACGGACTCACAATTACTCGCATAACTCACTCTATTTTCAAACTACATATATAATATTTCAGAAGGCGATAGTTAAGACCTTAGTGAATAACAACTATTTTCGTTTTTCTCAAAAAAGATGTTTAATGTGCAAAAACACTTGCAATGCAAAATCATACATTTTATGAATGTCTGTAATTTAACAACCAAACACGATATCAAAAAAGGCTAAATAGTTTCACAAGCGCAAGCTTTCTTCTTCAATTTGCTCTTTTAGTCATTACTGTAAGTTTAAAGGTAACGTCGGGAGCTTGGAAATGCGAAATTCATTTTTATGGTGACCTTTGGACCTTACCTTTGGACCTTTTGACCTTACCTTTGGATTTTTGGACTTATCTCCCCTCATCTTAGACATACACACTGGAGAAAGGGAACAGGCGGCCACGCCTCCTAGCTAACACGGGAATACGTCTTTTCTTGGATTGTCAATTTCGCGCGCTATACCCTAGACCCTGAAGTTGGCACTACGGATGAGTCTTAGAGCACTGCCATAATTATGTTCCGTGAATACGACATAACCCTTTGACAAAGAAACCCAACCCCGAGAATAGCCATCACAGAGAAGCGACACAGCAGGGACCGATTTTCATAACGCATGCGCGGGGTTATTGTGGACAAATGTCAAACCGTCAAACTCCACGTGCGGCCGCCCAATATCAGCTGATCAAGACGTTTGAGGTTATGGTCGTGGAATTGCTCTATATTGTGGATGCGTGTTCAAGCCGATTCAAGGTCACCAAATAATGACCCCGCCGAACATCAAAGGTGCCGACAGGTTGTGTCGCTTCTCTGTGATGGCTATTCTCGGACCCAACCTTTGTATTCATATTTTTGAATTATGTCACCACCATGGGCTTTATAAAAGTTGGGAAAAATTATTTTGGTTTCAGTCAGACCCCAGTGTGATAATTATGTCATAGAAAATCATTGCGTATATTAAGGGTTAACACCGGGCTTTCTGGAATCAGGAATTTATGCGATTATAGTCCTTCCCTTGCGGCCTATGAACATGGGGAGCAAAAACCATAATTACGAAAATACAGAAGTTGCAAGTCGCAAGAGACTGCGATTTTAATAAATTAGTAATTTAATTATTTCACGACTGGATTTTATTTGTCCTTTCTCCTCGACAAGGCTAATAGGGATTTGAAAAAAGCTGCTGTTTCCTTTTTACACCGTCTCTTTCCAAATAAACATTCCGAACGGCATATTACAACAGAAGCTGTAGATTTTATTATTTTCTCAGAGTCAATAAAGCTCAATGTTTCCTGTAAAATGATGACAGGCCTTGTGTACTGAAGCGGGAGCAATACTCAATTTTTATAGGGGATGCGATACTCAATTTTTATTATGAAGCGAGGGACTCACCCTTGAATGACATGGTTTTGTTATTCTAGCTAGCCGACTTTGACTTGACTTGAAACACGTTATGCCTCTATGTTTTACTAACTTTCTGAACCTAACTAATCTTCAATGTTCTATGTTCTAAAATTTTAGATTTGATTTAATTAAATTTAGTGAGGCAAGTCAATTCATGTGCTCTTGTCCAGGTACAGGATGTCCCATTTTGGGCACTTTTACGGGGTATCTCGGTTATTTTTGAAGATAGAGAGTTGCGGTTTTCGCGACAGTGTGCTACTTTTTTGTGAAACTAAAGATGCCGTCAACAAAATTATCATGGCCCTCTTGGTTTCTGAGATACAGGGTGAAATCGAAAACTATCGATTTTGGGACCACCCTCGTACCTTGGTTGTCTTTTATCTTATTGAAAAGTTTAAAAAAGGATCTTGTAGAATTTTTTCTGTAGAATCCAGTGGTGTAGTTTGATTTTTTCTTACTCTAACCATTTTTCAGTTATGAAGCAAATATACATTTTTTTTAAATGGAACACCCTGTATATTATTTTTTACGTCAATCGGAAATAATTCAAGCTTTTCAAAAATATTAGTATGAATTTTTTCTAAGAACTAAGCTCAAAATTTCATTTTTTTACTTTATTCGTAGCAGTAGGCCATGACTTATCTATTAAAAACAATATCCAAGTAAACAATTATTAAGATACAAGATACTCAATACTTTTAAACTCAATTATTTAACTGTATTTTGTACGCTATTAACTACTACTAAATTTGTGATAATGTTCAGTAAATATTACTTAAAACCAAACATTATATCTGAGGAATATCAACACATTATTCAATTTGAATTTGAACCAAAATAAAAAATAAAAACATCAAGGAGCTTTTAGAGATGTTGGTTCAAGTTGAAGACTATTTTCTCGAATGCAAAATTTGGCACAATTTCTTATTCTTTTAATGGCATTTAAAATAATTATTGGTCTCCTTCGTGTTATGGCAATTCAAAATTCCCCACTTGGATCCTGTGCAAATGTTGAAGTATCTTAAACTTGTATGGATGGTAATTATATTTTTTTAGAATTATTTCTGCAGTTGATTTTTGTAGCCCTACAGCTTCTTCCTTGTGCTTACAAGATGATGAATGCGTTGCTTCTATGTAACCTAATACGTTTGTTTCCCTTTGCTCCCTATTCTCCTTGAAATAAGTTTTAGGACGTAGTTGATTAAAGGATCCGTACCTAACTATATATATTTTTAGATGAGCAATTATATATGAAAACGGTTGCTGTCTCTCTGGGTATCTAAGCTGCCGTTATTATAGAAAAATAACAATAGTTAAAATGAAAACACAGAAAGAACAAAGCTATATTTAATAAAAATATAACTAAAAGCTGACAGCCTCGCAAGTTTTTTACAGATTTGCTTTTTATTTTTTAATAGATGCGTCATAGCACACTGTCTACTCAATATTATAGTAACACAATATTCAGCATTTTAATGAGACATTATTATTTAAAAAAAAATGTGCTTTGATCCTGTTTTTTCGAACTTGAGTAGAAGGTCTCTTGTAGGGTAATAACTGCTTAGATGCTTATTATTTATAATTGATTAACCATGGCCTACTGCTACAGATAAAGTAAAAATTGAAAAAATCAAATTTTGAGTATAATTTTCAAAATAACTTAATACTAAAATATATTTTTGAAAAGCTTGAATTATTTCCTATTGACTTCAAAAATAATAAACAGGGTGTTCCATTTAAAAAAATTGATGTTTGCTTCATAACTGAAAAATGGTTAGAGTAAGAAAAAGTCAAACTACACAACTGGATTCTACGGAAAAAATTCTATACGACCCTTTTCTAAACTTTTCAATAAGATAAAAGACAACCAAGATACGAGGGTGGTCCCAAAATCGATAATTTTCGATTTCACCCTGTATCTCAAAAACCAAGAGGGCCATGAGAATTTTGTTGACGGCATCTTTAGTCTCACAAAAAAGTAGCACACTGTCGCGAAAATCGCAGCTCTCTATCTTCAAAAATAACCGAGATACCCCGTAAAAGTGCCCAAAATGGGACACCCTGTAAATTAGCATTTTCTCAATACTATAGTCAGCTTCGCCATCTGGTAGGGGAGGTAGCGTCAAATTCAACCGTGATTATACTGAGGCTGGGTTTTTCAGTGTAGGATTTCTTGATGTTGATCAGAAAAAAACGCCTATGTCTACTCCTATTCTTATAATAGGTACGAGTAAGTCGCAAAAAAAATTCGGGGTAATAATGAGTAGTAATTCATATTTTTTAACAAACCTTATACATTATATGGATAAAAAAATAATATTTTTTTTGTTGTCATTTAATGCTGGTTTGTTTACTGTTTGGATTCACTATGACTATGTATAATTAATAAACATTGCTGTCTACATTGAGATGAAATGGCCACTGGCTCTTAGACTATATAATCCCCTTTGTGTTGCAGGAGCCGCGAATCATTGACCTTGAACAAATGGCACTGGGTCCGGGTATATAGAGAAGGCCGAGAGGGCATTTTGCAAGTGGACAATGCCAGCATAGTTCGTGGTTACTCTGGCACACCCCTAACCGAACTCAACTTGCAAACCCCCTTCTTCATCGGATCTTTATCGTAAGTTCTCTTTCCTCGATGGCTTTGTTAATGCGCGTATATACTGAACGACATGGAAAATACAACAACCAGTGTGCACCAATGAATATACGGGAACATGTCAGTCATGACTGCATTAAGTATTGAAGGTTGGTCTGTCAGTTTTGGATATTTTTGCACTGTATTTTGAAAAGCATCCTATACAAAGAGGACTATCTCTCTCGTATCCGCGAAATGAGATAAGGGCACTAAAAATTTCATTTTCAAAGTATTTTTAATATTCACATCCTGGTATTTTTTTTTTGATTCGTCGCTGCACTGTTACGTGACAAAGTTTTGATCCACTCGTATAACAAACAAAACCCTGTTCTTGCTTCCTTCATTTGGCTCTCAACAAAAGCCTAAGTAGTATAACTAAACATTCATGGTATCAATAAAGACCAATAAGATATCAAGAGCAAAAACCAAGACCATTATGAGCAGGCGACAGAAAAGATCTGCCTGTGCGCCATCTAGTATCCGAAGGTAACGGCAAACCAAAGAAAATCGTTGCTAAACAGCAGCTTCTTTTCTTGGTGGAATGCCACGGTGCGTTCGCTTGACCAACCAGAAGAGCGCGGGTTCTGCATATGAGAGTCGATATACGAGGGTTGCTCTATAACTATCTGTTTCACGCTTATTAGCGATCATCAGTGCGCCATAATAAGCGTGAAACAGCTGTCTGCCTACTGGTGGATTGACGGAGATATAGAGCAACCCTTGTAAGACCATTATGGTTTAAACATATCATGAAGCTGATAGAATTTACCTCGTAGCACAAACTGACAGTTGACAGACATTATTGATTACATCAACAAAGCACTTCCTTTGCAGTTTTATACACAGTGTGATGAGTGTATAGACAAAGTAATCTGCAGTTTTCAAATAATTTTGCACTTCTAGTGGTTTCAGGAAATTAAATTATGTATGAATGTAGTACTAAATATGTCCATTACACAGAAAGTACAAGTTAACGGGGATGCCAATCCATCTCAATGTGGGAAATAATTTACAGCGATGTTTGTATAGTATAGAACTGTGCATATAAGTCGTTATAGTAAACAATTTTTTCAAATAACTTTTTCCAGAAAACTGAAAAAATGAAGTCAAGTTGATTGATTCAGTACTTCCCACACATTACGCTGATACCAGTTTATTATTTTCCCATAGCATGAAGCTTTAGTCTAAGATCCCTTGCAACCAAATAATCGCCAGCCCCCCCCCCCATAAAATTGTCTTATGCTGCTAGGTCTTTCCTTCACAGGTCAATGGACAGCCTATTATCGATACTACAAACTTCTCAGTTTTACAACCCCCCCACCCCCCAACCTCCTCACTTTCACCCCCACCCAAAAAATTGGTAGGAAATAATCAGGAACACCTAAAACATCTAAAAACCCTTCGTTCTTTGATTATTGCTACGCTGCCACTGACACGATTTTTAACAAACATAAGCGTTTTTCATTCTCACCACGGTAACAATATACAGTGTCAAAATTTCATTAGAATCAATTTAATGGTGTCCACGTAACAAAATACAAAACGATTTGAACCAATAAATTCTCGTATGTATACAGAAAATTCCCTTAGTTTCCGTAATAGGCTAGGCAATGTTCGGATGGACCTAAAAAGGTGATTTGTGTCGCTAGATCTTCCTCCACAGGTTAGTAGATAGCCTATTATGAGTACAAGAAATTTTTTAATTCTGCAAAAAGTTATTTGCAAAAGTTGTTTATTTAAACGACACCTCTGCACAGTTTGAAAAGACTATCAACTAAGGACTCATTCTGTATATATAATACCTATCAATGTTGTAAATACTCGTATGGTAGCTTATCAAATTTCATTTCTTTAAATACAGGCCAAAGTTGAGAAGAAATATTCTTGGGCCAAGTAGATCCATATTGAAAAAAAAGTTGCTGGTGGTCATTGCCAAGCAACTGAACGTTAGATATGAGGAGAAGAAAAGGCTATTTAGGTAAGGTGCATCTGACACCTTAACATATCTTCAGAAAAGATAACCCACCACAAATATCTAACAAAAATCTTCCATCCATCTCTCTGATGTCTTCATAGCGCTCAGCACATTTTTAACACATTAATGCCTTGCGGTAAAGAGTTAAAATGTAGGCAAAATACATCTACGGTATTCTAAGTTTCTGTATAAAGTAGGTATGCAAGGTCCTTAGACCTAACACCAATGTATTTTGAACTTTGTGGTCTCATGAGGATTTGACAATAAGGCAGGTCAGATGAGTGTGATCTACACAGATTTCTGGAAGGCTGCCGACAAAATATGTCATACCATCCTTTTAAGTAAATTATGCAGCTTTGGCTTCATTGATCAGATAACATAAGATTTTTTGAGACGTATTTTAATAGTAGATTGCAGTAGCTCTACTACAATGGATATAAGTTGTACAAACATGTTGCTTCATCGGGAGTTGCACAGGGATCCAATCTGGGTCCCCTTTTACTTTTGTTGTTCATGGATGATACCTCCAGCACTGAATTTTGATGACTTTTTATATGCCAACGTCTAATTTTTTTCACATAAACGTAACATACCATATTTTTTGTTTATTTTTTATTGTTGTATTTATCTTTGTTGGTTAACTGTTTGATTGGATAACCATTTCATAGTTTCATTATGTACATTGTCCTGTAAATATGGTTTTGTTCATCATCATAATCACAATGTCTTAACAGACATGTTGTGAATTCGTGAACTCGTAAAATGCATTTACTCATTTTACGAGTTTCTCTTGGGATATCTTTAAGATCTTCAATGTAGTAGTTTCCCATCTGCTTTCTGCATCATCATGCCTTTGACCAGATGGTATCTACTGGTTCATCTGCCTTTAGGAGCGATTTCTCACCCCAAGGACAAGAAGGTGTCCTGACTCTACTCAACTCGTCCACCCAAAGCTGTTGGTTGAGGAGAGGTTACTGCTTATACCGACAGTAGTTCGGTTCCTTTTAGTCGTCTTTTACGTCACGCAGGATATACGATGGGAGATATTCTAACCCGCCCCCACACGGGGGCAAATTATTATTATAAGAATGAATAAAATGGAAAACGCAATGAAAAAAGGCTTACTATCCTAATAGTCAGTACAGTAAAGTGTAAAGAAAATTAAAAATTTGATTTGATCCAATCTAGGTCCCCTTTTATTTTTGTTGTTCATGGATGACATACTTCTAGCACTGAATTTTGATGACTTTTTGTATGCCAACGATCTAATTTTTTTCACATAAAGGTAACATACTATACTTTTTGTTTATTTTTAATTTGTTGGTTAAATGTTTGACTGAATAACCATTTTAAAGTTTCATCATGTACATTGTCCTGTAAATATGGTTTTGTTACCGTTGGGCAAATAAAGCAAATTATTATTTAAGAATGAGTAAAATCGAAAACGCAACGAAAAAAAGGCTTACTACCAAGGGCTTACCAGACATGGGAAAGCCAGTGTAAAAGACGTGCGGATGGTGGATGCTAAAGGTGACTGCTTTGAAGAATATTGACAATTTGTACAAATATACATATACAAAAAATGTTTAAAACAAAAATATTTCATGACTATTGGGATGCTCTTTATAATACAATCAATTTACCTACAGCGCCTTGTATATACACATATCATTATTTAATAGTCAGCATTACATTTTGTTTGACTCTCGTATCGTCCAAAATCTAGTAATAGGGTACTTGCAGAAAAAAATATTATGTCGTTTACGCTTTCCTCAGAGCCTAGTAAATATGAAAAAATCACTTGTTTGGTTTTTTGGAATCGGCTGTGAGAGATATTCCAAAAATTATTTCAAATGCCGGAAAATGCCGCGCAAACAACCTCTGACGTCAGTGATATCCTATAGTGATGGGATGCAAAGTATTGATATTCGATATCGATAGCCAGTGCTAACCTAACATTTTGACATTGATCATTATAACGACAAAACACAGTCACACACAAAAGTACAAAAGTCAAAAGAATAAAAGTTAGGCTAGATTACTAATTCACTTTGTAGGTATGAGCTTGAATTAGATTTCATCTTTGGATTCATTCATAATGGAATGCGCCGAAATAAAATGATGGCTTCGATTAGTTGCGAATCTCGGTCACAAACAGGATGAACTGTGATACCTATCAGACGTAAACATGTATTGCAACGAAAATGCTAGTGGGTTAATTGCCTTTTCAAATGTGTTTAAGTATCAATAAATTGAGTCGCATTATTAAAGAAAGCTGTAGCAGTATCGACTGTCGATATCGATAATATACCTGTGACGTCAGCCCTTGTTTTAAGTCACTTGGAAAAATTTGAATACATCCTTATTTTATTTTGCAAATATCTTTTTTTGGCCGTCAGTAAAATCATGTTTTTTGTTTCCTACTGCTTCTTGATATGGTTTTCTTTACGCTATGTATACTCCCGAGGCGATTTCACGACCTCTGCAAGTACCCTATCCCATTGGCTCAGAGTCCGTCCAGCAGTATATATCCATCTTAACCCCGTGATAATTAATTGCAGGAACTGGAAGCAAATCCATCGGCTGTCAGGTGCGACGAAAGGCTTCAAAGGGGCCATCCAAAGGGTGATCCTGAATGGACATTTGCTCCCTATATCGAACTCCCTTCCGAATTGTAACCTGCGGACCTCATTTAACAGCACGGGTTGCGGGGTCAATATCGGATATTACGATGGTTTGCCCTGCTCCGTGTCCAAGAATCCCTGTCAAAACAACGGCGTTTGCATACCGGACCTCGAGGATTTCACTTGCAAATGCCCTTCGAATTTCAAGGGAAAATACTGCGAAATGGGTAAGTGCTATTCAAGTTATATGGCGTTTTACCTCGTTCGTATTTGGAATGAAAATATGCACCGTACCCATCGGTAATATGGAAACCTCTTTTTTTGAAATCGTCAGTGAAACACGAGTTTTCTGTAAGCTGGACACTGAAGTAGGCTTTTTGTTGAATTTTAATAGGCTGACTTTGCATATCTAATAAAAAATTATCGTCAAGATAGTAAAAAGCTCAGTTCGTCAACAATTGTTCATTTTTTTTTATAACTGAGCAGACCGCGCAGGCAGAGCCTAAATACCAGAGCACCGCGGCTGCTGTGAAAGGGCTCTGTTAGGGGAAGTTTGTTCACGCGAGATTTGAATGGGCCAATACCGGCAGGCCCAATAAATAATCTTCTGGCAGTCCGTTCCAAGCCTTGGACACCCTGGGAATAAATGTGCGGTTGTACCGCTCAGTTCTTGATGTATGAAGAACGACCGTCTTAGGATGGGATACAGCGGTAGCACGGGTATATCTGATAGGAGCAGTGAGCGGCGGAACGATAGAGGATAGCTCAGAGGAGCAGATTCCGTTGGAATATCGGTAGAAGAGTGAGAGGTTACCAACAACACGCCGGTGAGAAAGTGACTGAAGGTGGCGCGTTGAGGCCGGATCGCCAATTAGTCGAATTGCCCTTCTCTGGACGGCATCTAGTATAGACAGGGTAGTAGGGGCAGCAGCTCCCCAGACATGAGAGCAATACTCCAGGCAAGGTCTTATCTGGGCTTTATATAGCGTGAGGAGGTTACATGGTGAGAAATACTTTCTGGCTCTAAATACGTACCCAAGCTTTTTACCAGCAGATGTAGCAATTGACGCGACGTGTTCGTGCCAGAGGATAGCTCAGAGGAGCAGATTCCGTTGGAATATCGGTAGAAGAGTGAGAGGTTACCAACAACACGCCGGTGAGAAAGTGACTGAAGGTGGCGCGTTGAGGCCGGATCGCCAATTAGTCGAATTGCCCTTCTCTGGACGGCATCTAGTATAGACAGGGTAGTAGGGGCAGCAGCTCCCCAGACATGAGAGCAATACTCCAGGCATGGTCTTATCTGGGCTTTATATAGCGTGAGGAGGTTACATGGTGAGAAATACTTTCTGGCTCTAAATAGGTACCCAAGCTTTTTACCAGCAGCTGTTGCAATTGACGCGACGTGTTCGTGCCAGATCAGATTTTCTGTAATGTTGACCCCTAACAGCTTGAATGAATGACTTCTTGGCAGAGCCTGGTTGTTCATTAGAACCTGGTGTTGGCTTTGGCTCATCCTCTATTTTATTGCCCTTTGCCCTTAAGATGCCATCAGTGGCATACACAGCTTAATCTGTAGGGGGGGGGGTTACAGTAATGCGCAATGTAATAATGTTATAGATGTATATTGATTCTTCGTTCATTTATTAGAAGACTGTTCTAAAACTGTTTCTGGAGCAACTGGAATAGCACAATGGATATTTAAGAACGCCAAATCATTGAGAATAGGAAGGTTCGATAGGTATAAATATAGTTTTAGCTAATACTCCAGGCCCATGGAGGGGGGGGGGGAGGTTCGAACCCTGACAACCCCCTCGTATGTACGGCACTGGGTGCCATTCTTTCCATTAAATTTTATTTTGGGATGTAGGTTATATAATGAAAAATAAACCATTGATGAACATATTATATTTATATCTAATAAAAAAAAGAATCGCCAAAATCTGGCCGAATTTAGTGTATCCTCCCCCCGCCTGTTTAGAATTTTTGCTAAATGATGAACTGAACGTAACAGCATAACATCTCACAAAAAATTCTTCACCAAACCAAACTTTTTGAAGATATGTACAGCGGTTACTGAGATTATGCTCAGAAATAAGATTTTCTATGACTGAAAATTTTATTCATATTTCAGTTGATGAAGACAATCTAGCACTAAAATTCAACGGCTTGACTTTCCTACAATACAGAAACAGAGGATACAGAAGGTAAGAGCTGCAGTGAAATCATGAGGCATCAACTTTGGAGAAATGTTTTAGTGTCCTCAAAGGTGTAGATGATGAAAAATTCAAAAACAAACTCACTTTCATTCCTAAGAGAGTAGAATACACTGTAAGAATTAAAAGACTAATATGCAGCTGGCATGTGATATGAAATATACATTATTTGACTTGAACTAACATGTTTATAGTATCGGACATACAGGGTGACTTTTTAGTACCGGCTCGGTCGCTAACTCCACTACTGCAGAAGACAGCTAAAAAAGTTGTATATAAGAGTTGTAGCCACGGATATGCTCCTTGCTCCGAAAATATTTAGATTTATACAGGGTGATCCATAACTACGTGGTGATGCAAACATGCATTTTTTTAAATGAGACACCCTGAATATTATTCCATATTCAAATTCTACAAATGATTTTCGTTCTTCCAATATAGGGTATTGTTACATTATACAGGGTATTTCAAAAGTTATGACCATTTTTATCTCCAAATCGCTGTCAAATGAACGTACTGTATATGAAAAAGTGATAAACCAAAAATCATTTTTTTGACACGTATGGATGAAAAATATTGTGTAGTTTTAAAATCAGCTATACAAAAAGCCCGCGACGCATATTCGTATACAGGGTGATGTAGAATGCAAAATCCTGATTTTCTCCTTTTTTTCAAATGTAACCCCCAATATTTTATTATACCAAAGAATTGCTTTTAATATGCTCTTTCTTCTTTGTATAGCACTTGTTGTACCTACGCCCATCAGTTTTCGAGACATTTCGATTTTTCGGTAAACTTAAAATATGGCTTCTATTTGTGGTCTGCAATTTATTTATTTTGGGACACTACTATCGAATTTGTTTTTTAATTAACGAACAACTAAATTATAAGGTCATGATAGTATTTGATGAAGTCAAAACCCTGAATCATCGAGATAATAAAGTCAAGTATGCTGAGGAAACAATTTTATAGGCGTCATGCATAATTATCAAGCAAATTTATCAGGTATACATTGAAAAAATGACGGTTTTCATAACCTGCTCAATAATTCCGTACTGTGTGAAAAGCGAGCATTAAAAATTAATTTTTCCATTGAGGGTAATTAGGAGAATCTTTGAGAAATTTCCTACATTCTAGAATGTATCCACTATCAACAGCAATACTCAGAACGGAGGCACTCTAAAACTAATGCGTTTGAAAGATTGAAGAATCGTTTTATTTGGATAATATTGATAGATCTGCTTGATAATTATGCATGACGTCTATAAAATTGTTTCCTCACCACACTTGACCTATATTATCTCATTAATTCAGTGTTTTGACTTCATAATGTACTATTATGGCCTTCTATTTAGTTGTTTATTAAGCAAAAATAAAATTTGAGTATTTTCTCAAAATAAATAAATGTTAGTGACCAAATCGAAGGTATATTCAAAATTTGTAGAAAAATCGAAATATCCCAGAAACTAATGAATGAAGCCATAACAAGTGCTATACAAAGATGAAAGAGCATATTAGAAGCAATTCTTTGGTATAATAAAATATTGGGGATTACATTTAAAGAAAGAGAGAAAGTCTGGATTTTGCATTCTACATCACCCTGTACACGAATATGCGTCATGGGCTTTTTTTATAGCCGATTTCAAAATTAGAAAATATTTTTAATCGTTTCGTGTCAAAAAAATGATTTTTGATTCATTACTTTTTGATATACAGGACGTTCGTTTGACAGCGATTTGGATATAGAAATGGTCATAACCTTTGAAGTACCGTGTATAATGTTACAATACCTTATATTGTGAGAAGAGAAATTATTAGTAGAATCTAAAAATGGGATGGGTGTCTCATTTAAAAAATACATGTTTGCATCACCACGTAATTATGGATCACCCTGTATAAATCTAAATATTTTCCAAGCAAGGAACATATCCGTGGCTACAACTTTTATATACAACTTTTTAGATATATTCTACAGTAGTGGAGTTATCGACCGAGCCGCTACTAAAAACTCACCCTGTATATAATTTCAATGTATACTCAAGAAATACTTTACCAAAATTATAGATCTTTTGAGTTGCGCTAATGAGGATTCTAAACATTTCTTATTAACCATAAGACAGCTAACAATCACTAACACTACTAACCTCACTAACAGTGAAAACGCTTCATTTGAATTCGAAGACATTGAAGAACAGTACAATAGAACATCAGATGAAGACGAAAATAATATTGAATATTACGAAGACGTGGATTTTGAAATTGACGATTTTGATTTCTCGTAAGTAGTAACGTGTGAATTAACAATTTCTAATCTGCATGTTAATTTGATTTGTAGTTTCGATATTCTTCAAATTGTTGAACTCGGTAGACAATGGCTTCAGGATTACGCTGTTAATGCTTATTATATCTAAGAGTATTTTGGAACTATGTGAAAATAAGGCTATTGTTATGTAGTTACCACGCTCCATAGCATAATTATAGTTCTGCACTGAAGCTTTTTTTATTTAGCGTATGGTTATATAGTACACATGAAAAAGTCATAAAAAAGTAGACTTTTTTTTATTTTTTTTTTTTTAGTTCTTTTTATTCTTTTTTGTTTTTTTTTGCGATCTAAATAGTAACTAGGCTATAGATTAAGCCTAGCTATCCGTTGTTTAAATGTCTCACTTTGCTAGTATCAGAGCTCATGATAACCTTGAACGATCTGGCTGAAAGGATGTTGTTTACTTGGCACTGAAGGTACTGAGGGGGTGATCAGAACAGCAAGTTTACGAGGGTGGTCCCAAAGGTACCAGGCCCATCAAAGACAACACAAGCATGTTGGACACCTTCGGTAGCCTTTTTATCGTTTAAGTCTTTCAATGCAGTGTTGAATTAATCCTTGGTTATTATATTTATTTTGTTAAAACATCATTAATACAATCGTCGAATATTTCTAGGAGAAAGCCAGAACGAGGCAACAGATACGAACTTAGGATCCGAACGTTTGTACCTGATGGGCTATTACTATGGAGAAGTAAAAACAGAAATATGGCTGAAGACTACCTATCCGTGGCAATTGTGGATGGATATCCAGAATTCAGTTTTAATCTAGGATTAAGAAACACATTCTGGGCAATCAGGTATATACATTTTTAGGTTGAAAGGGGGAATCGAATTTGCAAGCCAATTAATTTTTGGTTTTAAGATATTTACTGCCGCAAATCAATTGGACAGTCAAATCTTCTGATATAGCGAATCGTATTTAGATATACATCTATCACAATGAAACTATTCCAAATCTATTCCATGCATAGTAAGGTGTCTAGTACAGCTTTACAATTAAAAGAAGATTTCTCAACAATGTATTTGTTAATAACATTTCCGTAAGCCATACAGCAATTTCAAAAAAAAAAATAAAAAGCAAAAATAACTTGAAAAGTATCAATAACCTCAGATGTTTGATCCTCAAGACATCCATTCCAAGTATACAGTGCGTCCCAGCTAAAATTTGCCACCTACCTTATCTCTGAAATGATAAAAAAATTAAAATCGCCGTGATACGTCGACTTTTATCTCGAGAGGGGACTATTCCACCGAATTCGTCATGATTGTGCCATCGACACCCTTACCCCCAGCAACCCCTACTTCAAAACCTTATACTGTATTCACAGCCAAGCTAGACCAAATGAAAACAAGCCCGCGTGCGTGATCGGCTCATGTTGGTAGGGTCCCTAATAGTCCAGTACACTATGTGTGAATTGTATGTTATAATCCGGCAAGTAAAAACCCCCAAGACTGACCAAATATGCGATGTCAAGTGTTCGTTGTCTAAATTATCACTTCAATCTGGCAACTGGCTACTTTTAAGTTGCAATGGGTTAATAGGGCAACTCTTTTAAATAGTAATATAAAATTCCATAATTGCACTGGACTATAGCTGGTGCGTTCACAGATGGCAGCGGACAGTTACCTCGCTAATGCTGCATGCCACTGTTTATGTGGAGTCTATCTTGGGATTGAATATACAGTAGATGATACCACCATAATACCATAATTGTGGTACATCATTTTGGAGGAAATTTATTTAAAAATACAGCAGCGTAACCGGTTTGAAGATTGATTCACTATTATGGAAGTTAATAAAAAAAATTGTGATTATTAAAATGAAGTATTATTTTCACTACCTGAAATATTATTATCGTAAGAAATGTTCCAAATGTGAGCCATTTCGTTTGATATAGACGTACAGGCGATATTCAAACTGTCCTCGCACAATTCTCAAGTAAAGATCTTCACTTGACATACTTTTCAAGAGTATGGAGCTCCTCCACATTCTGTCGTAACGGTACCGACTTTTAAATAACAATTTCTCAAAGCGATGGATTGGAAGGCGAGGACCAATAGAATGGCCTTCGAGATCACCTGATTCATCGCCACTAGACTTTTTTATGGGGACATTTAAAATCCAAAGTTTGTATCACACAGCCCGATTCTATAGACGATCTTCGCAGAAGAATTGAGGTTTTGAATAAATTTTTTGTTGTCATAAATGGAAAGATCATATATAAGTTTTATAACAAAACTGTTTTTGTTTTCTTTTTTTTTCGCAATAATTCAAAAGTTATATCAAAATAAAAATGAGTTTTTGAATCGAGTACCGAAAACATGCCGACGGCTCCCAAACCCGTGTGACGTCACCATGGCGGTCAAGATGCTCCTTTGACCAACGACGTTCCTTTGACCAACGATGTCCTACTCCGATACTAAATTCTAGATTCCCAACCAATCGCGAAAATACTTGCTGGTAACTAGTGTATATTTGTTGCAACATAGACGATGAATGAAGTTTGCAGCTAGAGACTAAGTCTACGATCGAAATAAATATATTTTTGAAGTTTGAAGTCAGTACAGATTCAAGTAAGTAAGTACCTAATCAAATATGCTTCGTTGAAAAGATCCGCAGTCCTTCCAACTTTTTTTTATTTTTTTTATCAAAAAATTTATTGATGTATTGTGCTTTTTGCACTTTGCACATTTTTTCTACGATCAACATAAATATGTGTAAATATCAAATTTTGTTAGCCATATTACTCGCACTGCACAGTGCTTGTTAAATTTTTATGAAAATTTAATTGTTAAGCTTCATTGCCCAAAGTTAAATAAATAATAATACCAAGTGATAGAATGTGATTACGAGTTTGAGTTAGGTACTTTTTTACATTAAAAAGCTTAAAAATGAATGAATTGAATGGATGAAGGGATTTTGTTTTATTAACAAACTATCACATTTCAAAAAAAAATAATGGCGATTGATATTGACGGACAAAGCTCATTTCCACTGATTTTTTTAATTGTCCACCGCTCCTGTACTTAGTTTTTGCACTGTGCAGTGCAAGTAATATGTCTAAAAAAATTTGATTCAAACACATGTTTATGTTGATCGCAGGAAAAATGTGCGTAACAGGTCAAAAAGCACATCAATCAATTTTTTGATAAAAAAAAAAGTTTGAAGGCCTGGGTTTCGATCCAAAGACCCTGAGATCCACTATCGGACTCTCTAACCACTGGGCCATGCTTCCATTGAGGAGATCTTTTCAACGAAACATATTTGATTAGGTACTTACTTACTGGAATCTGTAATCTGACTTCAACTTCAAACATTCAAAAACATATTTATTTCGATCTTAGACTTCGTCTCGAGCTGCAAGCTTCATTTATCGACTGTATTGCAACAAATATCCACGAGTTACCAGTTTACCAGTACGTATTTTCGCGATTGGCTGGGAATCTAGTATCGAAGTAGGACGTCGTCGGGAGCATCCTGACCGCCATGGTGACGTCACACGGGTTCGGGAGCCGCCGGCGTGTTTTCGGTACTCGATTCAAAGACCCATTTTTATTTTCATATAACTTTTGAATTATTGCGAAAAAAATAAGACAAAAACAGTTTTGTTATAAAACTTATATATGATCTTTCCATTTATCACAAAAAAAATATTTTTTTTCTTAATTCAAAACCTCAATTGTAGATCAGTGTCGTGCAGTGGCTCCGGAGATATTGAGAAATGTGGGCGAAGACATTTTAAATTCGCCTTTACGTCGGCACGGAATGAAATGGCTCACATTTGGAAACTTTCTTACGATAATATTTTGAGTAATGAAAATAATACTTCATTTTGACTTTTTTTATAACTTCTATCTTCTATCTTCTTTATTCTTATAATTCAATCTCCAATCCGATTACACTGCTGTATTTGTCAATGAATTCCTTTCAAAATAATGTCTCATAAGTATGATGGTTTTATTTGAGATTTTGAAGTGGGGTTTGTTGAGGATGAGGGGATTGATGCCTCAATGATGACGTATTCGGTGGAAAAGTTCCACCTTGAAATACAAATCGACGTGTCACGGCGATTTCATTTTTTATATCATTTCAGAAATAAGGTGGGTGGCAAATTTTAGTTGTGACACACTGTATATAGTTTATCTATTAAAGCATTTAGTATTTATCCTTATAATGATTATATTTTTCAGATCAAAAATTAGAGTAGACGATGGGGAGTGGCATACAATTCAAGTAAGAAGAAGGAAAAGAGTAGGATTTATTTCGGTGGATGGACACCCGTCCATAAAAGGAATAGCTAGAACTGGTGCTATATCGCTTAGGACAAATTCGAAACTTTGGATTGGTAGGTATCACCATCTGACTGACTCCTTGTAGTAGCAAAATACTACTTGCCATCATGGTAATAAATCATGCTAACATTAGAGTATATTCTTTATAAAAGCAAGTTCTTCAAAATGGAGTAATATTGAACAATTTCAAATAGCTCTTGAACTAATCGCTTTAGACCCCAAGTGTGCGAGTTTGTAATAATAGGAAAAGATACTATAATTGTTCTAATTTACAGCCCCAAAATTATAATTCGCTACTAGTGTCCAGTTCCGATATATTGCTTGTCTTAGTCGTCGTGGGACACCCTGTATACAGGGTTAGTTTTTAGTACCGGCTCGGTCGAAAACTCCACTACTGTAGAAGACAGCGAAAAAAGTTGTATATAAAAGTTGTAGCCAAGGATATGCTGCTTGCTGAGAAAATATTTTGATTTATACAGAGTGATCCATAACTACGTGGTGATGCAAACATGCATTTTTTTAAATGAGATACCCTATATATTATTCCATATTCACATTCTACTAATGACTTCCGTTCTTCCGATATAGAACGTTGTTACATTATACAGAGTATTTCAAAAGTTATAACCATTTTTATATCCAAATCGCTGTCAAATGAACGTACTGTATATCAAAAAGTGATGAATCAAAAATCATTTTGTTACACGGATGGATAAAAAATATCATTTGGTTTCAAAATCGGCTATAAAAAATCCCGCGACGCATATTCGTATACAGGGTGATGTAGGATGCAAAATCTAGATTCTCTCTCTATTTTCAAATGTAACCCCAAATATTTTATTATACCAAAGAATTGCTTTTAATATGCTTAATTGCTAAACTTCGCCACCGATGCCCCATCCTGATGTAAGCCTCATCTTACATATGTTTATTTCTAATAAAGACGAGTTATTATTATATTATTATACTGTGTTCTAATTTTTTCAGGAGGCGCAGCGGTACTACCTCCAAACCTCCCAAGTGCGTACTACAAAGGCTTCGACGGATGTATCAAGCAGATATTAGTGAACGCTAAACCGCTCGATTTATTAGCTAACAATGATTTAAGCAAAATTCATTTCTGTCATGATAATGAAATCTAAATGTAGTCGTATGTTTGTACTTAAAACTAAAGATTTCAAACTGTGAGACTGATATTGTACTCCTGACTTTTTCCAATTTTAAATTTAGCTTTGTTGTCCCAACATTGTTGTACATAGTTATATGTTGAACAAAATGCTAATCTTCGAGTGCTAACAGAGCAGACCGAAAAATGCAAGCCTTCGGAGCCAGCGATTTCGTCAAAGCTATCAAAAATATGCATACCAATTGAATTTTCAGTTTGCACAATTTTGGACATATACCGGGTGTCCCAGAATTTCCTTGACACGTGATATTTTCGTAACGAAAAACGGTTCAAGCAAGAACTGAGTGGTACTTTTGAACGTACTATAGGGTCTATCATACCATGCATTCAAAACATTTTTTTTTGTACGTCAACCCCTGAAACTGACCCCCAACTTTTTTTTCAAATAGCACCCCATAGGTTTTCCTACATAAATGATATCTCCATTTTATTTAAAATCTTGTGGTACCTTTAATTTTATATGCAAACTTCTTTTTTCCGTAAAATCATAAGCATAAGGCAAATGAAATGATAATTTGTTTGACGCCTGATATTTTTGTAACAAAAACTGATAAAAAAGAAAAGTAAATGGGTTTTTCAAGGGTAATGAATGACCTATCATTCCTTGCTTATGAATCATTTTTTTCTTACTTAAACTCCTGCAATCCACCCCTAGCTTGTTCTTTCAAATTTTAGTCCACAATTTTGCCTGGAAAAGTAAATTATTTACTTGAATTTAATTATCGTAGTGCCTTACTTTTTATGCCCCTACTGCAATTTATCGTTAATATTTTTCGTTTAATCCATGAAATCGTAAGCATAAATGAATTAGAACACATGTGTGGAAAACATTTTTTTTATTATCATGAATCAACTAATAAAAAAAATGTTTATAACAAGTGCTCAAATTGCACTCCTCCGGCTCCAACACAAGCTTCAAACCGTCGCAACAGCTCCCTTGTTTGTCCCTAATCATCTCCATCGTAACAGTACGACAAGCGCTACGGATGGCTGTCCTGAGGTCCTCTAAATTAGTTGGACAATTTTGAAAAACAACCTCTTTGAAGTAACCCCACAAGAAATTTGAAAGAACAAGCTAGGGATGGATTGAAGGGGTTTAAGTAAGAAAAAAATTATTCATAAGCAAGGAATGATAGGTCATTCACTACCCTTAAAAAACCTACTTATTTTTGTTTTTACCCGTTTTTGTTACAAATATATCAGGCGTCAAACAAATTATCATTTCATTTGCCTTATGCTTATGATTTTACGGAAAAAATAAGTTTGCATATAAAATTAAAGGTACCACAAGATTTTAAATAAAATGGGGATATCATTTATGTAGGAAAACCTATGGGGTGCTATTTGAAAAAAAAAGTTGGGGTGAGTTTTAGGGATTGACGTACAAAAATAATGTTTTGAATGCATGGTATGATAGACCCTATAGTACCTTCAAAGGTACCACTCAGTTCTTGCTTGAACCGTTTTTCGTTACAAAAATATCACGTGCCAAGGAAATACTGAGACACCCGGTATATATGTGTATGTATGATGTATAACACGAAATAAACTGTTGAAAAGATCAAGAGAGACATTTTATGTCAATTCCCAAACAACAGTGAGTCATTTGGAACATACTAAGAATATACTTACAAACACGAAATATATCGTATTTCTATATTTTTCAGTTTGCTTATTATTAAGATAGCAATTTTAATTATATACTTACTCCAGCTAGGATACTAGTGTATGTTTTTAACCATAGCTTTGAAAATATCGGAGGTCTTATCTTAAATACTTTCTTTCTTAGAGATGAGTATCAGAGTATACAATGTTAAAAACAGGGTAACTTAATCTTTTTTGTAAATGTATCAGTTTTACTGTTTAGAATGGTGAATTATATTCAAAAATCTTACGTAATCGTGTTATACTTGTGATATGTAGCGCAAGATGTTTAGCGGAAACTGTTAGATCTTAGTATAGCTTTTATGTAAATAGTATATGACACATTGGACATAAAAGTAGTTATCAAAATGATTTGTAGACTACCATTCCCATCCCAAGTAGCAATGGGATACATAGAACATATGTTTGTGTACCACTTAGTAAAAGGCCTGCATTTTTAGTCTGTTCACTACAAACAGGAAAGTTGCCATAAGCTGTAACCCCTTAGTTCTTATAACATTCACTATTGACGTACACTATTTTTACAGCCTTTATAATTACTGCTACCTCGAAGGCTATGCCTTGAATGAGGTTTTGGCATTGACATGTTGGAAATATAGGTACATTGGAATTTAGCTAACCTAACTTCACTACTGCCTCTCTTTGGTCTGATATGTTTGTCCCAGAATTTGTACGCGTTTCAATGATTTGTTCTTCATGACCTTCGATGGACCCCTCCTAAGCTCCTGGGCAGCAGTGTGCATTTTTCTTTAAAGCATTATCATATTACTCTACAATTTCAATAACAACATAATCATAATAATCATTGTCTAAAGGGCCCCACAGACATCGTTCTTTTTCATCAGGTTTGAACGACGTGCCAACCGATCACACTCATTTCGGTCCATGTGTGCCGAAAAACCGTCGTGTTGACCGTCGCACTAAGGGTTATTTGGCCGATCTAGGCGGACATAATTCAATTTCACAAATCTTAATCCAGAAATGAGCAAATGACATTTTGCAAAAGTTAGATAAATTATGTATACGGAATACGCATAACGCCCCTCCCCTCCACAGCGTTTGCGATTTCTGCAAGTCTAAACCTGATCACTATTAGATTGTAAATACATTTCTCTGTGCAGCAACTGCTCCAGAATTACGTATTTTCAAGTATTGTAGCTCATCGGGATTATATTGTTTATTACTTTATTATGGAGTCGTGTCAGGCGGGTATGTATTTATGTATTCACTATAACTAATTTGCAGTTTTACACCTATTATTTAGGTACAATAAGTGAGGTTAGGTTACATTTACGTGATAATTTCGTAAACTCGAACCATGTAGTTGTACTTCAGGGTGAATCCGGATGCCCATTTCTTGAAGGATATTTAGCTAAGGGTTTCTTGTACCAGGATATATAAAAAACGATTCCACTTTCAACTGCTTTCAGAAATTACGATTAAATAAATCCAACAAGTACGACAAAATATTTTTGTGGGCATTTTTTGAATTTAATTACTTATATATGTTGTTACCAGCAGAATCCAACAAGAAGGTCCTGGATAATGAATCTTCAGAAAATGATTTAACTACGGAGATGTCTTCAGATGAGGAGCAGTCTTCCTAGATGTTTTTAAGGCACATTTGAATATGTATATAATGACAGGTGTATCAACTAATTTCGGAATAAACCGTGAATAAAATCAAGTCATACCATTTGCGTCTTAAGAATGTTTTGATTAGTTTAAATGTCACAACCTGAAACTATAACACATTATAAATATATATAATAGCACAAATAATTTTGTCCGGCTAGATCGACTAAATAGCCCTCTGTGGCGTCGTTCCAAAAAATCTGTCCGAGCTTGATTTTACTCGTCGGTTTGGAACGCCATCGCGCAATTCGGTACATGTGTGGCCGTTCATCGTGCAATCACGACGGGATTTTGCAGTGTCGTTCTGGTTGCCTTCGAGTAAGCCTATCTAGGGTTAGCGACACCTATCAAAAATGTGCTGTCAGACGTTCATGAGAGGAAATACTTTGTCTCATCCAAGTATCCTGTTTTTTATTAGAGGTGCTACTGAATTGAGTAATTCTAAGTATGTTTCTTCATCCATCCGCAAATAATTATACCAATCCCCTGGTTCAGACGCAATTCTTCTAAATAGATTTATATGGGAGAATTGGCCTCTTTCTAAAAGCCACTGTTTCACCCATTTAGAACGTTTTTTCTTGCTGTATTTCACTTTAATAGCTAAAGCCACCGCCAATGCTAAAGTAGTATCCATGTTAACGGACCAAAAATTTGCGAGAAACTGGAAGAAAACCGAACAGTGTGTGGAGGTATCGTTCCATCGGTTTAACCGACATCGGTTGGCACGTCTTGCAAACCTGATGAAAAAGAACGATGTCTGTGGGGCCGTTAAGGCAATCTCTTTCGTAGCTGTTGATGGTTCGTCAAGTGCTGCCCCCTTCAGTTGGTCTTTCAAAGTAAGATAGTCTCGGCCTTCCCTCTTGATGTCTGCCTATCCAATTTTCCTTCCAATATGTTGTCATGAAGTGGTTATGCCTCATCAGATGCCGAATTAGATTTCTGCCTCACCTAGCGTCTTAGAAAGCCCTACCATCCATTTTTCTTTTTATTCATCGGTTCCAATCTTCTTCTAGGACAGTCCTTCATTCTCCAAGTTGAATATATACATAGTATAAGGGTTCTTGATATGAGTTTTACTTCTATTTTTTTTTTGTTAACTGCTTTTGTTATGTACTAATACTGTAATACTTGAAACATGCTATAGATCTTTTTTTATGTGAATTCTTGCAATAATTGCAAATTAAAGCATTATGTGAAATCTCGATTGATACTACTAATAACCTTGGTCGTTTTTCAAGTAATACACAGAGGAGATCAAAGTAAATAGATCCTGCTTGTCCTTGATTTTTAAGTTTTGAACTTAAACATGTTTATAAATATTTTCAGATATTCACTATTTTATACATTGAAGACTTGTGTTCCATGGTTTCATAGTTTTTCAGTAGCCTACGTGCAGACTTCTGTAAAAAATCTAATTGGTATTTCTTGCACCTGTAGAGTCAATGGGGTTACAGTTGGTGAGGCAACACTGTGAAACAATAATGTAGAGGAGTATTCTTAATGTTGTATCTAGTCTTTTTATGTTAACGTAACATGGACTTAGCCCTACTATATCTCAGTTATATTTTGTCCAACTTTATAAGTGCCATATTTTGAATGCTTCAATATTGGCCTAAGCATATAACGAATTTTGTATACCTAAAAGGTGAATTTTAGGCAAGATAAAAATTACCGTGGCTATACAATAATTAATTCATAGGGAATCATTTTTGACAAAAAAACAAAATAATCGTAATTTCTATCTTCCTAAAAATGCTTGCGCAATAAGGAAAACAAAACAATGAACATCCTTGTGTTAATTTTAAGCGAAAATCGTTGTTAGTGAACTATTTATTGATAGTTTACTTTCTGATCAGCTGGTGGGTAGTTTCGCTTTAAAAAAAAACTGCCGTGTACGTTCAACTTAGCTTGATAGGAAGAAGAAAGCAAAAAAACCCGTATGATGCTTAAATCAGCATTGTGAGGAGTATGCTACAAGGTTTTAGTTATAACCAGATGAACTGTGATTACTAAATTATTTATTCCTTTATTATTAATATATATTATATCCACAATGACATAATACTACCAACATTTTTCCAAATTCACTACACCACTGTACAGTACACTAAAGAGTTAATAGTTCATGAGGTGATACTCCTCCAAAATGGTTTGAATCATGTACTCTCAAGTATGCCAAATTTTAGCATTATTCTTATTGCTATATTCCCACCAGCTGGTTATATAGGTACATGCAGTTTTATATTATTCCAACAAGCTATCTTTTGAGATACAATAACATGTGCATATCGCCACACATACGAACTCATATCGAAGTTGTCTTAGCAATAATGATTTTACATAGATCTTTTTGTTTTTCATTCGACTGTAAATAAATAGTATTTTGAAATAATTTTCAGCAGTATTAATCAAAGTATAACAAAGCAAAAGTAACACAATCATGTCTTGGACACGTATCACATTTGTTTAACATATCAAAAAATTGTTGGAAATAACCATATCCCATGCATACCCAATAGTAAGAGATGAAAACACATTGGCAATTAGAATCAAAGTATCAAAGTGCATACTTTATGTCTATTATCTCAAGCAGTGACATATAACTGACAGCACTTGCCAACAATATGAACCTTTTTGTATGTTGGGAAAAATACCTAACAGTATATAAGAAACATATTTTGAATTAGACTCTTGTCTGTCGTGAGTATCAAGATTTGTTCACTCCATCTTTTCCCAGAAAGTAGTATAGCCTATATCGTGATGTTGTTATATATCTTTTATATAGCTACATAGTTTTGGAGAGTTATGTTTAAAGTATTATATGTCACTGTGTTTTTATCTCAATTCCTTCGTCAACTGTAATTGAACCTCTGATGTGAAAAAGTGTGTTTATGGAAAACATAAATTAATAGAAATTTGTTTGTAAACTGATTGTTAAATGTAAATAAGCTTAATTAGGAGATGATTTAGATTACGTTGATTAGTGTATACATTTATAACTTTAGCCTGAATAGTTGAGAAAATATTAACAGATGATGTAATTTTAGAATACCTATCTTATTTTTTATTATAAATTTCTGTAAAAATGCTGCGGAATATATTTTCTTTTCTATGAAGCTTCTGGTTATTCAAAACACCCAAACACCCTGTTCCTCCTTATCCTTGTCATGACTATTAAGAACATAAAATACGTCCTCAGTGACCGATGAAAGGCCAAAGAACAAAGCTTTTTCTTTCTCTTAGGGAGCACACCACGATATTCCAAGAAGAAATATATGCGATTTTAGCTTGTGCCTCTCGAAAATCAGGGGCCTAGGATTCGGATTACTATCTCTCCTGACAGCCAGGCAGCATTAAAAGCATTGAGTGCTTGTAAGTTTACATCAAGGCTCGTTCTGCAATGTGGAAATGTCTTGGATGACATTTCGGCGAGACATCAGGTGTCACTTATGTGGATGCCAAGCCTGCGGTAATGAAATGTCGGGCGCACTCGAGGTCGAGGAATAATTTCCTGATGCGGCTGTGAGGCTGGCAGCAGGCACCATTAAAAGGAAAACAGAAGTGTGGTAGCAATTTCAACATTTTGTGTAATGAGAGGAGTGCCTGGATATCTCTGTCAAGCTATAGAACTTATTTTAGGACCTCAAAAGCCAGCTAAGGTTACTTGTGGGCCAGCTATCAAGCCATGACAAGCCAAGCCACCCGATGTGTGCACGCAGTGGCGAGGAGGAAGAGTCCTTGGCACACATTCTATGTCGCTGTGAAGCCCTTGCGTATCACAGGCAAACTATAGTAGGTTCAAGGGTCCTTGAACCCGAGGATACAAGATGGGCAGGACTCAAGGCCATCGTCACGTTTGCGATGAGGGCTGGACTTGGGAACTAGGATAAGGAAACGTATATAACTGGCCGCTTGTAGGCCTATGCACTGGTGGTTCTGGCCACGAGAAATAGGGTGACCATGCGTCCGGAAAATCCCGGACATGTCCGGAAATTTGGAGCTAAATTTTGTGTCCGGGCGGAATTACAGAAATTGGTAAAATGTCCGGAATTTGAGCCGCAATCGAAAATAGTTGGCACAACATACAGGAAAATGGACAAATACAGCTATTTGGCAGGGGAAAAAATCACAAAAAGCAGTAAAATGTCCCAAATTCAAACCCCAATCGAAAGTAGCTGGCACGACATCCCCCCCTCTCCGCCCGATAAGCCAAGCATCTGGAATTGATCTATATGGTCACCCTAACCAGAAAGTCTCTCTCATTCTTTCATTCATGAACAAGTACAATTGTCAATTATACCGGGTGTCCCACGACGATTAAGACAAGCAATATATCGGAACTGGGCAGTAGTAGGGAATTATTATTTTGGAAGTGCAAATTAGAGTAAATATATTATCTTTTGTTATTATTGTGTCACCTAATGGGGTACTTGTTTTTGGTCACGTGACGTCCGATTCAAAAATTTTAATGGGACACCCTGTATATTTGTGACTTTTTGTGTTCCTCCCGATAAAACAATTCCAACAAACTAGCACACTTGGGGTCTAGAGTGATTAATTCAAGAGCTACAGGTATTTAAAGGACTGTACCACTACCATTACGAAACACTACCAAAGTAATTCAACTGTAGGTGTACATGTTATAATCAATGGTAGTGGTACCATCCTTTAAGTACCTGTAGCTCTTGAACTAATCACTTTAGACCCCAAGTGTGCTGCTTTGTTGGAACTGTTTTATCGGGAGGAACACAAAAAGTCACAAATATACAGGGTGTCCCATTAAAATTTTTGAATCGGACGTCACGTGACCAAAAACAAATACCTCATTGGGTGACACAATAACAAGAAAAGATACTATATTTGTTCTAATTTACACCCCCAAAATTACAATTCCCTACTGGCCAGTTCCGATATATTGCTTGTATTAATCGTCGTGGGACACCCTGTATATTGGATGTAAGCTGAAATTTGCTGTTTGATGAAAAAGCTAAATAAATGGTTCGTTTTTCATTGCAGTCATTATAGTAGAGCTCTATATTTCTTTGTGCTCTACTCACATCAAAAGTTTATACAACCAATCGAACAGGAGAATTAATTTTCTTCAAAATGACACAGATTTACTGAACTATTACGTGAACACAAAGCGCGCAAACACAGTGGGGCTTTTTAGTGAGTGTGCAAGGGCGTGCGAAGGCGTCCAGGTGCCGCATGCAGGCTCACCTGCTCAACTGAGTTTTCGACCGCTTACCAGCGTCGGACGCCCGCTTGAACGCCTCTATAGTAACAGAAATTTAGTTTGCTACCTGGTTTCGTCTGTGCCGGTCGAAAATGGGATAAAGAATTACTTATAGCTTCAGTGTTTGCGAAAACCCCTATTTGGGATAAAAGACACAAGCTGCACTATAACCGCACTGCGATAGAAAAATCTAGGAAGCAATGAGCATTTAATGATGTTATAATTATCTTATACCTGGCGGGCCAGCCCAAAGGATCTGTCCGACACGGGAATTCCCACCGAACCCATGTCGTTCCTCATGCGTTGCCAAATGCAGGAGCCTCCTTATTATCTCAAAATAGATAATTTTCGCGATCCCAATACTCCCCTCACCTATCGGTGTGTATCGGAAGTCAAAGCTATTTTAATATTAATGTTTAACTAAATAACAATGTACCCGACCAATGATAATACGAGACCCAAATATATAACGTTAGGCAATTGTATTTACTGCGTACTATCACTTAGTACCAGAGATATATTCAAATGAGCATAACACATTTATACACAACCACAACACTAGATGTAGGCTAGTTACCACAATAATTCCCAAACCAAACAAATCAGTCATGCGGCGGTCATATCTCAATTTAGCGCCAAAACGATACAACACTTCTCCCTTTTGATACCAAAAACTTGTTTACAAAGCGATTCAAACAGTCTCTAACAGAGTGGATGGCTTCCTTAATAAGACGCGCACAAGAATTCGTTGAACATGTACACTATCAGTCACATATTCATCTGATTGACAAATTTCAACTAAATGGTTCTAATGTATATGATGTGAGTCTACATATTGTATGTACTACTAGTTCATTTGACAACTTCCCACCACGAACTTATCACAAACCGCTGATTAAACGAAAAAACGCCAAGACGTCAAAATATTTGTCCAGAGAGACAACCTTTGAACCAAAAACTATTTCACCCCCTATTGTACCCTCTAGCCGCTCAGGGGAACCATTTCCAGTGTTTTTGCAACCGTCCCTCATTGTTTTGCCAATAATGGGCAACATTTTGAACCCTCATTGCATGTTTTCTATACCGTGTCTAGATGGGACTGGCCAATCTTTCTACTCTTCTTCTTGTCTGTTTTCACTGTACCATGCACTGGTGTGTTTGACTACGTGCGGAACCGGCGCCGGCCTGCTTCTACCTGCCGAGGGGACTTGGCGTTGGCCAACGCATTCCAACGCTCTCCAACGCTCCTATAAGCCGCTACTGTGAATGCCTACAAAGAAGTCCATTTTCCTCATTACTTCCGAGTTTAGATCTTTGCTAGTTCAATTCAGATCTCATAAGTCGACATAAAGCTTTCTTGACATCAAACATTCAAAAAATACTTTTGTTACTTCATTTTGTCTGGAGACCTTGGGTTTCTATTTTCTACATTGATGAATGATGGGTGCGATTCAAGTTATCATTAGTTTCTTTTAAGGATAAAATTATCATACTATATTCAGTATGTGTGTTTATGTGTTAGATTTCAGAATATCGTGACATCATAGAATTTGGAAAGTTCTTTGAGGTAATCAATAATACATAAAAATTCAATTAAACACTCTGGCACTAAACAATAAACATAAGTAGGCGGTCTTATTTACACGGCTCCTTATTGAGTCGTCATTTGTCATTTTATTACAGTGAACCTGCAGTTCTTGCTATCCAGTGGCGTAACATCACAACGATCTACATATATGAGCCCACTAGATGCTCTGCCTCTTCACATCTGGCTATTCACTGGATTGATATGTTAGGTTAGGTTGAAAATGAGTGGGGCAGAGCTGCCTCCTTCCACTGCGACTCAATTGTGGGTATTGTGGCTCACACCTTTTTAGAGTTCACCGTACAGTCCCCACCTCTTTACGCAGGCGATCAACGTTAAGGGTGAAACTTCCTTGAAGTCATGAGGTTCCAGTTGGGCAAATCCGAACGTCTGGAACCTAGCATTATCCAGTACTGGACAGGATCAAAGAATATGCTCTGCTGTTTCATCCTCCACGTAGCAGAAGCGACAGTCTGAAGTTTGTTCAAGACCAAGCTTCCGCATATGGTACCTTAGACGACCATGTCCCGTCATCAGATCGACCAGGATGCGGAGGTCGTACTTATTACATTCCATGATCCCTGGGGTGGGGCTGACTCGAGGGGTATCTTATAAATGCCTTCAAGTGCAGTAGCCCTGGTGTATCTCGCCAGTTCAGGAGTGCTTTCCTCACTGCCCAGTCCGAGACGGTATTTTTAGCGGTGCTTTTTGAAATGCCCGCGAATGGTTCTGATCCTATGAACACAGATTCAGTTCCTTCTTTTGCTAGTGCGTCGGCCAATACATTGCTTTCCACTCCGCTGTGACCCGGAACCCAAATCAGAGGTACCCTGTTTCCCGTTCCGAGTTTGTTGAGGAGGTGCATGCAGTTCCGTACCAGTCTTGAATCAACCCGACTGGAGCACAGTGCTTTCAAAGTAGCCTGGCTGTCTGAAAAGATTTTTATAGATCTGTTTGTCAGGGGCCTTTTGATTAGTTCCCTGACTCCCAGCTCTATGGCAATCATTTTTGCTTGGAAGACTGTGGTATACCTCCCAAGCTTGACTAAAATTTCAACTCTTGGATTGGTACCCACTACTCCCGCTCCTGTCCCCAGTTCAGACTTGGAGCATCAGTAAATAGCGCAAGATCAGAGGGTGATATGAAATCGCCCCTCCTCCATTCGTTCCTGCCCGGGAAAAGGACGTTATAGGATGGCTCTATATGCGCTTGGGGAACCATATAGTCCGAGATATGTTACCCAAAATGTTGTACTATGTGAAAAAAATTGAACGATAAATCTGACATAGCTAATTGTCATGCCGTACCCATTCTGTCAAGATTTTCCCTAATTCGTACTTGTATTGGACCATCTCAAATGGCTTTATGACTTGTAGGCTTGTAGACTTGTTCATAATCCACGTCTCAAAAGCATATGTCGCTGTTGGTCTTATAATAGTTGTGTAAATTCTCTCATTGGTCTTTCTGGATATATACTACTGGTTTCCTTTGATAATCCTTGCCTGTACTTCTTGTTTCTCCTGTCCCTTTTGCTCTATGCTTACCCCTAGGTACATACATTCCGTAGTCCTTTCAAAAGTATATTTCATGTTGTTGGCCATAAAAGTTAGGTTCTACTGATCATCGCAAGTTTTTCCATTGGCTCCATGACCGTATATTTTGTCTTACTTTGATTTATCTCCAACCCAAATCTCCTTGCTTCCACAGCTATCCTTGTGGTGATTTTCTCTAGTTCTTTCTTTGTTTTTGCTACTAGTGTTAAGTCATCTGCATATGCTATACATTGGTGCTCGTTTTTAAATATGGTTCCATTTGTCTTGATTTTGCTTTTCCTAATTATTGCTTCAAGCATCAGGTTAAAAAGTATCGTTGATAGACGGTCACCTTGCTTGAGTTATTGTCTCACTTCAAATTGTGGCTCACTCCCCATGCATGTAATTTTGTTCTTGGTTTTTTGTAATATCATTTTTAATAGCCTTATGAGTTCCTAGTTGCACCATTGCTTCATACATTCTCTCTGTTTATACTATCATAGGCTTGTTTAAAGTCTATGAAAAGCACATATAGTTCGATTCTATATTCATATCTTGTTACTTGTAGTTCCTTGAGAACGAATATTTGAGCTGTCGTACTCCTATCGCTTCTGAATCTAGCCTGATATTCCACTAAAATTGTTTCTTCATAACCGTCCAGCCTTTTTCTTACTGTCCAAGTACATTGTAACCTGTGTCTAAAAGAGCTATACCTCTATAATTTTCGCATATTACTGGGTCACCTTTCTTATATATCGGACATTTGAAGAAAGCCCGCATTATGTGAGTAAAAAGCAATTTCCTTATTGACAGTTGTTTCTCTAGTGTGAATGAATACCTTAATTCCTAGTCATAACTTCCAACCTTCTGTATGATCTCCCGATAACTGTTTACCGTGTTGTTTTTATTGTTGTGTAGTAATTTATACTAAATTACAGTATGTTTTATTTAACTGTATACGTATAATGTGTATTTATAATGAAATATTGTTCTTTTGACATGTCCAATACTCTTATAGTCTAAATGGATCAAATAAACTACTACTACTACTATTAAATCATTTGACCAGTCTACCGGCATTCGTTCTTTTAGCCATATTTCTCTCATCACTTCGTGGATCTTCCTTCTAAGCTTTTCTCCTCGAACTTTTTACATTTCTGCTGTTTTGTTGCTTTCTCAAGGGCTTCTATTGTTCTTCATGTTTTGTACTATGTTTTCTATTTCTTCATATGTAGGAACTTTCAAACTATCTGCGTCACCCTCCCTCACTAATTGAGTTTCTTGATTTTCTATTTCTTCTGCATCCAGCAGGTTAACAAATTGACCTTTCCAAGTTTCTGGTATTTCGTCTTAGATCAAAAAGATATTTCATCATCATCATAGTCACAATGTCTTAACAGACATGTTGTGAACCCTTAAAATGCATTAAGTCGGAGCTAGAGTATTGCCGACACGAATATTATCAATAGTTTTGAGAACTGTAGCTCGCCATCGTTCGCGATTTACTGTCAGTTCAGTGGCGCTCTTGATACTTATATCTAGCAACTGTTTCGTCGTATCCACCCAGCGTATAGGGGAACGGCCACGGCGCCGCCCACTCGAGGCGTGACCCTGAACTACAAGTTTCTCCATATTATCGCTTCTGTGAATATGTCCGAAGAATGTAAGCATCCTCATCGACACAATGGAGGATAGTCTCTTTGGATTACCGAGCTCATCCAGATAAAGATATTTCAAACATATCTAATTTTTCAAAATAAGTGGTGTTGAAATACTTCGTAAATGGTATGTATGTATGAGATTAATATCCATTCATGCGGAAAAACTGATAATTCAGTCGCATTGGAATTCCCAATTCGAGAACGGTTACCTCTAGAGATTTAAACAAAGTATATCTTTTTCACGTAAAACATATTGAGGAAACGATTTTTGTTGATACTCATATTAATGCACCAAACCGGAAAATGTTTTGACAATTTGAATAAGTTCAACGTGCCGTAAGTGGCGCCCTCTATTTGTGATAACAGAACCGTACTGGAAGCTGGATTTAATAATGATAATAATAATAATAATAAATGCTTTATTTTCCCACTGAACAATAATTATAACAACAGAAGAGACAGAAGAATTATTACAGTAAAAGGAAAACCGCAAGGGCGAGTTCACATTAAGTGCTCTACCACTCAACCCTTGATAATAACAGCATACCTGGTATAGCATCAAAAAAACCACTAGTCTAAATGTAACATCTGAGACACACATAAGCGAAAACGAGCACATGTATGGGGGGTCACCTAAAAACCTAAAACTAAGTTAACATGATAGTTACAAGATCAGACAACTACAGTTTTAAAAAAGTGTTCAATAATCAAAACTTTGAATTTCCTAAGACTTTCGCTCTTAAAAGATAATAGTACGGAATTGTATAATTTATAGATTGAAAACCTGAAACTTCTCTGAAATAAGGTAGTTTTATGAGATTCAACAACAATTAAATTTTTATTTCTGGTATTTAGATCGTGAATGTTTGTGTGAAAAGAAATTTTTTGATACAAGTATGAAGGAGTTTTGGTTGTTATTATTTTATGAAAAAGACATATAGCATGAACATTGAATCTATCTTCCATAGGAAGCCACCTCAGATCTTTTAGCCTATGTGATACATGGTCAAACTTACTTATGCCATAAATAAATCTTATGCATGAATTCTGAACACGCTGTACGCGATTCAAAGTGTCTCGACCTAAGCATGGAGCAAATACTGCTGAACAAAAATTGAACTGTGAGAGCACTAAAGTATCACACAACCTTTTTTTGTCTCTATTGGCAGATATGTTTTATGGGGATATAGTAGCCTCAAAGATGCATAACTCCTCTGTATGTTCCACGAAATACGATTTCTAAACCGCAGATCTCGATCAATTATCAATCCAAGATTTTTCGTCTTGTCTAGAATATTTATAGTGTTATTATTGATACTGATGTTAACTTTAGACTCTAGATAAGTTCGAACTAACGCTACTGATTTGGAAGGATTTAGAAGAAGAGAATGATTAGCTGCTACGTCTGCCAGACAATTTAGATCAATGTTTAGATTAATGTTCATAGTATCTACATCAGCAATTGGAAAAGATAAATAAATTTGAGTATCATCCGCATATGTATGTATAGAACACTGTTGAATGCATTTATGAAATTGGCTTGTGTAGAGCGTGAAAAGTAATGGGCCCAGAATAGATCCCTGTGGAACACCCGATTTAACTATTCGGGGTTGTGAAATTTTATCTTCGAATTTTACAGACTGGGTACGATTTTGTAGATATGATTTAAAAAGCAATAATGGCTCATCTGTAAGGCCACATGACTTCAAAATAGCTAATAGCGTTGAATGGTTGACAGTATCAAATGCTTTGCTAAAGTCTAACATGACCAATATTGTGCAGTAATCGCTGTCCAAGGCTTGAATAATATCATCAGTTATATGAAGTAAAGCTGTTGTGCAACTGTATCCAGAACGGAAACCTGACTTATTTTCATCTAAATATTTGATAAATTGACGAGCCAGTACTTTTTCAGTAAGTTTTGATAATCCACATAAGATACTTATGGGCTTGAGGTCAGAGAGACTTTTAGGATCGCTGAGCTTAGGTATGGGTATAATCGAAGCATTTTTCCATGAAGTAGGAAATTTTGAAGTGACAATAATACTATTTATTATATTTACAAGAAAGGTGAGTATATATGGGCAGCACATTTTTATGAATGATATATTCATGCCATCAGAGCCTGGGGCCGTATTTTTTATGGAATTTAAGGTATATGCAATTAAAGATTCATTCACCAGGCTGAAGGAAAACTGTTTTTCACAAATAGGATTTTTCTCGTAAAACTCAATTAGATTAGTATTATGAAGGCTATCGGGGATACTATCTACAAAGTCTACAAAGAAGTCATTGACGATATTTGGGTCATGGATTAAGGTGTCCACATTATTTTTCGTTTTGCTTTTAATGTTTAACGTTCGTAACTCTTTCCATAACTCTTTGCTGCTGCTATTTGATATTTGATCAAAATATTTGCGTTTTTCTAGAGCAATTTTATGATTAACCTGATTTTTGAGATTTTTATATTCATTGAAATTTGACGGTGTATGGTTTCTCCTCAGTTTCAGTTTAGCTTTATCTCTGTTTCTCATTATCTGTTTTATCTCCTGGTTTACCCAAGGAACCTTTTCCCTTGTAATCTTTATAGTTTTAAGGGGGACATGCTTATTGTATAGGTAAAGTGAAATTGCGTTGAACCTGTCTACTTTTCCATCAATGTCATGTATATGAAATATCTGGTCAAGACCTGCGTTGAAAAGATCATTAAGAAAGCAATCCTCATCAAAACCACTAAAATCCCTATAAGTATACATCTTGGGCTGAGGAACTGGTTTGTTGATTTCAAACAAGCAACTGACACAGTCATGCATAGAAAATTCGGAGCTACAAACAAGAGTTGATTCAATAAGAGATTCATTATTGCACAGTATCACATCTATTAACAAACTAGAATTTGGTGTTATATGAGTAGCTTCTGAGATTAGTTGTCTCATTTCTATGGAAGCTAGCATGTTATTAAAATATTTGGTTGCTCCAGAATGTTGATCTAAAAAGTTTGACGTCGCCAACACAAATGATATTGTCAGAATAAGACATGCCGGTGGTTAGTGATGTCTCTAAGGTATCTATGAAGTGTTTATAATTCACGTTTGGGGGCTTATATACTACACCAATAACAGTGTTAAACTTATTATAATTTATTCTTACAAATAGTTGTTCAATATCGCCAGGAACATCCACAATAACATATTTAAACATATTACGCAAATATAGCAAAACACCACCACCTCTACCAAAGCTACGATCTTTTCTTATTAGGTTATATCCTGGTATTTTAAGATTATCACAACTGTATGTATTTGATAACCAGGTCTCAGAAATAGCCAGTATATCAAAGTTCTTATCTTCTAAATAGTATTTCAAGTCGTTAAGCTTAGGAACTAGAGACTGTATGTTTAGGTGACCCAACGAAATTTTTTTATTCATAACTAAAAACTAAACTAAAAACACAAAGTAATTAAAGTAGATATACGAGAAACAAAATGCAAGTACACATCCGACAAAACAGTTAGGCAGAATAGTTCAATGTTATTTTTTTTACACCATCATCAGTCTTAGCGAAAATGTTACCGTTAAAAGTCCACACATTTTTGAATCCATATTTTTCTGACGCTTCTTTCACCGTTTTCAAACGGCCAATGGTTAGGTCCTCCTTCACTATGATACCGGTGCCCTTCAGGGCCCTTTTCTTACCATATACAACATTTTTATAAACACTTTTCATCGTTACGATGATGTGCCTCGGTCGATTACCGGAATGGGCTTGTTCACAAAATTTTTAAAATCAATTTTGACCTGCCTAAAATAAAGCTTAAATAGAAAAAACATGATTCTGAAAATTTCATACTTGTAGGATGCTCCGTTCGCCTAATATAATCATTTGAATTCGCGAAATCCAAGCGCGCGAACACCTAACTGTGACGTAATCAGATATGTTCGCATGTGATTTCAGATCATCACTCAGTATACAGGGCTATTCACGTTATTCGACACGGAGCATTATGGCTAAAGTATTTGATAAAAAAGAAAGTAGTAATTTGGGATGGATAGAGACCCATAAAGGCTACATTTTAAAAATATTTTCATGTTATACAGGGTGTCCCAAAAACACGAAATGTATCAAAGTTATGTTTTTTTAAATGGAACATCCCACATATTATTGCACATTCAGATTCCTTGGTGAATTCTAGTGTGACTTTATGTATCATATATGGTACCTAAAGCGAACCGTTAAGGTGTAAATCACCATTTTCGGTATAAGTAGATATCAGGAAAAAATTGAATATCGCAGAGATTACAAAATATAGAAGGCTGTGACTTTGCCGTATTGCTAAGCATAAAATGTATCAACTTTGATGAGACTGTCAAATTTAAATTACGTTTATGCTTGGAGAAATCGGTCGATGAATTAAGGAAACTTCGATCAGCGATAACTTGATTTTTTCAAATAGGAATGCCTAATTTTTTTTATACAGTTAAACGTAGAATTTGATAAGCTTTCTAATGATATAAGGTTGTGAATATCAATCTCTCGTAGTTTTCATTTAATTTTAAATTTTTAAACAAATAGGCGATTTTCAATTTTCCTACCTATAAGCAACGTAGCAGGCCATGAAATATAAACAAAAATCTGTTCAGCTAGAAGAAAACAACTAACTTAGCTGAAAAATACACACTAACTAGACTAAAGCGACAAGATTATAAAAATTCCTTACAACAAATGAACTCTCCCAGAAACAACCGCGATAACATCTCTAAGGTCAAAGAGAAGCTGGAGTAGGGCAGTAATAGATATTTTTACTGTCTACTGGCTACCGCAAATTACTAGAGGTTAAAAATTTCCAAGGCAATCAAAAACCCTCATATGAAACAGAGACAACCAGCGACTGTTGCTCCAGCACGCAACTATCAATCATATGTAATGGTGTAAAAAAAGTACTAATTTGCGTCGAAGTCGATACCTCTGACTGGAGCCCTTCTATTTTTCAATATCTATTAGCAATATTGCAAAAAAGGAATACTGACAAATCAGATTTAAATTTTCTGTCATTTAAGTTATGTTTTATAATTTGAACAAATTTTAATTCATTCTTCATTTTCTGCGACCTTGCTAATAGGTACTGAAGAATTTTCAGAACTCCAGTCAGAGGTACTTTTGACTTGAGTTTTGACAGAATTGCATACTTTTTCATATCATTAAATGTGAAATTTTATTATGAAAATAATAAACTGCTTACCACATTCTCTAGTAGTTTTTACTTTATTTCAAAATTTTTAATGGTTTTGGAAATTGCCAATCTCTAGTACATTGCAGTAGCTAGTAGGCCGTGAAAAAATCCATTTCTGCCATACTCTAGCTTCTCTTTGACTAAAGATATGTTACCGCCGTTGTTTCTGGTTAGACTTTGTTTGCTGTGAGTAATTTTTATAATCTTGTCCCTTTAGTCTAGTTCGTGTGTATTTTTCAGCTAAGTTTGTTGTTTTCTTCTACCTGAACAGGTTTTTGTTTATATTTCATGGCCTGCTACGTTGGTTATAAGTAGGCAAATTGAAAAACGCCGATTTGTTTGAAAATTTAAAATTAAATGAAAACTAACAGAGATTGATATGCACAACCTTATATCATTCGAAAGGCTATCAAATTCTACTTTTAACCGTATAAAAAAATTAGGCATTCCCATTTGAAAAAATCAAGTTATCGCTGATCGAAGTTTCCTTAATTCATCGACCGATTTCTCCAAGCATAAACGTAATTTAAATTTGACAGTCTCATCAAAGCTGACGCATTTTATGCTTAGTAATAAGGCGAAGTCACAGCCTTCTATATTTTGTAATCTCTGCGATATTCAATTTTTTCCTGATATCTACTTATACCGAAAATGGTGATTTACACCTAAACGGTTCGCGTTAAGTCCCATGTATGATACATAAGGTCACAATGGAATTCATCAAGGAATCTGAATATGCAATAATATATGGGGTGTTCCATTTAAAAAAACATAACTTAGATACATTTCGTGCTTTTGGGACACCCTGTATAACATGAAAATATTTTTAGAATGTAGCCTTTATGGGTCTCTATCCCTCTCAAATTATTATTTCCTTTTTTATCAAATACTTTAGCCATAATGCTCCGTGTCGAATAACGTGAATAACCCTGTATATGTTTTGTGATCATCACGACTCGTCGCGTAGTTACGTTCGATGTATGTATTTGTGTTATTGTGACATCTATTGTCAGTGATTGTGAATGGTGGTAGTTTTTGTGTTCTAAAATGTGCGCAGAGCCGCGGTCAACGTATCTGATGACGTCACGACAGCGTATCGAAAATGCGCCCGGCATTCATGTTTATAATTTTTTCTGAGCGACTTAGAAACTTCACAGAGGTCTAATTTTTGGCACGGTGACTAAAAAATATGTATTCTTTCAGATGCACAAATAAAAAAAGAAAGGTGAACGAGCCCATTTACGCCAACCCTGTATGCAGTCATTATCTGATTTGTATCGTCGACACCTATTTTCAGTTTATTTGAGAATATTCCTCTTACCAGATCTACAGTATTTTCATTTATCGTTTCTTGAACACCCATAAGACGTATGTTGTTGTTTTTTGCTTGCTGTTGAAGATTATCGACTTGGTATATTAATTTTTCTGCATCTTCGTTAGATTCGCTGTTTTTGTTCTGATTGCTCACCTTCAGCAACTGAATTTCTGCCTCTAGTGAAGCAATTTTGGCATCATAATAATTAAATTTTTCCGCCAGTTTTTTTGTTATGTTACTGATGATTGCTTCACTGATGGCGCTAGCGATATTATTAGAACGGAGTGCCTCTACAAGGGATCTTTCAAACTCCGCCTGATTTCTGGTAGGCATATTTTATGCAAGCGTGTTTATAGAGTAAAAAAAAAATAGTCCTACACACAGTAGCTGGTATTTTAGTGTCCTAGATCTTTACTATAGAAGACGGATGGTTAACTTACATACATTAGCCAACTGTATCGCAGTGACACTCACACACGTGCGCTCTCTACAACGGACATGACTAGACTATTTTGGATTTCTCCCTTAAAAAACCCCCGGCACGTAATTTCAGATGGTTGTGACATTTTATTGAGGAATAATTGAGAAAAAATTAAAATAAAAGTGAAACTTTGATACCCTGTGTCTTGAAATTTAAGCAATTTAAGGCTTCATCCTTCTAACTCAATGTTCATGAAAATTTGAGGTATTTATACAGCGTTGCCAGGTGTACTGATTTTTCAGTAGATATACTACTTTTAGGTCTTTGTCTACTGAAAATACTGTTTTAACGGTGGAATCTACTGATTTTTTTTTTCGGTTTTCAAGGAATAATGAGTACTACTCTTTTTGTATTTCAAGAAAATGTATAAGGTATAACAGGTTTGATTTCCAAAGCGATGTTCTGAAAAATGTATGATTAGTTAAGCCCTCAGCAGCTTTAGACGGTCAGTATCCTTCAGTGATGCCACTTGCCAAACATTTTTCAAATTCAGTCAATCCTAATCAACTTCAGTAGCTCGATAATGAGTGGCAACTTCTACGAAATAGTGACCTCACGTGGAATCAACGCGAAAGTGTGACTGAGTTTTGGATAAAAGTAAAAAACACATCTCTTTTGGAGATGATAGTGCCACGTTTTTTGTATTATCCGAATTTATGTTGAATACGCAAGTTTTGCCACATTCATTCGCAAACGTGGAAAGAATTTTCTCAGATTCTAATCTTCAAAAAACAAATGGATATGCGCTAACGTCTATCCACATCCACTGTATGTAATGTGGCATTTTGCATACAAAATTAAAACCTGAAGCCCAAAGTTGCTTTGTTGTGGATTTAAATAATTGTATTAAACTACATAACAATATAATATGTACCATGTACCAAAGAAATCCAGACTTGTCAGATTCAGATCTAGATCAATAAAGGCGTGTATTGTTGTTTATTATCTTTTAGTTTTGATAGGTAAGCCATATTAAGAGTTTCCGTGCTGTAAAAAGTAATCTTTTTTTTGTAGTTTTATTAGCATTATGTTTTACTCGAGCAATTACGTTTTTTTGAGGTTTTGTAATAAAAGCTGTGCTAAGTTTTTTTGTTTGAGGTTCGATGTTACACTGTTTATTTACAAACAAAACTATTTTTTTTGCAAAATCTACTGATTTTTTTTATCTATAACCTACTGCGTTCTTAAAATTCGACCTGGCAACGCTGGACTTTAACCTGTCAAGGGTTGTCGGTCGAATATCCAGAATCTGTACCTAATTTTTTTCATGCGGTGAATAATATTAATTATTGAGTTATTATTATTATCAATGCTGAGAAATAATCGGCTTGTAGCTTGAAAGGAATACTCATGTATTGATAAATAGCTTATAAAATATAGGCGTGTAGCTATTAACGGTCTAGGGTATAGCGCGCGAAATTGAGAATCCAAGAAAAGACGTATTCCCGTGTTAGCGAGGAGGCGTGGCCGCCTGTTCCCTTTCTCTGGTTTGTGTGTCTAATGTCGGCTACACACGTTCCGGCACGCCTGTCAGTTCGAACTGAATGGTCCGCCGACGTCCGGTCGCCTGAGCGTGTGTATGGTCCGGTCTACCTGTCAGTTAAGACTGTTCAGGCGACCGGAGAAGAATCACATATATGTTCGTCCCTCCGTCCGGCCTGACGTCCGGTCGCCTGAGCGTGTGTATGGTCCGGTCTACCTGTCAGTTACGACTGATCAGGCGACCGGAGAAGAATCACATATATGTTCGTCCATCCGGCCGACCTGACGCACTACGATTGGTCCATTCAAAAAGAAAGAGACATACAGCTGGTGTTTCCACGACATTTGGATCTCGATACGATCCCAAAAAGTAGCGAATCGACCTTGAACAGGAAACGTTTTGAAAACATATCCAATTGATGTTTCCACTATTGTATAGTGACTAATTCTTCGATACCTCGCAATATATAGAATCATAGAAGAAAATATCAAATACAAAAGTTAAGACGAACATAAAAAAACATAAAAATATTTTGAATTATACAGGGTGTTGCGGGAAAGTAGGGCAGTGATCAAATTGATTTTTTTATATGAAACCATCTTTTTTTTAATTTTTCTAGTTTCTAATTTCCATTATCATATTTTATATATATAAAATATTTTTGGGATTGGCTGCGATGTTGCCAAGTTATAATTTATTTTCTAATAATTTCCGGATTTGCAAGGTCGCAAGTAATACGTCCAAATTGATATATTTCTTGAACTTTTCTCAATAATATTATACAGCACGTTACTTGAATATTAAGTGAATATTATTTTGGTTGTTATCAGCAATGCAGATCTACAGGGTGTTTTTGGCAGAATTTTAAATTAAGGCAATTTGAAGGTCATTTTACTCTTACTCTACTATTTTTCTTCGCGTTTGCGACGTTGCCAAGTTATAAATTATCTTACCAAATTTTCAAACAAATATCTATGATGTTTATTAATAGAACACACTGTATATTTTATTTAACATAGAAGTACTCCTTGGTAATGGTTTACGGCGTGAACAAGTTTTAACTGGTGTTCCTAAAGTAATAAAACCGTTTTCCTTACACATACTGCTTATTTCGAATACCAGGTCAATAAAAGGTAAACGAACGCTTAAATATCTCCAAAGCTTGCTCAGCTGGAACGAGAAAATCTATATCTGCAGGTTTTCTAACCTGCAGAATTCAAAAATTATAACAGCAGCGTTGCCAGGTTTACCACTTTTACGTTACACGCCATAACTTTGTTATTTTCAATAAAATCCTCTACTTATCTTTATTGCAATGAATTGCGCATGTCGAATTTAGTAGGATTTCATAACCTCAAAATTTTGTTTCTATTGATTACCGAGATACAGCAACACCACTTTTTCAGTAAAAAGTACCGGAACGCTTGAATATCCAAAACTGCCACCGCTGAAGCGAAAATTATCAATATCGGAGTTTTTTACAGCAAAATTCAAAAATGCTAACATCAGTGTTGTCAGATTTACCACTTTTACATTAGACTTCATAAATAGGGCATTTCATTCAAAGTAATGACGTGAAAGGTAAAATTGGAAAATCTGACAACGCCGATGTTAGCATTTTTGAACTCTGTATGTTCAAAAACCCCTAAGTATTGAATTTCAGCGCTCCAGCTGTGGCAGTTTTGGAAATATTCAAGCGTTCCGGTACTGTTTACTGAAAAAGCAGTGTTGCCATATCTCAGTAATTAATAGAAACAAAATTTTGAAATTGTGAGACTTTACTAAATTCGACATACGCAATTAATTGCAATAAAGATAAGTAGAGCATTCTATTGAAAATAACAAAATTATGACGAGTAACGTAAAAGTTGTAAAATCTGGCAGCGCCGCTGTTAGAATTTTTGAATTCTGCATGTTCAAAAACCTGCAGTTATGGATTTTCTCGTTCCGGCTGTGCCAGTTTTGAAGATATTTAAGCGTTCCTGTACCTTTTACTGACCTGGTATTCGAAATAGTAGTATGTGTGCAAGGAAAACGGTTTTATTATTTTAGGAACACCAGTTAAAACTTGTTTACGCTATAGGCCATAACTAGGGAGTACTTCTATGTTAAATAAAATATACAGTGTGTTCTATTAATAAAAATCGGAGATATTTGTTTGAAAATTTGGAAAAATAATTTATAACTTGGCAACGTCGCAAACAAGAAAAAACTATTACAAGGCGAGATAGGTTATTAGTGGATATTTTGATTTAAAATAAAAGGTACATTGTTACATTTAAAAAAACAAAGTAAAATCACCATCAAATTGCCGTAATTTAAAATTCTGCCAAAACCACCCTGTAGATGCACATTGCTGATAACATCCAAAGTAATATTCATTTAATATTCAAGTAAATCGCTGTATAATAATATTGAGAAAAGGTGAAGGGATATATCAATTTGGACGTATTACTTGCGACCTTGCAAATCCGGAAATTAATAGAAAATAGATAATAACTTGGCAACGTCGCAACCGATCCCAAAAATTTTTTAGGGTTGAATAGAAATCAATGATGGAAACTAGAAGAATTAAAAAAAAGTTACAGTTCTATATATAAAAAAAAAGTTGATCACTATCCAATACTTCCCGCAACACCCTATATATTTCAAAATATTTTTAGGATATGCGTCTTAAGTAACCAAATAACCTTTGTACTTGACATTTTCTTCTATCAGGTATATCTTGCCAGATATCGAGAAATTACACACAAAATGTTTTAAAAGCCCGTGGAAACGTAGTGATTGATCTTTCACATTCGCCTGAACGTGTGGAGGGGCGTCAGCCAATCAGAGGCGACCGGTCTTTAGGCGGCCTTGTTCAGTTCGAACTGACAGGCCTGCCTGAACGTGTGGGGGCGAGGCGACCGGTCTTCAGGCAGACCGTTCAGTTTGAACTGACAGGCCTGCCGGAACGTGTGTAGCCGACATAAGATGAGGGGCGATAAGTCCAAAAATCCAAAGGTAAGGTCAAAAGGTCCAAAAGTCACCATAAAAATGAATTTAGCATCGACTCCATCTATGATCATAATAACAGATTTTGACACACACAAGCGTTTAGCTTAGGTGTCGATATTTATTTATGCTCTTTTTTGATATTTTCGTTGCTCGATAACTTTACTGAACCTTAATGGTGATTGTTTTTGATTGTAGCATGTATTGTTAGTAGGTTGATAACTTTAAGTTTATTTTGTAAATGTTAATAATTGTTAATATGCAGCTGAATAAAGAATAAAGAAAGAAAGTGAAAAAAAAACACATCTTTTCTTTGAATAAATAACAACTACATTTTATTTGTCACAAAAAAATTTGTAAAATTTCAAATGTTATAAAATTTGTTGGATAGTTGTATACAAAAAATGTATAGTTTAAGGTGTTCATTTTATAAGCGCCATATTTTTAATATCACTCACTCACAGTTTGTCACCTAAATAGTTTTTTTTTTTTTGTAGGCGGCGTCAACTGCAATGGTCATTTGCCACTTCGACCTACGCTAGTATTTTTTTAAATACTGTTGTGTTTTTCATACTCAAGGTAAGTTCCAATAGGTATTATAGTATTACTTGGTGGCGTTTATATTTTGTAGAACAGACCCGTGTTTTTAAGAAATTAAATAACTTTTCTTATTTCGTCCAGGTTACTGGAGCTCAGAATACTCAGGCTTGGGGGAATTTGTAACCTTTGCATTGCATTCCTGAAAAGTTGGCAATGGCAGATTATATGCTCTACTGAGAGAGACTGTTGGCATTGCTCACAAGTGGGGCTTCTTTGTCTAGGCAATATGTGTGACTTAGTGAGACGAGTATGTCCAATCCTCAGTCTTGTTATTACAACTTGCTCTTTTCTTGTGATACCTTTGACTATTTTGGGGCTCTGAATGGTTGGACATATTCGTCTCAATTGTGTATCACATACTTCCCAGTCATTTTGCCATGACTTGTATATTTCTTTTTTTAGTGAGCTTTTGAGGTCACAGGCTCTAATAGGGAGTTCTTCTGGGGAGTTTCCTACTGCATTGCGAGCACTTTCGTCTGCTGCATCATTTCCAGCAATACCAACATGTCCAGGGGTCCAGACAAAAATAGTTACTTTACACTGTTGTTGCAGTCAATGGTGCAAGTGGAGGATTTCTTGAACAAGTGGATCGGTACTGAATGTGTTCCTAATGGATTGCAGAGAGCTTAGGGAATCCGAACAGATTAAGTAAGTACCGGTGCTTTTATTTTCAACATATTTTAGAGCTTGGTAAAGAGCAGTTAGTTCTGCGGTGTAAATCGAAGCCATTGCGTCTAAACTGCCTTTCCAAATTTCTTCATCACAAGCCACTGCAACTCCAACCCCGAGAGCAGATATGGATCCATCAGTAAAGATTGTTAATGTTGGTCCGTATTCATCGATTATAATTGATACCATACTTCGGTAGATAACTGGATTAGTATCGCTTTTTTTAAACCTTGCACATTTCAGATTTATCTCTGGTTGTCGTAGAAGTCAAGGAGGGGTTTCATACTTAGTGGTATACACAGGTGGTGGTAGTTCGATAGCTATGTTATTTACCATCTCTCTACCTCGTACTCCTAGTGGCCTAGTTATAGTTGGTCTGCCATTAAACTTATCAAAGATCTCGTCATTGAAAAGAGTGTGATGATTGGGGTGTGATGGTAATGCCCATATTTTTGTCAGGTAATTAGCAGTGAGTAGTTTTGCTCTGACTTTTAGTGACGGAACACCCGCTTCGCAATAAATTGACGCTGACGGGCTGGTGCGGAAAGCCCCGATGCAAAGTCTAAGGCCTTCCTTGTGTATCGATTCCAGCTTCTTCAGGTTAGATTTCCTTGCTGAGAAGTATACAATCATACCATATTCTATTTTGGCCAATACAGTTGCTTTGTATAGCTGAAGGAGTACGTCTCTGTTAGCGCCCCAAGAGATACTAGATAAGCATCTGATGATATTTAAAGACTGTTTGCATCTGTTACTTAAGTCTTCGATGAGCGGTGAGAGTAGTTTCTTATCGAAGATTAATCCCAGGATTCGGACAGAATGCTTAACTGGGATAGAACTACCATCTACTGTTATGTGAGGATCTGTATGGGGGGTGCGTAGCCTACAAAAATGGATGCAACTTGTCTTAGTAACAGAAAAACGGAAACCGCTTCTTCTTGCGTTCGCCAATATTTGGTTGACTGAGCTTTGCATCTTTTCTTCTACATGACTCATATCACTAGCTGAATCATAAATACAGAGGTCATCTACATACATGCATTTTCCGATTTCTCCATCAAGGTTGGATATTAAGTTGTTCACTGCTATTAGGAATAAACTTACGCTAAGTGTGGACCCTTGCGGGATTCCGTTTACTTGGGGTACTGATTCGGATAAAATATTTTCTACCTTAACTTTGAAAGATCGATTGCTTAAGAAAGTCTCGATAAATTTCAGTAGACGGCCTTTTATTCCCCAATGACACAGAGTGTTTAATACACATTGTCTCCATGTTGTGTCGTATGCTTTCTCTAGATCGAATGAGATAGCTACTAGATATTTTCGGTCAGCAAAGGCATTTTGTATTGCTGACTCTAGAAGGACTAGTTGGTCTGTAGTAGATCTATGTTTGCGGAATCCCATCTGATAGTCAGAGAGCAGTCGTTTCGATTCCAGTGTCCACATTAAGCGTAAGCTTACGATTTTTTCTAGAAGCTTGCTAAGGCAGCACGTAAGAGATATTGGGCGGTAGTTGGAGGGGTCTGTGATATCTTTACCTGGTTTCGGTATCGGTACAATGGTTGCTTCACGCCATTTTTCGGGGTACTCCCCCTGAATCCAAATTTTGTTAAACAGCTCTAAGATTATTTCTTTGTCTGTTTCAGGTAGTTGACAAATCATTTGATAGTGCACAAAATCGGGACCAGGTGCACTGTCATTGGTTACAGAGAGCGCTTGGAGAAGCTCTGGCATGGAGAGGGGTAAGTTATAATTGTATGTATCTGTTTCTGTTGGGTTATGGTTTTCCGTTGTGTCTACAGTCTCTCTTAGTGCTGGATCGATGTTCAAAGTAGAGCTAACATGACTAAAATATCGAGCTAGTTCGTTTGCGACATTTGATGGTCCCGTAATTTCATTTTGATTAACCACAAGTAGGGGCGAAGGAGTTGCAAACTTTTTACCCGCGATAGCACGAATTTTTCTCCACATTTCTTTGATTGGTGTTTCAGTGGTAATACTTGATACATATTTTTCCCACGATGTCTTCTTAGAATCCAGAATCAAACGTCGAAGTTTAGCTCTCTGCTTTTTAAATTTAATGAAGTTGAGTTGTGTGGGGTTCCTAATAAAACCTTTGTACGATTGTCTTTTTTCAAGTCTAGCCTTACTGATGTCTTGATTCCACCATGGTACTGTCCGTCTGGTAGTGATTGTGCTTTTACGGGGGATGCTGGCTTCAGCAGCATCGATTATATTTTGGGTGATTGACTGAACCATATCATTGACTGAATCTCTGGGAGTCAGTGATATATTTTGTCGGTAAAGTTCCCAGTCAGCTTTTTCCAGTTTCCATTTAGAGGCATCAGCAGCATCATAGCTTTGTACAGGTTGATATGTTGCTACTTCAATCTCAATTGGTAGGTGATCGGACGATTCGTCATCTAAAACATTCCATTGAAGGAGGTGGGACACACAGGGGCTGCACATAGTTATATCCATCGCACTAAAGCTTTGCGATCTAGAATTTATGTATGTACCTTTGCCACTGTTAAGGATAACGAAACCAAATTCATCAACAATTTCACCTATCAAGTGTCCGCGGTTGTCGGTTCTACTGGATCCCCACAGTGTATTATGCGCGTTGAAGTCTCCCAGTAGGATTAATGGTTCAGGAAGTTGCCTGATTTCCTTTATATGCCTACCCTCCCAGCTAGAATCTGGTAGGTATAAATTACAGATGGTAATTTTTATGGGAAAATTCAGCTTTATCGCAGTCGCTTGCAGATTAGTGTTGAGCTCTATTATAGAGAATGGCAAATTTTCCTTCACAAAAATTGCCACACCCCCTTTCGCACGACGATTAGAAATGGCATCTTTTCGGATATCTTTGTATCCGCGTAGGTGAAATTTTTCTTGTGGACCGAAATGAGTTTCCTGAATGCATAAACAAATATGTGCTTTTGCTAGTGTTAGAGATTTCAGTTCTGGATATCTCGTTTTACATCCATTAACATTCCACTGTAAAATTTTAGTTTCCATTGTATTCATAATTCTGGATTGAATGTTTCAGGCGCACCCGTGAATATATGGAAACGAATGACAAGGTCAAGACAGGAAGAAAATAAATAACGAGTAAGTATATAGACAATATAACACGTATACAAATATGTAAAAATAAATAAAATAAATAAATAGAACTGGTAAATGAATATCTTTATATATACATTATACGGGGTTGACCTTTTGGCCAACCTCTCTTTCTTCTTTTTTCCTTTTTGGGGTCATCGTCCTCAGAGGTAGACTCTATTTGACGCTTTTTCTGTTCTGATACGGTTGATACATTCGTTGACATCGACTCGGATCTTCCTCTTCGTGTATAATAAATAGGTCTATCTGGTATTGTAAACTGTTTATTGAGGATGGATGTAATAGTACCTTGAATCGATTGGATTATTTGTGGCATAATATTGTTGATATCTGCATTTGTAGGTGCTTCCCTAGTATTATGTTGTTGGGATGTTACATTTGCATAAGTAGTATTTACTTTTGGTGTTTTAATTTGAACCATTCTTTTCGCTTCGTTATATGAAACCTTTTCTATAACTTTAATTTTTTGAATTGCAGCTTCTTCCTTGTATTTGGGACAACCCCTATACCCTGCAGAATGGGGTCCACTACAGTTGACGCAGGTCTTTGGTTCTTCACAAGGTCTCCCTTCGTGAATGGCCTGACCACATATACATAAAGGTTCCTTGTCGCACTTGTCAGCAACATGGCCCATACATTGACACCTGAAACAGCGGACTGGAGGGGGTATATAGGGTCTTACGTGAAGGTTGTAATAAGCTACCTTGATTTCTTTTGGAAGTTTTGGTTCATTGAATGTTAGAACATGTGATGGTGTTTCAACAAACTCATTATTTCTTTTGGTCTTTAATCTTCTGACATCAATCACTCCGATAGATTTCAGCTCTTCTTTAATCTCATCCACACTACTATTGAGTAAATCTCTACAAAAAATTACTCCTTTTGATTGGTTCAGCGTAGAATGGGGGATAATTTCCACATCATATTCTCCAAACTTAGTAACTGCCATTAATCTTTTACTCTGTGGATTGCTTTTCGTCTGGACTAAAAGACCATCTTTTATTTTCCTCACTGAGTGTACGTCACCAACTAAGCCATATAACAATTTCGATATTACGAACGGACTAATTCTTTCAAAATTTTCAGGAGACCCATCTCCTTTCCTTTTTACAAGGAGGAACCGGGGCAAATTAGCCACCGTCACCTCGCTTGTTAGCGGTCTCTGTGGCGACCTACCACTGTTGGTCGAGGCTGCTTTTTGAGCATCTTCAACAGTGCCCGCATTTGAGGCTGCGTGTGTACCTTTTTTGTTTTTGCTTCTGATATCCATATGCAGATGTGTTACTTCGTCGCTTCAGCTCCCCACCCTCCTTGGAGCCTCACTGGGAGGTTGTGACCATCATCGCAGCCCGCTAGGGCACAACCCCAGGGCTACTGAAGAGATATAGTCCCTACATCTAATTCCACCATACATCAGGAATATGGTCAATCCCTGTCTGGCTTCTACTAGCTGTCGAGACTCACCCTGCCATCCCTCTGACGGGATAGCTCAGCCGATTAGTCGAGAGTGGGTTAGCTCCCGACCGCCCGTCTAGCCGAAATCCAGGCCAAAGTGGTGTGTTGTGGAGCGGCATGCACGACAGCAGGCGCACCGCCCACTCAACCACCAGGATCCCTTCATCCGACGACACGGGTCGCGTGGCACGGCACAAACACCACGGAGACTTTCCGTATACCCCACAGCCAAGCCTCAACTCTGTGGGGCTCCTCTTAAGGCGAGGCATCCTGCTGGGGCCCCGGGATCGCCACCCCCGTATATAGCAATGAGCACATGTCGTAACATGTGCTGATTGTCTATACCCCCCTGAGGGTGAGATGTTTCTTAGATCCATCTGAGGTGACTTCAGGGTTTTGCAATAGTTTTCCCCGAAGTCACCCCATCCGGAAGCCCCCCGACCGACGACAAGGTCTTACATCTCCTACGGGGGGACCTAAATAGTTGTAGACAACAAAGTTCCCTTGAAAATTAATTTATTTTTGTAATATATACTTTGCTTATTTTGTAGAGAACGCATGATAACTTGGTGAAATTGTACAAAAATGTTTTTTTTATATGAAATGTATAAATATCATTTAGTTATAGAAACAGAATGTATACCTTTTTAATAAAATATAAAAATAAAATAATAAAAAATAATAATGTTCATAACATCATAACTAATTAAATCTGCCATCAACCCTGTTTTGTATTGCAATAATATAAAATACTTATTCCAAAGCATATTTTTAAACATTATTTATTTTTGTATCTAGTCTTAAAGTATGTATATTATGAAAATAAAAAATATGTATATTATTATAATATATGTATATTATGAAGTAAGAAGTACAAATATAATAATATAATAATAATATAATTTCCAAGCTCCTGACGTTACCTTTAAACTTACAATAAACACTCAAAGAGCAAATTGAAGAAGAAAGCTTGCGCTTGTGTAACTATTTAGCGTTTTTTTGATATCGTGTTTGGTTGTTAAATTACAGGCATTTATAGAATGTATGATTTTGCATTGCGAGTTTTTTGCACATTAAAAAACTTTTTTTGAGAAAATCGAAAATAGTTGTCATTCACTAAGGTCTTAACTATCGCCTTCTGAAATATTATATATGTAGTTTGAAAATAGAGTGAGTTATGACAGAAATTGTGAGTCCGTGTTTTACATGGCAAATACGTATGTGTAAATGTGTGTATACAGGCCCCTTATGACCAAACAAACCTACCGCTGCGCCGTATTATTCATAACTTTGGTTCGACGCCGGCGCGGTGACTAATTTCACTGAACTAAAAAGGATGACAAAAATGTCGCAAGGAGCGATGCCATGCAGTATACAGGATCCACTAAAAACTAAGCCACACGCATTGCTAATTACCGCTTGACCCTGTATCGATATTTGAAAACGCAAGTTAATGGCACCTCTTTCATTTATCATTGATACCGTTAGCAACCAAGACTTGAGTGGGTCAGACAACACACTTCAGTGTTAAGAGTGGTACTGACCAGTAAAGAAGTGAAGTGAAACCCGACAGCTCGGTTGGATGGACATCACGTTTGTGCGATATACACGGTGGTTTTTGTGATTTTTCTTGTTGTTGATTTTTTGTGACTATGCGGTGCATCAAGATACTGCTGTTCATCTCAATTTTTGGTATGTATATAGACATGCCTGTGGTAGCCGCAACGTTTGTTTACAAATATACTGAACAAGCGCGGAATGAGGTTAATTCATGTGTACACTGGACTCAATAATAATTAGTCCTTGGACTACCTATATAGTCAAAGTTGAGTTACTTGTCACGTGCTATGTGATTGATTCCAAACAAATCGTTTTTTAAAATTTTCCTTATGTAAGGAGGATATTCAAAAACTCCACTTAAATATTTGAACTACCAGGAGTACCAACTTAAAAGTGTTCTATCGCCACTTCCCTCCGTTTAATGGAGGTAACATTTATGTAGAAGAAATCGTTGCTCTTTCTAGGAAACAGTACCAAAATATGCGGAAAAAAAGCCTCTAATGTAACATGTATCAATTCTTTAAACTCTGGGTTCATGTTCTGATTTCATTGTGATGTTTCAACATGATCATGTCTATGATGGTCTGAGGCACTGTTTTCCATATCAGATTAAGAAAAAAGTTCCTGGCATTTTTTTTAAATTATAATAAAGAAATAAGCACAGTATATGAAGCCTCAAAGTCAGTTTCTAAATTTCGAAGGTAGACAAAATAGATAGTGGATAGTAATGTCATTAATAAAAATCAAAATTTATTGATACCCTTAAAATTTAGATATCTGTATTTTAATTTCAAATCATTTTTATTTTGTATGAGATATCAATGTTGCCTAGTCACTAGCTCTCAGGTTTTTAGAGTTTTATTTATTGTAGAATCACGTGGAAGGTTATATCTTTTGCAAAATATGGCAGTTTTTACTTCACATTTTTTATCAGAAAGACAGAAAATTTTATGATCACAATGATTTGCTTTCACTTGTCTCTGAGAACCAAGATGTACGAAATGTCAACATTTCTAGTCAAATAGGATTGAAACTTGTTTCTAATTCGTGCCAACTTTTGGAGTATCAAAAAAATATTTCTAGGTCTACGAGCAATCGAAACAAAAGATTATGTTTACAAATTTAATCAGCTTAATTGAAAAGGATTGCAATCATATAAACAACATTCATTATTTTTTGGTTCATTCCCCATTAATAACTAGTAGCCTTCCATATCCATTGAATAGTTGTGAGTTTATTGTTTTCTTAAGGGGCCTGGATACACACATCTATACATACGTATTTGCCATGTAAAACACGGACTCACAATTTCTCGCATAACTCACTCTATTTTCAAACTACATATATAATATTTCAGAAGGCGATAGTTAAGACCTTAATGAATGAATGACTATTTTCGATTTTCTCAAAAAAGTTTTTTACCGTACAAAGAAACTCACAATGCAAAATCATACATTCTATAAATGCCTGTAATTTAACAACCAAACACGATATCAAAAAATACTAAATAGTTGCACAAGCGCAAGCTTTCTTCTTCAATTGGCTCTTTGAGTCATTACTGTAAGTTAAAAGGTAACGTCAGGAGCTTGGAAATGCGAAATTCATTTTTATGGTGACCTTTGGACCTTACCTTTGGACCTTTTGACCTTACCTTTGGATTTTTGGACTTATCTTCCCTCATCTTAGACACACACACTGGAGAAAGGGAACAGGCGGCCACGCCTCCTCGCTAACACGGGAATACGTCTTTTCTTGGATTCTCAATTTCGCGCGCTATACCCTAGACCCTTAATAAGGGAATTACAGAAAATGTTTTACTGTTTGAATAAATCGAATAAAATGTAGACAATTCGATGTCACATTTGTAATGCATTATTACAATAATTCATTATTAGCTTAGTATTCCTGTAATTTTGAACTTATTTAGCAATTTCTAAACAATAGATAAATGGGGCAGAATGAACACAAAAACTCCATTTTAATTCAATCTCACGTAAAAAATGGATAGGTTTCATTTCTGTATATCCGTAGCACCCAAAAAAATCTGGATGACTCACAACCAAAGTAAAACTCATGCCAACAAAACCGAAAGTCGTATACTAGAATCAGTTCATGACTAATTCTACACCAAAAATCCTATCATTGTCAGTGAAAGTATTCTTATTGTACACAGATATGTTCAAAATGTGTGGAATTAGGTTAATTAAAGTGATTTATAAGGAAGGCTTATCTTTTGCATCGTTTAAATGTGAATTCGACTGTAAAAAAATGTAATTCGCGAGGTGCAAATCTTTTGTTTATAAAATAATCAGTGCATAAAGAACTCGGTATGCTTTTGAGCTAATCAACACTGCCGTACCAAATAGTTGCCAAATTGATCAGTACTGACTCGATTGAGTAGGCGTACTTTTTTGCACGGACCAACGGAAACGCTAGCATAAAGTAGATATACAGGGTGGCCAATCGGGTGACGATAATAATTTTTTTTTAGACAGCCCGTACCGAGACCTATCCAAAACACCCCCATGTATGTGTACCGATTATTGATAGTTTTCGAGATATGATTTATTTTTTGAAAATCGAACTTCTTCATTTAGCTTTCTATTGAGGTGAAACCCCTTATTTCGGATAATTTCGAGGTGCTGATTACAAATCCAGTCGCAGTTTTGACTCTCAGTATCGTTTGACGAAAATCAAAAATTTCAGATCTCTCGGGCGGGCAGGTGTACCTAAAAAAATCGATCTTCTTTATTTAGCTTTCTGTTGAGATGAAACCCCTTATTTCGCATAATTTCGAGGTGCTGATTACAAATCCAGTCGCAGTTTAGAGTCTCAGTCTCGTTTGACGAAAATCAAAAATTTCAGATCTCTCGGGCGGGCGGGTGTACCTAAAAAAATCGAACTTCTTTATTTAGCTTTATATTGAGATGAAACCTTGCATTTCGGATAATTTCAAGGTGCTGATTATAAATCCAGTCGCAGTTTTGAGTCTCAGTCTTGCTTGACGAAAATAAAAAATTCCGATCTCTCGGGTGGGCGGGTGTACCTAAAAAAATCGAACTTCTTCATTTAGCTTTCTATTGAGATGAAACCCCTTATTTCGGATAATTTCGAGGTGCTGATTACAAATCCAGTCGCAGTTTTGAGTCTCAGTCTTGTTTGACGAAAATAAAAAATTTCAGATCTCTCGGGCGGGCGGGTGTACCTAAAAAATCGAACTTCTTTATTTAGCTTTCTGTTGAGATGAAACCTCGCATTTCGGGTAATTTCAAGGTGCTGATTACAAATCTAGTCGCAGTTTTGAGTCTCAGTCTCGTTTGACGAAAATCAAAAATTTCAGATCTCTCGGGCGGGCGGGTGTACCTAAAAAAATCGAACTTCTTTATTTAGCTTTATATTGAGATGAAACCTCGCATTTCGGATAATTTCAAGGTGTTGATTATAAATCCAGTCGCAGTTTTGAGTCTCAGTCTCGTTTGAGGAAAACAAAATATTTCAGATCTCTCAGGCGGCAGGTGTACCTAAAAAAATCGAACTTCTTTATTTAGCTTTCTATTGAGATGAAACCTCGCATTTCGGATAATTTCAAGGTGCTGATTACAAATCCAGTTGCAGTTTTGAGTCTCAGTCTCGTCTGACGAAAATAAAAAATTTCAGATCTCTCGAGCGGGCGGGTGTACCTAAAAAAATCGAACTTCTTTATTTAGCTTTATATTGAGATGAAACCTCGCATTTCGGATAATTTCAAGGTGTTGATTACAAATCCAGTCACAGTTTTGAGTCTCAGTCTCGTTTGACGAAAATCAAAAATTTCAGATCTCTCGGGCGGGCGGGTGTACCTAAAAAAATCGAACTTCTTTATTTAGCTTTATATTGAGATGAAACCTCGCATTTCGGATAACTTCAAGGTGTTGATTACAAATCCAGTCACAGTTTTGAGTCTCAGTCTCGTTTGACGAAAATCAAACATTTCAGATCTCTCGGGCGGGCGGGTGTACCTAAAAAAATCGAACTTCTTTATTTAGCTTTATATTGAGATGAAACCTCGCATTTCGGATAACTTCAAGGTGCTGATTATAAATCCAGTCGCAGTTTTGAGTCTCAGTCTCGCTTGACGAAAATCAAAAATTTCAGATCTCTCGGGTGGGCGGGTGTACCTAAAAAAATCGAACAGACGACAGTACATTAATATCGTGCGTGGAACCAGACAAGCCACTATCATCCCAGGAGACGGTACGTTGGCGACAGCAACAGGCCTCACAGATCAACGTGGATATCAACACAATTATCGATTGAGGATTAGTAAATGAAGTACAGTTTAACGTATAGAAAGCTCAGGCAATAACACTGACAAAAAAATCTCACGTTGGCTTACCAACTGTGGAAATCGAGGGTCAATAGTCGAGTCACCTACCGTCAAGCTTTTGTGAATCAACATCGACAATGTCCTAACATGACCACGTCGTCAGTATTGCTAAAACGGCATCCCAGAAGCAGAAGTTCTGTTACGTTGTAGGAAGCTGTATACACCAGAGCAACTACTGCCGCTCTACAAGCCACAGATCCGACCATCGCTGGAGTATTGCTCCCATGTGTGGGGATGCGCTCCGAAGCACTTTCTAACGCTTCTCGATACCTTCCAGAATAGAGCAATTAGACTAATCGATACGCCTAACCTTACAAAAGGACCTCCTCAGCCTGGAACATCGAAGAAGGGTGGCTGACCTGTCGGTGTCGAGGTCCCTACTCCCCGAACCAGTCTCCTCCAGCATTCCTTTTTTTTTAAGAACTGTCGGGAAATACGTTTCCTGACGGCTACAACCTGCAACGCTTCAAATCTAACGTGCAAAGAAGAATATCTTCTCGCAGCGCTTCTATAGAGCTATAGGCTTTCAGCCTTTGCGGAAGACTGGCCACAAAAACCTATTGGATATGCCTGTGGTAGTGTCGTAATAAAAATAAAATGACACTAATTGTAATGAAACATCATTATACTTTCACGATAATGCTGTCTGTTAGACTAAATAGATGCATATATAATGGTAATAATATAACTTATAAATACAGATATTTCGAGGGGGTCAAAATCGGACCTTATTTACAGTCATCTTTTCGAATAAGACTGACAGCAGTTTTTCAAATTGCGATTTACATTTATTTTCAGATTTATTTTAAACAAAAATGTTCAAATTGATCCTATTATATAGCCTCCTGTGTAATAGACTATATTATCGTGAAAGTGTAATTCAGTACCTTTATTTAAATCCGTGACATAAACCAGAATCAACTTTTTTTGTACGCTGTACGTAGACGGTATTGTTATTGAAAGTCTGTAGTTGTTGTGCATATGAAAACGTTAACATTCTTTTTGCCTTCCAAGTATATGAGAGGTAATAGGTTGGGCATAAATTATAAATAGGTATAGACTCTTTGTTTCTATTGTCATTGAATAGCCATTAGCAGGTAAAATTCAGACCGCTGTTCACTGGACGTATTCCTACTATATTAGTGTGGATTATTAAGCTGGGGATGTCTTATAATCGTAAAACTATTAAAGCACGGTATATCCATATTATACAGCTCCAGACTATGAGATTTTTGACGTTTTATAGTGTCTGTATAGGGTGAGGTCCTTCCAAATTGAACCAAATTTTGAAAAATTGTCCGTACATGTGTGCCATTAAAAAAATAAAATAAATTGATAACACAAAACAAATCTCTCTACCTTGAGGAATATTTTGAGTAGCATAAATTATATTTACATTTGTTAACAAAAACAAAAAATTTGGAGTTCCTCTATCCCTACACCAAAAAAGTTTGAGCAATTTAGATATTTTTTGTTTCTTTTTGATTTTTTCTCTGCCACTGGTCCAGAAAAGATCCTGGAAAAGATACACTGTTAAAATTTCTTGGACGGTAGTAATATGGTATCAGAACTTCATCACAATCAAGTTAGTATTTTCTAAGTTACACCTGGGGATTATAATATATATCTATCAAATTATTCCACAGATATAACTTTAAATGAAAATAACTTTATTGTCGTTTCGGCAGTCCCTGTGACCTATATCGAAGTACAACAAATAGTTTTGAATGTGGCATTGTTTGAATGCTGTTACAGGAGATAACTTTTGTTTTTTATTGACCAACATCCTAATTAACTGAAATCTTCATCATCATCATAGTCACAATGTCTTAACAGACATGTTGTGAACTCGTAAAATGCGTTAAGTCTCTCTTGGTATATCAATAACATCTTTAATGCAGTAGTTTCCCATTTGCTTTCTGCATCCTTATGCCGTTGACCAGATGGTATCTACTGGTTCATCCGCCTTCAGGGGCAATTTCTCTCCCCAAGGACAAGAAGGTGCCCTGACTCTTCTCAACTCGTCCACCCAAAGCTGTTGGTTGAGAAGAGGTTACTCTTTATACCGACAGTAGTTCGGTACCTTTTAGTCGCCTCTTACGACACGCAGGATATACGATGGGAGATATTCTAACCCGCCCCCACACGGGGGAAATCTTAAAGATCATGTATTGGCATTGCTGACTGACATGGATTTTTGATTTCTATTTTTTTATCTCAAGGTTTGTCGGCTTGGTCGCAGAATACAATATGTATTATTAAGTACGGAGGTATACATAATTTCACTAGGAGATATTGAAAATCATATAGCGCACTGAGGAGACAATACACTTTCAAAACTTTCGTTTGACATGGTCTTTTGATCAGGTCCCGATAGTTATTACCAAGAGCACCGGCTAGTTGTGAATAACATACTCATCAGTTAATTTACTGTTAGAGGAAGATTGTTGTTAATGAGCAGTTGCAAAATTAGCAGGTACATGTTCGAACGCTTTGATGAGTTCGCACATCGTACTATTCTAGCTGGTTTATCTCAGGAAGTGGATGAGAGATTTCATCTTTGTATACGGAAGGAGATTTTACTTCACACGCAAACGCGACGGTAGAATTTTATTCTTGGGAATTCTTTGGATTATGACACGCCTTTTCTAAGGGGAAAATATTCGTAGACTTTTTTTGGGGTTAGTGCTTCACGGTTCACTTGCAATCATATCAATGAATGTACAGGGTGTCCCATTTTGGGCATTTTTACGGGGTATCTCGGTTACTTTTGAAGATAGACAGTTGCAGTTTTCGCGACAGTTTGCTACTTTTTTGTGGAACTAAAGATGCTGTCAACAAAATTATCATGGCCCTCTTGGTTTTTGAGATACAGGGTAAAATCAAAAATTGCCGATTACCGATCTAAGCAGTTATTACTCTACAAGAGACTTTCTACTCAAATTCGAAAAAACAGAAATAAAATACATTTATTAAATAATAATGTCTCATTAAAATGATGAATATTGTGCTATTATAATATTGTGTAGATAGTGGGCTATGACTACACAATATTATATCTATTAAAAACAAAAATGCAAATCTGTAAAAAACTTGCGAGACTGTCAGCTTTGAATTATATTTTTATTAAATATAGCTTTGTTCTTTCTGTGTTTCATTTTAATTATTGTCAGTTTTCTATAATAGTGGCAGCTTAGATACCCAGAGAGACAGCGACCGTTTTCAGATATATTTCTCATCTAAAAATAAATATAGTTAGGAACGGATCCTTTATTCAATCACGTCCTAAAACTTATTTCAAGGAGAATAGGGAGCAAAGGGAAACAAACGTATTAGGTTACATAGAAGCAACGCATTCATCATCTTGTAAGCACAAGGAAGAAGCTGTAGGGGTACAAAAATCAACTGCAGAAATAATTCTAAAAAAATATAATTATTATCCATACAAGTTTAAGATACCTCAACATTTGCACAGGATCCAAGTGGGGAGTTTTGAATCGCCATAACACGAAGGAGACCAATAATTATTTTAAATGCCATTAAAAGAATAAGAAATTGTGCCAAATTTTGCATTCGAGAAAATAGTCTTCAACTTGAACCAACATCTCTAAAAGCTCCTCGATGTTTTTAGTTTTTATTTTGATTCAAATTTACATCTAATAGTGTGTTGATATTCTTCAGGTATAATGTTTGGTTTTAAGTAATGTAATAGAATAAGTAATATTTACTAAACATTATCACAAATATTAGTTAAGAGCGTATGAAATACAATTAAATAATTGAGTTTAAAAGTATTGAGTATCTTGTATCTCAATAATTGTTTACTTGGATATTATTTTTAATAGATTAGTCATGATCTACTGCTCAACTAAAGTAAAAAATGAAATTTTGAGCTTAGTTCTCAAAAAAAAATCCATACTAATATATATTTTTGAAAAGCTTGAATTATTTCCGATTAACTTCAAAAATAATATACAGGGTGTGCCATTTAAAAAAATATATGTTTGCTTCATAACTGAAAAATGGTTAGAGTAAGAAAAAATCAAGCTACACGACTGGATTCTACAGAAAAAAATCCATAAGGCCCTTTTTTAAACTTTTCAATAAAATAAAAGACAACCGAGATACGAGGGTGGTCCCAAAATCGATAATTTTCTATTCCACCCTCTATCTCAAAAACCAAGAGGGCCATGATAATTTTGTTGACGGCATCTTTAGTTTCACAAAAAAATAGCACACTGTCGCGAAAACCGCAACTCTCTATCTTCAAAAATAACCGAGATACCCCGTAAAAGTGTCCAAAATGAGACACCCTGTACAGCCCTGTTTTATTTATTGTTCGATTTCCATAATTTTTTTGAAAAAAAAATGTAGCCACGTTCAATAGTTTCCATTCGCATATCATGAACATTGATAGACTTTGTTTTTGGATATAGAAGTCGTTAAAATTAGCAAATAACGTTTTTCAGAAAACTGAAAGATAAGCGAGATACAGCATAAAAAAGTACAGCTGACCTTGTGTATCACGATGTACATAGTCTGTTTGTCTTTAGCTTTTTGCTTGGATTTTTGACAAATCGGTTAGGCATTGTACCTAGCAGTAAGTCACTTTTTGTTTATCGTTGTTAATTTTAAACTGAATGAAAGAATCCTGAGAGAGGCACATTATAATGAAACAACTTTTAGGATTTAACAATTTAAAATTAACTATGATAAACTATAAACTCAAAGATACTAGTGCACTAATTGACAGGTACAATGCCTGATCGATAAGACAAAAGTCCGAGCGAAAAACTAAGCATAAACAGACTGGATACGCCTTGATACACAAGCCCAGATTTACTTTTTTGGATTCTGTATCTCAAATACTCTGTAAAGTAATTCAGCAAATCATGTTCAAGAAGCATACTCACATTCACACATCTTTAGCTAACAAATCAGAAAACAAAAATTACTTACCTTTTAGTTTTGTTCGGTTCTCGAACCAGAAAACTTTTCTGTAAAGTTTTAGTTTAATCGACCGCCGTTTCTGATCTTTCTGATTGTGTCACAATCTCACAATTCGGAACTCGCAAGCACAGAACATTCACAGGTTCGCAAGTATGTTCTGTAGTTCGCAATAATGCTTATGAGCATATGAGCAATGAAACACAAGATACAAATTATTCCACACGGAACAAAAGGGTTACTCCAACAACAGATTCCAACTTACAGAGAGACTTTCAGCAATACCACAGGCAATACATTCCGAATAATCCTAATCGGTTAAGACGGGTTCTCACGATTCAGTTTCGCTGAATCAGTTTGACTGATTCAGTGATACTGAACAGATAATGAACGTCTGAACACCTTTTCAGTGAAACTGATCAGTGGGTTTGTGCTTTCAGTCAGTTTGACCGAATCAGTATTGAAAAATGAGTACAAACGTTACTTTTATCAATGCTAAATAGGTTAAAATTATTCATTAAAACTGAACAGTGTGAACGAACATCGCTTTCAGTATCACTGAATCAGTCAAACTGATTCAGCAAAACTGAATCGTGAGAACCCGCCTTTAGGCGCGACGACTTGGAATTTGGCAGCATCCAACACGTGACCAACAGTGATGGTGGGGCAATAGATGTGAGAAGTAGAGGTACCACCACTAATAACGCTGTTCGTAATAATAATGTTTGGTGTGATTGATGTATGGAGTATTAGCATAAAAAAATGTCGCGTTGTTAAAAGTTAATGCTTACGATACGTTGAATTAACGTTTAGTGTTCATTAACCAATGAAAACCTCTTCATTAATTGTTTATGTTTGCTGTTCATGGATTTATGAAGGACTTTTCATTATTCCGATGATATGGAACATAAGTTCATAACTGCATAACGTTATTTCCATGATTGTATATGATTACTTTTTGACGTTTTGCATTTATTGTTCAACGTTAACCGAATCATTGTCTTAATGTACGAATACATTAAACTATGACGTGAAATCACTGTTTCAATGTCCGATTCATAATATTAATGTTCAAAAAATTGATGACGACAGATCATTGATTCTACGAACAAATTTTCTTTCTGTGCATCCTTTGATAAGAGGCACACCTTCCCTATATTTTGTTTTATGTTAGTGCAATGTGAGATTGATTCTTACTTCCCACACCGATAAGTGAAAATTTTAGATTTTGAGACCTTTGAGATAATTCGCATTTTGGGCTTTGTGAAATATACATAATATAAATCGACGTCACTCACTGCCGTCGGTCTGTCTGTCTGTCTGTAGGTCTGTCTGTCTATTGGCGTTTCTCTAGCCACGTAATTTCAATACTGCTTGGATTGTGATGAGATTTGTGTAGCGATATGCTGTGGGGTCGTAGTAGGTAATACTGCTATAATTTTGAAAATCGGTGCATTGGTGTCGGAGAAATTGGTTAAAAACAAAAAATTAACAGAACCCCTCCGAACTTCGGTTTTAGGCCTTTCAGTGGCGCCTGACGCTTTTCCATTTTTTGGAGGGGGTGAATCGGGGTGGTGAGGCATACAATCCTCGCGCTGAAAAAAAATTGACTGTGTATTCCATTCTCAGAGCTCAGCCTTTACATTGTTTTCACAATTATTATACTCAATCTTTTCCACATCTTATTACAGGTCAGTGATAATGCGTCTATTTATTTTATAATAGTGAATACCCTCGCAGGAAAGCATTATGATTCAATAAAACGGTAATTACCTCTTAATAAGTTTATTACATTTATCATGAAATGCAACCACTATTACTAATCTTATTCGTAATAGGCTGTAATTAATACAAGAAGAACCTTCTGTTACCCGAGCGTTACATATAATTACTGATATTGTATAAATAAACATTGAGGCTTTGTCAAATTATTATAGTACAGGGCGTTTATAATTGTTCTATATCATCAAGCTTTCTTCTACGACATCTACGTAAAGTAACAATTACTCATATTTCCTTTACAAAAATGAATGAATGAATGAAAAAAGAACTTTCTGATTATAACCATTTTTGAGTATTTAGTATGATTTTTGAGGGGGCTTTTGGGGGTATTGTTAATGAAAAACTGATTGCTTAGCTCCACTGGACTATTACGAGGATAAAGCGTATCCCACTTCTGACACAGATAAGCAGTAAATTGAAAAAATGGTTTAATTGCGCTGTAAAAAAAGAATGAGTACTTGAATCATTCATCCATTATCAGAGAGTACTGGGCAATGACAGATCTTCGAATATTTAAATAGCAATGGTGAGTGGTCTTGTGCGTCTATCAAGGGCACTGTATGGTCTACACATGAAAATTAACCTCATTCCGTTATGTGTACATACTATGTTAAGCAGCATGTACATAACAAGTAAGCTTAGCGTCTCAAATGTATGCTATGTGTAATGGACATTATTCGAAAAAGATAATATGTTAATTCTGTTTATAGAAGTGCATGAGGAGTACGAGCATAAATGTTCACATGCTGCGATCATTTAAATACAGGATGATCCACGGAAATCTGAGAGACGTGTATATTTCAATCATTTTACGAACATTGGTGCAAATCGCCGTCTCTAGATACCATATCGATATGATCTAACTCAAAAAAATGCGGTTCTCCTTTTTGTGTCTTTTTTTTACTTCCCACACCGATAGGTGAGGGGAGTATTGTGATCGCGAAAATTTTCGATTTTGAGATAGCACGCTTTTTGGGCGTTTTATGATGTCTACATAACGAAAATCCACGTCACTCATTTCCGTCGGTCTGTCTGTCGGTCTGTCTGTGCGTCTGTCTGTCTGTTGGCGTTTTTCTAACGTCGTAATCTCAGTAACTGCTGCATGGATTGTGATGAAATTTGGGCAGCGATATGCCGTGGGGTCATAGTAGGTAATGTTCTTATAATTTTGAAAATCGGTGCAGGGGCGGCGGAGTAATTAGCAAAAAAACAAAAAAAATTAAATATTCCTCAAACTTCGTTTTTAGGTGTTTCACGGGTTCCTGATCATTTTCTACTTTTTTTTGGGTGGGGGTGAAATTGGGGTGGTTGGGGGGTGGGGGGTTGTAAATCTCAAAAATGTGTTGTACTCATAATAGGCTATCCATGGATCTGTAAAAGAAAGACCTAGCGGCATAATACCCTTTTTTAGGCCCATCCGAACATTGCCTTGCCTATTCCAGAAACCAAGGGACTTAGAATTTTCTGATAAATACATAGGAATATTGCTTTATATCGTTCTGTATTGAGTAACGTAAAAGTTATGGAATGGATTTTAATGAAACTATGTCACAGCATTACTACCGCGTCGAGGATGGAAAACGCGTATGTATTGGAAAAATCGTGTCAGTGGCGGCGCAGCAATAATAAAAAAAATAAAAAAAATAAAAAAGCCTTAAACTCTGTTTTTAGGCGTTTTAGGGGTTCCTGATCATTTTCTACTTTTTTTTGGTAGGGGTGAATTTGGGGTGGTTAGGGAGTGGGGGGTTGGAAAACTGCAAAATTTGTTGTATTCATAATGGGCTGTCCATTGACCCATGAATGAAAAACTTAGCGGCATAATACACTTTTTAGGTCCATTTGAACATTGCCTTGCTCATTATAGAAACCGAGGAACTTTAGAATATGTGATGTATACAGACGTGATACAGACATACGAGTATTGTTTTAGATTGTTCTATATTGCGTAACGCGAAAATTATTCAATTGATTTTAACGAAATTTTGACAGAGTATTACTACCGCGGCGAGGATGGGAAACGTGTATGTTTCGGAAAAAATCGTGTCAGTGGCGGCGCAGCAATAATAAAAAACTAAAAACGCCTCAAACTTTGTTTTTATGCGTTTTAGGGATTCCTAATCATTTTCTACTTTTTTTTTGGGTAGGGGTGAGTTTGGGACGGTTGGGGGGTGGGGGGTTGGAAAACTGAAAAATTTGTTGTATTCATAATGGGCTGTCCATTAACCTGTGAATGCAAGACCTAGCGGTATAATAGCCTTTTTAGGCCCATCCGAACATATTCTTGCCTATTACTGAGACCAAGGGACTTACAGTTTTGTGATGTATACATATACGAGTATTGCTTAATTTCGTTCTATGTATATTGCGTAAAGCAAAAATTATTAAATTGATTTTAATGAAATTTCGACAAAGAATTGACTATCGTGGCGAGAGTGGGTGGAAAACGCGCCAGTGTCTGAAAAATCGGGTCAGTGGCGGCGCAACAATAATAAAAAAAACTAAAAATATGAAAACAGCTCATACTTCGCTTTTAGATGGTTTAGAGGCTCCTGATCGTTTTGCATCGTTCAGTTGAAGCATGGAGAATGAATACTGTGGCGTTCTAGTTTCTAAGGAGGGAGACGCAAGAAACTATTTACGAAAGCTTTGTGTTGTACAATACGTTTTTTTGAGGGTGGGTGGGCGATGATTTGGTTGTAAGGGGATTTCAGACTATAGCTTCATGTAATGCTAAAACAATAAAATGGAAACATTATGTGTGGGAAGTACTGAGTCAATCAACTTGACTCCATTTTTTCTTTATAGGTAGCGCAGAATTCCTCATAATTTACAAAACATTGTATGTTTACTATTACTAAAAAGGTTTCTTAAGAGGCTGAGAAAAATTTGTTAATAACTAAATTATGGTGATTACTAATCAGGTAAATGTTAGGATTAGTTTTCTAAATCCAACAATTGCAAAAATATTTTGCATTGAGAACAATCATTTTGTGAACCTTCTTTTCCTCAAATTCAATCCAGTGATACCAGAACAAAATAGTGACAAAATATAAAACGTTCCATTTTTTTAGGCGCCTTAGGTGTCTGGAATTGATTCTGACAGACAGCATTGTGATCCTAACATCTAACATCTCTGTTCCTCAAGATTTCAGGAACAACATTAGTTAGTTAGAAGGTTAGTTCACAAAAATAAAAGCTGTTTCCTTCCACAACTTCCGTACAATGTCTCATTCAAAATTATATTTTGTTAGACTTTGTATTTCTTTAAAAGACATAGAGGTGGCCAAAACGTCAGTAAAGTTTTTTTAAGTACATAGGATGTTTATTTGAAAACTTCCCAACACGGATTCATTTAAAACCACCGATTAAAATAAAAAACGCCGAGGTACGTCAAAAGATATGTCAAGGGGTACAACTTCTTAACCAAAAACTACTTCCCTCTCTTATACTTGCCATTGCTCCCTAGGATCATCCCCTTAAGCATTTTAAATGACCAGGGGTATCGAGTAATAACTTGTTGTCATGAGTTTCAGAGTATTTTCGAGCTATTCAGAATTTTTGTTTCTCCGTAATTTAAAGAACAGTCTATACTAATACATGGCGTTAATGAGGCAATCTACTTGACTCCATTTTCGTAGATGATTCCAACCGTTTTAGTTGAACCATCCTGTATTTGTGATTCCCCAGACACGAAATTTTATATGCGCCCAAAGTAGGCCAGTAGGTATGTGTTACAAAGAGTTTTTCATCTTTTTGGTACAAATCACCAACAAATTATCTATTCTATTGCAGGTTAAAGTACTGAGAGTCTAAAAATCCTTAAACGCTAAGAGCTATCGCAACAAATGGAACACATTTTTTGGTCCAATTAAATCTACTTGACTAGTCAGCCGCCTAATATTCGCGCTGGAATAATAGTTTTCTTTTTTCGCGCTGCAACTTAAAATTGATTTGAAAAAACATGAAGCTTAACATATTAATAACAAAACGATAATTTTTGTGAGCTTGTAAACAACAACCTATTGTTTTTATTTAGCATGAGCGTACACTTAACACATTTCAGAGGCAAAAGTTACAACAAGAATACAGGGTTATTCACGTTATTCGACACGGCGCATTAAGGCTAAAATATTTTATAAAAAAGAAGATAATAATTTTGGATGGACAGAGACCCATAAAGGCTACATTTTAAAAATATTTTCATTTTCACAGGATGTCCAAAAACACGAAATGTATCAGTTATGTTTTTTTAAATGGAACACCCTGTATATTATTGCATATTCAAATTCCTTGGTGAATTCTAGTGTGACTTTATGTATCATACATGGGACTTAAAGAGAACCGTTTAGGTGTAAATCACCATTTTCGGTATAAGTAGATATCAGGAAAAAATTATCGCAAAGATTACAAACTTTGGAAGGCTGTGACTTTGCTGTATTACTAAGCATAAAATGCGTCAGCTTCGATGAGACTCTCAAATTTAAATTACGTTTATGCTTGAAGAAATCGGTCGATTAATTAAGGAAACTTCGATCAGCGATAGCTTGATTTTTTCAAATGGGAATGCCTAATTCTTTTTATACGGTTAAACGTAGAATTTGATAACCTTTCTATTTAAAAAAAAACATAAGTTTGATACATTTCGTGTTTCTGGGACACCCTCTATAACATGAAAATATTTTTAAAATGTAGCCTTTATGGGTCTCTACCCATCCGAAGTTATTATTTTATTTTTTATCAAATACTTTAGCCATAATGCTCCGTATTGAATAACGTGAATAACCCTGTATATTTAATATTTAAAAACATGATCGTAGGTCAGGACGAAACTCGAAAAAAGAAATGACACTCAGGTTTCGGAATGTGAAGTCGATATCAAAAGAAATGATTCTTGAATTTATTTCTTGAAGAGAAATCTTTTAAAAATAATTTAAAGGTGTGTAGCTGACACTTACTACTTCACAGCAAAAAATGGAGACTGTAATTTAGTACTGCTTTTGAAGTCTCTTTGTCAATTTCTGTTTCCACATGTATTCTATAGAATAGATTTCTGAAATGCAACCTATTGATGTCAATGTCCGTAAGGTCATAGCAGACATAGATAGTGTTTTTAATGAAAGTCATGTTTCTTTATTGAGGCTTTTGACTTGCACATGTATGGTGGAGATATACTCGTATGTCTCAGTACAGGTAGCCAGTCTGCTCTAGCATGTCAGAGAGATATAAACTAAACAAAGGAGCAGCCTATTATTCAGCACATATTTCAGCTACTAGGCGCCCGTGTGGGGGCGGGTTAGAATATCTTCCATCGTATATCCTGCGTGTCGTAAAAGGCGACCAAAAGGAACCGAACTACTGTCGGTATAAACAGTAACCTCTTTCTCAACCAACAGCTTTGGGTGGACGAGTTGAGAAGAGTCAGGACACCTTCTTGTACTTGGGGTGAGAAATTGCCCCTAAAGGCGGATGAACCAGTAGATACCATCTGGACAACGGCATGAGGATGCAGAAAGCAAATGGGAAACTACTGCATTAAAGATCTTAAAGATATCCCAAGAGAAACTCGTAAAATGGGTGAATGCATTTTACGAGTTCTCAACATGTCTGTTAAGACATTGTGACTATGATGATGAGGCGAGAATATTCTTTCTATGAAGACTAAAGGAGCAGTTGTTCGCTAAAGTTTTGATTTGGCCCTGACGAGATTTTTTCACATTGGTTGTAAATGATAGAAAGCAATGGTATAGGGGTGTGATTCTTCGGGCTATCAGTAGCTCTTCCTAGTTTTAAAATCGCTAGAATCATCTGTTTAAAAGCAGTGCTATATGTTGGTAATACCTTAGGTTCTCAGTGGCTGTGGTGTTAAAATCTGAATAGTCTTCCATCTCTTCAACAATGACCTTCCTGGACGCCTATGGTACAACATGCATGGGTTTAATCTACCGAGTCGGTTTTTAAAGGTCATGCAACGTTTTTACAGTTCGTTTAGTAACATTTATTGAATAATTAGGAATTAGATCTACTTCGTTCAATAATAATTTTTGCAGTCTATCAATTCACGTTTGGCCGTAACAAGATGGTGATCATAAACAGACAATGGGAGCATACCTAAACCGTCAAAGATATTGCTTACTGACATAACTGCAATCATTTGTGTTTGAGTTGTGATTTTTAATCAATTCGTCTGTACATCCTCGCCCAAAATGGGCCCAATGGTTCAGAACAGTGTAAAGGTCATAACATGCAATTTTAAACTTAAAAAATTTGTTTTACTTAACCTAGAAGGTGTAAGCTAACCTGGAACCCTCAGCTCAAAAGAGTTAAAAGAAGAGCCGAGATGGCATTAGTGCTATCGAGGCGCTCGCATAGTAAGACACACAAGTAAGGTCTAAGTCCAGCCATGGTGCATTGGACATACACAATGGTGGTAAAACCCATGATTACATATGCGTCTTTGGTCTGGTGGCTAAAGATGGAACAGCGAGCTGCTACAGCAGAACTAAGCAAGGTGCAAAGGCTTGCTGGTCTGTCCATAACAGGTGCAATGAAAAGCGCACCCACTGCAGTCTTAGAGACCATCCTGGACCTCCCTCCGTTGCAAATTGTAATAATGGGCGAGGCGAGAATGGGCTACTCTAGACTAGAAACCCTACCAAGAGGAATTTACGAGGATCTTGGACACAACCAAATCGCAGAATATGTGGGGCACACCATAATGGATGCTAGAAAGGACCACATAGCTCCGAAATACATCTTCAACAAGAAATTCGAAACTATAATAAGAGATCGAGAACTCTGTGAAGTAAACAACCTGCATCGGGAAATAGTCTGGTACACAGATGGATCAAATACAGAGCAAGGCACAAGAGCGGGAATCTTTGGAAGAGGAACTAGACAGAGCATTCCGCTAGGAAAATATGCCTCGGTATTTCAGTCAGAGGTGTACGCCATCCTGCAATGTGCAAGGATCAATAATGAACGATCCTACATAAACAAGAGGATCGCAATACTTACAGACAGTCAGGCTACACTTAGGGCACTAGAAGCGCCCAAAGCTACGTCTGCTCTAGTCTGGGAATGTTTACAAGAACTGGGAAGACTGGGAGAACACAACAAAGTAACTTTGAAGTGGGTGCCGGGACACTCAGGTATAAGAGGCAATGAAAGGGCGGACGAGCTAGCAAGGCTAGGCTCGTCTGCCCTATACATTGGAGCAGAACCCGCCCTGGGGGTGCCTAAAAGCACAATCAGACACCAGGTGGGATAATGGATGAAACATCAGCACAAGGAGCAGTGGAACTTGTTGCCAGGATGTGTTCATGGGAAAACATTCATTAAAGCTCCATGCAAGAAAATAGCTGAAACACTGCTCTCATTGAGTCGAAATCAGCTCCGAATAACGACGGGTCTCCTCACAGGACATTGTGGCCTGAAGGAACACCTGAATAAAATGGGACTCTACAATGGAGACCTCAACTGCAGATTGTGTGGAAGAGGAACTGAGACAGTCCTACATGTGCTCTGTGAGTGCGAAGCGCTAGATCACAAGAGACAACAGCTCTTTGGAAAGACCAAGCTAGAACCAATGGAGTACGGCTCAGCACCAGGACCAGTAGGTAAACTGCATAAACTTATGCAGGGATCCAGATTGCTGGAGTGGATACTATAAAAGAGAGGAGCAATAATACATTAGTCCTTAAGGCTTAAGTATTGACGGGGACAGCAAGGTCGGACGGCTCCTGGAAAAAAAACCTAGAGGTGATCGGAAACGCATGGAATTTTGGGATTCTTGAAACATACAAATATAATTATTAACGCCTCGAAAAAAAAATACAAATTTAAACCATTTTTTCCAGATTTCCCTTTAGATATCTCATTGACACATAAAATGGGGCCAAGTTGATAGACTCAGTACTTCCCACACATAAAGGTGATACCATTTTGATATTTTTCCATTGCATGAAGCTATAGTCTGAGATCCGCTTGTAACCAAATCATCGCCCGCCTGCCCTCAAAAAACATCCAACACAAAAACTTCAGTAAACGGTTTCTTGCATCTCTCTTCGTAGGAACTAGGATGACACAGTTTTTATTCTGCGAGCCTCAACTGGATGAAACGGAACCCTCATATTGCCTAACAAAGAAGTTCGTGTTATTTTTGAACTTTTACTTTTTTTATTATTGCTGCGCCGCCACTGACACGATTTCTAAAAACCACACGCATTTTCCATTCTCACCATGATAATAATACTGTGTCGAAACTTCATTAAAATCAATTTCAGATTACACAATACAGAACGATCTAAAGCAATGCTCGTATGTATGAGAATACATCAGAAAGTCCCTTGCAATGTTCTGACGGACTTAAAAAGGTGTATTATGCCGCTAGGTCCTTCTCACCATCTCAATTTCACTGCCACCAAAAAAAAAAGTAGAAAATGGACCTCTAGAACGCCTGAAAACGGAGTTTAATCGATTTTTATATTTTTTTTGTTTTTTATTAATGCTGTGCTGCCACTGACACGATTTCTAAAAATCATACACTTTTTTCATCCTCGCCAAGGTAGTCAAAATTTCCTTAAAATCAATTCAATAATTACCCCGTTATACAATACAGAACGGCCTAAAGCAATACTCATAGCATGTATACATCAGGCAAGGCAATGTTCGGATGGGCAATGTTGAAAACAATCAGCAACCCCTAAAACGCCTAAAAGCGAAGTTTGAGGAATATTTGAATTTTTTTATTTTTTGCTATTAGTCACCGACCATGCACTGATTTTCAAAATTATAGCAGCATTACCTACTACGACCCCACAGCATGTCGTCTCCCAAATTTCGTCACAATCCATGTAGAGGTTACTGGGATTAAGAGGCTAGAAAGACGCGACAGACAGACCGACAGACAGATAGACAGAAATGAGTGACGTGGATTTTCGTTATGTAGACATTATAAAACGTCCAACAAGCGTGTTATCTTAAAATCGAAAATTTTCGCGATCACAATACTCCCCTCACCTCGAAATCAATACCACCTATGAATGACTTACTCATAATACTTAAACCATGTAATTTGTTTGTGTTGAATTTGTGGTTATGAAATTGGTGTACGTATTATCAGGACATTGTCCAGAACAACCTATAAAAAACTAATTAACCTACACTATCTTTGAAATTATTTCTAGTCATTATATTACCTATTATTCTTAATCATAACCTCAACCTTGAAGTACACCAGTCATAGACAGTTTTTTCTTAAAGCTAATCGTTCAACCCAAATATCTAGTTATCACCAGTCACTGCTCTAATGTAAAGAGTCTCAAATTAAATATTGGCAAAAATCGACGAGGGGCTTGACTCAAACGTTGAATGCACTAAGGTGTTTAAATTCAATTCCCATTGAGTTAGTAGCATCAAACCATTAACTAACGTATTATCAATGATCAAACTTACAGGTTATGTGATTATCGAAAAAAATATTGCTCTTCCAATACTTCCAACACTTCCACCAATACCACATCCTACACCGAATATCTTACGGTATTTTAGCAAACTTCCTATTGATGTTAGGTATTATGGTTGTTTTTCATGGGTTTCGGTCAACGATTAAAACTATAACTTTCCTTCACTACGTTTTGGTTTATTTTAATCTAAACCATCTTCAGGTGTGTTAATTTCAGATGTCGGTTACATGTCTGTAAAATTGTTTTGTTTGTGAAACAGCCTCTACGGGTTGAGAGAGCTGAATGACTAGTACGGCGTTTTTAGGATATTGTAAAATACACAGATGTTCTTAAAGTGGAGGAAAAAGATTGAGGAACAATAGGGGTGAAAGCTTTTGTGTCTATCTATGTATACATAAATATGGTTTGTTAGATTATTCCAAGATGCAGAAACCCTACTTCATTAAATTATTATGTATATATCGCCTAATTTATTTATATCTGTTCTGAAATTTATTGAATTTGGGTGTTCCTTAGTATGAATTATTTCCTTTATATTTCTTTTGTGTTGGTTACATTCACGAGATAGTATTTTTGGATCGTCGAAATTTATGTCCTGTATCTAAGCTATGTTTTGCTAGAGCCGTAGACTCCTTCCCATTCAACGTATCCTACTTATGATTACATATCCTGTTTTTTAAATATGGTCTTATTTGCCCAATATATACTCCGTCACAGTGTGTGCAGTCAATTTGATAAACGGTATTTGTTATATTGTGTGTTTCTGTTTTTGGTTTGAAATTATCAAAGTATCTGTATGTTGAGTTTAAAGGTTTGTCAGCTATTTTGATTTTGTATGGTTTACAACAATTTTGAATTTGTTTATTTATTGTTGGATTATATGGCAACCTAATATATTTACTTTCTTCTTTATTTGATTGGTTATTTTGACGATTATTATTATACAAAGTATCGATTCTATTTCTTATTATTGGATTAAAAAACTTTGGTGGATAGCTGTTATTAATAAGTGTCTTTTTTACCTTATTTATACTATTATGGCGATTATTGGGGTCACTAAAATGAATGGCTCTATCAATAAGTTTTGTTATCAAGCTTTTCTTATATAGCTGACAAACCTTCAAACTCAACATACAGATACTTTAATAATTTCAAACCAAAAACAGAAACACATAATATAACAAATACCGTTTATCAAATTGACTGCACACACTGTGACGGAGTATATATTGGGCAAATAAGACCATATTTAAAAAACAGGATATGTAATCATAAGTAGGATACGTTGAATGGCAAGGAGTCTACGGCTCTAGCAAAACATAGCTTACATACAGGACATACATTTAATTTCGACAATCCAAAAATATTAACTCGTGAATGTAACCAACACAAAAGAAATATAAAGGAAATGATTCATATTAAGAATCACCCAAATTCAATGAATATCAGAACAGATATAAATCAATTAGGCGATATATATAATAATTTAATAAAGTAGGGTTTCTGCATTTTGGAGTAATCTAACAAACCACATTTATGTGTACATAGATAGATACAAAAGCTTTCACCCCTATTGTTCCTCAATCTTTTCCCTCCACTTTAAGAACATCTGTGAATTTTACAATATCCTAAAAACGCCGTACTGGTCATTCAGCTCTCTCAACCCGTAGAGGCTGTTGCACAAAACAAAACAATCTTACAGAAATGTAACCGACATCCGAAATTAATACACCTGAAGATGGTTTAGATTAAAATAAACCGAAACGTAGTGAAGGAAAGTTATAGTTTCAATCGCTGACCGAAACGCATGAAAAACAACCATAATCTATAGTGGCAGTCACTAGAGAAATAAGCATAAAGATGCTAGGTATACTATTATACCTGCTCTAGGTGAAACGGTGATTCACTATCTCTCCTTTGGGATGTGTCCAAGAGTCCAAGTGCATCAAAAGTGACTTCGAAAACGTGATATTAGCAAGTCTGCCTTTTTATTGAGATATATACCTTTTTTTTCCAAAAACTCAATATGGCAGACACCTATTTCAGTTCCTAATGTGTTTCGTAAAATTCTAACAGTTGAAAATTTTTTTAAATTTCAACAGTTGGAAATTTTATTAAAATTTACGTTGTTTCAACAAGGCTGAAAATGGTATATGTTATATACATTATTATTGTAAACGTAGCATGTTATAGCACAACTTGACGCGGCGAATGACCTTGCTGTTGAAGCCGCTATACACAAAAAAAGAAAAATAACATATTATTTTCATCCTTGCTAAAGTAACGTACATTTTTATATAGAATTCTTAACCTTTGAAATTTCACAAAACATATTGGGAACCAATATGTCTGCCATTGAGTATTACATTACTACTATCTACTACATTTGCAATAATAATGGAATGACATATTTTATTTTCATCCTTATAAAAATGTAAATTTTTATAAAATTTTGAGATTTTATAAAATACACTACGAAGCAAAATAAGTGTCTACCATTGCTTTTGACGCTTTTGGACTCCCGACACAACCAAAGGAACCGCCGCTGGTGAATCCCCATTGCATCTCTATGGCATGGGTAATAATAGTATCAATATGAAGCTTGCTAAAATACCGTAAGCCCACAGATCACTGGCTCACTATTATTTTGTTCAATATCCCTGAACCAAGATGCAGTGTATTTAATTGTCATTTGAATAAAACCACAAAACTGAATTGCCAAGCATTGTGAACAACTTAATGCCTGTACTCCTTTTACAGTGTTTCCTTTCTTTTGTAGAATATATATGTAAAAGATTAACAGTATCTGCCTGAATGTACATAGAATATAAGGAACTAATTTGGTCGCTATGATAATTATTATATAACCCTTTTACCCCGAAAATTTCTGCAAACGAAGGTAATCAAGGCTAAGTACCATCAATCACAGGATCCGCAGCTTTCCTGGGCATCCTCAAAGTAAGTAAATGTAGCAATTCACATCAAATTTGATAGAACCGCTGAATCTTGACATCATTAAAACTGAAATTATTCATTAAAGGGATTTAGAATTTAAATAATATACAGGGTTTTTCGAAAGCAACTCTCGTCAATTCGTCAACTCTTGTCAATGGGTATTTACTTCGTGTTTATACAAAGGGTTCTTCGAATTCGCTCTTTAAACCTACTTAGGGATTAAAGTACAGGGTTTCCCATTTCGGGCACTTTTACGAGGTATCTCAGTTATTTTTGAAGATAGAGAGTTGCGGTTTTCGCGACAGTGTGCTACTTTTTTGTGAAACTAAAGATGCCGTCAACAAAATTATCATGGCCCTCTTGGTTTTTGAGATATAGGGTGAAATCGAAAACTATCGATTTTGAGACCACCCTCGTGCGACTTGCTCCCGCACAAATAAAGGCCCACATTAAATCTGCCGAAGTTGATATTTTTTTAAGACTTCATAAATATAAGCCAATGCATGGAATCTTCTAGAAACATCTAGAAGAGCATTATTTAACTGAGCAGTTGACCTTCCCTTTCCTAAAGTCCAGTCGGTCGATGGGTGCAGGTGTGCCCGACATCCGTTTAGAGCCTGCCGATAGCCGCCAGAGACGCTTTTGCATGGTCGACCTACGTCTATCGGCACAACGCAGCTCTACAAGTGCTCTACTATCATTTAAGGCACTCTTACGGTATATATGAGACACCAGTACTACCATACTCATTCCCCACGCTCGAGCTTGTACAGGCAAATAAGTCCGACATAGTCCTTCTCGACCACCAACAGAAGACGATGTTCGTTATAGAGTCTGTGGCACCTGCCGAGGTGAATAATATCTCTAAGTAGGAGGAAAAGCAAACCAAATGGGTATTAGGAGTTGCTCGGACAACTTCGCACCTAACGTTAAATAGAATAAATGTAGATATACGGGGGTTGCTCTGGTGGCTAAAAGCGGACGAGCCTTGTCGTCCCACCAAGGAGTTTGCTGCTGTTAGCAGCGTTTCTCTTTGGTTGCCGTTACCTTCGGGTACCACATGGCGCACCTGCAGAACTTTCTCTCATTTGCTAACACGTGCTTCACATGTTTGGTTAACATGAAAGACCTGATGCTCTCTATTTCCGTCAATCGACCTATGGCGCACTGATGATCGCAAATAAGCGTGAAACAGCTGTCTGCGTACTGGTGGATTGACGGAGGTATAGAGCAACCCTCGTATATCGGCTTTCATACGCTACTGCGTACAGAACCCGCGCTCCTCTGGTGGCTAAAAGCGGACGAGCCTTGTCGTCCCACCAAAGAGTTTGCTGCTGTTAGCAGCGTTTCTCTTTGGTTGCCGTTACCTTCGGGTACCAGATGGCGCACCGGCAGAAGTTTCTGTCATTTGCTAAATGTAGATAGTATGGAGGATATTATAAAAAACGCATGTACATATAAAAAAAGAATACCAGCTCCAAATCCATGAAATCCTAAGTATAAAAATACTAAATGATATTATTTTCAGTGCGGACTGCGGATGGAGTGTGATTGTGAAACTTTGATGGCAAACATGAAAATGAGCTTTTGAAGATTGTTGTCCTATGCTTAGGGACATTCAGAGTATAAGTGTATAAAAATGTTTGCAGAAATTTTTGGCAATAAATGGTAGGGGAATTACTATCCCTATTGCATGATACTATGACAATTTAAAATAGGAAATTTTGAATTGCAGGCGGGACTTGGCGGTTAGGCCGACCGACCTGTGTTTTGGAATCAGATTTCGGATTTGTCATCAACTGTGCTTTTAAGAAATCTGGCCTGTTTCGAGTTAGAAATCTTGGTGGTGTGAAAGCTCACATAGGCCTTGGTAAATTCTATCTATCATTACTTTTGTACCTATTCAAAATTACATCACACCAATTGACGTCATGTAATGTGAAACAAAAGACCAAACACTTTGACAAAATTGCTCTCAGTTTTTTTTTACAAGAAATCGATTTTATCTACAGAGCATTGCTGATTCTGAAAATTATGTTTTTCAAAAGTAAAAAACGGCTATTCTGTACATAATGGGCTATGCGAACCTTGCTTTTCATCCTGTTCTAGCCAAAGGTTATCTCTTAAATATATTCATACAATATACATTACATGACTCATAAGGAACGAAATATAGAGCTTTCTCCATTAAAAAATATAGTTTCCAGATGAACTGTGTTGGTAGATTTGAAAAGGTACAAAAACTATTTTCTTATAATTTTCTCCTTTCTCGTAGTTTAGCTGTAGATGTAGCATGTAGATATTAATATAAAATCTCTTGTTTTAACATGTATACATATATTTGTTGTTGATGATATAGCAATACTACTTACTCTAACCTCCTTAAAACAGCATTTTTGTAATTTATTCCGTATAATGTAGAAACAATAAGCCCTTTGTGGGTCAAATTATAATTCTGCACAACTGTTTCATTCCTTAGAATATAACAATTTAGTTCATTAACATATTTGATCTATCGTATTATTTTTGAGAAATCAATTCTTAGAGTTTGACATTTTCATCGTAAGACGCCCATCGAATGCATTTTGTATTTCTGGATTTTTTATATTTCTGACAAATTTAGTTTTCTTGAAATTCTTCAGCTGAAATCTGGTTCATTATTTGTTCAGCTTTTATACTATCTCGTAAGTTGGCACTGATTTAGCATTTATCGAGAACACAACCAAAAATATACAGTACAGGATCACACTGCTCCATCCTGTAGGTAAGTTGGTAAAATTAATTTTGAATGAATCTTGAGGAAGTATAGAATGGATTAACGATAGGTTGCCTTTTAAAAATTAGCCGCAAATACCTGTAATTAATTCGCCAATATAAATTTCAAATATATGTTTTTTAAGACAATTTTAAGAAAATGAATTGAAGAATTGGAAAAAAAATGGTTACCAGCACTAAGTCGGTCGCAGCTTTAGTATTGCCAGGTATGAACAGGCGTATTGCTGTCGATTAACTGCACTCATCAATTTTTTTATACAAAATTACAGTTTTATCCATATTAATTACAAAAAGTCCATGGGTGCAAGTTGGAAAATGGCCGCAAACAGAAGTTGCCATGATTTGTATGAGCTCCAGGTAAATGGAAGCGCGAGAGAGAATATGCACGCATTGTTACGTTGAAGTGTCACAGCTGTCATGCTTTGTCCTTATTTATCGCAATGCGTGCATCTTCTCTCTTGCGCTTACCTGGAGCAAAGTTTACGGAATACATATAAGTTGGATCACTCTCCGTCGGCACTTTGAAGAACTCACGCCAGTTAGTTCTTGCGTTGGTTTTTGCTCAAGTACGAGGATCGTTTAGCGGGGACTTGCTAACGCCTGGGTTTTACGTATATACGAGGGTCATTGAAAGACTAGGTATTGACAGCCGATTTAGACATACAAATACAAATACGTTTATTTTGCTAATACACTAAGTTACATAAATGGATATCAAAAATAAAACCTAGTAAAACTATTACTAATGAATCTCAAATGATTTCACATATTATAGCTATTTCGTAGATAGGTAAAAATTGGTTCAAAGGTGCTCTGTAGTATTTTTATCTTAATGTTTTGTTTATTTGGCTTATTTTTGAGACCACAGCTTATAAAATTTCTGGTATAGTATATACGAACTCGTATGTACAAATTTAAAAGATAATCATGTGGAAATGGTTTACTTATGGATGTGAATAAATTATTTTTGACATTTTGCTTTTCTCAGTGTCATTCCAAATACTACTGTAGAAACTAAATTGTTAAAGTTATCAATAAAAATATTTCCGAGCTCTAAAATATAATTTAGAATGTCCCTGGGTGGTATGGTAAAACCACCGAATGAATATTTTGTCTCACGATACGCTTTTAGCGTGATGCAATCCTTTAAGTACCTGTAGGTCTTGAATCAATCACTTGAGACCCCAAGTGTGCTAGTTCGTTGGAATTGTTTTATCGCGAGGAACACAGAAAGGCACAAATGTACAGGGTGTCCCATTAATAATTTTGAATCGAATCTCACGTGACCAAAAACAAATACCTCATTAGGTAGTACAATGACAAAAAAAGACACATCTGCTCTAATTTACATCCCCAAAATTATAATTCTCTACTATACTGCCCAGTTCCGACATATTGCTTGTCTTAATCGTCATGAAACACCCTGTATTTATATCCTTTACATTTCAAGGTTTACCACAAAATAAGGATGGATCTGATTGTCATTTTCCATCCGTTAATAAATTTAATTGATAAAATCAAACTTCTAAAAATATTATCCATTTCCTGCAAACAAATCCGAGATAACAAAATCCGATATTTTTGAGACACTGTATACACTTCGCGTTAAACACGTTCAACCTCTACTCTGCGCCGCCCCGTATCTCCCGGCTGACGTCGGTAAGCTGCTACCGGTGTGCCGGGGAGACGGGGCAAGGGGCAGGCCGTTTTGATATTTTTGCGGAGTGATCCAACTTATATAATAATAATAATAATAATAATAATAATGTCTTTAATGTTCCATTTGGATATTACAATATATTGTTGTTGGTATGTGGGGAGCGAAATTCAGATGTAGTCCGAAGGACTACGTCTGCTCTACCATTTAACTCCCAAGATTGGTATCTCAACATTTCAATTTGGTCGAAAGACAGAAATTATGAATAGACATAATATAGATAAGTACGAGTATCATAATGAAATATTAATTATATAATAATACTTAAATTATAACAATTTGGAAATACGATAAGACCAAACGTAGAAAAATGGAAGAAGAAAAAATACAAAAAAGCCAAATTCAGCAGATATTCAATATATGTATTCCGTAAACTTTGCCTGGAGCGAGAATCGCTCATAGAAATCATGGCAACCTCGGTTTGCATCCATTTTCCAACTGGCAACCATGGATTTTTGTAATTATTATGGATGGAACTTTTTTAGCAGTAATATACTTACACCTGGCAATACTAACGCTGTAACTGACTGAGAGCTGGCAACCATTTTTTTTTTCAATTCTTGACATCATTTTCTTCCAAATGACGTAAAATTGACTAAAAAAATAAGTTATATTAGCGAACTAATTACACTAAAATGAATTACAGGTAATCGTAGTCAATTTTTAAAAGGCAACCTGTCGCTAATCCATTCTATACTTTCTCACGGTTCAATTAAAATTAATTTCATCAAAAAAAAAACAGATACCTGCAGGATAGAGCAGTGGGATCTTAGACTAATAAAGGGTGTCCCACGACGATTAAGACAAGCAATATATCGGAACTGAGCAGTAGTAGCGAGTTGTAATTTTGGGGGTGTAAATTAGAGCAAATATAGTATTTTTTCATTATTGTGTCACCCAATGAGGTATTTGTTTTTGGTCACGTGACGTCCGATTCAAAATTTTTAATGGGACACCCTGCATATTTGTGACTTTTTGTGTTCCTTCCGATAATACAATTCCAACAAACCGCACACTTGGGGTCTAAAGTGATTAATTCAAAAGCTACAGGTACTTAAAGGATGGTCTCACTACCATTGATTATAACATGTACCCCTACAGTTAAATTACTTTGGTAGTGTTTCATAATGGTAGTGGTACAGTCCTTTTAGTACCTGTAGGTCTTCAATTAATCACTTTAGACCCCAAGTGTGCTAGTTTTTTGAAATTGTTTTATCGGGAGAAATATAAAAAGTCACAAATATACAGGGTGTCCCATTTAAAATTCTGAATCGGACGTCAGAAGCAAATACCTCATTGGGTGGCACAAGAACAAGAAAAGATAATACATTTGCTCTAATTTACACCCCTAAAATTATAATTCGCTACTACTGCCCAGTTCCGATATATTGCTTGTCTTAATCGTCGTGGCACACCCTGTATATAAGTTTCTGGTTCGGTAGTCTAAGACAATTTGAAAAAAGATATATGTTATGTAGTATGGGCTAGGGACAAAACTGATGCATGATTATTAATTCCGAAGAAATTTCTACACCAAATCCTAACGTCCATTTTTTCTTGAAATAGTTTTTAGGAGAATTATATGTTCACGTTATGTTTCTGAGAAGTTGCATGGTACTGTGTATGAGGTATGAAACGCAACTTTTACTTAGCGCTTTAAAAAGCCAGTATTTTTTATTTTCTAACCTTCCAATTATTGTTTCTACGTTTGCCTCCAGAACGCACTACATACAGCCTGACAAGTGTAGCAAGAGACTTGGGAATTTCGCCGCTGTCTCACACGCACACGTTATTTCATATCCTCTCGTCTCTTGCTATTCTTGTCTATTTCATATTTCTCACGGCTCTTGTTACACATGTCAGGTTGTACTTACTAACGTAAGACTTCTGTTTCAAAAAGAGTTAGGAATTCGAAGCCATTTTTGATCATAAATCATAAAACATCAACAGGTAGCAACGCGACGCCTGTTTCCCAGAACTGTTACTACGTTCCCACGGGCTTTTGAAACGTTTGGTGATTTTGGGCTGCCGCAAGGAGGAGGACAGGTCTGGTACACAGACGGTTCACTCGCTAGAGAGGGCTCGAGCTCGGGAGTCTAAGAACCCCATACAAGACTTTCATTCCCTCTTGGGGGGCACACCACAGTATTCCAGGCTGAGATCTATGCGATACTTGCTTGTGTAAATCGTATTCGAGAAACTGACGGGTCTAGGAGGCGGATTACTATCTGCTATGACAGTCAGGCAGCCATCAAAGCACTGAGTGATTGGAAAATAACGTCGGGACTGGTCCTGGAGTGCAGGAGGGCTCTTGACGAGATCTCAGCTGAACACAAGGTATCACTGATGTGGGTACCTGGGTACGCTGGGTAAAGGGTAACGAAATGGCGGATCATCTGGCCAGGATGGGATCCGGCAACAGTTTTGTGGGACCGGAACCAGCCTTAGGACTATCTGCAAACTTAATTAGGAAAACAACTGGAGAGTGGATCCAGAATCAACACTGTCTGAGATGAAACAACATCTCTGGTCATCTCCGTCAAGCTCGGGAACTATTAGCAGGGCCTGCAGAGAGAATAGGACGATTTTGTCTCTGTCTGGATAGGAGTAACTTGAGATTGCTAGTAGGCCTACTATCGGGTCACAACACCTTCAGGCGTCACTTGTTCGTGATGAGGGTGGTCAACGACCCAACGTGCACGTGGTGTGGTGAAGAGGAAGAATCCTCGGCACACATCTTGTGTCGCTGTGAAACCCCGGGTTATCACAGGCAGACTATGCCGGGCTCAAGAACCTTGGAACCAATAGATATGAAACGGATAGGACCTAAGAATGTACTTGCCTTTGCCAAAAGGGCAGGTCTTAGGAACTAGCACGGATAGAGGCGCAAAAGGGCCCACCGTGTGACCTATGCACCAGCCACATTCCGTGCTGGATAGCCTCTGGTCCTTATTCATTCATTCATTGGGCTGCCGCTGTTTCCACGATAGGTTTTGAAAAGATTTTCGAAACGCATTCAAAACGTTTTCAACTGACACTCTTGACAAATGTCATTTCCTAGTTTTATAACCTATTTTGTTGTTTATCATAAATCTTCAGTTTTGAATTCGAATAAACTTCAATAAACTAACGATAGCTACATTAGACAGCTACGCACTGTGCATACCATCGAGGTAGAATCCCAAGGAGACGCTATACGGTTCAATTTCGTATAACAAAAACGGTAGCAGGAGGCGTGGCTAAGTGTGGTAACAATATGGACGCCTCGCCAGAGCCGGATTACTTTCTTATATAAATCATTTTGAAAATTCATTACAATGATGATTTAAATATGAAGTATTGGGTTGATTTTTCAATCTAATGCGAAATTCATTGTTAAGTATATGAACAAAAACCAGGCTTTGTAGAGACGACATTCATCATCAATTGAAGAATACAACTGTATTATTGCTGCGATACGTTACACTTTATTGAGATAAAGATTACAAATGCGGTCCTGTACATTGTAATTTTTTTGCATACATACCTGTGAAATGTAATTCCTGTCGATTTCTTCTTATCCATACCGTCTCTGCTAGAGAAACTACGATAAGCACATGAAACCATTATATCCCTTATGAATTCACTAGAATATCACTCAAAAATAACTAAAAATCTCGGTAAAAACACTCAAAAAAGCAAATACGAAATTGTCAAAGAAACGTCAGCTGTTTGACATAAGTGTCGAATCAATATGGCCAACATGCACCTGCTTTCAGCCACGTTATCGCGCCTCCATAGGATTCTACCTCGATGGTGCATACTTAATTTCAAAACGTTTCAAAAGTGACAGCTGGTGTTTCCATGACATTTGGATCTCAAGACGATCCCAAAAATTAGCGAATTGACCTTGAACAGGAAAAAATTTGAAAACGCATCCAATTGACGTTTGCATGATATATTTGAAAACTCAAAACGTTTTGAAAACGTTTTGAAAGCACGTGGAAGCGTAGTATATGTCATTCAGACTTAGCCTCCCCTGAAGATTCTAACACAATTATCGGAACATCTGTCGGGATTGAAAAAATCAGTTTATTGGGTGCTTAGACTGTATAGTGTTTCTTGAGGCTTGGTGTTACACGATAATTCTAATATGATGGAATTACCCTGCCTATACCTAGAACACATCAAACCATGACTTTCACAATTTGCATAAAATCCTGGAAATTACTTTACGTCACTAGTGGCATGGAAAATATCTTACTTTTTTATTAAACAATGCAGCTTTAACCTATGCTGCTGAGAACGAGCATACACTTTTTTGTTATCATATGCATTACCGGTACAAATAACTCGATCAGTGAAAGGATTACTTTTAGCTTTGGTATGTAATTATATTTCTCAGTATACTGGCTTCAGGGTATTGATTAAGTAGCAGCAGTGGTAGCAGAAAATACAGTGATATACTTGAATACTTGAACGCAGTCATCTGAAAAAGGAATTCTCTAATACAGGGTGGGGCATAATAATCAAGTGTCTTTGAAGTAATCATAAAATTATTAATTTTTACTCTAAAAAAATTTATTGGTAATAGAACATAGCTGATAATAAACCATTTTGGAATATCTAAGTGCAAACATTACATATGGCATTTATGATGCAGCCGTTCACGAAAAGTGCACTCCAATGTTCCACCTTTTTGAGTTACCCCCATAGAAAAAAATCACAAACTGATAAGTCTGGAGACCGAGGAGCTCATGAAATGCCACCAAACCTCGAAATTGAACGATTTGGAAACAGGTGGCGAAGAACAGCCATTGATGCTCTGGCGGTGTGTGCCGTGGCCCCATCTTGCTGGAACCACAAATCTTTGATATCCACACCTCTCCTTTGCAGTTCAAGTATGAAAAAGGTATTCAGCATATGAATGTAACGTTCAGATGTTACTGTAGCGGTGACCCGATTTTCTCCAAAAAAATATAGGCCAATGATGCCAGGTCATATGCCACGCGTTGTTCTAGCGTCTACCGCTCCATGATGGCCAAGTGGCAAGTAAGAAAGTGAAATGGTTTGAGTCAAGGAATGGATTGTAATAAACCGCGCGCTCCTCCCTTTTCTAGTATATGAGTACTACTCAAACCAAAAACACTTGGTTTTTATGCCCCACCCTGTACCTCAATGAAAAAACCAGAGAGTTAGAACATTATTTTAAGTGGATGATTTTTTAATATACTATGCCACTATGTGTTTTTTTAACCATGTTATATAAGTCAGTGCTTAATTTGGTTACGTAGGAGATGAAACGAAAAAAATAAAAAATTAAAACATCGATAGCGTTTTTGATGAAAATTGTTATAAAAACAATTGCAAGTAGCAAAGTTTGTATTTTTTTTTCCTCAGATTTTTAGTTAACGAGTTAAATTCATAGTTGCCACCTGAGTGTTCCTTAATACTTGTCAAATATTGTTTTGTGTTTCACAGTCGTCTGACAGCCACTTGAGAGTCCCTCAAGTATAACAGCTCAATTGAAAGACACTCAAGTGACCCAATGTCAACATGACACTTAAGGTGATTTTGTAGGTTAATTTTGGAGTAAACTATTGTCAGTTCTGACTGCTTCTATCAGATTAAGAAAGATGTCTAGCAAAAAAAGACAAGACACTGATAAAAATATATAAATCTATCAAAATTCGCCCTAATTTCTAATTTATGCTTTATAGCCTATGATAAAGAATAAAGCTATTATGAAAGTATTTTGTTGAATATTGAGAAACTATATTTAAAACTTTTATTTGGAGCAGCTATTTTTACTGTTCAGCTACTTTAGCTGTTCTATATGAACAAGTTTATTAGCTAATCGGATCAGAAGCTGACTAAGCGACACATCTGCGATTTATTAGTTTATATGATATACTATGATTAACTACAACAAGACCAAGGTTATGATCGTAGATATAGAGCATGACAATCATCGAGAAATAAAGTCAATAGGCCGGTTTGAGGTAGTTCAAAGTTTTGTGTACCTCGGTTCTTTGATCGACAATTCAGGTAGCTGTGAGAATGAGATTCGACGGCGCATTCAAAAGGCACGGGTGGCCATGACAAGGCTTACTAGAATATGGCGTGACCATAACATCACTAAAGCTACCAAAATGTCACTGATTCAGTCTCTTGTGTTCTCCATATTTTTGTGAGCCCGGAAACTTGGACTGTTAAAAAGACAGATCGAGCTCGCATAGATGCTTTTGAAATGTGGACGTGGAGGAGAATGCTGAGAATTCCTTATACCGCCCATCGAACTAATGAAGCAGAAGCGATAATATAGAGAAACTTGTAGTTCAGGGTCACGCCCCGAGTGGGCGGCGCCGTGGCCGTTCCCCTACACGCTGGGTGGATATGACGAAACAGTTGCTAGATATAAGTATCAGAGCGCCACTGAACTGAAAGTAAATCGCGAAGGATGGCGAGCTACAGTTCTCAAAACTATTGATAATATTCGTGTCGGCAATACTCTAGCTCCGACTTAATGCATTTTACGAGTTCACAACATGTCTATTAAGATATTGTGACTATGATGATGATGATAATGCAGATACATGAGTTGTAGGAATTTCTTCGGGACAACCCGTTTTTGGGAACGTGGTTGTTGATATAAACATATGGCATGCATCTTCCAACTAACGTCAATTATGAAATAAAGCCTTTCCTTACGGAAACAGACTGGCAAATGCATGGCTACATGCCATCTTGAATGAGTGTTGAACAACATGTTTCGCAATACATTTTGTCTTAGCTAAGCGCCGTAAATTTTTTACAATGCCAAATCGTTAACGTTTGTATTTAACAAATAAGAAGTGAAACTTGTGTACAGTTAATGACGCTTTACTTTGTATCCATTGTCACCGCTTTATTTTGAAGGTTCCTGATTAATGTGTAAATAAACAGTCCAGTTGGATATAGTTCAGTCAGTTGATTGATGAGTGCATTTGTTGATAATTTTTGTTTGTTTACTACTGATAAAAGTTCATGAATCAATTATTCTACACCCAAAAATAGGTTTATTATCAGGTCGCTAACAAACACTACATAGCGTAACCACTTAACCACCTGCCTAACCGTTTTTCAACACGCGTTTATTTTTTTGTTATACAGGGTGTCCTAGAAGTCAACGTCAAGCCGCAACGGGGTGACAGGATCGATTGTAGCTATCATGAGGAAAATCAGAAAAAAATCTATCCCATGTAGTTTGAAAATTATGAGGATTCAAAAAAACCTAGAAATTTGGTCAAATTATAACTTTTATTATTTTTGTTCATTTAAACTTTGGAACCGTAACCCTAAATAACATTTCTAGAAACACAGTCAAAAATAATGACACAATTGCCCCAAGTTTTCTAGAATGAAGACTATTTATTAAACTATGAATTTAAAATGTTCAAAGTTTGCTGACTTTGAAAGGCCCTCCTTTAAAAAAAATATACTAAAGTGCTTTGGCAAGTGCCATTAAAAATTGGCGCATCCAACCAGGATTGTAAAATGGTACAATTCTTGTTAGATTCATACTAAAAAAAACGAGTAAAAAAAGGAAAACCTCAAGTAACCCGATTTTTGCTAACCCATTTCACTCAGGTCAGATGTTCTTTATTCGCACAAGCTTTTGGTAGGTTGTTAACTTTACGGAAAAATGATGAGAGAGATGGATAATGAACATATCTGCTATGAGTGAGCGAGACAGATAGTGACGCCCCTTTTAGTAAAGTCAACAAAAATAAGTAAAATTAATAAAGTAATGAAACATTTTGGCCTAGTTTACTTTAGGTTTATTGGAATAAAGGTCAGGCAATAAATATTCAAATTGTTTACCACCAGCCTCACTACACGCCCTACATCTTCCTAAAACAGATCTACTTGTCAGCCAGGCATATCCTCGACAGCTGATGTCCTCAGCAGCTTGAGAAATTCATTTACGCAGCTCGGCTATGCTCTCAATGGGCTTTGAATAAACTTTTTCTGTGAGAACATCCCGATAACAACATTCCAGGCTATTTAAATCTGGGAAACGGGCTGGCCACGAGATAGTGCCTGAACGTCCACCTCCACCTCCCGAATATTTTTGGCCAAAGAAACCTCTTACTTGCACTGCGTAATGCGTTGGGCAGCCATCCATCCTGTTGATACCTCATGTGGCGACGATCTGTTAAGCGGTTTACAGACGTTGATGCATGCTGATGCGATTCAGGTATCGACTTCTACGTTTCATAACGCAAATAGCAGCGTGTGTGGTACTGAATCACGAATTTGGTATCAGTTGCGGCGTGCAGCGATGTAGATTCTGGAATCGTATTATGGTCGGTGAGCCATGTCGTCGAGCCGGTGACGCTGATGCAGTGATGCAGGTTTCAACGTGTATAGTATTGCGTGATACAAAGAAATAAGCCCACTCTACCATTCTTGTGGCGTGAAACCTGCATGAAATATCAAGTCGATTGAGGCATCGTAACAGGTTTCGATTTGAGTAAGAACGTATGCAACTGATGCAAGTTTCATGAAACCTTGAGTCGATTGAGGAGCCGCAGCTTACATCAACGTCTGTAGGCCGCTTAATGGTACGTCCTCTAACAAAGTTGGTAAATTTTATCGTAAAAAATGTAGGTAATTCGTGCCATTCAGATTTTCAGGCAGCTCAAAAGGGCCAACAATTTAGCCGTTTAAAATTCCGGTCCACAGGCTTACTTTAAGGCGATACTGGGATCCGTCTTCCCACACTAAATGTGCCTGGTTAATAAATAGATCCTTCTTAAGAAAATGCAGGACGTGTATCGAGGCTGATGGTACACAACTTGAACTTTTATTGTAATAAAAAATGTTATTTTCTTATCTGACTTCTAATCCAATAAACTTAAACTAAGCTCGTTCAAGATTTTTCATTGTTTTATTAATTTTACGTATTTTTGTTGACTTTACTAAAAGTGGCATCACTATCTGTCTTGCTCACTCATGGCAAACATGTTCACTATCCACCTCTCTCATCATTTTGCCGTAAAATTGAGAACCTACCAGAAGCTTGTGCGAATCTGACCTGAGTGAAACGGGTTAGCAAAAATCGGGTTACTCCAGGTTTCCCTTTTTCTACTCGTTTTTTTTTAGTATGAAACTAACAAGTATTGTACCATTTTACAATTCTAGTTAAATGCGCCAACTTTTAATGGTACTTGCCTAGGCACTTTAGTACATTTTTTAAAGGAGGGCCTTTCAAAGTCGGCAAACTTTGAAGATTTTAAATTCATAGTTTAATAAATAGCCTTCATTCTAGAAAACGTGGGGAAATTGTGTCATTATTTTTGGCTATGCTTCTAAAATGCTATTTAGGGTTATGGTTCCAAAGTTTAAATAAACAGAAATAATAAAAGTTAACCACAATAACCGTAAAATTGTTATAATTTGACCAAATTTCTAGGTTCTCTTTAAATGCCTATAATTTTCAAACTGCATGGGATAGATTTTTTTCTGATTTTTCTCATGATAGTTACAACCAATCCTGTCACCCCGTTGCGGCTTGACGTTGACTTCTGGGACACCCTGTATATAATTTCTTAGTATTATACAGAGCCGTAGAGAAGAGAGTAAAAGGCGTGACATTCAACTGTTTGAGGGAGGTATTTTTGTGAAATTTATTCAGGAAAGTCGACATTTTGACTTATCGTAATGGTAGTGATTATGCTATGAATATTGATCAAAAACAATTGCTCGTCTTCAGAGTATTAATAAATACAGTTCAAAAGGCACGATTTAATGATGAGGTTAACTAAAAAATTAAAAATAAATATAGTTTAAAAAAACTAAAAAAGACGCATAGGAAAACATCGGACTAAAAGGTTAAAAATAGTTCTAAGATTAAGCTTAAAACAATATTGAATGAAAAGTACTAGTGTGACTGTGAAAAAAAGTGAGAGCGTTTTGTGCCATATAAATGTAGTGCCCTAGGCTTTTTTTACAATAATACCAGTATTTTTCGTTCACTATTGTTTTAAAGCTTATTTTAAAAAATGTCCGATGTTCTTTAAAAGCATGTTTTTAATTTTTTTTAACTATGTTATTCAAACCCGACATGTGTTCCGCTACTTATATGGGCACCTTCAGGTAACGATTTCGAATTACTTTTATACTGTCTTCTACCATTGATTAACATATTTAACGGGAAGATAGACAACCAGATACGAACACGGCACGCCTTAGTTTTGTTTCTCCTGGACGGCCGCCATCTATATGAGCACAAAAGTACCTCTACCAATACAACTTTGATAGTATAAGAACCAATCTATGATAAGAACAAAGTACCCTACTTGCTACTATTTACTCAACCATCGATTAACGCTACTTGACAACTGACATCAATAGTGTCATTTTTTAATTTTTTAATAAATAATAATAACAACGAGGTCAACAAGCGATGTTTGCCACAAAACACAGATGCTTGCGAATATCAGCTGTCAGCTGATCATTTCGAATGTTAGGTCAGTGGCAATTCAAGGTCGTATTTTTATAGGTGGATGCTCCATCTATTGGTCGTATTTATAAAAGATTCAGGAATTTGGGAAACTTGTTAGATTGTTTCAGAGGGCGCCACGTGACGGTCGATTGTTTTCTGACATTAGGATGAAAGAGTGAGTGAGATAGACTATAGTAGGTGAGATAGACTGCGAGCGCGCGGTGTTCGTATCTGGTTGTCGATCTTCCCGTTAAATATGTTAATCAATGCTTCTACTGAAATTGGCGAAGTATGTGTCGAATTTTAAAAAATCGGTTTGGCAAGGTGCTGTTCCTTCCTGCTCCCTCAAAAGGATCAGTATTACATTACACACTATGTCTCAGGACGAATCCCGAAAAAAATTCTCACTTCCAAGTGTGAGGTCGATATCAAGAGAAATTGTTCTTAAACTCGCACTTGTTACAGAAAAATCAACTTTTGAAGTTTTGTAGCAAAGATTGAAACATGTGTGATTGACTTTATTGAATCTGAACTTATCTACTTAGTAGTAGTAGTAGCACAGCATAATAAACAACCAGCATAATATCTCCGAGGATTTCCTATATAAAAATGGTTACCAAAAAATTTGACCTTGGGAGGGTTTGGATGATTTTACGGCTGTGGAGATGCGAAAATAAAAATATCGATACCGGTACCAACTCGATATTTTCTATCCAAATAGGCGCGTTTGGTACGTACAGAGCATTACACCCCTCAATAATTATATAATTATTTTCGATACGGACACAAAAGTATCAATACCAGCTTGGAATATCTCAAAAAGTATCGATGACAAAAATACTCGATATTAGTGCAGAAGTATCGAAGTATCGTTAGCATCCCTATAAAAAACCCTCCAAAAGTCAGGATGCGCGTGTAATTTCCGCCATCTTGAGTTATTGTGCTGGTTGTTTACTATGCTGTGGTAGTAGGGTTACGCTGACAGGCCTTTTGAATGTTTTTGTCGATGGGTTACTTCAACTATCAGACGTACATTATGTACAAATATGATACATAGGTCGTTTCAGTGGCCATACACACACATTTCTACCAATTTCACGATCTAATTAAGGAAATTTCAACTTTTTTTTAACTATTACGGTTAAAAATATCATTATAATAAGAAATATTATACAATAAGTCGGTGCCAGCAATAGTTCCTTAAAGTTTTCGGGATTCGTCCTGGTACAAGGTGTATAGGTCGGAACCTACCTAACAATGGAAAACAAATTGTGCTTATACAAATACTATTTTAGTTATAGTCTGGAAGATAGTAGCCAACACGAGTTGCATATTTTAGCAAAAAGTAGATTTTGTGGATACGTAATAATGTGGAAGTAGTGATGGGTATGACTCAGTTGCCTCTCAAGCATGTAAAATGGCGGTTAAGAAAACTGAACTTAGCAAAGTATCATCGACACATCAGCATTTCTAAGGCGTTCTGAATAGAAAAGATCCTGAGTAATTTCTGGATAAGTAGTACCTAGTTGTAGTGATGAGAAGGCAAAGCCAGGAAAGTAGACCACCTTTGGTCATTATACAGGGTGTCCGACAATGGTTGATAGGTGACACATTTCATATTTTTATGAACATTGAGATAGGAATATCAAACCTTAAAATGCTTAATTTTCAAGATACAGGGCGTCAAGGTTTTACTTTTATTTTCGTTTTTCTCAATTATTCAGCAACAGAACGGCACAACGATCTAAAAATACGTATCGGGGTCGCAGGAAAGCAAGAAATTCAGATTCAACCGCGATTTTGTCACCTACGGCAGATTCAGATTATTTAAATTAACAAAACTTTTTTTCGGTTTGGTGCATCAATGCGAGTATTATAAAAATCGTTTCCTTGGCTATTGCTGAGCTGCCACTGATACGATTTCTAAAAACCATACACGTTTTCCCTCCTCACCACGGTAATAATACTATGTCAAGATCTCATTAGAAGCAATTTAATAGTTTCCACGTTACAAAACACAGAACGATCTAAAGCAATAAATACTCGTATGTACACAGAAAATTTTAAGTCACTTAGTTTCGGTAATACGCAAGGCAATGTTCAGATGGACGAAAAAAAGGTGATTTATGTCGCTATAGGTCTTCCTTCACAGGTCAGTGGATAGCCTATTATTAATATAACAAATCTTTCATTTTTCAACCCCCCACACCCCAACCAACCTAATTTCACCCCCACCCAAAAAAAGGAGAAAATGATCGGGAACCTCTAAGACGCTTGAAAACAAAGTTTGAGGTGTTTTTATATTTCTAGTTTTTTATTATTTCTGCGCCGCCACTGACATGATTCATAATAACCATTTTTTCCATCCTCGTCACGTCTATGTCAAAATTTCATTAAAATCAATTCAATAGTTTCCTCGTTACACAATACAGAACGATTCAAAGCGATACTCGTATTTTTACATCAGAAAGGCAATAGGCAAGACAATGTTCAGATGAACCTAAAAAAGTTATTTATGTTGCTAGATCTTCCTCCACAGGTCAGTGGACAGTATTATGAATACAATAAATTTTTCAATTTCACAACCTCCTACCCCCCAACCGCCCCAAATTTCACACCCACCCAAAATAAAATAGAAAATGATCAGTAACCCCAGCTATGGCCCCACAGCATATCACTAACCAAATTTCATAACAATTCATGCAGCGGTTACTGAGATTACGAGGCTAGAAAAACGCCGACGTAAATGAGTAACGTAGATTTTCGTCATGTAGACATCATAGACCGCCCAAAAAGTATATTATCTCAAAATCGAAAATTCTCGCGATCACAATACTCCCCTCACCTAATGGTGTGGCAAGTAAAAGGTATTGGACTGATTGAACATAGCTGAGAAGGTGTATAGAGCCGAGAGATATCTGTAACAATAAGTAAACGCAAACACAGAATTAAAGCTTTGCTAAAATAGGGTACTCGACATGTCAGCGCAACCCAGACTATTGACTATTAGAATCACTTCATGCTTTTCCCGTCCAACTGACCTAAATCACACATTACACTAAAATCATCTACAGTCTATCCAAATAAGAGATAGACCAAAACATAAGCAAATTCAATTGTGATCCTTACGTAAACGCCGTTGTGCAGGTGGACAGAAAAACTCCTATTGGTCGATTGGGGCGGGCGCCATTATACCCAACCGAATAGGCCAATAGGAGCTTTTTGTCCACCTCCAACGCGGCGTTTACGTAAAGCGTCGATGACACGGGGCCAGTTTACGAGCTGCTAGTCAGCGAGTTTAAAAGCTAGCGAGTGTCGATGATACAAAGAACTTTGCACTAGCTCAGCCGATGACACGAGGGCTAGTTTACAAGCTGCTAGCAAACTCGCTGGCTTGCAGCTCGTAAACTAGCCCCGTGCCATCGACGCTTTATGATTACGATCGAATTTGTTTATGTTTTGTGCTATCTCTTATTTGGATAGGCCTTAGCACTTCAATTGTATACCTATATTTTACAAATGTACTCGCAAATAATGTATATAGGTGGAAAATATGAAGAATTTCATAGTTGGCAAAGATATAATGGGAATGCTATTATTGTAATGATTTTCCAGGGTTTAGTGTTGGGGATGAACTCGGATTCAAAGAGTCATTGACCAACACTGAACAGGACAGGAGACGATCTGCATCCATATCGAAAGCTCAAGCACAACTGATTCAGGCTCAGCACAAGTCCAAGGACTCAGTAAGTTTATTACATATAAATGCTTTAGATGTAAGATTTTTTTTGTAGTGGCCGATTTTTCTTTTAAATAAAATTACTCCTGATCTTTAGACGTAACATTAACAAACACCGCACAGTCTAATAGAATAGAGATAAAGGCCCCCATAGTCGATTTGGTTCCTTAGGCCCGATTTCACAATCATTGGTTTCCTCTGGTAGTCTCTTAACAGACAGAAGGAAGTTAACCAGTAGTTATTGGAGTTTCACAAAGAAAACCTTAGACAAGGAAAGAGAGAGGACAGAACTCGCGGCTGACATCTCTGTTGCCAAAAATTATCAAAGCGTTAGTCCCACTGCCGTAGCTAATGGGATTATCATTATGGTTAAGCTATTTGGAGAAATAATCTATTTTGAAATAAAATTTATTAAAATATTGTTATTCACGAGTTGTGTATGGCCAATTGCACTATCCACAGTTAAAATTTAAGTAATTAACATTAACTTAACCGTGAACTTCCATATGACCGATATCTTGTCTTGCAAAATGTAAGCTATAGCAGATACGTCACTGAAAAACTGATTGTATTTGAACCAAAACATCCCTTAAGATATATAATTTTTACACTTTACATGCTCAAAATATTATGATTCGAATGTTAGCGGTACATTTGAAATTATATTTTGGATACATATGAAATGGGCAGTAGTAGAGAATTATAACTTTGGGAATGTAAATTAGAGCAAATGTTGTATCTTGTCTTGTTATTATGCTGTATTTGTTTCTGGTCACGTGACATCCGATTCAAAATCATTAATGGGACACCCTGTATATGAATGTCTTTCTGTGTTCCTCCCGATAAAATAATTACAACAAACTAGCACACTTGGGGTCTAAAGTGATTAATTCAAGAGCTACAGGTACTTAAAGGACTGTACGACTACCTAACATATACCCCTCGTGGGACACCCTGTATATCTATGAACTAGAAAAATATGAACGCAAATTTACTTGTGAAAAGTGACTCCTAGCTCCTTCCTACTGCTGTGGATTTTACAACCACAATATTTTACAATAATTGGTCTTAAAAACGCTAAATACTCGTATCACAAAAAATACTAAGGTACCAAATTATTTGTTTTCCGCCAAAATTTTGACAGCTATTCGTTTTCTGACACAGCTAATTCATATAGCATGACACAGGCGCGCGGTATCACCTCTCTTTTCTTATCTAACAAGAAAACCGATGGTTTAGCGTATTTGTCCTCAAGTTGGCACTACGGATGGGTCTCAGAGCACTGCCATAATTGTGTTCCTTGACAATCCTTTGACAAAGAAACCTAACCTTGGTACTCATATTTTTGAGTTATGTCACCACAAATCCATCGATGTCTTAAACGTCACTAGTATATTTAGCGAAACTTGTAGCGAATGGAATTAAAAAGCGAAGAATAGATTTTATTCACAGCATTTTGTCTAACAGTTAACTAACTCTAAGTGAAAATTAAATAGTTTCTATAGAGTTTAAATACTGAATGTAACATAACAAAATTCGGAACAGAGGCTGAATTCGTGATCAATATCATCAATATTCTCAAATTAACTGATATTTTGTCCTGATTGAGAACCAAAAATTTTGCTCGATTCGTCTTCTTTAACAAAGGAATTTGGATTTGGATTTTTTTGATTTCAGAACGCAGTCTCATCCCTAATTTTGGAATGTTGCCTCATAATTTCTTACTCTTTCATATAGAAAATTTACCGCTCAATCCAATGGAGTGCTCAGATTGACACTGCACCTCGCATTTTGTCAAAAAAAAAAAGTTTTTTTAATAGTGCAGATCTGCGCGGAATGCATATTTTTCATTAACTTCATAATCAGCACAACCCGGAACAGTGCCGAAATTTGTGATTAATGTACCCTAATTAACCGAGTTTTTGTCCTGAATGAGAATATGTAGTTGAAATAGTTGAATCGGTGAGTCCAAGAACAGATAAGTGCAGAAACATAGTTTTGAGATAAATTAAACATATTAACTCCAAAAGGAGTAAAGTTACTGTGTTCGCCATCATTTAAAAGTTGTTATAATTCTTTAGACCAATGATAATAAAACATAATAGATCCGAAAGTCTCACCCTCGTCCAAGCTATTAAAAAAAATATGTGGCTCTTGTACTATTCTTGAACTCAGCCTTCTTTTTACAGGCTTTTTTGTATTCTTTTTAGTTTTAACGTTTGATAAGGTTATGAGAACGTCAATAGAGGATGCTAAGTATGTAAAAAATGTTTTATTATTATTAGCGATACCGTGAACCGTGGCGCTGACAGTCAACAATGATTTGACCAATGCCGTTAAAATCAGTACATGTTCTGGGACTAATGTTTTTTATCGCAACGTCGTAGACAGATGGTGCGTCTAATGTGGTTATTCTTATACTTTGTGATGTTTCTAAGCGCAGCCGACAGATCTTCCTATTTTAAACGTTTTGGCCATCTTAAGTCAAAACGCCATTTTTTGGAGTTTTACTGTTCTTGGACTAACAGACTCAATTTACTTAGTGCGATCTGCTAGAAAAGCATGTTTTTCGCTGTTTTATAAGCTATTGCTTATTTAGTATTTATTAACTACTCGCTCTTATCTAGCTGTGCATATCTTATTGCTAAAAGTGAATGAACAAGTATGCAAAAAATACGAAAAAAAAAACATTCAAACGATTATCCCGTCTGTAATCTGATTACATGTGGATTTGAACTGAAAGGTTTGCTCTCCGTTTTAGCTTAGTCATGAACGGTGGCTGTTTATTGAGCGCTTGGACGTATAACCTTCAAGGTCTACCAAGAACATTCGAACACGGGCTATTGAAAGAAACAGGATTTTCATACATTGCCAATCGCAGAAGAATCTTTGAAGGAATTTGCAGCGTTTTTAACCATACTCGCTATAGGGTGTTCATTTAAAATAGACGGGAAAATATTTAAAATGGTTACACGCTTTTCAGTGATTTGGACATCACTGATCATTTCTCAAAAATATTGGGAGCCTGGTAAAAATAATTTTATTCATAAAAATACTTTCTAAAACTTTACTAGTCGGACTCTTAGCCAGCAGCCAGAAGTGTCATCTCACGCGCCCTTAAAGGCCTTGGTTAAAATGTTGCCCCCCTTGACAAACCTTTTGGCGTGGCTCGGCGTAATTTCTTTTAATCAGCGGTTTTCGAGAAATTTGGGATGGGAAGTTTACAAATGAACACCCGGTATGTGTAACGTAAATGTCGAAATCAAACGTTCCAGTCAACATTTAAAAATTTTCATCAATTAACAGCCATATTTTCAGCATATAAACCACAATACATAGAGGCAAAAAAAAAGATAAAAAATTGATAATACAAGCCAAGAGGCAATATTTTCAGACAAAAGTATTATACTCAAATAATCAAACCAAGGCTATTTGGAATGTCGTATCCGAATTAACGGGGAACAAAAAACGGAGCAACAGCATGGATAAGGGTGACACCGCTGCTATAAATCCCAAAATCCTTGCTAATGATTTCAACAACTTTTTCAAAAACGCACCATTAGATATCGTAAAAAAGTTTCCATCTACTCGTGATCAAAGAGAGGATTTTCATCCTAATATCGAAGGTTTAAGGGATTCGATGTTGCTATATCCTTTTACTGAGACGGAATTCTTTGATCTAATTAATAAAAAACTAAATAATAAGCAATCATCAGGCCGGATGAAATACCAAATTTTATTATCAAGAAGGTGCTGAATTACGTAGTAAAACCACTTGTTTTTATGGTCAATTTATCCTTTTGCACAGGAGAATTTCCAAGTATGCTAAAAAATGGCAAGGTAATTCCTATCTACAAAAAAAGGGATCCCTCGGTGCTGAGTAATTACAGGCCAGTGACGATACCGTCGAAGATTTTCGAACCTTGCTATTTAGACAGACTCTTGTTATTTTTAAATTTAAATAATACAATATAAACAATCAGCACGGTTTTCGTAATGGCAAATCTACCTCGACAGCAATCCACAGTTTATATGGAGCTCTTGTGTTAAGATGATTGAGTCAGGAGAATGCCCAGTTGGGGTGACCTTAGCAAGGCGTTCGACTGCGTGAATCACGAACTGCTGCTGGAAAAAAAAATAGCACAATATGGCATAAACGGTGCACCGTATTATTGGATAAAGTCTTTCCTTCACAACAGGTCTCAATATGTCTGTGTGACAAACAGTGGGTTGGATGCTCCCGTTAGGTCTGATATGCTCAATATTACCATAGGTGTTCCTCAGGGGTCTATTTTGGGACCAGCTCTGTTCTCTTTATATGTATATAAATAATTTGGAGAGCTGTTACTGTGATGCCAGGTTCACTCTATATGCAGATGATACTTCTGTAGTTATATCAAATAAGTGTGATGTCACTTTGCAGTAGGATTGTGGAGTGCTACTTCAAAATGTTCACCAGTGGTTTGGTAGCAATCAACTACACTTGAATACGGAAAAAACATCCCTGGTGCAATTCCGTAATGCTCAGAAAAGACTGCCTGCATTACATGTTGCTGTTAATGGCACAATAGCACACAACATTGATAGGCAAGTTAAATCTTTGAGGCTGTATCTCGATACGAGCTTAAACTTTAAAGATCACTGTGAGTATCTAAATTCAAAGATCTTAGTCTTATGTTTTGAAAAATTTGAGAGCAGTGCTTACGCACAGTCAACTAAATTCGGTTTACTATGCCCAAGTTGAGTCAAGACTGAGGTACGCTTTGTGTTTCTGGGGCTCATCAGTTAATGCTCAGCACGTCTTTGTGAGTCAAAAAAGAGCCATCCGGTGCATGACTGGTATCAACAGTAGGCAGTCCTGCAAGGATATTTTTAGACGTCTGGGAATTTTAACACTACCGTCTTTGTTTATTTATGAAATGGCGGTGTATACATTTATAAATAAAAACAAGTTTTTGAATAAAAATTCATGCTCTGTTATGACCAGACAATTTGAAGATCTGCAGATGGCTTTCGCTGAATATAATGTGGCTAAGAAATCGCCCGATATACTGGGACCTAGAATCTACAATAAATTGCCAAAAAAATATTAAAGACTGTTTAAATATCAACAAGTCTAGGATCAAGCTGAAAGACTTCCTTGTTTCTCAGTGTTACTACGCTGTCTCTGAATTTGTTTGTTTATTGATTGTTATATACTTGTTTGTCTTATATACCTATTTTCTCTGTGTTTTGTATTTTGTATTTTTGTATCTTTTTTATGACGAATCCTATTTGTTTGAATGTCTAAAGGGCAATCTTATATTTTCGGATACTTCCGTGAGATCAGTGCTACAAAAATTTGGTTATTAGGGTCCATTCTTCTCGCTTTTGGTCAGACAGAGAAATCGAAGAATCTCACGTAAAAAACTATTTATAAAAATCTTGACCGTCAACCGAAAATGAAGTGATCCAACTCTCAACCTTCTTTGTTTATATAACAGCTTTACTCAGGTTACTGATTCATATACTTGCCTAATTCCCTCTGAACGGCATATTATGTACACAATACAAATTGATTTGCTGTCTATTGAAAACTACAATAGAGCATTATCTATCAATTCATTAGCTAGATATTGGATAATTTAATTTCTTACCGACAACATTCAGGTTATTTGTTGCTTAATAGAAATTATCTATTTTTTGAATGCCAAGTGTAGTTGAATTTTTCAATTAACTAATTTTTCAGCTATTATTTTTATCAAAGACCGTGTTTGTGCAATTTGTGTCTCTTGTAAAGTATGTTTCACTGATGGACGTCCGAGGGTTCATTGCAAAACGGACATCATCAAATGCTATGCAAGGCCGAAGGTTTTCTTACAAAATCGATTCTTTAAAAATAATGTCTAGTGGCATTTAATGATGTGCCATTTTTAATGGTGATTGGAAAATTTGTGTCGTTCGTTCGTTTTTATAGTTTGTAATTGTGTAATTGAAATTACTATTTGCCTTTCGCCAGTCATCAGTGGTCATTCAAAATACTGTTTGTTTCAGGCAACTCCTCTTCATTTTCGAATGACTACGTTATGAAATGGAAATTTATGTACTGGGTCCATTTCATAATACATGGCATACTTCTATGACTAGAGCTAAGAAAGTTTTATACACGGTGTCCCAGAATTTCCTTTACACATGATGTTTTCGTAACGAAAAACGGTTCAAGAAGAACTGAATTGCAATTTTGGTAGTTGGTAATTTGGGTAGTAAAACAAAAATTTATTGTATTCATAATAGTTCGTCTATTGACCTGTAGAAGAAATAGCTAGCGGCATATTACACTTTTTTAGGTCCATCCGAACATTGGCTCGCCTATTACAGAAACCCATTTTGTGATCTGTACATACGAGTTTTGCTTTATTTCGTTCTATGTAATGCGTAAAGCGAAAATTATTGAATTGATGTTAATAAAATTTTGACACAGAATTTATTACCGCAGCAAGAATGGAAAACGACTCTGTTTTTGCAAAACCGTGTCAGCGGCGGCGCAGCAATAATAAAAAAACCAAAAACATAAAATCACTTCGTTTTTAGATGGGTAATTGGGTAATTTAGTTGCAAGGGGATTTTAGACTATAGCTTCATGCAATGGGAAATAATAAAATGGTATCATCATTATGTGAGGGAGGTACTGGGTCAATCAACTTGACTCCATTTTTCTTATCCTTTTTTATTAAGAAAATATTACGCCTCAAACAAGTCCTCATTTTATTCATCTTATGATTATGACTACCAAAACAAATGGGTTCGTGTCTAAAATCAAAGGTACTTCAAGATTTTAAATAAAATCAGTGCTTAATTTATGTAGCAAAAACTACTGGCTGCTATTTGAAGTAAAGAAGTTGAGGATGAGTTTAAGGGCTGCAGTACAAAAATCATACTTTGAAAGCATGGTATGATAGATGGTCAGAAAGTCCACTCAGGCTTAGGTTGAACTTTTCTTTGTTATGAGAATATCAAGTATCAGGGAAATTGTGGGACATCCTGTATATCATATTTTTTCTGGCAGCCAATATGAAATCTGAATAATCCAAAATTCAGTTTCTGTTCCTTATACCTTTTTTATTTTTGTTTATTTATTCATTCACTTTTTATTTATTTATTTATTTAACGGAAATTCCATTTTTACAATTATGGTATAAACATACAAGTTTAACACAGTGGCAAAAAACTGAAGGTATACCTTTAACAATACTTAAACGAAGTAAAAACTAGACGTATCTATTCCAACAAATTTAACCTAGAAACCAAACACTTAAACCCATTAAACGAAAATCTGAACGGGTCAAGGTTAATACTATTCAAGATTCTGCACATGTGTGTGAGAGGGTTGTGCATAGCGTAATCAGTAGCATGAGCCGGTATAAAAAAAGAGGCAGTTATTACGTGTAGTTCGAGAGGCAACAAAATATATGGAACACAAAATATCTCGACAATCAATATGACCTACAATTAATGTAAATAAAAAATAAACAAAAGACTTGCCCCCACCTGGACTCCAATGTAGTCAACTGAAAGTGACTCAACGCAGGACTATAGTCAATATAATAAGGGTTGTGTCTATTATTGTAAACATTTATATTTGACCACCAGGCAGCTATGCGAATAAGCTTTTCCTGAAGACTTTCAATGTTATCAATACGCACCTGATGATAAGGAGACCATATTAACGATGCATATTCAATTCTAGATGTAACATACGCACTTTTTGAACTTACATTGGAGGTTATGTAAAGTTATTATTGTCAGGCCAGGAATTTTTGGTATCTACCTCGTACGCCCGGATAACCCAAACCTATTTAGGATTTCATGTTGGGTGATATAGTCAATTGATAAATTCTCTAGTAAATATTCTATGAAAAAGTGTTTTCATCAATCTACACCGTATTATGATAAGACAAATTGTGAATAAGTTATTTTTTACCTTTCACCTGTATCATTAGAAGATACGTTCTCCTTATATAATCGGGTGGTTTTGATTCGATCACTTTCTATAAGAATCTCTTAATTTATTGCCCAATGAAAACCTCCTGCTAACGCGATACCGAATACATATAAAATAGAACTCAGCCATTCTTCGGACCATTTCCTGTTCCACTTTTTTATAATCGGAATCGTCAAAAATACAAAATGTTTGCTACTGAGTGTTTATTTAATCATGATTGATTTTGTAGTTTGACTTAACGTGAACTATACAGTAGGTTCAACTATCTATAAATTTTACCCCGCATCACATCAGAAATTATGAAAAAATGTAGTCAAGTTGATTGACTCAGTACTTCCCACACATTCCGATGATACCAGTATTATTATTTGCCCATAGCATGAAGCTATAGTCTAGATGCCTTTGGAACCAAATCATCGCTCGCCCGACCGCAAAAAAAGTGTTTTATTGTACTAGGTACTTCTTTCACAGGTCAATGGCCAATCTGTCATGAATGCAACAAATTTTTGAATTTTACAAACCACCACCCCCAAACCACCCCAACTTCACCCTCACCCAAAAAAAAAAGTAGAAAATGATCAGGAACCCCTAAAATGCCTAAAAACGAAGTTTGAGCTGTTTTCATGTTTTTGTTTTTTTTTTAATATTGCTGCGCCGCCACTGAGACGATTTCTAAAAATCAAACGCATTTTCCATCCTCCCTAAGTAGTAATACTGTGCCGGAATTTCATGAACATGAATTCAGTAGTTTCCACATTATAAAATACAGAACGATCTAGAGCAATACATCGGAAAATTCTCCAAGTCGCTTGGTTCCTGTAATAGACAAGGCAATGTTCGGATGGACCTAAAAAGTGTATTATACCGCTAGGTCTTTCTCTCTCAGGTCAGTAGACAGCCTATTATGAGTACAACAAATTTTTCAGCTTTACAACACCCCACCCCCCAACCACCCCAATTTCACCCCCAGCCAAAAAAAAGTAGATAATGATCAGGAACCCCTAAAACGCCTAAAAACAAAGTTTGAGGCACATTCGGAATTTTTCCTTTTTTGCTAATTACTCCGCCGCCCATGCATCGATTTTCAAAATTGTAGCAACATTACCTACTACGACCCTACATCATATCACTACCCAAATTTCATCAAAATCCATGCAGCGGTTACTGAGATTACGAGGCTAGACAAACGCCAACAGATAGACAGACAGACCGACAGACAGACCGACGGAAATGAGTGACGTGGATTTTCGTTATGTAAGCATCATAAAACGCCCAAAAAGTATATTATCTCAAAATCGAAAATTTTCGCGATCACAATACTCCCCTCACCTATCGGTGTGGGAAGTAAAAAGAAAGAAGGAGAGAAATGTTTCAAATTAGAATGAAAATGAACCTCCTGAACTGACTTGCCACTCATAGCAATCACTGGCTTCTTTGAGGACCCAGAAACTATCAGGGCAATATTGAAAACATTTTCATAGCAGTTCAACTACGGCAAAGAGCAAGTTGGAAAACAGGTGGAATCTTTGGGATGCTAGCTAAGTGAATTTGTGGTTGTTGAGTTTTTAGGCCGGCGTCGTTTAGCTAAAGCTTGACGTTTTGCCACCACGAGTGGATGGCATCTTCAGAAGCTATTTCACTTCGGCAATTTCTAAAATACTGACGGCTGGTGGATCTGCACCTGTATTTATACCTGCTAATGGTGACGCGGCCCAACCAGGTAGCGTTGGTAGCCCCGCCCCTTCGCTATATGGTAATGTCTTCAGGTCCTTTAGGATGGTTACCCATGTCCGGTTGACTTTCTGTATTTCTTCTTTCCTATTGAAATTATTATGATGTTTTTGTATTTCGATGGCTTCTATGTCAAGTCTGGCATGGTATGAAGACGTTGCGGCAATAACCTGAGTTTCTTAAGACTTGATCCTGAGACTTCCCTCCTTAATCGCATGTTCGGCTACCGCTGATTTGTCCGTATGGCCTAGTCGACACCTAGCCTTATGTTCTGCAATTCTTTTGTTTATAGATCACTTCGTTGTTCCTATGTATACACTCCCACATGTGCATGGTATGCGATAAACCCCCGACGTTGTGAGTGGGTCTTTTTTATCCTTCATAGTTCTCAAATATTCCTGCATCTTTCTTGTGGGCTTGTAGATGATTTTGACGTTTTCCTTTCGTAATATTTTTCCTATTCTGTCTGTTATTCCAGGCAAATAGGGTAGAAAAGCTTTTGCTATCGGTTTAGGTTCTGGTTTTGCTCTATTTCTTCTCATTGTTCTTGTTATTTCCTGTTCTGTGTAACCATTTGCCTTAAGAGCCTTCTTTAGATGTTCCAGTTCGGAGTCGAGTTATTCTGGTTCGCACACTTTTCTAGCCCGTTCTGTCAAAGTTCTAATAATTCCGTACTTCTGAGATGGGTGGTGGTTTGATTCTTTATGCAAGTACCGGTCAGTATGAGTTGGCTTTCTATATACCTTGTGTCCTAATGTAACTCCTTTTCTTGTTAGAAGAACATCAATGAAGGCGAGTTTTTTGTTTTCTTCTACCTCCATGGTAAACCTGATGTTTTCATGCACGCTGTTCAGGTGTTCTAGAAATTCTTCTAGCTGTTCTCTTCCGTGATTCCAAATGACGAATGTATCGTCCACGTATCTGAGCCAAACCTTGGGCTTGTATACAAGCACAGGATCACGTTTGAAGAAACTCAGGTTCTTGCCGCAACGTCTTCATACCATGCCAGACTTCACAGAGAAGCCATCGAAATACAAAAACATCATAATAATTTCAATAGGAAGGAGGAAACACAGAAAGTCAACCGGACATGGGCACCCATTCTAAATGACCTGAAGACACTACCATATCGCGAAGGGGCGGGGCTACCAACGCTACCTGGTTGGGCCACGTCACCATTAGCAGGTATAAATACAGGTGCAGATTCACCAGCCGCCAGTATTTTGGAAGCCGCCGAAGTGAAATAGCTTCTAAAGATGCCATCCACTCGTGATGGCGAAACGTCAAGCTTTAACGCTAAACGACGCCGGCGTAAAAACCCAAGAACCACAAATTCATTGGACGATGGCCGTGGAAGCCTTACACAGTATATATGCTAGCTAAATATTTTCCATCACCTCAATTTTTTTCAGCTTTTTTTTAACTTAAATTTCTATTTTTCTTATAGTTAGCATATTCGAAAACTATTTGATGCATTTTTTATTTATACTCAGGTCGTCAAGAGATGGGGCAGTTGAAACGACTGGATAAAATATTGCAAATAAAGACAGCTTTATATACCGAGTGTCCCAGAATTTCTTTGACACGTGATATTCTCGCAACATTATTTGTTTAACGCATGATTATGGTACATGAAAAAAGTCATAAAAAAGTAAAACAGTTTTTTTATATCCTTTTGTGCCTTATTTTTGTTTTTTTTCTAATTCGCGTCCGTGGAAAAACTTCCACACGTGCTCCCCGGGTAACGCTAAGGCTTAGTTCAGATGACGCGCGTCGACGTGGCGCACGTTTGTTGCGTCTGTGTTCAGATGACGCGCGTACAAATTTTATATAGAGTGAAACTAGGCAATCGAGTATATTTGTTGTTATTAACGAGAATGGATGTACGAGAAGCTGTTTGTGTTTGGGTAGCATATAGAAGAAGGAAACGACGTAGGAGGGAAAGGACACACTGGGTTCACCCAATTTTAAGGAATAGACTTTCTACAAGTTTATACGTTACACTGTATCCCAGCCTCGGAGTAAAGTTGACAAAGTACTTTGTGAATGAAGGAAAACTAGAAATAGCAGGATAGAATGGTCTGAATTGCTGTATTAACTGTAAACACCAATTATAAATGAAGTAGTACCAAAAGCTACCTAATATTTTCTTTTTTTTTCTTCTGTATCATCGGATTTGCAAAACATTAGGACCAGTTCATCTCAGGCGCTCTTTTTTGCCGTCTTATTTGAATATAATTTGGAATGCATGTCCCAAATCGTAAGCTTCTTCTCAATTTCATCCATGAAAACATCTGTGTTGCATTCTTCTATTTCCATCTCAATAGCATACGTGCGAAATAAATTTTTGCAGAGAAACACCAGGTATGTCGACTGAGCGCTGGAAACTGAACAGGCAATGGGAGCGTCTAGTATTTGAATACGCGCGTCGCCGCTGACCAACGGACGCGCGTATTGAGATTCTTTGAGTCTAGTGGCGTCGTACGCGCGTACAATTTGTCGTGCGCGCGTCCATGTGAACAGCTTGAATTAATTATGTGTATTTTCAAAACGAGCGTCAAGCGAACGCGCGTCGGACGAGCGTCATCTGAACTAAGCCTAAAAGAGCTAGACAAACCGATTGCCTTTTTAAACTAGGATTTTATTTTCCTTATAATTAATGGCCATTTAGAATATATTCAAAACTTTCTTGATATTCAAGATGTTTTTTATTACTGGAGAATGGGCCCGAAATAGAATCAAACAATTTGTCGTATTTTTGTTTCAAATTATTCCCAGGTGGTTCAGAAAGCGAATATTTGAGCACTGCAGGACAGAAACTTTCGTTCACCCTCCGTACAGTCCCCGCATGAAAAAATGAAGCTAAGGAAGGTGGTTTTCTGATGATAAAGACCTAGTGAGGTCTTGGAACCAAGAGTGTGCTTTGACGCTAGTGACACTTGGAAGAACTAGTTTAAAGAATGGTTTCGGAGGATGGAGAAGTGCATCGAGTATAGGGGAAATCACTTTGAAAAAATAAAATAAATAAGGCTGTATTCCAAAGCTTTCCTAGTTCCCTGTATAATTGTAAATTAATATATTAATTAGATATTTTAATGCACTGTATTCTGTTACAGATAAAAGCAAAATCTCGGAAGACAGAAAACGCGCCCCTAGATGACGCCACAATGCAAGCAGTCCAAGCAGCTATCAGACGCTCCACATCAACAATACCCCCCTTCAAACCTCTACCCTCTGACGATATATCTGACTCTGCCAAACCTCCTGTAGTTATGGGTATTGTACCACCGCCTTTCTCTGCTATGCCTTCTTCAATATCTCGTATTTTCGTAGGTACCAACCCCGATAGTAAGGTGATGGTCGTAGTACCCAACAAACCGGGCAAACCCAGCACAAACCTATCCGACCGAGTTTTACCCGCTGATCCAAATCTATCTCCAAACAGCTCCCTCCAATCGATCCTAGCTGCTCAAAACGTGTCCGAGGAAGCCCTTGAGATGGCGCTGCTCCAGAGGCAGCAGATGATGGCCAGACGGACGAGTACCACCAGCACAACCACCACTAGACCAACTCCCAGACAGTCAAGCAGTGTAGGGAAAGTGATGAACGCCCCTAAGGAGTACTACCCAGTGGGGTACGATAAGAACTTTGATGATAACTTCGCGTCGAGGGTTGAGCTGCCAGAGACATCATTCTATTGTGGGGATCAAAAGCATTTTCCTGGTCTCTATGCTGACGAAGATCTAGGCTGTATGGTAAGTCTTCTCTACTTTCTACGACGATAGGCTAAAGAAGTTTCCTAGTCAAGGAAAATTTCGAATGCGATGTAACAGTTCTTCTAATAATAATAATATCATATATATATGGCATCATCAAGGGGTCGCACACGGACACACATACACATACTCATGCGAACAGAACTCACGAAACACAGAATGTCACATCCCAATGCGTGCAAGAAAAGGCTGACCGTAGACAGAAAACAAGGGGGCAGGGGAATTATAGACATACAGTCTCTTCACTCAGGGCAAATAAAAACACTCAGACATTTTTTCCAAAGCAAACAAACAAACTTATATGGAGCAATAGTAAAAGCAGACAAAAACTATACACCACTTAACTTCTCTTGTCCAGATCACATAGCAGACACACACAATCACATCCAATCACAACAAGAAAAAATAAACACCTGGTCGCAGAAAACACTCCACGGCAAACATAGATACCGTATCACACAATTACACACATTAACAAGAAACAGTCATACATCTGGTTGCAGGATGGCCAGCTGTTCCCAGAAACGGAGGGTTTCATGCTTGCTATCCAGGACCAAGTTATTGCAACACAAAACTACAAAAAATACGTAATTAAAGATCCATCCATAACAGACGATAATTGTAGAAAATGTCAACACAATAAGGAAACAATAGATCACATAACAAGCGGGTGCAAAACTCTTGCCGGCACCGAATACACAGCTAGACATAGCTCTGCGGCCAACGTCATACACCAAGCACTAGCCACAACAAACAAACTAATAGAAAACACAGATCCATATTACAATTATACTCCGACATCAGTGCTCGAAAACGATCGATACAAACTATACTGGGACGTCGAAAAAATAGACCAGATATATTTTTCCAGTCAAAGGCCGACAACATTACCTATTTGATAGATATAGCCATTTCCTATGATGTGAATATCCAAAACACCTACGCTGGGAAGATATCTAAATACAAGGACCTTGCTATGGAAATAAAACGACTTTGGAAACAAAACAAAGTCACTATTGTCCCCCTCATTATGTCGGACTCAGGCCTTACACCAAACATGTTTACACAACACCTTCAACAGTTGGGCCTGGACGAAAAGTTGCACAAAACATTCCAAAAGTCTGTTATCCTGAAGACTTGTAATATTGTTCGATCCTTCCTAAATTCAGACCCGTAATAGTTCAGATGTTGACTTGGCTCAGCCCGTCAATACTTGTTGCTACCGCAGTCATGCGAGAGAAACTTGAAAAATCAGAATAATAAAACTAAAACTATACTGGGACATTGAAATACATACAGACAAAACCATCCCAGCAAATATACCAGATATAGTTTTCCAGTCAAAGACAGACAAAGTGACCTACTTAATAGATATTGCGATTCCCAATGATATGAACATTCAAAACACCTATGCTGGGAAGATATCTAAATACACCGATCTCGCCATAGAAATAAAATGACTATGGAAACAAAACAAAGTTGTTATTGTCCCCCTCATTATGTCGGTTACTCCAATTACACTTGCACCACACCTTAAACAATTGGACTTGGATGAAAAGTTACATAAAATCTTTCAAAAGTCTGTAATCCTCAAGACCTGCAGCATTGCACGGTCCTTCCTGAATTCTGAATAATAGTAGGTCAGGTATTGACTTGGCACAGCCCGTCAATACTTGTTACTACCGCAACCATGCGAAAAAATAAGAAATGCAAAATAATAATAATAGTCTTTATTGAAATGTAAAATACATCTCAAAAGGCGGAGTTCAGTAAACGCCATTAACATGGCAAACTGATCTTCCACTCAACCTAACTAAACTTAATTAACCTATAAATTTTATCAGAATAATATACCTTGTATAATTGAGCAGGATCCAAAATATCTAACACAATATGAGATATCTTTGAATGAAGAAAACCAAAAACTAGATCAAAAAAGAGATTGCATGATAAAACATATCTTTATATCTATCTGCTATCCAGTGATGACGTTTTGGACCCCTTTAAACTTTGGCCTTCTGAAAATAAAAGGCGTATCGAACCTCAAATCTTTACAGCCTTTCATTATACAGGATGTTCTAGTACGAGTATAAAATACTTAAGGAGGCAGCTCGTTTCAAACAAAAAAGGTCATATTAAGTAGGGTCGATTTTCAACTGTTTCAGAGATAAATTTTACAGATTTTCATTAAAATGCAGACCTTCGAACAAAAGTTCTAATAAAACAATTTTTTTCGGATGTGGTATGAACATAGGCAAAAAGATTGCATTTAAACACTAAAATGCATAATGGATCTTCGAGAGCACAAAATTTCAACAGACTGTTTGGCAAAAATTTGTCATTGGAGTTTTGTTTTTTGTTATGGGTATGTAAAAGGGATCAGTTAATCAAAACTTGCGTATAGAGTCTTGAAATTGTACAATTTTAAAAGAAATATAGTTAGTAATGATTTTACGGCCCTTCTTATAGATTTATTACTGCCTTTTTTATTAGGTGCTCGGGTACAAATAAACACAACTTTAGCTCAAATTTGCCAAATATTGGGATTTTGGTCTCTATTTGCACACACTAACTACAGAAGAAGTTACTTCTCTTAACGTTACAAACAGACTGTATGGAAGGTGGAAAAATTATCTAATAGGTGTGATGGCATTCTGTTTTTTATACGTACTTTTTAGTTTGATGTTTCAAAAATATTATAGTCTAGGGAGTGGATTACGAATTTTTTTGATATGGTTGATAATATTATAGTAAGATATGCTCAAATCTGCAATATCAGTTCTTTTGTTCACAGTATTGTTATGTTTTTTATTTCTAACATTTCTTGGAACATCCTTTTTTTGTAGTTATAATTTGAACCTAATATTTTATAATTTTCAAAATCAAATATATGACCCCCGATATGACGTGTTGAACTAATTGTGTGTGTCCTTCTTCCCAATATCTAGGACACACGCATGTACTTAATTTTAAAGAGCCTGGTGACTACCACAACTTTTAACACAAAGGGCATGTTTGCTTTGTTTTTTTTGTGTGATTATCTCCCTTTTTTAGTCCTATATTTTTGCTTTGTTTCATCAATCCATTGATTAACTACATAAATGACCAATAATTAGATTATATGGTGGGGAATGTTTACTTTTAATTTATTGTACAAGTTTTTCACTGTTCTCCTTTTTAGTTCTGTGTTGTTTAACTTTTACATTTTTTTCTTTTTACATTTTAGCAATACTTTTAATATTTCGTATATGTATAATGTGATTGTTTACATTAATGCCTCTTATTAATAACAACAACCAATAATGTTATTAAAGAAATGTATATAATTACCTTTTTTCTGTATTCTAGAGCCCTGAAGATGAAAATATAATTTTCGAAACGTTGGCAATTTGGGCTAAAGTTGTGTTTATTTGGACCCTATCACCCAATAAAGAAGGCAGTATTTAAAAGAAATATTCAAGTTGTAATTTAAGATGGATTCGTCTTGAAGGGTCGCTAAGTAATCTCTTAAATGTTGCCAGGTAACCAGGCAAGCCACGACGTTATAAAGTATCGGGTATCCGTAGATTTTCACTTGTGTATAAATGAAAGATCTTAAATCGTCCACAATGAAGTAGGTCGAAAATTAAGCATGATATCTTTAGTAGATCAATCATGGATCAATCATGAACGTGCGTACGCTAAAGCTCAAGCTGTAGATTTCATAGTTTACATCGACAATAACGAACACACACAAGTCGCCTTCAAGCAGTAATTTCTTTTGAGTATCGGGGGCCTTCAAATGGTTTTCGGGCATGTTTTGCGTTTATTTATTACGTGATTTCGCATACAGTTAATGTACCCTGGTACAACAGCTTGAATAGAATGTGATTCAATGGGGTATTTTCCGAAAAAAAATTTTATGACGGAATATTGATGTTACGTCCCCAAAAACCATGTAACTAACATTTTTACTTTTTATTGTGAACGCGAAGTGGCTTAAAAGCACCTGCAAAGTTCAAACATAAAATTTCGCGCCAAAGCTGTGACGTAATAAATCTAAGCGTGACGTCTTTCGTGGAGCTATCCTTAGAATATGACTGCACCTTGTCGTCTGACCTTCTTTTCTCCATCTACAGACATAACCTCCGCTTCGTATTGATATTGACAGATGTTTGTTTACATCATTTCATGATCTATCTTGGTTAAATGAGATACCGTGACAGTCGTGACACCAGGGGAGGTTATGGATGCATGACACTAGTGACAGGCTGTTAAAGACGAGTGTTTCCGAATGACGAGTAAAATTGTGAAAAGTAACTATGAAACATTCTCAGAGTAAACTGCTAATTACATAACAATGCAAAAAATGGAATAGCTGTGCAATATAACATTCATAGTATACAAAAAGAGGGAAACTAAATAAACATAAAATAAAGTTTACATCATTTATAGAAAAACTATGCAAAATATTAACAACGTGGCAACCTTGAATCTACGCTCAATTCAAATTAAAATAAGTCACATCCTATCTACATCCGGCATAAAAATCACTTTTGATTGGTTGATTTCTTAGGCGGGAGGTTTAAGAGATTTAAATGAGCTCTTTTCAAAGGGATGATTTTCAAAGTCTAACTTTACTCCACGTGGGCAGAAAAAAATTGAACGAACACTGCCATCATTATAAATTAGATACAAGTATTCCATTTCAGCCATTAAACAGGCAATATTAGCAGTTTGGAAAATACCCCATTCACAATAGTTATACCATACTAAATTTTTTTTCATTTTCATCAAAGTTGATATTGACTTTAGACCCCCAGTGGCCATTGACCCAGGGTGACCATCATATTGTATCTGCTTAAGCTTAAACAATGTAATACATAATAATTATAATAATTACATGTCTGGTAGACATGAAAATTCTGATGCTCTCTATCTCCGTCAATCGACCTATGGTGCACTGATGATCGCTAATAAGCGTGAAACAGCTGTCTGCGTACTGGTTGATTGACGCAGATATAGAGCAACCCTCGTGTATCGACTCTCATATGCAGTTGGCATAGAAGCGTGCTCTTCTGGTCAGGCCAAGCGAACGCCGTGGCGTTCCACCAAGAAGTCTGCTGCTGTTTAGCAGCGATTTTCTTTGGTTTGCCGTTACCTTCGGGTACCAGATGGCGCACAGGCAGATCTTCTCTGTCGCCTACTCTCAAATATAATACTCTGTTCAGTTTGTACTGGGACATTGAAAAGCAACCTTGATAGAATACTCTGACATTACTGACAAATACATACAGGGTGACCGACGGGAACCGGACGTTTTTCAAATGGTTAGTATAACGCCGCTAGCGGTGGTAGGGAGGGGATCCAGGTATCAGTCGCCTTGCTGTATAATGCCATTTTACTAGCTATGGATCAGTGGAACGTAGAGCACCGTATGTTCGCTTATGACGCGTATGTTAAAAATGCTGAGTCGGTCACGGCCGCGCAGCGACTGTTCCGCGTTCATTTTAATCTTGGACGCCACGATATTATTCCAAGCCGCAATACCATTCTCAGATGAGTTAACAGTCTGAGAACAACAGGAATGATTGTGAAGGAAAAGCCACCTGGAGACCAGTATGGGAAATTTTGTTTGTTTATCTCTCCGCTAAAATGAAAATGAGCTTCATCACTTATGACGATTACTGCACTTTCATGGTCTCCAAACAGCATTTGAATTGGAATGGCGAAGTCTTCTCGTTGCTCTGTTGACTTAAGCTGCTGAACAATACACATCTTGTAAGGATGAAATGCTAAATCTTTTTTCAATATTATGCGCACTGATTCACGACTTAAGTTTAATTCACGCGCGTGTCTTCGTGCAGACGGTTGAGGGCTCCGAGTAAGCGCTTATCTCACCCGCTCGACGCCTTCTGGCGTCCTCGCAGTCTTCGTGGGACCAGGTGGCTTTTTCTTCACAATCATTCCTGTTGTTCTCAGATTGTTAACACATCTGAGAATGGTATTGCGGCTTGGAATAATATCGTGGCGTCCAAGATCAAAATGAACGCGGAACAGTCGCTGCGCGGCCGTGACCGACTCAGCATTTTTAACATACGCGTCATAAGCGAACATACGGTGCTCTACGGTCCACTGGTCCATAGCTACTAAAATGACATTATACAGCAAGGCGACTGATACCTGAATCCCCGCCCTACCACCGCTAGCGGCGTTATACTAACCATTTGAAAAACGTCCGGTTTCCGTCGGTCACCCTGTATAAAAGAATGTTTATTATTTTATATAATCTTATTCTGTGTGTTCAAATTAGATCACTAATTGCAATGTTCGTTGCAAAAATATTATCTTTGCCGAAACTAATATGCTTTATAGCCTTGTACTGAAATGTTTCTTTGAGATTTTTATCGCAAATAGAATGATGTTCCCTGAAATAGAAGTATTGACTCGAAGGTGAGGTTCATAAAATGTCTACATGCATGTCATCGGACATTTTTATCGTCGCTGACATGATACTAAGAGACATGCGTGTTACTCAATTCTTCATATTTCCTGAACACGGCGAATTATCTCATAAATTGGTTGGATTTCGCAAGCGTTCATGCGTATGTATATTTAGTTTTTTATAGTGCGCGTATTTTCTACTGGAAATTTAACCATTCTTCGAAATCCGCAATGGAGGCGAATTAGGTTTATGTATGATTATTATTTACTAGGTACTGAATGAGATTATGGTTAAATTCAAATATTCATTAAATCAGTAACGGAAATCACTGTTAATATTATGTCGGTATGGCTGATATGATATGGGTGGTGGCATTTTGTGCTTTTTTTTATAACTGAGCAGACCGCGCAGGCAGAGCCTAAATACCAGAGTACCGCGGCTACTGTGAAAGGGCTATATTAGGGGAAGTTTGTTAACGCGAGATTTGAATGGGCCAATACCCGCAGGCCCAATAAATACATCTTCTGGCAGTCCATTCCAAGCCTTGGACACCCTGGGAATAAATGTGCGGTTGTATCGCTCAGTTCTTGATGTATGAAGAACGACCGTCTTAGGATAAGATGCAGCGGTCGCACGGGTACATCTGATAGGAGCAGTGAGCGGCGGAACGATAGAGGATAGCTCAGAGGAGCAGACTCCGTTGAAATATCGGTAGAAGAGTGAGAGGTCACCAACAACACGCCGGTGAGAAAGTGACTGAAGGTGGCGCGTTAAAGCCGGATCGCCAATTAGTCGAATTGCCCTTCTCTGGACGGCATCTGGCATAGACAGGGTAGTAGGGGCAGCAGCTCCCCAGACATGAGAGCAATACTCCAGGCAAGGTCTTGTCTGGGCTTTATATAGCGGGAGGAGATTACATGGTGAGAAATACTTTCTGGCTCTAAATAGGTACCCAAGCTTTTTACCACCAGCTGTTGCAATTGACACGACGTGTTCGTGCCAGATCAGATTTACTGTAATGTTGACTCCTAACAGCTTGAATGAGTGACTCCTTGGCAGAGCCCGGTTGTTTATTAGAACCTGGAGCTCCCAAAGTTCTATGGATATACAGGGTGTTGTTATTTTGACTGTGTATACAAGTCGTTTAGATAAAGCAACTTTTTTTAGAAAACCGAAAAATAAGATAGATGCAGAATAAAAAATACAAATATGGGTTTGTGTATCAATACGTACCTAGTCTGTTTATGTCTAGTTTTTTGCTCTGATTTTTGTCTTATAAACACAGGCGTATACAAGGGGGGTAACAGGGATAATTAACCCTCCCAAGATTTTCAAAAAAAAAACTCAATTCAACTTTGACTTATTTTATTTGACTTATCTATTCAAGCAATTGTCGCACCGAAAAAAAAACTTTTTTGCACTAACTAAATTACAAAAGGGTTTGTTTTGCATTATTACAGTGATGCATAATTATCTAATATATTCCCATTGTTACATAATCAGTTGAATGTCCTATATAATGTGGTAGCTTGTCACAAAAATTTACCTAACTCATCAGTTACCTGTTTTGAAAATTGCACTGATTAGAAAAGTTAAAACACTAATTAAAAAAATGGAGTACGTGCTGTGGTTACTAGGGTACCTGACTGTTGAGTGTTCATGATCGTTTAATTTTGTATGCTGTGCCAATAAAAATGTTCACGGATCATAAAAAATACCTAAAAAAGATATAAACTCCATTTTTGCTTACCTGTTGCTTATGTTAATTCAATATTTCAGCCCTGATGATGGAGGCATAGTTCTCCGAAAGCTTGGAATTCAGTTTAAAGAGTACACTTCGCTTTAATATATTTTTGCCGCTTCCCAGCTATAGCTAATTTTGTTTGTAACAAAATATACTAAATGATGTTGACAATGCAACAGCCAGAATAACTTGTTTCATTTTGATAAAAACTATCATGTATATTCACACCGATAGAAAATTTAAGGTATTCCGTGCAGTACCTACTTTTTTCATTACCTACGTTTTAGCATATCATGGCTTTAACGCAATAAGCATGTTTACGAATTATTTTAGTTACTTTTCGGTATTAGATGTGTTTGGTATCATCCTGTTTTACCACATTATCATGCATAGAGTTCATAGATGCGCAAATAGTTGATAAAAATACGCTTGTGCTAATATCTATGTATAACGGTGAATTTAAATTAAAAAATTAAAATAATTATTATACGTTGCGTCTTTCCTAAAGTCCCGAATAAATGTCACAGAAAGTTAGTACCCATTTGACTCTCACGTAGCGAACCAACTTCCTTAATAGTAGCCACGGTATTTTGGTAATTAGGCTTTGCCTCCGCGTCCGCGGCTGCAAAAAATTGAACCACTACTAATAGCATGCGTGTGAACATGCGTCCGATTCAGGAAGTAGCGACATTCCTTTGCCAGTGGAACGAGTACGCCAAAAATAATGTAGACTGTAGAGAAACTGTGCTTCGACCTTATTTAGCCATAAAAAATATTTTCTCGAAGCCATAAAAATACCATGGCATATAGGTATGTTGTTACGTAGATTTGCTGGATAACACTTAGTTACTTTGAACGTGGATTGTCACTTCTTCTCATCTGCATACCGAGTTGGATTTTGACCTTCATTACCCTGCAAGCAACTAGCTATTACGTTCAGATAATTGGATCAGTACCAGCGGTTTATACTGAAATATATATGTATTTTCAAGTAGGAACAAGTAGTAATTTTCTCACTGTCATCAAGCATCAGTCAGCAAATTATAATTTTCAGCTCCTTACAATTGTAATTTAGGCTAATTGAACTAGGTTTTTAAATTGAGGACGTGGAAACTGACATTCTACAGGGTGTCCCAAAAAATAGTGTCACGTGGTGGTTCAGAGATAAAGCACACCTAGAAGTATGTGAATCACTTCCATAATTGTTATGCAATTTATTGTAGTTTTCGAGTGATGCAATTTTTTTGTATTTCCTCCTCAATCCTTGACTAACAAGAAGCTATGGGTCACAGAGGTAGACATTATTGAAATATCTACTTGATTTTTTTCCTCAATTAGCTAAATAGAATACGCACAAACACTTGCCGTCAGATTTGATACCATTGCATTATAAAAATTCGTGACCCCGAAACTGTTGAAATTAGCTAAAATAAATATAGTACTCTATATTTTAAATGATCATAACTGCTATAAGAAAGCAAAACAATAATACTACCTATATTGTATATTTAAGATGAAATTCAACATACCTAGCCACAAATTAAAATAGTTATATAGTTACGCTAACAACTGATACATATACAGGGTGTCCCTGAATTTCCTTGACACGTGTTATTCTCGGAACAAAAAAAAATGTTCATACGAATACTGAGTGGAATGTTTGAAAGCACTATAGGGTCTATCATACCATGCTTTCAAAACATTTTTTTGTACTTCAACCCTTAAAACTCACCCCCAACTTTGTTTTTTCAAATAGCACCTAATAGCTTTTCCTAAAGAAATTAAGTCCTTATTTTATTTTGAGTCTTGCTGTACCTTTGATTTTATATAAACACCTATTTTTATCGTATAGTAAGCGTAAAATAAATAAAATATAGATTTGTGTGAAGCGTAACGTTTTCGTAAAAAAAAAACAGATAAAAAAGAAAACTATGTCGGCCTTTCACCGAAAAACCTATCATACCACGTTTTCGACACATTTTTTTTACTTCAACCCCTAAAACCTACCCTCTGCTTTTTTCTTAAATAGCACCCCACAGCTTTCCTACATTAATGAGGTCATTAACATAAAATAAATAAAATTAACATTTGTTTGAGGCGTAATATTTTCCTAATAAAAAATCATAAAAAAGACATTTGTTTTCGAGAGCACGTGTTATAGATCATTCAATACCCTTAAAAATCGAATTAGTATTGTTTTTATCCATCTTTTGCATCAAACAAATTCTTATTTTATTTATGTTATGCTTATGATTTTACGAAAAAAATAAGTTAGCGTATAAAATCAAAGGTACTGCAAGATTTTAAATAATATAAGGACTTACTTTGTATAGAAAAATTATTTGGTGCTATTTGAAAAACAAAAGTTGAGGGTGAGTTTTAAGGGTTGAAGTACAAAAAGCACGTTATGATAGAGCCTATTGTATTTTCAAAAACTCCACTCAATGTTCGTTTGAACCTTTTTTCTTACGGTGAATATCACGTGTGTTTTTGAATCCTGCAAATTTAGGTTTAACAGTGTTTGCATCTCCCTAATCGCTTTCTCCAAAAAGCTATTTTGGTACAAAATACTTTCATTTCAATAAATTCGCTAACTGTTAGATCAGTACGCGCGCGCCGCTGATATATTCCCTACTAAGGGTACGCGCACATAAATTGGCATCGGACAGACGGTACGGATGGAACGGCCGGTACGGTACGGATTTTTCATTAGGGCATCGCACATAGCTGATCGGAATCATCGGAAGAACTGGAAATCAGTTGCAAAATATGCAAATGATCTGCATGCCAGGCACATCAGATTGAAGTTCGCTACTGAGCCGCCTTGAATGTCGCTACGTTGTCGCCCCACAAAAATAACGTATAAATCAGCCTGTGTATAACTTTATTCATGCGGGGGTGATGCAATTGATGTTAGGTATATGTATAATATAATATAACCTTTCATTCAAAAATAGTGGATTACCCGATACATGGTCACAGCATAGTAAACAACCAGTAGAATATCTCTGAGGATTTCCTACATAAAAATGGTTCCCACAGAATTTGACTTTAGGATGATTTCACGGGTGTGAAATCTGGGTAGAGATGCGATAATAAAAATATCGATACCGGTACCAATTCGATATTTTTTAGCCAAGTATAGAGCTGTACATGCCAATGGAGGCGCGTTTAGTTCGTAATTCGATACCGATACCGCTACAAAAGTAGCGATACCAGCTTGGAATCGCTCAAAAAGTATCTGAGACAAAAATATTCGATATTAGTGCAGAAGTATTGATACATTTCAAGTATCGAAGTATTGTTAGCATCCCTACAAATAATCATCCAAATGGGGGGATGCGCGTGTAATTGCCGCCAACGTGAGATATTGTGCTGATTGTTTACTATGCTGTGGTCTCGACAGCAATACAAGACAGTCTGGGCAAAACCGAAAAAAAAAGAATAGACAAGCAGTAATCAGTGGCGAAAAAAAGATAGTAACAGAATTTTTCAAAAAGTCGCTACAAATCGGTTTATTTTGTTATATCGCCGCTACGTCTCAACGTAATTAAAATGTCGCTATTTTTGCGACAAGTTGCTATGAATGACAACACTGTCTGCAGGCAGTACAGGTAGAAACTTGGAAAATGCCGACGGTGCCTTGACACTCGCAGAACAGCATCGCATATACGTCGGTATCGGCACGCACGGCACGCATCGGCCGGCTTTATTTCTAGTTGCTATATTTCGCCGGATCCTGAAAATCCGATGCCTGCCGTCCCGACGTATGCGTATGTGCGATGGTCCATTAAATTTAATAGAAAGTAACTTTTTCCGATCCGTACGGTCCGTCCGATGCCGATTTATGTGCGCGTACCATAATAATAAGTTGGTGGTCTGCTCCGCCTGATAAAAACTGCAACAAAAAACGGTCTCCCATCGACACCGTGCGTAGTGGGTCTGCCAAATATTATCGCTTCGCGCTATGCCTGCTTATGCTGCGGCGTGTCGCCGTCAAGCAGTAATTTCTTTGGTTGATTGTATTTAAGTATGGGGCGCCTTCAGATGCTTTCGGAGCATGTTTTGCATTTATTTATTTACAGTTAATGCACCCTGGTATAACAGATTCAATAAAATAGGATTCAATTCACAATAGTTATACCATGCCATCGTATCGTCGGAAATCATGTGCATGCGAATTGATCTTTAGTCCGCAAATATTTCCCGATCTATAAACGCCTCTCATTCCAAATTACCTTTCATCAAATATTTTGTACTTAGGCTATAGGAAGAGTAAATTATAAAAAAACTGCATTCACTGAAGAAAAGGAGTAAAAAACTATTTCAAACCCATATTTTGGGGCTTTACTCGGATAAATCGAACTTAATTTTTCTGTTTATAGTAACATCACTGCTCTCAGTATGCAGTTTTGTAAACGGTGTGCATATAACCCCTGACCATACAGTAAAAATTTACATATATTGTGCATGGTTACTCCGCTTGTTCGGTGGATAAGGTATAGTACATTAGTAAATTAATAGGGGCAACAACCACAAGATCAGATTCATAAATTACGTTAACAGATAATATTATAATCGGATAAATTTTAAATTAAAGCAGGATGGAGGCCAATTAAATATACATAATTGTAATAAATGAATCCGATAAAGGCTTCTAAGAATCTAAGATTAGACGATACATTAACGATTACGCTGGCCTTGGTCATGAAATGAAATTGCAAGTGATTGCTTAGTGTAAAATGAGCTCACAATGCCAATAGATTGTTCATGCTTCTTCTAGCCTTATACACATATACACTCAGCGACAAAATCATGGTCATTTACTGAAATATCTTCAAACGGGTTCTTTCTTGACTTTCTAAGTCATCGATGTCTACTGGGTCTCAGTTGGGATCTAACAACGCTCAATATGAAGCTAATCTATCAAGAAATGTTATCTCGTGTTAAACGTTTTGTGCTTTGAAAAAGAATACAGAGGCAGCGGAAGTGTTGGTAAACTGTTTTATTACTTGAGAGCAAGCGACAGAAAATACATGCCTGTGCGCCATCTGGCACCCGAAGGTAACGACAAACCAAAGAAAAAGAAAATTGCTGCTAAAGAGCAGCAGACTTCTTGGTGGAACGCCACGGCGCGTTCGCTTGGCCACCAGAAGAGCGCGGTTCTATATGCTGCTGCATATGAGAGCCGATGTACGGGGGTTGCTCTATATCTCCGTCAATCCACCAGTACGCAGGCAGCTGTTTCAGGCTTATTAGCGATCATCAGTGCACCATAGGTCGATTGACGGAGATAGAGAGCATCAGAATTTTCATGTCTACCAGACACGTGAAGCATGTGAGAGAAGACGACAGAAAAGATCACTTGTCTGGAAGGCAACCCCCACCCCCCATCCACCCCAATTTCACTCCCACCCAAAAAAGGTAAAAAATTATCAGGAATCCCTAAAACACCTAAAAAACGAACTTTAAGGAATATTTAATTTTTTTGTTTTCTGCTAATTAGTCCGCCGCCCATGCACCTATTTTCAAAATTATAAGGACATTACCTACTACGACCCCACAGCATACCGCTGCCCAAATTTCATCACAATCCATGCAACGGTTACTGAGATTACGAGGCTAGAAGAACGCGCACAGACAGACAGAGAGACAGATAGACAGATAGACAGACAGACAGACCGACGGAAATGAGTGACATGGATTTTCGTTATGTAGACATCATAAAACGCCCAAAAAGCGTGTTATCTCAAAATCGAAAATTTTCGCGATCACAATACGCCCCTCACCTATCGGTATGGGAAGTAAAATTGAAATTTGGTGCACAGGGTAAGGTAAGGATCCTCCATTCTGTAAGGGATATGATGATAAATTACAAAAATCAGTGCTAGAGATATGGCTATACAAATCCCATTCGTTTAAATAACTCCTACGCAACTGACTTTGTTGCAAATAATTATAACATTATTCGATGGCCCTTGCCTTTTAAAGTAAACAAGTGTTCGTTTATTTTTTTCTTTCGACGGACCGTTTTGGAGATATTTGCCGATTTCCTCAGGTACCATTAGTAATAATTGTTAAGAATAACAAGGCATACAACTTCTAATCAAATAAGTTTGTGACTGTATAGAATTCAATGGTTATGGAAGTAGGTACATATGGGACAAAGAGGTTACCAATACATATGGATTAAGCCAAATTTTAATGCTAAATTCATGCTGAAACTTTCGTGATCTAATCGATGGGGATTTTCATGTGCCCATGCATGCTGATGAGATGGCAATTCACACAGAACATTTTTTTAGAAACCGTGATCGTTGCCCAGTCCAAATCATGGAGAATCCTTAGCTTATCCTATGTGTCAAATTAAACATTTTTCTAAGCAGCCGTTTATGAAATATTCAGCATGACATAGATTTTTAATAAAACTTGAACAAGTCTGGGTATAATCAAGCTTCTGTCACATATAATCGACACTTTCCATAACATGCAAACCAATTCGGTCTTGTTTTATGATTTGAGCAAAACCTTTTATTGTGTCGACCATGGAATCCTCCTCAGAAAACTTGTGTGCTATGGCTTCAGTCTAAACAGCATCAAACTCATAAAGTCTTACCTTCATTGTAGACATCAAGTAGTAAGGGTGGATGGGGTGACATCAGCTAAGAGTCCAGTTAACATTGGAGTGCCTCAGGGTTTGGCTCTGGGGCCCATTTTATTTTTGATCTACGTTAATGACCTCCCCAGTATTGATACAACTGCTAAATATACACTCTTTGCTGATGATACAACAGCTTCTTATGCTGCTGACAACCTTGTAGAGTCAGTGAATGGATCCATGTTGGCGCAAGCAAAGGCCCAAAATTGGTTCAGTGCAAATAGGCTCTTGCTAAATGCAGAAAAGACAAGCCGAGTCGTATTTTCCATGAGATATCTTTCTGATGTATATGGTCCCTCTGAAGCTAAATTTCTGGGTGTTATCCTTGATGCAAGCTTACAGTGGGGAAGCCATATCAATAAACTGCCAGCAAAACTTAACAAAAGTCTCTATGTATTGCGGGTGTTGTACTTTTGTGTTTCATCTGATATATTGCGAACTGCTTATTTTTCTATTTTTCATACGCATTTGTCTTACGCAATTCTTTCATGGGGACACTCAGCTGGGATGCTTAGGGTATTTGGCCTGCAGAGAAAGGCTGCAAGAATCATTTCAAGCCTGAGTATAGAGATGACTGTAGAGCTATGTATGTAAAGCTGCGCTTACTGACTGTGCCAAGTGTGGATATATTGGAATGTTTGAGTATGTGAGAGAGAACATCGGTCTGTACCAAACTCATGAAAACATTTATACTTATAACACCCGTGTTCGGGAAAATTTAATTCCTGCATACTGGCAGGTAGGGAGGTGTCAGGATGGTCCAGGATACTGGAGTATAAAATTTTTTAATGCACTACCTGATGAGGTTAAGGTTCTTTCAGAAAAAGTTTTTAAAGTGAAAGTAAAAACACATTTGTTAAAAAACGCCTTTTACTCCTTTAATGAATTTTCAAACTCTGATTTTAGCGTGTTGTGAAATGTTATTTATAGATTTTTTAGTGTTTTTAAATGTAAATGTTCGGTGTCTCATAATAAGTATGTAATATTGTATTGTTATTTTTAGTAATGTGACTTGTATTTTCTTGACGTGTGTAAACTCCTCTGGTATTGACATAAATGAACTATCTATCTATCTATCTACCCTGACGTTGTAAGGTTGACCACCCTATATATAAACCAGCGCAAAGGTTTCCATATCAAAATTCATTTTACGATAAAGTCGAGCACGTCAACGTAATTCAAAGTAAATTTTAAAGAAGAGACTAGCGCTTTCAACCAATGTCCTGGGTAATTTTGCTGATATCAAATCAATTATGCCGACGTTCGCGTATTTTGCAAATATAATAAAAATAGACATAAAAATAAACGGCCTTTGGCAACACAAAAATTGACACTAATAAGAGTGAAATCATGATAACAGTGTCAATTATCACCATTACCAAATGTCACGTTTAGCGTTATGCAAGTCTCATTTGCAAAATAAAGAACCTGTTTAAACACGCCAAATAAATAGCTAAGAAGACTGTACAAACGTTCATAAAAAATAGTTTGATCAATGACGAATCGTTTCACAAGAAATAGTGGATTTTGAGATTTTTTATATATGGGATTCGATTTATATCCGAAACAGATTTGACCAATAGCAAGTTATGTAACAACCAAGGTGAGCAGATAGGTAAATGGTGTTAAGCACATTGTTGAATTGAAAAAAATACAAACACATTCACTTTTATTAACTGCCCACATCAGTTTTGTATGAAAAATAATGAAATTTAACGCAAACAAATTTGTCTTAGACATAGAAGTTTAATATTGAATCATCAATATTAATGATGATTTCGCAGTATATTTAATAACAAGTTAAGGTTGTATGTTCCTTTCGGCTAAATGCAGTCGAGTGGATTAACTGTTTACCTAATTATAATAATTTATTGATTTATTTAACCATACAATCATTGGGATAGATCTCAGAGTAACAACTGAACATAGAGGTAGTAAACAAACCACTTCAGCATGGCGTGCTCAAAGCCATCATCTTTGACACTTCAGCCACCAAATATTGATCAGCTGTGACCTCGCAGTGACAGTTCAAATTGTAAACAATGCTGTGTAACGCCAACTAACCTGAAAATTCTTCCAATGCAAACCGTGTTACAAACACTGCAACACTTTTTGAGTTCCATCTCGAAAAACTGTTAACTACACTCGAATGTAGCACAGCAGGTCCGTAAAGCTTCACTAGAGTTACCAACAAATAGCAAATTCGATTTTACTGACCAAGCATAAAAGATGCACAAACAATAAACAAAGCAAACGTTTGACAGTTGAGGGCATGCGGCGTTGCAAGCTCCTCAAAATTATGCAAGACCTCAGAATTTGCGTTTAAGATGAAGAAATATGCAGTAACGCAGTAGAGGTCAACATATCTATTGATTTTTCCGTAATCATTCCTGAACCATCGAAATACCGTCTTTTTTTAACGTAGAATGGAATATTTCTGGATACTATTCAATTAAACGATAGTAAATAATTATGATTGCCGTACATGGTGGTTGATATGACAACGTACGGAAAGATATCGGCCTATTAGAATTAGTTGTTTACTACCTCTATGTTCAGTTGTTACTCTGAGGGGTAGATGAATCGCATGACCTCCAGAAGGTATTAACCTTGTGACCAGCTAAAATTTGCCACCCCCCGTGGGGGGTGGGGGTTCTATGAGCCATAGGTGGCGCCCTCTATTCATGATAGCAAAACCGTTTATGAATTTGTATTTCTCGCTTTAAAAAACCTCCCGATACGTAATTTTAAATCGTTTTGCCATTTCATTGCGGAATAATTGAGAAAAAACCAAAATAAAAGTAAAACTTTGACACCCTGTAAGCATTTTAAGGGTTTGAGTTCCTATCCAGTGTTCTATCACCTGTCAAGCGTTGTTGGTCGAATATCTGGACACCCTGTATAGAGCAACATAAATATATGTTAAGCTTTCAAGTCTTATTATTGGTTCTTGTATTATGTTAATGGTTATTGAAGTTGATATAATTCACTGGCGTATATAAGGGGGGGGCCCGGGCGGTCCGCCCCCCCCCCCCCGAAACCAGCCACGCATTCACTTCTGGGAAGAGGCTGAAGTAGTTGTTAAAAAATATAGTACTGAATAAAATTAGCAGTGATATCAAAATGTAATCTAATAATAAAGCAAACAGGACAATTTTAACGATCATAGATGTCTGATTAGGAAGTACACCTTGATTTCTATAAAAGTATAAAAATAGAAATTTACATTTCCAAGATGCATATGTGGTATATATAATGATTTTCGTTGATATTAGTACATTCTTATTTTATACAGGGTGTCCCACGACGATTAGGACAAGCAATATATCACTGCCCTCGGAAAAATTAAAGCTTATTTCATACGTTATAATATTGGCGTATTATAATCCTAACCTAAATATAGACAAGCAATATATCGGAACTGGACAGTAGTAGCGAATTATAATTTTGGGGGTGTAAATTAGAGCACAATGTTTTTGATCACGTGACATCCAATTCAAAAAGTTTAATGGGACACCCTGTATATTTGTGACTTTTTGTGTTCCTCCCGATAAAGCAATTCCAACAAATTAGTACACTTGGGGCCTAAAGTTATTTATTCAAGAGCTACAGGTATTTAAAGGGTGGTACCAATGTACTCCTACAGTTAAATTACTTTAGTAGTGTTTCATAATGTTAGTGGTACAGTCCTTTAAGTACCCGTAGCTCTTGAACGAATCACACATCCCAAGTGTGCAAGTCTGTTGGAATAGTCTTATCGAGGGGAACACAAAAAATCACAAATATACAGGGTGTCCCATTAAAATTTTTGAATCGGACGTTACGTGACCAAAAACAAATACCTCACTGGGCGACACAATAATAAGAAAAGATGCTATGTTTCTAATTTACACCCCCAAAATTATAATTCGCTAATATCAGTTTGGGGGTGTAAATTATAAACATAGCATCTTTTCTTATTATTGTGTCGCCCAGTGAGGTATTTGTTTTTGGTCACGTAACGTCCGATTCAAAAATTTTAATAGGACACCCTGTATATTTGTGATTTTTTGTGTTCCCCTCGATAAGACTATTCCAACAGACTTGCACACTTGGGATGTGTGATTCGTTCAAGAGCTACGGGTACTTAAAGGACTGTACCACTAACATTATGAAACACTACTAAAGTAATTTAACTGTAGGGGTACATTGGTACCACCCTTTAAATACCTGTAGCTCTTGAATAAATAACTTTAGGCCCCAAGTGTGCTAATTTGTTGGAATTGCTTTATCGGGAGGAACACAAAAAGTCACAAATATACAGGGTGTCCCATTAAACTTTTTGAATCGGACGTCACGTGATCAAAAACATTTTGCTCTAATTTACACCCCCAAAATTATAATTCGCTACTACTGTCCAGTTCCGATATATTGCGTATCTATATTTAGGTTAGGATTATAATACGCCAATATTACAACGTATGAAATAACCTTTAATTTTTCCGAGGCCCCCCCCCTGAAATCGATTTCTATATATGCCACTGATATAATTCTTATGTTTGTGAATTGTAAAATTTTTGTAATTAACATAAATGTAAATTCTACAACAATTACTTGGATTACATACTGAAATTTCGACAATTTTCTAAATATTTAGAGTCAAAACTATTTCCTCCTCTTGAAGGTAATAATAGTAAGCGATAAATAACATGTTTTTATAAATCCTCGTATTATTCTATCAACAAGAATAAAAAATACTACGTGAAGATAGTCTCGCTACTGTTGCATACTATTTCATTGCAGAGATTTATCGGCATTTATTGATGTTTTTCGATTTCTTTTATTTAGGTTATGTAAACTCAGCTGCACATATAATGACAAACAAAACGAGTTTTTTCCAGCGGTTTCAGATTTCTCGCAATGGTAATTCCGGCATTTTAGGTGCTTCACCAGAATTCCCAATGACTGTTTAATATTTGAGGTTCAAGAACACTTTCTCTGTCGTAAGGACAATCACCCATCATGAGGCGCAACTATACTGAATGACATACTTATTTATTATTTATATATTGTACGGTGTTCAAGCAACATTTCTGTGAATCATGTTTTATTTATTTTGTTCCTTATTTATTGTTTTTATAACAACGCATAAATAATTATACATTTTTGTTACTACTAAATATTCTCATGTAGTCCTCTCTCTTATTCAAAAATAAATTATGATTATTACTAAATAGCCCCTTTTACTTCCCACACCGATAGGTGAGGCGAGTATTCTGATCGCGAAAATTTTCGATTTCGATATAATACGCTTTTTGGGCGTTTCATGATATCTACATAACGAAAATCCACGTCACTCATTTCCGTCGGTCTGTCTGTCTGTCGGTCTGTCGGTCGATCTGTCTGTCTGTTGACGTTTTTCTAACGTCGTAATCTTAGTGACCGCTAGATGGATTGTGATGAAATTTGGGTAGCGATATGTTGTGGGGTCGTAGTAGGTAATGCTCCTATAATTTTGGAAATCGTTGTACAGGGGGCGGAGTAATTAGCAAAAAACAAACATTTTCGAATATTCCTCAAACTTCGTTTCTAGGCGTTTTAGGGGTTCCTGATCATTTTCTACTTTTTTTTGGGTGGGGAAGAATCTGATGTGGTTGAGGGGTGTGGGGTTGTAAAACTGAGAAATCTGTTGTATTCATAATGAGCTGTCCATTGACCTGTGAATGGAAAACCTAGCGGCATAATATACTTTTTTAGGTCCATACGAACATTGCCTTGCTTATTATAGAAACCAAGGGACTTAGAATTTATGGTGTATACATACGAGTATTGCGTTAGATCGCTGTATATTGCGTAACGCGAAACTTATTAAATTGATTTTAATGAAATTTTGACACAGTATTACTACCGCGGCGAAGATGGAAAGCGCGTTTGTTTTAGAAAAATCATGTCGGTGGCGGTGTAGCAATAATAAAAAAATTAAAACATAGAAACAGCTCAAACTTTGTTTTTAGGCGTTTTAGGGGTTCCTGATCATTTTCTACCTTTTTGGGGTGGGGGTGGAATTGGGCCGGTTGGGGGGTGGGGGGTTGTAAACGGAAAAGATTGGTTCATAATAGTTTGTCCATTGACCTGTGGAAGAAATACCTAGCGGCATATTAGACTTTTGTAAGTCCATCTGAACATTGGCTTGCCTATTACAGAAACCAATTTTGTGATGTATACATACGAGTTTTGCTTTATTTTGTTCTATGTATATTGCGTAAAGCGAAAATTATTGAATTGATTTTAATGAAATTTTGACACAGAATTTACTGCCGCGGTGATAATGGAAAACGCGTCTGTTTCTGAAAAATCGTGTCAGTGGCGGCGCAGCAATAATAAAAAAACTAAAAATATAAAAACAGCTCAATCTTCGTTTTTATACCTTTTGGAAGCTCCTGATCGTTTCGCATCGCCCAGTTGAAGCATCCAGAAGAAACTATGGCGTCCTAGTTCCTAAAGAGGGGGACGCAGGAAACTATTTACGAGAGTTTTTGCGTTGGATGTTTTTTGCGGGCGGGTGGGCAATGATTTGGTTGCAAGGGAATTTCAAACTATAGCTTCAGGCAATGGAGAAATAATAAAATGGTATCACCATTATGTGTGGGAAGTACTGAGTCAATCAACTTGACTCCATTTTTTCAATAATAAGGCGATGTATAGCCACACTTACGTTAGCTGTCTAACCAGTTCATCCCTAAATGGGTTATTCTCACCTTAAGAGTTAACGAAGAATAGGTTAACGGAGGGGAGAATTTTTTTGTTCGAGGACAATTCTGACTTCTTCACAGGACGACATGCAAAAATTGACCAGAGTAGTACTTCCTCCATGATCGATGTCATCAAGACTGCGTAAAAATAAATAAAAAATATAGCAAACCTTAGACAGTACTCACCACGAAGTGTATAATATGAAGTTGGCTCAAAAAGAAATCTTCATTGTGTGGAACAACAGGTGGGGAGACAGGTAACAGAGGGGAGATTTAATTCTCGTCAATGATTTTTTTTCTTTTTCACATTTCAGTGTAACTTTTCGCTATATCGGAAACATAGGAACGACTAAAAACTCCACAAATATCTATCATTAATACTTATCTTTTATTTTTTTTTGTATTTAAGACCCAGTGATACACCTATTCGTATTTTGGTCAGAATGACCCAGATATGCTAGTGCTTCAATAAGTCCTGAGCAAATCTAAAAAATGCTGATGATTCGAAAATATTATAGTTCACTGATAAATATATTCAATTTATGAGAAATCCCGATTTACATATATTGTTAACCAAAAAAAATGAATGCGTATATTTAGGTTGATAAATTTAGCTAACTAACAATGAAGAAAATGCTTGATCGAGCTATTTTTTGCTGTTTAATTGAGCACATTATAACCGTGTAATGGTCAATAAAAATAATAATTAGTCTAGGTCCTTCTGATAAGTATCTTGTAATTTTTTTAGTAAAAATTACACGTACACCGACTTTAAGAAAATTGTCAGTCATTAATTGATTACGAGGCTACACTTTGTTATATCGTTACCAATTTCATGATAATTTCCTTTAATTTAATTCAGGTTCGTCTACATTAGGTGATGGGTATCTCCAAAGAATTACGTTCTAGCAATAAAAATAAATTGAACCTAAAAGTAGGATGACATAAGACTATATATTGGTATTAGACGTCAAAGCCAATGTAAAATTTCAGATTAAAATTGAAACACTTATTTTTTGTCGCATATTAAAAAAAAACACACTTCTTTAACAGATGGCACTAAGAAGCAAAACCTAATTTTGATTAATGAGATTCTGTCTGACCGAGATAGAAACATTGTTAATTTTAATTGAATGGAACAAAAATTACCGTGAAATCTTTAACGACGTAACAAAAAATATGACCTCTGAATTAGTTAATGAGTGAAAATTTTCTTGAAGTCGTGAGAACCCGATAATTTTTACCAGAAAGATTTTGAGGTACTTATCAGGATGACCTAAAACTATTATTCTGACTTCCCTTTAAATCCAGACGGTAAGGGTTTTTTATTAGCAAAAGATCGGAAGGAAATAAAATTGGGCGTGATGGTAGACGTAAGCAAAGTTTACGGAATAAATATAAGTTGGATCACTCTCCGCCGGCACTTTGAAGATCTCACATCAAAGCGATGCCGCGGCCGCACGCACCAGTTGGTTTTTGCGTTGGTTTTTGCCCAAGTACGAGGGTCTTTTAGCGGGGACTTGCTAACGCCAGGGTTTTACGTATATACGAGGGCCATTGAAATGCCATGTATTGACAGCCGATTTAGACATATAAATACAAATATAACGTTTATTTTGCTAATACACTAGGTTACATAAATGGATTAAATGATTTCGCATATTGTAGCTGTTTTGTAGATAAGTAAAAATTGGTTCAAAGGTGCTGTAGTATTTTTACCTTAATGTTTTGTTTATTTGGCTTATTTTTGAGACCACAGCTTATAAAATTTATGGTATAGTATATACGAACTCGTATGTACAATTTTAAAAGATAATCATGTGGAAATGCTTGAATGAATGCATGATCTGAATAAATTATTATTGACATTTTGCTTTTCAGTGTCATTCCAATTGCTACTGTAGAAACTAAATTGTTAAAGTTATCAATAAAAATATTTCCGAGCTCTAAAATATAATTCAGAATGTCTCTGGGTGGTATGGTAAGGCCACCGAATGAATATTTTGTCTCACTATACGCTTTTAGCGTGATACAATCCTTTAAGTACTTGTAGGCCTGTATGCCTCGAATTAATTACTTTAGACGTGTGCTAGTTTGTTGGAATTGTTTTATCGGGTGGAACACAGAAAGGCACAAATGTGCAGGGTGTCCCATTAATAATTTTGAATCGGATGTCACGTGACCAAAAACAAATACGTCATTGGGTATATAATTCTCTACTATTGCCCAGCTCTGACATATTGCTTGTCTTAATCGTCGTGTAACATGTGTTTATATCCTTTATATTTCAAGGCTTACCACATAATAAGGATGGATCTGATTGTCATTTTCCATCCGTTTCCTGCAACAAATCCGAGATAACAAAATCCGATATTTTTGAGACACTGTATACACTTCGCGTTAAACACGTTCAACCACTACTTTGCGCCGCCCCGTATCTCCTGGCTGACGTCGGTACACTGCTACCGGTGTACCGGGGAGACGGAGCAAGGGGCAGGCCGCTTTGATATTTTTGCGGAGGGATCCAACTTATATGTATTCCGTAAACTTTGACATAAGTCCCCTGAAACTACACCGAGAAACGTATACCCTACACCAGTGACCCAAAAAAAACTCACCATTCACCTGATAGCATCTATGGGTCCTGAAACAATCAAAATTATATGTATACTGGATATTTGAACGTAGACCATTTGAAAAGATTCAAAATATTATTTTCCAAAATCCACTACATGAAATCGACTTATTCTTTTATCAGTACACCGTATCGAAAAATCAATGTCGCGGTTAAAGTGGATAGTTTAACAACATTATAAAAAATGCCATCAAGTATCTTGACTCAGTACTTCCCACACATTGATGATAACAAAAAATTTGGAGTTCTTCTATCCCTACCTCATCAAAAAAGTAGACAATGATCAGGGACCTTTGAAACATCTCTCTAGTACATTTGTCCACCACTGGCAGAAATTTCAACAACAATACACTGTTACCATCACAGCATAGTAAACAACCAGCACAATATCTCTGAGAATCTCCTATATAAAAATGGTTCCCACAAAATTTGACCTTGGGATGATTGTACGGCTGTGAAGTTTGGGTAGAGATGCGAAAATGAAAATATCGATACCGGTACCAACTCGATATTTTTTAGCCAAATGGTCGTACAGAGAATTTTTTGCAATTGATTACATCCCTCAATAATTATATAACTATTTTCGATACCGATACCCCTACAAAAGTATCGATAGCAGCTTGGAATCGCTCAAAAAGTATCTAAGATAAAAATATTCGATATTAGTGCAGAAGTACAAGTATCGAAGTATCATTAGCATTCCTACAAAAAAATCATCCAAAAGTGGGGATGCGCAATTGCCGCCAACCTAAGATATTGTGCTGGTTGTCTACTATGCTGTGGTTACCATTTTCAGAATATCGCTGTCCAAATTTCATCACAATCCATGCAGCGGTTACTGAGATTGCGAGGCTAAAAGAACACTAACACACACAGACAGGCAGATAGAACAAATAGACAGACAGACCGACGGAAATGAGTGGCATGGACTTTCGTATGTATATTTAAAACGCCCAAAAATCGTATTATCTCAAAATCGATACTCGCCTATCGGTGTGGGAAGTAAAAAAATGAATGACAATGTCGGTGTGGCTCTTTGAAATGTGAATTATGAGGTTAATAATATTATTTGCAATATAGTATTGCTGAAAAATTTAGCAACCCCTGAACCGAGTAAAGTTTAGTTCAGATGACGCGCGTATGACGCGCGTCGACGTGGCGCTCGTTTTGAAAATACACATAATTAATTCCAGCTGTTCACATGGACGCGCGCACGACAAATTGTACGCGCGTACGACGCTACTAGACGCAGAGAATCTCAATACGCGCGTCGGTCAGCGGCGACGCGCATGTTGGGATACTAGACGCTCCCATTGCCTGTTCAGTTGGCACGCGTCTTTTCTAGCGTTCAGTCGACATACCTGGTGTCTCTCTGCAAAAATTTATTTTTCACGTACTCTATTGAAATGGAAACAGAAGAATTCAACACATATATTTCCATTGATGAAATTGAGAAGAGGCCTACGATTTGGGACATGCATTCCAAATTATATTCAAATAAGACGGCAAAAAAGAGCGCCTGGGAGGAACTGGTCCTAATGTTTTGCAAATCTGATGATACCGAAGAAAAAAAGAAAATATTAGGTAGGTTTTTGGTACTCCTTTATTTATAATATGTGTTTACAGTTAATACAGCAATTCAGATTATTCTATCCTGCCATTCTAGTTTTCCTTTATTCACGAAGTACTTTGTCAACTTTACTCCTGAAGTAGTTAAAAATTTAGATTCGTGATTTCGCAGGCGGGGACACAGTCTAACGTATAAACTTGTAGAAAGTCTATTCCTTAAAATTGGGTGAACCCAGTGTGTCCTTTCCCTCCTACCCCGTTTCCTTCTTCTATATGCTAACCAAACACAAACAGCTTCTCCTACATCTATTCTCGTTAATAACAACAAATGCACTGACACTCGATTGCCTAGTTTCACTCTATATAAAAGTTGTACGAATTCCTACGCGCGTCATCTGAACACAGACGCAACAAACGTGCGCCACGTCAACGCGCGTTGTACGCGCGTCATCTGAACTAAGCCTAAGACGTATCATCAACATCCTTAATATTCAGTTTATAAAATTGCCCACAATATAATACTATTAATAGATGTATTCTGATATAACACCATCAAAACTGATACAAGGTAAACATTAATTTTCATAAATATATTAAAAACCCAGGTTACCGTAACAGCCAAGATAGGCCTTGATTTCATAGCACGGTTAAAGTATGCACTTTATTGAATAACGCTCGCGTTTCAAGGTTATGGCTTTTGTCTACTCATAGAATATAGAATAGAATATAATTTATTGTCTTGTGATCATTATACAATAATATAAACAAAAAATAAAAAAGTGTATAGAGATAACATAGAAAAATAGACGGAAAATAAATATAAACAAAACAATCGACAACCGGTACAATTCACAACAAACTAACAAAAACAAAAATACAAAACAAGCCATTACAGGCATTCAAAAGGTCAGCACGCATATTCAGAACAGCCTAATCACTAAAATATAAAATAAAACACGAAATTATAAGCTTAGGTTAAGAAAAATTCACTTGGAGAATATGGGCACATATTTACGAGATATCTTCTCAGGTTGTTTTTTAGGGCGTCTTTGTTGGTTGACCTCCTAAATTCCGCTGGCAGGTGATTATAAATCTTCGTACATATATACAGCGGCGATTTTTTATACAGTGATGTGTTGTGGGATGGAACGCATAGATCAAATCAAGTTCTTGTGATCTGTTTGGTGTTTATACTATTGTTCTGCGTAAACTTGTCTCGATGGTTAAGTGCAAAAATAGCACATTTTAGTATAAATATGGCTGTTACTGTCAACAAACTGTATTTCTTAAAAGTTTCCTTACAAGAGTCTCTTTTCTTGGATACCAGTATTGATCTCTTGGAAATGCATATGGCTGCTATAAGTGCAAAGGTCAAACGCTAGTTCGAACAGTGTACAGTATTAATTTTAGTAAAAGAAGTGAGGTTATGTGGTCAATAGTTTTTAGTAATTATGTATATGAATATTATGTAATTGCTTCAATCATAGATAAAGTATAGTATTCAACTCGCGCTAATGGTAATAACTCAGTTGTTGATTTACAGCACTCGCCTACTATTTATTCTCTGTCCAGCGAAGAAAAAGAGTGATCACGCGTAAGATGAGTGAATTCTTGTCCCCTGGCCGTAGACAAGCTTACACCACAGCAGACGACCTCTTGAAACGAACACGATGTGGATGGCGTTGTGCCATAAGGAATTTAACATAATTTTGGTTATAATCGTTTATTTGATACCTAAACATGAACGTTCCATTCTACATTGAGTATAAATGTCCTAAGCCACTGTTCACATTTTGGCGACATCTGTGGGCAAGTTCCTATTCCATATTGTCAAACCAATAATCTAATGAAGAAATTCATTAATATCCATCCAGCGGAGGAGCGGGAAAATAGGTGAGCAATGAGTGGCTTGGTCAGAGGCAAGCTTAGACCACTTAGAAATGTCAATGCCTAAGCGCACGCCTGGCACCGACAAATTTGGAGAACAGGGCACCTTTCCTGAAGAATCAAATAGACAGCTGGTTGTCGACGCCTCCTCATAAAATGGCCGCGTCGTATTGTGGTCTAAACAGGTTTGCCAAACAATGAAACCCCATGAACATAAACATCATATTTTTGTGCCGTTTTTCCGCTGGATAAATATAGCAGTATTATAATCCACAATATGTGAGATGTGCACCATTATTGAAAAACTATAAGACGTTAGTGTAGATTGCTAGATGAAATATGATATTAAAACTGTACAAGGTTACGTTGAACGTATTCCTTGAAGGTATATTCGTCGGCAGACGAGGTAGGTGTATTTTTAATATTTGATTAGAATGTGAAGCTAGGATGAGTACGCAAAAGCAAGTTGGTTCCTGCTCACGTAAATATGTAAGTACAAATAAACATGCTTCGGTTAAGAAACTCATGTGGTCAAAATCCTACGATGGTCGTAATATTAAGCTAGTCTCCAAGCTCATTCGGGTTTTGCATAGTCATCTCTCATTTGAAAGAATCTCCAAAGTCAATATTTTGAAAACATCTTGGAAGAAGTGGTCGCGATTTAGATTCAGAGATTGAGGAAAAAACAACTTTGTTAGACTCAAAGAAGAAGGTGACCCTGCTGTGGGTCGCCGGACACATTGGTATACCGGGTAACGAGAGAGCGGACCGATTAGCTAGGATAGGGGCCAGCAGCCCCTGCATCGGCCCAGAACCTATGCTGGGAATTAGCAGACGCCAGGTCAATGTGGCCCTGGGCAACTGGGCCTACAAGGAACTGGCGAAAGCCTGGTTAGAGAGAGACGACTGCAGGCAAGCCAAAAGATTCATAGCAGGCCCTGATAAGGGCCGAACGCTATGACTTTTGAATAAAGGCAGAAAGACGCTCAACCTTCTGGTGGGGGTTCTTACTGGCCATTGCCTGCTGAATAGACATTTGTCACTTATGGGAGTGATAGGGGCCCCATTTGCTCCAGATGCTGGGAGGAGGACGAGACACCGTTCCACTTTCTGGGCAGATGTGCAGTTTATCGCAACCTTAGCCCCCGTTCACATCGGACGCGCCTCGCATGGAGCATCGCGCTTTGCTTAACGCTACGCTATGCGCCCGATGTGAACGGCTGCATCTAAACATATGGGTTGGTTCCCCTCGCTTTACGCTAGGCGGTAAGCGTAGCGCTATGCGCTCGATGTGAACGGCTGCATCTAAATGTATGGGTTGATTTCCCCGCGCTTTACGGTAAGCAAAGCGCGATGCTCCATGCGAGGCGCGTCCGATGTGAACGGGGGCTTAGGGTTCAGATATTCCGCACGACGGAGTTTGGGGAGGAGCCACTATATTCAGCGAAATGGTCGGACATACTGACATTCGTCAGGAGGTCTAGTAGGTTCGACAAGGAGCTTTCTAGGGTGTAGAATTTTAGTGTTTTCAGTGATTGATTCAGTGGAGTTAGCAAAAAAGGCCAAAGGTGGCCTACTTGCCTGGCTTCGCCTCCCCATCATTACTACTACTAAACTCAGCGTACTTCAGCTTATTTAGGTAGATAGGCGGTCCATTCTTGCTGATAAATCTGTCTGGTTTGGTAATTTTTTCTTAATTTTATTTGAATATAAAAAATTATAATAAAGAGTGTTTTTTAACTAGTACAGTTCAGAAGGCAGCTTAATACAAAACTAATTTTCTCAAAACAACAGATCGGTGGTTCACGCCACTTTTGTATCACACTGTCCATTTGTCGTGCTTGGAAAAACTTTTACCGTCGGCGTCGGTGGCTACCGTATGAACAGGTCTCGCAAATATCGAGAGCACGTGAACACCATGAATTTTTGGCGCTCTTTTTATTCCGTGGATCGGGTATAGATCGCATTCTTTTATTTTGTGTTGTTTCTCTTTTTACTTTTTTATGACTTTTTTTCATGTGTACTCTAGCAATATGCTAAATAATCCGCTCCGAACTATGAAAGCCGAGAATACCATCGACTTGAAATCTTATTTTGTTTCAGGTATTTCACGTATGTGCTCTGACAGATGACGGCATGATTATGAAGAGCTTCCTGTGTCCAGAATCGACCTTGTTCGACCAGACTATACTCAAATGCAACTGGTGGTTCTACGTAGACTGTAAGAGTTCGAAAAAACTTTACGATTCAAACATACCTATTTCAAAAAGTTATCAGTTAATGAAAGCACTGACTTTCTTTTCAAATTATAAGAAAGATGCCTCGCCAGCGTCTTCAACGCCAAAAATCAATGGAAAAGACTGATTTATAATTTAGAAAATCTTCCTATATTTTAAATATAGTCCAGTCCGATTTCACCAGAATTGGAAGTTAGGTAATCTCAAGGGCAGATGTTGTGACTACATAAGATACTAAACATTTAAAAATTGAGAGAATGAGGCTTTGACCTTCTATAAAGTGAAAAAAATTTCGAAAGCATATTTTTATGATTATTTGTTTCACCTGTCATCGCTTATAATGAATGCTTTCGAAACTATACTTAGTAAGGACAAAGACCAACAATTTTAGGGGCAGAATTTTTTGTATCATAGCTTTTGATCGACATATTGTCGTTCAATGCCTCTGACCTCTGACATAACAGTTCTTTGGCCTAATGTGTGATCAGTCTGGACTATAGTATTTGTTTTCATATTTGGCCAAGAAATGACTTTTTCCCAAGATATCAGATCGCTCTTGCTAAGAATATATTCTCTCAGTCAGCCTATAAGTTTATATATATAAGAAAAATATCGCTGTTCAATATTTTTGTTAGGATTTCGCGGCCATGGTCCGATGAACAGCTGGTTCTTGGGCTGTTCGACCGGCGTCGACACGCTCCGCGTCTTTCGAGAATAGGCGACTTCTGAAAATGCCATTCACTCGTAGTGGCGAAACCTCAAACAGCAGAGTGTGCCGACACCGGCCGAACAGTCCAAGAACCAGCAGTCATTTTATACCTATTAAAACTACGTTTTACCTTGCAGAGTGGACATTTTATATGGTTTTTAATCACTAGCAAAACTTTGCACGTATATAGGGTGAGTCCTAAGTTGATACTTTTTCCTAACTGTGTATAGAAGTCGTTCAAATAAACAACTTTTTCAAATAACTGTTTTCAGAAAACTGAAAAATAAGCGAGATACAAAATAAAAAAATGTAACTCTGGGCTTGCGTATCAAGTCGTACCTAGCCCGTTTATTTTTAGTATTCTGCTCAGTTTTTTGTCTTATCGATGAAGCATTGCATCCGTCAGATGGTGCAGTAGTCACTTTCTGTTCATCAGTGTTAATTTTAAATTGGTAAGTCGTAAAAGTGGCAAGTTATTATGAACGATAAACTGAAAGTGACTAGGACACTAATTGACAGGTACAATTCCTGATCGATACGACAGAAAGCCGAGCAAAAAACCAAGTATAAACGAATCAAGTACGTCTTGATACACAAGTACAAACTTACTTTTTTTTTTAATTTGTGGTTCTTGGGTTTTTAGGGCGGCGTCGTTTAGCGTTAAAGCTTGACGTTTCGCCACCACGAGTGGATGGCATCTTCAGAAGCTATTTCACTTCGGCGACTTCCAAAATACTGCTACTACTATTTTGGAAGTCGCCGAAGTGAAATAGCTTCTGAAGATGCCATCCACTCGTGGTGGCGAAACGTCAAGCTTTAACGCTAAACGACGCCGGCCTAAAAACCCAAGAACCACAAATTCACTGGACTATGGCCGCGAAAGCCTCACACAGTATATTTACTTTTTTTTTAATTCTGTATCTCGCTTTTTTCAGTTTTCGGAAAAAAGTTATTTGAATAAGTTGTTTACTTTAACGACTTCTAAAAAAAAGTATAAATTCAGGACTCACCCTGTATAGTGTGGCTATTCCGATCGCTACAAAAAATTCTTGAGAACAACGTCATACCAACTGACGATTTTATTTATTTCGTAAGTGCGGTGGAGTTTATTTATTTAATAAACTATGCGTTGAAAATTTTTTAATATTGTCAAATCTTTCAATCATTTCTTGGCCGAAATGGGATGATTTTTATGAACTTCGGTAGTAAATGAAAAGTGACGTTTGTGTGACGAGTGTATTTAACATGTTCTAGTGAAGGATTTTCAATGGTAGCTAGTATAATAATCGACGGCTACGAAGCGGGTATCGTAGAAAGTAGACCGCATCATTTTCCATATACCGGAAAACAATAATAAATGGACGATTTATGTAATCTGTAAATCTTATTTTCAACTGATACAACCAGGACACGACTGAAGCGGACACTGGAAGGAATTCATTGACATACAGGGAGTGTTCTAAAAGTCATTATATATACAGGGTGGTTCAATAAGCGCGCGGTACTCTCGAGCGGCCTTACCATTTAAATTAGAAGAAAATTACTTGAATAAAAAAAGTTTCTTGTTTCTTCAAATGGTCTACTTGCAGAAAATTATTTTAAAGATAGCGGACATCCGGATGTACCGGAAGTAGGTATCAACTTCCTAATTCTAAATAGGATGATGATGATTTTTGGGTCCAGCTTATTAACCATAGTTTATGTCTACGAAGCCTATTCTCGAAGTTATTCACCCATGTTCAAAAAATTTGACGCTTGTAGTACTTTACAAAAAAAATGTTATTATCTCAGAAACTACATACGACAAGATGCAGTTTTCGGTTCTTAAAGAGCAAAAACTCTCTTGTAAAACAGCTATTTCAAAAGCACATTAAATCAATAGACTAACAATTTTCTAATTTGAAAAGTTTAAACGTTAAATACTTTTTCAAATGGGACGGTATGATAAGTTTCACATCAGTGGATGCAAAATTGAACCCCCCTTTCACTTTTATCTGACCAGATATGGTTCTATCTTTGATTGTTTTCGTAAAAATCGTAGGTGGCGTGGCTCGCAGATGAAACAGTTGGCTGGAAACTTTTCATCCAAATTATTTCGGCCTCCAATACTAAAATGCGCAGGCGCTCCACCAAACTATAACCGCATTATACTTAAAAACTCCAGTGGTAAATTTTCGAGCAGGTTTTCCAAATTTTTGTTTAGAAAATGCTGGAGAATATTAGTTTATTATGCTGGTTCCAATAATACCACCCCCAAATGTTTAGATTCCATGCATATATGTTCCAACGTTTGGAGAAACTAACAGAAAGAAAAGGTAAAATGCATTGGGCAAAACTCTAAACTAGTAGGATTTTAGTTTTTTTTTTTCTAAAGTAAGACAATTGTACCGTCATACTAACATGGCGACTTTTCATGCATAAAATTAGATCCAAAGCAAAATGAGTTTAAAAATAATCTAAGAAGAAGTACATGTTGATGTATTTACTATTTTTGCCATTTCGACATTTAAGAAACGGTTTTCAGACAAATGGATAATTTTTTGGGAGCAGGCGACAGAAAAGATCTGCCTGTGCGCCATCTGGCACCCGAAGGTAACGGCAAACCAAAGAAAATCGCTGCTAAACAGCAGCAGACTTCTTGGTGGAACGCCATGGCGCGTTCGCTTAACCACCAGAAGAGCGGGGTTCTATATGCTGCTGCATATGAGAGCCGATGTATAGAGCAACCCTCGTACATCGGCTCTCATATGCAGCAGCATATAGAACCGCGCTCTTCTGGTGGTCAAGCGAACGCGCCGTGGCGTTCCACCAAGAAGTCTGCTGGTGTTTAGCAGCGATTTCCTTTGGTTTGCCGTTACCTTCGGGTGCCAGATGGCACACAGGCAGTGCACTATTGTTGAATTTTCACTTGACACTGCTTTTTTGATTCCTTGTATAGCTAGGTAAGCTTCAAAAAACTTCCACCACCAAGCTGCCCTTAATATCAGTTTTGTAAAAAAAGGTTTCACTTCTATTATGTATTATTTAATTATTCGCCTCATTTTTCTGTATCGAATGCTTTTACTCAATTATTGCCAATGTATATTAAGATTTTCAATAAAATTGCGCTTATTTCGTTTAAAAAAATGAATATTAGCGGTTATAGCATGAAGCGACTGAGGCAATTCCAGTGTCCACTTCAAATGTTCATCAGTGTACACGGTTAAATTGTACTCAGATTCTTGTTTTGCTCACTTTTGCAGTATTCCTGTACATTTTAAATATTTATATAAATAGTAATGAAGCAAGTAACCTTGCATAGGAATGATTTGAAAGTTAAGTTGCCGAGTGTAAGTATGAAACTGAGGTATGGTTTTTTACATTTAGCAAAAATCTTCTCACTCAACATAGGACTCTTTATTCTCATATCAGGGTTGTATAAGGTGTAAGAAACATCGTGATATACGTATTTTGCTATTTCTTCTTAAGTGTATTTTTCATGTGGTGCACGTCATAGACATAATTAAACTTGATTTATAAGTTGCTAACACATTGAATTTAACAACGACTTTCTTTGGAGTATGAAAAGTTAGCCCTCACGATACAAGTTTACCAACAAAGATCAAAATAGGCAATCATCTATCACATCCCTCAAGATGTATCCAGACCCCTCCACAGAAAGCAGCAATTACATGCAGAAAGAGAATTATTAATGAATAAAATTCAATAATTTCTACAAGGTTTAAAATGATACTCTCTAGAAACTTTTCAATTTTGTTGAGGTAGATTATTTTCTACGACTGTTGGATATAATCTTTAATTTATTCGATTCGCTATAAAGACGCATTTTTTAATTATTGAAACAATTATTTACATATATCTGAAGTGTAGTTCTCAAACAAAAGTCAGTTCGCGCCAATTTAAGAAGAAAACTGGAACCGCAAAAAATGATTAATGTGCTAGGTTAACACGAGGATAAGCGTCTTTTAAGCTGGTGAAGGTGTGAAGTTGATAATCCGTTAATTCTGGTTATCATGGTTTAAGATATACAAAAAAATTACTGGATCCTTGGATCCTTGTATCGTCATCTATTGATAATAATATGTGTGCTAATTTTTATTTCAAAGATTTGTTATATGTGCGGGTGTCCCTAAATTTCCTTGAAACGTGATATTCTCGTAACAAAAAAAGTTCAAACTAAAACTGAGTGGAATTTTTGTAAGTACTATAGGGTCTATCTTACCATGCTTTTAAAACATGTTTCAACCCTTAAAACTCACCCTCAACTTTTGTTTTTCAAATAGCACTAGTCCTTATTTTATTTCGAATCTTGTAGTACCGTTGATTTAGTGCGTAAACTTATTTTTTTTTTCGTAAAATCGTAAGCATAACATAAATAAAATAAGAATTTGCTTGACACAAAAAACGGATAAAAATGAAACTGATTGTTTTTTAAGTGTACCGAATAATCTATAATACATGCTTTCGAAAACAAATGTCTTTTTCATGCTTTTCTATTACGAAAATATTACGCCTCAAACAAATCATCATTTTATTCATCTTATGACTTTACGAAAAAAATTGGTTTGTGTATGAAGTCAAAGGCATTACAAGATATCAAATGATAAAATGAGCTCATTAATGTAGGAAAAGCTGTGGGTGCTATTTGGAAAAAAGTAGAGGGTAAGTTTTAGGGGTTGAAGTAAAATAAAATGTTTCAATAGCATGTTATGATAGGACATTCGGTACCCTTGAAAGGCCACTTGGTTTGTTTTTTTATCTGTTTTTCCTACGAAAATATTATGCCTCAAACAAATCCTTATTTTATTTATTTTATGCTTATGACTTTCCGAAAAAAAATAGGTTTTGTATAAAATAAAAGTACTACAAGATTTAAATAAAATAGGGACTTGATTTATGTAGGAAAAACTATTAGGTGCTATTTGACAAAATAAAGTTGAGGGAGAGTTTTAAGGGATGAAGTACAAAAAAAGATATTTTGAAAGCATGGTATGATAGACCTTGTAGTACTTTCAAACATTCCACTCAGTTTTCGTTTGAACATGTTTTTGCTACGAGAATATCACGTGTCAAGGAAATTCAGGGACACCCTGTATATATAGTGTGCCCCATAATCAATGGTACACAACAAAGCAAAACTGGAAATTATTTGGGTAAAAGTATTGCTATTTGACCAAACTTACCTCAATGCAAAAGTTGAGAATAACCGTCAAAGTGGTAATTATCATTTCGTTTTTTGCTCTAATAATTAATCAGAAGCATATGACGTAATGGCACGAAATTAGGATATATCCAGGCACGTATTACGAAACGTTATAAAATGCCGTCTAGAAAATGAAATCCACAAATTTACACCCACCCCTCTCGGCTCCCCCCGCTCCCCCCAAAAATTTAAGGTGACAACTCTAATCTGGACCCCCCGAAAGGTCAGCCAAGTGACACCAATAATATGGACCTCCCAAAACCAAATCCTGGATACGTGCCTGGATATATCGGGGTTTTTTTGTTGCAAGAAAATCAAATCCGTGCTTAGTTCGGATTCCATTTGTAGAAGACGCCACTTACTATACGTTAAGCCTCTTTAAACTGGTGTAACTTTTTTATTTCACGGTATATTAGTGTAAATGTTGGAGATTATGTCTTTTCAAGCATTTCTACGTGGACTTTGTAAATGTCGCTACGGGTAATCGTTTTCCAGATAACTTCTTACCTATTAGTTAGAACACAGTTAAATTCAAGTGTAATTGTTTTATCGATGTAGGCTGGGATTAAATCAGATGTCAGTTGCAACAACCAATGCTACGGACTTAAGGCCGATTTTCATGTGACATAAATGTCGCGACTTTAGTGCCATGACTCTAAAAGTCGCGACATTTTAAAATATGAAAGTTCAAGGTCAGGTTGTCACTGCAGCAATTTGAAGTCGTGGCATCAGGCACGTATTTAGGGGGGTCCAGGGGGTCGGACCCCCCCCCCGAAACGTTATATAATGCCGTCTAAAAATGGAATCCACAAATTTTTGAACCCCCCCCCCCCCCCTCCGGACAAGAGCAAATTTACGGTGGCAACTCTAATCTCGACCCCCCCCCCCCCCACCCGAAAGGTCAAGCATGACACCCACAATCTGGACCCCCCCCCCAAAACCAAATCCTGGATACGTGCCATCGTAGCATTAGTGTTGCGATATCAGAATCATCGGAATCAAACAATCGCTTAAAAATGTCACATTATCGTGACATTTATTGTCGCATGAAAACGAGCCTTCAGGTTCATGGTTCTTTTACATATAAATCTTTCAAAAAGCATTGGTAACACGCAAAATCTCAACAAGCACTAGCAAATTTTGACAGTAATTAATGGTCAGGAATCGATCAAATCTGTGACCTCGAAGAAACTCGCGAAGAAATTGAATAAAGCTTAATTCAGATGCACACGATACCCGACGATACGACAGTACGAAACTATTCCTATTGGTTGAAATGTTCAAAATGAGACAGTTTCGTACTGTCGTATCGTTGGATGTCGCGTGCGTCTGAATTAAGCTTAATTGGAACGTGCTGTGGCATGGCCGACTCTACACTAGATGTGGCAACGTGGCTTAGCTGTCAAATAGTTGGCCTATAGTTACAGAATAATTATTACATTTTATATGTATTAGAGTTCATCTGGGTTAATAAATTAAGAAAAATACTTTTTAGAACTACTACTACTAATACCATTTACATCTGATGTCTGGTGCATCACAGTCAGACACTACAAAATAAAAATAAACGCAACCTGTTTCCACTTCCACTTAAATGAACACTCAATTTACTTTGTAAATTGTCACTTGAGCTAGAAAAATTCACTATTAGGTCACTGTGAAGCCATTCTTGCTGGTCTTGATTCCCTTTCACTATAACATCTTTTCGTAGGTATGCCCAGATGCATGCCCTCGTTGACATGCCCAGATGAGTTCTATTAACTGTCTTTTTCTGTGATATTTGGGATGTCCAGAAAACATTGTAGGTACCACATTGTGGTTTAAAATAGGTCTTATCCTTTGAAATGTTTGTAAATTATTGTCTTTATTCTTATAAATATAACCAGCCCTTATGAGGAATACCTTTCACCCACTTCTGTTTATGTCCTTCATTGGAAGCACTAATTGCTAGTGCAACCTGGTACTACACACTTTGCAGGCATCTTTTTATCTTTATAGTTTCGTTTGTGCAGGTAAATAATTAGAAACACATTAAAAATCACCTTCCACTCTTCGTTGTTACTCTGGCAGGTTATGTTGGTATCTCCTTCTTTGGAAGCCCCAATTGCTATTGCAACCTGGTACTACACACTTTGCAGGCATCTTTTTATCTTTATAGTTTCGTTTGTGCAGGTAAATAATTAGAAACACATTGAAAATCACCTTCCAATCTTATTTTTCACTCTGGAAGATTACACTAATGACTTCACAACAAAAAAAAGCTCGGCCCGTGTCCAGTGTTGCCATATTTCAATGCTCCGGCCTAGTGAGTAAAGTCGGCCATGGCTGTGGTTATTGAATTTTTTAGGGAATTCTAGGGATATTTGGGTCTGCCGACAATACCAACTTCGTAATGACAGGTCTTGATTTGCCTCATAAATATAGCATGTTGGTGGAACTTTATAAATGGCAATAAATTGTAGGATTCTTTCCGCCAATTTCTTCACGAATTTCTTCAAGGTCATAAGCTCCATCGATTTTCTTGACTGTGTAAAGTAGTTTTAAGTGTGTAGCGTTTGTTGATGCAACTGACTACTGATTTAGTCACAGCCTACTTCGATATACAATTACATTTGTAAATTTGACTGTGTACTGAATATTTGATATACATTTACAAATTATACCTTGTTTAAGTAAACATACTTGAAAAAACATAATCTTCAACATTTACACTGATTTACCGTAACATGGAACTTTATAAATGGCAATAAATTGTAGGATTCTTTCCGCCAATTTCTTCACGAATTTCTTCAAGGTCATAAGCTCCATCGATTTTCTTGACTGTGTAAAGTAGTTTTAAGTGTGTAGCGTTTGTTGATGCAACTGACTACTGATTTAATCACAGCCTACTTCGATATACAATTACATTTGTAAATTTGACTGTGTACTGAATATTTGATATACATTTACAAATTATACCTTGTTTAAGTAAACATACTTGAAAAAACATAATCTTCAACATTTACACTGATTTACCGTAACATAAAAAAGTTACTTCTATTTAGAGAGGCTTATAATGTATAGTAAGTGGCGCCCTCTACGATTGGTAGCCGAACTAAGAACTTATCTGAATTTCTTGCCTCAAAAAATACCCCAGTGTTTAAAATTTCATGCCGTTAGTCATCCCGTGGATTATTAAGTAAAAACGAAATGATAATTACAACATTAACACCCTGTATTTCGGTTACTATCAACTTTTACACTGAGGTAAGTTTAGTTAAAATTACCCAAAAAAATCTGCAGTTTTGTTGCGTGCCATTAATTATGGCCACCCTGTATAGATACATACAGGGTAAGTTTTTAGTACCGGCTCGGTCGATAACTCTACTACGTGGTGATGCAAACATGCATTTTTTTAAATGAGACACCCTATATATTATTCTATAATAAAATTCTACTAATGATTTCCGTTCTTCCAATATAGGGTATTGTTACATTATACAGGGTATTTCAAAAGTATTGCCCATTTGTATATCCAAATCGCTGTCAAATGAACTGTATATCAAAAAGTAATGAAACAAAAATTATTTTTTTACATGGAAAGATTAAAAATATCCTCTAGTTCTAAAATCGGCTACAAAAAAAGGCCGCGACGCATGATCGTATACAGGGTGATGTAGAATGTAAAATCGGGATTTTCTCTCTTTTTTTCAAATATAACCCCCAATATTTTATTGTACTAGAGAATTGCCTTTAATATGCTCTTTCATCTTTCTATAGCACTTGTTCTAGGCCGCACAGTAAGACAGGCCGGCAGGCAGCTTGCGTGACGTCACAAACTTCGACCGACTTTTATATGTGTTTATATGGGGCGCGCGGTATTTTTATTATATCAGCTTGCCGTAAATTGATTCTTTGGCTTAGTTGCATATATAGTTTACACATCAGCAGTTCTGCTATATTGTAAAGTATAAAAGAAAATAAAGATACCTACCCATAATTCTTAATTGGCTATTATAAAACAATGAAAATGTCGATTTTCAGTTAAAATAAGGCATTTCCCATTCTGGTTCAAACTATTTTATTAAGCAGGTGATATAAAAAAATAAAAAAGGACACTAATAGAAAAATAACTCTTTAGGTGTTGAAAAACAGGAACAAACATACAAATCAAATAGTAATACAAAATAGGAACAAAAAATAAATAGGTTATATTTTCAGGTCATATAAAAATAACAATAACAGAAAAATAACTCTCATCTATTAGAAAATATAGGAATAAACATGTAAGTCACAAAGTAATACGAACTAAAAACTAAAAATAAAAACATTTTCGGGTCATATAAAATAAATAAGAAACTATAAAATTAAAACGACTCTTCTGGTATTAAAAAATATAGGAACAATCATATAAATCACGAATAAATACAAAATATGAACAAAAATAAAAAATATGTAGGTCATATAAATTAAAGTAAGAAACAACAATAACAGAAACATAAGTCTTTAGGTAAAACAAAATATGGGAACAAAAATATAAATCACAAAGTAATAGAAAATGGGAACGAAAGGATAAATAGTATTATAGTTTTCGGAAGAACTAAGTACTGGACAGCTTATCAGTTTTTCTTTTCTTATTAGATTTCACACAATTGTCATTGATGGCATTATTGTATAGTTTCTCTGTATAGGCCTAAAATTCCGGAAATAATAAACACAAGATCAAATCAGAATATCAAATAAAACTTTCACATTACCGATTTAATAAAATAACACGTGTTGCTCAAATCTACTCAACGTGCCAGTCACAAGTGCCAGTGGTACTGCCAGTGTTATCCCGCGGAAATCGGACAGCGCGGCGGATGGCTTAGGTCGATATTTGTGACGTAGGCGACGACAGAGATAGATATATATGCCGGCCTGTCTTACTGTGGGGCCTAGACTTGTTGTACCTACGTCCACCAGTTTCCGAGATCTTCCGATTTTTCGGTAAATTTAAAATATAGCTTCTATTTGTGTACTGAAATTTATTTATTTTGAGAAAGTACTATTGAATTTGTTTTTTATTTAACTAACAAGTAACTTATAAGGTGATGATAGTATTTGATGAAGTCAAAACCCTGAATCATCGAGATAATAAATTCAAGTATGCCGAGGAAACAATTTTGTAGGCGTGATGCATGATTATTAATCAGATTTATCATGTAGGCTTTGAAAAATTGACAGTTTTCATAACCTACTCAATAGTTCCGTACTGTGTGAAAAACAAGATTTAATTTCCGCATTGAGGGTATTTAGGAAAATCTTTGAGCAATTGCCTACTTGCCTCTATAATATATCAACCATGAACAGCAATATCCAGAACGGAGGCACTCGAAAACTAATCCGTTTGAAAGATTGGAGAATCGTTTTATTTGGACTATGTCGTTTAATATTTCATAGCCTACCTGATAGATCTGCTTGATAATTACGCGTGACGTCTATAAAATTGTTCCCTCAGCACATTTGGCCTATATTATCTCGTTAATTCAGTGTTTTGACTTGATCAAGTACCATCATAGCCTCATATTTTAGTTGTTTGTTAAGCAAAAATAAAATTTGATAGTATTTTCTCAAAATAAATAAATTTTAGTAAACAAATAGAAGGTATATTTAAAATTTGTAGAAAAATCGAAATATCTCAGAAACTAATCAATGCAGCCATAACAAGTGCTATACAAAGATGAAAGAGCATATTAAAAGCAATCATTTGGTATAATAAAATTTTTGGGGGTTATATTTAGAAAAATAGAGAAAATCTAGATTTTGCATTCTGCATCACCCTGTATACGAATACGCGTCGCGGATTTTTTTATAGCCGATTTTAAAACTAGAGAATATTTTTTATTCATCCGTGTAAGAAAATGATTTTTGATTCATCACCTTTTGATATACAGTACGCTCATTTGACAGCGATTTGGATATAAAAATGGTCATAACTTTTAAAATACCCTGTATAATGTAACAATACCCTACATTGGAAGAACGGAGATCATTAGTAAAATTTGAATATGGAATAATATATAGGGTGTCTCATTTAAAAAAATGCATGTTTGCATCACCACGTAGCTATAGATCACCCTGTATAAATCAAAATATTTTCTGAGCAATGAGCATATCCGTGGCTACAACTTTTATGTACAACTTTTTTCGCTGTCTTCTACAGTAGTGGAGTTATCGACCGAGCCGGTACTAAAAACTCACCCTGTATATACAGTTGAATCTAATAAACATTGTTAAAAAGACAACTAGATCTGATATTGTTAAGGAAAGATATGGATACACGTGTCGTGGTTGAATGTTGAATAAAGAGATTATAATGATAGGTTTTAACTTGTGCATATAAGGAAAGTCGATACTAACGATCCCATGAGCACAATTGTTTTCTCGCATTAATCCGATGTAAAAAAAAGTACTTTATACGGCTGTTTTCGGCCTTGAAAGTTCATTTTTTCAACCAGTCGTTTGCAGTCTATGAAAAAACGGTGCGCGTTATAACAAGATAATCGAGATAATAATTAAAAACGTAAATTGGCTGTTATTCTGCTGAAAATTTATTGATGGGGACCGGAACGAATGCGTTTTACGTTTATACGAGGTGCAAAAAGTTGGCAAAAACCGAAGCTGATGGATATTCCTACATCATACTAACAACGGATTTATCCGTATTAATAGTCCGGGAGACTTTGGTCAAAGCTGAATTCACATCCACATGATTTCCAATATACTGGATTTTATCGTACAGGGTGTCCAGTTATTGTGTAATCCTTCGATATCTCGCAAGGTATACCTGATCGAAGAAAATGTCAAATACAAAAGTTATTTGGTTACTTGAGACGCATATTCTAAAAATATTTTTAAATATACAGGGTGTTGCGGGAAAGTAGGATAGTGATCAACTTGACTTTTTTATAGGGATCTATAACTTTTTCTTAAATTCTTCTAGTTTCCATCATTGATCTCTATTCAGCCCTAAAATATTTTTGGGAACGATTGCAACGTTGCCAAGTTATAATTTATTTTCTATTAATTTCCGGATTTACAAGGTCGCAAGTAATACGTCCAAATTGATATATTCCTTTAACTTTTCTCAATAATATTACACACCAAGTTACTTGAATATTAAGTGGATATTATTTTGGATGCTACGAGCAATTTGTGTCTACATGGTGTTTTTGGCAGAACTTTAAATTACGGCAACTTGGAGGTCATTTTAGTTTGTTTTTTTTAAATGTAACACCCTGTATTTTTTATTTTAAATCGAAATATCTACTAATACCCTATCTCGCCTTGTAATTTTTTTTCGCGTTTGCGACGTTGCCAAGTTATAAATTATTTTTCCAAATTTTTAAACAAATATCCCCGATTTTAATTTATTTTAAATAGAATCCTCTACCTATTTTTATTGTAGTGAATTGCGCATGTCGAATTTAGTAAGATCTCACAATTTCAAAATTTTGTTTCAATTAATTACTGAGATACGGCAACACTATTACGTTAGACTTTATAAATGGGCGTTCCATTCAAAATTATGACGTAAAATTGGTAAATCTGACAACACTGATGTTAGCGTTTTTTAATTCTGTATGTTCAAAAACCCCCAAGTATTGAATTTCACCTCTCCAGCTGTGGCAGTTTTGGAAATATTTAAGCGTTCCGGTACCGTTTACTGAAAAAGCGGTTTTGCCGTATTTCAATAATTAATAGAAACAAAATTTTGAAATTGTGAGATCTTACTAAATTCGATATGCGCAATTCGTTACAATAAAAATAAGTAGAGATTCTATTTAAAATAAATTGAAATCGGGGATATTTGTTTAAAAATTTGGAACAATAATTTATACTTGGCAACGTCGCAAACGCGAAAAAAATATTACAAGGCGAAATAGGGTATTAGTAGATATTTCGATTTAAAATAAACAATACAGGGTAATACATTCAAAAAAACAAAGTAACATTACCTTCAAGTTGCCGTAATTTAAAATTCTGCCAAGAACACCCTGTAGATAAAAGTTGCTCGTAACATCCAAAATAATATCCACTTAATATTCAAGTAACTCGCTGTATAATATTATCGAGAAAAGTTAATGGAATATATCAATTTGGACATATTACTTGCAATCTTGCAAATCCGGAAATTAATAGAAAATAAATTATAACTTGGCAACATCGCAATCAATCCCAAAAATATTTTAGGGTTGAATGAAATCAATGATCGACACTAGAAGAATTTAAGAAAAAGTTATCGTTCCATATAAAAAATCAAGTTGATCACTATCCTACTTTCCCGCAACACCCTATATATTTCAAAATATTTTTAGAATATGCGTCCCAAGCAACCAAATAACTTTTGTATTTGACATTTCCTTCTATGATGTATACCTTGCGAGATATCGAAGAATTACACACTAACTGGACACCCTGTATAATTTGAATGTATCCACCAGATGAATCCTATTTTTCGTATGAAATTTGGCTACGAATTTGGGAAATTTGTATGTTCATAGTTGGTTGTCAAGTCAGGTTAATTTAAATTTGTAGATATGTGATTTGGGGTTGTTTGAGATCAAATCAATCCAACAAATACCTAGACTTCTTTCCAGTATTTACCACAATTAAGAATACCTGTTATATATTTCGAAAATGTTAGTACACCACTGATCCAAAAATACTCACCTTCAATCAGCATAGTACATATTCATGAGTCCTGAAACAAACAAAAATATATTATAAATATTAGTGAGTAGACCGATTTTGAATGCAGGGTGTTGTAAAAGTTGGGACTTTCCTCTTTAGAAGCAACGGCCCTTGAAACGGCAAAGCTAATGCACGGTGAACCAGCAGGAAAACAGTAAAAAAAAATTTCAAGCAAGTACTCACTATTTGGTTACTACCAAGTTGTAAGTGCGGTCCTGACTCCTGTCGAAGGCGTTTTACAGGTAAAAGTACGATTTACGATGTCTTCTTCAATATGGACCTCACGAGGTTGTCTAAGTCTTCCACCATGTCCACCACGATGTATATTCAGACATCCTGTGTCTCTAGCTCTTTGCACGAGCGAGACAAATCGACGAGGTGCAGGATGAGTACGGTTAGGGAAACGATCAGGATACCTTCGCGAAGCCGCAGCGGTATTTTGAGCACACTCACTGTACATTAAAGTCATGTCCACCATTCATTATTGTTATAAGCGTGCGCCATTGTTGTTGTTTTTAAAGTCCGATCGTCAGATGTAACAGTAACAAATCAAGCACTCTCGTACACTATGCCATAGCAACGCGACGTATGACAAACTGCCTGTTTTAGTGTTTTCTCACCGTCATCGGCACCGCTAACGCTGCCTTGTTTGTTGTGATATTATGACGTGGTGAGCCATTGCCCAGGGACGGACTCAGAATTGAAGATTTCTTTAATGGTCAGTATCTTATTTTCTCTAAATATTTCGTTTATATGTTACTGGGAAACAACACTCATTTTGGTGAGTACTACCCGCTGTATGAAACAAAGTCCCAACTTATGAAACACCCTGTATTTATACTATAGTTTTCCAAAATCTATTATATGAAATTGACTTTAAAAGTCCAAATGTGCGCCACATATGATAAAATAGACCATTCGGGATTAACTGCCACTGTCCCGTGTCTCTATTTACTAGATTTTTGCACAGGATAAACAAACCGTAATGACATTTTTTAGCATCTTTCTAATGTTTCTTTATAACTACCATAATTATGTTCTTATTTGTTGAGATGTTTCAGTACATTTAGAACCTAAAATAATTAGGTGTAATTCAATATTACATTAAACTGGAGTCCCCTCTACGCCTCTCTAATTAGAGGAGTGGTAACTAGAATTAATTGCATAGGTATCCAGTGCCTTGCTACGTATGTATTAAATCATACCAGAGAGTTTATAATATTATGACACCTTACAATGAACGAATTAATAATTATTAAAACCTAGACGTATCAATAATATGTAACGGATATTTGGTAACCTGGACTACTACAACACATATAATTACATCTAAAGGTGTCTCAATGCTCAAGTTGTTGAATAGTCCAGCTAGAAAGCTTTTTAAATAAAACGTTCGATTTTTCGGCGCATAAGTTTTTTTTTGTAAATTGTGTCAACAATGCCAGATAATATTTATTAATGCTTATATGTAGTATGTACCAAATACGTGTGTAGATAGGTTTTGTTATGTTTTTAGGCTAATTTTTTACTGTTGATACATGAATAAAAACTATTTATTAATTACGGTAACAGCTTTTTCATTTCACCCTTCTCCTGATCATCCAAAAAAAAGGTTATACATATTATAGTTATTTATGGTTCTCACTAAAACAATTTTTTATTTCCAATATCAGTGGCGTAACCCTTTTTTGGGCTGGGTGTCCCAGCATAAGGTGCGTAAACGAAGCTGGGTGAAACTAGACCCCAATTTATCAACAAAAAAAAATATATTTAAAAAAAAATCTCAAAATTTTGTTTGACTTATAATGATAGTTTAATATCTCACCATTTTCATTTGAAATCATCATAAGCGTTTCGTGCATTTCGTTGAAATAAAAGCATTAATAATGCTACTTACCAAATAAAAAAAATGCTCCAAAGAAGGTAAGCTTAAAAGCATTATTTTTTAGAAATTTTGGACTTTTTTGAAGTAAATTTTATTTTCAAGAAATAGCCTCCATAACCATACCTTTTTTGTTTCGTGCTCCTAAACCCCACCCAATATCCTATCTAATATCCTATCTAATAAAAAAAACTACAGCGTTATATGTTTTGAGTTTGTCTCGTACAACTAAAATGGAAAATTTCGGTCGCCCTGATCCTGAGGTTCACCCGCATAAAATCTAAAATCTTTATCTGACCTTCTGTGAGGATACCTAGAGTATCCTAATTATAAATTTGGCCCCTGTTTTGAGTTTCAGTCTCGTTCAACTAAAATGGAAAATTTCGGTCGGCCTGATGCTGAGGTTCACCCGCAAGAAACCTAAAATATTTATTCGACGTTCTATGAGGACGGAACCTCGCACGCTAGATAATTAGAGTATCCTAATTACAAATTCTGCACCTGTTTTGAGTTTCACCCGCAAAAAATCTAAAACCTTTATTCGACCTTCTATAAGGACGAAACCTCGCATGCTAGATAAATAGAATATGTTTATTACAAATTCGGCCCCTGTTTTAAGTTTCAGTCTCGTTCAACTAAAACGGAAAATTTCGGTCGGCCTGATCCTGAGGTTCAGCCACAAAAAATCTGAAAACTTTATTCGACCTTCTATGAGGACGAAACCTCGCATGTTAGATAACTAGAGTATCCTAATTACAAATTCGGCCCCTGTTTTGAGTTTCAGTCTCGTTCAACTAAAATGGAAAATTTCGGTCGGCCTGATCCTGAGGTTCACCCGCAAGAAATCTAAAATCTGTATTCGACCTTCAATGAGGACGAAACCTCGCATGCTAGATAATTAGAGTATCCTAATTACAAATTCGGCCCCTGTTTTGAATTTCAGTCTCGTTCAACTAAAATGGAAAATTTCGGTCGGCCTGATGCTGAGGTTCACCCGCAAGAAATCTGAAATCTTTATTCGACCTTCTATGAGGACGGAACCTCGCATGCTAGATAATTAGAGTATCCTAATTACAAATTCGGCACCTGTTTTGAGTTTCAGTCTCGTTCAACTAAAATGGAATATGTCGGTCGCCGTGATCCTGAGGTTCACCCGCAAAAAATCTAAAATCTTTATTCGACCTTCTATAAGGACGAGACCTCGCATGCTAGATAAATAGAATATCCTAATTACAAACTCGGCCCCTGTTTTAAGTTTCAGTCTCGTTCAACTAAAATGGAAAATTTCGGTCGGCCTGATCCTGAGGTTCACCCGCCAAAAATCTAAAATCTTTATTCGACCTTCTATGAGGACGAAACCTCGCATGCCAGATAACTAGAGTATCCTAATTACAAATTCGGTCCCTGTTTTGAGTTTCAGTCTCGTTCAACTAAAATGGAAAATTTCGGTCGGCCTGATCCTGAGGTTCATCCGCCAAAAATCTAAAATCTTTATTCGACCTTCTATGAGGACGAAACCTCGCATGCCAGATAACTAGAGTATCCTAATTACAAATTCGGCCCCTGTTTTGAGTTTCAGTCTCGTTCAACTAAAATGGAAAATTTCGGTCGCCCTGATCCTGAGGTTCATCCGCAAAAAATCTAAAATCTTTATCTGACCTTCTGTGAGCATAACTAGAGTATCCTAATTACAAATTCGGCCCCTGTTTTGAGTTTCAGTCTCGTTCAACTAAAATGGAAAATTTCAGTCTGCCTGATCCTGAGGTTCACCCGCAAAAAATCTAAAATCTTTATTTGACCTTCTACAAGGACGAAACCTGGCATGCTAGATAATTAGAGTATCCTAATTACAAATTCGGCCCCTGTTCTGAGTTTCAGTCTCGTTCAACTAAAATGGAAAATTTCAGTCGGCCTGATCCTGAGGTTCACCCGCAAAAAATCTAAAATCTTTATTCGACTTTCTACGAGGACAAACCCTCGCATGCTAGATAACTAGAGTATCCTAATTACAAATTCGGCCCCTGTTTTAAGTGTAAGTCTCGTTCAACTAAAATGGAAAATTTCGGTCGGCCTGGTCCTGAGGTTCACCCGCAAGAAATCTAAAATCTTTATTTGACCTTCTATAAGGACGAAACCTGGCATGCTAGATAATTAGAGTATCCTAATTACAAATTCGGCCCCTGTTCTGAGTTTCAGTCTCGTTCAACTAAAATGGAAAATTTCAGTCGGCCTGATCCTGATGAGGTTCACCCGCAAAAAATCTAAAATCTTTATTCGACTTTCTACGAGGACAAACCCTCGCATGCTAGATAACTAGCGTATCCTAATTACAAATTCGGCCCCTGTTTTAAGTGTAAGTCTCGTTCAACTAAAATGGAAAATTTCGGTCGGCCTGGTCCTGAGGTCCACCCGCAAGAAATCTAAAATCTTTATTTGACCTTCTATAAGGACGAAACCTGGCATGCTAGATAATTAGAGTATCCTAATTACAAATTCGGCCCCTGTTCTGAGTTTCAGTCTCGTTCAACTAAAATGGAAAATTTCAGTCGGCCTGATCCTGAGGTTCACCCGCAAAAAATCTAAAATCTTTATTCGACTTTCTACGAGGACAAAACCTCGCATGCTAGATAACTAGAGTATCCTAATTACAAATTCGGCCCCTGTGTTAAGTGTAAGTCTCGTTCAACTAAAATGGAAAATTTCGGTCGGCCTGATCCTGAGGTTCACCCGCAAGAAATCTAAAATCTGTATTCGACCTTCAATGAGGGCGAAGCCTCGCATGCTAGATAATTAGATTAATTACAAACTCGGCCTCTGTTTTGAGTTTCAGTCTCGTTCGACTAAAATGGAAAATTTCGGTCGTCCTGATCCTGAGGTTCACCCGCAAGAAATCTAAAATCTGTATTCGACCTTCAATAAGGACGAAACCTCGCATGCTAGATAATTAGAGTATCCTAATTACAAACTCGGCCCCTGTTTTGAGTTTCAGTCTCGTTCAACTAAAATGGAAGATGTCGGTCGCCCTGATCCTGAGGTTCATCCGCAAAAAATCTAAAACCTTTATTCGACCTTCTATACGGACGAAACCTCACATGCTAGACAATTAGAGTATTCTAATCACAAATTCGGCCTCTGTTTTGAGTTTCAGTCTCGTTCAACTAAAATGGAAAATTTCGGTCGGCCTGATGCTGAGGTTCACCCGCAAGAAATCTGAAATCTTTATTCGACCTTCTATGAGGACGAAACCTCGCATGCTAGATAATTAGAGTATCCTAATTACAAATTCGGCCACTGTTTTGAGTTTCAGTCTCGTTCAACTAAAATGGAAAATTTCGGTCGGCCTGATGCTGAGGTTCACCCGCAAGAAATCTAAAATCTTTATTCGACCTTCTATGAGGACGAAACCTCGCATGCTAGATAATTAGAGTATCCTAATTACAAATTCGGCCACTGTTTTGAGTTTCAGTCTCGTTCAACTAAAATGGAAAATTTCGGTCGGCCTGATCCTGAGGTTCACCCGCAAGAAATCTAAAATCTTTATTCGACCTTCTATGAAGACGAAACATCGCATGCTAGATAATTAGAGTATCCTAATTACAAATTCGGCCACTGTTTTGAGTTTCAGTCTCATTCAACTAAAATGGAAGACGTCGGTCGGCCTGATTCTGAGGTTCACCCGCAAAAAATCTAAAATCTTTATTCGACCTTCTATGAGGACGAAACCTTGCATGCTAGATAATTAGAGTATCCTAATTACACATTCGGCCCCTGTTTTGAGTTTCAGTCTCGTTCAACTAAAATGGAAAATTTCGGTCGGCCTGAGCCTGAGGTTCGCCCGCAAAAAATCTAAAATCTTAATCGACCTTCTATAAGGACAAAACCTCGCATGCTAGATAAATAGAATATCCTAATTACAAATTCGGCCCCTGTTTTAAGTTTCAGTCTCGTTCAACTAAAATGGAAAATTTCGGTCGCCCTGATCCTGAGGTTCATCCGCAAAAAATCTAAAACCTTTATTCGACCTTCTATACGGACGAAACCTCGCATGCTAGATAATTAGAGTATCCTAATTACACATTCGGCCCCTGTTTTGAGTTTCAGTCTCGTTCAACTAAAATGGAAAATTTCGGTCGGCCTGAGCCTGAGGTTCACCCGCAAAAAATCTAAAATCTTTATTCGACCTTCTATGAGGACGGAACCTCGCACGCTAGATAAATAGAATATCCTAACTACAAATTCGGCACCTGTTTTGAGTTTCAGTCTCGTTCGACTAAAATGGAATATGTCGGTCGCCATGATCCTGAGGTTCACCCGCAAAAAGTCTAAAATCTTTATTCGACCTTCTATAAGGACGAAACCTCGCATGCTAGATAAATAGAATATCCTAATTACAAATTCGGCCCCTGTTTTAAGTTGCAGTCTCGTTCAACTAAAATGGAAAATTTTGGTCGGCCTGATCCTGAGGTTCACCTGCAAAAAATCTAAAATCTTTATTCGACCGTCTATGAGGACGAAACCTCGCATGCTAGATAACTAGAGTATCCTAATTACAAATTCGGCCCCTGTTTTGAGTTTCAGTCTCGTTCAACTAAAATGGAAAATTGCGGTCGCCCTGATCCTGAGGTTCACCCGCAAAAAATCTAAAATCTTTATCTGACCTTCTGTGAGGATAACTAGAGTATCCTAATTACAAATTCGGCCCCTGTTTTGAGTTTGAGTCTCGTTCAACTAAAATGGATAATTTCGGTCGGCCTGATCCTGAGGTTCACCCGCAAAAAATCTAAAATCTTTATTCGACATTCTATGAGGACGAAACCTCGCATGCTAGATAACTAGAGTATCCTAATTACAAATTCGGCCCCTGTTTTGAGTTTCAGTCTCGTTCAACTAAAATGGAAAATTTCGGTCGGCCTGATCCTGAGGTTCACCCGCAAGAAATCTAAAATCTGTATTCCACCTTCAATGAGGACGAAACCTCGTATGCTAGATAATTAGAGTATCCTAATTACAAATTCGGCCCCTGTTTTGAGTTTCAGTCTCGTTCAACTAAAATGGAAAATTTCGGTCGCCCTGATCCTGAGGTTCATCCGCAAAAAATCTAAAATCTTTATCTGACCTTCTGTGAGGATAACTAGAGTATCCTAATTACAAATTCGGCCCCTGTTTTGAGTTTCAGTCTCGTTCAACTAAAATGGAAAATTTCGGTCGCCCTGATCCTGAGGTTCAACCGCAAAAAATCTAAAATATTTATTCGACCTTCTATGAGGACGAAACCTCGCATGCCAGATAATTAGAGTATCCTAATTACAAATTCGGCCCCTGTTTTGAGTTTCAGTCTCGTTCAACTAAAATGGAAAATTGCGGTCGCCCTGATCCTGAGGTTCACCCGCAAAAAATCTAAAATCTTTATCTGACCTTCTGTGAGGATAACTAGAGTATCCTAATTACAAATTCGGCCCCTGTTTTGAGTTTGAGTCTCGTTCAACTAAAATGGATAATTTCGGTCGGCCTGATCCTGAGGTTCACCCGCAAAAAATCTAAAATCTTTATTCGACATTCTATGAGGACGAAACCTCGCATGCTAGATAACTAGAGTATCCTAATTACAAATTCGGCCCCTGTTTTGAGTTTCAGTCTCGTTCAAATAAAATGGAAAATTTCGGTCGGCCTGATCCTGAGGTTCACCCGCAAGAAATCTAAAATCTGTATTCCACCTTCAATGAGGACGAAACCTCGTATGCTAGATAATTAGAGTATCCTAATTACAAATTCGGCCCCTGTTTTGAGTTTCAGTCTCGTTCAACTAAAATGGAAAATTTCGGTCGCCCTGATCCTGGGGTTCACCCGCAAAAAATCTAAAATCTTTATTCGACATTCTATGAGGACGAAACCTCGCATGCTAGATAACTAGAGTATCCTAATTACAAATTCGGCCCCTGTTTTGAGTTTCAGTCTCGTTCAACTAAAATGGAAAATTTCGGTCGCCCTGATCCTGAGGTTCATCCGCAAAAAATCTAAAATCTTTATCTGACCTTCTGTGAGGATAACTAGAGTATCCTAATTACAAATTCGGCCCCTGTTTTGAGTTTCAGTCTCGTTCAACTAAAATGGAAAATTTCGGTCGCCCTGATCCTGAGGTTCAACCGCAAAAAATCTAAAATATTTATTCGACCTTCTATGAGGACGAAACCTCGCATGCCAGATAATTAGAGTATCCTAATTACAAATTCGGCCCCTGTTTTGAGTTTCAGTCTCGTTCAACTAAAATGGAAAATTTTGGTCGGCCTGATCCTGAGGTTCACCCGCAAAAAATCTAAAATATTTATTCGACCTTCTATGAGGACGAAACCTCGCATGCTAGATAATTAGAGTATTTTAATTACAAATTCGGCCACTGTTTTGAGTTTCAGTCTCGTTCAACTAAAATGGAAAATTTCGGTCGGCCTGATCCTGAGGTTCACCCGCAAGGAATCTAAAATCTTTATTCGACCTTCTATGAGGACGAAACCTCGCATGCTAGATAATTAGAGTATCCTAATTACACATTCGGCCCCTGTTTTGAGTTTCAGTCTCGTTCAACTAAAAAGGAAAATTTCGGTCGGCCTGAGCCTGAGGTTCACCCGCAAAAAATCTAAAATCTTTATTCGACCTTCTATGAGGACGAAATCTCGCATGCTAGATAACTAGAGTATCCTAATTACAAATTCGGCCCCTGTTTTGAGTTTCAGTCTCGTTCAACTAAAATGGAAAATTTCGGTCGCCCTGATCCTGAGGTTCACCCGCAAGAAATCTAAAATCTGTATTCGACCTTCAATGAGTACGAAACCTCGCATGCTAGATAAATAGAGTATCCTAATTACAAATTCGGCCCCTGTTTTGAGTTTCAGTCTCGTTCAACTAAAATGGAAGATGTCGGTCGCCCTGATCCTGAGGTTCACCCGCAAAAAATCTAAAATCTTTATTCGACCTTCTATGAGGATAACTAGAGTATCCTAATTACAAATCCGGCCCCTGTTTTGAGTTTCAGTCTCGTTCAACTAAAATGGAAAATTTCGGTCGCCCTGATCCTGAGGTTCACCCGCAAAAAATCTAAAATCTTTATCTGACCTTCTGTGAGGATAACTAGAGTATCCTAATTACAAATTCGGCACCTGTTTTGAGTTTCAGTCTCGTTCAACTAAAATTGAATATGTGGGTCGCCCTGATCCTGAGGTTCACCCGCAAAAAATCTAAAATCTTTATTTGACCTTCTATAAGGACGAAACCTCGCATGCTAGATAATTAGAGTATCCTAATTACAAATTCGGCCTCTGTTTTGAGTTTCAGTCTCGTTCAAGTAAAATGGAAAATTTCGGTCGGTCTGATCCTGAGGTTCACCCGCAAAAAATCTAAAATCTTTATTCGACTTTCTACGAGGACGAAACCTCGCATGCTAGATAACTAGAGTATCCTAATTACAAATTCGGCCCCTGTTTTAAGTGTAAGTCTCGTTCAACTAAAATGGAAAATTTCGGTCGCCCTGATCCTGAGGTTCACCCGCAAGAAATCTAAAATCTTTATTCGACCTTCTATAAGGACGAAACCTTGTATGCTAGATAATTAGAGTATCCCAATTACAAATTCGGTCACTGTTTTGAGTTTCAGTCTCGTTCAACTGAAATGGAAGATGTCGGTCGCCCTGATCCTGAGGTTCACCCGCAAAAAATCTAAAATCTTCAGGGTTATTCACGTTACTCGACACGGAGCATTATGGCTAAAGTATTTGATAAAAAAGAAAATAATGATTTCGAATGGATAGAGACCCATAAAGACTACATTTTAAAGATATTTTCATGTTATACAGGGTGTCCCAAAAACACGAAATGTATCAAAGTTATGTTTTTTTAAATGGAACACCCCGTATATTATTGCACTTTCAGATTCTTTGATGAATTCTAGCGTGACTTTATGTATCATACATGGGACTTAAAGTGAGCCGTTTAGGTGTAAATCACCATTTTCGGTATAAGTAGATATCAGGAAAAAATTGAATATCGCAGAGATTATAAAATTTGGAAGGCTGTGACTTTGCCGTCTTACTAAGCATAAAATGCGTCAGCTTTGATGAGACTGTCAAATTTAAATTACGTATATGCTTGGAGAAATCGGTCGGTTAATTAAGGAAACTTCGATCAGCGATAACTTGATTTTTTCAAACGGAAATGCCTAATTTTTTTTATACGGTTAAACATAGAATTTGATAACCTTTCAAATGATATGAGGTTGTGAATATCAATCTCTGGTAGTTTTCATTTAATTTTAAATTTTCAAACAAATCGGTGTTTTTCAGTTTTCCTACCTATAAGCAACGTAGCAGGCCATGAAATATAAACAAAAACCTGTTCAGGTAGAAGAAAACAACTAACTTAGCTGAAAAATATACACGAACTAGACTAAAGGGACAAGATTATAAAAATTCCTTACAACAAATCAAGTCTCCCAGAAACAACTGCGTTAACATCTCTAAGGTCAAAGAGAAGCTGGAGCATGGCAGTAATAGATATTTTTTACAGTCTACTGGCTACCGCAATTTACTAGAGGTTAAAAATTTTCAAGACAATTGAAAACCCTGATATGAAACAAAAACAACCAGCGACTTTTGCGCCAGCACGCAATTATCAAACATATGTAATGGTGTAAAAAAGTAGTAATTTGCGTCGAAGTCGATACCTCTGACTGGAGCCCTTCTATTTTTCAACATCTATTAGCAATATTGCGAAAAAGGAATACTGACAAATCAGATTTAAATTTTCTGCCATTTAAGTTATGATTTATAATTGGAACAAATTTTAATTCATTCTTCATTTTCTGGGATCTTGCTAATAAGTACTGAAGAATTTTCAGAACTCCAGTCAGAGGTACTTTTGACTTGAGTTTTGACAGAATTGCATACTTTTTTATATCATTAAATGTGAAATTTTATTATGAAACTAATAAACTGCCTACAACATTGTCTAGTAGTTTTCTTTCATTTCAAAATATGTAATGGTTTTGGAAATTTCCAATCTCTAGTACATTTCAGTAGCTAGTAGGCCGCGAAAAAATCCATCTCTGCCATACTCCAGCTTCTCGTTGACCAAAGCTATGTTACCGCCGTTGTTTCTAGTTAGACTTTGTTTGTTGTGAGTAATTTTTATAATCTTGTCCCTTTAGTCTAGTTCGTGTGTATTTTTCAGCTAAGTTAGTTGTTTTCTCCTATCTAAACAGGTTTTTGTTTATATTTCATGGCCTGCTACGTTGCTTATAGGTAGGAAAATTGAAAAACACCGATTTGTTTGAAAATTTAAAATTAAATGAAAACTACAAGAGATTGATGGTCATAACCTTATATCATTTGAAAGGTTATCAAATTCTACGTTTAACCGTATAAAAAAATTAGGCATTCCCATTTGAAAAAATCAAGTTATCGCCGATCGAAGTTTCCTTAATTAACTGACCGATTTCTCCAAGCATAAACGTAATTTAAATTTGACAGTCTCATCAAAGCTGGCGCATTGTATGCTTAGTAATACGGCAAAGTCACAGCCTTCCAAATTTTATAATCTCTGCGATATTCAATTTTTCCCTGATATCTACTTATACCAAAAATGGTGATTTACACCTAAACGGCTCACTTTAAGTCCCATGTATGATACATAAAGTCATACTAGAATTCATCAAGGAATCTGAATATGCAATAATATATGGGGTGTTGCATTTAAAAAAACATAACTTTGATACATTTCGTGTTTTTGGGACACCCTGTATAACATAAAAATATTTTTAAAATGTAGTCTTGATGGGTCTCTATCCATCCGAAGTTATTATTTTCTTTTTTATGAAATACTTTAGCCATAATGCTCCGTGTCGAATAACGTGAATAACCCTGTTTATTCGACCTTCTATAAGGACGAAGCCTTGTATGCTAGATAACTAGAGTATCCTAATTACAAATTCGGCTACTGTTTTGAGTTTCAGTCTCGTTCAACTAAAATGGAAAGTTTCAGTCGGTCTGATCCTGAGGTTCACCCGCAAAAAATCTAAAATCTTTATTCGACCTTTATGAGGACGAAACCTTGTATGCTAGATAATTACAGTATCCTAATTACAAATTCGGCCACTGTTTTGAGTTTCAGTCTCGTTCAACTAAAATGGAAGATTATCGGTCGCCCTGATCCTGAGGTTCACCCGCAAAAAATCTAAAATCTTTATTCGACCTTCTGTGAGGACGAAACCTCGCATGCTAGATAATTAGAGTATCCTAATTACAAATTCGGCCCCTGTTTTGAGTTTCAGTCTCGTTCAACCAAAATGGAAGATTATCGGTCGCCCTGATCCTGAGGTTCACCCGCAAAAAATCTAAAATCTTTATTCGACCTTCTATGAGGACGAAGCCTCACATGCTAGATAATTAGAGTATCCTAATTACAAATTCGGCTCCTGTTTTGCGTTTCAGTCTCGTTCAAGTAAAATATAATACTACGCTCTCAATTTTCATGAAAGGATGAGAAAACACTATAAAAAAGCGATGAGAGTAAGCAAAACAATGCTATTCAAATGCAATGTCCTGCCTTAAGGAAAAATACAGCATTAGCATCAGTTTTTCTACACTACAAGTACAGACCCCTCTTTTTTTTGCATCATCACTATTTGCACAGACACTTCAATTTAACCTCTTGTAGAAAAACGACGCATACACCCACATGTAACATCGTAACGTCATATGGAAAATCTTGTGCTAGAGATAGAACGTTGTATTTTTTTTTTTATTAGACAGCATGTTGGATGGGGATCAATGGGATTAGACAAAAAAAAGTATGGTTATGGAGGTTGGAGGTTCCTCCTGAAGAATCGAAACTCAGTTCAAAAAAAAGCGTAGACGACGTTTTTCTACAAGAAGTGAAGTGTCTGTGCAAACAGTGATGATGCAAAAAAGGGTTTTCACTTGAGCGATGATAAATCCTCAATAAGCGACGCTACTCTCACGCAGGTGCATCTCGGCTGTCCCAGGAAGAAACGCAGTATATGAAAAAAAATATATTCTGAGAAATCGGGTGTGAAAGTTCCACGATCACAATTAAGTTTATACTTATATTAATTTAAGTGAAATAAAAGAGTAATTCCTTGATTTAGTTATATTAGAGCTTTAATATGGATGGACTTCAAAGAATGCTGAGAAATAAACAGGTTTTTAGGAAGAAATGCGTATACTGTGTTTTTATCTTAATAATTTTTTAGATAATATAATTAACGAGGACAGTAAATACATGCTGTCTTTTTATTACATCGCATGTATGCATTCATGGAAAGTTAATAACAGCATTAAGACAGTAAAATACCACAATGTTCATTCCAAATGAACACAGGCAGTTACAAAACATATAAAACCTTTATAATAATTTTGACAATGGTGCAGAAAATAAAAACTGGTGACGAGAGTAACAGTGTGTTAAAAAAAGTTTTTGATAAAATTCATATTATGAAACAATAAGTTCTAATCACGTGTGGCCATGACAAAGCTTACTAAAATATGGCGTGACCATAACATCACTAAAGCTACAACAATGTCGCTGGTTCAGTCTCTTGTGTTCTCCATATTTTTGTATGCCTCGGAAACTTGGACTGTTAAAAAGGCAGATCGAGCTCGCATAGATGCTTTTGAAATGTGGACGTGGAGGAGAATGCTGAGAGTTCCTTATACCGCCCATCAAACTGATGTTTCCATACTGGAGCTCGGTAATCCAAAGAGACTATCCTCCATTGTGTCGATGAGAATGCTTACATTGTTCGGACATATTCACAGAAACGATATGGAGAAACTTGTAGTTCAGGGTCACGCCCCGAGTGGGCGGCGCCGCGACCATTCCCCTGCACGCTGGGTAGATACGACGATACAGTTGCTGGATATGAGTATCAAGAGCGCCACTGAACTGACAGTATATCGCGAATGACGGCAAGCTGCAGTTCTCAAAACTGTTGATAATATTCATGTCAGCAGTACTCTAGCTCCGACTTAAATCATTTTACGAGTTCACAACATATCTGTTAAGACATTGTGACTATGATGGTGAAGTTCTAATCTAAAAATTAATAAGAATCATAGTCTAACGCTGGCTCCCCTCGTGTGGGGGCGGGTTAGAATATCTCCCATCGTATATCCTGCGTTTTGTAAAAGGCGACTAAAAGGAACCGAACAACTGTCGGTATAAGCAGTAACCTCTTCTCAACCAACAGCTTTGGGTGGACGATTTGGCAAGAGTCAGGACAAGTTCTTGTCCTTGGGGTGAGAAATTTTCCCTAAAGGCGGATGAACCAGTAGATACCTACATCTGGTCAACGGCATGAGGATGCAGAAGGCAAATGGGAAGCTACTGCATTATAGATCTTCAAGATATCCCAAGAGAGACTCGTAAAATGAAAAACGTGAGAAACTATTGATAATGTTAGTATCGGCAACACTCTAGCTCCGATTTAATGCATTTTACGAGTTCACAACATGTCTGTTAAGACATTGTGACTTAGACAATGATGATTCAGATCACACGATTGCTCAGTTTCAAGAAGATTTGGCCAAAACACACGATGACTAAATGTTTTCCACTTTAGGTATTAGATACCCGATTATAGTAGATTTTTTCTCTGCATTTATACTGCAGTAGGCACCTTTAATTGTCTATTATGTCCAATTTAGCCTCTCAAAAACACTACCGTTTAAGCCGCCAAAACAAACTTAAAACCTATTAAAACAAATGTCAAAATACAGCATCTACAGTGGCTGATACAAAATGATGATTCCTGATTGGTTGGTGCATTTACTGTGTTTTAATATCTAGCTGGCACGCAGATACTGTGTTTTGGAATTTTGATAATTATTGTTGTTCTGTAGATACTGGGTTTTGTCAGTCAAAATCTCCGTTATTTCGGCATATATTGAAGTTTTGACAGTTTAAACAGATAGATCATGGCCCAGTATGTACAAATTCATCAAAACCTCAATATATGAAAAAAATGCACATACTGTGTCTTCCTGACCATGAGTTCGGCCCTACACAAGGGCTTAACGTGCTGGCCCACTTAAAGGCGGCGCGAAGCGAAGAGGGGCGTCGTATGACGCGCGAATTCTCTTCGGACCAACTAGGCGTCGTTTCTCTTGACGCTACGCTTCGCTTCGCTTCGCTTTGCCTGAATGCGCGGTGCCAGCATTTTCTTTTGTTTTTTTTTCTTTTCTTCTTCTTCCATAGTGGCAATTAAACTCAATACAAAGAGTTCCTCTTCTGATGAACTGCTCATCGTACCTCACTAGACAACGTACCTCGTTCAACTGCTTAAAAACAAATAAAATTCGCGACGCTTCGCTCCAGTGTGCGAACATCGGTTAAATGACGCTTCGCCTCGCGCCGCTCACGTTCGCGACGTTTTCTCTAAATGGGCGAGCACACGTTTAGACGAAGCGTCGCGAACGGAAGCGGCGCGGCGCGAAGAAAATTGTGGATTTGACGCCGCAGAAATTTACATTAGGTTATATGGCAGCCCGCACACTCAGGCGGCGCGAAGCTAAGAGATGCGTCGTTTGACGCGCGAATACTTTTGGGACCAACTAGGCGTCGTTTCTCTTGACGCTTCGCTTCGCTTCGCCTGAATGCGCGTTACCAGGCGGCGAGAAGATCCAAATATTTTTTGATGCCTCTCGCATATGTTCAGTGTTTAGCAGTATTTTGTAGAAAGTGGTGCAAAATTGCAGTGTCTGGCCGTGATACAAAGACATCAATTACAATTACAACAACAATTATGAACCCTGCATTGTTTTGTTTTTTCCTTTTCTTCTTCTTCTTCCATAGTGGCCATTAAACTCAATAGAAAGAGTTCCTCTTCTGATGAACTGCTCATCGTACCTCACTAGACAACGTACCTCGTTCAGCTGCTTAAAAACAAATAAAATTCGCTTCGCGCCAGTGTGCGGACATCGGTTAAATGACGCTTCGCCTCGCGCCGCTTCCATTCGCGACGCTTCGTCTAAGTGGGCGAGCACGTTTACACGTCACCCTACCGTGAGTAAGGGTGATATTCAGAGCCAGACAGGCGCTGGGATGTGTGCCAGCTATATGAAGAGAGGCAAGGGTGGTCTTTATCCCAAAACTCTGTAAAAAAGACTACACAGCTGTAGCAAAAGTTTCAGTCACCCTCTAAACTGAATTCGACATGCTTATGGGAAGAGCAAGCCAACGGATATAGCTCCCCATGCTCCGGTTGAGAAAGTGGAGAAAAGTATCATAAGTCGCCCTAGAGGTAATTTTCGGTATCAAAGAGGCCTTCAATAGGGCTCAAACGGCAACCATCTGTAACGCCCTGCAAGCTAGAGGGACATCAGCGACTTTGTTAAGCTGGGTGCGATCTGCGCTGGGGAGCCGGACAGTTAGGGCAAACGTGGGAGACTTCCAGCGGGACATCGAGGTGGGGGGGGGGCTGCCACCAGCTGTCTGTCTCCTCTTCTATATGGTGTCTTGCTAGGATAGTCTCCTGGAAAGCCTGGCGCAAAAAGACTTCCATGCACAGGCATACGCAGACGACGGCATGATAATCGTCTCTGGGCGATTCCTAAGCACGGTCTGTCATAGAATGCAGATGGCCTCTGGGATAATTCCACGACGGTGTACAGAGACAGGACTACCTTTAAATCCAACCAAAACGGAGCTAGTACTCTTCTGTAGACGGAGAAAGTTAGAAGGGTTCAGAGCACCAACAATGTATGGAAGACACTTCCGCAGGAGGTCAAATACTTGGGGATAATTCTTGACATGTTGACAGACTCGTGTCATGATCAACAGCGACCTTCCTCCACTTGTGTTGGGCAGGAGGAAGAACATGGGGATTGAACCCCAACATTCTGCAGTGGATATAGAATGATATCTTAAGACCCCGACACGATACGGCTCGTTGGTCTGGTGGCCTTGTGTGCAGATATCAACAGTGGCCCGAAGTCTAGGACGGAGCAAAGGGTTGCCTGCGCGGGCATCACAGGAGCAATGAGGGTAGCCCCAACTAAAGCACTGGAGGTCCTGCTCGGACTCCCAATGGTGTCAACTTGAATTAGGAGGATAGCGATGGCAGCACATCTGAGAATGCGCGACTCGGGTAAATGGCAGATAAGTGGAGAGGCGGTTGGCCACGCAAAGATAGCCAAGCTGACGAAGAAAGCCTTGCTTATCTCTGCCTACAGGGTTGTCAATGCTCCCGTCTAGTCAGTGGACAGGCTCCAGGAGCAGAGATCTATGTGGAAAATCGAGGAGTACCTACAGAAGAGCCCAAAGTAACGCCTGCTCTAGTCTGGGAATGTTTACAAGAACTGGGAACACTGGCAGAATACAACAAAGTAATTTTGGAGTGGGTGCCTGGACACTCAGGTATAAGAGGCAATGAAAGGGCGGACGAGCTAGCAAGACTAGGCTCGTCTGCTCTATACATTGGAGCAGAACCCGACCTGGGGGTGCCTAAAAGCACAATCAGACACCAGGTCGGAGAATGGATGAAACGTCAGCACAAGGAGCAGTGGAACTTGTTGCCAGGATGTGTTCATGGAAAAACATTCATTAAAGCTCCATGCAAGAAAATAGCTGAAACACTGCTCTCCTTGAGTAGAAATCAGCTCCGAATAACGACGGGTCTCCTCACAGGACATTGTGGCCTGAAGGAACACCTGAATAAAATGGGACTCTACAATGGAGACCTCAACTGCAGATTGTGTGGAAGAGGAACTGAGTCAGTCCTACATGTGCTCTGTGAGTGCGAAGCGCTAGATCACAAGAGACAACAGCTCTTTGGGAAGACCAAACTAGAACCAATGGTATACAGTGCAGCACCAGGACCAGTAGGTAAACTGCATAAACTTATGCAGGGATCCATATTGCTGAAGTGGATACTGTACATGAGAGGAGCAATAATACAATAGGCCTTAAGGCTTAAGTATTGACGGGGACAGTAAGGTCGGACGGCTCCTGGAAAAAAAAATACTCTCTGCTGCATGCAATGAGGAGGTGAAAAAGGGCACGGAGCAGAAGGCTTACATCTGCTCTGACAGTCAGGCGGCACTGAAAGCCATCTGCAGGCCCAGAACCAGGTAGCCCTGGTTCAGGAGTGAATAATTTTGGTGGCCTTTCCACGAGGGGGGACCTGATATATATTTCATTCATTGATGACTATAGCCGCGTGTTCTTGGTTTATATAATGAAGAAAACGTATGAAGCTTTAGAAAACTTCCAACAGTACAGAAAGTCAGTTGAGATGTTGTGAATCAACAGAACACGAGAATTAAAGTATTGAGAAGTGACAATCGAGCATAGTTTTGCAACAGACGTTTTAAAGCTGCTCAAAAGGAACCAAATAGTTTCAATGAAACTTTGAACCTAATTCCAAATTACTTGGATTTGTAGATGCCGATTGCGATTCAAACAGACAAGTTATTTTCTGAATATGTATTTAAATTTTCTGATGTTCAATTTCATGGAAAAGCTGTGAGCAGCCTACCACCAACAGATGCTAAGTATGTGGCCCTGAGCCCCTGAGTGGGGTAGCTAAGGAGGCCATATACCTAAGGAGTCTTTTGTATGAGATCACTAGGAAATTGGATACTGAGATGTGTAATGACAATCAAAGTAACAGGTCCAAACATACCTAAACAGGTAGGTATCACTTTCTGAGAGATTCCATTTCTGCTAGCTGATATTCTGACCAAGCGCTTGAAAGATGTCAAGAACACCAATTTTGTAAAGCAATTAAGTTTGAGTTCGTGATCTGTGAACTTTTGTTAAATGACAAAAGTTCAGAGAAGTGATCCATGAGGCAAAATCCCTAATCTACCTATGTAAAGTAACTAAACCTAGTGACACAGTGCGGTTGCCAACTATATACTTTAACAATACTAAGAATTTATTATTGCATAGTGAATATACACATCGCATCTAGTAGACATATTTTATTTCCAAAAGACTTATCCAGTTTTATCCTCAACCACTATCAACAACAGTTTATTTATTTTTAGCTCCAAGAGGGGATATATCGCCCTTATCCTCTCGTGACCCGTATCTACGCCACTGACTATTGAGTCGTTAGGTTGATAGCATGATGGTATCCACGAGGGGGTCGGTGGGGAAGTATTAACAATTCTGCGCCATCTGCCGGTGTTCATACAAACTAAGTGCATCAAATTCTCATTATTCCAAGAGTTAGAAGGTAATCTTTTGGCTTTATTAGTAGGCTGACTTTTTACTGTTGTACTACTACTTATGCTGGATTTCGGTGAGTACTATTCATTGCTTACAATTTTTATTCTACCTGTAGTTCTACCCATCTCAGATTTATTAATGGTTAACAAAACAGTCGTTAGAGTGCGGCAAAATTGTACCAAACAGTTTACCTCTCAGACATACCATGTCTAAATAATACTAACAGATGTCGCTGGATGTCAAAATTTAAAAGGTGTTCACTGCGTCACAGATCTGCGCTCTTCAACCATTATCCGAACATTGTTGCAGTTATAAAGACTAGTATTTGAACTATTATCTACATACAAAAGAAATACATTTCAATTCCTGGTTCATAAAAAAATGCAAAAAGGTTTACCCCAGAACACGAACTCCTAGTTCATCTGTGTCGTTGTGTCATTATATTCTATTGTTCTGTCATTCTGTGATTGACGTTTAGGGGTTTAAGTTTGTTGTTTGAATGCCGTGTTTTGTGATTGTTTCTTCTACGCCATTCTGCGCTAAACCAGACACGATGTCTTGAAAATTGTGTATATTTGAATAACATGTGATTTAAGAGAGAAAAGCAAAATGGGCCGATCAAAATTTCCAGGGAAACCTTCCAAACATACACATCGAAAACGAATAAATGTGCTTCCTCCCTCTGGGGATATGCTTAATATTGAATTCGGTAACCCAGTGACAGTAAAGTCTGTTGAAGAAAACAAACAGGTAAACATTAGGCTTATGTAAAGCTTTATTCAAATTTCTTATTAGGCACGATGGATTATTTGCCCCTAAAGACCATTCAAAGCAATAATGCACACAATAAAACCCAAAAGAAGCTACCAAACATACACAAACCAAGCTTCAAAATATGCTTTCCAAAAGAAGCTTCAATGCTTTATATGAGAAATTTGAATGATTGCAAGGCTATATTTAGTGAATTTGAGAACATTAAAAAATTGTTTGTTTCAGGATGAAGATGTGAATGATAGTGATAGTGAAAGTGCTCCCAGTGAAAATATTCCTAAAGTATCACTTAGAAGAAGACTGACAAGGGATATGAAAAATATCAGAAACAAAAATGCAACTAAAAGAAATCTTTTGTCAAAAATATCCTCAAAGAGATCAAACTTAACTTGCAAAACACTACACAACTTCTCAAAGACATGTAGGGAAAGTACAAATCTAGTTGGAAAATTTGTTTTACCAACCCGTAGTGTGCATTCTTCCAGGGTGATAAAACCGAATAAACGCTTTTTAAGTGATATTAATGAGGGTGTTACTTTAAAAAGACGAATGAGTGTTGTAAAAAGACAAGATGAAGAGAAAACAAAGACAATTGGCAGCTTTATCAGCGAACAGAAATGTGATATTGAGAAGACAGCTTTTACAAATGGCCATAAAGTAGTTTTGAGACAAGCTAGACTCAAGCTTCCTAACCACACTGGTACTCAAGGTCCTTTTTCTACAAAATCCAATAGTTTTCCTCCTGGTACAGTCACTTGTGGTGTGTGTGGAGCAGTTAGATATTATAGGTTTGTCAAGCAGGCACGCAAGTTTAACATCTATAGCTGTGAGTCATGTAGGAAGTTCATATCCAAAATGATAAAGCGGTCATCATGTGGTAACATGAATGCTCAGTCTCCTTTAGTTTGTCATAAGGGCCAGGGAATGTGCCATGTATCTTCTGTGGTTAGAAGCCAACAACGTAAGCTTAGCAAGTGTGCTTACAAAGCACGTTGCCCAGCATGTTGGTTAAAAATGTGCCTTAGAACGTTCCATATGCCTTCTTCTTTAAAACAAGGTTTAACAATGATGTTACCAAAAGACATGCAGAGCATTTTTAATAATAGTTTATCTACATTAACCTGGCAACCAAATGTGTTGCTAGAACAACCAAAAGAGGAAGACACTATGAAAAAACGTCCCCTCAGAGTGAAAAATCCGAAACCAGTGAATCCAGTGACAGTACAACTTCCTACATCAGATATTAATAGACAAAAAATTGATCTAAGAGGGCCAAGAGTTAAGCATGTATGTAGGAGTGCATCTATAGTTCTAGGACAGCCTGTAGCAACATTCAGTGAAGGGGATAAAAAATGTGAGCAGCAGGAGAAAGGTGAAAATTTAGTTTGTGATAAAAATGTATTTGATACTGGCAAGGGTAGTACTACACAAAGTGAAACTGAATCTACATGTAGTGAGAAACTCTCAAAAGCAAGTGGTTCTAGTGATCAAGAGACTAGCAATAGAAGAGAAAAATCATATAGAAATTTGACAAATCTTTATAGTTGTAGTGAGGTGAGTGACATTTTCTAATAATTCTCCAATATAAAAATGATTGTGTTTTATGGGAATGTATGTGTGCATACTGGAGGACATGCTTGAGAGGTCAAAACAGGCATGAATGCTGGGTAATTTTTTCCATTTTTTTGGCCTCTTACGTTGAAAACCTCTATCAGGTTACAGTTTCTATTTTGAATTTGTGTAATTGTTTACTGATCAGGCAATAAAAATTATATTTGATTAAACACAAATTTATGTGCATATTTTATCATTACAGATACAAGGAACATTGTAGTTCTATCAGAAAAGCTAATGTAACTTTGTTTAAGCTGCCAAACACAGACAACAAATAACGATATTTTGAAGGAGGCTGTATAAATGCAAACCTTTTGAATTGCCAATTAATAATCTATTGCCACCAATTGGGTGCTACCTCGTTTATTCACATATCATATTTGATGTATGAATTTCACATATTTTGCATATGTCATTTTTCAACAGCCCCCATATACAGGGTGTTTACAAATTTAGTGCATTAATTTGGAGGAACGATAGATCAAGATATTTTGAACCTGAAACCTCAGTACCATTTCACTAGTTAACACAAAGTTAAACAGAAAAAAATTAAAAAAAATGACTGCAAAATCACAATCTGACAACATTGCCCAGTATTCGCCCTAGTTTCTGTCAGGTGTTTTTGGAGATATTCACTACGTAAACAAATGTTATTTGTCTCTAGCCTTGTTGCTGCATATTCTGAGTTATCAGAAAATGTTGCGATTTTTTTGAAACTTCAAATTTGGGATATTCGTATTATATTCGTGCAACAAGCATTACAATGATGTGTAATATTCGTACTTTACATAACAGCATTAAAATCGTAAACACCCTCTATATCTGGCCTCCTATGGTCTGATACAATCGGTGAGCCTATACTTCCATCCTAAGGTGTTCTATGACAAGTAGAAGATACTTTAACATTAACATTTCCAACAAAAAAAGTCATATAAATAAAGTATCATCCAATTTTCAACTGTTTCAGAAATAAAATTGATTTATAGAGATTTTCATTAAAATGCAAACCTCCAACGAAAACTAATAAAAGAAAATATTATTGTCAGATTTTGGAGTTTTTAATATAACTCTAGAAAATATGCCATCACATCATTATAGACTGAAAGAAAGTCATCATGTATAAAACACTTCGTGATACAGTGTCAAAATCAGCATGAGTCAAAAGGTGACCTCAAGTAACATGAATTTATCTCAAAAAATCACCAAATAACCATGCACTTTACAGTAAAAACATTACCATCTTTCTAGTTATGCATTGGTGCCACAAACTTGTTGGAGGTGTGGTAAATATAGGCAATAAGCATGCATTTAAGCTCTTAAAGCATAATGGATATCCAAGAGCTCAAAATTTAAACAGATCATTTGTCAAAAACTTGTCATCAGATTTTTAACTTTTGTTATGGGTACTTGAATAATGTGTTATTAAATGATGATTAGTCATAAAAAGTATTTTCCATTCGTCATAGAATACCCTGTATATTATACCACATGGGAGATGACAATAATCAGGATTTATAGAAAAATACATCCTGACCAATCAGGATCACTAGGAAACTGACACTTTCGAAGTTGTCTATGTGCAAGTTTACATTTTATTTCTCCAATTCTAGGTAAGGATGGCTGAAAGGAAAAGGAACTCTGTGGAACCAGAACTAGAAATTGAAAATGGCATATCCATAGACTACCATGAAATGCATAATCCAGATTATATAAGTCAAAATGGCTACTGCCTTATTGGCTCCAAGCAGTTTCCGATGCAGTCAGTATGTTTTTTATGTGGTAGTGCCGGCCAGGAGATGGTGGTTCACTGTTCTGTGTGCTGTGAGCCCTTTCATTCCTTCTGTGTAAACCTGCCAATGTCTGCTCTATGTAAGGAAAAGAGGCACTTGTGGACTTGCGAAAAATGCTTATCTTGTAATGAATGTGGTGGTGTAGAAAAAGAGAAACTAAGATGTATAAAGTGTAGGAAAGCCTTCCATGAAGAATGTTTGAACACAAAACCCAGTGAAAGTATTTTTAAAGTAAGGAAATTTCAAATATATATTATAATATAGTAGTCCCAGCATAACAAAAGAACTGGCTAAAAGTAGACCACAATTTATACACAGTAGACATTCAAAAAATTTGTTTACTTCATATTGACAGTACATTTTTTGCATTTTTTATTTAAAATAATCATAACTTTTGAAGTACTATGTGCATTTTGTTGAACTAAGAACATTGATAGAGCCTGAAAAAGTGAGTGCGCTTGAAAAAAAAAATTACTTCTTATAAATGTGTTGAACTAGATTTCGATTTTCAGGGAAATACCCTGATAAATATACTTTTTTGTCTTGTCCCATTGATACCTATCCGATATCCTATCTATTAAAAAGACTACAATGTTCTATCTTCAACACAAGATTTTCTCTGTGATGTTACACCTGTGTGAGTGTAGCATTGCTTATTGATCATTCGTCATCACTCATCATCACTGTTTGCACAGACACTTCAATGTAACATCTTGTAGAAAAGCATTGCTTACACTATTTTCTAGCTAAATTTCAATTTTTAATGAAATCCCCCATAACCATACTTTTTTGCTTCACCCACTGATCCCCATTCAATATCCTGTCTAATAAAAAAACTACAATGTGCTATTTCTAACAGTATGTAATGTTACAATGTTACATAGAAGCATTGGTGTAAGAGTCACTTTGCTACTACATGTTAAACTGTCTTCTTTTAACTAAATTTCTATTTTGAAGGAAGTATCCCCCATAACCAAACGTTTTTTGTCTTGTACCATTGATCCCCATTAATATCCTCTCTAATAAAAAAACGGCAACGTTCTATCTCCAGCATAAGATTTTCTACATAGCAGTACAATGTTACATTGAAGTGTCAGTGTAAAGCCTTGAACGCACTGGGTCGGACGGTATGGTACGAACGGTACGCACGTGATGTTTCAAAAATGTTTAGCATTGATTTGCCTATGGATGCGCGCACTGGGTCGTCACTGTCCGAACAGGACCATTCACACCTTCCGCCGTCCGATAAAATCCCGAAAGAAAGATTTCTAGGCAAGTAGGCATCCCGACCGGCCGTACCGATGAGTCATCAGCTCTTCGGCACGTGCTTAGGTACAAACGATCCGCCGTTTCAGTTGAGCAATACTGGATGCAAAGCGAGCATGGATGTTCCCAAATTAATTACGGTGGTGCTCTAATCTTTTGCGATTTATTCTATGAATCCAAAATCTGGGTTTTCCTCGAGTTCATGACCTTTCTTCTTCTTCGTCTTCTGCTACCAACATTAGACTTACAATTATTTCTTCTTAACTCAACATATCGTTTTGGTTTTCTCAATACATAACAGCACAAAACCTATTACGAGACGGTTTGTCTCTATTGTCCGACCTTCCGCCCGTCCGCCCGTCCGTTCCGTCCGTACCGACTGACCCAGTGAGCGCAGTCACCTAAAAAAAGTGCCGAAGGTGCGTACCGTTCGTACCGTTCCGTCCGACCCAGTGCGCGCTTAGCTTAAGCAGCGCTTTTCCAAAAGATGTTAAACTGGAATTGTCTGTCCAAAAAAGAATCAATAAGCAACAGGCAGAAAAACTTGTTCCAAAGATAGAACATAGTATTTTTTTATTAGAAAGGGTATGGATGAGGGTCAATGGGACGAGATAGAAAAAGTATGGTTATGAGAGTTTCCTCAAAAATCGGAATTTAGGTAAAAAAAGGTCTATGATTTCTAATAAACTTTTTTTTTTGGAGTTCACTTACTTTTGTTGGCAGACCTTCTTAATTACTGAGAAGCATTTATTATTGGACATTTATAATGTTTTTATTCCAACGAAATATATTTAAATATTATTTTGTCGATAAATTGTGGTCTAGTTTCACCCAGTTTCATTTGTGTACTTTATGCTAGGACACCCTGTATGATATAATACCAAAAAAGTATCTCAAAAAAGTGTTTCGTCACTGATATTGGAAATAAAAGATGTTTTTAGTGAGAACCATAAATAAACTATAAAAAAACAGAAATCCAAAAAAATCCCTTAGCCAGAACAGAATACCATTTTTAGCAATACATTGAAACATTTTAAATTTTGAAGGGGTGGGGTGCAAACAGGACCTATAGTAGCATCGATTTATAGAATGCAATATGTAAGATTTTAGAGGGGTCAGCTATGCCTCCTTGTAGTAATCAAAAATAGCAGCCCATTATTTTAATCTTTTAGGTGTGTTCAAAATGTACAAAATGTAAAAATTGTGGAGCAGATGGTACAGAAATAAAAATAGGGAATATTCCATTCTGTGAAGCATGTTTTGAGTTAAGAAGAAAAGACAATTTTTGTTCCATATGTAATCATAGATATGGGGAAAATGAGCTAAATTTGCAAGTGAGTATGGTTGCTATTTGACTTCGTTCTTTAATTTTCCTTGATTCTTCTAAAATACTAATAAAATATTTTTTATTCATTAAAGGTATTGGAGTGTTCAAAATGTTTGAGGTGGCAGCATTCAAAATGTGAAAATCTGACATTAGAGCAGTACCAAATAGCATCTGTTCTTCCTGGTGACATAAAATATGTATGTTCAGTATGTTCAAAAGACTCATGGACTATATGGAAAAAGAGGATAGGGGAGGAATTAATATGGTGTTTCAGTGAGGTTACTAGACTTCTACTGAGGAAGGAGACTGCTAGGGATCTTTTGAAATCTAGTTATTCAAGTGTCCAGTCAAATAGGTTAAAACGAATACAATCTAATGATAATACTGATTTGGACAATAACAACAGCAGTAAAGATAGTACAGATATTGTTACAATAACTGATATAAAAAATAAGCTGAATTTCAAAGAATACAAAACCTCCAAGGCGTTCAACAATGATGTAAACTGGTTTTTGAGAACACTTGGTTCAGAAGAATTGCTAAACATTTACAATAACATCTTCCAAAAAGTATTTCCCTGGTATGATAAGATTCAAGCTGAAAGTGATCCTATCGACAGTCTCGCTATTTCAAGTGAAGATGAACAAGAAGATGAGCATGATATATCTGAGATTACATGCTCTATAATAGGCGACACCAGAATATGTGGCTTTTGTAAGGGGACAGGTGATGGAGGTAACTCTCAAGAGGCTCGACTGATATACTGTGGTCAGAATGAGTGGGTACATGCCAATTGTGCTTTTTGGTCCACTGAAGTGTTTGAAAATATTGATAACTCCCTTCAAAATGTTCATGCAGCCTTAAATAGAAGTCGAGGTATAAGGTAAGTTTCTTGATTGTATTTCAAAAATTTATTGTGAATATATATATAAAGGGTATTTGGGTGTGGAGCCAATTTCAAAAAATTCAGTCCGATTGCAATTTCCTTTAGGAAGTTAAAAGTGATCCAGGTTACTATTTTCTACAATGGAATTATTTTTCAGGTGTTCTCATTGTAAGCTCAAAGGTGCCAGTGTAGATTGCTGTTATAAAGGATGCCATGAAACATACCATTTTACCTGTGCCAGAACAGCAAATGTTAACTTCATGCGTGATAAGACTGTATACTGCTCCAATCATGAGATCAAGAAATGTACAATAACAGATTTTATGATCTGTAGGTCAGTGTATGTAGAAATATGTCCTGATAGGAAAAAGCTTGCAGAAATGGATAGGGTGCATTTCATGGTGGGGTCTCTCTATGTAAAACATCTTGGAAGGATAGAACCTTTGATATCAGATTATGCAGATGCCATTATTCCAATCGGATTTGTATGTACCAGACTATTTTGGTCTACCAGTGAACCTTGGAAACTTGTACCTTACACCATATCAACTTCAGTGCAACATTCAAACAGCAGTTCAGTCACAGTCAATAGAAATTTCACGATTGACCACACGTTAGAAAAAACTGCCTTGGAAAAAGTGATACGGGAATTTCAATTATGGCAGAAAGACGTCGATAAGAAAAGCTTAGACAGCGAGTCAGAAGACGATGAAGAACAACAAAATGGTGCCGACATCTTATCGCCTGAGCTAACCGACGCCATTTTGGAAGAGTTGCCCCACGATCTCCTAGATGGAATCTCTGTGCAAGATATTTTCCCAAAGTTGTCGTGCGATGAGCTAGTCAACATTGATTTCAAAAATGAAATTCATAGCTCAGACGGTTTTTTTGATATTGAGGAAGTTAAGAAGAAAGATCTGAAGCAAAATAAACTTCGGCCTACACAAAGGTAAAAAAAATAGTTTCTTTATGAATTTATATTTTATATGTTATCATCAAAGTGTTAAAGTAAACATCATATACAGGGTGAGTCCTAAGTTGATGTTTCTTTTAACTGTGCATAGAAGTCGCTAAAATAAACAACTTTTTCAAATAACCTTTTTTTCATAAAACTGAAGAATAAGGGAGACACAAAATATAAATTGTAAATCTGGGATTGTGTATCAAGACGTACCTAGTCCGTTTATGTTCAGTTTTTTTCTTATCGATTAGGCATTGTACCTATCAGATAGTGCAGAAGTCACTTTCTGTTTATCGTAGTTCATTTTAAATTGGTAAGCCCTAAAAGAGGCACATTATTATTTACATTTACCAATTTAGAATTAGCTAGGATAAACTGAAATTGAATATTGCACTAATTGACAGGTACAATGCCTGCTCGACAAGACAAAAATCCGAACAAAAAACTAAACATAAGCATATTAGGTGCATCTTGATGTACACGACAAGACTTACTTTTTTTGATCCTGTATCTCTCTTATTGTTCCGTTTTCGGAAAAAAGTTATTTGAGAAAGCTGTATATTTTAGCGACTTCTATGCACAATTAAAAAAAAGTATCAACTTAGGACTCGTCCTGTATAGAAGAAGTGAATTTAGAGGTAAGAACGTAATAGGAAACTGAACCCATATGTTTTACTGCTGCAATTAAAAGTAAACTTAAAAAGATAGATTTTTCGGAATCATTGTTATTTAAAAGTTCCTAATCTCATGTGTTTTATTGCTTCAATCAAAAGTAAACCTAAAGAGAGTGATTTTTTCAGAATCATTATTGTTTTAAAACTATCAAAAAAATCACAAGATACAATATCGGGGATCTAAAGATCTAACGTTTCAGAAGTATTGTATAGAGCAATTTTTTGTGTCTCTGAATACTAATCATATTCAATTTCAGTATTTTATGTAAGATTATTTATATTATACTTTTCTATTTTCTGTACTATTCCGTCTTCAGTTTCGTATCCAAAAAACCCTTTCAGAGATATGCTGTTGAAGCAGGTATATTGGATCCGCACTTTTTCAAAATAAATTGAAGGATATAACATTTAATTCATTCAACATTCAACATCATTTCACAACATTCTTTATTTCTTGTACTGGGTTTGAAATTGTAAACGTATCTTGAAGAGCGAGCACGAATATTGATTATTTCTGTAAAGTTACTACAATAAAATGTGTAACTATCATGAAAATATCATTGTCACCTCCATAAAAAACCAAGTTGTTATTTTACAGATATTTTGAAAAGTGTTCCGTTAATTTTTTGAGCAGTGTATTTTATTTTCAATAAATAAAAAGTATTACTTTCACAACCGGTTCCAGAGACCCTCTCCATTTTACTAGAGTTCATAAAGAACTTGAAAGTTTTTTTTCTAATACAGGGTGGGGCATAATAATGAAGTGTTTTTGAAATAATCATAAAATTATCAGTTTTTACTCTAAAAAAATTATTGGTAGTAGAACATAGCTGATAATAAGCCATTTTGAAATATCCAAGTGCAAAAATTACATCTGACACATGATGCAGCCTTTCACGAAAATTGCACTTCACTGTTTCCAGCATGTCTCTGTTGATTTTTGAGAGATTCCATGTCGAATCGCTTCTTTCTCTGCGTCTATCGTACGGGGTTTGGCCCTTTAAACACGTTACTTGAGTTACCCCCATAGAAAAAAATCACAAACTGATAAGTCGGGAGACCGAGGTGGTCATGAAATGCCACCAAACCTCGAAATTGAACGATGGAAACAGGTGGCGAAGAACAGCCATGGATGCTCTGGTGGTTTGTGCCGTGGCCCCATCTTGCTGGAACCACAAATCTTTGATATCCACACCTCTTCTTTGCAATTCAGGTATGAAGAAGGTATTCGCCATATGAATGTAACGTTCAGATGCTACTGTAGCGGTGACCTCAGTTTCCCCAAAAAAATATGGGAAAATGATGCCACGCGCATATGCCACGCGTTGTTCTAGCGTCTACCGCTCCATGATGGCAAGTGGCAAGTAAGAAAGTGAAATGGTTTGAGTAAAGGAATGGATTGTAATAAACCGCGCTGATATAATATACGAGTACTACTCAAACCAAAAACATTTGGTTTTTATGCCCCACCCTGTATAAGTGTTGTTCTTTTACAGATCATGCAGCCTGACCTTGAGCTGCAAATTGGACAGCTCTCTGACGCCCGCCATAAAGAAAAGGAAAATGATCAGCGCACGTGAAAATAATATGCTGTATCAAATCCTTCAAGTGGACGGCAACTGTGACGATAGTAGTTCAAGTGAATGTGAATCACCTACAAGAACGTTTTGGGTGGACTATGTTCCTGAAGAGCCAGTTACTTGTGAAAAATGCCAGTGTACTTACAGAACTCAGGCTAGTTATAAGCGTCATTTAGACTCTTGTGAAGTTATTTGTACCAGTGAAAGTGATTCAGAAGCTGTTACAGAGCAAGAGATTGTGCCTGTATATACTAACGCTAATATCGAAGACGATCACGTTACACTCGAAATCAGTGAGCAGCCGATGGTTTTGTCGTCATATGAGACGTATCAAAGCGAAATCCATACTTCAGTCAACACCCAAAGCTTTGTTATGTCGAAATCAACAGCGGAAGTAATAGTGCCTCAGCCTTCAGATGTGATAATCACACCTGTTGAACAAAAACCCGTTGTACAGGCGGTTCCTGTTGCATCGGTTACTCTGGAACCTACGATCCAACACGACCAAGCGCAGTATTGTGTTAATCAAAATATACCTTTATGTATAAACCAGCCTATAACACTACAGAATGGTATGCAAGTAAATCCAGCGGGTAATCAAGTACTCTCGATAAATCCTAATACACCAATTGCTATAAATTCTTTGAATCAGCAACCCAATTCTATAGCTTTCAACTCCATAAATCAGCAGCCTTTGGATTTTCAGCAATCTCAAACTGTGACTATCCAGTCAGCACCTTATAACAACGCTATTTTGAATGTTGGATCATTGAATGGAAAGCTGATGAATCCTGTTTTACCAGCAATGAATGTTCATAATGCCACCTGGGTAAAACCAGTGACCAAATCAGCTTTGGTGACTCAGAAGGCCATAAAGGCGAGACCTAGAGCTAGAACCATTACTGCTAAAAGGATAGATGAAGGGGAAACAATCATTTTACCAGCACAGAATTCTAGTGGTCAAGTATTGGTATCAGCAAACTATGTTCCTACATTTGTAGATAACTTCCAGCAACCCAGTCAAAATATACAGTATATAGCTACTCTAACACCTCAAGTAAACACCATACCATCACAGTCTATAGTACAAATTCAACCAGACAATTTGATAAGTATAGTTCCTGGCATACAGCAAACAATGTATATTCAACAACCAAAAGTTATGGAAAATCAATTAGTTATAGACAGCAACGGTACATTGAGCTGGTCCCAACAACCACCTGTTCATCCAGTATATTATGGTTTTGAAACCATAGTGCAGAACACAGTAATGCAGTCACAACAGTTTCTACCTACAACAGTACCTGGCATCTTAACAGCTAACAGCAGTTACTCTACAACAACGCAAGTATTTCAGACAAGTAAACTAGAACCTGTGTTGGATGTGTCTTCTAATAGTTTCGTCCTAGTGAATCCTATGGTGAATAATCAACCAATAGTCAGCACTCAACCAATCGTGAATTCTCAACAGGTAGTTAACACGCAACCTGTGATGAATTCGCAGCCAATTGTAGTAAACTCTCAGCAGATGGTTGGATCTCAGCCAATGATCAACACTCAGCAACTGGTTAGCTCTCAACCGATGGTTAGCTCTCAACAGATGGTTGCTGCTCAACCTGTCATCAATCACCAGCAGCAACAAATAATAACTCCTCAGCAGATTATCGGTCCACAATCGATTGTTGAAGCTCAAGTCCAACCCGTCATTAATACTCAGCCTCCACCAACTCCTCAAGTTCCTCAACCTCAGATTCATGTGCCTCCACAAAACATCATCACTCCGCCAAGTATTAGCCCTCAACAAGTCAATCATGTGCCTGTAACTCCTCAACAGATAAATCATATGCCACAGATCTCACAAGAGACCAGCCATGTACCTGTATGCTCTCAACAGACCAAGCATGTACCTGTGAGCCCTCTGCAGCACTGTCAACAACTGAGTATGCCTGTGATATCCCCGCATCCCACACCAACTCACACCCCTAAACCTAAAGTTCGACAAACGATGTCGAACGTACCCCAGCCCGAACAGCTTACAGCATCACAGATACAGTTCAAACCACAGAACAGAAAATATATCACACCACATAAGTCAACGACTCCTGCTACTACGACCAATAGCATCACATTGCCAACAGCTCCTTTTGTGCCAGAGCAAGGTATACCAACGAATATAGTGACACCAATTCCTAAGGCTACATCACAAAGTAGGCCAATGAGCAGAGTTTTGCCTATGCCCACAAACAATAGCTTCAAGGAGAAGAAACCTGATGAAGATTTCTTTTTGGAGGAAGTCAAGAAGAAGAATGAGGTAATAAACAAACCGATAGAAGTTATGAAAGTGATTGATGTTCTAAAGAAACCTATAGACATCATAAAGAAGCAGATAGATATTCTGGAAAAGCCTGTAGAAGTTAAGAAATCAATAGAGATAATGAGAAAGCCGATAGATAGCATGAAAAAGCCAGATGAGTTTATACGGAAATCTGTGGAACTCACTAAAGCAGTGGAGATTCCAAGAAGGCTATCAGAAGTAACGAAACTAGTAGAGTGTGCCCCAAAGCAGGTGGAAGTTTTACAAGAGCCTGTAGAAGTTACTAAACCGGTAAATGTCGAAGAGCCATTAGAAGTCGCGAAAAATCCAGTGGGAGATTTGACGACGCCATTAGAAACCGTACAGGTAAGTTTAACGCCTTTTACCTTTCCATTCCAACATATCTAGCCAATCCATGGAAGCAGTATCCAGCAAAATATGAAAAACGCGAATTTAATAAAAACATTTCTCTGCCGCAGACGGTGATTGGTTGATAATTTATAGTCGTGTTTGGTACGGTTTTTACTTCTCACGGTTTGTCAAATTCTTAGTGATCTTTCATTTGAATCTTGTGGCATATTTCAAGAGTGAGAGTATATAATTGTATATTGAAATACAAAAGAAAGTTTATATTTTGAGGGGCGATTGAATAAAAAATATGTCTAAATGGAGGCATCCGCGTTTACGGCACCCATTTATTCAAACCACACTACAAATGACAGCTTCGAATTCTAAAGGATCTTCTACACAGTATAGTCGCTGAAATCACAGTGTTTGTGGAATTCTGACAGGCACAGCGTACGGTCCGATTCCGAAAATGCGTCACAGCGACTGAATTCCCAAGGGCCAGGCTACCGACCAGGCATACCAGCCCTTTAGATTCGATGCGTTCAAACAGTGAGCTAAGCAAATATATAAACTTTCTTTTGAGGCACCCTGTATAATGAAATATCGACTATTTTTCCTTTTCGTTACTTCACATCTTTCTGCAGGTTGAAACAAATGAGCCTCCACCAGCAAAACAACTGAAGATTGAGGTTAAGCCTAAAGACTCTGAACCATCAAAACCTTCTGTAACAGCCGCAATGCCTGGAACAGATAACAAGAAATATGACTGCTTAAAAGCAACAGCAGCCATACAGAAGCTTAAGATAGAACCTACTCAATCAGCAGATATCTCTCCTATAACTGCAGTGCCTCCAATTTCCCCGGAAACTCCCCCTTCTTCACCTCCCGGATGCAAAACAGACACATCCTTAAAACTAGTGTTTCAGAAGCAAAGTACTGACGGTACATACAAAGTTAGCAACAACTTTTCAAATAAGCCAAACATTAGCAAATTGATGGTCAAACAGCCTGTGCAAGTCGCTCCACTGAAGCCCATAAAACCTGAGTTAGCAACAAGCAAAGAAAAAGAGTTACACGACAAGATTACTTTCGGATGCAACAGTAGTACCGTCAAGAAAGAAGACAGTGAAAAACGATCGATATTGTATACAGTCGAAACCAAGGACGGTTTCAAATACTCTTCAACTTCGATGTCTGATCTGTGGTCGAAAATTCTGGATGAAGTTCAGGCAGCTAGAGAAGCTCACAAAATGCCTCCGTTGCCCCTCAAGAAATCCGCATTTGACTCTATCCAGGTATTGGGGCTGAAGAGTAAAGGGTTGAAGTATCTCATAGAGCAACTGCCCGGGGCAACGAAATGTACAAAGTATAAGCCTTTGTTCAATTTTCCGCCTCATCCTAGTAAGATCGATGAAGAATGCTTGCAGGATCATACATTTGGGACTATCAGATGCGCTCCATTTGAAAGGAAGAATACAGAACCATACGACATGTTTGGATGGCTTTCTTCTAGGCATCGGCAGCCAGAAGAGATCTCTCTTGATACATTGGAGCTACTTCCTAGGTAAGATAATTAAAGCCTTTGACGTAAGCAGAAAATTAATTGCTTACTAGTAACATTTTTTCAAAATTTAACATTCTATAGACTGTTAAGAACGTTCATCGTCAAATGAGTACTAACTTCCTATCAAATTTATTCAGAATTTTAGAAAAGTTGCAAAATATAATAATAATATTTTTTTTATATAAACTAGGTATTTATAAGATTTCTATTTTAAAATATCAGTTAATATACATTAGTTATTATTTTGACTGTATTATCATTAATTTGTTAACAGCGCGTTTTTCAGCATTGACGTCTTAGACTCGATATAAAAAAAGTAACCTAACCTAAGAACACTACTCACTTACGTCACTGTCACTATGGCTTTTTGCGAAGAGAGAGGAGGCGGTGAGTTATTTAAAACGCGCGCGGTTGTCAGTTTTCAACATGGTGTCTTTCCGAAACAGATTACATTACCATGACTAAACCAATTAATTCAAACGGTCGTCAACCCTATTTTTTAAATGATAGAAACATGTACATATGTCAAAGAATATTTTTAAATATTAGTTAATATTGTATCTAGTCTTAAAATATGTTTATTCTTCCTTTAAATACAAAAAAATTAAGTCAAGTTGATTGACTCAGTACTTCCCACACATTACGGTGATACCAGCTTATTATTTTCCCATAGCATAAAGCTTTAGTCTGAGATCCCCTTGCAACCAAATCATCGCCACCCCCCCCCCCCCCCCCCCCCAATTGTCTCATACCGCTAGGTCTTTCCTTTACAGGTCAATGGACAGCCTATTATTAATACTACAAACTTTTCAGTCTTATAACCCCCCTCCCCCCAACCATGCCAATTTGACTCCACCCAAAAAAGGGTAGAAAATAATCGGGAACCCCTAAAACACCTAAAAACGAAGTTTGAGCTGTTTTCATATTTTTAGTTTTTTTATTATTGCTACGCTATATGCGTATTCCATCCTCACCATGGTAATAATAATGTGTCAAAATTTCATTAGAATCAATTTAATAGTTTCCACGTTACAAAATACAAAACGTTTTAAACCAATAAATACTCGTATGTATACAGAAAATTCTAAGTCCCTTAGTTTCGGTAATAGGCAATGACATGTTCGGATGGACCTAAAAAGGTGATTTATGTCGCTAGGTCTTCCTTCACAGGCCAGTGTACAGCCTATTATGAATACAACATTTTTCAGTTTTTCAACCCACCTTCCTCCAACCACCCTAATTTCACCCCCACCTAAAAAAACGCAGAAAATGATCAGAAACCTTTAAAACGCTTAAAAACGAAGTTTAAGCTGTTTTTTATATTTTTAGTTTTTTTTATTATTTCTGCGCCGCCACTGGCACGATTTATAAAAACCATACGCATTTTCCATCCTTGCCACAGTTGTAATACTATGTCAAAATTTCATTAAAATCAATTCTACAGTTTCCTCGATACACAATATAGAACGATCTGAAGCAATACTCGTATGTTAACACCAGAAAAAATTTCTAAGTTCTTTGGTTTCTGTAATAGGCATCAAGGCAATGTTCGGATGAAGCTAAAAAAGCTATTTATGTCGCTAGGTCTTCCTTCACAGGTCAGTGGACAGTCTATTATGAAAGCGACATATTTTTCAATTTCACAACCCCCCACCCCCCAACCACCCCAATTTCACCCCCACCCAAAAATGAGTGGAAAATGATCAGGAACCCCTAAAACGCCTAAAAACGAAGTTTGAGCAATATTTATTTATTTTTTTTTTTGTTTTTTGCTAATTACTCCGCCACCCATGCACCGATTTTCAAAATTATAGGAACATTACCTACTACGACCCCACACCATATCGCTGCCCAAATTTCATCACAATCCATGAAGCGGTTACTGAGATTACAAGGCTAGAAAGACGCGTACAGACAGACCGAAAGACAGACCGACGGAAACGAGTGACGTGGATTTTCGTTATGTAGACATCATAAAACGCCCAAAAAGCGTATTATCTCAAAATCGAAAATTTTCGCGATCACAATACATCTGTTATTAAACTTATCAAAACTGAAAAATAAATGATCAATTTCATCTAACAACATTGAAGTTGTCGATGAATTGAAGATTTCATGGCTATCGTTATTTTTCTGTTGTAGGAGAATTGTCAACTTGCCTATGGCAATGAAGTTCCGCCAGTTAAAACTTACATCAAAGTACTCAGTGGGTGTATATAGATCTTGTATACATGGTAGGGGACTGTTTTGTCTTCGAGACATTGAAGCTGGAGAAATGGTCATCGAGTATGCAGGGGAGGTAAGAATTATTGCCACATGATACATGAAAGGAAATTATTGAAAGATATATATTCATACATCGATGTCAGACTGCTACAGTATGCTGTGTTTAGCTATTTGCTAATTTGAAATGTACATACCTAGAAGTATTTAGATTTCAAACGCAGGTTGATCCACAATCTTTACGGGATTCCAAGATATGTTTTCATGGCCAAAATATAAAAAATATAAATTTTTGCAGTTTCAATAAAATACAATTATTGCTTTTTCATAGGTTATACGGTCGATCCTGACAGATAAAAGAGAGAAGTACTATAACTCAAAAGGCATCGGATGTTATATGTTCCGAGTAGATGACAATTTCGTCGTTGATGCAACAATGAAAGGAAATGCTGCCCGATTCATCAATCATTCGTGCGATGTAAGTATACTGATTTTCACTGGAACTGGATGTCTTGTAATGAGCCAAAAAGTAAGTTCCGCAGGACGCGTGAGAAAGACGAAAAATTCAACAGCATTTGCCCTTCTCACATTGAGATATCTGAGGAATGTTTTACTGAACTTGGTATAAATATAATCATGATCTAGTTCCTTGTGGCTTTGTTCTGGTTCCGCTGGAAACCGTCCTAGAACTGTACTGAGCATGCGTATTACGGATCGGGTGGTCGGGTTCTGTTCGAAGTGTTCACGAACTGTAAACCCCGTGTTCCTGTTTGATTCGAAGTGGTCTGGGATAGTCCGAGAACCGACCAAAATCAGCACCTGCTCGGGAGCAAGATCTGGGTTAGGACCGTTTTAGGATTATGATACGCCTGCGCACTTTGCGTGGTTTCTTTCTTGCTCACATTGTAATGTCGAAACACTTCGAACCTACAAGATTTGTTTCGTATTAGGTTAGATGTCAGTTATTTGTGACTTTGGCTGTTGAGGCTGTTTGATTAGCGTGTGGTGGTTGGTTCATTGGATTACTAACAAAAGCATCACCATCTAGTGTTCACTAAAAATCGATGTATGAATTAATTAATGAATATACATTGTGTTATTATGATACTAACGCCATCCTTTCAATATTATTACACTCAACAATAAAACGTCTATGCCCAGAGGATTAATCTGATTTCTTTGAAATTTGTTTGGGCAACAAAAGATAGGATAGGCATAACACCAACCCTTCAGTCCATGAAATGCCCTTACGTCAGAGTCGACCAGGCGTCGAATGGTTGGTTCTCTGGATCTAACTAGAAAACGATGTTCTGGTCCATGGAAACATCGAACCGTACTAGGACGGGAGTCATCATTGGACTGAGTTATTTTGCATCCCGTTCTACGTAATCCGCGATCTGTCCGAGAATAGTTCTAGGACCGAAAACCAGAACACAGCTTGTATTATTAATATCTTGGTTAACCTACGACTTTCGTTCACGATTGGCAAGTCAGGATCTAGAATGCCGAAATAACCGTATCGGACGGAGATAGCCGAGAAGATAACTTGACTTCCATTCTTTAGAACACGCGTTCCTTGAACTGCCAGGTGTGACGATTTTCCGCTAAAGTGGCGATTTCAAAACGGGGTTGGCGGCCAAAAATCATAGCTGGGCGATTGATGACTTTTGGTGGTGCAAAACACAGTGAGTTGGCGACGTTTTGCTATTTCTAACCTCAACTTCATTGGTTGTCCGCTCAAAAATAAGGGCTATCCGCATGAAGCGGTAATTATTACAGGTTGTTTTACAATTAACACTTTGACCATAGTGACTCTTCAAGGAGAGAGAGAGCAGGCAAGCAAAATTGGTCGACCTTCCTTATTGTTATTGAGCATCATTTACCTATTTATTATTAGTGCGCATGCTCAAAGTAACGATATCCACGAAATTATTTATTTCTGGTGGTCCAGAAACGCCCCAATGGCTCAAAATATACTGTTACAAGTCTTTAGTCCGATTGGGCACGAAAACACTTGGTACGGATTTAACTATTTATTTTCACTAACTATGTACACTACGCCTAGCCTAATACTTAACAGCCTAATTTATCTACAGTCACTACACTAGTTTATATTGGTCGAACACTTCACTAATTTATGTCACAGTTGGTAGGGATTTAACTATTTATTTTCACTAACTATGTACACTACGCCTAGCCTAATACTTAACAGTCTAATTTATCTACAGTCACTACACTAATTTATATTGGTTCTACACTTCACTAATTTATGTCACAGTTCATTTATTTCGCGCGCGCCACTGGAACGTCGCGTATTGTACTACCGAACACAGACTGCTGCACTGCACTGACTGTAACTGTCTCCGTCTCTCGTGCGACGGCGCTTTTATATTAGGCGGCGCCATCTCTGGAACATTCGCGACAGCTTGCGATCATAGTAGAAAGAACTTTTCTAGACTTCACGTAGATATACTCGGCCGTCCAGGGCCGGACTGGCACAATACATTATTTTGAAAGCTGGAGGTTATTAACAATTAGCAAGTAACCCTTAAAAGTTTTAACTTAAATTGTTCTCATTGTTTCAGCTTGACATATTTTTGCAGTTTCGTAGGTCAGGGGTCACTCTCACCCACAAAATATATCATACTGGGCGTTTTGGTTTTTGAAAATTTTGACATTCACAACCGCGAGGTCGCCATTTCTAGGGATTTTCATTTATGAGTTCCAAAGATTGGAGATTTTCGTGCCAAAAGCTGGCTACAAACATACTTATAGCCTGGCAACTTGCGATACTCGCATTGAGTGCGCTTAATGCGCCTGGCTGTAAATGTAGGATGTATGAGGGGTGACATGTCTCTTTTTAACTGTTTGCTTTGCTCGTATGTATTTGCTGACGATACAACCCTTATTGCTGCTTCTCAGGAAGAACTAGTAGCTCTATTGAACGTTTTAGAACAACACAGTGCAGCATATGGTCTTGGTATTAACTACAACAAGACCAAGGTTATTATCGTAGATAGAGGGCATGACAATCATCGAGAAATAAAGTCAATAGGCCGTTGTGAGGTAGTTCAAAGTTTTGTGTACCTCGGTTCTTTGATCGACAATTCAGGTAGCTGTGAGAATGAGCACGGGTGGCCATGACAAAGCTTACTAAAATATGGCGTGACCATAACATCACTAAAGCTACCAAAATGTCACTGATTCAGTCTCTTGTGTTCTCCAAATTTTTGTATGCCTCGGAAACTTGGACTGTTAAAAGGGCAGATCGAGCTCGCATAGATGCTTTTGAAATGTGGACGTGCAGGAGAATGCTGAGAATTCCTTATACCGCCCATCGAACTAATGTTTCCATACTGGATGAGCTCGGTAATCCAAAGAGACTATCCTCCATTGTGTCGATGAGAATGCTTACATTCTTCGGACATATTCACAGAAGCGATAATATGGAGAAACTTGTAGTTCAGGGTCACGCCCCGAGTGGGCGGCGCCGTGGCCGTTCCCCTACACGCTGGGTGGATACGACGAAACAGTTGCTAGATATGAGTATCAAGAGCGCCACTGAACTGACAGTAAATCGCGACCGATGGCGAGCTACAGTTCTCAAAACTGTTGATAATATTCGTGTTGGCAATACTCCAGCTCCGACTTAATGCATTTTACGGGTTCACAACATGTCTGTTAAGACATTGTGACTATGATGATGACCTTCTCTGTTAGTTACATTGGAGATTTCATGCTCCAGATCCAGTCTTGCCAATCGTGTGTGTTACTGACAAAATGCGATTGTCTTGTGAATGTTCCAACTTTGAGAACCCTTTGTAGAATCTAGGATAATCATTAAGGTATTTTTTTCAGCCGAACTGCTATTCGAAAGTGGTGGAGATCCTTGGGCACAAACATATAATAATATTCGCATTACGGCGAATACTGAGTGGCGAAGAGCTAACCTACGACTACAAGTTTCCTTTCGAAGAAGACAAAATCCCTTGCACTTGTGGCTCGCGCAAATGCAGGAAATTTTTGAATTGAAATCACGAGACTCCAAACGGTCAGTTGCTCATTCTACACTTTGAAAAATTTGCCTTATATGACATGGTGACAAGTTGTGGTTCTGCCATTTTTCATGGAATTTTAGTAGGTTTATTTTCTCGATATTATCGTATAATTTGTAAGATTTTTTATGAATGTCTGTGATTAACTTTATGCAACATGTTAATGTTTGATGTACGCGCGGCCTTAGCAGCAGCTTAGGGTATTTCGAAAGTACATTGATGAACCACAAAAATTACGTTTAGCTTGATCCGAATGTTTGCTGGCTTTTTTGTCAGATAAAAATATGCATACGTCGCGTACCCCTTATGTGTGTAATTTATTTCTGCCAATGTGCTTAGGCAGTAAAGGTCGGTTATTTGGCGGTGAAGTATTTCTTAAAAACACGTACGTACGTCATGCTTATACTTCATTTTTCCATTTTTTTGGGATACTCCTCTTTTTTCAGACTAGTCATTCTTATTAGAATTTCCAATGATATATCATGACGTTTGAGATGTTGTTAGGTAACCAGAATCTATTAAACATTCTAGGAATTATAATTATGTATATACTATGATCGAGAATTTTTATGATATACAGTTTTCACCACAAGATATTATATCTTTTAATTTGTAGTTATAAGTAATTTGGCTTTAATTTTGGATATACACATACGGATTTACTGGAATAGTACCGGAGATATACTTTTCTCCCAAATGAATCGTGTGACTTGCCATTTTGATAATTTTTTGAGTTTCTTTATAATTGAAAATTATATACCTACCTTTATATTCCTCAACTACTATACCTTTTAGTACGACAATTTTTCCGTTGTATTTTTATCTATATGTTCAGTTCATACTTATTTTGTGTTAGTTTATATACTTTCTTATTTATATTATTAATCATATATTAGTCTGAAGGCTCACAAAATCGGTTACAAAATTGTCTTTTATTTATTATATTCAGCAGGATTTTCAAAACATTGGATGGCCTTTTACTTCACGTATTGAATTTCGGAATCTAACCTTCGAAATGATACTCGGTAGGAACTAACTCTGAAGCGATAGGTATCGTAGAGCAATAAATTATCATACTATTCTAGCATTTTAAGTTTTATTATTTAATAATTCGTCTCTCTTTGTCCCCCTACTTCCCCTGTCAAACTACAACTTGTCATCCTGTAAAGTTGAAATATATATTTTGTACATTTTAATTGGGAGAAATTCTTCGGATAATATATTTTTAAAAATTTTATAAATTAAGATGAGTAACCGATTGTACTAAAATATAAACTGTATAGTTGTATATACAATTTGTATTTATATTGTACATAGTTGAGATTTGCTACTAGCTAAATGTACTTTTCTTCCTTAATTGTAGAACCTATAGGGGCCATTCAAATTTTCCTTTTCTTGAAATAGGAATAAGTTTTATTGATGTCAGTATTTGGAAAATTATTGTTAAGCATTTGGCTGTGAAAATGCATAAGAAAGATTTCTAGAAATTCACTTAAATGGGGTGACTCAAATCACAGAAGTTTGTTTTAATACTGTTGAAATGAACGACACTACAAACATATATGTGCATAGATCAATAAATTAATATTAAGAAACGAATTGCTACAAGTTATATATGCTATAATAGATTTTTCGCAAAATAAGATTATAAGGTTTTACCTCTATCGTTTTTAAAATCATCAAAAACTGGTGTTCAGTACTGTCTACATTAATTTTAAGTCTGGTTAAAAAATTGGATTTTTGTGTAATTTAATTTAAACAAATAATGTTGTTATTGCAATGTGATAAGGTAATTTTTTGTGTTTTTGTATTTCACAATATCAGTCGTCATCTAGCTCAATTTTAGAAAAAACAACCAGTCCAGTTTGGAGACCACCATTTTGTTGATTCTAAATACATATATGCACTCCACTCATTTTCAGCCATTTAATCTACGAATAGTGAATATAGAATGTCAGCACTCACTTGTACCTGTGTTTGACAACAACAGAATAATAATTTGCTAACAGTCTTAAGGTCCAAAAATAACTGACTAATAGAAAAAGGACATTTTAGAACACAAAATTCCTAAAACAATTAAGGACAGCAAATGAGAGTTCTAACTTCAAGTGGTGACAGACATCATCTCAACATCTACCCCGATATCAGATATGTTTTTTATAATCGAATACTAGATTTAACTGTGCATCCATTAACTGTGATTTGAGTTTATACTGTTTATATCTGCAAGTCAGATTTTTTACTATTCCACTTCAGCTGTGTCTGTCTAGATATCTTGTATCCTTATTTATGCAAGTTGGCAATAACAGTGCAGATGTTTGCAATTCTAAGTATTAAGTAGTAACAGCAATCTGTCTTGGTATTACTGCCTATGACCCCAAGTTGATTCCATCTTATTATGTAAATCTATTTTGAACTGTATATTTTTTGAATGATACTTCCAGCCATGGCCGACTCTACACTAGGCCGGAGCCTTAGATGTGGCAACGTGGCTTAGCTGTCAAATAGTGGGCCTATAGTTTCAGAATAATTATTACATTTTATATGTATTAGAATTCATCTCGGTTAATAAATTAAGAAAAATACTTTTTAGAACTACTACTACTAATACCACTTACATCTGATGTCTGGTTCATCGTAGTCAAACACTACAAAATAAAAATAAAGGCAACCTGTTTCCTGCTGCCACTTCCACTTAAATGAACACTCAATTTACTTCGTAAATTGTCACTTGAGCTAGAAAAATTCACTATTAGGTCACTGTGAAGCCATTCCTGCTGGTCTTGATTCCCTTTCACTATCTTTTCGTAGGTATGCCCAGATGAGTTCTATTAACTGTATTTTTCTGTGATATTTGGGAGGTCCAGAAAACATTGTAGGTACCACATTGTGCTTTAAAATAGGTCTTATCCTTTGAAATGTTTGTAAAGTATTGTCTTTATTCTTATAAATATAACCAGCCCATACGAGGAATACCGTTCACCCACTTCTGTTTATGTCCTTTATTGGAAGCACAATTGCTAATTAACACTCAATTTACTTTGTAAATTGTCACTTGAGCTAGAAAAATTCACTATTAGGTCACTGTGAAGCCTTTCTTGCTGGTCTTGATTCCCTTTCACTATCAAATCTTTTCGTAGGTATGCCCAGATGCATGCCCAGATGAGTTCTATTAACTGTATTTTTCTGTGATATTTGGGAGGTCCAGAAAACATTGTAGGTACCACATTGTGCTTTAAAATAGGTTTATCCTTTGAAATGTTTGTAAAGTATTGTCTTTATTCTTATAAATATAACCAGCCCATACGAGGAATACCGTTCACGCACTTCTGTTTGTCCTTTATTGGAAGCACAATTGCTAGTGCAACCTGGTACTACATACACACTTTGCAGGCATCTGTTTATCTTTATAGTTTCGTTTGTGCAGGTAAATAATTAGAAACACATTAAAAATCACCTTCCACTCTTCTTGTTTACTCTGGAATGTAATGGTTGGTATGTCCTTTATTGGAAGCACAATGGCAAGTGCTCCCGGTACTACACACTTTGCAGGCATCTTTTTATCTTTATAGTTTCGTTTGTGCAGGTAAATAATTAGAGACACATTAAAAATCACCTTCCAATCTCCTTTTTTGCTCTGGAAGATTACACTAATAACTTAACAATAAATAAAAGCTCGGTCCCCGATTCAGTGTTGCCATATTTCAATGCTCCGGCCTAGTGAGTAGAGTCGGCCATGTTCCAGCAAATTACCATATGAAAGTTAATTTTAATTGTGTAAATATTGCTAAGGTCTAACTAGCCCTGTTCCAACCCTTGGACGGTCTTTGACTTTGCATTTAAATATAGCGGGAAGCCATATTGTCAGGAATATTATTTAGGAAACGCTTTGGGTGGCAGTGAAAAATACCAGACAGATAGCCGGGCTACGTTCTATTTTTACGTTTTTAATTATTTAAAAACCTTATTTTGGACCCAGTGTTATATAGCTTATATTTAAGTTTTCCTCAGAGCTTTAAAATAATATTGTAACATTAGGCCATCGCTTCTAGGTGCATATAAAATTTATTGAATGCCAGTCTTCCTTTTTTGTTGTAAAACATTCGTGATTCAGAGGACACTTAATTTGAATGATGGCCTAAAGTTGCTGACTAAGTCCTCTAAGAAATTGCAGAGTATTACTGAAAAGTGTCACTTTGCATTTGTAATAGCTGCTTTTACAATATATTTTGTGTCTTATGAGTGATATCCTGTATTTTCGTGATTAAACAATAGGTATCTGTCCCAGTGATGACCAGTGTATGAGTTCCCACCCATTTTCTGCAAATTATTACGATTTTGCATTTGTATAATATATAGAGTTTAGGACCTTCTAAAAACCAGAACTGTCACAACAGCAGTTGCATTTAGTGGCGTGCAGTGTGACTGGTAATACACAAAGCTTGTATATTTGAAGCCATTTCAGCCTGGATAATCAGCGATAACTGATAGTGCTCAACATACTGACATTACATCTAAAAACAATATGTTTACGCTCACTAGCTTAACTAACCTATACTTCAATAAAGGTAACCGTGCTTGCATACTGTGTTATACAAATATTGCATTGATTCTGCTTAAGCTTCTAATGGCACTTACAAATACATGTATGGATCAATTTCACAAAGCTCTACTGTACGACGCTTAATATTAAGCCTGATTTTTATTTAATTCCCCGTGTTGTGAGAGTACTGGTTTAACGTTTCTATTCAGAAATAAAATTCAAGAATCTTTGACTCCTGATTGACCCTGCGCCACATACATCTCTTTTTATTTTTATTTTGTATCCGCAAACTCACAAAACTGCTTGAGTTATTCTAATCACTTGAAAATACTAATAACCACCATTAAAACGATTTCCTTATGCACACAATTGGACAAAGGACCTTTAACCAGTCGTTTGTTTATGCTGTAATGTCAATAAATCTTATCAAAATTTCTCATTATTTCCGTTTTGAGCTTATGAACGCAGGTTATATAAAGGAAGAATCAAAGTTCTAGTTGTGTCTGAATTTTAGCTCGAAATATCGAATAGCAAATGTTTGCATTGAACCTTTGTTGCACTGTATAAGTTTGCCATTGGCACCATAGGTACTATATTATGAACATGTGATATGTTGTGCATATTCTTTGCGACACAAATACTTTTATATACTTCTATAAAAAAAGAAAAATTTTGTACATATAGATATTATCGAAAGGTTTTTTATTCCTTTTTATGTATTGAACAGGAATTTATTTCAGGACTTTGTATGTAGTGAGGTTATTCGTGTTGAACTATACATACGCGTTTCTTTTTTACAATAACAATTTATGAATTTCTGGGCTTGTCTACCAAAAAAAAAATTACTACTATCTGTGTTTGTTAACATTAGTCAAAATTATATTTTTAAGATAATTGATTTGTTTTATTTTCTGCCCTTTCACCAGGCCAGTGGTTGTGTAACAAAAACTCGCAATTGAAATCCGAACACCTAGAAAAAAAAAGGTTATTCGCGATAAAAATGTGTGCACAGCTTAGCAGTACCCTCTCTGGTACACATTTAAAGCTGCGTACACCTCTGAGGGCACATAAGTTGAGAAGACACATACTGTGTGGCCAAGGTAAATTGAACAGCCAAAAGAATGCAAAGAATGCGGTGAGAGAAGTGAGGACGTTGCGATAACTCCTAATAATTTCAGCCTATTTCCTTCTTTTACGACTTGTTTTATTATACAGGGTGGACCAATAGTGCGTGGACGGAGGATTGCGGGCTTAATAAAAAATATTTCAAAAATCTGTTACTTGATCATGGTAGGGACCCTTGAGGGCTATAACGTAAAAATATTTTCACTTAAATTTTGACGTTTATACAGGGTGATTCATATCAAACTTACATTTTTTTGAATGGAACCCCCTATATATTATTGCATATTTGGATTCCTTGGTCAATTCTAGTGTGACTTTATGTATCATACATGGAACTTTAAACGAACCGTTTAGGCGCAAATCACCATTTTTGGTATAAGTAGGTATCAGAAAAAAATTGACTATCGCAGCGATTATAAAACTTAGAAGGCCGTGACTTTGCGGTACGACTAAGCATGAAATGCGACACCTTAGGTCGGACGGCTAAATTTGAATTCTATTTTTACTTGGAGAAATCAGAGGATAAATTAAGGAAACTTCAATCACAGATAACTTGATTTTTTCAAATGGGAATGCCTATTTTGGTTTAAAGAATCAAATGTAAAATTTGATTACCTTTCTAACGATATAGCATTCTTGATATCAATCTTTTTTGGTTTTCGTTTTATTTCAAATTTTCTGTCAAATCGGTGTTTTTCAACTTTCCTGCATGCAAGCAACCTAGCAGGCCATGAAAAATAAACAAAAGCTCATTAATATGGAAGAAAGCAACTAACTCAGTAGAAAAATGCAAACAAACTAGAGCAGCGAGGCAAGATTAAGGAAATTCCTTACAACATATTAGCTCTAACCAGAAACAATAGCGGTAACAAGAACGCTCATTTTTGACAGCCTACTAGCAATAAGCCAATTTCCAAAGTCAGTAAAAAAATATCTAATCAAAGGAAAACTACTAGTGATTGTTGCTGGCAGTAGAGTATCTATGTCTTCTGAATAAATTTAAATAAATTTTCACATTTAATGCTAAAAAAAAAGTAGCTATTTCCGTAAGTCAAAAGTAATGATACCTCTGACTGGAACCCTTCAAATTCTTCAGTAGGAACTTCTACTTATTAGCAAAAACCGCGGAAAATGAAACTTGTATTGCAGTCTGTTTGAATTGTAAAACATAAATTAGTTTGCAGAAAACTACATGAAATGATCACAATTACAACATAGCGTAATTAAAAAATTCTAGCAATTATTTCAATAGATGTTCAGAATGCTCCAGTTGGAGATATCTTTACTTTTGACTTAACTAAACGGAAATGACTATTTTTCTTATCCCATTAAATGTGAAATTTCATTCTAAACATGTTAGACTGTAAGCAAAAATCGCTGGTAGTTTTCCTTTTGTCTCAAAATTTTTAATCGTTTTGGAAAGTTGTCAAGCTCTAGTAGACCTCAGTAGCTAGTAGGCTGTGAAAAACTAACACTTCTGTAATACCCCAGCTACTCATTGACATTAGATATCTTGCCGCTGTTGTATCCGGTTAGAGCTGATGTGTTGTAAGGAATTTTCATAATCTTGCCTCGTTAATCTAGTTAGTTTGCATCTTTCTACTAAGTTAGTTGGTTTCTTCCATATTATAATAATAATAATAATAATAAACGTCTTTATTCGTCATCCATATAATTCACATACAAGAGCAGTACATTTAAACAGAAGAAATGTAGATGACGAATGGGCGAAGTTCAGCCGTAGACCACAGGTGATGCACTTCTGTTCTACCACTTGACCCCTCGGCCTATTAACGGCCTTTTGTTTATTTTTCATGGCCTGCTAGGTTGCTTGCACGCAGGAAAATTGAAAAACACCGATTTTACTGAAAACTTGAAATAAAATGAAAACCAAAATAGATTGATATCAAGAATGCTATATCGTTAGAAAGGTAATCAAATTTTACATTTGATTCTTTGAGCCAAAATAGGTATTCCCATCTGTAAAAATCAAGTTATCTGTGATTGAAGTTTCCTTAATTTATCCTCTGACTTCTCCAAGTAAAAAAAGAATTCAAATTTAGCCGTCTGACCTAAGGTGACGCATTTCATGCTTAGTCATACCGCAAAGTCACGGCCTTCTGCGTTTTATAATCGCTGCGATAGTCAATTTTTTTCTGATACCTACTTATACCAAAAGTGGTGATTTGTGCCTAAACGGTTCATTTAAAGTTCCATGTATGATACATAAGGTCACATTAGAATTGACCAAGGAATCCAAATATGCAATAATATATAGAAGGTTCCATTCAAAAAAAGCAAGTTTGATATGAATCACCTTGTATAAACGTCAAAATTTAAGTGAAAATATTTTTAGGTTATAGCCCTCAAGGGTCCCAACCATGATCAAGTGACAGATTTATGAAATATTTCTTAGTAAGCCCACAACCCTCCGTCCACGCACTATTGGCCCACCCTGTATACAGGGTGAGTTTTTAGTACCGGCTCGGTCGATAACTCCACTACTGTAGACGATGACAAAAAAAGTCGTATATAAAAGTTGTAGCCACTGATATGATCCTTGCTCAGAAAATATTTAGATTTATACAGGGTGATCCATAATTACGTGGTGATGCAAACATGCATTTTTTTAAATGACACGCCCTATATATAATTAATTCCATATTCAAATTCTACTAGTGATTTCCGTTCTTCCAATATAGGGTATTGTTACATTATACTGGATATTTCAAAAGTTATGATCATTTTTATATAAAAATCGCTGTCAAAAAATCAAAAAGTGATGAATCAAAAATCATTTTTTTACACGGATGAATAAAAAATATTCTCGAAGTTCTAAAATCGGCTATAAAAGAAGCCCGCGACGCATTTTCGTATACAGGGTGATGTCGAATGCAAAATCTAGATTTTCTCTCCCTTTTTAGATGTAACCCCCAATATTTTATTATACCAAAGAATTGCTTTTAATATGCTCTTTCATCTTTGTATAGCACTTGTTATGGCTGCATTCATTAGTTTCTGAGATATTTCGATTTTTCTACAAATTTTAAGTATACCTTCTATTTGTTTACTAAAATTTATTTTGAGAAAATACTATAAAATTTTATGTTTGCTTAACAAACAACTAAGATATAAGGCCATAATAGTACTTAATCAAGTCAAAACACTCAATTAACGAAATATTATAGGTCATGCGTGCTGAGGAAACAATTTTATAGACGTCATGCATAATTATCAAGCAGATCTATCAAGTAGACTATGAAATGTTAAACGACACAGTCCTAATAAAACGGTTCTTCAATCTTTCAAACGCATTAGCTTTAGAGTGCCTCCGTTCTGGACATTGCTGTTCATAGTTAATATATTCTAGAGGCATGTAGGCAATTTCTCAAAGATTGTCCTAAATACCCTCAACCGAAAAAATAATTTTTAAAGCTCGTTTTTCACACAGTACGAAATTATTGAGCAGGTTATGAAAACTGTCAATTTTTCAAAGCCTACCTGATCAATTTGCTTGATAATTATGCATCACGCCTACAAAATTGTTTCCTCAGTATACTTGACTTTATTATCTCGATGATTCAGGGTTTTGACTTGATCAAATACTATCATGACCTTATAATATAGTTGTCCTTAAATAAAAAACAAATTCGAACCCCCTAAACCCCCATTATATACGGCCCTGCGAACTGCGCCTTCCTTGGCACACCTGTCAGCCCTCTCGTTACCACTCACTCCTGTGTGACTAGGCACCCAAGATCCGAGATAATGTTACCTTCTTGATCTTCGCCAGTGTCTTTAGGTTAGGGTATTGTGACAGTCTGGCAGTCCCACATTATTTTTGAAGTATAGCGCAATTACTTGCCAAGGCCATCAGACTCGCCCGGCTGTCTGTGTTTACATAGAATAGATAGTATTTGTGCTGTATCCTGCTTTATCTCATCATCATAGTCACAATGTCTTAAACAGACATGTTGTGAACTCGTAAAATGCATTAAGTCGGAGCTAGAGTGTTGCCGACACCAATATTATCAATAGTTTTGAGAACTGTAGCTCGCCATCGTTCGCGATTTACTGTCAGTTCAGTGGCGCTCTTGATACTCATATCTAGCAACTGTTTCGTCGTATCCACCCAGCGTGTAGGGGAACAGCCACGACGCCGCCCACTCGGGGCGTGACCCTGAACTACAAGTTTCTCCATATTATCGCTTCTGTGAATATGTCCGAAGAATGTAAGCATTCTCATCGACACAATGGAGGATAGTCTTTGGATTACCGAGCTCATCCAGTATGGAAACATTAGTTCGATAGGCGGTATAAGGAATTCTCAGCATTCTCCTCCACGTCCACATTTCAAAAGCATCTATGCGAGCTCGATCTGCCTTTTTAACAGTCCAACTTTCCGAGGCATACTTTAAAAATATGGAGAACACAAGATACTGGACCAGTAACATTTTGGTAGCTTTAGTGATGTTAAGGTCACGCCATATTTTAGTAAGCTGTGTCATGGCCACCCGTGCCTGTTGAATGCGCCGTCGAATCTCATTCTCACAGCTACCTGAATTGTCGATCAAAGAACTGAGGTACACAAAACTTTGAACTACCTCACAACGGCCTATTGACTTTATTGCTCGATGATTGCCATGCTCTCTATCTACGATAATAACCTTGGTCTTGTTGTAGTTAATACCAAGACCATATGCTGCACTGTGTTGTTCTAAAACGTTCAATAGAGCTACTAGTTCTCCTGAGAAGCAGCAATAAGGGTTGTATCGTCAGCAAATCTTAAGTTAGATATTTTGCTTCCGCCAATAGTTATACCGCCATTCTAGTTGTCGAATATCTGTGTTTATCTAGCGCATCTCAAAATTGCGGCTATTTCTGCTTAGAAAACGGTATGCAATCTACCTAGGCGGATACTTCCACGTTCCGTCCGGGCCTACCACCGTATTTGATTCCTCCTGTACCTGATGATTTTTTGGAGCCATCAGTGTACCAGGTGATACCATTCGACATAAGTCGAGATTGAGCCCCCGGTATCCACAACTCTTGGCATCCCGAGTATGTCGCATTTTTTTTATTATAGAGGGTTTAGGAAATCGGCTTGATCGCAAGGACAGAAACACTCGCACACCCGGAAGTGTGTGTGTGAGAGAGAGAGAGAGACTGCCCGCCCGACGTTGAACCAGCTTGAGTCCTCTGATGTCATGTCCAACGGATGCAAATGCGTCCATCACCACGGCCCGACCGGCTAAAACCCGTTCCCTCTTTTCTTACCTCTGCTCAATCTCCATCTGCACCGGGCATCATCGTGAACGATATTCTTCGCAGTGCAAGATGAGTTAAGTATGCTTTTCTTCTCCTTCTTACTACATGTCCCTACGTTCCTCCGCTTCTTTCGATTTTCCAGCGTTGCTCGCTCGACATCATTATAGGCACCATGTCCTCTGAGGTCAGGTCCGCAGGCAGGTTCGCTCTCGCTTTCTGCCTGTAACCGGACCATCTGTCACACTAAAGTGGGGTGTGCTCGACTGTGTTGCTCTGGCCGCAATGTCGACAACGATCGTCCGTCGCTCGCCCTATTTTGTTCCTACATACCCGAAAGGGACCGTGGCCCGACAACGCCTGTGTTAGGTCCAGGTTGTCCTGTGCCTACACTCTGCCCATTCTCGTATATTTGGAATCAGGCACTTAGTCCACTGCGCCACCTCCGTTCTCCGTTGTACTGGATCAGATTTCCTGCCACTCGTCCATTGTTTTCTGCCTGGCGGTCCTCAGCCGCTCTGGCAAAGCACCTTCCGCGATATACATATGGCTCCTCTCCTTGACCAACAAATGCAGTGGCGGTATCGCTGTTATAACCTGCAGCGCTTTGGTAGAGACAGTACGATACGCACTGGCCACCTTCAGTAGCGACTTCCTTTGCACCCTGTCTACGGTTTGCTGATGCGTTTTCCTCTCCATCGCTTTATACCATACTGGAGCTCCATATAACATAACTGAGTGGATAACTCCGTTCAAGATCTGTCTCTTCCTCATACTTGGACCGCCAATGTTTGGCATTACACGTGACAGTAGTGCCGCCTTTCTTTCTGCTTTCACCGCAGTTCTCTTTATATGTTCGTTGAAACATCGTTCGTTGTCTACGGTAATCCCCAAGTACATTATCGATTCGCTGGGTACTATTTGCACCCCTCTAAGACAGAATCTCACTTGGTTTCTAGTGGTCCTAGAACCCCGGAGAATGACCGCCTCAGTTTTGCTTGGTGCGAGCTGAAGTTGGTGCTTGGACATCCACTCATCTATATTTCTCAGCGCCTCGTTTGTCGTTTGCATCAAACTTTTTTCGTCTCTCGTGGATGCTACCAGAGCAAGGTCATCCGCGAACGCCACAGTCTTTGTGTTTCGAGGAAGAGCTATCCTTAAAACCCCATCATACAGGACATTCCAGAGAAGAGGACCCAACGACGATCCCTGTGGAACGCCTGTAGACATCTCCAGCTCTACGTTTGCTATTTTTATAGCTCTGTCACTAAAATAGCTGCCGTTCAGGTTTAGTAAATAGCTCGGTATGCCACGTTTATTCAACTCCTCCATTATGATGCCTCACGACGCCGTGTTAAAGGCATTTTGCACATCAAATGTCACCAGTGCTCCCCATTTATTGTCAAGGGGTATGGGGTAGCAGCAGTACCTCCAATGCTGCTGTTGGTGTACCTTTCATGACCTTTGAGACGAGACTGTTGAGTACCTGCTGTACGATCATCCAGCTGTCTTATCAAAGCGAGAATCCATTCTAGGAGAACACTGGCCTTCCATGACCAAGTTAAGGGGAATCCTCCCTTTAATATTAGGTTGGACTGACTGAGCACTCAGTTCTGAGGGCCTCAGGAGGATGTACAAGGCGTCTAATGGGGCCTAAGTGCTGTGATCTTGGCAGATCACTCTCCTTCCAATATAGAACCAGACCAGGGAAAGTTTCACAATGAAAACAGCAATATGAAGACCAAAAAAAACGTATTTAGCACTGTAGCGCCCTCGAATTCATGTCCGGACTAAAAAATAAGTGTCCGGGTAACAACGTGACGCGCCCTCTAGATCTTGATTTGGTCGCTCCTTTCTTCGTAAGTAGCGCGACAAAGTAACGTTGCAATAGATACGCTCCATCATTATACCTCTAGGGACTTTTAAAGTTTAATTTCTACTGTCAAAGACTCACCGTTCTGTCGTACTAATAAAATAAACAATGGCGTTCACTGGGTAGAGATGATATGGTGAATTTTGTTTTTGTTATGGTTTCGGAGGAGTTCCTCAATTTCCTACTTTTCACTACAATATGTGGGTAAACACAGACAATAAATCAGTATCAAAATGAGGCTAAACATATCAACATATTGAGTGTACATAGGTTCGGTAGAATGTAAAAATGGCTTCTAATTCATACAGGTATTCAATCAATATCACAAAATCGACACACCCCAGCTAATATTTAATACTGTTTCAGGGTTGAATGGGTCGAAATAATCGAGCCGAAGACCCAAGAACATATGTACGCGAACTTGGCCACCGGAGAATGTGTATGGGATCCTCCAGAAGGAGTGCCTGTCAAACGAACTGATTCAAACCAGTGGTGGGAACTTTTCGATCAAAACACCGCCAGATTTTACTATTATAATGCTACTTCCCAGAGAACAGTCTGGCATAAACCAGCTAACTGTGATATTATCCCACTGGCTAAGCTCCAGACCTTAAAACACAACACTGATTGTACTCCAGCTGCAGTGACAAGTCACCAATCTACACAAACAGGACATCATTCAGAAAGAGGGCAAGTTCTTAGCTTATCTGCAAGTACTCCGCAGCTTAGGCGTAAACCAAATGACCTATGTCGTAGCAGTAGTTTTAGCCAAAGAGGAGCTGAAGCTCCATTATACTCAAACTGGCACGATTCTCATTTGTTGCCTTTAGAGCACTTCTTACTGAACAACAGCAGGGACTCTGACAGTGATCATTCAGATAGTGGAAGTGAATCTTTAACTGGACATGAACCTGATAATGAAGATTCAGATCAGTCGGAAGGCAGCTATTTGCCCCATAGATTATCCCACAGACCAGTGGAGTACCTCAATTTACCTGCAGCTGCTGCCAGAGACACTAGAGATAGGGAAAGAGAAGCTAAAGAGGTGAAGACTGTTGCACCAATACTTAAGCCTTTGGCAGAACCACCCTTGCAACCAGAAAGAGAGGCTGATATGGAAAAGTTTGCTGTAGATAATCTTAATTTAGGAGGTATTTAGCATTTTTATTTTGATTAGAGGTAGAACTGTAAGTTGTTTTAGTAGATTACAATAAACACAAATTTTAGATATTTTTTATTGGTATGACCAAACAATCTCTATGCTGTATTTTAACATTTTGGATTGAATTTGGGTCATGTCAGTTATACTTTGAAAAGTTGTGTCATGTTTTAAACACCAAGGGTGTGTAGTGGATTTACATTTAGTATTAGGTGACAATTCCTCCCGGGTTTTGTGGAATTGTCCCGTTTTCAGACGAGCCATCCCGCATTTACACTGTCCCAGAAAATGTCCCAGATTTCATACATTTCTTTTTTGTATACATTTTTTTTAATTTATAAAACAATTTCATCTCCACTTCACGGCTGTCATCACAGCGGAAGATGGAAACACCGCCGTTGACACATCATTTTGACGTCAGATAACCCAAAGCATAAACTTTGACATGTGACGTCACAATAACGCGTCGGCGGCGTTGTTTCTACCTTTAGCTGTGACGTCACACAAGCAGTGTCCGGGCTATCTCTCGTTAGGCTACGCGCCGCGCCGTCCCGCATTGGCGTCAGAAAAAAACGGTCACTTTAATTTAGTAGAAGCAATAGGTAGCTAACTCAACTAACCTACATAATTTCCATGGTTAACTCTAGCATTTTCTTCATTATGACATCTAAAACTAAGTTCATGCTCTCCCAAAAAGCATGTGATATCAATCAACCATCCAAAAATTTCCCAATTTTTTGTTGTTTTTCTTTAAATATTGCACAGGAATTTTTTACTTTTCAAACAACATATAACACAGTCACATGCACATGCAATATTTCCACTATGAGTATGGCCTACTGTTAATTTTTTACAAAAATCAGGACCTCTAGAAATATAGTGTGGCCAAGAATTTTTCATCCTCATATCTCATACAGGAAATGTATCTAAATTCAATTTATTTTTACTATTGCAATTTTTCCTCTGCTACTCCACAACACATTAAAATCCATACTTCTGATTATTTCAGGTAGAGGGCTATTTAGAAGGAAAGCTAGTGTTCGTGACTTGCTGAGTTGGTCAGCTCGAAGTTTACAAAGACCTCTGTTAGCATCAAGTAAGCCAGTAGCTCGCCAAGCTCTAGATATGTTCAGGCAAGTGCAAATGTATATGGGAGATCGTAAAGCTAGGCCTGGTGTGTCACTGAATTCTTTACTGATGGACATTCTTGGTGCTGCACATACTCAATCTCTCCTTAGAGATGAACTGTTTGTTCAACTATGTCGTCAGACAACTGAGAATCCTAGAAAAGAATCTCTTGTAAGAGGATGGGAACTACTCACTATTGCTTTAGCATTTATTCCTCCTAGCCCTGTATTCCAACCTGCTCTCTTGGGATACCTGAATAGGCACAGAGATCCTACATTCTCAAGAGTTTTTCCTGATGTAAATCGATGGCCAATACATGTTCAAGTAAGTAAGAGTGAGAGTAAAACTCAAACCTTAGCCTTATCGAGGGTCTATTTGATAAGTCAGCTCTTGTTTGAAACTCTTGCTTTTTTGGCTGAACAAAATACTATTATACAACAATTTTTAGGTGAACCACTATGCTACAGTGGCCTGCCAAAGGCTAGAGCGTATAGGAGCAGGAGGTAAAAGGACTGCTCGTCGACCAATACTGGATGACATTGAATCTGCTCGCAAGCAAATTTTCCAAGCTAGCTTGTTTGGAAACACTTTGCGAGAAGTGATGCAACTTCAAGCTAGTCGTTGGCCCAACAGAAGACTTCCTTGGCCTTTGGTTGAGCTGTCTCAGCAGGTGAGGAGAAACTCAGTCATTACATAAATCATTTCTACTGAAATAGTTAATCTGATTCTACAGGTGATTATATTTTGCAGCCATTATTTCTTGAAAAATAAAACATATTCCTCTCTGTTTAGTTCCTTTAACCCCACATTATTATGTTTATAAATTTACAGGTGGTCACTCATCCTAACTGACTTTCCAATTTACGTGTTATTTGTTGTTTACTATTGAACATATAAACAATAACTTTGCATGATATTGAGATAGTAAAGCCATGCAAAGTGAACATATTTTTTTACTATGAATCATCATTCTAAATGGTAGTATATCAAAACAGAATGTGTTTACTACCTTTTATTTTCTATAACAAGTGTATTTACATGTCAGGTGTATTTGTTGGTCAGAAAATCAGTATCAACACAGAAGTAGTTAACAAATTTGGCAAGCAGTAATAAATTTATGAATTGCTGGTTCATGGGCTGCAGAATAGCCCTAGAATCACCAGTTCATGGACCATAGTTGTTAAAGCCCTACACGATATAGTAATAAATATGTTTTGACCGCTATATCAGAAATAAGTTTCTCGCTGTATGATTATAGTTGTAGATAATAAGGTAAGTAATTCCAATGTTTCTTTAAGTGACATTTTTCTCACTCTTGATATATTTGCAGAACCCTCAATTTCACATTGATGGAACTAAGTTTAGCAATTTTCGAACTTGATAGAATTTTCCCCAAAAAACTGTCATTAATACTTACAGAACTACTGTCTGAAGTTTTGCAAACTGGCTCTAAATTTAGTTTAATTTGTTTCACTGTCCAACAAAATAGACATCTCACAAAATGAAACTACTATAAATTTTTGGCAAGTTCAAGTGCAACAGGTGTGACAAAAAATAATTCAGAATAAATATTACTATTGATTACCCACAATAATAAATGAACATGCAACATTTAGTTCGAACTGATTTTGATTTCTTGAGTGATGTTGTGTTGAAGATATCTATGGAGGTACTTGTAGAAATCTGATTGCATATTTTTAGCATCTGATTTATTGGCGAGGTGCTAGATATATCAATGTTAAAAATTTCATAATTTAAATTTCTAAGATTAATTTTGGGAATATTGATGTTTAAATACTAAATCACTAAACCACTATCCTTATATTAAATACATTTGATAAGTTGGTAAATAAATATCACAGCCTGTTGAATAGTTGATGGAGTTGGTCATTACTTGATCAAGATCCATACTAATACACCAAGTATTTCATCAGAAATACTTTGTGTATACTTTGTGTAGGTATCAATTATTTGAATCTAAATACCCACAAGATTTGAAAATACTTAGCCCAAAGACACGCTTCAAAAACAAACACAAAATTGACTACTTGACTCGTGGTTTGACTTGCAATTTTAAATTATCCTTAATTCTTTATTTTTTTCTTCCAAACGTATCAAAACTATAAGCTAAGGTGCATTACTTTTATAGGCGTGGTGTTTCCTTAAAATTGATCAAAGACTCTATTTTGGGGCGCAGAGTACAAAAATATATTAAAAACAAGAACAATCGTGAAGGTCATTGAATATTTCAGCATTCAGTAGCATATTATTTGCTATTTTTCAAAAACATAACCTATATACTTACTATATATACGAAGTTTTTTCAAATTCTCCATATTTTGTGACATGGATCCCAGGAATTCAATAAACTTGATGTCAAACACATAATTTACAAGATACTTCTCAATATTAAAAAAAAATTAGATTTAGAATACAGTCTGAATTTTAAAAATGATGGAACTAGCATATTTTGACAGCTTCGGGAACTTTCGCGCCATCAATATGACGCTGTTGCCGGGTGTAGTTTAAAACGCAAGATTTACGAAAGACTGGTTAGAACGTTTTCGTTTAAAAAAATGTTTCGTAAACAACTTCGTAAATGAATCATAATGGAATGAACACTATTAAATTCTATGTTTATGTGTTCTGAATCCATTATACAGGGTGTTGCAAGCAATTTATAATGTTTGTATAACCATTCAGTCAATTTGCAGTTAGACGTGTCTTTTCTTGTCAAATATTTCGTACTTTGATGAAAGCTACAAGATGGCCGAAACGTCAATAAAGGGTTGACATTTAAGCATAGCTGTTTTATCACAGTTCACTTTCTATCGCTGTTGCAGACAATTTTATGGAACAAAATATTTTTTTACTATTTATACTGCTAGAAAATCTGTATTTCTAATTTTTTCCAGATTGAAATATAGTAGGTTGGAATCTCAGCTTAACGGTGAAAAATCTATCTGCCGTACTTTCCTAAAAAATGATGAATATGCTCAAACTAAATACCTGATTTTTAATACTAATGTATCAATTTCCAGTAAATTCAGAGGCTTCAAAGTGGATAACAAATTACACAAATAGTTATATGGTTTTGAAACTATTAAAACTGATAAATATAAACATAACCGCAAATTCAGAACAAGGTCTGGCAACACCGCAAGAATCTTTAGGAATAAAGTTTTAGAACGAAATTCAAACGTCATTATGTGTATTTTGCATTAGCAAATAAAGGTCAAAAAAGATAATAATTGCACAAAAACTATTCAACGGAATGAAATATATCGTAAATAACCTAGAATTGCATTTATACACACCACAATGTATAAACATCAAAACAATTACAAAAACGGTCGTCCAATATATACCTACCTTTAAATTGACAACTCTAATCATGATTTGAGTTGTACTTTTTGATAAACCTAGCTTTATTTTTTCGTTGATACCTATACATTGAAACAAGCTTCAAGCTGTAAAATACCTTCTATCAGTATCTCGATACGACTATTTTTCCAGTTACTGCTTCTCAAAGATCACTAAAGGCCTTTTTGAGGAGTGGAACATAAACATTATGATGATAACTTGCAAATTCTACTTGTATGAGGAGACTTACCGAGACTAGACGCTAGACTCTCTGGCCACGGCTGCGATAACTATTAAAAAAGACCATATTGATCAAAAACATCCACTTTAAACCCTTGTTATAGCTTACCGATAATAGGAAACTCCCAAGCCTTGTAACCAACAGAATGGTCATCACGAAAATTCGAGGAGTTTTTGTGTCCCGCACCTTTCCGCTACACAATAATAACGGCAAACACTCTCACAAGGCGTTTTTGATTATTGTGATGATTGTAATCAAAGTTTTGTGGAACTTACTGTGAGAAACTTCCAAAAAATGCAAGACCGGTCGCGCACACACACATCTTCGTCTTCTGTCAAACAATACTGAAGTCTGAATGAAGTGTTAAAAACTCATAACAAACAAGTAGGCTGTGCGCTGTGCATTCTCAGCGGTCGTCAAAGCAAGCAGAAGGGAAACTGTTTGAATTTTTTGTCTATTTACTTTTTTGCCGACATCTTTATTACGATTGATCTTTTCAGTATTACAAAAAAATTCATATGCTAGGTACGAAGATACAGGGCGATAATGATATAGAATTTAGAAACATTAAAAAATGGAAAGCTAGTTGCACTTATCCTGCCAAACGCGGGGGGGGGGGTTAGATTTTGTGAACTAGTTAAAAAAATATGTCGGAGAAAATCAGTTTTTGGGGAAAAAATTGTGTCAAGTAGTCTGACTCGGTATTACTTACACATTCACAGTGGAAAGAGCCATATACCTTAAGTTTAGATAATACATATTTACTAATCATCCCGGGAATAAGGGACGATTGGATGAGAGGAAAAGTCTAATTTTGATGTTAGTAGATGTTTCATTATTAGATTATACTTATACCTACACTTTCCAGGTATTGAAATAGCAAAATTCTTGTATTCGTATTTTTTAGCAATGATTTTGATGTTGGTAGATGTTTATCCACCATTAGGTACATTATTATTAAGGTTGAGTGGAAAACCAGTAAGCCAAATCCTTGTACTTTGATGATACTGAAGCTGAACTCCACTTTTTAAATGTATTTTCAATGTATTTCTATATTATATTTATTACTATTACTACTACTATGATACTTATTATTCAAACAAGATAATTCCTATATTTTTCATATTTCTTTATAATAATAATAATTTATAATTTAACGAATCTGTATAAAAGACATACATTGCACAATAAGGTAAATAAATGGTAGAACCCACTGAAGGTGATAACTTTGTGCGTGGGAGAAACCTATGATATTACCATAAATTAAACATTAAATTAAAAAAGCTCACGGTAGAACAAAACTGTATGTATACATATATATGCATGCAATCATAATTTTCTCAGACCAGAATTCAGAAAAAACATTTCTCTCAAGAAAAAAGAAGTCTGAAACCGAACTTGCTCAATATTCCTCATTTCATGTGTCAGAAGTCTTGGTAAACTCACAATCCATCCTTTGCACTTTTTTTTAAATAGCTGTATGGAATTTATAGATTTTTAGATATTCTGGTATAGTATTATAACGCAGTGGGCCCAATAATAAGAACGACATCTGGAGGACATTTTTTACAGGTTTGGGTGTGCTTTCTGTCGGTGCTTTAAAATAAGCAATTTTTTCAAACAATGTATTTTTCTGTAAACAGAAACAGATTAAAAAAAGTAATTCTGGACTTGTGTATCATGACGTATCTAGTCTGTTTATGTTTAGTTTCTTGCTCGAATTTTTGACTTATATATCAGGCATTGTACCCGTCAATTAGTGCACTAGGCACTTTCAGTTTATCTTATTAGTTAATTCTAAATTGACAAATCCGAAGATTTGCGTTCATAATAATGTGCCACTTTTAGGTTTTACCAATTTAAAATTAACAACGATAAACATCTGGCAGGTTGCAATGCGTAATCGATAAGACAGGAATCCGAGCAAAAAACTGGACATAAACAGACTATAGGTACGCCACGATACACAAGTCCAGACCTCAGAGTAACAACTGAACATAGAGGTAGTAAACAACTAATTCTAATAATAATCGACCACCAGATACGGCAATCATAATTGTTTAATATCGTCTTAGTTGTATAGTATCCATAAATATTCCATTCTACGTTAAAAAAGACGGTATTTTGATGGTTCAGAAATTATTACAGCAAAATCAATAGATATGTTGACCTCTACTGCGTTACTGTATACTTTTTCATCATAAACGCAAATTCTGAAGTCTTGCGTAATTTTGAGGAGCTGGCAACGCCACATGCCCTCAACTGTCAAACGTTTGCTTTGTTTATTGTTTGTGCGTCTTTTATGCTTGGTCAGTAAAATCGAATTCGCTATTTGTTGGTAAATGTAGTGAAGCTTTACGGATTTACTGTGCTATATTCGAGTGTAGTTTAACAGTTTTTCGAGATGGGACAGTACAGAGCAGTGTTTGTAACATGGGTTGCATTGGAAGAATTTTCAGGTTAGTTGGCAATGTTTGGGTCTGAAGTGTCAAAAGATGATGGCTTTGAGCACGCCATGCTGAAGTGGTTTGTTTACTACCTCTATGTTCAGTTTTTACTCTGAGGTCCAGACTTACTTTTTTTGATTATGTATCTCGCTTATTTTTCAGTTTTCGGAAACATTTATTTGAAAAAGTTGTTTATTTTAGCGACATCTATACACAGTTTAAAAAAAGTATCAACTTAGGAATCACCCTGTATACTATCTAGGATTCTTAATAGCAGAATTCATGGATTTTTCGTAGTTTTTAACAATAATTTTCGTGTTGGACTAGGTTATCATTCAACATTTAAATATTATTATAAAGCTACAGATACACATGCTCATAAATAGCATGCTCACAATTAGCATGCTACTGTCACTGACACATCCGGTTCTTTAGCATGCTCGGAACTAGCATGCTTATTCCGAGCAAGGCGCGTATACACATGTTACGAAGTAGCATTGCTCATTAATAGCATGCTTTTTAAGCATGTATATCTGTACCTTCAGGGTTGAGTGGAAGACCAGCAAGCTAAATCCCTGTAATCTGATGATTCTGAACTCCGCCTTTTGGAATGTGTTTCCAATATATTCGGATTTTCGTATTTTTTAACAATGATTTTGATGTTGATATACGTTTATCCATCATTACATTATTATTATGTACTATTGAGATAGCAGAATTCTATTCAGATATCGCGAAATTAGAATTCCTGTATTTCTCGTATTCTTTAAACAATAATTTTGGTGTTGGAATACGTTCATTCATCATTACATTATTGTTGAGGTTGAGTGAAATACCAGTAAGCCAAATCCCTGGACTTTGGTGATGCTGAACTCCGCCTTTTAAAATGTATTTTCAATATGTTTCAATAAAGTTACTACTACTACTTTCTGGGTATTGAAATAGCAGAATTTCTATATTTTTGTACTTCTTTTAACAATGATTTTGATGTTGGTATACGTTTATCCATCATTACATTATTATTATTATGTACTATTGAGATAGCAGAATTCTATTCAGATATCGCGAAATTAGAATTCCTGTATTTCTCGTATTGTTTAAACAATAATTTTGGTGTTGGAATGTGTTCATTCATTATTACATTATTGTTGTGGTTAAGTGAAATACCAGTAAGCCAAATCCCTGGACTTTGGTGATGCTGAACTCCGCCTTTTAAAATGTATTTTCAATATATTTCAATAAAGTCACTACTACTACTTTCCGGGTATTGAAACAGCAAAATTCCTATATTTTTGTACTTTTTTTAATAATGATTTTGATGTTGGTATACGTTTATTCATCCTTAGATTATTACTAGGTTGACTGGGAGAGCAGTAAGCCAAATCCCTGGACTTTGGTAATGCTGAACCCCGCCTTTTAAAATGTATTTTCAGTATATTTCAATAAAGTTACTACTACTACTTTCCGAGTATTGAAATAGCAGAATTCCTATATTTTTGTACTTTTTTTAACAATGATTTTGATGTTGGTATACGTTTATTCATCCTTACATTATTACTAGGTTGACTGGGAGAACAGTAAGCCAAATTCCTGTACTTTGGTGATGCTGAACTCCGCCTTTTAAAATATATTCCCAAGATATTGCAATAAAGTTACTGCTACTACTTTCCGGGTATTGAAATAGCAGAATTCCTATATTTTTGTACTTTTTTTAACAATGATTTTCATGTTGGTATACGTTTATTCATCCTTACATTATTACTAGGTTGACTGGGAGAACAGTAAGCCAAATTCCTGTACTTTGGTGATGCTGAACTCCGCCTTTTAAAATGTATTTTCAATATATTTCAATAAAGTTACTACTACTACTTTCCGGGTATTGAAACAGCAGAATTCCTATATTTTTGTACTTTTTTTAACAACGATTTTGATGTTGGTATACGTTTATTCGTCCTTACATTATTACTAGGTTGACTGGGAGAACAGTAAGCCAAATCCCTGTACTTTGGTGATGGTGATACTGTACTCCACTTTTGAAATGTATTTTCAATATACAGGGTGTCCCACGACGATTAAGACAAGCAATATATCGGAACTGGGCAGCAGTAGAGAATTATAATTTTGGGGGTTTAAATTAGACCAAATATAGTATCTTTTCATGTCATTGTGTCACCCAGTGAGGTATTTGTTTTTGATCACGTGACGTCCGATTTAAAATTTCTAATGGGACGCCCTGTATATGTGTGACTTTTTGTGTTCCTCCCGATAAAACAATTCTAACAAACTGGCACACGTGTGGTCTAAAGTGATTAATTCAAGAGCTACAGGTACTTAAAAGACTGTACTACTACCACTATGACACACAAAGTTATTTAACTGTAGGGGTAAATGTTATGATCAATGGTAGTGGTACCATCCTTTAAGTACCTGTAGCTCTTGGGTGACACAATAAGAAGAAAATATACTATATTTGCTCTAATCTACACCCCCAAAATTATAATTCGCTACTACAGCCCAGTTCCGATATATTGCTTGTCTTAATCGTCGTGGGACACCCTGTATATTACGACTATTTGTTATAGTACCCTTGACGAACAAAGGTAGCGTACTTGAGTATATGCCCTGTATTTGCCAAAGTACCAATATGATATTCACCCTTTGGGTATATACCGGGTGTAAAGCCTTGGGTATTTACCCAAATTTCAAAATACCAAGAATTTGCCCCTCGCTGCTACTACTTACTACTACTATGATATAATTTTCAGGTATCGAAACAACAGAATTCCTATATTTTTCGTATTTATTTAACAATTATTTTGATGTTGATAGGCGTTTCATCATTATTATTATACAGGGTGTTAACGATCTTAGTACATTAGTTTGGAGGAACGACAGATCATGATATTTCGAACCTGAAACCTCAGTACCATTTCACTAATTAACGCATAGTTAAACAGAAAAAAATAAAAAAGTATGACTGCAAAATCACAATCCGACAACATTGGCCAGTATTCGCCCTAGTTTCTGTCAGGTGTTTTTGGAGATATTCACTAGTAAACAAATGTTATTGTCTCTAGCCTTGTTGCCGCATATTCTGTGTTATCAGAAAATGTTGCGATTTTTTTGAAACTTCAAATTTGGGATATTTGTATTATATTTTTGCTACAAGCATTACAATGATGTGTAATGTTCGTACTTTACATAACGGCATTAAGATCGTAAACACCCTGTATACTATTCAAGTATTTTAATAGCAGATTACCTGTATTTTCCGTATTTTCTAACAATTACTTTGATGTAGCAGGCGACAGAAAGGTTCTGCCGGTGCGCCATCTGGTACCCGAAGGTAACGGCAAACGCCTGCTACAACATGCTTCACATGTCTGGTAGACATGAAAGAATTGATGCTCTCTATTTCCGTCAATGGACCTATGGCGCACTGATGATCGCTAATAAGCGTGAAACAGCTGTCTGCGTACTAGTGGATTGACGGAGGTATAGAGCAGGCCTCGTATATCGGCTTTCATATGCAGTAGCATATAGAACCCGCGCTCTCTGGTGACCAAGCGGACGCGCCGTGGCGTCTCACCAAGAAGTCTACTGCTGTTCAGCAGCGATTTCCTTAGGTTGCCGTTACCTTCGGGTACCAGATGGCGCACCGGCAGAACCTTTCTGTCGCCTGCTACAGCATGCTTCACATGTCTGGTAGACATGAAAGAATTGATGCTCTCTATTTCCGTCAATGGACCTATGGCGCACTGATGATCGCTAATAAGCGTGAAACAGCTGTCTGCGTACTGGTGGATTGACGGAGGTATAGAGCAACCCTCATATATAGGCTTTCATATGCAGCAGCATATAGAACCCGCGCTCTCTGGTGACCAAGCGGACGCGCCGTGGCGTCCCACCAAGAAATCTACTGCTGTTCAGCAGCGATTTCCTTGGTTTGCCGTTACCTTCGGGTACCAGATGGCACACCGGCAGAACCTTTCTGCCGCCTGCTACAACATGCTTCACATGTCTGGTAAACATGAAAGAATTGAAGCTCTCTATTTCCGTCAATCGACCTATGGCGCACTGATGATCGCTAATAAGCGTGAAACAGCTGTCTGCGTACTGGTGGATTGACGGAGGTATAGAGCAACCCTCGTAATTACTTTGATGTTGGTAGACCTTTCATCATTGCATAACTATTAAGGTTGAATGGAAGGCCAGTAAGCCAAATCACTGTAGTTTGGTGATGCTGAACTCCATCTTTTGAAATGTACTTTCAATATATTTCTTTTCAGGTATTGAAACAGCAGAATTCCTATATTTTTCGTACTTACGGCTGAAACGTGAGTTATGAAAAATAGGTCAGGCTGTTTGTCTATATGTTTTTTATATATGTTTAAAAGTAGTTTGGTAATCGCTGTATAACTAAATAATCTTAAGATCCAGCGATCAGCTGACTTACAGTATTACAGTATTTTAGCAAGCTTTATATTGATGCTATTTCACCTGACACAGGTGAAATTTAAATCCTCTAGGTATCGCCGGCGATGGTTCCTTTGGGCCTATCCGGGAGGCATTTATACATTCCGTACATGTATACAGCACCTAGCACAATCCCATTGGTCAGATTTGAATTTTGAACCAATAAAACTTCGAGTGCCGTACGTGTGTACGAAATGTAAATCAGTGCCATATGCACTTACGGAATGTAATATAGTTATGCGCATGTCAAATGTATGGTTATGGCTAGACTCTTTGTTTTAATTTTTGCGATTGCGGCGAGACAGGGTGGTTATATGTTTGGAATCGCCATGCATGCTGAAGAAAGTAACCTACTAATTATTATAAATATTTTAAACCGAGTCCTGGAAAATATAGATCAAACCCATTGACTGAGGCCAAAGAAAAAAACATAATCTATCCCAAAATATTAAAACAAATAAACCCAATGCAATTAAATATGGTTCATCCCACTGATTTTATATAATATTGTTGTTTGTTTTGTTATATCCTTTAATGTATTTAATGTTATAAGTAATGTATGTTTTCTTTGCCCACTGAAACTTAATACTTAGTTAACTTAATACACCACATGTTTGCAATTATTACATTTAACATTTCGTAAAAAAAAGACAAAAATTATATATAAGTGCATATGCATATCAGAACTTTTCCTATTCGTCAATACCACCCTTGACCAGAGAGGACAAATCCATCGCTTCTGCTCCTAAAGAAAAAGCAGACATCTTGGGGAAGCTCTTCGCAGCCAATTCTACTGTAGACTTTCAAGGAAGTACTCCGACCACCACCATAAGCGTGAACTCGAGAATGGCAGAGGTCAAATTTCAACATCGAGATGTAAAAAGCATCCTCCAAAAACTGAACACCAACAAAGCTACTGGTCCTGACCAAATTCCAGCCATTGTCCTTAAACGCTGTGCCGATGAGCTTGCACCTATTCTTTGCAAGCTCTTCAAACTTTCGTACCAACGAGGCGTGTTTCCCGCTTCGTGGAAGATTGGCTGCATACAACCCATCCCTAAGAAAGGCAAAAAAACTGATCCCACCAATTATAGACCTGTGGCTCTTCTCAGCATCATGTCTAAGGTCATGGAGACTGTCATTAACACACAGCTCCTGAAATACCTGGACAACAATAACATCATAAATGATCGCCAGTATGGCTTCCGTAAGCACAGGTCTACAGGTGACCTCCTTGCCTACGTCACTCACTTGTGGAACAGAGCAATAGACAGTCATGGCGAATCCCGTGTTGTTGCACTTGATATATCGAAAGCTTTCGACAGAGTATGGCATGACGGACTTCTGGCCAAGCTTGCTGCTTATGGACTACCACCTGGCCTGCGCCAGTGGCTGAATAGCTTCTTGAACGACCGGTCTCTGTTTGTTGTAGTCGAGGGCTGTTCATCAGACGTATTTTCAATAAACGCCGGTGTTCCTCAGGGATCTGTCCTATCCCCTACACTGTTTCTGCTGTACATCAACGAGCTGTTGGAAATAACATCCAATCCAATCTACAGCTTCGCAGATGACAGTACATTAGTGTCGTGCATGGAACCAGGTAGGCCACTATCATCCCGAGAGACGGTACATCAGCGACAGCAGCATGCCTCACAGATCAACGCTGATATCAAAACAATTGTCGAGTGGGGATTAGCAAATAAAGTACAGTTCAACGTACAAAAAACTCAGGCAACAACACTTACAAAGAAGTCTCACGATGGCTTACCAACCGTGGAAATGGAGGGTCACCCCATAGTCGAATCACCTTCTGTCAAGCTTTTGGGAATCAACATCAACAATAACATGTCCTGGCACGACCACGTCGTCAGTATTGCTAAAACAGCATCCCAGAAGCTTGGAGTTTTGTTCCGCTGTAGGAAGTTGTATACACCAGAGCAACTGCTGCTGCTGTACAAGGCACAGATCCGACCATCGTTGGAGTATTGCTCCCATGTGTGGGGATGCGCTCCGAAGCACTCTCTAAAGCTTCTGGACACTATCCAGAAGAGAGCGATCAGACTAATCGATACGCCTAACCTCACAAAGGACCTCCACAGCCTGGAACAGCGAAGGAGGGTGGCTGACCTGTCCCTGTTTTACAGATTCTATCACGGAAGATGTTCGATTGAGCTCTCTCAGATAATAACACCACAGGCCGTCCGAACCAGGAAAACTAGAGAAGCTCTGCGAGCTCATCCTTACCAGGTCGAGGTCCTTACTCCCCGAACTAGTCTCCTCCAACATTCCTTCTTTTGGAGAACTTCGACGCTGTGGAATCAGCTGCCGGGGAATTTGTTTCCCGACGGCTACAACCTACAGCGTTTCAAATCTAATGTGAACCGATACTTATCCTCTCGCAGCGCTTCTACAGCGCCATAGGCTTTAAGCCTTTGCGGGAGGCCGACCATAAAAAAAAAAAAAAATATAGCACTCATTTACATTCCATACTCGCGCATGGCACTCAGAGTTTGATTGGTTCAAAATTCAAATCTAACCAATGGGATTGTGCTAGGTGCTGTATACATGTACGGAATGTATAGATGCGTCCGGGAGTCTAAAAACGTCAAAATTGACGTTTAAAACGTGATCGCAGCATGTCTGTTGTTTTAATATACAATATACTAAATTATAAAAGTTTTTTATAAAAAAAACTGAATGGCAGACATTTATTCCGGTTCTTAGTGTGTTTCATGGGAAGTTTAGAAAATTAAAAAAATGCGTTATTTTAGCAAAGTTGAAATATACAGGCTGTTCATTTCATTTGAAAACTTTCCACCACGGATTTATCAAAAACCACGTATTTAAAGAAAAAACGATGAGCCACGTCAAAAGATCTGTCAAGGGGAACAACTTTTCGACCAAAAATTACTTCCCTCATTGTCCCTCCTGCCCCCCAAGGTCATACCCTCAGAAATTTTAATTCACAAAGGGTATCGAGTAATAGCTTGTTTCAAACTAGGTATGTCGAAGTCCTTTATGTTCAACTTTGATTTTTCAAAATCCGTTGAAAATTAGAAAAATGCAAACAAGATATTACTCGATACCCCTGGTCGTTTAAAGTTTTTAAAGGGATGACCCTGGGGGGCAGAGGGTACAAAGGGGTGAAGGTGTTTTTGAGGAGAAGAAGAAGAAGAAGAATGTTTATTGAAAAAATAGGAAACCCTAATATATAATCATATGATTGATACATTAAAATACATATCATTAAAATAAAAAAAATGACTCGCATTCCTTAAACAATAATCACTAAAAACTTACTTACTTAGTATTTAATATTTATAAAAACTGGTAAACATACTAAACATAGACATTGTGACACATAGATATAGGTATATAGGACGATCATGGGAAGATATACTTTCTCAGCTCTCTTTTAAAGTTCTTAATATTAGAACTTTCTCTAACAATGATAAGCAGATTATTAAAAGCATCATACCCCTTAAAGAATACAGAATTCATTTTACTTTTCTTGTGCGTTTTCGAAATATATATATATTAGAATTATTTCTTGTAGGATAGTAGTGAACATTATGAGTGTAATTTATATTTTCTGTTAAGTATTTCGGGGCCATTCCTGTAACTATTTTAAATATAAAAGTCATTGTTAATTAATAGACTCATTGTGAAACAGATAAAAAACTTAAGGAATTCAACATGAATCTATAGGTCTAACAACCACAATGCAATATGACTCCCATGGCACGGTTCTGCAACTTTTGTAATTGAGTCATTTGATACAAAACTGATGAACAATAGTCAAAATGTGGCTGTATTATGGTTTTATATACTGTTAATCTTGTGTGGAATGATAGAAAATTACATACTCTTGAAAAGAAAAATAGCTTTTTTGATATTTTCTTTTAGTTTAAAAGGTGTCCCCTTGACAAATCTTTTGACATGTCTCGACGTTTTTACTTCCCACATCGATAGGTGAGGGGAGTATTGTGATCGCGAAAATTTTCGATTTTGAGATAATACACTTTTTGAGCGTTTCATTATGTCTACATAACGAAAATCCACGTTACTCATTTCCGTCGGTCTGTCTGTCTGTCTGTCGGTCGGTCTGTCTGTCTGTTGGCGTCTTTCTAACGTCCTAATCTCAGTAACCGCTACATAGATTGTGATGAAATTTGGGCAGCGATAAGCTGTAGGGTCGTAGTAGGGTAATGTTCCTATAATTTTGGAAATCGTTGTACGGGGGGCGGAGTAATTAGCCGAAAACGAAAAATTTCAAATACTCCTCAAACTTCGTTTTTAGGCGTTTAGGGGACACTGGTCATTTTCTACTTTTTTTTGGGTGGAGGTGAATTTGGGGTGGTTGAGGGGAGGGGGGTTGTAAAACTGAAAAATTTGTTGTATTCATAATGGGCTGTTTATTGACCTGTAAATGAGAAACCTAGCGGATAATACACTTTTTTAGGCTCATCCGAACATTGCCTTGCTTATTATAGAAACCAAGGGTGTATAATAATAATCTTAACGTCACTTGGACGTCACATCCAAATTTTAAGTTTCCAATGATGAAATCGTCAACAAAATTGAAGAAGAATGTATGCTGCTGATCAGGACGGATAAATTGAAGATCATGAAGTGAACAGCGTTGAAATGCAGATAAAGATACCAGTCCAAAGACCGAGAGCAGCTAAAGATAGGTTAGCTAAATTACAATGTACAATTTCAATATGTCAAGCCAATACCTCATACAAGGCTTAGCCTTCAAGGTGGCAATATTTGTATTGTATATGTGGTTCGCTAGTTCTTTAGGGTTTCAGTGGACTGTATACGAATTTGAAATTGAAATTTGTAGCACCATAAAAATCCTATTGTATTTATCGGCACCTACCTCGATTCTTCGTTCGAAGGGACACTGGGCCCAGTGGTGCTCGTCCTTGTTCTTCCAGTGGTTTCTAACTAGGGGTGTAGTACTGCAATTTTCTCTTAGCACTTCCTTATAACGTAGTTTTCTCGACCGTATAATATAAGTGGTTCCCGTTTGAATACTCACGAAGTACTCGCTGCGGAGGTTGCCGATTCCAACAAAAATGAAATTTATGGTGCGGGCGCCAAATTTGAAATTACTGAACAAGATATATCGATACACATACAAAGGGAATTAGAATTTGTGATGTATACATACGAGTATTGTTTTAGATCGTTCTGTATTGCGTAACGCGAAAATTATTGAATTGATTTTAATGAAATTTTGACCTAGTATTACTACCGCAGCGAGGATGGAAAACGCGTGTGTTTTGAAAAAATCGTGTCAGTGGCGGCGCAGCTGTAATAAAAAAACTAAAAATGTAAAGGAGCTCAAACTTCGTTTTAGACGGTTTGGAGGCTACTGATCGTTTAGCGTCGTCCAGTTGAAGCATGTAGAAAAAAACTGTGGCGTCCTAGCTTCTAAGGAGGGAGACGCAAGAAGCTATTTACGAGAGTTTTTGCGGTGGACGCTTTTTTGCGGGCGGGTGGGTGATGATTTGGTTGCAAGGGGATTTCAGACGATAGCTTTATGCAATGGGAAAATAATAAACTGGTATCACCGTTATGTGTGGGAAGTACTGAGTTAATCAATTTGACTCCATTTTTTCTTTTAATCTGTGGTTTTCGATAAATCTGTGGTGGGAAGTTTTCAAATGTGCACTATATCATGTTATTCCCATTATCCTGACCTGACCAGTTGTTTATTTTTTTCTTGTTGTGATTGCGTGCGACTACTGCGTCGCCTGGGCAGGATAATGTGAGCGGTGTATAATTTTTGTCTGCTTTTACTATTAACCTATGCAAGTTTGTCTGTTTGGTTTGGAAAAAATCGCTGATCGTTTTTATTTGTCTTGTGTGAAGTGACTGTATGTCTATAATCCCTTTGTCCCCTTGTTTTCTGTTTATGGTAAAGCCAGCTACTCACTATTCGATGATTCGGTTCGTTAATGCAATTTGTCGGTTCATTTCGTTAATTCGCGCTTCGACCATCCAACGCATTACATCATACTCATTATGTGTTGTTCCACTTCGCTTCGATGATGCATGGAAATTCGTCCATTGTGCGAAGTGCGACCAAAAAAGTTCGTTCATTGTGCGAAGTGCGACGTTTTTCAACGAACAATTTGCGAATGAGATCTGAGACCGCAGCGTCAACTTCGTCGCTTCGTTGACTTCGTCGCATCGTTCATTTTTCCTTTGATGTTTCGTCCAAAAACCGACATCAAGATGTAGTTTGGCGAAGCGCCGCACAACGAAACGCATAGGCGCAGCGCATCATACTCTCTAAGAGCCTGGCCACATCTCCACTTCACGACGTCGTCAACGTGGAACGGTGCGGTGTCGCTGCAGATTTTTTTTATGGTCAGCCTCCCGCAAAGGCTGAAAGCCTATGGCGCTGTAGAAGCGCTGCGAGAGGATAAGTATCGGTCCACGTAAGATTTGAAACGCTGCAGGTTGTAGCCGTCGGGAAACAATTCCCCCGGCAGCTGATTCCACAGCGTCGAAGTTCTCCAAAAGAAGGAATGCTGGAGGAGACTAGTTCGGGCAGTAAGGACCTCGACCTGGTAAGGATGAGCTCGCAGAGCTTCTCTAGTGTTCCTGATTCGGACGGCCTTTGGTGTTATTATCTGGGAAAGCTCACTCGAACATCTTCCGTGATAGAACCTGTAAAACAGGGATAGGTCAGCCACCCTCCTTCGATGTTCCACGCTGTGGAGGTCCTTTGTGAGGCTAGGCGTATCGATTAATCTAATTGCTCTTTTCTGGATCGTGTCTAGAAGCTTTAGAGAGTGTTTCGGAGCACATCCCCACACATGGGAGCAATACTCCAGCGATGGTCGGATCTGTGCCTTGTAGAGCAGCAGCAGTTGCGCTGGTGTATACAACTTCCTACAGCGGAACAAAACTCCAAGGTTCTGGGATACTGACGACGTAGTCGTACCAGGACATGTTATTGTTGATGTTGATCCCCAAAAGCTTGACGGAAGGTGATTCGACTATGGGGTGGCCCTCCATTTCCACCGTTGGTAAGCCATCGTGAGACTTCTCTGTAAGTGTTGTTGCCTGAGTTTTTTGTACGTTGAACTGTACTTTATTTGCTAATCCCCACTCGACAATTGTTTTGATATCTGCGTTGATCTGTGAGGCATGCTGCTGTCGCCGACGTACCGTCTCCTGGGATGATAGTGGCTTGCCTGGTTCCATGCACGACACTAATGTACTGTCATCTGCGAAGCTGTAGATTAGATTGGATGTTATTTCCAGCAGCTCGTTGATGTACAGCAGAAACAGTGTAGGGGATAGGACAGATCCCTGAGGAACACCGGCGTTTATTGAAAATACGTCTGATGAACAGCCCTCGACTACAACAAACAGAGATCGGTCGTTCAAAAAGCTATTCAGCCACTGGCGCAGGCCAGGTGGTAGTCCATAAGCAGCAAGCTTGACCAGAAGTCCCTCATGCCACACTCTATCGAAAGCTTTCGATATGTCAAGTGCAACAATACTGGATTCGCCGTTATTTTCTATTGCTCTGTTCCACAAGTGAGTGACGTGGGCAAAGAGGTCACCTGTAGACCAGTGCTTACGGAAGCCATACTGGCGATCATTTATGATGTTATTGTTGTCCAGGTATCTCAGGAGCTGTGTGTTAATGTAAGTCTCCATAACCTTAGACATGATGCTGAGAAGAGTCACAGGTCTATAATTGGTGGGATCGGTTTTTTTGCCTTTCTTGGGAATGGGTTGTACGCAGCCAATCTTCCACGAAACCGGAAACACGCCTTGTTGATACGAAAGTTTGAGGAGTTTGCAAAGAATAGGTGCAAGCTCAGCGGCACAGCGTTTAAGGACAATGGCTGGCATTTGGTCAGGACGAGTAGCTTTATTCGTGTTCAGTTTTTGAAGGATGTTTTTAACATTTCGGTGTTGAAATTTGACCTCTGCCATTCTCGAGTTCACGCTTATGGTGGTGGGCGGAGTACTACCTTGAAAGTCTACAGTAGAATTGGCTGAGAGGTTCCCCAAGATGTGTGCTTTTTCTTTAGGAGCAGAAGCGATGGACTTGTCATCTCTGGTCAAGGGTGGTATTGACGAATAGGAAAAAATCTGACTAACAGCCTTAGCTACAGACCAGAATGTTCTGGACGAACTAGGACATGAGAGGAGCTTGTCCTTAATTTTTTGGTTGGCGTCGATAAAGCTGCGGTGGTTCTCGGCATTTGGATTTTTCCTCCATTCTTTGTAATGTTGGTTTTCAGAGATAACTGCATCTTTACAACGCTGATTGAACCATGGCTTGTTTTTGAAGGGATGCTTGACGACATGAGGAATATAGGCTTCCATGCCGGATATTAATACCTCTGTTATTTCTTGGGCGCAAGCTGATGAGTCTCGTGACTTGAAGCAGACATCGTTCCAGAAAAAGGACTGGTAGTATTCCCTTAGGTCGTCCCACTTTGCTGATCCGTAATGCCATACCCGGCGAGGCTGTGTATGGTGGAGATCTGGGGAATGCATTCTGCATAGCGTTGAGATGGTGTTATGGTCAGACGTTCCCAGTGGGGCGGTTACTTTCACTGTGTAGATTATTGGAGTAGATGTGAGATATAGCTAGACTAGCAAAATCTCCGTGGCGGCTGGGAATCCTTGTTGGTTCTTTGACTATCTGCTCCAAGCCGCAGCTAATAGCGAAGGCTTCAGCTTCACGTCTCTCGTCGTCCGTTTTGATTGAGTGTTTGAGCCAGTATGAGTTGTGAACGTTGAAGTCACCCAGAAAGACTGTCTCTGAATGAGGGTGATCTGATTGCAGCGCGTCGACAGTGGCTGAAAGCGTCTCGAAGAGCTCTTTGCAGTTGTTACTGCTTGGTGGCCTATAAATGCAGCATATACATTTGGCATGATTTTGGAAGGATATTTTTAGCCATATGCTGTCAAATCCTTCCAGTTCGAGCCCTTCTTCTCGATGACAAGAAAGCCCAGATTTAGCGTACACGCATATGCCAAACCTACATCCAAATCGGGTGTATAAGTCATATCCGGGATATCTGAAGCAGTTATCCATTGTTGAAGAGCCGACTTGAGTTTCGGTAAGAGCCAGAATATGTGGCTTCTCTGCCTGAAGGTGTTGATGGACAGAGTTTATGTTGGGGGCAAGATCTCGTATATTCGTAAAGTCGGCTCTGAAGAAGTTTCTCTGGCCTTCGGGCCTGTCGTCAGTGCGAAGTTGCTGCGAAGGACGGCTTCTGTTATTAGCCTGACGAGGAGTGGCAGCACAATTATTTAAACAGACTTCGCTTACGTTCCCCCCGGACCACCTGGCACCCGGAGATCCGAACGGCCAGGTATTTTACCTCCGAAATCTTTTGATCCTGGATGAGCCATTGAGCATTTTTTACTTTTAATTAATCCAATTTATAACTTATGAGAAACCGGGAACATCGGCCCAGCGACGGAACATGAGCCGTGAGGCCATTTGGCGCCGCCTATTTCCGGGAACCTATTTCTAGTTTTCCGGGAACCTATTTCTAGTTTCCCGGAAGTATTCCGATGTGGGGGTGATTGCACCGCGGGCAAAGCTAAGTGACTGCACTTCTCCCCCCTGTGGCGGATTGCAGAGCTAATAGTACATGATGCACCGTCGTCGGTGCAACGTGTAGCATCACCTCTGGGCGATGGGGTCGCAACATCCCTACGCCTACGCCCTACGCATGTTCTTGAATGGGCTGCTCCGATTGGTCAAAGTTTTTGTTAAAATGCGCCTGTTGATAAAATCGGGCCTGCTAGCCACACGTCAGCGACGACGTTCGACGTGGCGTCCCACGGCGACGTTGCCGTACCGTCACTAGCACGTCGTGATAACGGTACCCTGCAGCGACACCGCACCGTTCCACGTTGACGACGTCGTGACGTGGAGATGTGGCCAGGCCCTAGGCAATACTTCGAGAATTACTGCTACGAATTGGCGCAGTACCGAATAGTGAGTAGCGGGCTTAAGCCTTTCCTTGCACGCTTTTGGAATTGGATGTGACATTTTATGTCTCGTGAGTTCCGTTCGTATGAGTATGTTGATGTTTTCAATGTCAGTGTGCGACCACTTCATGATGCCAAAGGAGTATTAAGAACATTTCTTACATATTATATTTTTACACTATCATTATTATTATAAAAATGTTTTTGAAACAGCAGATATATGTCGGTTCCAACATGGGGACAGACGTTATAATGCTCTTTCTGTCGTACCAATGGAAGTTTACGATACTGACCCACATAACAAAAGTATATACAGTGTACATACATTGGATATCGAATCGGTGGATATGTATATCTACAAATGGAGCAATAATATCCAATGGTCAATGGTCAAATAGACATAAAAAAATACACATTGCATGTACGTTTGTCGCGAACTTTCACATCCATGGCATATCCATAGAATGTACATATGTACGTCTAATGTACATGCTTAGTATATGTAACATAGTCCAGGTATGAACATGTATATTCATAATATATATCATGTATATACTTACATTGTACATACATTGAATATATATATCCACAGATGGAGCATGAACGTCTATTGGATGTAAATAGACATAAACAAATTTACATTTCATGTACGTTTGTCGGAAATTTACACATCCGTGGTATATCTGTTAAATGTACATTCACGTACTTTTAATGCACATGCATAGTGTATGAAAGTTCAGTGTAGAGGCAGAAAGATAAACAAACTTTATACTTTCATTATATATGTATTGTTATTAATTCAATGTCTAGTTACAATAACAATACTTGGCAAAATCGATTACTATGATTGTCATCTCTTTCCTGTTGAATGGCATGTCTCATCACAAAGAAATCAAGGTTATAAAATTTTGTAGGTGGTTTGTTCCGCTTACGACTTACCGTCAAACGCTGGATGAGACTGTTATCAGTACTCAGTAGCCAGAAGATAAGTAACATTGCACAATATTTCACTTGATCAGGTAATCAGGCACAACCAGCACCAACACACACACGCTAACTACGACGAATGGCTAGAAATCAGCAATGGCGGCAGTAGCTGTCCTTCGCGCAGGCGTAAACTACTAGATGTATATATGATACATAGACCAACATCTTATGTATATTCACATATGTATATACCTACGTAAATATACATAGTATATTACACTAGTGTATATCATTTTTCATATGTACATTTAACGTCCTATGAATATTCAAAATATATATGTTCAAACTGGAATATCTAATGTACATTCCGTGAATATACATATCCATATAGTATGTGGGGACATGCTTCGATCTTGTTTTAGATGTCAATTTTACCATCGTCGAGAATAGAGAATCCTCATTCCACCTACGGCAGGTGTGCTGGTAAAAAAAAACTAGTATCAATATGGAGTTTGCTAAAATATCATAAGCCTGCGATCGCTGGTTCATAATCTATAATGAAAGTAGATAAAAGAATTATATACTTTTCAGGTATTGAGACTGCAAGGACTAACAACCGAAGGCATATTCCGCGTGTCTGCCGACGTAGATGAAGTGAATAGACTGAAAGGCCAAATGGACACATGGGAAATGAGTGAACCTAGCGATGCTCACGTCCCAGCAAACTTACTCAAACTCTGGCTTAGAGAGCTCTACGAGCCTTTGATACCGGACTCCCTGTATCCAGAGTGCGTAGCTGAGCCAATGACATCAAGACGTGCTTGTGATTTGGTGCTTCGTTTACCTACCCTCCATAGGATGGTGCTTTGCTACCTGATACGGTTCCTGCAAGCTTTTAACAAAACCGAGGTGATCCAGCATACCAAAATGGATGCCTCCAACTTAGCGATGGTTTTTGCCCCCAATTGCTTACGATGCACTGCTACTGATCCTCGTACCATGTTTGATAACGCCCGCAAGGAGATGGCGTTTATGAGATGCCTCATTCAAGAATTAGATACTGAATGTGTTCGAGATATGATCTGACCTCAACTTTTTTATGTATATAAAGTGTTTATACAATCATACCATTTATTGTAACATTTTTTATTGCAGATTATAGGCATATGGGGGGCTCAGATGAAGGCATTTGTGAGCACATTGTTTTTACAGCACTTTAAAACATGCATCTTGGTTAGATAACCAAAACAGTACAGGTACAGGTTCAGGTTACTTCCACTGTTCACATATAAGATCTCTTTATAAATGCTTGCCAAGTTGGGTAATGGTAATATAACCAAAAATCTTGAATATTAATATGTGCACTAATCTTGGCGTTATGTTTAACTGTCCTCCCGACTTTTTTTTCTTGCCAGTGAAACGCTTGCCTTTCGTTCATCGTCTATACACATCTACTCAAAAATCTACTATTAATTTTATACAGCATTTCAGTATTGCCTTATCTATGCCACTAGAGCCACAGGGTACTGAAAATCTTCCTATTATTTCATATTCAACTACTATTATAACTAGTTTGTTGCTAACCCTTATTAGTGTCATGATTTAATGATTGTCAGAATTGATTTAATTAAACCAAAAGCTACGGTATTAATGAAATTAATTGCATTTAAGGCTAAACTAAAATGAGCATAGTTGGAAGTAAAAAAAATAATGAATATATTTTTTATTGCAGATAAAGTGATTAACATTTTTATTGTTGATGCAGTGCAGTTGTAAGTGGCATTGATATCATAGCTACTTAAAATATGAGGAGATTTTAATGAAAAGTTTTAGGGTGTATAAAGTCAGGAATATTTCAATTATACATTGGTGGTCTACATAGTCAAAATTTCAGTTTAATAAATGAAACGCCCTGTGTTCTTCCTTGGACTATTCAATTATCTCGGAGTTATCAGGCTTTAAAGATGACGGATAAACTGTATTAATACAGGGTGTTCCAAAAGGTAGTGTCAAGCAAAAGTCCAGAGATAAAGCGCACCTAGAAGTATCTGAATCACCCCCATATATGTTATGCATTTTTTTTGTAGTTTTCGGGCTATTGATTTTTTTCTTTTCTTCTCAATCTTTGACTTACAAGAAATTATGGGTCACAGAGGTAGAGATTATTGACCTACTTGATTTTCTTTGTATAAACATTTTCCGTCAAATTTGATATCATTGCACCATAAAACATTAGGTGATGTCCAGAGGTGGTTCCAATACCGAACGTTTAAATTTTTTTACGTTTAACTAACTAAATATATAAAACAAATTCCACCCAAATTTGTTATCTACGGTTTATTCTGTGAATTAAATTAAGCTATCTATCTTCATGATATCATAATCAATTTATAATGTATCTTGACAAAAGATGTCCACACCAGTGGATCGGTCGTGGAGGGCCCACTGCATGGCCGTCACGATTCCCCCACTTGTACCCTATCGATTTCTTTGTATGGCGATGTTACAAGGACTTAGGTTATTGGAAGAAAATCTCCAAAATTGCCTCACGAGAGGTACATTTTTTTTAGACTATGGTAGGATCTGCATTTTAAAAATTGTCAACATTTTGAAAACTTTTTGTGATAATGTAGGAAACCCAGTATTTAGTTTGATTCAGCACACCCTTTTGACAGCGCGCATACTCTTGTCCTAACCCAGCTGACGACCCTCGTAAAACTGGTTTTATAGTAGCCACATATCCTAGTCACCGTACATTAACAAAGACAAGTAGGGTCACTCGGCGTGCCGACTTTGATGTGAATCTCACAAATGCGAGCCGCCTCGAATTCAGAGGGGTTCCCTTCGTGCGATCTCGATTACCTACAGGGAAACCTACTGCGATATTGTCGACGTCAACGGTCGACGTTCACTTTACTTATATGGGGGTCAATCGAAATGAATTCCATAGTATAGATAGAATATAATTTAATAAACCATTCAACAGTATTATAGATCATGTTTTGTCAGATAGATGTAATAATTTGAAATGTACGATTCAAGTAGTAAGCAACAGTAACAGTCTGATCATTTATAATTTGTTGTCAATAACCTTAGGTGTAAACATAAAAGTACTTGCGACAAAATATATCTTGTCGCAAGTACTTTTATGTTTACACCTTTCCTATAGGAAAGAAGTAAACAGAATAGATCGTGAGAAATTAATCTCAAAATTCGAAAAGAATATTCAAACTACAGAAGTTCAATCATTTCAGGAACTAATTGACTTAATCACTTCTTGTAAAAAAGATTCGGAATTCAAAAAGACGTATAACATACGTGAAAATAACGACTGGATAAATCAAGAAATTCTCGAAATGATTGAAGACGGAGTCAAAATTTATTAAAAAAAAAAGGTTAAAGAACCGGGAAACACGAATTTGGAAAATAAATTTAAAAAACTTTCGAACCAAGTCAGTAATAAAATTAAAGTATTAAAAACAGATATTTTAAAAATTAATGGGAATAAGTAGGCACAAATATAAAGAACAATGGGGCCATATACAGAGCATATCGCCGGCATTTTTTTGTGAAATACGCGCAAAACGCTCAATAACACACAAACACTACTTATTTAGGCACCGCGGTAGATCCGACCGATTGTATCCCATGCACCGTGTCGCGTGTTAGGTGGTGTTAGGTGGACTGACCCTGTAAACCACAGCTGTTAGCGTTCGGCTGCTGCTCGAGATTGCCGGGCGCCAGAATCCGCCAGCGTGCGTAGTATCCGAGAGCACAGCTGGAAAGACCACATTGGGGGCGGAGCTTAGAGTGACCCTACTTGCCTTTGTTATATACGGCATCCTAGTCAAGCAGATCGAAACTAATATTCGGATAAACCAAAGGGGTTTCTTTGACTCTCGTTTCTCCTTTCTTTCACGCATTCAAAAAACGGCATTCTAAATCAATAATTATGATTTGGATAATTTTTTTAATAGCATATATGGGGGAGATTCAGATACTTCAAGCTGTACTATACCTCTGAATTTCCGCTTGACGCTACTTTTTGGGACACCTTGTATATGAGTTATCGAAAGAAGTTAAAGCCAAAGCTTTTGGGTCTTTCAAGAGTCTACTAACCAGTTAAATAATGAGATATACCCCCCCCCCCGTTCCTTCCATTGTCACATCAAATTAACGCTGAGCAGTGGTCAAGTTTGAGCATTTCAAATATTGAAACGTGACAGAAAGGACCAAGTTTGATTTTGATTGAAATGTGTAATATACAGGGTGGTCCAATAAGCGCGCGGTGCTCTCTAGCGGCCATACCGTTTAAGTTAGACGAAAATGTTTTAAAAAAAAAACGTTAGCTACATTTAGAAGATAATTTCAAAGATGGCGGACATCCGGATATACCGGAAGTAGGTATCAACTTCCTTATTTTAAACGGAACACCCTGTATATTATTACGTTTTTGAATTAAGCATCGATTTTTAGATCCAGTTTGTTAACCAGTGTTAAAAGTGAAAGATAATTTAATTTCGCATCCACCGATGTGAAACTTATGATACCATCCCATTTGAAAAAAAAAGTTTTTAACGTTTTTAACTTTCCAAATTTGAAAATTGCTAGTCTATTGATTTAATGTTCTTTCGAAACAACGATCTTTCTGAAACCCAAATACGTTCCTTGCTTGTTTCAAAACCGAAAACCGCATCTTTCTATCACATCCAGTTTCCGTTTCTTGTAAAGTACTACAAACGTCAAATTTTGTAAAAATTGCTGAATAACTCCGAAAATAGGCTTCGTAGACATAAATAGTGGTTAACAAACTGGACCCAAAAATCGATGCTGAATTCAAAAACGTAATAATATACAGGGTGTTCCATTTAAAATAAGGAAGTTGATGCCTACTTCCGGTATATTCAGAAGTCCGCCATCTTTGAAAATATTTTTTAAATGTAGGGCATTTGAAAATAAACGTTTTTTATTCCAAACATTTTCGTCAATTTAAACGGTATGGCCGCTAGGGAACACCGCGCGCTTATTGGACCACCCTGTATAATATTTCCAATTCAAAGTCTAGTTGTGTTTCAATGAGTGCATGATAAAATATATTTATTATTTATTGATAAGGATATTTAGAAGTCCTATGAAGTGTATTCCCATGGTTCCTCGAAAATGTATTTATAGGACATCCATCAATATTACTAGAAATAATTTTTGTGTATCTACTTCTGTAGCCATGGAAGCGTTTTCATTAAGATAGATGTTTCACCAAATTTTGTTCTCGAATCACCTTCTTTTTCGCCAAAATAAAAATTATGCTCTATTCCTTTTCTCCATTTAATCATCAAGAAATTCAAAATGTACTGCATTACTCGACATTTACAGTTAATTAATCAGTTTTTTATAATATCTGCCTTCATTTTTTCACTCTTGGACCAGAAGAGTATATACAGGGTGTCCCACGACAATTAAGACAAGCAATATATCGGAACTGGGCAGTAGTAGCGAATTGTAATTTTGGGGGTGCAAATTAGAGAAAATACAGTATATTTTCTTATTATTGTGTCACCCAATGAGGGTATTTTAGTATGGTAAAAAATGGCATCAAGTAGTCTTACTCAGTGCTGCCCGCATATATTGGGTACTAAAAAGGCGGATAATAAATATGAGATGATTGGTGACCTTTGAATGATCCACTGTAATATGCATAAAAATCAATGTTGTTTTCAAAATATTTAAATTAATTTGATTTTTCTAGCAATTAAAGGGAGAAAAGAAGTAAGAGGTATTACTTGCAGACTGATCTGCATTTGTAATGGTTACATCACTACCTTGAGTTATCCCCACTTTATTCCAAATAGCTGAAGCATCAATGATTGTACAAAGAATGAATCTTCACATTTTACCATCTGTGCCCCCCATTTGTAAGGTTTCATTATTACCTTTCATTACAAATTGTGATTTAAATTATAGAAATAAAATTGTTTTCTTATGTAATTTCTGTTTCATTGATAATTGTAGTAGCAGTGCCAAAATCTGGTGGAAGTACTGTGAAGAGGTTTCAAAAACAAAACAACGCTTTGGTTTTAGCGAGCATTTTTCTAAGGTAGTCACAAAATAGGGAGCAGTCTTGGACCATGTAGAGGTAGTTTTGGAATGTCACATCAAAATTCGTCACCTTTCTATAACTGTGCAGATCGTGTAAGAAGAGCTTAAATACCAGAGTATCGCGGCTGCTGTGAAAAGGTTACGTTAGGGGAAGTTTGTTAACGGGGGACTTGAATAGGTCAACACCCACAGGCCCAAAAACACATCTCCTGGCAGTCCATTCCAAGCCTTGGAAACCCTGGGATACAATGTGCGATCGGTTCTTGATGTACGAAGAACGATCGCCTTAGGATGAGACGCAGCCAGTGGCGTAACTAAGGACCCGCAGCTGCGGGGGGGGGGGGTTGGTTTTGGGGCCCCCCCGTAGTCTTGGAGGCCCAGGATCCTCAAGCGCCATCGTTTGTGCAACAAAAAAGTGTTAAATTAAAAGGTCGCTTTCCTTGTATGTTAGTATTTTTTTACAAATAATACATATGAACCCTATGATACATCCCTATCACTGAACAAGTGGGAGAGTATTGCATTTTAAACTAAACCCTAAAAATCGGCACAATATCCGCAGTACATAGAAAAATACGGCAAGACATCAGCATATCTCAAAATTTATTTGCCTAATTTAACTTGGTGCCTTCCACAACACAGGTCACACAATAACAACCAACACACTACAATACAAACTAAACAACGACCTTCTTGAAAAAATTTAAATGGAAAAATGTGTGTTTTCAAACAACGAATTTTGTAATTTTTCGGGTGATTTAAGCATGTAAAGGTCGTTGTTTAATTTTGCATTTTACACCTATGTGTCGGTTATTTATGTAACCTGTGTTGTGGAAGACGATTTTTGTTTGTGATTTGTATTTGAAAGTCTGTGACTCAATGTACATACTTGTTTTTTGCGAGCAAACCCCAACGATGAAGCCCTGAAGATGGCAATAAATATTGTCGAAGGCTTGGCAGCAACTTGGTAGTCTCCTTTATGCAATGACCCCTGTTTCTTTTCAAAATTTTGGCCAAACCTCAAGACTTTCTCTTTAATATATACAAGGTGAGTCCGAAGTTGGTACTTTTTAACTGTATATAGAAGTCGTTGAAATAAACTAGTTTTTCAAAAAACTGAAAAATGAGCGAGATCCAAAATAAAAAATGTAAATCTAGGCTTGCGTATCAAGACATACCTACCTAGTTTGTATATGTTTAGTTTTTTGCTCGGATTTTTGTCTTATCGATTAGGCATTGCACCTGTCAGATAGTGCAGTCGTCAATTTCTGTTTATCTTTGTTAATTTTAAGTTGGTAATACCTAAAGGCGGCACATTATTATGAACGCAACTTTTAGGATTTACCAATTTAGAATTACCTACGATAAACTGATAGTGACTAGTGCACTAATTGGCAGGTACAATCGGGTACAATGGCTGATGATAAGACAAAAATTCGGCAAAAAACTAAACATAAAGAGACTAGATGCGACACAAGTCCAGACGACATAGGCATAGTTAAGTCCCTGAATCTGGGGGGCTTAGTCGCTGGATCTGAGGCTCAATAAGTCCCTGCCCTGGATACAATAAACATAACAGAATGAATTATTTTTGGATTTTTGGGGGGCTAATTTAATTCTTGGGGGGCCTAAGCCCCCCAAGCCCCCACCTAACTACGCCTATGCCAGACGAGGATCCAAACTTGCTTTTTTAATTCTGTATCTCGGTTATATCCTTCAGTTTTTGCATAAAAGTTATTTGAAAAAGTTGTTTATTTCAACAACTGCTATACACAGTTTAAAAAAAGAATCAACTTATAGGACTCACCCTGTATATATATACATGATCTATTATGAAAAAAGGAGCCACCGAAAATTTCTTGCGGGGGCTCTGTGAAGTATCTTGCGGGGGGGCCCGAATTTGAAGTTACGCCACTGGATGCAGCGGTGACGCGGGTGCATCTGACAGGATCGGTGAGCGGCGGAACTTATAGTATAGCTCTCAGAGAAACAGAGTCCGTTTGAATATCAGTAGAAGAGTGAGAGGACACCAACCGCATGCCGTGAGAAAGTGACTGGAGGTGGCGCGTTAAGACTGAATTAGTCGAATCGCCCTTCTGTGGACGGCATTAAGGTAGTAGGAGCAGCAGATCCCCACATATATGAAAGCATTATTCCAGGTCAGCTCTTATGTGGGTTTTAGAGTGAGGAGGTTACATGGTGAGAAGTACTTTCTGGCTCTAAATAGGTACACAATCTTTTTACCAGTAGCTGTTGCAATTGAAGCAACGTGTTCGTGTCAGATCACATTTTCTGTAGTGTTGACCCCTCAAAGCTTGGATGAGCGACTCCTTGGCAGCCGTAATCTTCTCCAGATCCTTTCAAAGCGAAGGAGCCATTGTCAGCCTACTGCGTTCCAGCTTGACCACCGAGATCGGTATATTGCTCATGACAGTGGCGGCTCGTGCCAACTTAGGGAGGTAGTGCCAGAATGACAGCCAACATTTCAAACCGATATAAAATTAAACAAGAAATACTTATAAACTAGCCGATAAGCCGAATTTAACTGAGTCTTTATGTTCGACTTACCAAGCATCGATAAACTGAAAACATTATTCATATGCACTTAAGATTTTTCATTTGTCTTCATTTTCTCCCATATAGGTATGAATAAGGTCATCCGTGCCTTTTTTCGCCCAAGGGTCATCGCCTCCAAATAGAACACACACAAAACAAAACAGTTTGTTAACTTCTTCACAGTCACTTGTCCAATTGTTTTCATCATAAATAGTTTTATTAAATTTACGGCAACGCGATTTCTGTCCACTACCAATAAGTTTTTCAATTTTTTTCTTCCAGCGGAAGATTACTAAATGAGTTTATTAATGCGCCAATTTTATTCATTTTCGCTCCAATGATATATTTTAATTAAAACACAAAAGAGATACCGATCCGAAAACAGCGCACAGCACAACTCACTCAAACTAATAAGATCTAAATTTCAAACCTTTAACGAGAAAAGCCGGCATGAGCATCAAACATAAACAAATCGAAACTGCTGAAACAAAACAAAAATAGTGAAGCTGAATGGAAATATGGGTAATGTGCCTGGCACGATCTACTCCGGATTTTTGTATTTAAAATCTATCCAAACGTCCAGCATAGCGTTCTCTCTGTCACTCGTAAGCGTTTGTGATAAGACTTCTCTCACACTGTTTGTGCCTTATAAGAAACGGCATGCCATCTCGCCGTTTCGTCGCGTCGTCAGCTCTCACCATGTGAGTTGTGACGATGCCACGTGTTGCCTGCTGCAAGCATTAATGCGCTGAGCCCCTATTGCGGCATATAAAACAGAAAAAGTCGTTGGAAACTAACATACAATAAGAAAAGTTTAAGAGATAGATAAATATGTTTTTGTCGAAAATTACGTAGTGCCATGGCACTGTGGCACTACCTCACCAGCCGCCACTGGCTCATGATGCCTGCATGCAAAGTACTGTCATCCGCAAAACTGTGGATTGGGTTCGTATTGCTATTAAGTAGATCATTGATGTGAAGCAGAAAAATGTCGGAGCCAATACCGATCCCTGCGGAACCGCAGCATTGATTGTTATGGAGGGAAGAGGAAAAGCCGTCTACCACGACGGAGCTTTTTCGACCTGAGAGGAGGTCTGCGAGCCAACCGCAAAGGTCAACAGGGAGGCTGTAGGACGGAAGCTTGTTCAGGAGAACTGCATGCCACAGTTGATCGAATGCCTTTAAAATATGGAGAGCAATGACGTGGGCCTCGCAAAACGAAAGGATGAATTTGCTCAACACATGCGTGTGACGTAAGCCAGGAGATCTTCTAAAAATTAATTTACTGTTTCTCGTTTGTATATTGTTTTTATTGAGCTGTTTGTTCTAAATTTTTATACATATGTTTGTGTGCTTGTATACCTATATTTGTGTATATAGAACTTTACTTTGGTTTGTATATAATTAGTAATTACAAGACATTACAATTTCATTCATTCATTCATTCAATGATCGTTGATATCAATGTCCATATTGTCTGTCGTTGATTAAGTGAGGGGAGCTGAAGGTTTTTCATGAGCTCTTGGTTGACGCATTTCTCCATCACTTAACTGATCATAAAGAGCAATAAGTCTGTAGTTGGTTGGACGAACTTTGGATCCCATTTTTGGTACCGGCTGGATGCAAGGTGGTTTCCAGTCTTCTGGGAAGATGATGAAATCGTATGACATCCGAAAGAGGCGGGTAAGTATTCACCTTATTAATGTCTAGTGACTGCAGCACCTTCCGGACTTTTTAGTTCTGAATATTATTTCGCTCATAGCTTGGGGTATTCTCGGTACCTGGACACTGGATGGGACATAGGTTGCGTTTCCACCAGAGATGTGCTAGGAGAATCAGCGCAGCGAGGATGTGTAGCGGAGCTGTGAAACGGTGTGGGTTGTGGGTGTTTCCACCAAAGATGTGCTAGGAAGATGGGGACGGGTGGCGGAGTTGTAGAACGGTGTGCAGATGAATGTGCTCGCCCACTTAGACGAAGCGTCGCGAAGAAAATTATGGATTTGACGCCAGAGAAGTTTACATTAGGTTATATGGCAGCCCGCCCACTCAGGCGGCGCAAAGCGAGGAGGCGCGTCCTTTGACGCGCGAATTCTCTTCGGACCAACTAGGCGTCGTTTCTCTTGACGCTTCGCTTCGCCTGAATGGGCGGTACCAGGCGGCGAGAAGATCAAAATTTTTCTTGATTCCTCTCGCATATTTCCAGTGTTTAGCAGTATTTTGTAGGAAGTGGTGCTAAATTGCAGTCTCTGGTCGAGATACAAAGACATCAATTACAAAGGTAATTTAATTACCCAGCATTTTCTTTTGTTTTTTTCTTTTCTTCTTCCATAGTGGCAATTAAACTCAATACAAAGGGTTCCTCTTCTGATGAACAGCTCATCGTATCTCACTAGACAACGTACCGCGTTCAACCGATTAAAAACAAATAAAATTCGCATCTCGCCGTATATGGCGCGACGCGACGCTTCGCGCCGCTTCGCCCCAGTGTGCGGACATCGGTTGAATGACGCTTCGCCTCACGTCGCTTCCGTTCGCGACGCTTCGTCTAAACGTGCTCGCCTTCTTAGACGAAGCGTCGCGAACGGAAGCGTCGCGAAGCGGCGCGTCGCGTCAAACGTGCCCGCCAACTTAGGCGAAGCGTCGCGAACGGAAGCGGCGCGAAGAAAATTATTGATTTGACGCCAGAGAAGTTTACATTAGTTTATATGACAGCCCGCCCACTCTGGCGACGCGAAGCGAAGAGGCGCGTCGTTTGACGCGCGAATGCTCTTCGGATCAACTAGGCGTCGTTTCTCTTGCCTCTCGCATATTTTCAGTGTTTAGCAGTATTATGTAGAATGTGGTGCTAAATTGCAGTCTCTGGTCGTGATACAAAGACATTCATTACAAAGGTAATTTAATTACCCAGCATTTTATTTTGTTTTTGTTTCTTTTCTTCTTCCATAGTGGCAGTTAAACTCAATACAAAGAGTTCCTCTTCTGACGAACTGCTCATCGTACCTCACTAGACAACGTATCTCGTTCAACTGCTTAAAAACAAATAAAATTCGCGTTGCGCCCTTGGAAGCCACGCGTCGCGTCGCGCCGCTTCGCCCCCGTGCTCGCCCACTTAGGCGAAGCATCGCGAACGGAAGCGGCGCGAAGCGAAGCGTCATTTAACCGATGTCCGCCCACTGGGGCGAAGCGGCGCGACGCGAATTTTATTTGTTTTTAAGCAGTTGAACGAGATACGTTGTCTAGTGAGATACGATGCGCAGTTCGTCAGAAGAGGAACTCTTTGTATAGAGTTTAATTGTCACTATGGAAGAAACAAAATAAAATGCTGGGTAATTAAATTACCTTTGTAATGAATGTCTTTGTATCACGGCCAGAGACTGCAATTTAGCACCACTTCCTACCAAATACTGTTAAACAATGAAAATATGCGAGAGGCATCAAGAAATATTTGTATCTTCTCGCCGCGGTGCGCCGCCTGGTACCGCGCCGGTAGGCGACGCGAAGCGAAGCTGCCATATAAACTAATGTAAACTTCTCTGGCGTCAAATCAATAATTTTCTTCGCGCCGCTTCCGTTCGCGACGCTTCGCCTAAGTGGGCGAGCACGTTGAGCGTTGCGATGTGTAGTAGACTCTTTACAGATTGGCGATTGCCGCCTGCAAGCGGGGTGCATCTGTTCGTTTTTGGCGTCTCAGTCAATGTTGCCAGATCTACCGTTATACGGTAGATCTGCCGGGGAGTGACTGCCGACGTTTTATATTTTTTGCACTCAAAACTTTGAAATAAAACACTAATTCTGAGCCTCAATTCAATACATATGGAATATGCATAATCCAATATTTACCAAGCCTTTCACAGGACAATGGACCGCCTATTATGAGTACAACAGGTTTTTCAGTTTTACGACCCCCATGCTCCAACCATCCCAATTCCACCCCAACCAAAAGAAAAAGTAGAAAACTACCATGGTACCCTAAGTCGCCTAAAAACGAGGTTTAAGGAATATTTGAAAATTTTTGTTTTTCTGTTTATTACTCCGCCCCCCATGCACCGAGGCTAGAAAAACGCCAACAGACAGGCAGATCGACGAAAACGAGTTACTTGGCTTGGATTTTCTATGTAGGTATCATAAAGCGCCCAAAAAGCGTATCATCTTAAAATCGAACATTTTCGCGATCACAAATACTCCCCTCACCTATCGACATGAGAAGTAAAAAAAATGAAGTCAAGTTGATTGACTCAGTACTTCCCACACATTACTGTGATACCAGTTTATTATTTTCCCATAGCATGAAGCTTTAGTCTGAGATCCCCTTGCAACCATATCATCGGCAGGCCTCCCCCTAAAATTGTCTTATGCCTTATGTCTTTCCTTCACAGGTCAATGGACAGCCTATTGTCAGTACTACAGACTTTTCAGTTTTACAACCCCCCACCCCCCAACCACCCCAATTTCATCCCCACCCAAAGAAGGTAGAACATGATCGGGAACCCCTAAAACATCTAAAAACGAAGTTTGAGCTGTTTTCGTATTTTTCGTTTTTTGATTATTGCTACGCTGCCACTGACACGATTTCTAACAACCATACGCTCTTTGCATCCCCACCACGGTAGTAATACGACTGTGTCAAAATTTCATTAAAAGCAATCCAACCGTTTCCTCGTTACACAATATAGAACGATCTGAAGCAATACTCGTATGTTTACACCAGAAAAGTCCTTTGGTTTCTGTAATAGGTAAGGCAGTGTTCGGTTGGACCTAATAAGGTGATTTATGTCGCTAGGTCTTCCTTCACAGGTTACTGGACAGCCTATATATTATGAATACAACAAACTTTTCAGTTTTTCATCCCCTCCACCCCCGACCATCCCAATTTCACCCCCACCCAAAAAACGCAGAAAATGATCAGGAACCTCTAAAACGCTTAAAAACGAAGTTTGAGCTGTTTTTTTTATGTTTAGTTTTTTATCATTTCTGCGCCGCCACTGGCACGATTTATAAAAACCATACGCATTTTCCATCTTCGCGACGGTGGTAATACTGTGTCAAAATTCCATTAAAATCAATTCAACTGTTTTCTCGCTACACAATACAGAACGACCTAAAGCAATACTCGTATGTTTACAACAGAAGGTCCTTTGGTTTCTGTAATAGGTAAGGCAATGTTCGGATGGACCTAAAAAAGTTATTTATGTCACTAGGTCTTCCTTCACAGTCTATTATGAAAGCAACAAATTTTTCAATTTTACAACCCCCCAATTTCACCCCCATCCAAAAAATGGAGTCAAGTTGATTGACTCAGTACTTCCCACACATTACTGTGATATCAGTTTATTATTTTCCCATAGCATGAAGCTTTAGTCTGAGATCCCCTTGCAACCAAATCATCGGCAGCCTTCCCTCCCCTAAAATTGCCTTATGCTGCTAAGTATTTCCTTCAGAGTTCAATGAACAGCCTAAAACATCTAAAAACGAAGTTTGAGTTGTTTTCATACTTTTAGTTTTTTGATTATTGCTATATACGCTGCCACTGACACGATATTTAACAAACATACGCGTTTTCCATCCTCACCACGGTAATAATACTGTGTCAAAATTTAATTAGAATCAATGTAGTAGTGTCCACGTTACAAAATACAAAAAGATCTAAAGCAATAAATACTCGTATGTATGTATACAGAAAATTCTAAGTCCCTTAGTTTCCGTAATACGCTAGGCAATGTTGGGATGGACCTAAAAAGTTGATTTATGTCGCTAGGTCTTCCTTCACAGCCCCTACCCCACACCCTATTATGAATACAAGAAATTTCTCAGTTTTTCAACCCCCCACCCCCTAACCACCCCAATTTCACCCCACCCAAAAAAAAACGCAGAAAATGATCAGGAACCTCTAAAACGCTTAAAAACGAAGTTTGAGCTGTTTTTATATTTTTACTTTTTTTTATTATTTCTGCGCCGCCACTGGCACGATTTATAAAAACCATACGCGTTTTCCATCCCCGCCACGGTAGTAATACTGTGTCAAAATTTCATTAACATCAATTCAACAGTTTCCTTGTAACACAATATAGAAGGATCTAAAGCAATACTCTCGTATGTTTACACCAGAAAAAATTGTCCTTTGGTTTCTGTAATAGGCAAGGCAATGTTCGGATGGACCTAAAAAAGTTATTTATGTTGCTAGGTCTTCCTTCATGGGTCAGTGGGCAGTCTATTATGAAAGCAACAAATTTTTCAATTTTACAACCCCCCACCCCCCAACCACCCCAATTTCACCCCCACCCAAAAAAAAGTAAAAAATGATCAGGAACCTCTAAAACGCCTAAAAACGAAGTTTGAGGAATATTTAATTTTTTTTGTTTTTTGCTAATTACTCCGCCACCCCTGCACCGATTTTCAAAATTATAAGAACATTACCTACTACGACCCCCCAGCATATCGCTGCCCAAATTTCATCACAATCCATGCAGCGGTTACTGAGATTACGAGGACAGAAAGACGCGTACAGACAGACCGACAGACAGACAGACCGACAGACAGACAGACCGACGGAAATGAGTGACGTGGATTTTCGTTATGTAGACATCATGAAACGCCCAAAAAGTGTATTATCTCAAAATCGAAAATTTTCGCGATCACAATACTCCCCTCACCTATCGGTGTGGGAAGTAAAAATCAAGTTGATCTCTATCCTACTTTCCCGCAACACCCTGTATATTTCAAAATATTTTTAGGATATGCATCTCAAGTAACCAAATAACTTTTGTATTTGAGATTTTCTTCTATCAGCTATAGCTTGCGAGATATCGAAGAATTACTCACTAAATGGGCAGCCTGTATACATCGGAAAAAATTCAAGTCCTTTAGTTTCTGTAATAGGCATAAGGCAATGTTCGGATAGACCTAAAAAAGTTATTTATATCGCTAGGTCTTCCTTCATAGGTCAGTGGGTAGTCTATTATGAATACAACAAATTTTTCAATTTTACAACCCCCCAACCCCCAACCACCCCAATTTCCACCCCCACCCAAAAAAAGTAGAAAATGATCAGGGACCCCTAAAACGCCTAAAAACGAAGTTTCAGCAATATTTAATTTTTTTTGTTTTTTGCTAATTACTCCGCCGCCTATGCACCGATTTTCAAAATTATAGCAGCATTACCTACTACGACCCCACAGCATATCGCTGCCCAAATTTCATCACAATCCATGCAGCGGTTACTGAGATTACGAGGCTAGAAAAACGCGCACAGACAGACAGACAGACCGACAGACAGACAGACCGACGGAAATGAGTGACATGGATTTTCGTTATGTAGCCATCATAAAACGCCCAAAAAGCGTGTTATCTCAAAATCGAAAATTTTCGCGATCACAATACTCCCCTCACCTATCGGTGTGGGAAGTAAAAAAGTAGAAAATGATCAGGAACCCCTAAAAACGAAGTTTCAGCCGTATTTAGCTTTTTTGTTTTCTGCTAATTACTCCGCCGCCCATGCACCGATTTTCCAAATTATAGGAGCATTACCTACTACGACCCCACAGCACACCGCTGCCCAAATTTTATCACAATCCATGCAGCGGTTACTGAGATTAGGTAGCTAGAAAAACGCGTACAGACAGACCGACCGACGGAAATGAGTGACGTGAATTTTCGTTATGCAGACATCATAAAACGCCAAAAAAGTGTATTATCTCAAAATCGAAAATTTTCGCGATCACAATACTCGCCTCACCTATCGATATGGGAAGTAAAAAAAGGGTTATTATGGTTACTGTAATAACTGGATTACATTATTTGTGATTGTGTATTCGGGTTTTGACAGTACCGTTTTGTAATACGCCTAAAACTAAGTATCGTGATATATACATTTTCCTATCTTGTTTTCTGGCATATAATCCATTCACCTGAACTAGTATGATCATAACGAAAAATGCATTTTACTTTCATGTTTTGACGGCTTTTTCTAAAATACCTACGACATATACAAAGGTAATGGACTAGTTTCAGGAAAAGGCTTTGGGAGAAATACAATTCAATGTCAACTTAATTCATTTTATTAACATATAATGCCCATCTAGGATTTTTTTGACAAACCGTTACCACATATTAGCTGCAATTCGTACTTTTTATGACTTATACACCTTATTATTACACTATATTCTCTACGGTTGGTTATAAAATCGTTATATGCACAATACACAAAAGCAATAAAACATGAGCTCATTATATACATATTCACATAAACTATTTTATGCGTTGTATTTCTGCCTTTTGGGTTCTGTTACATTTAAGATTAATTAATTGTCTAAAAAGGCTAACAGATTGTATATTAAATTGCTTTGTTTTCACCAATGGTAGGAAATGTGTACAAAGATATAATAGTAAGATCAACACAGGTAACGAAAGTGACTTGAAACATACTTAAACTCATAAATGATTTTATAATTTCAATTTAATCGTAATCTAAAAACTATTTACACGGCCAAGAAATTGATCAAATTTGTAACCTTGAAAAAATTCGTGTCATTGAAAAGTTCCACCAACATACTATGCAGGAAATTTATAGAGCCAACTGTTACTGTTCAGTGTTAATCTGGTTACTATTTTGTGATGCAAATAAAGATATGACATTACGAAGTTGGTATTGTCGGCGGACCTAATGCTACTGAACCAATAACAGTTGGCATTATCATACATTCCCTACATAGTATGTTGGTGGAAATTTATAAGTGACAACAAATTGTAGGATTCTTTCTGTGAATTTTTTCAAGGTTACAAATTTGATCCATTTCTTGACAATGTAACGTAGTCTTAAGCATTATAAATACCTGTTGCAGAATTCCATTCATCTTCTTAAATTACATCGGAACAAAAATATTACAAACTTTCAACAACATATATATACAATATATTCCCGACATGATATACATAAATACAAAGGAATCTCAACCTATAGAATTCAACCATCGAAAGACCCTGAATGTTTAAATATATTTCAAATCACCACGCAATGCGCTACATACTCAGAAACGCTGAATATGGCGTATAATTTTTCATACATCCGAAAATATGTGCAACATATGAAGACGACTCTGTAAAAACACTTTTGTTTTATATAACTTTAAACGTAAAGCTCATCTACGGACAATGGTTTATTTTCTATATAAAATTGTATCATAATATAGCAGATACTTAAGTTATATAAATCATTCGAAGCGTTATGTGTGTCACAATAATATAAATATACCGTCTGATCAAAACCAATCTCAAAAATTAATATATTTTACGTTATGTGCACAAAACACTGTGAGAAAATGGTTAGTCAGAAATACTCTTACTGTTTGAAAAACCATATCGTTGGTTTCCCCTCTTTTACAGCGTAGTGTATTGAAGTATTAAGATAAATCTGAGAATGTTAAATTATTGTATTCGACCTTTTTTTTAGTTTATGTTATGTTTAGTTTATTTTACTCATGAAAAGTGGCGTAAGTAGTTATGCGAATTTTTACGCAAGGTCCAACCTAAGTTTTAGCTCAGAAATAATTAATTTAATATTATCCGATAATATAAATATTCACACGATCATTAAGACTATAATAACAGGCTATATTTCTCTGAAAAAATATAAGTAAACACTGATTTTTCATGTTCTTTGTTCAAACACTTCAAAACTTATCTTTGGAAAATAGAGAAAATCTTGAAAAATCAATTGTAAGTAGTTCATTTCAAATGTAAGTAGTTCACTGAAATAGTGGTCTAACATAATAAGACTGCTTCGATCGACGATCCTTTCAAAGCTAATATTGTTATGTAATCCATCCCAATATATGATTTAATTAACGGTAATTTTAAAATTGTGTTTTAAATAAAAATTGTAGCGTATATAGTCTGTACAAAACCTATAGAAGCCTCAAATCTCCCATTTTTATTTTTCAAACGACGCAGTGAAGTAGGACATAAGAACAGCCAAAAGATACATTACTCAATTCGACCATCTTCACTTTTAACGTTATTTGATGGTCAGATCTTGACCATATGGGAACCACAGTATAATAACCACTTTACACAGTCAAAAAATCGGTCAATTTTGTGGCCTTGAAGAAGTTCGTGAGCAAACTGAATTGACAAATGTTCTGATCTATTGGAATTTTTGAGGTATTCTAGGGATATTGTAATGACAGATTTACACTGAACAATCATAGTTGGCATTATAAACTCCCTTATTCTTTCAGTCAAATTTGATTGATTTCTTGACCGTGGTTTAAGAAAGATTAAGAATTACGTCCAGATATGTACAGATAAATGGCTTAATAGAATGTACCTTTCAATGTCAAAAAATAGTGTGACGAGTTTCGACAACCTCTTATTCTGATTATATCTTGAACATATTATTTACTCAATAAACAAAGAGAGTTAAATCAATTGTATTATAATGCAATCACACTTTCATAATACCATAAAGTGCAAAAAAAAAAGATTAAGGAATCTCAAAAAAATTGATCGACTTATATTCACAACTTAAATTTTTGTACTCTTTTTTTGAAATAATAATGCCTAATGATAGATGCAGCTTAGCAAATAAAAAAGTCCACCTTTAAAAGTAAACGAGCTTAAAAAAATAGTTTTTTAGAAAGGTTAAGACTTATTTTTATTGGACTAAATTTCGATTTTCATGAGAATGTCCTCTTAACATTACCTTCTTTTTCTCTCATCCCATTGAACACCAATCCAATATTGTGTCTAATAGAAAACTAAAAAGTTATGAAATGTCAACATAAGCCAAACCAATTTATAGTTTTTTTGAATCCTTTTTTTGTCAATCAATTGTGGTGTAATTTCACCCAATTTCGTTTGTGCACTTTATGCTGGGATATTTAATAACATTTGAGCGCGACATATTTAGAATTATAATAAATATTTTGTGGCAGTATAAGGACTAAGGTATAGGTACTAGGCGAATCAGAATGGTAGAAGCAATAAACATTTTGGTAGAATTCCAGCAAAAAACCACATAATATAATGCTGTTGCATTATCTAGATGACAGACTATACATAAATATATCCCGGATAAACTCATAAAAAAGACGAAAAACACAAATAAAAATAACTTAGACAAAACAACTAACAAAGCAAATTACAATATGTAACTTCAAAAAGTTATACCTTTTCAATAAACCCTCTTGTTGTTTTATTTCATTAACAGGTTCATCACTTGATTCAAAGACTTACTGACGCTTCTATTGCTTACAAAACCTTTATTAAAGCAGAATTCGAATAATAAAAATAACTACATGCCACAACTGACAGAATGTTTTTATGTCCTGCTTTAATGAGACATAAAAGAAACAGCAACATTAGATGAACATATCGGTTCATACGTTGGTCTGAAAACACAAGAATATCATAGTATATAATCGAGTAGAGCCTATTAAGAAAGATATATATTTTATTTACTTAGAAAAACGTACTATATACCTATTAACTGTAAATATACTTTCAGAGACATCTAACAGCAAATTGAATAGTTTGATAGCTGCTGGTGGGGTGTTGCAATCATATACAGGGTGTCCGACCAACAATGCTTGACAGGTGATAGACCTCACATTTTTATGAACATTGAGATAAGAAAAGTTTTGATAATTTAAATGGGTTCAATGTGCCGTAGGTGCTGCCCTCTATTGACAGAAAAACCGTTGTTGAATTTGGATTTCTCGCTTAAAAAACCCCCAATACGTGATTTTAGATCGTTGTGCCATTTTAATTAGGAATAATTGAGAAAAAACAAACTTTGAGACCATGTATCTTAAATATTAGGCATTTTATGTCTTCATGTTCCCATCCCAATGTTCATAGAAATATGAGGTATATCACCTGTCAAGAGTTGATGGTCAAACATCCAAACACCCTATAGAACTATAACAGCGCCTGACAACCTCTTTAAGATATAACACAATGTAACCTAAAACCAAGTCCATAAACATGAGATATCAAAATAAAGGTTTTTCGAGTGAAATGTTGATAAGAGGATTCATAAGTTTTAGTTATGTGTCATATATCAAAATAATAAGTTCAGGAATTTTAAGTAATTAGGATATCCCATAAAGTTTCACGAGCATAAAATTCATTTAAATTCAGAAGATCTGTTAAACTCTTTTTTTAAGTATTTATGAAATCCCCATTCCAACCCATACAATTTATGTGAAAATTTTGAAGCAATGTTTTTTCTACTGAATGACATCTAAGCTCTTAAAAACCTTAAAATTGAGGTTTGTTAACTTGGTCATACATACATTGCATAATTCTTGATGCCTCCGCTCAAAATCATAACACCTCACCAAAATAGTGTCGTAGGTACTTATGTTAATTAACTTAGATCCATTGACACTTACCAATTTTCTATTGAAATAAAAAAAAATAGCCAGCTACAGTTGCAGAACTAGTGTCCACTTAATACAGCTAATTTTGAAGTATATTTAATATAATAAATTACCTCCATTTGAACATGTTGAACAAATATGTTATTCCTGACACTATATTGTCAATTTGTTGTTAGGTCTCAAATTACGCACCATTTTGTTTATTTATTTATTTAGCGTATGGCGCAACACATGGCAAATTCATAAAACACGCACGAGTCAGTGTGCAAATAAGACACTACAATGCATGAACATCAAACAAACATATAAAAGTAGATACAATGCTGTTATATTAAAAGGTCTAGTTCAGCTATCCATTCAAGACTTGATTGTGTGGTATGGAAGAAGTCCCTCGAATCGCCTTGATATGCCCTCAGTTCACACTCTGTCACTATGTGGCCAATTGTTTGGTTGGGGGCGCCACAGTCGCAGCCTGGGCTGGGTCGTTTTCCCCATTTATGGAGGTTATGGGCACATACACCGTGTCCTGTCCTGATCCGATTTAGGGTCTTCCATATATGTCGTGGTTGGTCGAAGCCATCGGGTTTTACGACTGGGTCAATGAGATTCCATACATCGGGTGGGGCATTCTCAGTCCAGAGGGTCCGCCATTCGGAGTTGATGCTGAAGTTTTTGGCTGCTAGTTGTTGTGCTGATAATATTGGGGGTTTCCTAGATCGGAGTCGATTTATTGACAGGTCCGGGATATCCTCATGGATAGGGAGTTGTGTATTACTGGATATTTTCTTGTATTCTTTTATCAGGGCGTCTTGTCTTCTTAGGACAGGTGGAGGTATGTGGCTGAGAGTTGGGAGCCAGTAGGATGGGGTAGTCTTAATGCAGCCACTAACTGTTCTCATTGATATGTTAAGCTGAGTATCGACTTTCTTGGTATGTGCGCTGTTCAGCCACACCGGTGCACAATACTCGGCCGCAGAGTACACCAGACTAAGTACAGATGTTCGCAGTGTATTTGCTGAAGCCCCCCAGCTAGTGCTACACAGCCTTTGGATAATGTTGTTTCGAGTACTTATTTTTTGCGCTGTTGTTTCGAGGTGTTTTTTAAAAGATAGGGTTCTATCCAGGATTACCCCGAGATACTTTGGATACCGTTGATAGGGTAGGGCTGTATTATTCATTTTGACATCTAACTCATAATTTGCCTTGTTGTTGTTAAGGTGGAAGCAGCTGACTTCAGTTTTATTTAGGTTTGGTATTAACCGCCACTTGGTAAAATATCTGTACAGCTTGTTGAGATCGTTGGTTAGCGTGTTCTCTGTAGGCTCAAACTGTTTGTGTTGTACAGCTAGGGCTAGATCGTCAGCGTACCCAAACTTTCTCGCTTCGGTTCTAGGCAAATCTGAGACATAGAGATTGAAAAACATCGGTGCCAAAACTGAGCCTTGTGGCAGTCCATTATTGAGTTTTCTCTGTTTGCTTAAGTTACTGCCGTGGACAACTTGGAAGTGTCTGTCAGAGAGCATGTTGTTTATCAGTCGTAGTGTTGTATAACAGGGGACCAGTTTGGCCAGCTTGTACAGGAGCCCTTCTTTCCATACTGTATCGTAAGCGGCTGTTAGGTCTACGAAAGCTACAGCTGTTTTTTGCTGTTTTTGGAAACCCGCTTCGATATGTGTAGTCAGACTGAGAACTTGATCTACACAGCTTCGATTAGGTCTGAAACCTGCTTGTTCAGGTGGGATATGTTCCAGAATTCGTGCGCCTAGTCGGTTGAGAAGAAGTCGTTCTAGGAGTTTGTAACAGCAGCTTAGGAGTGCTATGGGGCGGTAGCTCTCGGCTTTATCTCGTGGTTTATTGGGCTTTAGTACAGCGATTATTTTACTCATTTTAAAAGCTTTCGGCAAGATTCCAGATTTTAAGATACGCGAGTAGAATACAGTCAGCCATTTCTTTGTCCTCTCTCCGCAGTGGAGCAGGAACTCAGGATGTATCCCATCAAACCCAGGCGCCTTGCCAGTTTTCACGTCTCTGAGTGCGGTAGTTAGTTCCTCCGTAGTGAACTCACGAGAGAATTCCGTGTCGCGTGGTAGTGTTTGGCGTATATTACCAAGTTCTTTTTTAAGTTGTTTTGTGTGGTGTTTATCACGTGGGGCTCTGGATAATGTTACGATCCTACTGGCTATCTGATGTGGTGTGACCAAGTCGGTTTCTCGCACGGGTGGGTTACTGCCTCCTAGTTTTTTAAGTAGGCTCCATGACTTTCTACTGGATCTTTGGAAATTCATTTCCTCTGTTGTTTTTATCCATTTATCTTTCCGGGCTCCGTCTAGTGCGTGTACAAGATCGTTGGCCGCCTCTGGGTCGCCGCTCTCTATGTAGTTGTTATACAGTTCTTCACATTCAGCATTCCATCCTGGGATATATTCTTTACGATATCCTCTGGGAATGGCCTTTTTTGCGGCTGCAATCACAGCACCCGCAAACCTATCATAGCTCTCAGGCTCTGCCGGTATCCACCTTATGGTTTTGTCCAATTCAAGAGAGAATTTTGCCCATTTCGCCTTTTGAAAGTTCCATCTTGGTCTGGGTATGGATCGGATTATTGGGATCTGAATGCCTATTTCATATATAATTGGGCGATGCTGGCTGTGTGGAAAGTTTTCCAAGACTCTTCTGCATATATGGACTGGTTGGTTTTGAGTGTTTTGGGTCGAGAAACACAAGTCCGGATTGTACTCTCTGTTCCATGCTGCCGATCTAAACGTTCCCCTATCTTTTGCATCAAAAATGAGGCTTAAGTTGTTCTCGTCTGCCCATTCTGCAAGCGTTTCACCGTTGTAATCATTACTCCTGTATTTCCACATTGTGTGGTGGCTGTTAAAGTCTCCCACATAGACGGCTGGATGAGGGAGCTGCGGCAGGACTTCAGGAGGCCACTGGGTTAAGGGAGGCTTATATATGTTTGCCACTGTTAGTTCCTCAATCTTCACCGTGACATTGTGGATATTGTTGTTACTAATATTGGTGCCTACCAAGCGAGCATTTTCTATGTTACTACGTATATACTAAATACAGATAAATATAAATATCACATTTACAATTACAATATACAAAAAATACCAATGAACAATAAACAATATAAAACTAAATATATTTGTATATACATGTACATATAAAAGTTTATACACCAAAATTTATCTACATTCATAGTCATTATGTCACAATCAATTTTTCCATAGGATCCAATCAAAAAAAATAATTAGACTAGTCTTCACCAGAATTTTCGGTGTTTCTTTCGGCGTGTATTAGGAAATAGAACAGTTCGACTTTTCATTTATGTTCCCATCTGCTCTCTCTATTTCTGTTACTAGGTTGTGGAATATGTCAGAAACAGACTAAAATAGAATTTCATTTGAATAGTTTGGGATCACCAGCAAAAAATATTCAAGCAACACGTTTGCTTATATTTCATATTATCTTTTTAAGAACTCTATATCTCTTGGACACCATTGTAGCATGCTTACACCAATCTCGCCAATAGGAACAAGCCACTTACAACATGCTCCTTACAGGAGAAAGCACATGTATGGTAGTTTGTGTAAAGACAACTGAAGAAAAAAAAGTGTAGACAAATGAGGTTTGGAATAGACCTTTAGAGACATCTACCTTGTCACTTGATAGGCTACAAAAACCAGACAAAAATACTGAAGCTTTACAAGATTGTGGTGATTTGGCCATTACGATACAATAAATACAATGAGCTTTTCAATCAAGAAGTTACAGTCTGCCAAGTTGCAGATTTATTACATTCAGTTTGGTTTCAAATTACATTGCCAAGAAAATGAAGGTTATATACAGCAAGTGCCATGTCTCAGTAAAGAGCAGACAGTTCAGATATACTAAATATCTATGCAATGTAATAAATACTCACAGCATTTTGCTTAGCAGATGTTTCTAGAAAAATTGCCTTCCACTCTTCAGCTAATCGTTTTCCTTCCTCTGATGGTATCATTCTTTCCATATGTAAATCAGTTTTATTTCCAACCAGGACAACAGGTACACTGCAAAAAGTATTTCAATCAATTTAATTTTTCATGTTCAAAAGGCTACATATAAGTAAAAATATATATTATAATTATATACATATAAGGAGAGGAAACAACAAAAAGAACTTATTTTTTTTCCCATCCCCAGAAAAATATTTTGTTGGTATATGTAAATTAAATTCAGAACCTAAATGAAGTTGATTTTAAATGACCTAAAAAGGAACAGAAGCTCTAATGAGTTTAGAAATTATGTGCAAATATTTAATATCAACTCTGAAGTTTTCCCTATTTATATTACACATTTTTTTCATCTCCTGTATTGATACTTGCTGATAATATTTTTAAGGTACTTACTGTTCTTTTCCAGTGATATCCAGAAGCTTCTCATGTATTGATTTGACTACATCAAATGATTTTGTACTGGTTATACTATAAACTAAGACATATCCATGGACATCGAAACTGTATTGTGATGGAAATATTGAATACTCATCTTGACCAGCTGTGTCTACCAATTTGAGTTCATAGTCTTGTGAATTTATTCTTGTAGACTTTGTAAATGCTAAAAATACAAATAAAAACCTAATAGCAAAAGCAAAAATGGTAAGCTGATATTCTTCAACTAGTCATCAGCAACTGACTGATTTGAAATTAGACAGATATTAATTCCAAAATGAAAACTCATAATTTCTACTCTGGTAATAAAAAATATATAGGTAATACCTTCTTCTACATAGATGATACTGGGGTCCAAACAGCAAGGTGTTCAATGGGAAGTGCTTAGAATGATATTCGGATATGACTTATACACCCGATTTAGACGTAGGTTTGGCGTATGCGTGTACGTTAAATCTGGGCTTTCTTGTCATCGAGAAGAAGAGCTCGAACTGGAAGGATTTGACATCATATGGCTCAAAATATCCTTCCAAAATCATTCCAAATTTATATGCTGCATTTATAGGCCACCAAGCAGTAACAACTGCAAAGAGCTCTTCGAGAAGCTTTCAGCCACTGTGGACGCGCTGCAATCAGACCACCCTCATTCAGAGATAGTCTTTCTGGGTGACTTCAACGTTCACAACTCATACTGGCTGAAACACTCAAACAAAACGGACGACGAGGGACGTGAAGCTGAAGCCTTCGCTATCAGCTGCGGCTTGGAGCAGATAGTCAAAGACCCAACAAGGATTCCCAGCCGCCACGGAGATTTTGCTAGTCTGTTGGACTTATATCTCACAACTACTCCAACGGTCTACACAGTGAAAGTAACCGCCCCACTGGGATCGTCTGACCACAACACCGTCTCGACGCTATGCAGAATGCATTCTCCAGATCTCTACCATGCAAAGCCTCGTCGGATCTGGCATTACGGATCAGCAAAGTGGGACGACCTAAGGGAATACTACCAGTCCTTTCCCTGGAACGACGTCTGCTTCAAGTCACGAGACCCATCATCTTACGCCCAAGAAATAACAGAGGTATTAATATCCGGCATGGAAGCCTATATTCCTCATGTCGTCAAGCATCCCTCCAAAAACAAGCCCTGGTTCAATCAGCGTTGCAGAGATGCAGTTACCTCTAAAAACCAACATTACAGAGAATGGAGGAAAAATCCAAATGCTGAGAGCCACCGCAGTTTTATCGACGCCAGAAATCACTGTAAGCGCGTGATTGACAGCAGCAAGGAGGAACACAACCAAAAAATTAAGAACAAGCTCCTCTCATGTCCTAGTTCGTCCAGAACGTTCTGGTCTGTAGCTAAGGCTGTTAGTCAGAACTTTTCCTATTCGTCAATACCACCCTTGACCAGAGAGGACAAATCCATCGCTTCTGCTCCTAAAGAAAAAGCAGACATCTTGGGGAAGCTCTTCGCAGCCAATTCTACTGTGGACTTTCAAGGAAGTACTCCGACCACCACCATAAGCGTGAACTCGAGAATGGCAGAGGTCAAATTTCAACATCGAGATGTAAAAAGCATCCTCCAAAAACTGAACACCAATAAAGCTACTGGTCCTGACCAAATTCCAGCCATTGTCCTTAAACGCTGTGCCGCTGAGCTTGCACCTATTCTTTGCAAGCTTTTCAAACTTTCGTACCAACGAGGCGTGTTTCCCGCTTCGTGGAAGATTGGCTGCGTACAACCCATCCCTAAGAAAGGCAAAAAGACTGATCCCACCAATTATAGACCTGTGGCTCTTCTCAGCATCATGTCTAAGGTTATGGAGACTGTCATTAACACACAGCTCCTGAAATACCTGGACAACAATAACATCATAAATGATCGCCAGTATGGCTTCCGTAAGCACAGGTCTACAGGTGACCTCCTTGCCTACGTCACTCACTTGTGGAACAGGGCAATAGACAATCATGGCGAATCCCGTGTTGTTGCACTTGATATATCGAAGGCTTTCGACAGAGTATGGCATGACGGACTTCTGGCCAAGCTTGCTGCTTATGGACTACCACCTGGCCTGCGCCAGTGGCTGAATAGCTTTTTGAACGACCGATCTCTGTTTGTTGTGGTCGAGGGCTGTTCATCAGACGTATTTGCAATAAACGCCGGTGTTCCTCAGGGATCTGTCCTATCCCCTACACTGTTTCTGCTGTACATCAACGAGCTGCTGGAAATAACATCCAATCCGATCTACAGCTTCGCAGATGACAGTACATTAGTGTCGTGCATGGAACCAGGCAAGCCACTATCATCCCAGGAGACGGTACGTCAGCGACAGCAGCATGCCTCACAGATCAACGCTGATATCAAAACAATTGTCGAGTGGGGATTAGCAAATGAAGTACAGTTCAACGTACAAAAAACTCAGGCAACAACACTTACAAAGAAGTCTCACGATGGCTTACCAACCGTGGAAATGGAGGGTCACCCCATAGTCGAATCACCTTCTGTCAAGCTTTTGGGAATCAACATCAACAATAACATGTCCTGGCACGACCACGTCGTCAGTATTGCTAAGACGGCATCCCAGAAGCTTGGAGTTTTGTTCCGCTGTAGGAAGTTGTATACACCAGAGCAACTGCTGCTGCTGTACAAGGCACAGATCCGACCATCGCTGGAGTATTGCTCCCATGTGTGGGGATGCGCTCCGAAGCACTCTCTAAAGCTTCTGGACACTATCCAGAAAAGAGCGATTAGACTAATCGATACGCCAAACCTCACAAAGGACCTCCATAGCCTGGAACATCGAAGGAGGGTGGCTGACCTGTCCCTGTTTTACAGATTCTATCACGGAAGATGTTCGACTGAGCTCTCTCAGATAATAACGCCACAGGCCGTCCGAACCAGGAAAACTAGAGAAGCTCTGCGAGCTCATCCTTACCAGGTCGAGGTCCTTACTCCCCGAACTAGTCTCCTCCAGCATTCCTTCTTTTGGAGAACTTCGACGCTGTGGAATCAGCTGCCGGGGAATTTGTTTCCCGACAGCTACAACCTGCAGCGTTTCAAATCTAACGTGAACCGATACTTGTCCTCTCGCAGCGCTTCTGCAGCGCCATAGGCTTTAAGCCTTTGTGGGAGGCCGACCATAAAAAAAAAAAAAAAAAAAATTCACATTTGCAAATATAAGCCAATGCAAATGCATTTGATCAATACATTCATTCATTTAACACCCTCTCCTTAACCGTCTAACAATTACATATGAAGAACCCACAGAGCAAAATTTTGGCAATGAGACTGATCAAACTACTAAATAAGTATCGTTAATGTAAGTTGCAAACAGCATAACTTCATTTTTCCTAAAATATGGATTATTGTGCCATCTAGTAGTAAAATATCTTACCCACAGCCTGAAAAATGCCTAAGTCCAAAACCAACCAAGTTGACTAATAGTCATTTGAACAAATTTACATTTCACACATGTTAGTTATTCTCATTTAAATCAGTTTAGTTCAATTTAGTTAAACGGAGTTATATATTAGCAACATTTTTCTCTAAGTACTCATTTCTGCTATTTTCAAGCAAGTCTATGACTCAAGAAAGAAACATGGTACACAAGTTTCTTATTTTTAATGAAATGTTTATGATGTGTTAATCAAATGTCACAAGCATGTTATTTAAGAATATTTGGGTTTTGGGTTTTTTAATTTTCCTTGTATAACAGTTAATAATAAAGTGAAAAACATATGCTACTAATAATACCTCTTATGGAGCAATGACAAAAACTTCAGCATGATATTGTATATTCTCAAATTATCTCATATTATAAACACAAATGATACAATTATGAGCATCTCATGTTTTGAGATAAGATTAAGATTTTAGGGAATGTACATACACATGGCAAATCGTAAAAGATTATTACTATACGATACCAGCAAATGTTAAATAAATTTGTGGGCTAATGCACTATGTGACATATGATCACATTTTATAAATAGACTGGAGAAATACTTACTATTTTCTATTGTGGGGTCGTATGAGTCCACGAACTGTCCTTCCACAAACTGGATGCTGAGTGACGATTTCCCTAAAAATGGATTTTTGAGAAATTAGATGCATGTTGAAAATAACCGATCATTTGCTTACCTACTGACCTGTACCCCATGACAGCTATTTTGCGTTGTTTAGAAGGCATTTTAAAAGTTGCAAATAGTATATATATCTCAAAAATGGAGACACACCGTAAAAATATCAATGGAAAAAGAACAAAAAAATATATAAGACAAAAATTAACAAACAAGTTTACGAGAACCCATCGGGCACAACAGACAGATGTAAAAATGACAAATATTTTGACACATTCTGGCGCCAGTAAAATATGTAGAGATGGGTGGTTTCAAAAAGATGTTTTGCAAAATTCATGGATTCTGTCACTTCACTAGCCAAGTAAATCTCGCGGGAAGAGGACGTAGCGTTAACATTTGATATATATTCATCATTATCATCTATTCGGATGTTGCTTAATCGGGAAAATTTTAGTTATTTGTATTGCGTTGCACGGTAGGAATCACAAAATAGGTAGGAACTAGGAATTCGAGAATGTGCGCCATCTTATGGCCACGTGGCGAGAATGTAATTCCGTGTTCTATGACTTACGTCACGCTTTTTTAAATTACTGGAGATGGGAGCGTTCACGCATGTAGAGAAATTTTATGCACTGGCGTAACCTCAGGGGAACATAGGGCGTGCGTTTAAAGTATTGTCCAGGCTTTCCTACCGTATAACAAAGCTAATCATGTTTTAAGTATAAAAGTGCTGTACGGCACCTTACAAAAGGACCGGATCCAGGGGATTGAAAGGTGTAATTGCCCCCTGAAGCCTGAAAAGTAGATGCTCTTCCAATTTATACAGAGGCCAAAAGGGATTACCAGAAAGGTATATATAAAGACAAGACAGACTGACGAAAATGAATGAACGACGTAGTTTTCTTTGTAGATATACTTTCACTTAGGAGAGTATAATAATATTATCGTGAAACTAAATATTATAGTTATGGTTGTTTTTCATGGGTTTCGGTCAACGATTGAAACTATAACTTTCCTTGACTACGTTTTGGTTTATTTTAATCTAAACCATCTTCAGGTGTCTATAAATGAATAGGAAATGATCTGTATATAATAAAAATAAGAATAAGATACAAAAAAACACAAAAAACAATTAAATAAAATAATTATAAATTGTATGTGTAAAGTAGAAATATTATGCCAGTCCGGCCCTGGACGGCCGAGCCGATTTACGAGAGATCTATAATTCAGACGTCCAGAAGCCTTCCAGAACCAACGGTAGCGGCACGCTATAGGGTTCTCGGCGTTCAGCAGGCATCTATATAAGTAGCAGCCAGGCAGCGACAGTTACAGTTAGTGTCAATAGAGTGCCGCAGTCAGTGTTCGGTAGTAATACGCGACGACGTTCCAATGGCGCGCGCGAAATAAATGAACTGTGACATAAATTTGTGAAGTTAAGGACAAATATAAATAAGTGCAGTGACTTTAGATAAATTATACTGTTAAGTATTAGGCTAGGCGTAGTGTACATAGTTAGTGAAAATATAAAGTGAAATCCGTACCAAGTGTTTCCTTGCCCAATCGGACTAAAGACTTGTAACAGTAGTGTCAGGTGTGGGGTAGACTGATTGATTGGGCAACGTGGTACGGACAGTTGAGTGAATAAACTGTCAAGATGGTGAGGTTCAGTGAACTGAAGGTTGCGGATTTAAGGAGAGAGCTCGACGAACGCGATACCGATAGCAGCGGGCTGAAGGCCGTTCTCCAGGATCGACTCCGACAAATAATGATTGAAGAGGGTGATGATCCAGATACCTTCAAATTCGAGTCACCTGAATTCGAGTGGACCAAGAAGCTCGAAGCAAAAATCGAAGCAAGCTCCAAACAAATCGAAGCAAGTACCAAACAGTCGGAATCTGCTCGACTGTCACTTGAGTCAAAAATCGGAGCAATCTCCAAACAGTTAGAATCTGCCCTGAAGATGGAGATTACTGCTTCAAAAAAAGACATCGAAGAAAGAATCGGAACCAGAATCGACATCTTAGAATCGAAGAAGAGCAAAAAGAAGATCTCAAGAGGGGATTGGAAAAACAAAAAGAAGATCTGCGAGACAACATCCAACGCCTGGACGCAGAGATGGACAAACTGCGAATGGAGCTTCAGGCTGCAAGCGTAACGACACCAAGTGACCTGAAGGCAGGAGATTCATGCAGGCCGAGATTGAAACCTCCTCAGTACGATGGGAAAAGCGTCCTGGGAGAGTGACCTCCTCCAGTTTGAAGCAGCCGCAAACGCAAATGGTTGGTTACCTGGTGAGAAGGCGACAGCTTTGACGTTAGCACTGAGAGGCGAAGCTCCGGATGTTCTCCAGACGCTATCACCGACAGAACGAGGGGACTACGAACACTAGTCAGACATCTGGAAATGAGGTTTGGTCAAGCCAGATTCGGTCACGTCTTCCACGCTCAGCTGAAGAATCGCTCCCAACGACCAAACGAGACGCTGCAGGAATTTGAAGCAGATATAGGCCGCTCCACAAGATCTAGTGGAGCGACTAGCTGTGGAGGCATTTGTGGGTGGTCTTCATAATGCCGAAATGCGTCAAGCTGTGGCGCTCGCACATCCGGAACGTCTGGCAACGGAAGGAGCGGCTGCATGAGAAGCTGACTGCGTTGGTGGCTGATTCGTCGAAAGGCCTGAGTAGGGAACAATAGAAGAGGCTGAGGGTATTCATCACCGAATATCAGGATATCTTCGATGTTGGCATTGGAAAGAAGGGGAGGACAAACGTGGTCCGACACAAGATACACACGGGTGATGTACCACCTATTCGGCAACCACCAAGGAAGCTACCATTGGCCAAGCGAGAAGAAGCGGATAGGATCATAAAGGAGAAGAGGGGGTGATCGAGCAATCAGCGAATCCTTGGTCACCGCCGGTCGTACTCGTGAGGAAGAATGACGGATCGACACGATTCTGCGTGGACTATCGGCAGCTCAATAATGTAACGAAGAAAGACAGCTACCCTCTGCCGAGAATCGACGAACCAGGAGGCCGCAACCGTTGCTCACGCTCTGGTCAAGGACTGGATTTGCCGTTTTGGAGTTCCGCTCGAGCTGCATTCGAACCACGGAAGGAACTTCGAGTCTGCGCTCTTCCAGAACGTGTGCAAAACTTTGGGGATTAGGAAGACTCGGACCACGGCGTTACATCCTCAGTCGGACGGCATGGTGGAGAGGATGAACAGGACGGTGAACCGCTATTTGGCCAAGGTTGTCTCCGACCACCAACGAGACTGGGACAGCTGGCTCCATCTCTTCCTATTGGCGTACCGCTCGGCAGTCCATGAAACCACGGGAGAGACACCGGCCAGTATTGTGTTTGGGCGAGAGCTCCGGCTACCCTGTGACCTCATGTTTGACTGCAAACCAGGGGACAATGTGGCAGGCGAAGATTACGTTACCAACCTTCGCAGGAGAATGAACGAGGCCCATGAGAAAGTTCGCCATAATATTCGCACCGCAAGCGACCGCATGAAGATGACGTACGACGTAGGGTCCAGCGAAACAGCGTACCAACCAGGAGACCTGGTCTGGCTGTACAACCCTCAGAAACGCCGTGGCTTGTCACCGAAGCTCCAGAGTTCCTGGGAGGGCCCGTATGAGGTCGTCAAGAAGATCAACGACGTAATCTATCGCATCAAGGAGGTCAACGGTGGAAAGCCCAGAGTCGTACACTTCAACAGGTTGGCTCCGTTTGCTGGAGATAATGTGGAAGCGCAAGTTAGAGAACTCCAGCAACTCCACCCAGAGCTGAACTTCGAGGATTTCATGGCAACTCACACTGGTACAGCGAAAGCTAGATTTGGCGTGACTCGTGAGGAACATCGAGATTTGTTCACGGTGCCGGATGAGTACGCGTGTGCTCACTGTGTCGCAAGAGATCTCCGGATGTCCCGCGGGATTGCCAGTGAATTCCAACGTCTGTTTGGCCAAGTGGACGAGCTGAAGAGACAGGGTGGACGAGTCGGACAAGTGCTGGAGTTACGAAGTGACCAGAGGCGACTCTATTACTTGATTTCGAAGGAGAAGTCCTATCAGAAACCGACGTACCTCAGAGAGAAGCTGCTGACCGCAAATGTTTTGAAGCTGGCGATTCCTAAGTTAGCTTGCGGACGGGACGGCCTGGATTGGCGGATCATCCGAAACATGTTAGAAGTTCTCTTCAGGTTCATGGGAATCGAAATTCTGGTCTGCAGCTGGAACCCCAGGGGACCGACAGAACACAGAACCGTGGATTGCTTCTTTTACCAAACTTCTGGCTGCAAGAAGGGCGTTCTGTGCCCATTCACACATGAACGTTTCGGGGATGAAACGGCCTTAAGGAGGGGGCAGTGTGCCGATCCGGCCCTGTCCTTTTTCCGAGAAGCGGAGGCTGCGAGCGTTATAGAAGATTTCCAGAACGCGTAGAAGTCGCTGGAAGGCGAGACGGTAACCAGAGTTACAGTCGATACAGTGCCGTGCAGTGGAAAGCAATACGTGATGTCCAGTGGCGCGCGCGAAATAAATGAATTGTGACATAAATTAGTGAAGTTAAGGACCAATACAAATTAGTGTAGTGACTTTAGATAAATTAGACTGTTAAGTGTTAGGCTAAGCGTAGTGTACATGGTCGGTGAAAATAAATAGTGAAATCCGTACCAAGTGTTTCTTTGCCCAATCGGACTAAGTAACAATACGGTGCCATTGCAAGACCCCAAGTAGCGTGCAGGAAAACTCGCGGTGCCGCAACGACGCTGGACGGTAAACAGCAGCAAGTGTGCACCGGGCCTAAAACGAAGGTATTATACTATAGGGTGCCCCAATAAGAACGATAGGAAAGAGAAATTAAATAAAACAACAACAGTTTGAGATATCAAATTGGTTTTGGCTTTATTTTGAAGCTAGATCCATGACATCATTCAAATGTCTGCCTCGGGCTCCCTGGCCGTGCTTCAAGCTGTTGGTCCCATTTCGGATGACATTTTGGAGCATTTGCGGCGTAATGGCGTTGATGGCTACTCGAATATTATTTTCGAGGGCACCCAAAGTGGCTGGTTTGTTGGAGTAGACCAATGATTTGACGTACCCCCAAAGAAAATAATCGAAAGGTGTCAAATCACAGGATCGCGGTGGCCAATCTGTGAACGATCGTCTGGTGATGACCCAGTCGCCAAATTTCTGTCGAACAACTTCGAGCGTTGCGTCGCTTGTGTGGCTCGTGGCTCCATCCTGTTGGAATCACATGTCGGTAATATCGATGTTGTCGATATCTGGCCACAAAAATTCTTCCAACATCGCTCGATAGCGTGGCTCATTGGTTGTAATGTCATTTCGAAACAAATAAGGACCGATGATGCCGCAATCCGCACTACACATTCAATTTTTTCGGATATTGGACCACTTCTTCGGTCATTTGTGGATTGTTCACAGCCAGTAACGACAATTCTGCTTCTTGACACAGCCACTGAGGTAAAAATTGGCTTCGTCTGGGAAGACGATTTGGCCAAAATGAGGATCTTCGTCCAACATTTGTAGCGCCCAACTTGCGAACTCACGGCGACGGCCTATGGTCGTCCGGCTTCAATTGTTGCGTTAGCACGGTCTTATACGGGTGTAGTCCCAAATCCAAACGCAAAATTCATCGAGTTGTTTCTTGGAAGAGGCCCAATTCCGCGGCTGGGTGTCGATACAACAAATCTGGGTCGTCGGGAAATTTGGCAGCTACGGTGACAATATTTTCTTCACGTCGACCAGTTCGCATTCGGGTTGGTTTCCTTTGGTCCAATAGAGTGTACTCATGCTCAAACTTTTTCACGGTGCGACGAATTGCCTGCTCACTGAAACCATGATGAGGGCCGAGTGCACGACGAAATGCACGTTGCGTATTTACAATTGAGCGGGAATTTCCGTAGTACTTTTTTATAATTTCGAAACAATCGTGAAACGTGAAACGATCCGTGATGAATTGTCAAACCCTACTGAATATGTTGATTGCTGGACGACGTTTGTACCTTTAACAGTTGTCTAGATATCCCTATTAGAAAACCTATCACTTCTATTGGGGCACCCTATATTATGATCCTTCTGTATATCGGTTTTAGTGGTTTATTAGTTATTTGAAAACGTTTATTCAACAATACTTTGGGTCAACCGTTTGCAATTCAAACGTCTCTCTAACCAGTTAGGCCCTCTGTACACGGGTCGATCGGCGATGTGGTCGATGCATTTATAGTTGCACCAGATGCTCGATCCACATACGAGTCGATTCTCTAGCAGTTGATCTACATCGTTCTAACAGGAAAGAATCTCAGTGTAAATGCTTCACGTGTTATTATCAAACTCGTCTTTATTCAAAACATCTTCCATAACGTATGCTGCAGAAGTTTTGAGAAGTTTTTCAACATAGGCGTAGTTAGGTGGGGGCTCGGGGGGCTTAGCCCTCCCAAGAATGAAATTAGCCCCCCCAAAAATCCAAAAATAATTCTGTTACGTTTATTGTATCTAGGGCGGGGACTTGCCCCCCCCCCCCAGATCCAGGGACTTAAGCCCCCCCAGATTCAGGGACCTAACTACGTCTATGTTTTTCAAAACATTAAAAAAATATCTCACAATAATATATTTGAACAAGAGTTACAAAAAATAACAATATTTCTTAAAATATAAATGATATTAATGCTAATGGGCCATGATCTTCCACGGCTCGCAGTTTCCTCTTAATGTTCCTCATTACGTTTTAGACAGATTCTAAATCGATTTATCTGATCTTTAGCATTATTCTTCTTCTTAACTGCTGTTTGTTTTGAGCTTCCCAGCCATTGTTATAAACTTTGGCACTCAGTTGAGCCCAAAAAGTTTCGATAGGTCTTGCTTGAGGAAGATTGGGACGGTTGTCGTTTCGTGGTACAAAAGATATTCCGTGTTGTTCTAGCCAGTTTCTCGTACGCAAAGTATAATGACTTGAATCCAGATCTGGCCAAAACATAATATTGTCATTAGGATGGTGGGTATTAATAAAATTGAGTAGTCTAGGCAAACATCTTTGAGTATAGACTTCTGCGATAACCGCTTCGGCCCTAACTCGTCCAACGTACGGCTCTGAAGTCTGATATTGCGCACCACACTAACAGTTTGTTTTCAAACCTTTCTTTTCGTTTAAATTTTACATTATATGGACAGGCTTTAAAGTCTCTCGTTTAAAACCATCATTACCTTTGATTTCTGAGTTTGAAAATGTAAAATACTTTTCATCGTCAAGAATAATTTTTATGTTGCCAGCAAAATGAGTACGACGTAAAGTGCGACAGCGTTGACGACTTCTTTCGAAGTGATTTGGGGAATACCTTGGACATTTTCTTCTTTTTCGGAATTTTATGTTATTTCTCCTCATTTTCCTACATATTGTGCTAGCATTGACGTGAAAATGCGTCCAAGTTTTCGTGTTGAAGTTCCCACTCGATGTTCACTTCTGTTGACCATTCTTTGAACAGCAGCATTCCACTTTTTGGTAAATTTATACAAGGAATATCTTCTTTGCATTCACGGGTCGCTCGATAATTTGTGGCAACAGAAATATTTTGATCTTGATATAGGCGAACTATTTCTTTTTTTTTTCAAGTCGTTCAACTAGACTGTAGATACTCTTCCGAATATCTAACTTGTACGACATTTTGACGAATTATATCATAACCAAAATGGTTCTATTGTTACGTTCAGATGTTGACTGGTTACCATGGTAACGATTTCTGAATTGTTTCCAACAGTGAAACTACCTCCCGAGTTTTGAAAAAAATTCTCAAAACTTTTGCAACATACGTTAAGCATAAGCAACATCAAAAACGACAAGATGTACTGACTTCTGCTTATTTATCGTATGGTAAAACATGGTTTCAATTAAACACAAAGTAAACACACAAAATGTAGAACGGGCTTGAATAGTCAGTTAACTGATAAGGTTGGAGTGTTGTTTCGCTGTAGGAAGCTGTGTACACCAGAGCAACTACTGCTGCTCTACAAGGCACAGATCCGACCATCGTTGGAGTACTGCTCCCATGTGTGGGGTCACTATCCAGAAGAGAACAACAGGGCCGTATATAAGGGGGGTTTGGGAGGTTCAAACCCCCCCATGAGTATTCCCATGAATGAAATAACTACTAAAATAATACAAAATAAAAATAATCAAGGATGCTTTCTCCAAGCTTAGTGATTTATTCTACTAACCAATCCCTCGGCGCTCATGACACATTAGCAGCGATACAATCTATACAGATTTTAAGAAAATTAAGAAATTACATATTCTTTTATACATGAAGGTCACCATGAACCCCCTCCATGGTCAACGCCTAGCTACGGCCCTGGAGAACAATAACACTAATCGATACGTCAAACCTCACAAAAGACTTGTACTTCAACCCTTAAAACTCACCTAATACCTAATACACAAATGTCCTTATTTTATTTAAAATCTTGAAGGACCTTTTATTTTAGACAAAAACCTTATTTTATTCGTAAAGTCATGAGCGTAAGGTAGATAAAATAAATAAAATAAGAATTTGTTTGAGACGTGATATTTTCGTAAGAAAAACATAAAAACAAAACTAAGTGGGGCTCTCAAGGTTACCGAATGACCTATCATACCATGCCTTCGGAAGATTTGTTTACCTCAACCCCTAAAACTTATCCCCTATTTTTTCTGCCAAATAGCACCCCACAGCTTTTCTTACAATAATAAGGAAGTTATTTTATTTATCATCTTGTAGTGCCTTTGGTGTCATACGCTAACTAATTATTTTCGTAAAGTCATTAACATAAAATAAATAAATAGAGCATTTTTTTAAGGCCTAATAATTTCCTAAAAAAAAAAATACATTTGTTTTCGGAAGCACGTATTATAGGTCATCCAGTAGTGTTAAAAACACAATTGGTTTTATTTTTATCCGTTTTTTGCGTCAAGCAAACTCTTATTTTATTTATGTTATACTTTTGATTTTACGAAAAAATATAAGTTTGCGTATAAAATCAATGGTACTGCAAGATTTCAAATTAATATAAGAACTTAATGTGTGTAGAAAAAACCATTTGGTGCTATTTGAAAAACAAAAGTTGAGGGTGAGTTTTAAGGGTTGAAGTACAAAAAAAATGTTTCAAAAGCATGTTATGATAGACCCTACGGCACTTTCAAAAATTCCATCAGCTTTCGTTTGAACTTTTTTTTGTTACTAGAATATCACGTGTCAAGGAAATTCAGGGACACCCTGTATAATTGGAACATTTTGATTCAAGGCAGAATTAAATTTTTGATATCTAAAATAAATTAATAGTTGCGGAAACATCCTTACTTCTTTCACCGCATTCCTTTCGCTGGATTATATGACGAATTCCCCTCACATCTACTAGATAATCTAATGATGTAAGCAACTTAGTCTATATATTAGTGCCCTTCAGGTACCCAGCATTCATTCTGCCTCTTCTTCTTAAGGTCCCTTATCCTTGAGGACGTTAGCTATTACATTTGCCCATTTAATCTAATTTGTGGCGGCTCTAAATAATTCTATGGAGGTCACAATATTTGACCACTGTCGCAGGTTTTTGAGCCAGGAGTTGCGTCTTATTCCTGGTCCCCTCTTACTATTGATTTTGCCTTCGATGATAAGACGGAGCAGTTCGTATTTTTCGTTTCTCATAATGTGACCAAAATATTGTGTTTTTCTTTTTTTTATGAGGTTCATAAGCTCTGTTGTCTTGTTCATTCTCCGCAGGACTTCCTCATATGTCGTATGAGTCACGTAAGATATTCTTAGCATTTTATAGTAATACCAGAGTAACACAGGGGTCTACGTGCAGGCCTACGCCGATGATTTGAGCATAGTTGTCAGGGGTAGATTCATTAATATAGTCTCCGAGGTAATGCAAGGCGCGCTGCGCGTTGTGGAAACGTGGTGTAATGAGGTAGATCTGTCAGTGAACGCTGAAAGGACGGAGCTCGTTATGTTCACTAGGAGAAGGAAGATGGAAGTCCTCGTGAGGCCTACATTTTTCAGAATGACACTTGAATTGTCTCAGTCAGTAAAGTATCTAGGAGTCATACTGGATCACAAGCTGACTTGTAGGCAGTACGTGGATTATAAGGTAAGCAAGGCTCGAAACTCATTATGGGCCTGCAGAAGAGTTGTCGGTAGTAGTTGGGGCCTGAGCCCAAAGGTGGTGCACTGGCTCTATACTACAATAGTCAGACCGTCATTAATATATGGCTCCATAGTGTGGTGGACCTGTATAAATAAGACGGCGGCAATAAGAGCCAAACTTAATAAGGTTCAACGTTTGGCATGTCTTAGTATAACCAGTGCAGTGCGCACAACACCTTTGAGTGCCATTGAAACACTATTGAATCTTCTTCCTTTGGATCTGGTAATTCAAGGAGAAGCTAGAAAAACTGGGTTCCGTCTCTGGAGTCAGGGTAGCTGGACTTTTATGAATCCAGGCAAAGCACATTCGACGATTCTAGCAGAGTTGCATGAGGATAGTCCTATTTTGTTGGCGAGGAGCGATATAGTTTCTCCTACGCATCGCTTCAATCGAAATTTACAGTGGTGTTTCCGTCAAGGGAAGAGTGGGAGTCTAGGGAAAGACAGCTCATCGAAGGAGGAGGACAGGTCTGGTACACAGACGGTTCACTCGCTAGAGAGGGCTCGGGCTCGGGAGTCTACGGACCCCATACAAGACTTTCACTCCCTCTAGGGGGGCACACCACAGTATTCCAGGCTGAGGCCTATGCGATACTTGCTTGTGTAAATCGTATTCGGGAAATTGATGGGTCTAGGAGGCGGATTACTATCTGCTCTGACAGTCAGGCAGCCATCAAAGCACTGAGTGCTTGGAAAATAACGCCGGGACTGGTCCTGGAGTGCAGGAGGGCTTTTGACGACATCTCAGCTAAACACAAGGTATCACTGATGTGGGTACCTGGGCACGCTGGGGTAAAGGGTAACCAAATGGCGGATCATCTGGCTAGGATGGGATCCGGCAACAGTTTTGTGGGTCCAGAACCAGCCTTAGGACTATCTGCAAACTTGATTAGGGAAACAACTGGAGAGTGGATCCAGAATCAACACTCTCTGAGATGGAACAACATTTCTGGTCATCTCCGTCAAGCTCGGGAACTATTAGCAGGGCCTGCAGAGAGAATAGGACGATTTTGTCTCTCTCCGGATAGGAGTAACTTGAGATTGCTAGTAGGCCTATTAACGGGTCACAACACCTTCAGGCGTCACTTGTTCGTGATGACGGTGGTCAACGACCCAACGTGCACGTGGTGTGGTGAAGAGGAAGAATCCTCGGCACACATCTTGTGTCGCTGTGAAACCCTGGGTTATCACAGGCAGACTATGCTGGGCTCAGGAACCTTGGAACCAATAGAGATAAAACGGATAGGACCTAAGAATGTGCTTGCCTTTGCCAAAAGGGCAGGTCTTAGGAACTAGCGCGGTTACAGGCGCAAAAGGACCCATCGTGTGGCCCATGCACCAGCCACATTCCGTGCTGGATACTGGTCCTTACGCATTCATTCATTCAACACCAGAGTTCGAATGATTGTATTCTTTTTTGTGTTGCTTCTGTCATTGTCCAAGGCTCAACACCGTACAGTACAGTGGAGAAAACATAGCATTTCAGTATCCGAGCTCTTAATGGGGCATTAAGTTGGCGGCTGCATAGTACCTTTTGCATTCTGTAAAATACGTTACGTGCCTTTTCTGTGCGTGTTCTTATCTCTAGTGAATGGTGCTTCATCAAGATTACTTCCAAGGTAATTTATTCTTCCTACTCTTTTCAGCTCTGTTCCGTTGACGTTAATTTTTACTTTCTTGTTCTGATGCTTGCTGATAACCATCGTTTTTGTTTTTTTGTGTTTAGTTCCATCCCAAACCCTTCATATTCTGCTGTTACTCTGTTCATCAGTCGTTGCAGTGCTTCAGCACTATTTGCTAGAATAACCGTGTCGTCAGCGTAACGCAGGTTGTTAATGCATTGCCCATTTATAATTATACCATCCGTGGTGTCTTTCAAAGCTCTCCTGAATATCTCCTCCGAGTAGACGTTAAACAATAGGGGTGAAAGGACACATCCCTGCCTTGCTCCTTTCTCGATATCAATCTTTTCAGATAATTCATTATTGATTCATTATCCATTCATTACTGTACAGGGTCTCCCACTTTTTGGGCACTTTTACGGGGTATCTCGGTTATTTTTGAAAATTGCGGTTTTCGCAACAGTGTGCTACTTTTTCGTGAAACTAAAGATGCTTTCAACAAAATCATCATGGCCCTCTTGGTTTTTGAGATACAGGGTGAAATCGAAGACTGTCGATTTTGGGACCACCCTCGTATCTCGGTTGTCTTTTATCTCATTGAAAAGTCTAAGAAAGGGTCTCATAGAATTTTTTCTGTACAATCCAGCGGTGTAGTTTGAATTTTTTTGCTCTAACCATAATTCAGTTATGACGCAAACATGTATTTTTTAAATGGAACACCCTGTATATTATTTTTTACGTCAATAGGAATTAATGCAAGCTTTTCAAAAATATATATTTTTTCTGAAAACTAAGCTCAAAATTTCATTTTTTACTGTATTTGTTGCAGTAGGCCATGACTCAAAACAATATCCATGTAAACAATTATTAGGATACAAGATACTCAATACTTTTAAACTCAATTATTTAATTGTATTTTATACGCTATTAACTACTATTTGTGATAATATTCGGTAAATATTACTTATTTTATTGCATTACTTAAAACCAAACATTATATCTGAAGAATATCAATACACTATTAAATTTAAATTTGAATCAAAATAAAAACTAAAAACATCGAGGAGCTTTTAGAGATGTTGGTTCAAGTTGGAGACTATTTTCTCGACTGCAAATCTGGTACAATTTTTTATTCTTTTAATAGCTTTTAAAAGAAATATTGGTCTCCTTCGTGTTATGGCGATTAAAAATTTCCAAACTTGGATCCTGGACAAATGTTGAAGTATCTTAAACCTGTATGGATGGTAATTGTATTTTTTTAAAATTATTTCTGCAGTTGATATTTGTACCCCTGCAGCTTCTTCTTTGTGCTTATAAGATAATAAATACGTTGCTTATATGTAACCTAATACGTTTGTTTCCCCTTGCTCCCTATTCTCTTTGAAATAAGTTTTAGGACGTGGTTAAATAAAGGATCCGTACATAACTATATTTATTTTTAGACGAGCAAATATATCTGAAAACAACTGCTGTCTCTCTGGGTATCTAGGCTGCCATTATTATAGAAAGTTGACAATAATTAAAATGAAAACACAGAAAGAACAAAGCTATATTTAATAAAATATAATGGAAAGCTGATAGTCTGGCAAGTTTTTTACAGATTTATTTTTAATAGATGAGCCATAGCCCACTATCTATTCAATATTATAAAAACACAATATTCATCATTATGAGACATTATTATTTAAAAAATGTATTTTAATTTTGTTTTTTAGAATTTGAGTAGGAAGTCTCTTGTAGAGTAATAACTGCTCAGATGCTTATTATTTATAGTTGATTAACCATAGCCTACTGGTACAAATAAAGTAAAAATTGGAAAAATCAAATTTTCAGCGTAATTTTCAAAATAACTCAATACTAATATATATTTTTGAAAAGCTTGAATTATTTCCGATTGATTTCAAAAATAATATGCTGGGTGTTCCATTTAAAAAAATATAAGTTTGCTTCATAACTGGAAAATGGTTAGAGTAATAAAAAAGCAAACTACACCACTGGATTCTACAAAAAAAAATCCTATATGATCCTTTTTTAAACATTTCAATAAAATAAAAGACAACCGAGATACGAGGGTGGTCCCAAAATCGATAGATTTCGATTTCACCCTGTATCTCAAAAACCAAGAGGGCCTTGGTAATTTGGTTGATGGCATCTTTACTTTCACAAAAAAAAAATAGCACACTGTCGCGAAAACCGCAACTCTCTATCTTCTAAAATAACCGAGGTACCCCGTAGAAGTGCCCAAAATGGGACACACTGTAGATAGCCTCTAGTATTCTTAGTATTAGTTCCTGTTAGTACAAGTCAATTGTTTGGTATAATTGGTTACTTGAAACAGTTGCAGAATTTAAGTTAGTAAACTCTTGTTGGTGTTTTTAAAAAGCCAAACTGAAGAAACTACACCTGAATATTGCTGTTCATTTTATGATGGTCACACAGTAATTGAGGAGACGTAAGAACCTGCGTTTCTAGGGGAGCACTACACGACCCATTTGCTGTGTTCCAATCCTTTGAGTTAGAAGCCAAGTGGACGTGCGACTAGATTCGTGTCAACCCGTGTAGGGGCGGATTTAGGTTAATTTTGAACGTAATTCTAACGATATATAAGTGTTTTGTAGGGAACGTGAATAAGCTTAAATAAATTAAACATACCTTAGTGTATAAAATAAGTAAATTTGTTGTAACTGAGATTTATTTATTAAAAAAACATTGAAATAGGCTTATAAATAAAAAAAACCTCGAATACTTTATTACAAAACTGTATCAGAACACGACATTCATCAGGAGAGAGGTTATATTACAAATAAACACCGATACGCTTTAAATGAAAAGTAGGATTTATTAGTATCAGTATTAGTAATACTTTGACACATTTGATATTAGAAAATCGTAAATTGTAATTCGACAGTTCTTATTCTCGATCACACACCCTGTACATGAATTTATAACTGGAGAGAAACAATCCTGCTTGCTTTAAAACCTGGGTTAAAAAACTACACCTTAACAATATTATATTAAGTCTTCCTTGGACCAGAAGAAATCATTATAGGCACTTGGTTATACGTGGCGGGAAATAACTTCAACTCTTAAGTACTGACATGGATCATTTGTCTTATTTCAAAAAACTACATTGTTTATATGTCTTTTGGGTTTCATTATCATAGCTTAAACTATATACAGGGTATTCCAAAGCTCGACATCCAAACAAATAAGTCGTTAGAGGCTATGGTTTAAAACCAACTACAATTTTCATGTTTTGCTCAATAAAAACTACTATCGTAACTTTTTAACTTTGTTAGTCTTATATGACATTTCTCTGGATATTTTTATTGAAGTCGAAGCTCGCAGAATAGCCTATCGCTTCAAGATTTCCAATTTATGGCGAGATGATCTGTGTATAGGAAGGCCCACTGCCCAGTCATGAAACCTGTGGTAGACCGCACCGTGCTTGATATAACCTCAGATGTCATGAGCAGGGAGGTAAGCTTCCATAGGAATTTTACAGTTTACTTTCGCTCCAGGGAAGAGTGGAACGGGCAAAACCATTCTCAGACAAATAGTGCCTCCTCTGGTACACAGATATGGGCTAGCTATAGCTTTAGCTTTATTGTGCAGTCTTCGAGGCTGGAATATGTGATATTGCGGCTTGTGATGAGCTATGCCTTGATAGAACCGAGCTATGGCATAAGCAAAGCTACCGCACCACACAAGGTTATCAAGCAATAATGGTCAACGAGGAACTCTGGACAAGCACTAGGTAAAAATCTGCTTACAAGCTGAAATGAGCGGTTACCTAGCTGGCTGGAGATATTCAAAGGAAAATGAGGTTAGGTTGGTTACTGCTCTGATTACTGGAATGCCCACTTCAGACATTCTGGATTCACCAGCAGAGCATAGGAGTGTAGACGTTACCATCAGTCTCAAGGGACTATTTTGGACTACGACACTCAGACCGGAAAGATCATACTAATAGGAAGAAACTATTGGATCTGGTCAAGGGCCGGTACCAGCTTATTAAACTAATACCCACATAACACTATATGGATATGTACATCCACAGAATGTACATTAGATATTCCAGTTTGAACATATATAGTTTGAATACTCATAGGACGTTAAATGTACATCTGAAAAATGATATATACACTAGTGTAATATAGTATGTATATTCACGTAGGTATATCCATATATGAATATACATAAGATGTTGGTCTATGTATCAGGTATACATCTAGTAGTTTACGCCTGCGCGAAGGACAGCTAGTGCCGCCATTGCTGATTTCTAGCCATTCATCGTAGTTAGCGTGTTTGTGCTGGTTGTGCCTGATAACCTGATCGAGTGAAATATTGTGCAATGTTACTTATCTTCTGGCTGCTGAGTACTGATAACATTCGCATCCAGCGTAAGTCGTGAGCGGAACAAACCACCTTCAAAATTTTATAACTTTGATTTCTTTGGGATTTTAGACATGCCATTCAACAGGAAAGAGATAACAATCATAGTGATCGATTTGCCAAGTATTATTATTGTAACTCGAAATTGAATTAATAACAATAAATAATCAAAGTATAAAGTTTGTTTATCTTTCTGCCTCTACATTGAAATTTCATACACAATGCATGTTCATTAAAAGTACATGAATGTACGTTTAATGGATATACCATGGATGTGTGAATTCGCGACAAACGTACATGAAATGTAAATCTGTTTATGTCTATTTTGCATCCACTAGACGTTCATGCTCCATTTGTGGATATATAGGGGCACACATTAAGCTTCGTTTGACATTTGAGTACCAGAGTCCACCCCAAGCAACTCAATCTAATCTAATCTATGTAACACTGAACGTGTTTTTTGCGGGAAAGTTCAAAGTGTAGGGCCAGCAAGCAATGAATCAACTAGAACAACTGACAAGTTGCAAAAAATATTTCTGCTTTATTGCACATTATGAAGGAAGCGTTTTTCTCCATGTTTGAACTAATCAAAGTTATAGAGGGATAGGGACCCTCGCCAGCTTCAACTTATCATAAAAATGTTTTCAGAGTGGTGGTTAGTTTTTTTCAGCAAAACAGAAAAATGACCAAAGATTAAAAACAACTAAAACCAGATAACATAAGTATATAGTTACTTTAACTGGTAATGAGTTATTTTATGGACTCCTTTCGTTTGGAAGGCAAATTTTGGACACCTTGTAGACATCTATGTATCCTGTGATTGCATAAAAAGGTCCTTTATATAATATATACACAATCTATGTTTAAAGGAAGGTTTACCAGTTTTGATTGTTTGCGTGGTTGGATAATTTTGCATTTGAAAATATAATTTTGGGATAGCTAAGAAAATGTACTGAAAAAGAATCAATATCTGCAAGTTTATGAAAAATCATTAAACAGTTTAGGACCTTCAAAAACCAAATGAGGTATTGTTTTTACAAAGTTTATGTGCTTCCAAAAATTTATATTTTTCAGGCATTAAGAGACTTTATACCTTTTAGAAGTTATTTCTCAATATTTCTTTACTTGATATAAATTGATAAATTGAAGTACTTTGCTGTTTTCTAAAAAGCCAACCCAAAGAAGGGATGAATTGAAAACATACCAAATTTCGTTGTTTATTTCTATAATAGCCAATAGCCAGGAAAATATATTGATAAAGAATCCAATAATGCTATCAGCGTCATGTATTGTAGATTGCATAAAAACTTTTGGAGTAACGTCTGCAAGTTTACGAAAAAAGTCTTGTTTTTACGAAGTATATGTGCTTCCAAAAATTTGTATTTTTCCCGCTTTGGGTGGCTTTATACCTCTTAGAAATTATTTCTTAATATTTCTTTACTTGATATAAATCAAAGTATTTTGCTATTTTCTAAAAATCCAACCCAAAGGAGGGATAAATCAAAAACATACCAAATTTCTTGTCTATAGCACACCTTCAGGTATATCTAATTTTGTTAATGTTCAAGCCTTGAACGTTTTTTCATGAAGAACACTTGTGATCTGCTATATTTTTATATCATTCATAAACAACAACGGATCCAAAACAATCGAATTTTAACAAATGTTAATAATTTAACCACAATATTATTACGTACATTTAAAAATCCTGTACTACCATATAGCTACCTACTGAATAAGATATTCCCAGTTTTTCTATACAATCACAGCTAGTTACATATATATTTCATATTTCCGACTTATGACCAAGAGACAAGTACTGTTTCAAAGGTCAAGTATCGTAATTGCAAATTATAGGTACATCATAATTTTTACTGTCGGTTATGTTATAGGAACATTAATGTTCTAGAAACATGAAACAAAAATCACAGTCTGTCAGAATCTGGCCCGAAAAATCTAAATTCTCAACAAAAATGTGTGTTATCTCTATTTTCTACACAAGATTACCATTATTAGCTATTATTACCTAAAATTACCCATAATATTTGGTAAGTTTAGTAGAAAAAAAATAAAAATAAACATTTTTCATTTGGAATTTAAATTTTTTGGGCCATGCACCAAATTTTTTCGAAAAAGAACATGACTTCCGACAAGCATTTACGATTTGTCCCTAATTATTACCTATTAAAACATCTTATCGAGAAACCTTATAGTGAGAGGTTATCATTTGTAATGGTCGGAAATATCAAACAAACTGTCAATCCATCTAACTAACGGATTACTCCAATGACTTAACTACATTCAGCTTTTTTATGTCTAAATATGGAGCCCTTCAAACTCTTCACACAGATATTAAAAAAAAGTCAATGAAGCATAGACATGGATCGATACGCCGAAATGCATATGTATATTAAAAAAATGTCGATTTACATATACCTAAATTCTGTTCTCAGTAAAACAAAAAAATCAGATCAGTTATTAAAAAGTACCAAAGCCCATATTCCACAGAACACCCTGTAGTTAAGTCACTGATAATTCATCAGTTGGTTTCTCTATGAGACTCTATCAGATTTCTACATCAGTTTTAGATACCTAATTTACCCTCTGTTTTCGACTTGGTGGCATCTATTCTAAAAACTGCTACGTCTAATTAAAAAATAAATGGGTACTTCTTTCATGAATTTGTGGCTCTGACAGGGATTAAAAGCACCACAGAAAACAGATCTAAACATTGTGCAGGGTACATAACCATATCATAGATGTGATCCATCGCTGAAAATACTAAAATATTGTTTTTTAAATATATATATTTTTTGTGAACAGTTACAAAATCACTAGAACAGCAGAAGGTTTTGTGCGTCTCTTATTGCTCCTAGTCTGTTGTAATTGTTTTAGGAATTCCATCGTTTGATGTTTTTTTGCATTTATATCACAGGTGTGAGTATGCATGGTACTGATAAGTTTCATAAAAAATGTTGGATGCGTGGATGCTATGAAAGCATATGAATTATTGCAACACTTTTAAGTATAGGAAATTTGAATACACATATCCTGGCACTAATTTATACTATAACTGCTGATTCTTGGGCTCTTCGTCAATACTGCTGGATTAAATCCTCAGAAGCTGTTACTCGTTCGGCGACTCCCGAAAGACTGAGGACCAAGGCCGCGAAAGCCTGAGACTTTGTAGTTTTTGCATGACTTTAGACACCTCGCAGGTATAGCTTTGGCAATAAATGTTAAGTAATTTAAGCCCTATTTTTTCGTATTTGATAGCTACTACATGGTTCTTGTGTAGTAGAAATAGGTTGTTACAGCTAATTTATCCACAATTTTCTTAATTCTACGAAAACGAGAACAATGGTTTTGCTGGAAGCAGTTCATTAACTCAGTCATATAGTAAATGCAGTAAGTATAATATATATTTCTATATTCATAAGAATAAAAAGGTCAAATTATTTTTTATTGGCTTGTGTATAAATGTATCTGTTTTCAGTAAAGCTATAGTACTGAATTAATATAGATTGCTTGGTGGTACCTCGAGTAGTACCGAAAAATTGTGCAGTCGTCAGTTTAGGATGAATACGTCCTCATAGAGAAACCACTGTAAATTTTTAGCGTACATACAGAAGTCTTTTATACATATTAAATTATTCAAAAATACTAAAGCGTGCCATATTCAATTGATTCCAAACTGTGGCGTAATATGCATTTTCTATTTAAATAGTTTGACGTTACTAGTTCAAATAAATGGGAAATTCATGCGGAGCTTTTGAAAATCTTTCAAAATCTATAATTCTACAAAAAATAAAATAATGTGGACTATGTGAAACATTGAGATTTAAGTATCTAAAATTTTTGGTCATATTATGTGGTTTTCGCATGGTGCATAAATTTGAACGTATTTACGGTTTCTATTGACAAAGCCAGAGACCATTATTTTGTGGACGTGGAGGAGAATGCTGAGAGTTCCTTATATCGCCAATCCAACTGACGTTTCCATACTGGATGAGCTCGGTAATCCAAAGAGAGTATCCTCCATTGTGTCGACGAGCATGCTTACATTCTTCGGACACATACACAGGAGCGATAATATAGAAAAACTTTTAGTCCAGGGTTATGCTCCGAGTGGGCGGCTCCGTGGTCGTTCCCCTACACGCTGGGTGGATACGACGAAACAGTTGCTAGATATGAGTATCAAGAGAGCCACTGAACTGACAGTAAATCGCGAACGATAGCGAGCTACAGTTCTCAAAACTATTGATAATATTCGTGTCGGCAATACTCTAGTTCCGATTTAATGCGTTTTAGGAGTTCACAACATGTCTGTTAAGACATTGTGACTATGATGAGGATCGTTTCTATATTTTTGGAGAAAATGTTGATTTTGACTGATAACTGCTTGTCCAACCATTATTTGGAATGCATCGTCAGACTGTAGATAAAACTCAAATCTGCCATACATTTCAACACCTTTCTTTGTAAGTCTTTGTGTTTAACAAACATTTTTTAGTCAAAACTATAGAATACTTCCATCAGCAGGGTTATCCAGAATTTATATATTCGTTTTGCAATTCCCTTTGAAGAAACTTGAGTGAAGTATTGTAAAATACTGGAAACACTTTTTGTGGCAATTTAATGGTCTGTAAAATTCTTCGATGCATTTTTTTCTTCCAAAGCGTATAGAGCTTGACAATAACCATTTACATATTATGACAAAGCAAAACATATATATGTACGGCATAGTTTGAAACCAAGAGAATAACTATTGTTTAGACTTTGCATGGTTGTTCAGTTAAAAATAAAGAAACCATATGAAACTACCAGAGTGATGAAGGAGACATCAAATGAAGTAAGAATATTTTTTGTTGAATTAACTTGAATAGATTACTAGCATTCTGATACTCTGATATCAGAAAGGCACGGACTTTTGACTATGTGTCCTATTTCTTATACTACTTTTGAATGGACCATACAGTAACTTGCCATTATTTACATTAATATACATATATACAGGTAAATCTTAAATTCTAAATAAAAAACAAATTGTCAGAAGGTAGGGCTTGGTTGGTAATTTTTTTCTTTTGTTTTAGTGTCATTTCACCTTCATTTTTCCTTTCTATTTTATTTTGAGTACTAAGTAATTATAATGATGACGTGTTTGACTTATTTTTGGATTCGCTAAAATACCTCTGGTTTTTGTGATTTCTTTTGAAGAAAATATTCATCGTACTACTCGGTTATGTGAAAATCTAAGACCTTTCTCTAAGAGACTGTTATTGATTTGCAACTTACGAGCATTTAATGATCCCTTGTTATTTGTCGGTCCAGTGATTTCAGAATATATTTGTCATTTCAAATATTATTTTTCGAAATAGAATACAAATAAATAACCAATGGTTAAAAAACAAAGGCAAAACAATAATACTAAATAATAATCATAATAAAATGAATCTAAGTATTTGCTGCAAGAGCGATTCTAAGAGCTGGTTTTCGGGTGGAGCCAACGACAAAGCTTAATCTGGGGGGTTAGGGGGAGTAGAACTATTCTGATACACTAAATGAGTTTTTCTCTACAAAATGAGTATGAATTTATAGCTGTAACTGTTTGAGGGAATGTCGTCTTCAGGGCATATCAATTTTGTTGCGGGGCCTACCACCAGGAAAGTCTCTTTCTTCAAAGTTCCCTCAACATTTTTTTTGTAATACGTCTTCACAGGTAGTAGTAGAAGTGAACCTTCTGCTCCGTACTCTTTCTCAGATCTTGTTGCAAGAGTGATTCCAAGGGCTGATTTTCAGGTGGAGCCACCAGCAAAGCTACCACTGGGAGTAGAGGAGGAGTAGAACTATTATGATACAGTAAATTTGTAATTCTACTGTATTTAAGGGCATAACGCCTTCAGGAGGCTTATCTCTTTCTCCGAAGTACCCTCAACATGTTTTTACTTGTCATATCTTTTCAAGGGTTGTAGTAGCAGTAGAGATGAGGAGGCACTGCCAGGCAAGTAGGTCACCTTTGACCCTTTTTGCCGATCTCACAGAACCAAAGCTAAAATCCCTAATGGCCTATTAGGAAGCTCCTCCTTGTCGAACCTTCCAGACCTCTTAACAAAAGTCTGTATGTCCGTTGTGCTAAATATCTGAAGTCTGAGGCTAAGGCATACAACACATTTGTCCAGGAGGTTAAACGCTGTTTCGTCTTCTTCCCAGCATCTGGATCAAGCTCTTGAGTGCAGGAGGGCTCTTGACGACATCTCAGCTAAACACAAGGTATCACTGATGTGGGTACCTGGGCACGCTGGGGTAAAGGGTAACCAAATGGCGGATCATCTGGCTAGGTTGGAATTCGGCAACAGTTTTGTGGGCCCGGAACCAGCCTTAGGACTATCTGCAAACTTGATTAGGAAAACAACTGGAGAGTGGATCCAGAATCAACACTCTCTGGTCATCTCCGTCAAGTTCGGGAAATATTAGCAGGGCCTGCAGAGATAATAGGACGATTTTGTCTCTCTCTGGATAGGAGATTGCTAGTAGGCCTATTAATGGGTCACAACACTTACAGGCGTCACTTGTTCGTGATGAGGGTGGTCAATGACCCAACGTGCACGTGGTGTGGTGAAGAGGAAGAATCCTCGGCACACATCTTGTGTCGCTGTGAAACCCTGGGTTGTCACAGGCAGACTATGCTGGGCTCAAGAACCTTGGAACCAATAGAGATAAAACGGATAGGACCTAAGAATGTACTTGCCTTTGCCAAAAGGGCAGGTCTTAGGAACTAGCGCGGATAGAGGCGCAAAAGGGCCCATCGTGTGGCCTATGCACCAGCCACATTCCGTGCTGGATAGCCTCTGGTCCTTACTCATTCAAGCTCTTGAGCAACAAACTACTCAGCTGGTAATGGCCTGCGAGAACCCCCCCCTCAAAAGGTTGATGGTCTCTCTGCCTTTCTTCAAGGAACATAAAACACGACTTCTGTCGGGGCCTGCTATAGACCTTTTAGCCTGTCTGCAGTCATTTCTCTATAACTTTCGTTAGAACGAGGCTTTCGCTAGTTCCTTGTAAGCCCAGTCGGCCGGGGCGACATTTACCAGGCACCTACTAATTCCACGCTGGCTTACCAACTGTGAAAATGGAGGGTGAGCTTCCGTCAAACTTTTGGGGATCAACAATAACAAGTCCTGGCACGACCACGTCATCACTTTTGCTAAAGCGGCATCCCAGAAGCTTGGAGTTTTGTTCCGCTGTAGGAAGCTGTATACACCAGAGCAACTACTGCTGCTCTACAAGGCACAGGTCTGACCATCGTTGGAGTATTGTACCCATTTGTGGGGATGCGCTCCGAAGTACTCTCTAAAGCTTCTGGATACTATCCAGAAGAGAGCAATTAGACTAATCGATACGCCTAACCTCAACAAGGACCCTCACAGCCTGAAACATCGAAGAAGGGTGGATGACCTGTCCCTGTTTTACAGATTCTATCACTGCAGATGTTCGAGTGAGCTCCCCAGATCATAGCACAAAAAGTTGTCCAAGCGAGGACCACTAGAGAGGCTTTGCAAGCTCATTCTTACCAGGTCGAGGCCCCTACTCCTCGAACCAGTCTCTTCAAGCATTCCCTCTTTTGGAGAACTTTGACGCTGTGGGATGAGCTGCCGGGGAATTTGTTTTCCGACGAATACAACCTGTAGCGTTTCAAATCTAACGTGCACCAACACTTATTCTCTCACACCGCTTCCAAAGTGCCACAGGCTTTCAACTTTTGCAGCATAAAAAAGCATAGATTAGGAGTCGATGCAAGAGCTGCCGACCCCTATTCTAGCCAGGCAGTCTGCTCTCTCATTGCCCGGCACCTCAATGTGTCCCTGAAGGACAACAGAACATTCCTGGGATAAAGCTGATATAGCCCTTTGAGCTGTCACCGTTTTCAGAGCTTCAAAGGCTAGTTAAAGAGTAATTTCTCTTTTCATTATTCTGAGCAGAAGGTCAACAGTCCTATCAAACCCCTCTAGAACCACTTTTCATCTGACTTTGAAATGCCTTTGCCTAAGGTCCCTACTTCAGAAAGCTTAATATAATCTGCGCACCCTATGAATAAAGTTTTCATAAACAAGGTTAGTAGTATTTGAGAATAATTTATGAGCAAATTCATTTACGGGACTTCACAATTAGAATATGAGAACACTTTGTGATTATTCGTAATGGGCCAGTTAAAGGAGTCTACTTGTGACTATCCGTAAGGGACTAGTTGAAGGAGTCTACTTACTTTTTGCAATGTTAATATTCGGAATATTATTCATTTATGTACATACATGCTTCACTTCCTCGCTTTTCTATTTTATCTGCATGCCGACAACAGTAAGCACATAGAAAAATACCTGAGGTTATGTTTGGCGTCATCTTTTAGTTGCATATACAGAATTTTAGAAAAATCTGAAAACGATCGATTACTGTTTAAAATATTCAAGGTATCAAAAAAAGTTTTAAAGAAAATAACAATTTGGCTTTTCAAGTGTTTATTACCAGTGAAAATTTCAATTATACAGGGCTGATCATGAAGCCATTTTGCCATTTGCATTTTTTTTCGATTTTTATTCAAGTCTCAGATTTTTTGTCGCCATTTTGAAAAAGTCTGATATCTTGGCTAATAGTTTAGGTCAAATTTTCTCGTTCTTTATCTGACTTACAACGATATGTCACAAGTTGGGAGCATTATTTCCTTTAATATTATTTACTTGTCATATTCGCCGCTCTATAACTTGGAATCAGTTATGTTATATACTTACAGGGTTTAATTAGTTCGACGTATTCTTGTCAGCATGATAGAAGTGGTAAAATGCAACAAATTTTGCTTAATGGGCAAAAACCAATAGTTTTTGAAATTTTGCAATTTTAGCTGAGTTCTAATAATTACCTACCCAAAATCTGGCATTTTTGTCTAAATGATGAAAAATCTACGTTAAATGTCAGTGACATGTTTACTTATTTTAGTTCAATATGCTTACACTAATTCATTAACATCATAAACAGGAGAAAAGGTGCGATGCTTTAGAAAAAACAGATATTGAGAAAAATAAAATAATTCTTATTTTCTTTTTTGTTTCAAAAGAATCATATCTAGCTCAAAATATTGCCAAGACACTGCACATACAAACCACTGACAAAACTTTGTCTCAGCTTCTCAAAAGTTATGAATATCGAATTGAAAACCTACATAGTCAGGATTCAAATTCGGGGGATTGCGTCTAGTGGTTGGATCATCGACCACCTATTATCCTTGTGATGACAAATATATTTCAGGAGGGGTGTAATACACGATAAAGATAGTGAAAATAGTTCGAGAGGCTGGTTATAGAGGGTGTCCAGCCCCTCTGGTTATACAGGATGTTTGACTAAAATGCGGCAAAAGTTTAACCATTTTAAAAATATTTTATTTTTTGATGATTTTTGAAAAACCGCTCTATTTCAAACATCCAGGATGAAGAATTGCGACAGCTACATTATATTATCGGAAATCGTATGATAAGTTGCTCAATCTACACTTGTTCAAAATGCCTTCCACCAACTTTGATACAAGCAGGCAATCTTCTCATCAGTGATTTTTTTTTTCAAACACACTAGGTCGGTTTTGAATATGGTTACATCCAGCAATTATGCGCAAGCCATTCAAATTTTCCAACGGAGTAACATAGACTAGACTAGTGACTTTACTAGAGGTTTTTAGAAGACGATAGCCGGCTATTAAATGTTCACGAGCAACCAAACTAAACTATAGTGCACCATAATTCCTGGATGTAAGCTGATTTGAAACGGACCTAGTGTAAACGTACTACTTCAAATGAAAGACAATATTTTGAGCTGGATAGGATTCTGTTAAAACAAAAACGAAAACGAGAGTTATTCTATTTTTCTTAATATCTGTCTTTTTATCGTACCTTTTTACCTATTTATGATATTATTGAATTAGTATAAGCGCATTGAAATAAAATAAGTGAACATGTCACTGACTTTTAACGTAGATTTTTAATTATTTAGGACAACATGCCAGATTTTGGGTGATTGATTGTCAGAACTCCGTTAAAATCGAAGAATCTCAAAAACGATTGATTTTTGTCCATAGATATGTTAAACAACATTTATTGCACTTTAGCTCTTCTATCATGTATAGTTTCAGCTTAAAGTTTAAGGAGAAATTAAAATGTATAATTAAAACTTTATGCTTAGTAAACACCTAAAAACAGCCACCTGACTTTTATTTTAAACATTTTTTAATACCTTGTTCTCCTTAGGCAATAATCTACAATTTCCAAGCTTTTGTGTGTCTCCTTCATCTTTAAATCATTGCCTAATTAAAAATCTTCGGTGAGACGCTGGATACCATTTCTTTGTGTTATTTAACTTTAATAGTGACATACATCATATAAGATATCATTTACTATATCGAAGTCTGTGTTTGGAAACCAGCTAAATATATTTATAGTTTCTTACTAAATGGTCTTCATACTGGTATCAGAATTCATCAGAACAGTTAGAGTATACAATTATTTCTAGAATAAATTATATCCAAACTCTGAAAATTAATATAGTATGAAGTATTTGAAATAAATGACCTTCCACCTGTACAAATTTTGTATGGTTCATGTCGCTGCTAGGCAGAGAGCTGAAACAACCTTAACCTATTGGTACGTCTTACTTGGTTGACATCTGCATTCGCATTTTCACGTTTCATGATAAAAAGCTGATGAAGTTATGCATTAAAAATTATTCATATTGATCACACAGAAAATAAATTTTAATATGGAGCTGATATTTTACAGCAATTTGTTATGACAGAACTTAGAACTGTTCTTTAAGGCTTTAGCTCTAAGCTGCATAATTATTTCAAAAACCTCAGACTATAGATTTAAAGATGTCTTGAATGTATAATCTTCCTCTCGCTTTAGTCTTTTCAGTTTGAATCGTGGCTTCTTACAAACATGAAGTTCCATCATAAAGTCAATATTATTGAAACAATACTTTATATAATATTAAAATAGAACCCAAAACTGCGATTCAAAGGTTCATACATAAAATAAACTGTTTCTTAACGTTTCGTTCTTCCTCAAACTACACAATGTTTAACAGAAAGTAATTTGGAATGAGTGACATTTACTGATTGATTATTGAGGATAACAGATGTGTCAATATTAAATATCTTGCTTAAAAAAAATTAATGGAACACTTTTCAAAATTATGGGGGTGAAAATGATATTTTCATCATACTTACACATTTTATCCTACTAAACTCATAATCCATATTTATGCTCGCTATTTAAGATACATTTACAATTTCAAACTCAGTACAGTGTGGCGATTCTGTAACTTTCGCTATAGTAACGAAAGCAGACAAAAGCGAAGCTAATCATTTACGAAAACGATTTTTGACGGCATTCCATAACCAATGTTTAACGCTTCGTCACGCTTTCGGCATGAAGCTCGATGACTCACGAGCATTCACGAGTTGGCTTAAATATCTCTGGATGAGACTCTGCAAAATGCAGCAATGCCGACCGTTGCGAATGATTAGATTTTCCTCTTCGATTCATTGCTGGCAATTAACTATACAAATAAATTTAAGCGAATTCTTACTTTGACACACAGCAATAATAACGTCAAAGCTTGACAAACGAGATCCAAAATCTTTCGCTATCGCTTATAACGTTCGTCTGCGTTCGTTATATCCGAGTCGGAACGAAGACATTTATGGAATACCGAAACGAGCGAAAGCGTTGGAAGAATGTCGCTATCGCTTCGCTTAGAGTTACAGAATCACCACACAGGACATAGAAGATTTTATATTGAAATAGGCTCTGACAGCTCCACAAGCCAAGGCATGACAGTTTTATATTGTTGAATTCATTGTGTGTCAAAATGAGAGATCTTAGCGAGATAGAAGTAGCTGGTAGTGTAGCTTTAATTGAAAATGTTGTTAAAATCTCAATCACAGCAGCAGAAATTTTTTATTATTTACTTATTACCATAGGAGAAATATGCCTCAAACTGAAGCTATGGGCATTTTAAGCATGTTTCTGTTGTATGCCCTTTCAGTTCCAAATAAGGCAATGGTTACCGAACCAACAAACTTCAAAATCATTGTACAGCTGAACAACTAGCTCAATGCTAATATTGCTTCAATTATTGACAGTATGAGAAGCACAACCTCAATATAACAAGACATGAAGCAGGGCCCGCTGGCTTGAAATCGAAATATGAACTGTGTGTTGGACCAATAGCGTATCTTCGTGGTGGTACTTCAAGTATAGGGAAGCACTGAGCGCTCTATGTCCTGTTATACATAGGCACCAAACATCTCTACATACATATGTCAAATACCCATGTCAGTGCTTGAAGGTTCCCAAAAAACTCCACCTATCTCTATGAGTCACTAGAGTTCAGGTGTTGCTATGAATGAGACTGGGCAAGAGGGTCAGTGGAGTACCCAGGATGTTTCCTCTTCTCCTGTTGAAGGATCTGGTGTGCTGCTCGGTCCATCTCTTCCTGCGTCATGTCTAACGCTTCCTGCATCTCTTTGGAGGTGTAGCGGACAAAGTCTGGATCGCAGTATTTACCCAGGCCCTGCTCAGCCAGGATTCTGCCCACGAGGCTCTCCGCGGACCCCACAACTTCAAAGGACGCTGGTTTTCTGTCCGCTGGACTTCCTGGCAGTGAATGACTTAAACGTTCCACCCCTGCGTGACCATTTGGTTCACCGGTACAAGCTGGTTAGAATAGAAAGAAAAGCTATTACTCTAGTTGGTTGAGTATTCTTCTAATAATAGTCGTAGATACGAGTGTTTTGATAAGTCTGTGGCTTTTTGAATCAATCGCGCAGTGAACTCCAATGGCAACCCTGCTTGTGCTACCTGCGATCTATTAACTAGTAAGCTAGTGTAAAATTCTGAACAATCTGCATCATTTAGTCCATGTTTGAGAGCCGTTGGAATCAGTTAATCTCGTTAATTACCACAAAAATGGAGTAAAGTGAATTTTGTGGGCTGATTAAGCTAAATCCGTTCAGTGAAGCTGACTTTGCCTCGTCAATTTGGATCGTTAGCAAGTAGTTTATTGACTTAATGAGGTTATGGAGACTGTCATTAACACATAGCTCCTGAAATACCTGCACAAAAATAACATCATAAATAATCGCCAGTATGGCTTCCGTAAGCACAGGTCTACAGGTGACCTCCTTGCCTACGTCACTCACTTGTGGAACAGAGCAATAGAAAATCATGGCGAATCCCGTGTTGTTGCACTTGACATATCGGAAGCTTTCGACAGAGTGTGGCATGAGGGACTTTTGGTCAAGCTTGCTGCTTATGGACTACCACCTGGCCTGCGCCAGTGGCTGAATAGCTTGTTGAACGACCGATCTCTGTTTGTTGTAGTCGAGGGTTGTTCATCAGACGTATTTTCAATAAACGCCGGTGTTAGTCAGGGATCTGTCCTATCCCCTACACTGTTTCTGCCGTACATCAACGAGCTGTTGGAAATAACATCCAATTCAATCTACAGCTTCGCAGATGACAGAACATTAGTGTCGTGCATGGAACCAGGCAAGCCACTATCATCCCAGGAGACGGTACGTCGGCGACAGCAGCATGCCCCACAGATCAACGCAGATATCAAAACAATTGTCGAGTGGAGATTAGCAAATAAAGTACAGTTCAACGTACAAAAAGCTCAGGCAATAACACTTACAAAGAAGTCTCACGATGGCTTACCAACCGTGGAAATAGTCGAATCACCTTCCGACAAGCTTCTGGGATCAACACCAACAATAACATGTCCTGGCACGACCACGTTGTCAGTATTGCTAAAACGGCATCCCAGAAGCTTGGAGTTTTGTTCCGCTGTAGGAAGCTATATACACCAGAGCAACTACTGCTGCTCTACAAGGCACAGATCCGACCATCGCTGCAGTATTGCTCCTATGTGTGGGAATGCGCTCCAAAACACTCTCTAAAGCTTCTGGACTATCCAGAAAAGAGCAATTAGATTAATCAGTACGCCTAACCTCACAAAGGACCTCCACAGCCTGGAACTTCGAAGGAGGGTGGCTGACCTATCCCTGTTTTACAGATTCTATCACGGAAGGTGTTCGAGTGAGCTCTCCCAGATAATAACACCAAAGGCCGTCCGAACCAGGAACACTATAGAAGCTCTGCGAGCTCATCCTTACCAGGTCGGGGTCCTTACTCCCCGAACCAGTCTCCTCCAGCATCCCTTCTCTTGGAGAACTTCGACGCTGTAGAATCAGCTACCGGAGAATTTATTTCCCGACGGCTACAACCTGCACTGTTTTAAATCTAACCGCTTCTACAGCGCCATAGGCTTCTAGCCTTTGCGGGAGGCTGACCATAAAAAAAAACTTACGTTGCGGCCGCAATAAAACTCATGGAATGATATTAAAGGCAGGAAGGAATTTTGAAAGACCGTGAGTTTGCCGAGGATGTAGGCATCTTAACTGAGTAGATGGATCATATTTTGTATGAATATTTAGATACAAGAGAGCTATCTGCACGACGGTTGCCACGCTTGTTCAACGATGGACCATACTGACAGCAGCATGGACTTATCAAGGCACTCTTATAGCTCTCTTAGAATCTCTTTAGAGTCTTGCAAAAGTCATCTCTAGTTACACCCTCTTTGACGGTGACGTTAGAAATGTTACACGCACTAGATTGAGTTAACATGTAATCTAAAGAAAAAAAAAACAAGTGTATTTGGCCACCTCGTGACTGAATACACTACTGCACAAGTCTGCTCGTGCAACTACGCCATAGCCGCTCCCAAGCCTGGTTGAGAAAGGAGGAGGGAGCCCAAGCCAAGGTGTGATGCGATCCGTGCCGAGGGCTGGGTAATCGTATTTTCCCCTTATCCCGCTAAATGGGCCTCTGGGAGGAGGGACTGTAGCAACTCGGTAATATGCCATTATGCAAGAGGACGAGCTGCTAAAATCTGGAGAGGAGGATAACACCTCGAAGCCTCCAGGTAGCCAGTTGCCATCGAGAAGTCCCGTGTGGCGACCAGAGAAGGCAGATAAGAGAATATGCTCTCGCCAGAGATGAAATGATTCTCTCCAGAAGCAAAGGAAGACGTCTGTGGGTAAATAGGCATGGGGTAAGGACAAACCCTGCCCCGCAAGAGTCAAAATCTGGACAGCAGAGTCAGGAAGGGGAGAGGTTGCACTCGCAACTGACTCCGGAGGAAGCTGTCAGGACGACTAGAAGGTCAAAGACCGAAGCGAGGGGCTTGAAGCCCCTAGAATCCTTTGCTGCGGGGGTTGTTCGGTGTCGCGAACGGAGCCTTCTGGGAATAGGGGGACACCCACTCGTATTTTCCCTTATCCCGCTAAGCGGGCCTCTGGGAGGAGGGGCTGTAGCAACTCGGTAATATGCCATTATGGAAGAGGATGAGCTGCTGAAATCTGGAGAGGAGAATAACACCTCGAAGCCTCCAGGTAGCCAGTTGCCATCAGAAAGTCCCGTGTGGCGACCTGAGAAGGCAGATGGGAGAACATGCTCTCGCCAGAGACCAAATGATTCTCTCCAGAAGCAAAGGAAGACGTCTGTGGATAAATAGGCATGGGGTAAGGACAAACCCTGCCTCGCAAGAGTCAACATCTGGACAGCAGAGCCAGGAAGGGGAGCGGTTGCACTCGCAACTGAGTCCGGAGGAAGCTGCCAGGATGAGAATGTCAGACACCGAAGCGAGGAGCATGAACCCCCTAAAATCCTTTGCTGCGGGGGTTGTTCGGTGTCGCGAACGGAGCCTTCTGGGAACAAGGGGACACCCAGTCGCATTTTCCCCTTATCTCGCTAAACGGGTAGCCAGTTGCCATTTAGAAGTCCCGTGTGGCGACCTGAGAAGGCAGAGGGGAGAAGATGCTCTCGCCAGAGACGAAATGATTCTCTCCAGAAGCAAAGGAAGACGTTTGTGGGTAAATAGGCATGGGGTAAGGATAAACCGTGCCTCGCAAGAGCCAACATCTGGACAGCAGAGTCAGGACGGAGAGCGGTTCCACTAGCAACTGACTCCGGAGGACGCTGCCAGGATGACTAGAAGATCAGACACCGAAGCAAGGAGCATGAAGCCCCTAGAATCCTTTGCTGCGGGGGTTGTTCGGTGTCGCGAACGGAGCCTTCTGGGAGCAGGGGGACGCCCAGTTGTATTTTCCCCTTATCCCGCTAAACGGGCCTCTGGGAGGAGGGACTGTAGCAACTCGGTAATATGCCATTATGGAAGAGGACGAGCTGCTGAAATCTGGAGAGGAGGATAACACCTCGAAGCCTCCAGGTAGCCAGTTGCCATCAGAAAGTCCCGTGTGGCGACCTGAGAAGGCAGAGGGGAGAACATGCTCTCGCCAGAGACGAAATGATTCTCTCCAGAAGCAAATGAAGACGCCTGTGGGTAAATAGGCACGGGGTAAGGACAAACCCTGCCTCGCAAGAGTCAACATCTGGACAGCAGAGTCAGGAAGGGGAGCGGTTGCACTCGCAACTGACTCCGGAGGAAGCTGCCAGGATGAGAAGGTCAGACACCGAAGCGAGGAGCATGAAGCCCCTAGAATCCTTTGCGGCGGGGGTTGTTCGGTGTCGCGAACGGAGCCTTCTGGGAACAGGGGGACACCCAGTCATATTTTCCCCTTATCCCGCTAAACGGGCCTCTGGGAGGAGGGATTGTAGCAGCTCGGTAATATGCCATTATGGAGGAGGCCGAGCTGCTAAAATCTGGAGAGGAGAATAACATCTCGAAGCCTCCAGGTAGCCAGTTGCCATCGAGAAGTCCCGTGTGGCGACCTGAGAAGGCGGATAAGAGAAGATGCTCTCACCAGAGGCGAAATGATTCTCTCCAGAAGCAAAGGAAGACGTCTGTGGGTAAATAGGCATGGGGTAAGGACAAACCCTGCCCCGCAAGGGTCAACATCTGGACAGCAGAGTCAGGAAGGATTCGCAACTGACTCCGGAGGAAGCTGTCAGGATGACTAGAAGGTCAATCCCCTAGAATCATTTGTTGATAAGGTTTTGGTAGAGAATATAGCTATAGTCAATTTAAACCACCCCGAAACGAGATTAGAAAGGGACATCGCCAGGAAAATCAAGATGGAGCTGGAAAGACGTGCTATTCCCGACAAAGACGTCTGGCTATCCAGCTACCATCCGGAAAATGGCACCGTAGTTGTAGGCTGCGCCAACTCGCACACGAAAAGTCGGCTGGAAAGCCAGTCCAAACAGCTGAGTCCCTTTGAAAGGGTTCAGCTGAGATTGAACTCAGATAGAAGCCTGGTGAGGATGTGCAAAAATACAACTTTTGCACCACGCATCGCAGGAGCGGCGACCAAGGAAGATGTGATGCTTGTTCTTAAGATCCAAAGTGGGCGACAGAATGCCAAGAGTCGTGGACATCAAGATCCCATACAAGGTCACCTGAGTGACAGATCAGAATGGGCTCTAGGAGAACCTGGACATATGTCGAATGGTATCACCTAGCATACTGATGACTCCAAAAATTCATCAGGTGCAGGAGGAGGCATATACGGTGGTGGGCCTGGGAGTGACGTAAGTATCCGCCTAGGTAAACTGGCTACTGCTTTCGAGGTAAAAATATCCGCAATTTTGGAATGCAGTAGAATAAGTATAGATAAAGGATACAGCAAAAAAGGCTATCTGTGTAAAAAAAGACAGCTGGGCGGCTCTGATGGCTTTGGCAAGTAACCACTATACTTGAAAAGTAGTGTGGGACTACCATAATACCCCAAAGAAACTGACGAAGACAAACAACGTAACATTATCTGAAGTGCCTGGTCACATAGGACAGGGTGGTAGTGAGAGGGCCAACAGACCTCCCTCTCATCGGGTCAGAACCAGCATGTGGTATATGACGCAATATTGTACGGACAGCTGTCACCATATGGGTGTCAAATCAGCAACAGATGCGCTGGTGCAGAGTGGTGAGGAAACAGAGAATGCTGAGGGGTCTTCCGTTCTCTAATACCGCAGACACTCCCAGATTGAGCAGGAAGGAACTACCCAAGGTGGTTGGATTTACAACTGGCCATTTGATGTTTGGTGCACACCTGCAAAAGCTGGGGATTGTAGTTGCAAACCTATTATGCAGGAAGTTAGGCAGAGGAAGCAGCTAAGCATGCTATCTTCGACTGTCCTGCCCTCAGTGCATAGTCCAATGGATTTCAAAGTTTGCAAACAACTTAGGATAGGACTCTTGAGGCCTACCTTTTTCAGAACGACACTTGAATTGTCTCAGTCAGTAAAGTATCTAGGAGTCATACTGGATCACAAGCTGACTTGGAGGCTGCACGTGGATTATAAGGTAAGCAAGGCTCGAAACTCATTATGGGCCTGCAGAAGAGTTGTCGGTAGTAGCTGGGGCCTGAGCCCAAAAGTGGTGCACTGGCTCTACACTACAATAGTCAGACCGTCACTAATATATGGCTCCATAGTGTGGTGGACCTGTATAAAGACGGAGGCAACAAGAGCCAAACTTAATAAGGTCCAACGTTTGGCATGTCTTAGTATAACCAGTGCAGTGCGCACAACACCCTTGAATGCCATTGAAACACTATTGAATCTTCCTCCTTTGGATCTGGTAATCCAAGGGGAAGCTAGAAAAACTGGGTTCCGTCTCTGGAGTCAGGGTAGCTGGACTTTTATGAATCCAGGCAAAGGACATTCGACGATTCTAGCAGAGTTGCATGAGGATTGTCCTATTTTGTTGGCGAGGAGCGATACAGTTTCTCCTACGCATCGCTTCAATCGCAAATTTACGGTGGTGTTTCCGTCAAGGGAAGAATGAAAGTCTAGGGAAAGACAGCTCATCGAAGGAGGAGGACAGGTCTGGTACACAGACGGTTCACTCGCTAGAGAGGGCTCGGGCTCGGGAGTCTACGGGCCCCGTACAAGACTTTCATTCCCTCTTGGGGGGCACACCACAGTATTCCAGGCTGAGGTCTATGCGATACTTGCCTGCGTAAATCGTATTCGGGAAATTGACGGGTCTAGGAGGCGGATTACTATCTGCTCTGACAGTCAGGCAGCCATCAAAGCACTGAGTGCTTGGAAAATAACGTCGGGACTGGTCCTGGAGTGCAGGAGGGCTCTTGACGACATCTCAGCTAAACACAAGGTATCACTGATGTGGGTACCTGGGCATGCTGGGGTAAAGGGTAATGAAATGGCGGATCATCTAGCCAGGATGGGATCCGGAAACAGTTTTGTGGGCCCGGAACCAGCCTTAGGACTGTCTGCAAATTTGGTTAGGAAAACAACTGGAGAGTGGATCCAGAATCAACACTCTCTGAGATGGAACAACATCTCTGGTCATCTCCGTCAGGCTCGGGAGCTATTAGCAGGGCCTGAAGAGAGAATAGGACGATTCTGTCTCTCTCTGGATAGGAGTAACTTGAGATTGTTAGCAGGCTTATTAACGGGTCACAATACCTTCGGGCGTCACTTGTCTGTGATGAGGGTGGTCAACGACCCAACGTGCACGTGGTGTGGTGAAGAGGAAGAATCCTCGGCACACATCCTGTGTCGCTGTGAAACCCTGGGTTATCACAGGCAGACTATGCTGGGCTCAAGAACCTTGGAACCAATAGAGATAAAACGGATAGGACCTAAGAATGTACTTGCCTTTGCCAAAAGGGCAGGTCTTAGGAACTAGCGCGGATAGAGGCGCAAAAGGGCCCATCGTGTGGCCTATGCACCAGCCACATTCCGTGCTGGATAGCCTCTGGTTCTTATTCATTCATTCATAGGATAGGACTCTGTTTGATCCCTTCGACTGGGGGTGCACAATAAGTCTTAAGGCTGAGCGGCAATAGGGTACTTGCAGAAAAAATATTATGTCGTTTACGCGTTCCTTATAGCCTAGTAAACATGACATCATAACTTGTTTGGTTTTTTGGAATCGGCTGTGAGAGATATTTCAAAAATTATTTCAAATGCCGGAAAATGCCGCGCAGACAACCTCTGACGTCAGTGATATCCTATAGTGATGGGATGTAAAGTATTGATATTCGATATCGATAGCCAGTGCTAACCTAACATTTTGACATTGATCATTATAACCACAAAATGCAGTCACACACAAAAGTACAAAAGTCAAAAGAATAAAAGTTAGGCTAGATTACTAATTCACTTTGTAGGGATGGGCTTGAATTAGATTCTATCTTCATTCATAATAGGATGCGGCGAAATAAAATGATGGCTACGATTAGTTGCGAATCTCGGTCACAAACAGGATGAACTGTGATTCCTATCAGATACAAAAATGTATTGCAACGAAAATGCTAGTGGGTTAATTGCCTGTTTCAAATATGTTTAAGTATCAATAAATTGAGTCGCATTGTTAAAGAATTCAGATCATCTCTAGTTTGCAGTTGAATCTCACTGACCTGCGCTGTAGTAGTATCGATTGTCGATATCGGTAAGAGATACCTGTGACGTCAGCCCTTGTTTTAAGTCACGTGGAAAAATTTGAATATATCCTTATTTTATTTTGCAAATATCTTTTTTTGGCCGTCAGTAAAATCATGTTTTTTGTTTCCTACTGCTTCTTGATATGGTTTTCTTTACGCTATGTATACTCCTGCAAGTACCCTATTAGTAAGACAACTGGACCCTAACACCTTCACTACAAAAAAAGATCGGCTTGTTCATTCCAAGAAACTTGAACTTCGTAGATTCACTAAGTATCTCAAAGTCAGGCCAACGAAAATGAGTAGCACAGTTTTTTATGATATCACGAAATGTTCAAAAGACATAATCTCGAAATCAAAAATTCTAATAGCGTACGGTGATATCATGTTTTCGATTGGTACTACCTCATTATTGAAACTACATCATATAGCCTCCCTTAGCTACGATGTGGGAAGTAAAACTAAGAGTTTAGTTATTGCAAGAAGTCTCAAGGCTCACTCACATTTTTATCATGCACTTTAAAAAAAGGTAATTGGTGAAAATATTCCTTCTGGGTATAACACTTCTAGTGTCATTGTTATACAGGGTTGGGATAAAGTATGGAACCAAGCAAATATCTTTGAAACGGAAAGGGTGATATTGCTGAAAATTTGCAGGTGAATGTAGTGACGCATAATGCATTCGAAGACATTATGTTAGCTATTAATGTACTTCCGGTCTAACCGGAAGTACTGTCAAATTTTTTAATTTAAATGGGACACCCTGTATATTTCTGCAGATTTTAATACATCTTTTTTTCCGAATACGACCATAGTGGGTTAAGCATTTATTTCTGTAAAAATGGGAAAGATAAACCTCTTTTATTTGTCTCACAAATTCGTCCGTGGCGGTCTGCGGTTTTCCCGATTTAGGTAAATTTTTAATATTTCCAGTTAAATTAAAATGTTTTAGTGCTGTCACCGCCGAACGTGTTATATCACCCCTGTCGGGATGTAAATCATTGAAAAGTTGACACACTTCTTTGTCAGTTCCCACGCGATCGCCAAAACCGATCATCATTAAGACTTTAAATGGTCGGCATTTTAAACATCTGAAATGATAAAGAAATTACAGAAACTAATACTAAACCCACTATGGACGTATTCGGAAAAAAAGATGTAGTAAAATCTGCAGAAATATACAGGGTGTCCCATTTAAATTAAAAAAGTTGACGGTACTTTCGGTTAAACCGGAAGTACATTAATACCTAAGATAATGTCTTCGGAAGCATTATACGTCACTACACTTGCCTGCAAATTTTCAGCCATATCATTCTTTCCGTTCCAGAGTTATTTGCTTGGTTCCGTACTTTATCCCAACCCTGTATGTATGGTCGGAAAAATATTGATGGTTGAGTTATCACACAAACAGTTAAATATGATCGTGAAAAAATATAATGCGTGCAATTGAAGAGACATCAATAAATTTAACTAGAGTGTGTCGATTCTACTTCGTGTCTGCAATAATATAGGTGTTATGAGTTAGTGTCTAACAGTGTTACAAAAGCCATGCTAAGATGATGGAAACGAAAAACAGGCATATTATACCAAATTGTATGGCAAATAGTATACTTCTATTTATACTAAAAGACCTTTCAATACTATATACTCACTATATACACTTATTACTTACGTATAAGGATCTTAGGGTCGTATTCATAGTCGATACTTAAGGATCTCTTAAGTAAGATTTTTGTGTTTCGAAACCTTACTTGAGGGTCCCTTACGTAAGGCTCCCTTGAGTAATACTCAAGCAACGAAATGTCAACATGACATTTCGTTGCAGTCAAGGAGATTCTGTAGGTTAATTTTGGAATGTTGTCAGCTTCTGTGACGTCCGGAAAAACGTGCAGCACAAAACACGAAATACTGGCACAGAACAAAAATAGATAACAGAAAACATCAAAATGCGTAGGCATAGACATAACAAATCGACTTATATTTGAAATATGACAACGTCGCCAAATGAATCCTGCCATATCGTAGATGTTGTCTAGGATACAGATACAGAAGGAGGAGGCACACTTGAGGGTCCCTCAAGTATCCCTTGAGAGTTACTTAGGTAAACCTTAAGCATTACTCAAGGGACGACTATGAATATGGCCCTAAATGTTTTACTGTGGTCCTTCTAAATGAAATAATTTCAATACAGACCATTAAATTTACGTTTAGGTACACCTCACAGAATGAACTATGCTTAATTTAGATAAGAATCTTTTGATTGTTTTCCAAATTCAATTTCAAACTATTACAAAAAATGAATATGATAAGCCAAGAAAGTAATATTTATGGTACAATTGAACTACATTTATAATTTAACAATTTATTCAGGATTTTTTGTATGTTTATACCAATTATAGAGGATGTGTAGTTAGCCGCAAATACTACATTGAACAATTTTCTTCAAACCAAACAGACATGCAAAAAATATGTTTCGCATCATAGGAGGTCTGATAAATTGTGTGCTTTTTAGAGTACCTATTCAAATCAAGTTCCTCCTATCACGTACTCACATTTAGCAATATTTTACAGTACAGTAAATAATCTTTCTATGCACTGCATTTTTTATCCTACAACATACCCTTGTTTTTTGGCCGAATTTTTTCCCAAAACTAAACACTTTCTGAGAAAATTCTGATCCCGAAGCTTTCCAAATGTCCGTTAAGACTAACGAATTCTTGGTTTAGACTACTGTGAAGCCTTCATGTTTTCTGAACAACTATACGTAATAACAGGAAGGGATATTGAGGGGAGATTTTTGAATTCATCACCACAAAAAACATACAAAAATGAAAATGAAAATTCACACTCACAATTGTAACTGTGAATGCCAAAATAACAAGAGCTCAATTCTAAGAGTGTGTGATGCATTACTAATCTAAACGGACAACTGTTAGGTTGTGGGTAGCCTTTAATATGGAATGAACATAACTTTGGCGTGATTAGTCCAATGAAATTCATATTTATGCCCACGAAAATCGCCGTTAATGAAAATTTATACTCACAATTATAACTGTGAATGCGAAATCTCAACATAGTTCTATTATAAAGTAGGTGTGTGTGTGTGTGTATTACTAGTCTAAACATTCACAGTTGTAACTATGAATGCCAAATCACAACACTGCTCAATGGTAAAGTAGGTGTGTGATGGATTACTGGTCTAGACGAGCAACGGCTATGAAGTGGCTAACCTCAGCTATGGAATGAACATACTTATCATAAGTAGCCCAATAAAGTTGATGTTTTAACCGATGTTAAGTAAATGAATACTGACATTGAGAATTGTATCATTCATGCCAAATCACAACATAGCTCAATTCAAAAGTAGTTTTTTTATGGACTACTGGTCTGAACCAGCAACGGCAATGGTGTGGCTAGTCTCAGCTATGGAATGAACATACTTATCATAAGTAGCCAAATAAAATTGATTTTAGCTGATGAGAATCACAGTTAATAAAAATTCACATTGACAAATGTAGCTGTGCATGCCAGATCACAACATAGCTCAATTCTAAAGTAGGTGTGTGATGGATTACTAGTCTAAAGGAGCAACGGCTATGATGTGGCTTATCTCAGCTATGGAATGAACATACTTTATTATATCTAGCTCAATAAAACTAATGGTTTAGCCGATGAGAATCACAGTTAAAAAAAATTCACATTCACAATTGTAACTGTGCATACCAAATCAGTAAAGTAGTTGTTTTATGGATTACTAATCTAAACCAGCAACGGCTATGATGTAGCTAACCTCAGCTATGGAATGAAACTACTTATCATAAGTAGCCCAATCAAATTGATGTTTTAGCCGATCAGAATCGCAGTTTATAAGCACTCACATTGACGATTGTAACTGTGCATGCCAAATCACAACACAGCTTAATTCTAAAGTAGTTGTTTTACGGATTACTGGTTTAAACCAGCAACGACAATGATGTGGCTAGCCTCAGCTATGGAATGGACATACTTATCATAAGTAGCCCAATAAAATTGATGTTTTAGCTGATGAGAATTATAGTTAATCGAAATTCATATTGTCAGTTGTAACTGTGCATGCCAAGTTACAACATAGCTCAATTCTAAAGTATTCCCTTTATGAATTACTGGTCTAAACGGACAACACCTATGATGTGGCTAACCTCAGCTATGGAATGAATATACTTATCATAAGTAGCTCAATCAAATTGATGTTTTAGCCGATGAGAATCACAGTTTATAAAAATTCACATTAACAATTGTGACTGTGCATGCCAAGCCACAACATAGCTCAATTCTAAAGTAGTTGTTTTATGGATTACTGGTCTAAACCAGCAGCAACGGCTATGATGTGGCTAACCTCAGTTATGGAATGAACCTACTTATCATAAGTAGCCCAATCAAATTGATGTTTTAGCCGATGAGAATCGCAGTTTATAAGAATTCACATTGACAGTTGTAACTGTGCATGCCAAATCAAAACATAGCTCAATTCTAAAGTAGTTGTTTTATGGATTACTGGTCTAAACCAGCAACGGCAGTGATGTGGCTAGCCTCAGCTATGGGACGAACATACTTATCACAAGTAGCCCAATAAAATTGATGTTTTAGCCGATGAGAATCGCAGTTTATAAGAATTCACATTGACAGTTGTAACTGTGCATGCCAAATCAAAACATAGCTCAATTCTAAAGTAGTTGTCTTATGGATTACTGGTCTAAACCAGCAACGGCAGTGATGTGGCTAACCTCAGCTATGGGACGAACATACTTATCACAAGTAGCCCAATAAAATTGATGTTTTAGCTGATGAGAATTACAGTCAATCGAAATTCACATTGACAATTGTAACTGTGCATGCCAAATCATAACACAGCTCAATTCTAAAGTAGTTGTTTTATGGATTACTGGTCTAAACCAGCAACGGAATGGACATACTTATCATAAATAGCCCAATAAAATTGATGTTTTAGCTGATGAGAATTACAGTTAATAGAAATTCATATTGACAATTGTAACTGTGCATGCAAAGTTACAACATAGCTCAATTCTAAAGTACTTGCTTTATGAACTGCTAGTCTAAACGAACAACAGCTATGATGTGTCTAACCTCAGCTATGGAATGAACATACTTATCATAAGTAGCCCAATCAAATTGATGTTTTAGCCGATGAGAATCGCAGTTTATAAGAATTCACATTGACAGTTGTAACTGTGCATGCCAAATCACAACACAGCTCAATTCTAAAGTAGCTGTTTTATGGATTACTGGTCTAAACCTGCAACGGCAATGATGTGGCTGGCCTCAGCTATGGAATTGACATACTCATCATGAGTAGCCCAATAAAATTGATGTTTTAGCTGATGAGAATTACAGTTAATCGAAATTCATATTGACTATTGTAACTGTGCATGACAAGTTACAACATAGCTCAATTCTGAAGTACTTGATTTATGAATTACTGGGCTAAACGAACAACAGCCATGATGTGGCTAACCTCAGCTATAGAATGAGCATACTTATCATAAGTAGCCCAATCAAACTGATGTTTTAGCCGATGAGAATCATAGTTTATAAAAATTCACATTAACAATTGTGACTGTGCATGCGAAATCACAATATAGCTCAACTCTAAAGTAGTTGCTTTATAGATTACTGGTCTAAATCAGCAACGGCAATGATGTGGCTAGTCTCAGCTATGGAACGAACATACTTGAATCACAGTTAATCAAAATTCACATTGATAATTGTAACTGTGCATGCCAAATCATAACATAGCTCAGTAGGGTACTTGCAGAAAGAAATATTATGTCGTTTACGCGTTTCTTAGTGCCTAGTAAACATGACAAAATCACTTGTTTAGTTTTTTGGAATCGGCTGTGAGAGATATTCCAAAAATTATTTCAAATTCCGGAAAATGCCGCGCAAACATGCTCTGACGTCAGTGATATCCTATAGTGATGGGATGTAAAGTATTGATATTCGATATCAATAGCCAGTGCTAACCTAACATTTTGACATTGACCATTATAACCACAAAACACAGTCACAAACAAAAGTCCAAAAGTCAAAAGAATAAAATTTAGGCTAGATTGCTAATTCACTTTGTAGGGATGGGCTTGAATTAGATTCTATCTTTGGATTCATTCATAATGGGATGCGCCGAAATAAAATGATGGCTTCGATTAGTTGCGAATCTCGGTCACAAACAGGATGAACTGTGATACCTATCAGATATAAAAATGTATTGCAACGAAAATGCTAGTGGGTTAATTGCCTGTTTCAAATATGTTTATGTATCAATAAATTGAGTCGCATTGTTAAAGAATGCAGATCATCTCTAGTTTGCAGATGAATCTCACTGACCTGCGCTGTAGCAGTATCCATTGTCGATATCAATATGATACCTGTGACGTCAGCCCTTGTTTTAAGTCACGTGGAAAAAATTGAATATATCCTTATTTTATTTTGCAAATATCTTTTTTTGGCCGTCAGTAAAATCATATCTTTTGTTTCCTACTGCTTCTTGATATGGTTTTCTTTACGCTATGTATACTCCCGAGACGATTTCACGGCCTCTGCAAGTACCCTATTCTAAAGTAGTTGTTTTATAGATTGCTGTTCTAAACAGACAAAGGCTGTCATGTGGCGATCCTCTGCAATGGAATTAACATACTTGTCCTAAACAGCCCAACAAAATTGGTGATTAAGCCGATACAAATCACAGTTAATGAACATTCACACTCACAGTTATAACTGTTAATGCCAAGTCACAACACTTCTAAAGTAGGTATGTTATGGATCACTGATCTAAACGGACAACAGATATGATGTGGTTAACTTCTGCTATGGACTGAACATACGTAAATATCACGAAAAAATTGATATATAAATTCATGAAAATTACAGTAAATGAAAATTCACATTCACAGTTATAACTGTGAATGGCAAAACACAACATAGCTCAATTCTAAAGTAGGTGTGTGATGGATTATTGGTCTAAGCCTCAGAGTAACAATTGAACATAGAGGTAGTAAACAACTAACTCTCATAGGCCGACATCTTTTCGTATATTGTCATATCGACCACCATGTACGGCAATCATATTATCTACTATCGTCTTAATTGTATAGTATCAAGAAATATTCCATTCTACGTTAAAAAAGACGATATTTTGATGGTTCAGGAATGATTACAGCAAAATCAATAGATATGTTGACCTCTACTGCGTTACTGTATACTTTTTCATCATAAACGCAAATTCTGAAGTCTTGCGTAATTTTGAGGAGCTGTCAACGCTACATGCCCTCAACTGTCAAACGTTTGCTTTGTTTGTTGTTTGTTGCTTGGTCAGCAAAATCGAATTTGCTATTTGTTGGTAACTCTAGTGAAGCTTTACGGACTTGCTGTGCTATATTCGAGAGTAGTTAACAGTTTTTCGAGATGGAACTCAAAAAGTGCAGTGTTTGTAACATGGTTTGCATTGGAAGAATTTTCAAGTTAGTTGGCGTTACACAGCATTGTTTACAATTTGAACTATCACTGTGAGGTCACAGCTGATCAATATTTGGTGGCTGAACTGTCAAAGATGATGGGTTTGAGCACGCCATGCTGAAGTTGTTTGTTTACTACCTCTATGTTCAGTTGTTACTCTGAGGTCTAAGCGAACAACGTCTATGATGTGGCTAACCTCTGCCATGGAATGAAGCCCTATGATTAAGTTGGGAGCCTGTCGGATGCAGCTTGGAGGGGTGCTGCTGAGCGTCTGAGGCAGAGGGTGACGGCAAGAAGCCAGCGACAGCCATGGCTTGCGCCTGGGCCAGCTTCAGTCCACTGGCGATGCGACTGAAGCTGGTCTGCGGGGTGCATGAGGTGACGATGGGGGTGGGCAGCGGCGTAGTGCAGGGGGCGAGAGGGCTTCCTAACCCTGCCAAGCCAAGTCGCACCCTTCGAGGTGGCGGGGTGGGGGGCATCAACTCCGTGTTGTCACCCTGCATGCTAACACACAACACGATCACCAACAACCGCATCCGAATCAAAACCGCAGACAAATAAGGTGCATGAATACCCTCGCATACCCCCAAAAGTCGTTTTACATTCAATATAAAATAAATAATAAAAGACCACAACCACGCTTTTAAGCATCTTGAACTCAAGACCAAACCACTCGCTAAATCCATCTCTTCAAAGAATTTGTGGTTCTTGGGTTTGTAGGCCGGCGTCGTTTAGCGTTAAACCTTGATGTTTCGCCACCACGAGTGGATGGCATCTTCAGAAGCTATGTCACTTCGGCGACTTCCAAAATACCGACGGCTGGTGGATCTGCACCTGTATTTATACCTGCTAATGGTGACGTGGCCCAACCAGGTAGCGTTGGTAGCCCCGCCCCTTCGCGATATGGTAGTGTCTGCAGGTCCTTTAGGATGGGTATCCATTCCGGTTGACTTTCTGTGTTTCTTCTTTCCGATTGAAATTATTACCGCTGATTTGTCCGTATGGCCTAGTCGTATTTCAGTGCCATATGATAGAGTACAAAGAGCTAGGAGTGGTTACAACTACCACGGTATAAAGTTTTTTAATGTACTACCCACTGCAGTAAAAATGCTGGGTAGTGAAGCTTTTAAGTCTAAAATGAAAAGCTTTATGAAACTAAAAGCATTTTACAGTGTGAACGAGTATTTTAAGGACAATTTTAACGAAATAGTTATTTAATAGATCTATACCATTTTTATACTATGTGTTATATTGTATACATATTGTATTTTGATTATATTTGTGATATGTATATATTATAGGTATATGTGTGTGTTGCTATTTTTAGTATTGTTTGACTTGTGTTATTGCTTAGGCATATTTAGCACCAATAAATGAATTGAATCAAATTGAATTGATAGCTAGCCTTACGTTCTGTAATTCTTGTGTTTATAGATCGCTTTGTGCCCCACATGTGCATGGTATGCGATAAACCCCCGGTGTTGTGAGGGGGTCTCTTTTATCCTTCACCGTTCTCAAATATTCCTGTATCTTTCTTGTGGGCTTGTAGATGGTCTTGACGTTATCCTTTTGTAACATTTTTCCTATTCTGTCAGTTATTCCAGGCACATAAAAGCTTTTGCTATCGGTTTAGGTTCTGGTTTTGTCCTATTTCTTCTCATTGTTCTTGTTATTTCCTTTTCTGTGTAACCATTTGCCTTAAGAGCATTCTTTAGATGTTCCAGTTCTGTGTCGAGTTCTTCTGGTTCGCAACTTTTCTAGCCCATTCTAATAATTCCGTACTTTTGAGATGGGTGGTGGTTTGATTCTTTATGTAAGTACCGGTCAGTATGAGTTGGCTTTCTATATAACTTGTGCCCTAATGTAACTCCTTTTCTTGTTAGAAGAACATCAAGGAAGGCGAGTATTTTGTTTTCTTCTACCTCCACGGTGAACTTGATGTTTTCATGCACGCTGTTCAGGTGTTCTAGAAATTCTTCTAGCTTTTCTCTGCCGTGATTCCAAATGACGAACGTATCGTCCACGTATCTAAGCCATATCTTGGGCTTGTATCGAGCGCTCTTCAAGGCTGCCTGTTCGACCTTCTCCATTACAAAGTTCGCTACTACCGGGCTTAGAGGGCTTCCCATGGCTACACCTTTAACTTCAACATGTACGAACAAATTGATGGGGTTTATTGCATACCATGCACATGTGGGAGTGTATACATAGGAACGACGAAACGATTTGTAAACACAAGAATTGCAGAACATAAGGCTAGCTGTCGACTAGGCCATACGGACAAATCAGCGGTAGCCAAACATGCGATTAAGGAGGGAAGTCACAGGATCAAGTTTGAAGAAGCTCAGGTTCTTGCCGCAACGTCTTCGTACCATGCCAGACTTCACAGAGAAGCCATCGAAATACAAAAACATGATAATAATTTCAATAGGAAAGAAGAAACACGGAAAGTCAACCGGACATGGGTACCCATTCTAAAGGACCTGAAGACACTACGATATCGCGAAGGGGCGGGGCTACCAACGCTATCTGGTTGGGCCACGACACGATTAGCAGGTATAAATACGGGTGCAGATCCACCAGCCGTCAGTATTTTGGAAGTCGCCGAAGTGAAATAGCTTCTGAAGATGCCATCCACTCGTGGTGGCGAAACGTCAAGCTTTAACGCGAAACGACGCCGGCCTAAAAACCCAAGAACCACAAATTAATTGGACGATGGCCGCGAAAGCCTTACACAGTACATCTCTCCAAACCCGACTCGTGTTAGTTATCATCTTCATGACATGAATTAAGCTCAATTCACATGCATACGATTTCCGACGGTATGATGATACGAACCTATTCCTATTGGTTGAGATATTCAAAATTACTTGAAGCCAAACTTATGTCCGATTATTTTAACTTTTATACGGCGATCGGAAGAGTTGAAAACACATAAAAAAAGAGCAAAAGTCTAAATTGAAGGAACTACAGTATCTTCAAGAAGCCATTCATGGTTCAAATCTAGTAACAAACTTTTTAACGGTAGACCTAAGAACTGCAGCATATAGGGCACAACAACGAACCAATTCTCAAACTAGCCAATGTCCGTAAAATTTTTAACGTTCAATATATAATTAAAAAATAAAGTACATTGACATTCACTGAGACACATCTCCGTCCTTATGCTAAAATACACCTATACACCTCATAATTGTCCTTGAAGTATCATAACTAACTTAAGAGGTTTTCTGATGGCATTGCAGGGGACGGAATTGAAAAATTATTCCTGGATTTGTACAACTTTGCAGCAGAAAAAATTGCTGAAACTATATTATCAAAATATCACGTACCTTATTTGTCTGGAATGTTAAAAAAACGAGTTAGCTAAAAATGGTATCAAATCGAAATCTGTTAGATAATCGAAAACAACAGGCAAAAAGTCACAGTCACACCAGCTCTCTTACCCTTATAGCTAGGGTGCAGGAAGCCAGCTCTACTGAAAATTAACAGTTCTTTGAGTTTACGATATAGCGAACATTTTTGACAGTTATAGGCTATATTACAGTTATTATAATACCTTTAGCTAGTATGAAACTTTGAGATGTGTGAAGATATCACAAAAGGCTCCTGATTCCTAGTATACATTCTTTTGTAGTTTCGCTACGAATACTAATAAAAGTATGAATTCCAAAGAGCACCTTTTATTGACTCTCATCATGAATTTTGATACGAGATATATACTACTCTCAAGTGAAATCCGACACTGAGAAAAAAAGGGATGCGATTCAAGAAATTTGGAAGGGCTGAAGGCAATAACAAACGAACCAATTTGCCATAATCGGTTTACAAAAAGCACAACAGGTCTAGCCTACGCGGCATTCTCGTAATCTGGCTGTTAATAAACTTTTCGTCCAGCGTGGTCGGAGAATTGGATGAAACGCAAATGTACTGACTCATCTAATCCCATACTTTTTCAATTGGCAATAATTCGGGTGAATGTGGAGGCCAGAGGAACACTCCGACCTCAGCTTCCTGTAGCAATCTCATCGACACCCTTATATATCAGGACGTACATTATCTTGATGGGAGTAACCCTCTTTGAGACCTCGACATATGGAACGGCAACTGAAGCAAAGGCGAATTGCTGTTAAATGCAGTGGCACCCAAAATCATCAAACCAATAGAACGTTGTACAATCTACATAGCACTGAGCATGCCATTGTCGGTGTTCTTGGCACCAATATAACCGTTAGCGAAGATCATTTGCAGTGAATGCATATCAGGCTTCAGCAACCAATGGAGTGGACCGCATTCTGTCTCGAAGGGTTAGTAGTCGTAGATGATGATCTTGCCGGTTTGTACCTACGTGCTCCAGAACCTCTAGCTCACCACATTCGTCCATCTTCGATTCATGCGCGCCATGATGCTACAACTGTAACCACGCCTCGCCCCTGGATACAGCAATGGACTAGTATCATGAATTTTTTTTGGTTGTATATGATAGAGTACGTCATAAAAAGCATCTCATTTCTTTTCTCCGATTTTTTTGGGCACAGGAAAGCCGTGAAAATAAGGAAAATATTTGAATTCTCCTAGGGCAGTGACGTCACTGCCCTAAAGGCGAACAGCCAATCAAAAGACAGACATGTGTGCTGTGTTGCCGCATTCTGATGGCGCGCGAAGTGCCGGAGCTGTACGCGGGCTGGCTCATCCACCTTGTCTTCTGTCACCGTCTGCGAGTCGGAGCTGTTCTTGGCAACAATGCACTGATGATGATTCGCGCGGTTGGCATTGATTGGCTGTATTTGAATTCCTTTCTTTAAACTTTAGAATGGAATTACTAAAAAACAAAATGATGTAGAAAGTAGCGAAATGCAGCAGTACGTTTATTTTTGTATGTGTTACGCTCAATACCCGAATTCGGGCAATGCCCGAAAAAAATAGGCAGAACTAGTTTTGAGCAAGGAATATCTCGCAAACCCGATATATGAAATTGATACGGCTATTGAGCATTACCAAATAGGCAGAACTAGTTTTGCGCATCTTGAAATACACAGAACTAGTTTTGCGCAACTTGAAATGCACAGGACTAGTTCAGTATATTTTCTGAATGACCCGCACAAATTCTGCTTCTCCCATTTAATCAACGCCAGCGACGGACTCAAATAAATATAAAGTTGGAGAAGTTAAATGTATTTTAATGAATATCAGGACGTACATTATCTTGATGGGAGTAACCCTCTTTGAGACCTCGACATATGGAACGGCAACTGAAGCAAAGGCGAATTGCTGTTAAATGCAGTGGCACCCAAAATCATCAAACCAATAGAACGTTGTACAATCTACATAGCACTGAGCATGCCATTGTCGGTGTTCTTGGCACCAATATAACCGTTAGCGAAGATCATTTGCAGTGAATGCATATCAGGCTTCAGCAACCAATGGAGTGGACCGCATTCTGTCTCGAAGGGTTAGTAGTCGTAGATGATGATCTTGCCGGTTTGTACCTACGTGCTCCAGAACCTCTAGCTCACCACATTCGTCCATCTTCGATTCATGCGCGCCATGATGCTACAACTGTAACCACGCCTCGCCCCTGGATACAGCAATGGACTAGTATCATGAATTTTTTTTGGTTGTATATGATAGAGTACGTCATAAAAAGCATCTCATTTCTTTTCTCCGATTTTTTTGGGCACAGGAAAGCCGTGAAAATAAGGAAAATATTTGAATTCTCCTAGGGCAGTGACGTCACTGCCCTAAAGGCGAACAGCCAATCAAAAGACAGACATGTGTGCTGTGTTGCCGCATTCTGATGGCGCGCGAAGTGCCGGAGCTGTACGCGGGCTGGCTCATCCACCTTGTCTTCTGTCACCGTCTGCGAGTCGGAGCTGTTCTTGGCAACAATGCACTGATGATGATTCGCGCGGTTGGCATTGATTGGCTGTATTTGAATTCCTTTCTTTAAACTTTAGAATGGAATTACTAAAAAACAAAATGATGTAGAAAGTAGCGAAATGCAGCAGTACGTTTATTTTTGTATGTGTTACGCTCAATACCCGAATTCGGGCAATGCCCGAAAAAAATAGGCAGAACTAGTTTTGAGCAAGGAATATCTCGCAAACCCGAAATATGAAATTGATACGGCTATTGAGCATTACCAAATAGGCAGAACTAGTTTTGCGCATCTTGAAATACACAGAACTAGTTTTGCGCAACTTGAAATGCACAGGACTAGTTCAGTATATTTTCTGAATGACCCGCACAAATTCTGCTTCTCCCATTTAATCAACGCCAGCGACGGACTCAAATAAATATAAAGTTGGAGAAGTTAAATGTATTTTAATGAATACCAACAAATAATAAATCGCCAACTGAGACTGGTTTAAATGTTTTATTTGATTGTGTGATCATCAAATTGGCTTGTGCTTCCAAAACTCTTTTTGCGTTTTCACGATTCGTACTTATATTGCAGGAACGTTGGCAAAGAAACCTAACCTAATCTAACCTAACCTAAACGATAGGTTTTTGTTGGTTTTTGACACACAATGCATAGCGAATGTTCACTTTGGTTGTTATTCCGTACCACAGAACTAGTTCTGTGCATTTCAACTTGCGCAAAACTAGTTGTGTGCATTTCAAGATGCGCAAAACTAGTTCTGCCTATTTGGTAATACTCAATAGCCGTATAAATTTAATACTTCGGGTTTGGGAAATATTCCTTGCTCAAAACTAGTTCTGCGTATTTTTTTCGGGCATTGCCCGAATTCGGCTATTGAGTGTAACATATGCACTAAGCGGTTATAACAATTAAATCATTGTTCTTAACCTCGTGATACTAGTCAATTACTCTGAAAGGTGCACAACGTAGTCGTTGGCCTAAAATCCGGCCCCGTTCAAAGGAATGAACTACGTAAACTGCAGCACATTTGTAACAAATATAGTTTTTGGAGCGAAACAAAGCCGTGCTTTGTTTTCGCACGTATAGAGCTATTAGGAGGTGCCATATAGGTAAATAGCATCTGAATGAACAACAGACGTATGCTAGAGAGGGTACTTACTGCCAGGCGGCAGGCGTATTTCCCTTTTTTCAAGGTATTCGAATTTCACTTACGAGTAGTATATCAGACTATCAGTATCTCTATATATGAGGTGAACGCGCTTTACTTACATTTGTATTTGTTTTTTATCAAATTGAATCTGATTTGCGGTGATGCACTTTGTATGAATGATGTATGTTATACATTTAATGAAATTTAACTACGAAACACGTAATGAAAAGACATATCAACGGAAGCAAACTAAACATTAATAGTTGCCATTAACAAGGGTGGGTCGATAAATAATCTGGTTCGGTGACGTATCAATATCGAAGTGCGAATTTTTACAGAAAATCACAAATGTCTTTAATTCCATTGTTGACATTGCAGTTATATTTCTTCATGTCTGTTCTTGTTGGGAACCTAAGCTATCTTTGCGTTCAAATATCATAAGTAATTAGTCCCCTAAGCTAGAGGACCTTGTGAAGGGACGATTTGATGAGCTTTCCCAAAATGATATTCACCATTTGAGTTTGAGGCATGGCTTCTTTTTCAATGAATCATACATTCAATATAAGCAATCATAGATCAATTCGTCTGACGGTGAGTCAATTCATTGCAAAGGATTTATAACGATAATAATACTGATTCAGTAAAGCCAAGGGATTCATGAGCTATAGCCAAAAAATCAATCAAGCATCTCTATTGTATATTTTCAATCTTTTGGTGATATTTTTAGGGGGACACGTTCTTATGACTTTAATTTTTTAGTGAACCAGGACATTTATCGAATCACCTCAATGCAAGCTGCTCGATAACAGCGCCGCAATTTTTTGCTCCATTACTTAACAAACTGGCAACAATATATTTAGAATTTAAGACAAAAAAGCGCATGAACATAAATGATTTGGTATCATGAGCGTTCGATTTTTTAAATTTTTTATAGTGATCTGGCACCTACTTATATAGCAAATGAGATCATATTATGTGGCACTGAAAACGACAACAAGCTCTGATTCTGATTAGTAGATATAGGTTCGCTGAATTAAAACTGCTTATAACTAATAGCCGATGAACTATCGAAAACAAAAGAACTCATCCCTGTATATAGAAAATGTGATTCATAAATATTCAAAATTCAAAAGTATACAGCCTCAATATCATAGTTTACTTCACTCGACAGACTGACTTTTTCAAACTCTCTAGTAGGTGTTTCTAGATTTAGACTAACAGACTGAAGCAAATAGCACACTGTTTGCAATTGGACCTGTACAGTCATCCACTACATTTTTCAGCGTCTATGCTGTATCCAAGCCTTTATGTCTATCCAGCTTCTCAAAATTTATTACACTAGGAATCAGTTTTAAATCATAAAGACTTTTGATAAGACTTATGTGTTCTAAATTTGTCAGTGAAGATATCGTAGACTTAAGTAATTTATAATTAGTTCGTAGTGTAACCAATTTGAAAATCTATAGGGACAAAGGCCCAGTTCACTTAAAGATCATTGAAGATATAGATAAAAGCAAACAGCTATTTTGTTATGTATTCTGAACTTGTTGTTTCAAGACATGACATCATGACAAGACTACAAGCGCCAAGTAAAAAGTATGTAACACTGACATCTCCAACAAAATTAGAGAATCGTTGAAGAACTACTAAAATTTTTCTTATTTCACCTCAGTGTTCCCTCAAATGCTACAGTCTTCTCGAACCTATACCAACCTTCAGAGCTCATTATCTAGAGACAGATGATGTCATATTGATAGAAAAGTAAAATGTACTTACTCGATCACGGTGTATGTCTTTTCATCCCCATTCTGCAAGTTCGAGAATGATCTCAAAGGAATCTCCTCGTCTCTAACCCCCTCTTCATCTTTAAGTGAAGTTGCGCTAACCCTACTTTGCACATTCTTCGTGATGTGATTCATTCCTTCAGCGGCCGCACTCTTGATTGAATTGTAAGGAAGATAATCAACGCTAGATGCTGGCGTGATCTTTATTTGGGTTGAATTCAGTTTTAATGATTTTGCGCGATTAAATGTGTGTCCTTTTCTCATAGACGACCACACACTACCAAATAATGAGTGGTTTCTCTGAAAGAAAATTATGTATCACTTACGAGTACTTTTTGTCTCAAAACTCCTTTTAAAGGTTGGGCTGAAAAGTTCGAACGTTCGAACAACCCTCGTATATCGACTCTCATATGCAGTTGGCATAGAAGCGCGCTCTTCTGGTTAGGCCAAGCGAACGCTCCGTGGCGTTCCACCTAGAAGTCTGCTGCTGTTTAGCAGTGACTTTCTTTGGTTTGCCGTTGCCTTCGGGTACCAGATGGCGCACAGGCAGACCTTTTCTGTCGCCCACTCTCACTTGCTCTCTCACATGCTTTATATGTCTGGTAGACATGAAAATCCTGATGCTCTCTATCTCCGTCAATGGATCTACGGCGCACTGATGATCGCTAATATGCGTGAAATAGCTGTCTGCGTACTGGTGGATTGACGGAGATATAGAGCAACCCTCGTATATCGGCTTTCATACGCAGCAGCGTATAGAACCCGCGCTCCTCTGGTGGCTAAAAGCGGACGAGCCGTGTCGTCTCACCAAAAAGTTTGCTGCTGTTAGCAGCGATTCTCTTTGGTTGCCGTTACCTTCGGGTACCAGATGGCGCACCGGCAGAACTTTCTGTCATCTGCTGACACATGTTTCACATGTTTGGTTAACATGAAAGACCTGATGCTCTCTATTTCCGTCAATCGACTTATGGTGCACTGATGATCGCAAATAAGCGTGAAGCAGCTGTCTGCGTACTGGTGGATTGACGGAGGTAAAGAGCAACCCTCGTATATCGGCTTTCATACGCAGCAGCGTATAGAACTCGCGCTCCTCTGGTGACTAAAAGCGGACGAGCCGTGTCGTCCCATCAAAAAGTTTGCTGCTGTTAGCAGCTATTCTCTTTGGTGGCCGTTACCTTCGGGTACCAGATGGCGCACCGGCAGAACTTTCTGTCATCTGCTAACACGTGTTTCACATGTTTAGTTAACATGAAAGACCTGATGCTATCTATTTCCGTCAATCGACCTATGGCGCACTGATGATCGCAAATAAGCGTGAAACAGCTGTCTGCGTACTGGTGGATTGACGGAGGTATAGAGCAACCCTCGTATATGGACTTTCATATGCAGCAGCGAATAGAACCCGCGCTCCTCTGGTGGCTAAAAGCGAACGAGCCGTGTCGTCCCACAAAAAATTTTGCTGTTGTACTATCGAAGTTAGCAGACATTTTTGAAAACAGTATCATTTTTTTAGAAGTTCTTTAAAATTTTCCCTGAACTCTACTTACACGATGCATTGGTTCAGGGTTGTCGTCGATGAGTTCATCAAGATTTCCAGAAATAGCACGTTTAAGCTCTGGACCTGCCTCATGGAGTGTTCTGAGTCCAGCTTGTAACGTAACTGTGTTGTGAATCTCTTTGTCACCGTCCTTAGTTTCTTGTTCCTTTCTCTTCTTGAATCGTCTGAAGTAATCTTGGATAAGAAAAGTTGCGTAAAACTTTCCTACTGTCACTTCATCGTCTACACCTGAAAAAAAGAGTATATAGCATGTAGTAGCTTGAAACCTGAATGCTGGTTTCGATATGTCAATTACACTTTGGTAATTTGGAATTATGTGAAGGATTACTTAGACACATTTTTTAGCTATCTAAACTCACTTCACGCCAAGGATAAGTTAACAACGGAAGAAAAAGTTGGGTGTCTTGATTTTTTGGACGTTTTGGTTTCTCTTAGATCACGTGGGATTCGGTTTACAGAAAGCCCAAGCATGTGGATAGGTACCTAATTGGTTTGTCACACCATGATCCATCATAGATGCAATCAGTGATTAATTCACTTGTGCGTCACACTGTCTGATACCAATCCTCTTAAAGCCGAAATTCAGCATGTCGAAACAGTCCTTCCGAGCAACAAAAATATAACAAAAAATGGAGTCAAGTTGATTGACTCAGGACTTCCCACACATAATAATGATTCCATTTAATTGTTTTCCCATTGCATGAAGCTATAGTCTGAAATCCCCTTGCAACCAAATCATCGCCCACCCTCCCGCAAAAAAACGTCCAACACAAAAACTCTCGTAAATAGTTTCTTGCGTCTCCTTCCTTAGAAACCAGGACGCCACAGTTTTCATTCTGCATGTTTCAACTGAACGATTCAAAATGATCAGGAGCCTCTAAACCATCTAAAAGCCGTATGAGCCGTCACTGACACGATTTTTTAGACACCGGCGAGTTTTCCACTCTCGCCGCGATAGTCAATTCTGTGTCGAAATTTCATTAAAATCAATTTAATGATTTTTGCTTTACGCAATATACATAGAACGAAATTAAGCAATACTCGTATATGTATACATCAAACAACTCTAAGTCCCTTGGTTTCTGCAATAGGCAAGGAAATGTTCACATGGACATGGAAAAAATACGCCGGTACGTATTTCTTCCATAGGTCAATGGACAAACTATTATGAATACAACAAATCTTTCAGTTTTACAGCCCCCACCCCCCAACCACCCCAATTTCACCCCCACCCAAAAAAAGTAGAAAATCAGGAACCCCTAAAACGCCTAAAAACAAAGTTTGAGGCATTTTTATTTTTTTTGTTATTTTATTATTGCTGCGCCGCCACTGACACGATTTTTCCAAAACGTACGCGTTTTCCATCCCCGCTGCGGTAGTAATACTGTGACAAAGTTTCATTAAAATCCATTCCATAACTTTTACGATACTCAATACAGAACGATCTAAAGCAATATTCCTATGTATTTAATAAAGTCCCTTGGTTTCTGGAATAGGCAAGGCAATGTTCGGATGGGCCTAAAGAAGGGTATTATGTCACTAGATCTTTCTTTTACAGGTCAATGGATAGCCTATTATGAGTACAAAACATTTTTGAGATGTATAACCCCCCCACCAACCCAATTTCACCCCCACCCAAAAAAAGTAGAAAATGATCAGGAACCCCTAAAACACCTGAAAACGAAGTAAGACAGAAGGAATTCTGCCGGTATAGAGCAACCCTCGTATACCTGAAAACGAAGTTTGAGAAATATTTAATTTTTTTGTTTTTTGCTAATTACTCCGCCGCCCCTGCATCGATTTTCAAAACTACAAGAACATTACATACTACGACCCCTAGCATATCGCTGCCCAAATTTCATCACAATCCATGCAGCGGTTACTGAGATTACGAGGCTAGAAAAACGCGCATAGACAGACTCGGTATGAAAGTTCACATTTATTTAATAGTATAAAAGTAGTAATTTCTGTTAAGTCAAAGATAGCGATACATCTGAGTATATATCCTGAGCTCCGATACCCAATTACTACTCCTCACATCGTGAGGTCAGTAATCACTGGGTCCACGAATCGTACGCCCTAAGTAGACAATCTACCTAGAGATCCAATGACTATAACCAGCTTTTCCTCCTCCTTAGAGACGATGTTGACCACGGTAGGTACTGAAAACTCTATAACGGACATCATCTTCTATTGGTGGTCGAGGAGGACTACGTCTGTTTGTCTGTACAAGCTCGAGCGTGGGGTAACATAGTAGCCTCCTTAGGGCCGGTTTCTCTATGTCCAGTTAAAAGTGTCAGATAAGTAGCTGCCAGTTAGCGTTTCTATGGATACAACTTTCAGATAAGATTTACGTGAACTCGTGAGTTTAACCTTCAATTGTTTAAACAATTTTTCTGACAGTTACCCCTTAACTTGCAGATAAATATTTAACTGGATATTGAGAAACCAACTTTTAGAGAGGTAGACGTATTGGAAGAACTATGGATAGGTGATAAATCAAAGAGTCGCCGTGAAGGGCTTACTAAGGACCTAGATACTTAAGCCTATACCTAAGCCTATGGTTCTTGCGTCTATTATCACGTAAAATAAATAGCCCTAACAAAAAAGGTGATTTGCGCCTAAACGGTTCGTTTAAAGTTCCATGTGTGATACATAACGTCAAACTAGAATTAAGCAAGGAATCCAAATATGCAATAATATATAGGGGGTTCCATTCAAAAAAAATTAAGTTTGATATGAATCACCCTGTATAAATGTCAAAATTTAAGTGAAAATATTTTTGCGTTATAGCCCGCAAGGGTCCCTACCATGATCAATTGACAGATTTTTGAAATATTTTTTAGTAAGCAGGCAATCTTCCGTCCACGCACTATTGGCCCACCCTGTATATAGAGATCTATGATCTTTTAGCTCAAGAAAGATCATCCAGTCTCACTAGGACTAGAAAAGAAATGGCACGAATTTGAGATGAAACTACAAATGTTAGACTTGAATGACTATTCAGTATACACAGGAACATCAGGAATTGCCGTTGAAGATAAAGAGGGGTCCAACTAATTCAGATATGCTTAAAGTGAGTATTAAGGTATTTAAAAATAATTGTGCATTTACTGGCCTATAAATAAAGTACATCTGTGCTGTTTACTAATATTTCAGCTATATCTGTTGCTTCTCTACATTTTGTACTTTGACCAAAGCTAAGAATTTGGTCAAAATATTCTTCAACGGTTTTTATTCCAATAAACTTGCAGTTAGTTATGGGCTAGTGAAGTTTAATGAGTTAAAGAAAGCAAACAAATATCAGTTTCAGAGGTTATCCAGAGACAGAATTTTAATGGTTAAAATGGTAATAGTAAGCTAATATTATTTTTTTTATTTTAATATTCACCTTATTGATAAACAAACCATATAAAAAGCTATAAGATTTCTTATTTTGGGCACACAATGGATTTAAAACTGTGTGTGCACAACACTTACAACACTAATATAATAAGGTTGTCTTAAATACTAACAGAGCATTGCTATACATCTTAGGAACATTATTTCCAATTTCAGAGACGAGATTGAACTGTGCTTCTAAAATATTCTTACCTGGAGGTGGAACAACTTGATCCAAAAGCTTCGGACTAGTCCTCTTCCAGATCTTTTTGATTACAGCTCTTAACTCAGCGTTAGCATCGTCTATGTTCCCTTCAGTTTTGATTCTCAATGATGTCCTCACAACCGCGAACAAAGTGGCATTGAACAGTACTGTTCCATCGCTGTTTAGAGGCATGTTCATAGAGACCAAGCGTTTGCAAGCTACACGATGCGGGCAAAGCTTGCCAAATCCTAAGGGTGGAGATATTTTACGCAGAAGGGTGACAACATCTAGATGTTTGATCCTGCCCTTTGCGTCAGGATCGTATTCACTCCACAGCCTTATAAACTCGTCCAAGTGATGCGGCCCGAGAATTGACCAGTCTCTTGTTAGGTAGTCAAAGTTGTCCATTATTACTGCCACGAATAAATTAATAATCTGAAACAAAAAAACATTCTTATAACGTATCCTGTGTGGTCCATTTGTCCCATTGCTCCAACCACATATGCTTCAAATAGACCTTACTATGTATTTCAAGCATGATGAATTTGTGGTTCTTGGTAGCGTTGGTAGCGTTGGAGCGCTCTTCAAGGCTGCATACAAGCCCAAGATATGGCTTAGATACGTGGACGATACGTTCGTCATTTGGAATCACGAAAGAGAAAAGCTCGAAGAATTTCTGGAATACCTGAACAGCGTGCATGAAAACATCAAGTTCACCATGGAGGTAGAAAAAAACAAAAATCTCGCCTTCCTTGATGTTCTTCTAACAAGAAAAGGAGTTAGATTAGGACACAAGGTATACAGAAAGCCAACTCATACTGACCGATACTTACATAAATTGTCAAACCACCACCCATCCCGGAAGTACGGAATTATTAGAACTTTGACAGAACGGGCTAGAAAAGTGTGCAAATGGTTACACAGAAAAGGAAATAATAAGAACAATGAGAAGAAATCGGGCAAAACCAGAACCTAAACCGACAGCAAAAGCTTTTCTAACCTATGTGCCTGGAATAACAGACAGAATAGGAAAAATGTTACGAAAGGAAAACGTCAAGACCATCTACAAGCCCACAAGAAATATACAGGAATATTTGAGAACGGTGAAGGATAAAAGAGACCCACTCACAACACCTGGGGTTTATCGCATACCATGCACATGTGGGAGTGTATACATAGGAACAACGAAGGGATCTATAAACACAAGAATTGCAGAACATAAGGCTAGCTGTCGACTAGGCCATACGGATAAATCAGCGGTAGCCGAACATGCGATTAAGGAGGGAAGTCACAGGACCAAGTTTGAGGAAACTCAGGTTTTTGCCGCAACGTCTTCATACCATGCCAGACTTCAAAGAGAAGCCATCGAAATAACAAAACATCATAATAATTTCAATAGGAAAGAAGAAACACAGAAAGTCAACCGGACATGGGAACCCATCCTAAAGGACCTGAAGACACTACATATCGCGAAGGGGTGGGGCTACCAACGCTACCTGGTTGGGCCACGTCACCATTAGCAGGTATAAATATAAATACAGGTGCAGATCCACCAGCCGTCAGTATTTGGCATTGGATTTTATTAGAAGGGTCATTGAATAAACAGGAAACTAAGCTGTAATCTATCGGTGAACTGCTGGTCCTTGGGCTGTTCGGTCGACGTTAACATGCTTTGCCTCCTTGGCGTCGGCGCGTTTTTTTCCAAAGATATCTCTCCTTTATTGAAATTCTCAACTGAACCATTTGTTTACAACAAATCAAGACGATTAAGACAATCTTTTATTCTGCTCAAAACTATTAAACGTAAATGACACATAGCGATACAATTTAGAAAAAAAAAGAAAAGTGAATGAGAAAATCTGTTTTCTCTTCACGCCATCTTACATACTTCCTCAAATAAAAGAGCTGAGTGTATCTTAATTTGCAATAATATAGTTTTCAAGCTTTTTCCGGAAAATATGCAGTGGTAGCCTCTTTAAATCTTCTGAGAGAGTTGTATACTTTAATACCTTTCTAAAATATGATTTTCTATATGTTTTTATATGAACTACCCTCTTTCACATCCAAAATAGCTTCTGTTCTGAATGAACTTCTAACACTCTGGCGACTCTGCATTTTAAATATTCTTTTTAAAATATAATTTTGACAGACCTGTATTTTTCTAGGCTTGTCAAGTAAGCTGAATTGTGATATACATACAAATTCCATATTTAAGGATAGATTCAAAATAACAAACTATACAATCATACGTACAAGTCAAGAATACTTCGCAAGATATAAAATTTATAAGTTAATTTTTTCAATTTATTGGTTAGAGTTCATTTGAGGTGACCATTTAAGATATCTGTCAACGCCAAGGTACTTTATTGATTCTACCTGTTGTATTACTTCATACAACACCTATACCTTGGTATATACAGCTTTTTGTTAGGGTTAATAGTATATAACATTCAGTGAAATTTTACCAGGTGCTTTAACATTTTTATTTACTATTTGTCACTTTTAGTTAACGCGATAATCGGGAGGCTCAAACTAAACGCTCGCCACAGGCGCTTCATATTTTCGTTACGGCACTCCCATAGGCTAATTACCCAATACATTGAAACAGTAATGGTACGCGCACATAAATCGGCATCGGACGGACGGTACGGCCGGTACGGTACGGATTTTTTATTAGGGTATCGCACATATTTGATCGGAATCGTCGGAGGAATTGGAAATATGCAAGTGATCTGCAGGCAGTGTTGCCAGGCAGATCAGATTTAAATTCGCTACTGAGCCGCCTTGAACGTCGCTACGTTGTCGCCACACAAAAATAACGTGTATTTCAGCCTAGTCTCTGTTTCAGCCTGTGTATAACTTTATTCGTGGAAAGGGGGGGGGGGGTTGCAATTGATGTTGAGGTATATGTATAATATAATATAACATTTCATTCAAAAATAGTGGATTACCCGATAGATAGTCTCGACACAGCATAGTAAACAACTAGCAGAATATCTCTGAGGATTTCTTATATAAAAATGGTTCCCACAGAATTTGACCTTCGGATGATTTTACGGGTGTGACATCTGGGTAGAGATGCGAAAACAAAAATATCGATACCGGTACCAATTCGATATCTTTTAGTCAAGTATAGAGCTGTACACACCAATGGAGATGCGTTTGTTTCGTAATTATTATTTTCGATGCTTATACCGCTGCAAAAGTAGCGATACCAGCTTGGAATCGCTCAAAAAGTATCTAAGATGAAAATACTGGATGTTAGTGTAGAAGTATCGATACATTTCAAGTATCGTAAGTATCGTTAGCATGTCTACAAATAATCATCCAAAAGGGAGGATGCGCGTGTAATTGCCGCCAACCTGAGATATTGTGTTGATTGTTTACTATGCTGTGGTCTCGACACCAATACAAGACAGTCTGGGCAAAACCGAAAAGAAGAATAGACAAACAGTAATCAGTGGCGAAAAAAAGAACAGAATTTTTCAAAAAGTCGCTACAAATCGGTTTATTTTGTTAAATCGCAGCTACGTCTCAACGTAATCAAAATATCGCTATTTTCGCGACAAGTTGCTATAAATGGCAACACTGTCTGCAGGCAGTACAGGTAGAAACTTGGAAAATGCCAACGGTGCCTCGGCAATCGCCGAACGGCATTGCACATACGTCGGTATCGGCACCCACGGCACGCATCGGCCGGCTTTATTTCTAGTTGCTATATTTTCACCGGATTTTGAAAATCCGATGCCTACCGTCCCGACGTATGTGCGATGGTCTATTCAGTTTAATAGAAAGTAACTTTTTCCGATCCGTACCGTCCGTCCGATGCCGATTTATGTGCGCGTGCCCTATAAGAACCAATCTCCGAATTTCCAATAATGGTGAATGCGCTAGGTCAGTCGTCTCAAAAAAGGTGAAAGTGCAACATTAATTAACCGTTATTTCTAATGATATTGTCGGGATTTTAAAACTCATATACCGTAAAGGCAGCGCCTAAATACCAGGCACGTGAGTAATACTCCAGACCAGGTCTTATCTAAGCTTTGTGTGTGTCCCAAAAGTCAGAAAATATGTTTTTTTCAAAACTTTATTGTATATATCTTTACAAAGTGTTAATATTCTTCAAAGCGATCATCTTTAACATCTACATACTTTTTACGCCGGCTTTCCAATGCGTGGTCAGCCTCCTGGAAAGCCTTGACGGAAACCTTGTTTGAAGTCGTTATCACAGCTTTTTGGGTAACCTGAATGCTGTCAAAGCGCTTTTCTTTAAGTTCATTTTTGATCCTCCGAAAAATAAAGAAGTCTAGCGAAACTAGAAACTTTTTCTGTGGTCTGCCTTCCCCAAAGGCTAAAAGCCTATGGCGCTGTAGAAGCGTAAGTTAGATTTGAAACGCAGCAGTTTCCCAAAATAAGGAATGCTGGAGGAGACTGGTTCGGGGAGTAGGAACCTCGACCTGGTAAGGATGAGCTCGCAGAGCCTCTCCAGTGTTCCTCGTTTGGACAGCCTTTGATGGTATTGATCTGGGAGAGCTCACTCCAACATCTTGCACGATAGAATCTGTAAAACAGGGACAGGTAGGCCACTCTTCTTCGATGTTCCAGGCTGAGGAGTGGAGGTCCTTTGTGAGGTTAGGCATATCGATTAGTCTGTCTAATTTCTATCTTCTGGATAGTGTCCAGAAGCTTTAACGATGGTCGGATCTGTACCTTGTAGAGCAGCAGTAGCTGCTCTCGTGTATACAGATTCCTATAGCGAAACAAAACTCCAAGCTTCTGGGATACCGTTTTAGCAATACTGACGACGTGGTCGTGTCAGGATATGTTATTCTGGTTGTTGATCCCTGAAAGCTTGACGGAAGATAACTCGACTATTGGGTGACAGTTGGGAAGCATCGTGAGACTTCTTTGTCAGTGTTGTTGCCTGGGTTTTCTGTACATTAAATTGTACTTCATTTACTAACCCTCACTCGACAATTGTTTTGATATCCACGTTGATCTGTGAGGCCTGTTGCTGTCGCCGACATACCGTCTCCTGAGATGATAGTGGCTTGCCTGGTTCCATGCACTTCTACGTAGTAGTACGGTCAGTATTTAATAAACCACAAATACGGCTGTCATTTTCATCGAGTCTGCTTGTTGACGGACATCCAGATCACGAGTCATCGTCCACATTTTCCTTGTCCTCCTTCAAGTTTGTTGCCTCCTCGTAACTTCTACACAGCTCAAAGCTGTATTTCCGTAAGCTTATATGAGCGGTAAGTGCGTTCCAGTAACAATGCTGGTGCCACAGATATTCAGACCAGACCAAAGTTGGGTGCGTTGCCAAACTAAGACTTCTCCTCACTCACCGCGACCCGTCCGACCTCGCTACGACCAGTAGCGAAGCGGCAAAAAATATATATTTCATGGCTTTTGGGACTCTCTGTCCAACGTAAGGAGACTGGGTGGGGAAAAGTACGTTTTTTGTAATTTGTAATACTACAAGCTTAAATGAATGACATTTTGAGAGGCCTGGTAGTTAACGAACTATCACCAACTATCAATAACCGACAGGCGAGAAGGGAACTGCAAATAGAGTGGAACTCAGTCAGACTGCAACATTGCCCAAACCCAGTCTATCTAGGTGTTACATTAGACCGCTCCCTGACGTTCAGAAAACATATCGACAAAACCAAGGCCAAAGTAAACACCAGAAACAGCATTCTCCGGAAACTGACTAGTGCTCGATGGGGGGCAGACCCTAACGTCCTGCGCTCCTCGGCCCTTGCACTGTGCTACTCCGCAGCCGAGTATGCATCCCCCGTCTGGGAGAGATCATCACATGCCCAAAGACCAGATCCTGTCCTGAATAACACGTGTAGATTAATAACCGGATGCCTAAAACCCACTAACCTTGATCAGCTCTAAATGCTAGCCGGAATAGCACCACCGCAAATACGTAGGGAAACCCTAGCCATGGCCGAATAAAGCAGACAACGTGAAGACACCAGACATCCTCTGTACCAATATATACCAGCAGCGGCCAGACTGAAATCAAGGCGAGGCTTTATGCAAACTACACAGCCCCTCACAGCCTCTAAAACTGCTACCAAGGAGGCAAAATGGGAACAGCGCCTAGCAGTCAACAACACTCCAACCTAGAATACAAAAGAAAAACTTCCTGCAGGTTCAGACTTGGACTGGGGCACCTGGAAAACCCTCAACTGACTCCGGTGCCAAATGGGGAGATCCAAGAACAACCTCCTGAAATGGGGATACGTGGAAGAGGAAACGTGTGAATGTGGAGAATCCCAGACAATGGAGCACCTTCTAGCGTGTCAATCTCTACAAGCCCCATGTACCATCCGAGACCTTTGGACGTGCAATGAAAGTGCTGTGAAATGCGCCAGACACTGGAGTGATATATGAACATTTATAGTTATATTCACAACATATTGTCATTATATTTATTTTTATCTATGGATATTTTATAATTCCTAGTTACAAGTTGTAGTTCAGACACGATTAAATAAAACCAGAAGTTGAATGCTTGCTTGAGAACAGTTTGTTTGATAGAGAATTGGGTCTTGAAAGAATTTAATTTTACCCGATTTGTGAGACCCCAAGTGGGCATGATATCCAGATCGTTGACAGAAAAGCAGCAGTTGCAAGCCTTTTGTGTTCCAGTTTGACTACAAAGATCAAGCAATTGCTCTAGATGCTTGCGTGCAAAATACTGTCACCCGCGAATCTGTAGATCAAGCTAGTAGCTATCGCAGGTAGGTAGTAATGTAAAGCGGAAGCACAAATAGAGAATGAAACGCGCCACGCTGTACAATTCAGTTAAATTTAAATGTAACTATGACTTACCAGGAATGAACAAAGTACATAAAATGAAATGAAGAATGGGTACGCTACATTCGACCCACATGTTGTCCCTTCTTCCTTCTTCAACTTCCTGTGACACTTCGCTGCTGGGGTATCAGCACAATCCATCATTATTTCTTGCCAGGCTTCACCTGAAAACAACTTTTTTTTAAATTTTGAAATAAAAGAAAATTAAAAAAGAGTTGAAATAAGAAATTCTTATGCTTTAATACAGCATTACTTTCTAATTACTGATCAAAAATCTGTAGAAGGTTTTCTATTTTAGATATAGTTTAACAATTTGAAAGCGATTATTCAAATAAGAGGTAAGCTCAGAGTAACAACTGAACATAGAGGTAGTAAACAAACCACTTCAGCATGGCGTGCTCAAAGCCATCATCTTTTGACACTTCAGGCCCAAACATTGCTAACTAACCTGAAAATTCGTCCAATGCAACCCATGTTACAAATACTGCTCTGCACTGTCCCATCTCGAAAAACTGTTAAACTGCACTCGAATATAGCACAGCAAGTCCGTAAAGCTTCACTACAGTTACCAACAAATAGCGAATTCGATTTTACTGACCAAGCATAAAAGACGCACGAACAAAACAAACGTTTGACAGTCGGAGGTTACCGTAAACAAATCGCAGGAAAATTACATAGGCGTTGCCAACTCCTCAAAATTTATGTAAGACAGAATTTGCGTTAATGATGAGGAAACATGAAGTAACGCACTAGAGGTCAACATATCTATTGATTTTGCTGTAATCATTTCTGAACCATCAAAATACCGTCTTTTTTAACGTAGAATGGAATATTTCTGGATACTATACAATTGAGACGATAGTAAACAATTTTGATTGCTGCGTCTGGTGGTCGATATGACAACGTAAGAAAAGATGTTGGCCTATTAGAATTAGTTGTTTACTACCTCTATGTTCAGTTGTTACTCTGAGGAGGTAAGTCATTTCAGTGTTATTTCGAAACAACCATATTTTTTACCAATATGTGGTGATTGACACGAAATTTGATTTTTTTTAAATTAGAGTATAGTCTACGAAGTAAAGATAAAACAGCCTGTGAGGAGTGTATTTGTTTTTGAAATTCAAACTGAGAGGGAATTATGATGTTATTTTCTGAATAGCTCTTCGATCTGATTTGACTTACTTTTTCAATGATTTACGCTGAAATACTGAACAATGTGTCGCCTTCATACTTGATAAATATGCTTCATAGATTCTCTACTTTCTAATATAGTGATCTTTTTGAAACGACTGTCGCCATCTTGAATTATTATTTTTTTATAACTGAGTAGACCGCGCAGGCAGAGCCAAAATACCAGTTCCGCGGCTGCTGTGAAAGGGTTATGTTAGGGGAAGTTTGTTAACGCGAGATTTGAATGAGCCAATACCCGCAGGCCCAATAAATACATCTTCTGGCAGTCCATTCCAAGCCTTGGACACCCTGCGAATAAATGTGCGGTTGTACCGCTCTGTTCTTGATGTATGAAGAATGACCGTCTTAGGATGAGATGCAGCGGTCGCACGGGTACATCTGATAGGAGCAGTGAGCGGCGGAACGGTAGAGAATAGCTTAGAGGATCAGATTCCGTTGGAATATCGGTAGAAGAGTTAGAGGTCACCAACAACACACCCGTGAGAAAGTGACTGAAGGTGGCGCGTTAAGGCCGGATCGCCAACTAGTCGAATTGCCCTTCTCTGGATGGCATCTAGTATAGACAGGGTAGTAGGGGCAGCAGCTCCCCAGACATGAGAGCAATACTCCAGGCAAGGTCCTATCTGGGCTTTATATAGCGTGAGGAGGTTACATGGTGAGAAATACTTTCTGGCTCTAAATAGGTACCCAAGCTTTTTACCAGCAGCTGTTGCAATTGACGCGACGTGTTCGTGCCAGATCAGATTTCCTGTAATGTTGACTCCTAACAGCTTCAATGAGTGACTCCTTGGCAGAGCCTGGTTATTCGTTAGAACCTGGTGTTGGCTTGGGAACTTCTTGTTTGATAGCGAACAATACTGGGTCTTGGAGGCATTAAATTCAACCATATTCTTAAGCCCCCAAGCGGTAATGGTATCGAGATTCTTTGAAACTGAAGCTGCCACTGCCAGTCTTCTGCGTTCCAGCTCGACCACAGAGATCGGTCTATTGCTCGTGATGCCTGCATGCAGCGTACTGTCATCCGCAAAACTGTTAATTGGGTTTGTAGTGCTAGAGAGTAGATCATTAGTATGAAGCAGAAACAATGTCGGAGCCAATACCGATCCCTGCGGAACCCCGGCATTGATGCTATGGAAAGAAAAAGAAAAGCCGTCTACCACGACAGAGATTTTCCGACCTGAGAGGAAGTCTGCGAGCCAACCGCACAGCTTAACAGGGAGCCCATAAGACGGGAGCTTGTTTAGGAGAGCTGCATGCCACAGTTGATCGAATGCCTTTGAAATATCGAGAGCAACGATGTGAGCCTCGCCAAATGACTGGATGAGTTTGCTCCACACATGTGTGATGTAAGTCAGGAGATCTCCAGTTAATCTTTGGTGTTGGAATCCATACTGTCTGTCGTTCATTAAGTGATGGAGCTCTAGGTATTTAATGAGCTCTTGGTTGACGCATCTCTCCATCACTTTACTGATTACAGAAAGCAGAGCTATAGGTCTGTAGTTGGTCGGATCAGTTTTGGATCCCTTTTTTGGGACCGGCTGGATGCAAGCTGTTTTCCAGTCTTTTGAGAATATGCCGGAATCGTAAGACAACCGAAAGAGGCGGGTAAATATGGGAGCGAGCTCCGGTGCGCACTTCTTGATAACAATGGAGGGGATCATGTTAGGCCCATTCGCCTTATTAATGTCAAGTGACTGCAGCACCTTCCGAACTACTTTTGTTCTGAACGTTATTTCGCTCATGGCTTGGGGTACTCTCGGTATGGAGGGTAACTGGAAACTGGACGGGACTTTTACAGTGGAGTTTGCTGCAAATGTCTTGGCAAATATTTCCGTCTTGTCCTTGGAAGCAGTTGCTCCTGTTCCATCCGCACATGTGATCGGTTGGAAGCTACTCCTCAAGAAGTTACCCTCTGTTTGTTTGACCAGAGTTATGCTATGGATTTACGGAATAGGAATACCTTAAGCTTACCTGTTGCAGATCTAAATAGGACCAAAACGGCTTGAAAAAACGACCCAAAGTTGTTATTCCTTGTTATCGACGAATCTGAGTCCAGGTCGTTGTATTCAATCTTGCCAAACATCTGCATGCCTATGACTGCGTAGATGAAAAACAGCATTACAATGAGAAGAGCAACGTACGGCAATGCTTGGAAAGACTTCAAAAAGGTCCACAACAGTGTCCGGATACCTTCACCTCTGCTTAACAGCTTCACTAATCGCATCACACGAAACAGCCGAAAAAAGTTTCCGGACAGTTGAAATTTAGAACCAGGCTGTAAAATAACATGAAATAATAATCAAATTCGGTGTCTAACTAAGGAATAGACATTACACTTTTTTTAATTTATCGAAACTCACAACTGAACAATCCTTTTATAACACACTGAGAAAACCAGCCCTGTTAAAGTGTTTAGCTGGTACATTTTTAATAGCCTATATTAAAGTTGCGTTCTGTTTCTGAAATGTAGCTTCATAGTAATGACAATTAAACTGGTTGAAGTACTGCAATTTCCAATTAAACATCTTAACTGCCAGAGTTAAAGGATATTACAGCTGTGATAAGTCACGAAATACGCATAACGTCGTTTCCCGAGGTGGGGAATGTTTACATGCTTCATCTCTTTTCTTCTTTGTAGAGGGCAAGTGGGCGAGTGCGTTAGAGGTAGATGCTCTTCACTGTTGTTTTACACTTCAGTTATAGTCGTTAGTGGTTACAGCACGGTGACAGGTGTGAGGTGCATTCGCTGTTCGGTTTTACTATCACAAACTATTTTATGTTCCTATAAGTTTTATGCGTGCTTGTGTCTTTGTGTGTGGATCAGAATAGGTACCTGAATGGTCAAGTATGGCTTTGGAGTACACGAGTCGTACATTTCCGGTAACTTTGCTGTAAGATCAAAATATGTAACAATTTTCCAATGACATTATGTGTTCGTAGGTGTAATAGACGTACTAAAGATTTTAATTTTTGTTATAATGATTTTTAATTAATTATTTTACCAGGAATAAAGATTATTTTGAATCTATTTGCTTTTCTTATTTATTTATTTTGTATTAAATTAATTTTATATTAAATTAAGCAGACACCAGTATTGGTATTAAAGTTTTTCATTATAACAGTTCAATTCATTATCTGTAGATTAAGAAAAAAATGGCACAAATAAATAACCGTAATCAATAATCCTGTTTAATTGAGGGTAGTAAACAAGAGAATAACCTTGGAGACGTGGCTTCACTGTAACTATTAAACTAAGCTGCAGTCACAGTGACATTTTTCTAACAACCACTGATTTGATGTAGCTCACTACCACAATTAATTCTAAACAGAATTCACTATTCAATTGCAGCAATTAAACAGTTTAATTGTCACGTATTATGATGCAAAATTTAATTGCTGTGATTAAAATTGTAATCGTAGCGATTAAAGTTTTCTCTCAGTGCAATTAGGATAGCTAAGACAAAATCTTGTGTTGTGTCCAAAACTATTAGTAAAGCGTCCCACAGATTCTCCGGAAATCCTCAGAGGAAAAACTGCACAGTCCTGGCCTCAAGGATTATCGGAGCGTATGTGGAGGTTTGCCGGACTGTACAGGCCGCCGGATGTGGAATTGAAAACCATTCGATCTCCTGTGCAAGCCGTCTTTTGATGCCATGCCTGCTAGAACTGAAGTGAACTGAAAGGTTTCCTGAGCGTCGGTGAAGGAGGCCAAAGTTCAAGGGTTTTCTGACCAGGACTGTGCAGTTTTTCCTCTGAGGAGAAGTGAACCAAAAGATCTATTTTCGTTTCATGACGTCTTACAGACAAATAAAAGAACTGAGTGCATCATAATTTGCAATAATAATATCATTACAAAATATGGATTCTTGGAAATCTTGACATACAGTTTTGCTCGCATATTGACATCTACATATAGTTTCTTCTTGTTTCATATCCGTGATCTATTTTTTGTAAATCTGTTTTCATGTATAGTACATACAAATAAAAAATGAAAAAATGAAAAAAAAATGTGCACTACTTTCCGAACTGCTTGAATCCATAAAGCTTTTGACATCCAGAATAGCTTCCATTCTGAATTAATTTCTCACGGTCTAGCGATTCTGCATTTTAAATATAATTCTTAAAAAATAAGAGAGACCTGCATTTTTTAGGTTTGTCAAGTAAGCAGATCTTAGCACAAAAATTTCATATCTAAGAATAGATTCAACTAAACCTCTTTATGCAGTAATAATAATTTTTTGTTCAGAATATTTCGCAAGGTATAAAACTTATAAGTTAGTTTTTTCAATATATTTGTCAATGAGTTAATTTGATGTGACAATTTAAGATATGTGTCAATATAAGCACCAACGTTATTTATTGATATCGCGTGTTCTATTACTTCATTTGTTTTCCTAATTGTTAGACATGGAAGGTTTTTGAAAGATGATGTGTGTGTAGGAGAAAACACAATGAACTTAGTTTTTAAAATATTCAAATTAAGAACGTTGATATCGAGACAGTTTCTGACATCATTTATACTTTTTTGCCACTTCAAGAACTTCGTCCCATGTATTATCTATGCAGTTCGAGACAGTATCATCAGCATATGATATATAGTACAATGCAGATAGTTGAGAAGATCATCAATAAAAATTAAGAACAGGACAGGCCCAAGGACAGACCCTTGCGGCACACCCATTTTTACTGTCTTTACCCCATTTGTTTCCTTGTGGTTGACAACTTGTCGATGTCTATCTGATAGGTGGTTATCAAATATAGCAAGAGCGTTACCTCGAATAACTATTATTTCTAATTTTTGTAAAAGTTTGCAATGTGTTACAGTATCAAAGGCCTTTTGTCTAAAAATTTTGTTTTAATATTGGGATTCGTGATTCATACTTACGTTGACATCTTGGTATACAATATCTACGAAGCTTCCTAGCACAATGATGAAGTCAAATACATTCCACGCATCACCAAAGTAGTTCTGAAAATATAGAAAAAAAAAAAACAATTATAGTCAAGGAAAGTTAGATCCAAAATGCCCCATTCCAGAGTTTATACTACGATATAGGGTGGGGTTGCTCATATTGAATCAAATTTTGAAGAATTATACGTACATGCATGCCATTAAAAAATAAAATAATGTGATAATACTAAACAAATTTCTCGACCATGAGGAATATTTTGTTAGCAACACGAGGAAGCAAAATTGAGATGGTGTCGCAAATGGTTCATTTTAGACAACCAGGTGTTCAAATTGAACTCGTGGTATTTTAAATTGAACCTGCCTCGGTCGCAAACTCGGTTTTGAAATCGCCACACCTGGCAACTCTGCGGCACGCGTGTCCTAAAGAATGGAGTGGGAGGTAGGGGACATTGTGTTCTCTTTTCAACTTGGCTATCGATTATCTGCATCTGATCCGCTTATATCAGCATTCTAGGTCCCGGATCAAAATCCTAAAGGAATACAGGGTGTTCAGTGAGTGCGTAATTCTTCGATATCTCGCAAGGTCATACGTCATAATTTTGAATGGAATGCCCTATTTATGAAGTCTAACGTAAAAGTGGTAAATATGACAACACTGATGTTAGCGTTTTTTAATTCTGTATGTTTAAAACCCCCAAGTATTGAATTTGACCTCTCTAGCTGTGGCAGTTTTGGAAATATTTTAGCGTTCCGGTACCGTTTACTGAAAAAGCGGTGTTGCCGTATCTCAGTAATTAATAGAAACAAAATTTTGAAATTTTGAAAAATAATTTATAACTTGGCAACGCCGCAAACGCGAAAAAAAATATTGCGAGATAGGGTATTAGTAGATATTTCGATTTAAAATAAAACATAGAGGGTGTTACATTTAAAAAAACAAAGTAAAATGGCCTTCAAATTGCCGTAATTTAAAATTCTGCCAAAAACACCCTGTAGATACAAATTACTGGTAACATACAAAATAATATCCACTTGATATCCAAGTAACTCGCTGTATAATATTATTGAGAAAAGTTAAAGGAATATATCAATTTGGACGTATCACTTGCGACCTTATATTATAATATATAATATTTTAGGGTTGAATATAGATCAATGATGGAAGGTAGAGGAATTTAAGAAAAAGTTATAGTTCCATATAAAAAAATCAAGTTGATCACTATTCTACTTTCCCGCAACACCCTGTATATTTCAAAACATTTTTAGAATATGCGTTTTAAGTAACCAAATAACTTTTGTATTTGACATTTTCTTTTATCAGGTACACCTTGCGAGATATCGAAGAATTACACACTAACTGGACACCCTGTATATGCAATATAGGCTAGTTTACCTTGACCCGAAATGCAGCAAGCTTGAAGACAAACTCCATAGCGAAAACAGCGGTGAAAATCATATTGAGTTGTTCAAGCACCCTTTCGTACACCTTGAACTCGTTTTCTTCGTGGTAGAACTTCATCCCCAAAGTGATCGTGTTCGTCAGGATAAGTGTGAATATGGCATACTCGAAAGGTTTGGAAGTAACGAACCACCAAACTTTGTACTGGATTCTATGTTTGGGTATGTAACGTCTTATTGGTTTGGCTTTCAGAGCGAACTCGATGCAATTTCTCTGGTTTTTATCCAGTTCGCAGTTCTTGTATTCCTGCTCACCCTCGTTCTGGAATGTAACGATTACGAAACCGACGAATATGTTTACCATAAAAAAAGCTATTATAATTATATATATTATATAATACGCTGCAACTATAGGGCGGAAGTTATGTATTGGTCCTTTATTTTCTTCGTTTGAGTCTATCGAAACATAGAGCAAGCCTGGCCAACCTGAAAATACAAAAAACATCACATCAGAAACAAATGATAGACCAGTGATTGAAATACATAGATCAAATAGATTGGAAAACAGCTTGCATCCAGCCGGTGCCAAAAAAGGGATCCAAAACTGCTCCGACCAACTATAGACCTATAGCTTTGCTTTCTGTAATCGGTAAAGTGATGGAGAGATGCGTCAACCAAGAGCTCATCAAATACCTAGAGCTCCATCACTTAATCAACGACAGACAATATGGACTCCGACACCAAAGATCAACTGGAGATCTCCTGGTTTACGTCACACATGTGTGGAGCAAACTCATCTAGTCATTTGGCGAGGCTCACGTCGTTGCTCTCGATATTTCAAAGGCATTTGATCAACTGTGGCATGCAGGTCTCCTAAACAAGCTCCCTTCTTATGGGCTCCCTGTTCAGCTTTGCGGTTGGCTCGCAGACTTCCTCTCAGGTTGGAAAATCTCTGTCGTGGTAGACGGCTTTTCCTCTTCTTTCCATAGCATCAGTGCCGGGGTTCCGCAGGGATCGGTATTGGCTCCGACATTATTTCTGCTTCACATTAATGATCTACTCTCTAGCACTACAAACCCAATCCACAGTTTTGCGGATGGCAGTACGTGCATGCAGGCATCATGAGCAATAGACCGATCTCTGTGGTCGAGCTGGAACGTAGAAGACTGGCAGTGGCAGCTTCACTTTCAAAGGATCTCGATACCGTTACTGCTTGGGGGCTTAAGAATATGGTTAAATTTAATGCCTCCAAGACCCAGTATTGTACGCTATCAAACAAGAAGTGCCCAAGCCAACACCAGGTTCTAATGAACAACCAGGAGTCACTCATTCAAGCTGTTAGGAGTCAACATTACAGAAAATCTGATCTGGCACGAACACGTCGCGTCAATTGCAACAGCTGCTGGTAAAAAGCTTGGGTACCTATTTAGAGCCAGAAAGTATTTCTCACCATGTAATCTCCTCACGCTATATAAAGCCCAGATAAGACCTTGCCTGGAGTATTGCTCTCCTGTCTGGGGATCTGCTGCCCCTACTACCCTGTCTATAAGATGTCGTCCAGAGAAGGGCAATTCGACTAATTGGCGATCCGGCCTTAACGCGCCACCTTCAGTCACTTTCTCACCGGCGTGTTATTGGTGACCTCACTCTTCTACCGATATTCCAACGGAATCTGCTCCTCTGAGCTATCCTCTATCGTTCCGCCGCTCACTGCTCCTATCAGATGTACCCGTGCGACCGCTGCATCTCATCCTAAGACGGTCGTTCTTCATACATCAAGAACTGAGCGGTACATCCGCACATTTATTCCCAGGGTGTCCAAGGCTTGGAATGGACTACCAGAAGATGTATTTATTGGGCCTGCGGGTGTTGACCTATTCATGTCCCCCGTTAACAAACTTCCCCTAATATAACCCTTTCACAGCAGCCGCGGTACTCTGGTATTTAGGCTCTGCCTGCGCGGTCTGCTCAGTTATAAATAAAAAAATGCCGGTAGAGGTATTTGCCCTCGAACTAGTCGTTTCTGTTGGTTCACTGTGTTTATACAATGTGTTCCAGTTCCAGTGTCGGACCCTTTACTGGCATGAAATATAACATTATTTATCTACAAATTGCCATTCAAATTAGGTTTTTCTCTCACGGTTCTAAAATGGCAGCCATTTCTTTTTGGCAACCGAGACCCGGGCTCTCGTACTAATTCGACCACCAGTACTCATGTATATAAACGTAAAAGAGGTCTCATTTGATAGCTGAACATATAGACAACAATCACACATCCAGTGTGTTTTAATTTTCATGGAATAACAAATATAAAAACATTAATCAAAGAAAAAAAGATGATTTTTTTGTGTATTTTTTAATTATTGCCTTTTTGTGAAAAATCTAGTGCGTTAAACTACTTATTTATTTTAGAACGATGGAAGAGGACATTTTCCAAAACAAAATCCTAAATTTCTTTGCTCTCAGTGAGATAGTTCAGAAGTTGCAACAATTTGAATAAGACCCTTTTCATTGCTTATGACCCGAAGATCTATAAATCATGTCTCGTTAAGAGCCATAGCATGCCTGCAATATCGCAGAGATCATTTTGAGCAATGGTTGTAATTTGTAATTGTATTTTTTATTATTAAATTACCTTTGTAGAAGAGGCTCTTATTCAAATTGTTATAAAATCTAAACTATCTCACTGAGGACACTAGCGCGCCGCGGTCAGATTTGTCCTAATCCCACCGGTCAGAAGCCCCCAAACTATTTTGTATAATAGGTAGGTATGTGGACACAAGCGCGCGGGGCGGTTCTCATTTACTTATGTCGTAATATTGTTGACTGAAATAAATTGTAATGCATAATATAGATTAGCAGCACTTTCTGTCAGCTTTATTTACATCACGTGGTTCTTTTCTAACTCGTCGAATACCGGTAATATTCATTTAGAATTAAGTGAAAAGTTCATTTAAACCTATATTAACTGAAACATTGAAAATTTAATTAAACTCAATGTATTTAAATAAAACATAGATGTTTTGAATCCAGCGAATTCATTGATTCATTTGATAATAAAAAACAAGTAATATATAGATTAAAGAATGTATTTCTTATAATAATTATAGCTTACACTTTTAACAAAATCAAATCAGGCAATAGCTCCTTTTTTATACATCTCAATCAAATTGGCAACGTACTTCATGCGCTTAGATGACTCGCAGGTGGTAAATTTACGTTGAATATTTATGCTGTTGATCTTGATATATGTTCGCAGTTGCATATCTTTTAACACAGAAATAAATTTGTATGTATCTGGATAAGAATGGTAGAAACTTGAATTAAAATGGCTATGAAAAGCCTCACAACAGTTGGTCGTTTGCTCCACCGTAGCCGTACAAGATGCCCACAAATGTGGTGGAAATAACGCGTTCTCTTGTATATAATTTTCCACTATATAATCCGCGTATTTGACAATTTGGTTGTCATTGGGAATAATGGCTAAAAGTCTTCTTGTGTTAAATGAAATCTACACCGTATTAATGTACAGTTAGGCTAAGTAGCTGTAAGCTACCACAAGTCGTAAAAAGACAGATGAAAGTTCCTAAAAATAAAAGGGATGTGGTCATAGGAATATCCAAGCTTAATTTTCTTCCGGCGCGCAAGTGACCAGTGCCGATGAAGGCACCCTTTTTGTAAACAGGTAAAAATCAAACCGCGCGCGCTCGTGACCGATCACCGAAAAATCATCGTTCCTCATTAAATTTTTTTTATATTTTATTCCAAATTAAGGCAGGCAGCAAACGTGTATAGTTGTTGTCTACAGTTGTCTACAGTCATGTTTAGCTATCAAATGAGACCTTTGCTAGGTTCATGGGACATCTATATAAGTAGTGGTGGCCGAATTAGTACGAGAGCCCGGGTCTCGGTTACAAAAAAGAAAGTGGCTGCTATTTTACAACCGTGAGAGGAAAAACCAATTTGAATGACAATTCGTCGATAAATAATGTCATGTTTCATACATTAAAGGCTCGGACACTAGAACTGGAACACATTCTATAAACACAGTGAAAAACATCTCTACCAGCATTGAATTACACTATTGCCTCGTGTACTTCCTTTGGGGAAACATGAAGAAAATGATTCCCACCTTACCCAAAGCAAAGTTTACGAAATACATATAAGTTGGATCACTCCGCAAAATATCAAAACGGCCTTCCCCTTGCTCCGTCACTCCGGTACACCGGTAGCAATGTACCGACGTCAGCCGGGAGATACGGGGCGGCACAAAGTAGAGGTTGAACGTGTTTAATGCGAAGTTTATACAGTGTCTCAAAAATATCGGATTTTGTTACCTCGCATTTGTTTGCAGGAAATGGATAATATTTTTAGAAGTTTGATTTTATCAATTAAATTTATTAACGGATGGAAAATGACAATCAGATCCATCCTTATTTTGTCGTAAACTTTGAAATGCAAAAGGATATCAATACAGGGTGTTTCACGACGAATAAGACAAGCAATATATCGGAACTGGGCAGTAGTAGAGAATTATAATTTTGGGGATGTAAATTAGAGCAGATGTTGTTTTTTTATCATTATACTACCCAATGAGGTATTTGTTTTTGGTCACGTGACATTCGATTCAAAATTATTAATGGGACACCCTGTACATTTATGCCCTTCCTACTGATAAAACAATTCCAACAAACTAGCACACTTGGGGTCTAAAGTGATTAATTCAAGACCTACAGGTACTTAAAGGATTGTATCACGCTAAAGGCGTGTCGTGAGACAAAATATTCATTCGGTGGTCTTACCATACGCCCCAGGGATATTCTAAATTATATTTTAGAGCTCACAGATATTTTTATTGATAACTTTAACAATTTAGTTTCTACAGTAGCAATTGGAATGACACTGAAAAGCAAAATGTCAAAAATAATTTATTCACATCCAGGTAAAGCATTTCCACATGAGTATCTTTTAAAATTGTACATAGGAGTTCGTATATACTATACCATACATTTTATAAGCTGTGGTCTCAAAAATAAGCCAAATAAACAAAACGTTGAGGTAAAAATACTACAGCACATTTGAACCAATTTTCACTTATCTACGAAATAGCTACAATATGTGAAATCATTTGAGATTTATTAGCAATAGTTTCACTAGGTTTTGTTTTTGATATCAATTATGTAACTTAGTGTATTAGCAAAATAAACGTTATATTTGTATTTGTACGTCTAAATCAGCTGACAATACATAGTCTTTCAATGACCCTCGTATATACGTAAAACCCAGGTGTTAGCAAGTGCCCGCTAGAAGACCCTCGTACTTGGGCAAAACCCACCGCAAAAACTAACTGGCGCGTGCGGCCGCGGCATCGCTTTGATGTGAGATCTTCAAGGTGCCGACGGAGAGTGATCCAACTGATATGTATTCCGTAAACTTTGCTCAAAGTATCGAGTCTTGGAAGCATTGAATTTCACAATTTGCTTATATTCGCAGCCTTTCACGTTCTAGCTGGAATATTGGGACTGATGCCTGTGTACAAAGCACGGTGCAAAACAGGATCATTTATCAAGTGACTTTGAAAAATATGGTTCAATTTTTTAAAGCTCTTGAACTCTAAACATGGATATTTCAAGACATTTTAGAGATAAAATATAGACAGTTGAATATGAGAAATATGTTAAACTAACCTTCAAATGTGGATACGGTGAACAGGGTCAACATAGCTTTCGCTACATCGTCAAAATGGAATCTGTTCTTCTCCCAATTGCGGTTCTTCATGTCCGGCTTGTTTATATCACCATCAATATACACTAGGTATGTTCCACTAAATATAAAAAAAATAGTAGTTCATTTCAAATATGTCGATTACTCTCAAAAAAATATTTTCCAAGAGGTCAAACTGATTGACGTCTTACTCGTACTTCCCACACATTTTTGTTTTTCATAGCGAATTGCTGGAATTAAATTTTTCCATACAAGACAGTTATAATATGAGATTTTCTCATAAATAAGACTCAGCTCACAACAAACATCTATTCTTCATCGCCTTTTACAGGCCCACAATTAAAACCACATAATCTGTTGAACGAGAGACAAAGTGATTTTTCACCGAAATCCACGTAATAAATGTTACCAAACAATATGTGCTTTTTATGAGGAAGTTTCTATTCTTTCAAATTTTAGTTAATCAGATAGTCCTAAAGAGTTAGAGAACAACGGCGAAAAAATTTTGTAATTATCTCCATTAATAGAAAAGTTATAGTCCTTCAAAGTTCGAGTAGCCGTATCATCCGCGCGAAACCGCTGTAACGTCACATCACACACGCAAGCCTGTGTGCGCCCTGTCGAGGATGCTGCTCTCGCAAGCCCCGCGCCGCCGCCGGCGCCGGCCTCCTCGTTCATGTTGTTATTCGTTGTTTTCAGTAGAGTAGGCGACGCCGACGGTGAAAAAACGATACACTGCAGTTTATTGGTACTCGTATTATTAGAATATGTCTAGCAGACCGAGAAACTATAAATATTGCATTGTACTCAGGTGTACTAACACCACCATAAAAACACCAAACAAATATTTCAATGGATAGTGTTGAGTGTATATGTGGTTTTCTATATTCATTTTTCTGATTGCGGTGTACGTTGTCGCTTGCTCATCCGCACCTGCGCAAAAACGCTTGTAAAAAAGTGAGTCAGTCACACGGTAGCAACTGAACACCCTCGTTTTTCCGCTGATTTTCTACTGTGCCCTCGTGCTACAGGAGCGCTCCTTCGCCGCTGGACCAGATAGGCTAGAAGATCTAGATAAAGGTAGGCGACAACACAGATTTTCATAACTCCGCAATCAGTTTTACCCGCAAACCACATCGTACAAAAAAACTACAGTCCACTAAATTATCTAACATAAATTTTTGGCCCTTCGCAGCCGCATTCGCCATCACTTAACCTTTTCTGGATTTAATTTTAGTCATTTTGGTTCAGATCATACGCATTGTAGCTATATTTCAAGGTTTTTCGCTTTTCATAGTTTTTGTGCGTCTATAGGTACGACTGTTTTTATTGCCAGGTCAGGATTCGGTATTGTTCTGTTTCATAAGTAGCTACGAAAATGTCTGAGAAATTAAAAAGAGAAAAGAATTTTCGTACGTCGGAAATGAACAAGATTTGGGAATGTCTTGAAATTGCAAAAAAGGCTCAAACTGATTCCGCTTTTCATTCTCAGCTTAAACAAAGATATAAAGCTATAGATGTAATATATGACAATTTCAGCAAACGCCACAATAATGTACTCGCTCTATTAGACCCGAATCAAGACGATGATTTTCGTGTAGAAGATGATGTACGTACTGAGGTTGACCACAAATATTACACGATCAAGTCGATTTACTATGATCTTTTTGAGAAAGAAAGGGACAATGGATCTGATGTTATCGCAGATACTCAACCTAAAGTAAAATTGCCAGAATTGAAACTCATCAGGTTCAATGGTGACATCAAGTCATTTAGATCTTTTATTGACGTTTTTGATGCCTTGATTCATAATAATCAGTCGCTTTCGAACATAGAGAAGTTTTCGCATTTGATGTCTTCTGTTGAAGATTCAGCTAAAAGGTTATTACAGTGTTATCCATTAACTGCCTCTAACTATTTAGTAGCGTATCAGTCCCTAAAATCAAAATACAGCAATAAACGGCTCCTAGCTACGTCGCATTGGAATGAAATTGAACGTTCTCCACGCATGAGTAACGAAAATCCCGCATTACTCAATAAACTTTTGGACACATTCACGGAAAATATCGCTGCATTAAAAAATCTTGGTTTTCCTGTAGCAGAATGGGACTTCATTCTAACAAACATGTTACTAAAACGTTTAGATTCCACACTAATTTCACGCTTTGAATTGCAGAATACTTCTAATGAAATACCTCAATTCAACTGTCTTACAGAATTTCTGAGAAGGCAATGTAACGCATACGACAACCTTACACATAATGAAGCATCATGCTCACGCCCGAGATATACAAGGACCAACGCGCCTAATCCAAACCGCCATACTAGTTCTTCACTATTAAGCCGCTCTAACCCCCCTTGTATACCAACTCGATCTTGCTCTTTGTGTAAACACTCTGATCACTTAATTTACAAGTGTCCGCTTTTAATAAATAAATCGCCGCAAGATAGACTCTCTTTAGTAAAACAGCACAGCTTGTGTACCAATTGTTTGAGTAACTGTCATACTAACAGTAAATGCAAATCTGTGCATACATGTCGCATATGCAATTCAAAGCATCATTCCTTACTTCATATTGATCACGATGCCAATATTCAAACTTCCGTGAATGATACAAGCACTTCGGTTCGAGTTGAAAACACACCAAATTTGATGGATAATAACTTCGCAAATACTCATTGTGCGCTCGCCACACGCCCTGAATCCGCTCCTGTCTTACCGAAGACTGTAAATCATTTTAGCTCTACTACCGCAATATTATTATCTACGCTAAAAATTAATATTACAGACACTATGGGTAACAAACAACCATGCAGAGCATTGTTGGATACAGGTAGTGAATCCTGTTACATATCAAAAAAATGCGCAAAAAAACTAGGCTTGCCAATACAAAGAAGTTCGGTTACTATTTGCGGTTTAGGTGGCATGGAAATGTTTAATAATTTGGGTCAAATTTCTTTTACTGTTACTCCTTTCAATAAAACGCACCCCGCCTTAAATTGTGAAGCTATAGTATTAGATACAATTTGTGGTAATATGCCAACTACCAATATTGATATACGAGACTGGTCTCACATTAAGGATTTAGAATGGGGAGATCCAGAATTTTTCATGCCTAAACCAGTTGAATTGATATTGAACGCACATTTTTTCCAAAGTATTCTTACTGGGACTCATATTGATTCTTTTAAGGGAGATTTGCCTAAGGCTATCAATACATCTTTTGGTTACATTTTTATGGGCCAGGTTCATACTCAGAAATGCGTAACTAAGAATTCCTTTTTTACTTTGAAATCGCTTAACGATTCTTTGAAACGTTTCTGGGAAGTCGAGTCAGTTCCGCAGCATTCGCATTTATCTCCTGATGAGCAAAAGGCTGAACACAGTTATAAAAACACAACCTATCGAGAACCTTCAGGTAGGTTCGTTGTATCGTTGTTGTTTCGTGACAGTGACGAGCCGATTTTCTCTGACAGCAAACGAATCGCGCAACAAAGATTTTTTGCTTTAGAAAAACGTTTACTAAGCAACAGAAATCTGTATGATCTTTATTCTAAATTCATGCAGGATATGATTGATAATAAACAAATGTCACTGTCTGATACTCATAACACTTCAACACCGCTTCATGAATATTTTATACCGCATCACTATGTATTGAAACCGGAATCAACCACAACCAAGTTGAGAGTTGTTTTCGATGCCAGCTGCAAAGATTCAAATCAGTTGTCGTTGAATGACACACTTATCTCAGGTCCTAAACTTCAGAAAGATATTAGTCAAATTCCTTTAAACTTCAGATTGCCACAAATTGCTATAACTGCTGATATCAAATCAATGTATTTACAAATTCTAATTAATCCATCGCAAAGGCGTTTTCAAAAAATTCTATGGAGATTTTCTCCAGACTTTCAGCTCAATGAATATGTTTTGAACACTGTTACTTTCGGCATTAGTTGTTCCCCCTATTTAGCCCTAAAAACTATCCAAAACTTGGCAACACATGAAAGGGAAACTCATCCCTTAGCTTCCAAGGTCTTGCTGAATGACATATTCGTTGACGATATTTGCACAGGCTGTGATAGCTTAAGTGATGCCTTAGCACTCCATAAGGACCTGGTACAATGCCTAGGTAAAGGTTGCTTTAAATTGCATAAATGGGCTAGTAACAGCAAGGACTTTTTAACTAACTTACCGCTAGAAGCACAATCAGATACCTCATTTTGCTTTGACAATGAAGCAGTGTCCAGCATTAAAGTTTTAGGACTTAGATGGAATCCCTCATCGGATGTTTTCTTTTACACTGTAAACCCACGTAATGTACCATGTACCAAAAGAAATTTATTAAGTGAAGTTGCTCGTATATATGATCCTTTAGGATACCTTACGCCTATTACATTGATTGCCAAACTTCTTATAAGGAACTTATGGTTAGCGAAACTGGATTGGGATGATATTCCTAGTTCTAATATATTAGAAACTTGGCAAGAGTATAAAAGGCAATTACCTTGCATATCAGATATTTCTATACCCCGCTTAGTTTTACCGAAAAAATATGACTACATAGATTTGGTAGGATTCTCTGACGCCAGCGTGGATGCTCATTCCGCAGTAGTTTATATGCGAGTGGTTACTCAGTCTGATGTACAAACCTTTATTTTATGCGCTAAATCGAAAGTCAACCCTCTGAAGCAAATTTCAATCCCTAGGTGTGAATTACTGGGAGCAGTTCTGTTGTCTGAACTCTTACGTTTGGTTATCAGCACATATAATGGTAAAATCTCTTTCAAAAACATTTTCGCGTTCTCAGATTCTACAATCGTATTACATTGGCTTAATTCTTCGCCACATAGATGGAAACCATTCGTAGGTAATAGAATATCAGTGATTCAAGAAATTATGCCTAATGCTCAGTGGTGTCATGTATCATCTGAAAATAACATTGCTGATTGCGCTTCACGTGGCTTGCAACCCCTAGAGTTTAAAAACCATCGGTTATGGTGGGTAGGTCCTTCTTTTCTTTTGAAACCATATCCGCTTTGGCCTATTGTACATTCACCGTCGATTGAACCCCAATCGGTGGATAATGAGCAACGAAAAACCGTTCTAATTTCTAATATAGATTCAAACCCACTTGATACTCTTCTTCCAAAATTTTCGTCATTACGCAAATTGCAAGCAGTTGTTGCATATATTCAAAGATTTATCCACAATACTAGAAACACCAATATGAAGCTTTCTAATTCACTTACCGCTTTATGTTTAAAAAATGCAATGAATGTTTTGATTAAGTATACGCAAAATATGCATTTTTCAACGGACATTCAGAATTTAAAAACTGGGGCAATAATTAGCAAACCTTTAAGGAAGCTTGGAGCTTTCTTGGATGAAAATTAAATTCTCAGAGTTGGTGGTAGACTCCACAACTCACTGCTCAGTTACGATAGGAGATTCCCTATTTTATTACCGCAAAATTCGCATTTAACAGTTCTCATTATTTCTGCTACGCATACCAAACACTTACATCCTGGTCTACAGACCACGCAATACCTGGTTGCCCAGAATTATTGGGTTTTGTCTGCACGCCGCGCAATTAAGAAAATAGTTTCGCGCTGTATTACATGTTGGCGTACGCGGCCTACTCGTCCATTTCAACCACCTATGGGACAGTTACCCGCGGATAGAGTAACACAATCAAAACCATTTGCCACCGTAGGGATTGATCTAGGTGGACCCTATTATATCACATTAGGGAAACACAGAGGCGCAAAATCTATTAAGGCCTACATCTGTGTATTTGTATGTTGCGCGGTTAAGGCCATCCACATCGAACTCGTCTCAGACCTCTCCAGCGAGAAATTTTTATGTGCATTACGCAGATTCATCGCTCGGCGTGGAAGATGCTCAAAAATAATTAGCGACAATGGCACTAACTTTTCTGGCGCAAATAAATACTTATTAAAAATTATGAAGGGCTGTGCTGAAACAGAGAATATTGAATGGTCATTTCAACCTCCTTATGCTTCCAACTTTGGAGGACTATACGAAGCCGGCATTAAATCAGTGAAAACACATTTGTCTAGAGTTATTGGGTCTCAAATTCTAACATATGGGGAATTGAACACAGTCTTAATTCAGATCGAAGCTCTCTTAAATTCTAGACCATTATGTGCCCTAAGTTCAGATCCAAATGATTATACGGCATTGAGCCCTGGTCATTTCTTAACGCTTAATCCATTAACTTGTTTGCCTGACCTCGATCATACTAATTTAAACATTAATCGCTTGGATAGATATCAACTTCTCCTTCGGTTACATAGAGATTTTTGGATGCGATGGCATCAGGAGTACCTCCATGGTCTTCATCAGAAAACAAAATGGTATACTCCAAGTGCTGAGCCTAAGATTGGTACTTTAGTGCTTGTGAAACGGGACAACGTTCCCCCAATGAAATGGGTATTGGCGCGAATCGATAAGTTTTTTCCTGGCAAGGACGGTGTGCCTAGAGTTGCGCAAATTCGTACAAGTCAGGGTACCTATCGACGCCCCGTAAATAAACTTTGCCCCTTACCGGCGCAATAGTTGTTTCATTCATTTGTTTGTAAATAATGCATTTATCTTTGCATATAAGTATTCCTTAAGTTTGGGTTTTTTTTCTCAATGAAAACTTTAATTTTTTTTGCCAAAGCAACTAGTATAGTTTGATTTTTGCTTATTTTCCATTAACCAAAAATGGTGGGTAGTATGTTAAGTGTATATGTGGTTTTCTATATTCATTTTTCTGATTGCGGTGTACGTTGTCGCTTGCTCATCCGCACCTGCGCAAAAACGCTTGTAAAAAAGTGAGTCAGTCACACGGTAGCAACTGAACACCCTCGTTTTTCCGCTGATTTTCTACTGTGCCCTCGTGCTACAGGAGCGCTCCTTCGCCGCTGGACCAGATAGGCTAGAAGATCTAGATAAAGGTAGGCGACAACACAGATTTTCATAACTCCGCAATCAGTTTTACCCGCAAACCACATCGTACAAAAAAACTACAGTCCACTAAATTATCTAACAGATAGCCTATTATGAATACAAAAAAATTGAGTTTTATGACCCCCCACCCTCGAGCTACCCCAATTTCACCCCCACCTAAAAAAGTAGAAAATGATCACGAAACCCCTAAAACTCCTAAAAACGAAGTTTGAGCTGTTTCTATTTTTTAGTTTTTTTTATTATTGCTGCGCCGCCGCTAACAGGATTTTTAAAAATCATAAAGATTTTACATCGTCGCAGCGGCAGTAATACTGTGGGAAAATTTAATTGAAATCAATCCTATAGTTTCCTAGTTACACCATACAAAATGATCAGAAGCAATACTCTCGCATGTATACATCAGAAAATTCTAAGTCGACGATCCGTAATAGTCAAGGTAATGTTCGGATGCACATAAAAAAGTGTATTATGACGCTAGGCCTTTCTTTCACAGGTTAGTGGACGGCCTGTTATGAATACAATAATTTTTGAGTTTTACAACCCCCCACCCCCCAACCACCCCAATATCACCCCCATCCAAAAAAAGTAGAAAATGATCAGGCACCTCTAAAACGCCTAAAAACAAAGTTTGAGGAATATTTAAAATTTACGGTTTTTTTCTAATAACTCCACCGCCTATGCACCGATTTCCAAACTGATAGGAACATTAACTACAACTACCTCCACAGGATATCGCTGCCAAATTTCATAACAATCCATGCAGCGGTTACTGAGATTACGTGGCTAGAAGAACGCGCACAGACAGACCGACAGACAGACAAACCGACAGAAATGAGTTGTGTGGATTTTCGTTAAATGTAGACATTCATAAAACACCCAAAATGCGTATTATCTCAAAATCGAAAATTTTCACGATCACAATAGGTACTCTCCTAACCCTTATCCACTTTAGGAAGATTACTAGAATCGCCACGATCGTAACCTTCCTCCATATTTCAAAAATATACTGGCGTCTGCCCGGTACAACAAACACCTTCGCCGTTCCACTCAAGTCTAAATGTCGCATACTGTACAGCGCAGCGTATGCAATATGCATAGCCGAGTCCCGACCAGAACATGTGATGTGACGTCAAACGGGTTTTCGCCTCCGCGGTCGCTTTACGCAAATATAAAATTGAATAACTCTGCCGTTTTTTGGAATATTAAGATTATTTTTTCGACGTTCTTCAAGTGAAGAAAAATACTAACAGATAATAATGAATTTTCCAAATTTTATTTTTTTGGAAACTTCTCCATTGCTAGGATATACCCGAGTAATTTTTGTTTAACGCTATTTGACGTATCCATTAAGATAACCTGGAGACGGGGGGTAATTCAGTTTTTAAAATAAATAGCTATCTCTTATCCTTCCTTTGACATTTCAGGTAATGGCTAATCATCCAAGTACGTCAAGGAGTATTCCTGCAACAGATCCCAACTTTGAAGAGACCTTTTTAGAGTGGTATAACAGAAAAAGCAGAATCAAGACAAATGGAACCATATTTAATAACGGACACCAATGTATAGCATATGCAGATGACTTAACACTAGTAGCAAAAACAAAGAAAGAACTAGAGAAAATTACGGCAAGGATAGCTGCGGAAGCAAGGAGATTTGAGATGGAGATAAATCAAAGTAAGACAAAATATATGGTCATGGGACAAATGCAAAAAACTTCCGATGATCAACCGAACCTAACTTTTACGGCCAACAACATGAAATGTACTTTTGAAAGGACTACGGAATTTAGGTACCTAGGGGTAATCATTGAGCAAAAGAGATAGGAGAAGCAAGAAATACAGGCAAGAATCATCAAAGGAAACCAGAAGTATGGAGCCCTGAAAAATCTTATGAAATCCAAATATGTATCCAGAAAGACCAAAGAGAGAATTTATACAACTGTTATAAGACCATATGCTTGTGAGACGTGGACTATGAACAAAGAGGAGGAAGAAAAAATTATAAGATGGGAAAGAAAAATATTGAGGGCCATTTATGGAGCCGTAAGGACAAACGAGGGATGAAGGAGAACAGCAAACCAGGATCTGGAAGACATGTATGAGAAGCCCAATATTATAGCAGTCATCAAAGCGCAGAGAATAAGGTGGCTAGGACATGTTGAGAGGCTGAATGGGACGAGGATGGCAAAATTAGTTCTCAACCGGAGACCAATAGGAAAAAAAAGGAAGGGTAGACCAAGGGAGAGATGGCTGAAGAAGGCAGAAGATGATTTAAAGAAAATTAATATTAAACACTGAAAAGAGAAGACGGCAGACAGAAATAGGTGGCGTGGAATAGTCCAGGATATACTCAGAAATAGGTGGTGAAAGTATCCAAAGACAATTATAAGTTATATAAATTTTAGCGGTATAAGATTGGACTGTACTCATTTCTGCCCTATGCCTTAATGGCCTGTTGTGCAAACTAATAAATAAATAATAAATAATTAACAGCTTGGACTCGGATAATAGCGACATTGATGATATTGATCCTGACATTGCAAAAGAAATGGATCATAATTCAAAATCCGAGCAGTTCGAGGGTGAACCTAGCCCAAAGGAAAAAAATGATACGCCAGAAAAATAAAAACTTCCAGTCTTCCGTGATGAGCAACCAAGCTCAACAAACCATTTAGCACTTACATACTTGACTTACCTCGATAATTCAGGATTTTAACTTCATCAAATACTGCTATGTCCTTATAACTTAGTTGTTCGTTAAACTACAATAAAATTCAATAATACTTTCTCAAAATAAATGAATTTCAGTACACAAATAGGAATTATATACAAAATTTGCAAAAAAAGTCGAAATAGCTTGGAAACTAATGAATGTAGGTATATGAAATGCTTACAAATATGAAAGGGCATATTGAGTGCAATTTTTGGGATAATAAAATATGGGAGGTTGCATTAATTCTACTTCATCCTGTATATGAGTATGCGTCGGCGACTTTTTTGCAGCCTGTGCAAAAACTAGGGGAAATTTTTTATCCTTCCATGTATTTTTGATTCGTTGATTTTTAATACTCAGTACGTTCATTTGACCGTGATTTGGATATAAAAACAGAACCTAAACAATAATAAATAAATAATATATAGATGCATAATTGAAAAGAATGCATGTTTGCATCACCGCATAGTTATGGATCAATCACCCTGTATAAATCAAGATATTTTTTGAGCAAGGAGCATATCATTGGCTACAACTTTTGTATACAACATTTTTCACTATCTTCTGCAGCAGTCGAGTTATCGACATATCCGGTACTGTAAACCCACCCTGTAAGTGATTTCAATGAGTGGCTAGTAATGAGGAGTGAACAGATTTTCGCAAAGCAGGCATTATAGAACGTCCAATAAACAAACATTGTAGCGTGACAATACTCCTCTGACGTATCGAGGAAAAAGTAAAATATAGTAAACTGCTTGAGGATAACACATTTGTGGGGTGAGGGCAGAGGTAAGAAGTCGAGTAAGAGGGGGCGTGGCCTATTTACTATTCCTACTACAAGAATATACCACCAAGTTATAAAAAGCATTTGAGGCGCCGCACTCTTTTGTTTAAATACCGAGGGGTCTGTGATGGTGATGCCGAATCGGCTCCCGCTGACCCTTTTTTGATCGTCCGTCGCCGTCGTTGAGAAACAGACATTGTATAATTTATACCCGGCATCACAGTTGATCCCTTTTCTGTGTATTTCAGGCATATACATAATAATGAATACAATATGAGTATAAAGAGTTGTTTATAAGTGCAACTGAGTTGTCACTCAAAAAATGAATTTATTTTATCCTATGTACAAGAGCGAAAATAAGACGGAAAATAAGGTGAAAATATGAAAAATCAACAAGAAGTACCAATGAAAATATTATACGTGTATATGTTATTTGTAGAGCAGCTAAATTCAGTGAAGTTCACTGTACATTGAGCAGTTCTTTAGATATGCCAATGCCGTTGGAAAACTGAAAGATGTAAACGTATTACAGAATTGGCGTAAATACGGAAGATAGGGGGGACAATTAAAAAAAACTATCATGTCTCATACTTTTTGCCTATAGTACTCCCAGAAGGCGCCAGCATAATTATTGTTGGATTCACAATAAAATCCAGAAAAATAAACCAAATTATGCCTGCCCCCTACCCCTGCCGGTAGGCCTCCAAAAATATATCTCCCATAGTGAAACTATATCTACCTGCATTCTGAATTACAGCCGCCAAATTCGGTATTTCGATGAAGTATTCAAAAACTTTGTGAAATCTGTAACACCTCCAACACAGATATACCTATGCACCTATGCCAAGTAGACGATTATGTACTCTGAACAAAAAGAAAAATTTGCTTTCTCTGATGCTGAGCGATTAATAAAAAAATGCGAGTATTAATTGCGGACTGTAATGGATGCCTATATGACCTCTAATACTGCCACACCAAGATGGTGTCCTTATTTTACCTGATATATGACACCTGATGAAGAAGGTATTCAGAGAAGAATAATGACGTTTTGGATGAAAAATGGTGCGTTAAATAGAAACCACAATTATTGGTTTTATCAAGTCCAGTAGCAGTTCCATGTCACGAAAAGTTACTATTGCTACTTTGCCGTCTGAACACAAAAAAATCGTGAAAGTGGAGAACTTGGCAAAGGAACATGACTACTGAAATGAATAAATTTTAATGAAAATACAAGGTTTTTATCAGTTTATGTTACAAAGTAAAAAAAATGTAATTTCTATTCGCGACGCAGAAAAGTGTGAGCCCAAGACTCTAGACTTGGGCCTGCCAGCAATATAAATTTCAATTACTTACAAATCTGGTTGAAAATTGTAAGATTTCGCAGTAATCCTGAAAATAATAACTGCTCAAAACCAATTACCGCGATTCGTTAAAATTTTAGCAGTTCCTAGCTTTTGGCCTGCAGTGTATATCAATAAGTCACCCAAAATCACCGACTACAAATTTAGTCGACGCCCAAAACAATATCTATCTCATTCCAGAAATGAATTAACTTCAGCTCATTCATAAACTGTAGTTTACATACTTTTGTATTGGTGGCGCCTTTATCAGTGTCCCAATAGGTGCGCAATCGTTCAATGTAAGGCTCTAGCTGTAACCATTTTTGACCCTGTATATTTTTGGCATAAAAACCTGATTTGCGTTTTATTAAAACTTCAATCTAGAGAAATGTCGATCCAGATTTTAGAATAATTTTATACAGGGTGATTAACGAGACCGTGAATTTAGTCAAAAAAACGTCAATTTTGACAATTTTTTGATAATTACCTATTAGAAAATTTAAAAAAATACGTTGACATTTCTCTAGAACCTTCCCTTTTCTTCATGCTCAAATTTTTTTCAGTTCAGAAATCCCAAAATTAATACTCCAAAAATGGTTGCAGCTGAACCATTGCAAACAACTCTCATGTACGTTCTATAACCTCCTCTTAAATACGGTCGCGCCATCGATCATGGTATAATAATTAATAGATTCGGAGAAGTGATATCGCCAAAGCCTTTCGGCAGTAATCTTGGAAATTGACTTTTAATCTGTACCATCAGGCGATCTGACCATTTCATTAATTTTAGATTTTCCATCCTATACCAACCAGAGATAAATATGATTTAATTTGGTGCGACTGGAAAGGGTTATGAAGATTTATCTACTTTAAGAACTTTGGCTTGGAGGGAGTTTACAGTGTCTAACTTTATGATGGGTACAGGATGCTGTGGCAGACGGATCAACGCCACAGTCACAGCGAGGGTAGCGGCAACGAACGGGGCCCCACCGTGGGGAACTAGACGTTGGTTCGCTACAAACACACGAGGGTGGACTGCCAAAAAAAAAATGGTGAGTTACATTTCTTTCATTCAAATTAATTTGCAGCATTGCATAGCGGCTTCTAGGGTTCTTACTCAGACGATCACTAGGGGTCGCTATGACATAGCTCTTATTCAGGAACCCTGGATAAGGAATGGCATTATTAGCGGGCTTAACATTCCAGGGTATACCATTTTTAGTAGCGCTCCGGAGACAAAGCCTAGAGTGTGCATATTATGTAATAATATGAATGCATGGCAACTAATGGACTTTACAACTAGGGACATGGTTGCGGTGGTGATTCGCCTTAGAGAACAAGGCATCGAAAGAAGTTTAGTGGTATGCTCAGCGTACTTACCGTATGATTCAGGAGATCCTCCTCCCTCAAAAGAGATGGAGGACCTTGTGTCTCATTGTCGGGATAATAATCTCGAGCTTATCGTGGGGTGTGATAGCAATGCCCATCACACCCTATGGGGTAGCTCTAACACTAATAGACGTGGTGAAGAGCTGATGGAATTTCTAGGGACGTCGAACCTAGAGGTTCTGAATGTTGGCGACACTCCTACCTTCTCAAACAATGTGAGGGATGAGGTCCTAGACATAACACTGAGCACGGTCGGTATTTGTAATGAGGTCAAGGACTGGACAGTATCCTTGGAACCGTCACTGTCCGACCATAGACATATAACGTTTAGGATTGACGGGGAAAAAGAGGGAATCCTTGTTAGAAATCCTAGGCAAGCAAATTGGGCTTCTTTTAAAGAGGACCTAGGCAGCAGGCTCCGTCCTATAGAGCAGGATCTCAGTAAAGGGGAGGGCTTGGAGGCGGCAGTTGATTCCCTGTGTAGGGACCTCCGAGACTCCTTTGAGGATAACTGTCCCCTACGCAAAGTGGGCGTGGCGGGCAATGCCACCTTCTGGACTAAGAAATTAGAAACCAGGAAAAAGTCCCTGCACAAACTACTCACGAGAGTTAGGTACAGGAAAGGTACTCCTGATTGGGAGGAGTATAGGATAAAGCTACAGGAATATAAGAGGGAAGTCAGGAGGGCCTCCAGGGAATCTTGGAGGAACTTCTGCAGGTCCATCAATGATATTCCTGCGACGGCAAGGATGCATAGGATCCTTAGCAAGGACACCAAGTCCAAGTTGGGGACCTTGACGGACTCGAACGGTCATAGAACCAATAACGAGGAGGAAACGCTTGAACTGCTGATGAGTGTGCACTTTCCGGGATCGGTTGCCGCTCAGCAGACAGGTGCACATAGGCCACTCCGCCGTCCTCATAAAGAGGAATGGCAGATGGCAGGAGAAGTCGTCACTTATGACCGCACAAGATGGGCGATAAATACTTTTGCTCCATACAAAAGTCCAGGCAAGGATGGAGTCATTCCAGCCATGCTACAACATGGACAGGATCTGGTACTACCATACCTAGTTAGGATATTTCGCGCCTGCGTGGCTACTGGCTTCACACCGAAGAGCTGGTTGCATTCAAGGGTCGTTTTTATTCCTAAGCCGGGCAGAGGTAGCTATACTCGTCCGAAGGACTTTAGACCGATTACCCTTTCGTCGTTTTTACTAAAAACACTGGAGAGGTTGGTTGATAGATATATCAGGGATGGGCCCTTACAAAGGGTTGAAATCCATGCCTATCAGTTCGCATATCAGGCGGGAAAATCAGCTGAGCTGGCACTTCATCATTTGGTCAGCAGGCTGGAGAAAACGTTGAATCAACGGGAAGTGGCTATGGTAGCATTTCTTGATATCGAGGGTGCGTTCAACTGTACCACTACCAATTCGATAAGACGCGCCCTAGAGAGACATGGAATTGCTCCAATCCTAGTGGAGTGGATTCTTACTACTCTAGAGGGCCGAGTGGCTTCTGCAACGCTTAATGACATAAACTATAGCGTTGCAGTGGCGCGAGGCTGCCCACAAGGCGGTGTTCTTTCACCTCTATTATGGTGCTTAGTGGTGAATGACCTACTCGTGAGACTAAGCAACACAGGGGTCTACGTACAGGCCTATGCCGATGATTTGAGCATAGTGGTCAGGGGTAGATTCATTAATACAGTCTCCGAGGTAATGCAAGGCGCGCTGCGTGTTGTGGAAACGTGGTGTAATGAGGTGGATCTGTCAGTGAACGCTGAAAAGACGGAGCTCGTTATGTTCACTAGGAAAAGGAAGATGGAAGGCCTCGTGAGGCCTACCTTTTTCAGAACGACACTTGAATTGTCTCAGTCAGTAAAGTATCTAGGAGTAATACTGGATCACAAGCTGACTTGGAGGCTTCACGTGGATTATAAGGTAAGCAAGGCTCGAAACTCATTATGGGCCTGCAGAAGAGTTGTCGGTAGTAGCTGGGGCCTGAGCCCAAAAGTGGTGCACTGGCTCTACACTACAATAGTCAGACCGTCACTAATATATGGCTCCATAGTGTGGTGGACCTGTATAAAGACGGAGGCAACAAGAGCCAAACTTAATAAGGTCCAACGTTTGGCATGTCTTAGTATAACCAGTGCAGTGCGCACAACACCCTTGAGTGCCATTGAAACACTATTGAATCTTCCTCCTTTGGATCTGGTAATCCAAGGGGAAGCTAGAAAAACTGGGTTCCGTCTCTGGAGTCAGGGTAGCTGGACTTTTATGAATCCAGGCAAAGGACATTCGACGATTCTAGCAGAGTTGCATGAGGATTGTCCTATTTTGTTGGCGAGGAGCGATACAGTTTCTCCTACGCATCGCTTCAATCGCAAATTTACGGTGGTGTTTCCGTCAAGGGAAGAATGGAAGTCTAGGGAAAGACAGCTCATCGAAGGAGGAGGACAGGTCTGGTACACAGACGGTTCACTCGCTAGAGAGGGCTCGGGCTCGGGAGTCTACGGGCCCCGTACAAGACTTTCATTCCCTCTTGGGGGGCACACCACAGTATTCCAGGCTGAGGTCTATGCGATACTTGCCTGCGTAAATCGTATTCGGGAAATTGACGGGTCTAGGAGGCGGATTACTATCTGCTCTGACAGTCAGGCAGCCATCAAAGCACTGAGTGCTTGGAAAATAACGTCGGGACTGGTCCTGGAGTGCAGGAGGGCTCCTGACGACATCTCAGCTAAACACAAGGTATCACTGATGTGGGTACCTGGGCATGCTGGGGTAAAGGGTAATGAAATGGCAGATCATCTAGCCAGGATGGGATCCGGAAACAGTTTTGTGGGCCCGGAACCAGCCTTAGGACTGTCTGCAAATTTGGTTAGGAAAACAACTGGAGAGTGGATCCAGAATCAACACTCTCTGAGATGGAACAACATCTCTGGTCATCTCCGTCAGGCTCGGGAGCTATTAGCAGGGCCTGAAGAGAGAATAGGACGATTCTGTCTCTCTCTGGATAGGAGTAACTTGAGATTGTTAGCAGGCTTATTAACGGGTCACAATACCTTCAGGCGTCACTTGTTTGTGATGAGGGTGGTCAACGACCCAACGTGCACGTGGTGTGGGGAAGAGGAAGAATCCTCGGCACACATCCTGTGTCGCTGTGAAACCCTGGGTTATCACAGGCAGACTATGCTGGGCTCAAGAACCTTGGAACCAATAGAGATAAAACGGATAGGACCTAAGAATGTACTTGCCTTTGCCAAAAGGGCAGGTCTTAGGAACTAGCGCGGATAGAGGCGCAAAAGGGCCCATCGTGTGGCCTATGCACTAGCCACATTCCGTGCTGGATAGCCTCTGGTTCTTATTCATTCATTCATTGGTGGCGCCTTTATCAGTGTCCCAATAGGTGCGCAATCGTTCAATGTAAGGCTCTAGCTGTAACCATTTTTGACCCTGTATATTTTTGGCATAAAAACCTGATTTGCGTTTTATTAAAACTTCAATCTAGAGAAATGTCGATCCAGATTTTAGAATAATTTTATACAGGGTGATTAACGAGACCGTGAATTTAGTCAAAAAAACGTCAATTTTGACAATTTTTTGATAATTACCTATTAGAAAATTTAAAAAAATACGTTGACATTTCTCTAGAACCTTCCCTTTTCTTCATGCTCATATTTTTTTCAGTTCAGAAATCCCAAAATTAATACTCCAAAAATGGTTGCAGCTGAACCATTGCAAACAACTCTCATGTACGTACTATAACCTCCTCTTAAATACGGTCGCGCCATCGATCATGGTATAATAATTAATAGATTCGGAGAAGTGATATCGCCAAAGCCTTTCGGCAGTAATCTTGGAAATTGACTTTTAATCTGTACCATCAGGCGATCTGACCATTTCATTAATTTTAGATTTTCCATCCTATACCAACCAGAGATAAATATGATTTAATTTGGTGCGACTGGAAAGGGTTATGAAGATTTATCTACTTTAAGAACTTTGGCTTGGAGGGAGTTTACAGTGTCTAACTTTATGATGGGTACAATTTTGGCTTTTAGGAAAGGAATTAAATGTTCATTTTTAGAAAACTCAGTACACTTCATAGTCGATATACGTTGCACTAGAAATAGAAATTCTGTTTATAATCTAGTTAATGATGGAAGAACTCAATGGATGAGAATGAAAGAACTAACAGGAAGTCGTAACAGGAAATCAATTCAACATTTTTGTAGCTTCCGCTAGACAAATCTTCGGATTATACAGTGGCGGCTGGTGAGGTAGTGCCACAGTGCCATCGCACTACCTTAATTTTCGACAAAAACATATGTATCTCTTAAACTTTTATTATTCTATGTTGGTTTCCAACAACTTTTTCAGTTTTATATGAAATGGAAATAGCGGCTCAGCGCATAAATGCTTGCATCAGGCAACACGTGGCATCGTCGTAACTCACATAATGAGAGCTGACAATGCGATGAGAGGGCGAGTTGGCAACAGTCTACTGTGCCGTTTCTTAAAAGGTACAACCATAGTGAGAGAAGTCTTATCACAAACGCTTTACAGTGACAGAGAGAACGCTATGCTGGACGTTTGGATAGATTTTAAATACGAAAATCCGAAGTAGATCGTGCCAGGCACATTACCCATATTTCCATTCATGGTTCACTATTTTTGTTTTGTTTCAGCAGTTTCGATTTGTTCGTGTTTGATGCTGATGTCGACTTTTCTCGTTAAAGGTTTGAAATTTAGATCTTATTAGTTTGAGTGAGCTGTGCGCTGTTTTCGGATCGGTATCTCTTTTGTGTTTAATTAAAATATGTCATGAGCGAAAGTGAATAAAACTGGCGCATTAATAAACTCATTTAGTAATCTTCCGCTGAAATAAAAATTGAAAAACTTATTGGTAGTGGACAGAAATCGCGTTGTCATAAATTTAATAAGAAACTATTTATGATGTAAACAATTGGATAAGTGACTGTAAAGAAGTTAACAAACTGTTTTGTTTTGTGTGTGTTCTATTTGGAGGCGATGACACTTGGGAGAAAAAAGGCACGGATGATCTTATTCATATGTATGGGAAAAAATGAAGACCCATGAGAAATCTAAAGTGCATATGAATAATGTTTTCAGTTTATCGATGCTTGGTAACTCGAACATAAAGAATCAGTTAAATTCGGCTTAACGGCTAGTTATAAGTATTTCTTTTTCAATTTTATATCGGTTTGAAATGTTGGCTGTCATTCTGGCACTACCTCTCTAAGTTGGCACGAGCCGCCACTGGGTTTATAAGACAAGAATCAATCTCTTTTGCATGCTTAGCTGTCTTCTCATTTTTGATACGTTCACACATAAACCTTCTTGTAATTACTGATATAGGCTTGTTAGGGATTCTGTAGTTTTATTTTCAGATAATTTCTGTAATTGTCAGGTGCTCCTCAATTTGTTAATTGTCAAATAATTTCCAATAATTATTGCAAAAATTGCAAATAATTTAAACCGAACCAAACCCAGAATATTAATTTCAATTATTTAACAAATATAACAACACTTAATATCTTCTGTCAAGCTAACAAACACCAGAATTTGGGAAAAATGTCATTTTACAACTTCGAATCGAAATAAGTGCATAACTGTTACATATAGAAATAGGGAATGCTTAATAATAGTTGAATTATTTTGTAAGAACTTTCTGTGGATGCTATGGAAAACAGGGTGTACCATTTAAAATAAAGAAAATTACGGTTATGAGTTTTGGTTCACCCTGTACACAAAATCAAAGATAGCAGAAACTTGATCATTTTGGACAAAACAAGATAACCACGAAGTTATTCTAGCATTAAGAATCAGGCCTCCTGTTATTGGTTTTTTATAAGATACAGGGTGATGAGTTCATTAAGATTTTCACATAAAGGTGGCCATATCTCTGAAAATACCATGTATAACCTAATAAAACCCTATATTTCCATAATAGGGAAAACGAACGCAATTCCAATTCGCGATAATACAGGGTGTTTCGTGTTTTTGTATAATATTCAAGACTAATAACAAAATAAAAACTTATTATGGTTTTTGCGATAAGCCTTGTTGTATGGTCTCTTTATGCACAACTTCTCACTCGGTAAACAAATGTTATATCGTTGGGACGTACTATACAAAATGTTTGAACGGGTAATAATAATTTCGAATAAGTGACATTGATTCATCTTGTTTACATTTTTTAAGCCAGTAGCTCGGTGACGCCCACATACTAGTATATGGATATGGACATCCACAGAATGTACATTAGATATTCCAGTTTGAACATGCATATTTTGAATATTCATAGGACGTTAAATGTACATATGAAAAATGATATGCACTAGTGTAATATACTATGTATATTCACGTAGGTATATACATATGTGAATATACATAAGATGTTGGTCTATGTATCATATATACATCTACTAGTTTACGCCTGCGCGGACAGCTAGTGAGCTAGCGCCGCCATTGCTGATTTCTAGCCATTCGTCGTAGTTAACGTGTGTGCTGGTGCTGGTTGTGCCTGATTACCTGATCGAGTGAAATATTGTGCAATGTTACTTATCTTCTGGCTACTGATAACACTCGCATCCAGCGTTTGACGGTAGGTTGTAAGCGGAACAAACCACCTATAACATTTTATAACCTTGATTTCTTTGTGACTTTAGACATGCCTTTCAACAGGAAAGAGATGACAATCATAGTAATCGATTTTGCCAAGTATTATTATTGTAACTAGAAACTGAATTAATAACAATACATAATGAAAGTATAAAGTTTGTTTATTTTTCTGCCTCTACATTGAACTTTCATACACTATGCATGTGCATTAAAAGTAAATAAATGTACATTTAATGGATATACCATGGATGTGTAAATTCGCGACAAACGTACATGAAATGTAAATTTGTTTAAGTCTATTTTACATCCATTAGAATTTTATGCTCCATTTGTGGATATACGTATTCATTGTATGTATATTGTATATACTTTGGTATGTAGGTATATACATGGCATAGATTATGAATATACATGTTCATACGTGGACTATGTTAGATATACTATGCATGTAAATTAGTCGTACACATGTATATTCTATGGATATGCCATGCATGTGAAAGTTCGCGATAAACGTACATGCAATGTACATTTTTTGAGGTCTATTTGACATCCATCGGACTTCTTGGCTCCATTTGTGGATATACATATCCATTGATTCGATATCCAATGTATGTACATTGTATATACTTTTGTTATGTGGATGTATGGGAAGTATTGAGTCAATCGGCTTGAGCCTCTTTTTGGCATACTACGATAAAAGTCATGTTACTTACGTGCATTCTTCTGCAGTTAACTTGGAATGGTCAGTACATTTGGAGAACTTTCCCTAAATTGTTCAAGAAAAACGTACTTAGTCCAATGTATATATTTATTTCAGAAGCATTCCACATTCAAAACCATGCAATTTCACAACAAAAAACATACGTGGCGTATAACATTTATCATGCAAAAATCAATAAAAATGGATAAACGTTCACTTGTAGTCATAACTAGTAAATATTGTAAAATATAAGCTGCCTAATAAGCAATCAGATCATAAAAGATGTGCATACTCTATAATAATTCACTGTGCTCATATCTGCTTGGGAGGAAAAAATGTACAGGGTTATTCACGTTATTCGACACGGAGCATTATGGCTAAAGTATTTGATAAAAAAGAAAATAATAATTTCGGATAGATAGAGACCCATAAAGGCTACATTTTAAAAATATGTTCATGTTATACAGGGTGTCACAAAAACTCGAAATGTATCAAAGCTATGTTTTTTTGAATGGAACACCCTGTATATTATTGCATGTTCAGATTCCTTGGTGAATTCTATTGTGACTTTATGTATCACACAAGGGACAAAGCGAACCATTTAGGTGTAAATCACCATTTTCTGTATAAGTAGATATCAGGAAAAACTTGAATATCGCAGAGATTATAAAATTTGCAAAGCTATGACTTTGCCGTATTACTGAGCATAAAATGCACCAGGTTTGGTGAGACTGTCAAATTTCAATTACGTTTATGCTTGGAGAAATCGGTCGATTAATTAAGGAAACTTTGATTAGCGATAACTTGATTTTTTCAAATAGGAATGCCTAATTTTTTTATACAGTTAAATGTAGAATTTGATAACCTTTCTAATGATATGAAGTTGTAGATATCAATCTCTAGTAGTTTAAATTTAATTTTAAATTTCCGAACAAATCGGCGTTTTTCAATTTTCCTACCTATAAGGAACGTAGCAGGCCATGAAATATAACAAAGCATGTTAATTCTGATGGAAGAAAACAAGTAACTTAGAAAAAATATACAGATGCAATAGAATAAAGAGACAAGATGATAAAAACTCCTTACAACAAATCAACTCTCCCAGAAGCAACTGCGATAGCATCTCTAAGGTCAAAGAGAAGCTGGAGTACGGCAGTAATAGACATTGTTTACAGTCTACTGGCTACCGCAATTTACTAGAGGTTAAACATTTCCAAGACAATTAAAAGCCCTGATATGAAACAAAAACAACCAGCGACTGTTGCTCCAGCACGCAATTATCAATCATATGTAATAGTGTAAAGAAGCAGTAATTTGCGTCGAAGTCGATACTTCTGACTGGGGCCCTTCTATTTTTCAATATCTATTAGCAATATTGCAAAAAAGGAACACTGACAAATCAGAGTTAAGTATTCCGCCATTTAGGTTATGTTTTATAATTTGAACAAATTTGAATTCATTCTTCATTTTCTGCGATCTTGCTAATAAGTACTGAAGAATTTTCAGAACTCCAGACAATGGTACTTTTGACTTGAGTTTTGACAGAATTGCATCCTTTTTTATATAATTAAATGTGAAATTTTATTATGAAAAAGATATACTGCCTACAAGATTGTCTAGTAGTTTTCGTTTCATTTCAAAATTTTTAATGACTTTGGAAATTGCCAATCTCTAGTACATAGGCCGTGAAAAAAACCATTTCTGCCATACTCCAGCTTCTCTTTGACTAAAGATATATTACCGCTGTTGTTTCTGGTTAGACTTTGATTGTTGTGAGTAATTTTTATAATATTGTCCCTTTAATCTAGTTCGTTTGTATTTTTCTGCTGGGTTAGTTGTTTTCTTTTACCTGAACAGGTTTTTGTTTGAAAATTTGAAATTAAATGAAAACTACCAGAGATTGATATTCACAACGTTATATCATTAGAGGAGTTATCAAATTCTACGTTTAACCGTATAAAAAAATTAGGCATTCCCATTTGAAAAAATCAAGTTATCGCTGATCGAAGTTTCCTCAATTGATCGACCGATTCCTCCAAGCATAAACGTAATTTAAATTTGACAGTCTCATCAAAGCTGACGCATTTTATGCTTAGTAATACGGCAAAGTCACAGCCTTCCAAATTGTATAATCTCTGCGATATTCAATTTTTTCCGGATATCTACTTATACCGAAAATGGTGATTTACTCCTAAGCGTTTCGCTTTAAGTCACATGTATGTATGTATGTATAAAGTCACACTAGAATTTACCAAGGAATCCGGATATGCAATAATATACCGGGTATTCCATTTAAAAAAAAACATAACTTTGATACATTTCGTGTTTTTGGGACATGACATGTATAACATGAACATATTTTTAAAATATATCCATTCGACATTATTATTTCCTTTTTTGTCAAATACTTTAGCCATAATGCTCCGTGTCGGATAACGTGAATAACCCTGTATAATAGTACAAAAAAGCTTGTGTTTGACTAAGCTGCGTACACATCTGAGCGCACATGGTTTGTGTACACACGAATATGCAGATGTGGACGCCCCGCTCTTCGTGTCTCAGAGCATGCGTGCTGACTCGCGCGCGACTTTGAGCGCGCATGGTTCGAGCCAAATCCTGTGGAGCGAGTTAAGAACACACGCATGCGACGTAAAAACTAAAACCAACACATGACTTGAGAATACACACATTGAGCACGCACGCATATGCGCTCAGATGTGTACGCAGCTTAATATGTCAAACCTACTACTGCTGTAGTCGAATCGTTACGTCGTGAAAAAAGGCTTTGACACCAAAGGGTCGGAAAGAAATGACATTTGTGGTGGGATGGTGGACATTGGTCTCTTGAATCTGCACCTAAGTTTTCGACCCTGGGGGGTTGCCGCTCTTGGGCTGAGGGGGGGGGGAACTCGCCTTCGCGACGATTTTCCAAAAATAGTGCCGTGTTGGTAAGTGATATCGAAAAAAAGCTTTAAATAATTTATGGAGAGAACAAAATTCTGCATAATTTTAATGTTTACATTTTTCGTGTGCGACCGATAGTTTCCATCCTACAGTGCGCCAAAGTTGGTTTGTGATCAGCGTTGCCAGGTCGAATTTTAAAAAAAGCAGTAGGTTATAGATAATAAAAGCAGTAGATTTTGAAAAAAAACAGTAGATTCTTTTGTTTGTAAATAAACAGTGTAACATCAATCATCGAACCACAAACAAAAAACTTTTACGTTTTAACAAAACCACAAAAAAAACGTAATTGCTTGAGTAAAACATAATCCTAATAAAACTACAAAAAAAGATAACTTTTTACAGCATGGACACTCTTAATATGGCCTACCTAATAAAACTAAAAAATAAACAACAATACACGCCTTCATTAATCTAGATCTGAATCTGACAAGTCTGCATTTATTTGGTACATGGTATATATTATATTGTTATCCAGTTTAATACAATTATTTAAATCCACATCAAAGCAAGTTTACTCGTTTTCATTTTGTATGCAAAATGCCACATCACATACACTTGACGTGGATAGACAATAGTGTATATGCATTTTTTTTGAAGATTAGCATCTGAGAAAATCCTTTCCGCGTTTGGGGATGAATGTGGCAAAACTTGCGTATTCAACATAAATTCGGATAATACAAAAAACATGGCACTATCATCTCCAAAAGAGACGTGTTTTTTACTTTTATCCAAAACTCAGTCACACTTTCGCTTTGACTGTGAGGTCACTATTTCGTAGAAGTCGCCACTCATTATCGAGCTATTGAAGTTGATTGACTGAATTCGGAAAATGTTTGGCAAGTGGCATCACTGAAGGATACTGACCGTCCAAATCTGCTGAGGGTTCAGACAATGATACATTTTTCATAACATCGCTTTGGAAATCAAACCTGTTATACCTTGTATATTTTCTTGAAATACAAAAACAATAGTACTCATTATTTCTTGAAAACCGAAAAAAAAATCAGTAGATTCCGCCGTAAAAACAGTATTCGGTAGACAAAGGCCCAAAAGCAGTAGATCTACTGAAAGATCAGTAGACCTGGCAACGCTGTTTGTGATTTTCACTAAAATTAGAATTTCATCGCGGATTAAGTCGAAGAACTTTATCGAAAAGTCGTGTAACATTGTTCTTTCCCTAAAAAATGATATCTTCTCATTTGTTCATCATCTGCAGATGCATAAACGCAAGCTATTGGTTTTAAAAAAAATTACGACATTTATGAACACACCGCTACCTACTACCGATATACGCTGTTGCGAAAGATATCCTATTTGTGCATACTTTTAGTGGAACTTCGGATTCCACGAACTTTTTATAATAGAATGAGAGAAAAAAAATTGAAAAAAAATCAAGCAGATATATCGGTAATGTCTACTTCTGTTATCTATAATTTCTTGTAAAGTCAAGGATTGAGAAGAACATTCGAAAAAAATGCATAACATGTATGGGGGTAATTCAGATACTTCTAGGTATGCACTATCTCTGGATTTCCGCTAGACACTATTATTTGGGACACCCTGTGTAACATTTGTTTACATTCTTTTGTGGTATAAGATCCTTCCCGTTTAGTATTATTGCATAGCAGGCGACCGAAAGGTCCTGCCGGTGCGCCATCTGGTACCCGAAGGTAACGGCAAACCAATGAAAGTCGCTGCTAAACAGCCGCAGACTTCTTGGTGGGACGCCACGGCGCGTCCGCTTCGTCACCAGAGAGCGCGGGTTCTATATGCTGCTGCATATGAAAGCCGATATACGAGGGTTGCTCTATATCTCCGTCAATCCACCAGTACGCAGACATCTGTTTCACGCTTATTAGCGATCATCAGTGCGCCATAGGTCGATTGACGGAAATAGAGAGCATCAGGTCTTTCATGTCTACCAGACATTTGAAGCATGTGATAGCAGGCGACCGAAAGGTTCTGCCGGTGCGCCATCTGGTACCCGAAGGTAACGACAAACCAAAGGAAGTCGCTGCTAAACAGCCGCAGACTTCTTGGTGGGACGCCACGGCGGGTCCGCTTGGTCACCAGAGAGCGCGGGTTCTTTATACTGCTGCATATGAAAGCCAATATACGAGGGTTAATCTAGTCGTATCCTGCATGGTGGATATTCTCTTGTACCATGTGGCAAAATACTACATGTGATATGTAACAGCTTCAAAAGCTCACCCTGTATATACTGTTACTTTGTGGCAATTCGACGTGGAAACCCATTGCACAAATGTACAAAGGGTTTATGTGGAGTGGATCGCCTATACGTGCTCAAGAACTTGCAACCCCTATTACATTCATTAAATGACTGATTGTCCTTGCATTGTTCCGACTCCAATTGGCAAAAATAACTGCTCTAATTCAAGGAACTCTCTGCGAATCCACGAATCTTCCGACTATAATTTTACAAGACCTCACTGAGTGATAATTAAAACCATATATGTTGAAATATAAACTCTCTACTAATATTCCAGCCACTTCTGTAGCATCCACCAATTCTTTCTACCGAACGTTTTTGACACAAAGTAATTTCGAATAAAGTAAGTTTATTGATTGGCAGCTGACATTTGCTGCATGGGTCAACTATCAGTCAATAAACCTGGGCAAGTTACTATTCAATAACTGTTAATTATTCTATATTACTGTTTTTCAAATATTTTGTACTCTGATAAGGGTTCCAAAGTTGTCCCAATTGTTAGCACAAAGTTTATAACATATGTGCTTTTAATTATGGACAAGATTAAAGAAGAAACTGGATTAATTTAATCAAATTTCACCCTAGTTGCTCCAAAAGCTCAAAAGGCTCACCCTGTATATACTGCTACTTTGTGGGAATTCGACGCGGAAACCCATTGCACATCAAATGTACAAAGGGCTTATGTGGAGTGGATCGCCTATACGTGCTCAAGAACTTGCGACCCCTATTACATTCATTAAACCACTGATTGTCCTTGCATTGTTCTGACTCCAATTGGCAAAAATACCTGCTCTAATTGAAGGAACTCTTTGTGAATCCACGATTCTACCAAATATCAAGACTTCACTGGTTCATAATTTATTGAAACCACATATGTTGAAATATAAACTCTCTTCTAATATTCCAGCCACTTCTGTAGCATCCACTAATTCTTTCTACCGAAAGTGTTTGACACAGTGACACATATACAACTGAAATTTGCTACATGAGTCAACTATCACTTAATAAAGGCCAGCTAGTCAAGTGCCAATAATTAATAACTGTCAATTACTCCACATTACTGTTTGCTATATATTTTGTACTCTGATAAGGGTTCTAAAGTTGTCTGATTTGTTAGTAAAAAGTTTGTATTTCAACATATTATGTCATTTTAACTATGGACTAGTGAAGTTCTGAGTATGTCAAGGTTTGCCTTTTTTACAAGTCTACTATGTTATAGTGCAAACATATATAAACTTCTACTTTCAATTTTTTTACGGCATCGCAAATGTTTCGTTCGTAGTTGAAATAATGTTGTTGGAACACTCATTATTGAATGCTCCGCAAATTTAGGGCTTCAGGCATAGTCAAATATCTTTCAATATGAGAGTAGGCGACAGAAAAGATCTACCTGTGCGCCATCTGGTACCCGAAGGTAACGGAAAGCCAAAGAAAATCGCAGCAGACTTTTTGGTGGAACGCAGTGGCGCGTCCGCTTGGCCTGACCAGAAGAGAGCGCTTCAATGCCAACTGCATATGAGAATCGATATATGTGAATCATTGAGTTATTGTTTTATGAAATTTTGACACAGTATTATTACCATGGCGAGAATAGAAAACGCGTGTGGTTTTTAGAAATCGTGTCAGTAGCGGCATAGCATCAATAAAAAACTAAAAATATAAAAACAGCTCAAACCTCTTTTCAAAATGATTTGGGGATCTCTGATCATATTCTACATTTTTTATAGGGGTAAGTTAAGGGTGGGGGGCTGTGAAAATGAAGTTTTCTTATATTCGTATAATTTTTGAAATTATACTGTCATAGATAATTATGTAATATGTGAAGCTCATCACTAAACTGATAATAATAATAATAATAATGTCTTTATTGCCAACAGCCTCACAACAGTGTTATAGCAACGTCAAAAACATGTATACAAACTTTTCACTATATATGATTTTTTTTTATTATTACAGATGGGGTATCACCATTTTTGGATAAAATATCACTAGCACAAGATATGGTAAAATGTTGTTAAAACAGACATTATACATTACATTCACATGGTGAAATTAGACGTCAAAATTAAAATTGTAAAAATTTTTCTGCACAAGAAAATCCTTGGCCGCTTGCTTAAAAGAGTAGAAAATCCTGATTTGCTGTATGTTTTTTGGGAGCATATTGAAAGCCTTTATGGCTCTATATTGTGGACCATATTGAAAAAAAGAGGAATTGTGAGATGGGATACCTAACTGCTCTCTATTCCTGGTGATAATTTTCATGTCTAATGAATATCCTTCAGAATTTTCTTTAAATAACTGTGGGTTTTTTTACAAATTGGACTAGCGCCATGAAATACAATGATGGAACAGTTAAGACATTTAGTTTTTTATAACACAATTTACACGATTCACGTGGGTGCCGACCTAAGATACTGCGTAGTATTCGTTTTTGTGCTTTGAATATAGTTTCAGCATTTTTGCCAGAGCCCCAAAAGAGTATTCCGTAACTGATAATAATGGATTGCACATTTGAATAGTAAAACATTTTTATTGTTTCAATGCTAACCTGATCCTTTAACCTGCGAATCAGACCACACATGCTGCTCAATCTAGCAGATACTGCGTAGTATTCGTTTTTGTGCTTTGAATATAGTTTCAGCATTTTTGCCAGAGCCCCAAAAGAGTATTCCGTAACTGATAATAATGGATTGCACATTTGAATAGTAAAACATTTTTATTGTTTCAATGCTAACCTGATCCTTTAACCTGCGAATCAGACCACACATGCTGCTCAATCTAGCAGCAAGAATATTTATATGAATATCCCAATTCGGTAGGTTGCCAAGTGTAATACCAAGAAATTTATTATTTGAGATTTCAGGTAAATATTTATGACTTAATTTGACAAGAAGCGAATTGTCTTTCTGACCTATTATTTGAATGTTATGAGGATAGTTTGTAAACCGTACCGGTCAATAAAGACTATGGTTTTTGAAAATTGTGTTAGTGGCGGTGCCAAGTAAATCAAAAAAATATATAAATAGTACAATATAAAAGCCGTTCACTGTTTTTGGGTACTCTAGGATCTATCGTTTTTTACTTTTTCTTTTTTAGTTGTTAGAACAAGCCGAGGTAGGATGGGGTGGTTGAGAAACCCCGAAATATGTTTCATTGCCCTTTAAGGATTGATACTGGTAATGAAATCTGTTTTGAAATATCGGAAAATCGGCATGCCATGTGATTAGGATATAAGTTAAAGATTGCAAAATAAAAACTGTTTTGTGTGACAAGTAGGGTCACTGTAAGCTCCGCCCCCAACGTTGTCTTCCCTGCACTGCTCTCGGATACTACGCAAGCTGGCGGATTCTGGCGCCCGGCGATCTCAAGCAGTAGCCGAACGCTAACAGCTGTGGTTTACAGGGTCATTTCACCTAACACGCGACACAATCGGTCGGATCTACGGGGGTGCCTAAATAAGTAGTGTTTGTGTGTATTTTGAGCGTATTCCGCGTATCTGCGTATTTCACAAAACAAAGGCTGGCGACATGTTCTGCATATAGCTGCAACAGCAAACAAGGAATGGGAAAATCGTTTTTTCGATGTCCAAAAGAGGAAACTGGGTAAGATAGTTTATTAGCTTATGCTGGCAGATTTGTCTCAATAAAATTTAAAAAATAAATATTGTTTTTAGATGTGAAAACTGGAAACGGGCATTAGGGTTCGTGGGTACCCATAAATATGACAACCTTACCTCAAAATACATGTACATATATTATAAGGTCAGACATCTTTTCTGTTCTGAAGACGTTATAAAAAATATGGAAGCATGCTGTATAAATAGGACATGTTCATAGCAAAATTACAGCAATCACACGATATAACTTATCGGTATTCAAAGAAACCAGACACACACATATTTTTAGGGTTTATAACCACTGACTATTAAATCAAAAATAGCCGGTGTTTATAACCCCATGGTATTGAAATCATACATAAATTAATAATGGCGTTGGCCAGTAATAAGGTTCTCTGTACTTCAATGACCAGGATGAAAATGACTTATTGGTTAAGTTTTGTATATAATTTTTTTTTATATATAATTTATCTTATACTTGGGGTTGAGAATTTCGTAACTTAAAAGTTTTCAGATGTGGGACATAGTGGTTTACACCACATGTTCTCACATGCCGTATTGCGTTTATGTACCAACATGCCTTATGGTTGTTTTTCATGGGTTTCGGTCAAGGATTGAAACTATAACTTTCCTTTACTACGTTTCGGTTTATTTTAACCTAAACCATCTTCAGGTGTCTATGAATGAATAGCAAATGCTCTGTATATAATAAAAAGAATAAAAATTAAAAAAAATACGATTAAATAAAATAATTATAAATTGTATGTGCAAAGTAGAAACTACTAACTGTAAATGTATATATAAAACTTTTAAATATAAACTTAGTGATTTTTTTCCGTTTATTGAAAATGAATATAAAAGAATTAAATTTACTGAGACAAAGAAATGATACTAACAAACCTACTTACGTTAATTTTAGATGTCGGTTACATTTCTGTGAAATTGTTTTGTTTGCGAACCAGCCTCTATGGCTTGAGAGGGCTGAATGACCAGTACGGCGTTTTTAGGATATTGTGAAGTACACAGACGTTCTTAAAGTGGTGGGAAAGTTTGAAGGAACAAGAGGGGTGAAAGCTTTTGTATCTATCTATGTATATATAACTATGGTTTGTTAGATTATTCCAAGATGCAAAAACCCTACTTTATTAAATTATTATATATATCGCCTAATTTATTTATATCTGTTCTGAAATTTATTGAATTTGGGTGATCCTTAGTATTAATTATTTCCTTTATATTTCTTTTGTGTTGGTTACATTCACGAGTTAATATTTTTGGATTGTCGAAATTAAGCGTCTGTCCTGTATCTAAGCTATGTTTTGCTAGAGCCGTAGACTCCTTCCCATTCAACGTATCGTACTTATGATTATATATCCTGTTTTTTAAATATTGTCTTGTTTGCCCAATGTATACTCCGTCACAGTATGTGCAGTCAATTTGATAAACGGTATTTGTTATATTATGTGTTTCTGTTTTTGGTTTGAAATTATTAAAGTATCTGTATGTTGAGTTTGAAGGTCTGTCAGCTATTTTTATTTTGTATGGTTTAAGACAGCTTTGAATTTGTTTATTTATTGTTGGATTATATGGTAAGCTAATATATTTACTTTCTTCTTTATATGATTGGTTATTTTGACGATTATTATTATACAAAGTATTGATTCTATTTCTTATTATTGGATTAAAAAGCTTTGGTGGATAGCTGTTATTAATAAGTGCCTTTTTTACTTTATATATATATTTTTATTATTTGGAACCAACGAGTTATAATTCAAATATCTCCTAGACCATACTTCTTTTGAATACCAACTTGTACTAATATTTCCTGAATAGTTATAGAAAATGGATATGTCAAGAAAATTAATAGATTTATTCTTATCTTCTTCTATTGTAAATTGTAACCTATGGTGATAACTATTAAGTTTGTTTAAAATAAGTTCTGTATTATCTTTTGGTATGCATAGTCATCTACATATCTCTTATAGAAGATAGGTTGCCCGATCAGTGAATGTATAACAGTTTAAAACAGTAAAAAAAGCATAAAATACCAACATGCCTTTGCATACTTAATATTGCAGTTAAATATGGATACGCATCGGCTTTTTGAAAACTGCAATTCCCATTGTGTTTACGCTAATATTCTAGTTTGTTAGTTTAGTATCCAATAATGGAAATTCGTAAACTAGGTCAAAGTTTGAAATGGATTCGATAATTGCTGTTAGGTTTATTGTTGTTGTATTCAAACATCCACGTGATTGATACATAAAGCAAAACTTAAACTGTATGATTCAATGTTCTACATCAGTTTGTATAGAAACAATAACTATTGTTTTATTAGAAGTTTAACTTATTGTTCACTTAAAATGGACAAAGTCACAACTTACTGGTATGTCAAAATCGGAGTCTTAAATTGAATCCTGACAAAGTAGGGACCACCGGAATCAGGGCCGCGCCAAGTGTTTCTGCCGCACGTGTGCAAATAATAAGTGGCCGCCCCCTATTAGCCCAAGCACAATGAGAGACGGTGGTAACATTTCGTAGACGTTAACTTTTAAGTTTTGTTAAAAATTTTAATATTTTTTTACACAAATGCCACATAAATAAAAATCCTTAAAACCAAGCATCAAAAAATGAAACATATAATTATGTATTTCAACCTTAAAAACAAAAACTTCCAGAAACAAAATTAAATATTTTAAAAACTTTAAGTTTAATGTCAAACTTAAAAACAAAAGCTCCTACTAAATAATATAAAATATTTTTTTAAAACTTGAGTTTAATATTTTAAACATAAATAAAAAACAAAAAAACAGCTAATTATGTACTTTAAACTTAAAAACAAAAACTCCTAGAAAATAAAATATGATGCACCTATCCTTTTATAAAATTTATAGAAAAGACACTTGCCTTGCTTTAAGTGCGGCAAAATCCTTTATAATTTGGTCTGTATTTAGTTTTTCACATATTAGTTCAGATTCAATGGAAATTAATGCCAAATTATCGAGTCTTTCCTGGTTCATCAAAGATCTTAAATAATTTTTTGTGAGCTTTAGCTTTGAAAATGATCTTTCTCCGCCTTGCCGATTGAGTTTTTGGTCCATTTTTTGTACCCCCTCGACTATTATTCGGACAGGGAATCTAATGAGTACATGTTAATGAATATTTTCGTAATAATGTATAGTTTGCTCTGACGGTAAAGGTCATGATGGACCTTAAAATAATAAAAAAAGTAACAAAACTAAAGTAGTAATTTTTAATTTCTTATTAATAAGCAGATATAAGTTATATATGAAAAACCAGTGAACTCAAACGTAAATGTATTCGAAGAGGGTAAAAAATCACTCATTTGTTTACTTTGTTTTATTCGTTATTGATGCTTTTACATAATGAAATACAAAATAATTACGATTTTTTGCAACTACAAGGCATTGTGCAACAATTTTCAGATCAAATGATCTGTGTAAATACATGATGCATTAATGACTCTGGTAAAGACGGCTTCGTCATTTGTCGTGGACGTGAGTCACCGTTGACCCTTTCATAACCAAATGAACAATAATCAATAGGTGGTAGTTGTGTTTGATGATAATTTTTCCGAATAAATGTACTGTAACTCTTAAATGTAATTATTGCAAAGCATCTAATGTAAATGTCACTTTCAATAAATTGAAATCGAAACCTATGTTTTGAGATATCAGTTTATATCTGAGTTCATCAGCAGACATTAAAAAAAAAAATATGTGCAAACTATTTCCAACTCTTTCAATTGCCCATTGCTTAGGTCAAGGTTTCCAAAAGGCATGAGAGCTGTTTGTACAAAATCTTCAGACGTAGCTTTCAAACATTGCATTTTATTAACAAATTCACTAATGATGTCGCAACCACTTACAGCATGTAATGCTGGAAAAATATCACATATGCTTCCACCCAGACATTCAGCAGCCACATGACACCCTAGAAAATATTTCTCTGTGTGAAAACCGTCAAACCATGGACAGAGACACCCAATATTTAAGTATTTCCAAAAATAAACTGCCAAGACGAATACATCTGTACCTGCGCTGATTACTATAATTATGAGCAGATTGACTCCTTACTGAAGGAACCTGAATAAAATGGGACTCTACAATGTAGACCTCAACTGCAGACTGTATGGTAGAGGGACTGCGCCAGCCCTACAGGTGCTTTGATAGTGCGAAGCGCTAGATCACAAGAGACAACAGCTCTTTGGGAAGCCCAGATTAGAACCAATGGAGTACAGCTTAGCACCAGGACCAGTAGGAGAACTGCATAAACTTATGCAGCGATCCAGATTGCTGGAGTGTATACTGTAAATGAGAGGAGCACAGAGTTAACATCTCTAGAGGGAGCCTAATTTGAACATTGGCCAGCCAACATCTATAGCGTTATTGCCACTCTCCTTCGTCCGCTTCCAGTTTCTTCACAATCTGGCAGTTTCCGCAGTTTGAACACAAAGTATTTAACTGGGTATTTAACTATACATTCCAATATACTTGCAATGTAACTGATTTACGTGAAGATAATTTGTACTGATTTAATGAAATCTCAAAAATGGTAAATTTCATAGCGGAAAGTCGCAATAACTCCTAATATGTCATAAATCTGACAACCTACAATCGGCGGCCCTTGAGCTGTCATGTGGCTGTCATTGTAGTTATGGTTATTGCGTTTGTCGAGATTTTTGTGATTTTAGTGTATATTTGACTGACTTTGTGGCTATTTGTGGTGTGAATTCAATTATTTATGAACAATATTGTCATAATTGCATGATGAGACAACATAAAAAGTGCATAGTTTGCTGTAATAGCGACGAATCGGTGAACACTTCTTATCATAGGTGAGTATGGGTTTTGTTTTAGTTTTCAGTAGCGTAATATATGGGGGTAACTGGGAACAAAACTAACTTCACCCCAGCTTGAGGAATAATAATGGTTGTTTAATGTATGTTTTATGCAAGCACTACATTCATATCAATCAACATGAATTTTCCAAATTTCATTTTTTAAGCTATTTGAGGACGTGAAATGCAAAAATGTATGCTACATTTACTTACAGAAAATCTATCTATCAGAATTTTATAGAACTGGATATTACCTAATGCAATTATTATATTTTATTGCTGAAGTAAAGACACGATGCAGCCATTCCAACAGGCTACCTTTCAGAACACTGTTAGATATGTTTTCAAAAACACTTCATGGTAATAATAAATTATCAACTGTTAAAATAAAATTATAATAAGAGTAACTCTCTCAGTATAGCTTTTAAATACTAATACAACTTATTGGAATCAGTTTGTAACATCACAGTAATAATTAAATCTATTAATGGACATCCAATTTTAATATAAAGTCGCACGCCACTGGTAATGCCCTCAGGCTGTCAAAATTTCCGTTACATGTTGGCTGATCAGCGACCTGTGCATTTTGTTGTTTACACTCCCTCTATAGATGTTAACTCTGTGGAGAGGAGTAATAAAATACAATAGGCCTTAAGGCTTCGGTATTGATGGGAACAGCATGGTCGGACGGCTCCTGGAAAAAAAACCTCTCCACTATACAGATACATGGATAGCATTGTTAAAGCGTCTGAACGATCAAGCAAGGAAAAATGGCATCAGTAGGAGAAAAAAGAGATGTATCATCAGGATTATGCTTTTTTTCACAAATTGAGAAGGAACGATGGTAATTTATCATGAATTAGGCTATGAATCGCCTTCTGATCCACAGTATTCTCCAGATGTGGCCGCCACTGATAGTTTTCTGTTTGGTAACCTCAAAAGGATATTCGCTAGAAAAAAAATTTAGGACCAATGAATAGACAATCTTCGAAAAACAGGCGTGCTTTGAGGTTAAAACAAGTCGTACGATAAAAGGGATATCAAAAAATTGAGCGACTGCTACAATCATCATATTACCCTCTTGAATAATGAAATTGAATTTTACCAAAAACAGGATTTTTATGATATCCCACGGATTTTTCAATCCAACTGTTACATATTCCGGCAGCCACTAATACTCGATATTTGTTCGTGATTTTTTTTATTACTAAACGATCATGTCAAACATGAATAATGAATAAGTAAATAATAACGTTGAAAACAAACAAGTTTTGTGTGGGTGCGATATGCGGAATGCTATACGATAAAAAAAATAAAATAAAAAACATTGCGCAGATGAATATGCGATGTGATGGTACAGTTTGTCCTTGTTCAAGTAACAATGGTCTGAGCGTAAGCCAAGACTATATATGTAGTAAGCTTCATCTGTGATTTAGAGATTCGGCGGTACCTATATGCATGCTGCTATAGTATATGTAGTAGTTTTAATTCCCTGAGTACATAAAAAGTGGTTTTGATAGTATATGACAACACGATATTTTCACTCTAGTAGCTCCCTCAAAAATATAGAGGGTGAGGTTTTAGTACCGGATCGGTCAATACCTCCACTACTGCAGGAAACAGCGAAAAAGGTTGTTTATGAAAGTTGTAGCCAAGGATATGCTCCTTACTCAGAAAATATTTTGATTTATACAGGGTCATCCATACATAAGTGGTGATGCAAACATACATTTTTTCAAATGAGACACCCTATATATTATTCCATATTTGGATTCTGCTAATTATTCACATTCTTAAAATATGAGGTACTGTAGCATTATACAGGGTATTTCCATTTCTATATCCAAATCGCTCTCAAATGGATGAAAATCGACGAATCAAAAATACTTTTTTTACATGAAAAGGTAGAAAATATCTTCTAGTTTTAACGCAGGCTGTAAAAAAGTCGCCGAAGCATACTCATACACAGGGTGAGGTAGAATGCAAAAACTAGATTTTCCCTCTTTTTTTAAATGCAACCCCCCATATTTTATTATACCAACAAAGTTTTTTTAATATACTCTTTCATATTTATAAAAGATTATGAGATATTTCGATTGTTCTGCAAGTTTGAAATATACCTTCTATTTGTGTACTGACATCTAATTATTTTGAGAAAGTGCTATCAATTTTGAATTGCCAAGATAATATAAGCCAAGTATGCTGAGGAAACAATTTTATAGACGTGATCAATTATTGAGCAGATCTATCAGGTAGGCTATGAAATATTAACTAACTATTCCAGTCCGAATGAAACGATTCTTCAATGTTTCAAATGCATCAGTTTTAGAATGCCTCCGTTCTGGATATCGCTTTTCATAGTTGATATATATTCTATAGGCAAGTAGGCAATTTTTCAAAGGCTCTCCTAAATACCCTTTATTTGTTCTTCAATAGAAAAATTCATTTTTAGAGCTTGATTTTCACCAGGGTTTTCACATAGTATGAAAATATTGAACAGATTATAAAAACTGCCAATATTTCAAAGACTGCCTGATAAATCTCTATGTATCTATTGTGTGTGAATTATTGTTTTTATACATTCATTGTTATATTTCATATAGTAAAAAAAGGCAAAGTTGAAAAACATCGACTAGCTGACACCTCGCCTATTTACTTATGAGATAAATAAAGTCAATTTATCTATTTATATATTTAAATCTGCTTGATAGTTATGGTTCACGTCTATAAAATTGTTTCCTCAGCATACTTGATTCGATAATTCAGGGTATTGACTCCATCAAATACTATTATGGCCTTACAGCTTAGTTGTTCGTTAAATACAAAACAAATTCGATAGTACTTTATCAAAATAAATAAATTTCAGTACACGAATAGGAAGTATATTTAAAATTTGCAAAAAAAATCGAAATATCTCGGGAACTGACGAATCTAGGTGTACGAAATGCTATACAAATATGAAAGAGCAATATTAAAAGCATTTTTTGGGTATAATAAAAAATGGAGTTACATTTGAAAAAAAGAGAAAATGCAGTTTTTGAATCATACCTCACCCTGTATATGACTATGCGTCTAAGGCTTTTTTTACAGCCTGTGTTAGAACCGAAGGATACTTTTTATCTTTCCATACAAACAAATAATTTTTCAATCGTTAATTTTCAATATATTTCATTTGACAGCGTTTTGGATATAAAAATGGTCATAACTTTTGAAATACCCTGTATAATGAAACAATACCTGATATCTATGAACGGGAATGACTAGCAGAATCTAGGTATGGAATAATGTATAGGGTATCTCATTAAAAAAATGGATGTTTGCATCACCACGTAGTTATGGATCACCCTGTATAGGTTAAAATATTTTCTGAGCGAGGAGCATATCCTTGGTTGCAAATTTTATATACGACTTTTTTCGCAGTAGTGAAGTTATCCACCGAACCGGTACTAAAGACTCACCCTGTATATGTGCCTTAAACATATAGAATAGAATAAACATTCATAGACTTGTATAGCGGTAGATTCTTCAGCTAGGTTAGAATGAAAGTTCGATACGAGTGGAAGATTCCGCGCGCAAGCATTGACGAGGATTTGAGGAACCCAAGAGTATGTCGAATTTTTATTTTAACCAACCGATAGACAAATAGGAACTACGAGTATATGTGTCAAAACTACAGTTCAACCTACTACGGAAATGTAGTCCAGATATGGTCAGCCTGTAACTAGCAAGGTAATAACCCAACTTGAAGGTTATCAGATTCCAGAAGAACTACGTATCTTTAAGGCTATGTCACATGCTTTGACACAATCGTCTTTTTTAGATATTAGTATTTTCATCACTGATGTTCTTAAATTTTTGTCTTCCCCAACTGATTTCAAAAACTATTTGGTTTCCTTTTTAACCATCTTGTCATCCAGTCTTCTATTACCACAGACCTTTATTATCCAAGTATGACAGCATGCCTCATATTAGGTATGCGGGTTTCAAATCATCATCATCATAGTCACAATGTCTTAACAGACATGTTGTGAACTCGTAAAACGCATTTACACATTTTACGAGTTTCTCTTGGGATATCTTTAAGATCTTTAATGCAGTAGTGTCCCATTTGCTTTCTGCATCCTCATGACTTTGACCAGACGGTATCTACTGGTTCATCCGCCTTTAGGGGCAATAGTGAGGGTGTCCTCACTGTTCTCAACTCGTCCACCCAAATGACCCAAAGCTGTTGGTTGTGAAGAGAATACTGTTTATGCCGACAGTAGTTCGGTGTCCCTTTTAGTCGCCTTTTACGACACGCAGGATATGCGATGGGAAATATTCTAATCCGCCCCCACACGGGCAAATAATTTATGCCTAATTCCTATTATTCGAATTTGTTGGACAAGCGAGACTTCCTAGTGTTGTATAGTGCTAGATTCTGTGATGAGGATAGATCACTGATTAGATGGAAAGACTAATATAATATTTCTCTGGGCTTCATTTGGTGAACGGAACTTAAAAACCATAGTTCAATATATCCAACTATAGAAAAGTAGTCCAGCGGAGGTCAGAGAAAGGTAATGGAAAAATACAAGAACTGGAAACTTCTCTTATTCCAACAGAACAGTGCATCTTCAAGACTATATCACACGTTTTCACATGACCTTTTCTAGATATTTTCATTTTCATTACTGATGTTCTTAAATGTTTGTCTTCCCCAGTTGATTTGAAATACCATTTGCTTTTCTTTTTAACCATATCGTTGTCATACTCCTCCCCACCCACAGCTCCAAGTTTTCTAGTCTTTCTCTTACCACAGGCCTTCATTATCGAAGTATAAGATATAAGAGCATGCTTCATAAGCGGGTTTTAATTAAATTACTTTTAGTTCTTATACTTATCATTTTGTTGGATAAAAGAACCTTTTCCTGTTATTGTATAGTGGTAGCTCAAGTCATATATTTCGACTCAATTTTAACTCCCAAATATTGGTCATGATGTAATTATGCCTCAATAGAATTCCAATTATTGTGGTTTCGCTCTTCATCACTGATACTATCATGTCTCTGTTTTTTTGCCAATTCATTCCACAAACCTAATATCTGTTTTTGTTTCTCACTACCTTGTCTTTTGTCATTCTCCTCTATAGCCATATGTCCCACGACGATTAAGACAAGCAATATATCGGAAATGGACAATAGTAGCGAACTATAATTTTGGGGGTCTAAATTAGAGCAAATATAGTATATTTTCTTATAATTGTATCACTCAATGAGGTATTTGTGTTTGGTCACATGACATCCGATTCAAAATTTTTAATGGCACACCCTGTATATTTGTGACTTTTTGTGCTTCCCGATAAAACAATTCCAACAAACTGCACACTTGGGGTGTAAAGTGTTTAATTCAAGAGCTATAGGTACTTAAAGGACTATACCATTACCATTATGAAACACTACCAAAGTAATTTTAACTGTAGGGGTACATGTTATAATCAATGGTAGTGGTATCATATTGTAACATACTGTATATTATGGTATTCGTGTATTTGTATTAGTTGTCATTGGTTGTCATACATGATGTAAAGTCAAAGTGCTAGGTTAGATCTTTTGAAGTGTAAACGTCATCGAATCGTCTAGAGTTTTCGAGAATGACGGATGGATTCTAGAGATGTCATCCAATGCTCTAGATGGTTCGATGAAGTATATATAAGGTGCTACGGGTAGAGTAGTTCAGTTCAGTTGAGTTCTAGTTGAGATAAGGTTAAGAGATATTGTATTGAGTTCTAAAGTAAAACGGTGAAAGTTACGTCCAGTTTTGATTCTTTGGAGAAGAAAAAGAGGCCGTCGTGACAATTGGTGTCGGAAGTGTGGGATCATCCATCGAATCAAGTCAGGATGGCGCCCGAAATAAATGCATTGATGGCTATGCTACAAGAAATGGGAAACAAATTAGATCAAAGTGCAGCTCAATCGAGAACAAATATGCAAGACCTGGAAGAGAAGCTTAAGCAACACCAGGACGAGGCAGTCGTGAACCTTGAAGAAAAGCTCAAGCAACATCAAGATGAGGCAGTCGCAGATTTGAAGAGTGGACAGGAACTTGTGATGACTAGGCTGGAGGAGCAGAAGCAAGCGGTAAGCCAGGCACTAAAAACTCAAGACCAACGCATTAGTGCAATAGAGACACAATTCGCGACATCACAAAGGCAGGAGGAAGAGCTAGTGACATCACAAAAGCACATCGAGGAACAGCTAGCGACATCACAAAAGAACGTTGAGCAACAGCTGCAGCAAGTGAAAGATCAAGTCAAGGAAATCATGAGAGAGGAGCCGCTAGAACTTGGTGCAGGTGAGCGTTGTTTAACAGCTGTACCGTCCGCTTTTCCTGATAGACACAGTAGCGTATTAGCAAAGCCCTATCCGTACAATGGCAAAACATCGTGGGACATTTATTATATGCAATTTGAAAACATCGCACATATGAATAACTGGTCAAGTGAAGAAAAAGCTTGTGTGCTGACATCTATGCTTAGAGACTCTGCCGCAGCTATTTTGGAAAATCTCTGCTCATCAGATCTACGTGACTAGGATAAGATAACATCTGCACTAAAGTACGCTTTGGAGATGCACACTTAACAGAGCTGTTGCATGGCCAGTTGCATAACCGGACACAACAAGCTAAGGAAGATCTAACCACATTTGCATACGAAGTCCAAAGCCTAGCTAAACGAGCATTCGTCAGCAGTCCCATCGAGACACAGGAATACGTCGCTGCTCGTCAGTTTGTCGAAGGAATTGCCGACCTGGACGTTCAGAGAATCGTAAGACTATCCAGTCCCAGAACCTTACAAGACGCTTTGGTCAAAGCTCTAGAAATTGAAGCTGCCACAAAAGCCACGTAAATGACACGGAGGGTGCGCTCTGTATACCAAGATGATGAAGTAGAAGTCAGGGCCACTTCGTTCGTTCCAATAAGAAGAGGTGGTACCTTCCAGAGAAACCCAGTTCACAGAAATCTAGGAGAAGCTGAGAAGTTTGCGTGCTGGAGATGTGGGCAGAAGGGGCACCTTAGAGTAGGCTGCCGGATACAGGTCGATAAGATGCAGGTGGATGAAAAAAAAGCAGATGAATATGCAAGCAAAATGAATTCTATGCAAGGCACGATAAACTCGGTGAAGAAGCAGTTTAACAGAGACACGAAGAATTTGCTGAAGAAGAACGAGGAAACTATCGCTAAGCTTCAAGGACAACACAGAGTAGCCATGAGGGAACTTACAGCAGACCGGGATAGGCTAAAGCAGTTGCTTGACTCTCAGAAACGAGAATGTATGGGTATTAGGAGCAAGTTTGAAAGGGACAAAAAGAATCTGTTGAAGAAGAGTGACCAGCACGAGGCAGCCTTGAGAAAGCTCAACGTAAAGCACGACAGAGAAATTTCTGCTTTGAAAAATGAAATCAAGATATTGAAGGATTTGAATCAGCTGAAGAAAGCGGAGGATAGATGTGACCAAGTTAAGGACGAAAATGCAATGCTGAAACTGAAGATAACCCAGCTGGAGGCTTAGAACGCATCCTTAAAGAAATACCTGGACCACGCGATTGTGCAATCCAAAAAGACCGGGGTCAAGGAAGACGAGTCAAGGTTGGGTGACAGGTTAGTGCATCATGAAGCAGAAATCAAGAAGATGAAATCAGATATGACAGATACGCTTGATAGTGTGAGAAAGGTCATGGAAGACTTGTATAAAGCAAGAGATGTTGACAGTAAGATGAGAGAGCAACTGGCGAATTTGGAAGATGAGAACGTTCGAATGAAAAAGGAGCTGGAAGACACTTTGTTTGCAGCACAGGCTGATAGTTCTGGGATGAAACAATTGAAGTACGGACATAATAAGATAAAGCAGAAGATTGCTCAGATGGAAAGCGAGGTCGATAGTGATAGGCTAAAGAAGAATCCGAACAAAGTCATTGAAAATGCAAACAAAGGTGTATACGAAATATCAGCGATGCAAAATGACGATGTAGATTTGAAGCAGATACTGGCGCAGCGGGAGAGAGAAAACGCGAAGGTAGGGACCAAGCTTAACGTTGCGCTCAAGGACGTGTCATAGGGCTCTGATCAAGCCGCGCAACTCAGGAGGGAGAATGGTAAGCAGAAGATCAGGATTACGCAACTGGAAGACAAACTGAGCAGACTCACTAAGGAACTGGAGACCAACCTGAGTGACGAGAAGGGAGTGTCGAGAGTGGACAACCGACAAGACGAAAAGGTGCAACTGAATAGAATGATAATAGAGCTAGGAAAAGAGAATCCTGCTGGAGCTGAAAATGAGTATCGCAAGTTGGGAAAAGAATATCGCAGTTACGAGGTGATCTGGTATGGTCTTGCAACAGACGACGGAAGGAAGGGTAGATGTCCGAAGCTACAACGCCATGGGGAGGAACCCTACGTGGTGATGAAGCGCCTCAACGACGTAGTCTACAGGCTATGTACGGAAAGTGGAAAACCGAAGGTTGACTATGCTGATGTCTGTGGTGATACAAGAATCGAAGTTGTTCGTCGAGGACGCCGAACGCTAAGGGGGGAAGAATGTAACATACTGTATATTATGGCATTCGTGTATTTGTATTAGTTGTCATTGGTTGTCATACATGATGTAAAGTCAAAGTGCTAGGTTAGATCTTTTGAAGTGTAAACGTCATCGAATCGTCTAGAGTTTTCGAGAATGACGGATGGATTCTAGAAATGTCATCGAATGCTCTAGATGGTTCGATGAAGTATATATAAGGTGCTACGGGTAGAGTAGTTCAGTTCAGTTGAGTTCTAGTTGAGATAAGGTTAAGAGATATTGTATTGAGTTCTAAAGTAAAACGGTGAAAGTTACGTCCAGTTTTGATTCTTTGGAGTAGAAAAAGAGGCCGTCGTGACAATATTTTAAGTACCTATAGCTCTTGAATTGATCACTTTAGACCCCAAGTGTGCTAGTTCGTTGGAATTGTTTTATCGAGTGGAACACAAAAATTCACAAATATATAGGGTGTCCCATTAAAAATTTTGAATTGGATGTCATGTGACCAAAAACAAATACCTCATTCGGTGACACAATAAGAAAATATACTATGTTTGCTCTAATGTAAACCCCCAAAATTATAATTCGCCCAGTTCCGATATATTGCTTGTCTTAATCGTCGTGGGACACCCTGTATGCAACCTTTCTAGTATTTCTATTGCATAGCATAGCATTTCGTTGTCTAAGTATAGTAGCGCTTTATATGCGGACTCAGGTTTTTATTGGTAAAGAAATACTTTTCATTTTCAAATGCTTATATGGGCAATGTTATCCTTTTTATATCTCTTTAGTTGGTGTATGATTAGACTACCAAGGTAACAAAATTTCTTTATTTGTTGTACTTTCCGTCTTTTTTACATTGAAAGTTTCTTTGACTTGACATTAGTTTTACTAGTGTCTATTTTTAACAGGTCACATCAGTTCAGCGTGACTTGTACTTCTGATTCTCCTAGCAATGCTATATCATCTGCAAATCTGAGTAACCTTTTCGAACTCGCTGTTACCATTGACGCCTATCGTTGCTTGAGACTTGTACATGATAAGAATGGCACTTTTACCTCTCCAAACAGCAAGTTAGAATGAAAAATATAGCAGGACTTACGTCTCAAGGAGTATTTCAGTAAACGAGGGTCTATGTGATTTGACTACTTAGCAGTATTAGGCTCTTCATGTTTATTATGTTTCTGAGGCAAAACGCATGCCAAAAGCAGTACTATGAGAACAGAAACCACAAAATATACAAAACAGGTAATATTTTAGCAGCAAGGCTGAATAACTTGGAACCCGAATGACCTGAGATTTTATAGAAATATAGTAAAGAAAATGTCTATACAAAACCTGTTTGTAATATCTTTGAATTGTACAATTCTGTATTACTGTTTCATCGCCAAGCAGATTTAACAGTTTTTTTCAAATCTGATAGATGTTTTAGTAACTAATTTAGCATGCCACCAACTATAGACCTGTGGCTCCTCTCAGCATCATGTCTAAAAGTTATGGAGATTGTCATTAACACACAGCTCCTGAAATACCTGGACAACAATAACATCATAAATGATCGCCCAGATGGCTCCCGTAAGGGGGCCTTCGTCACTCAATTGTGAAATGGAGCAATGGCGAATCCCGTGTTGTTGCACTTGACATATCGAAACCCTTTTACAGAGTGTGGCATGAGAGACTTCTGGTCATGTTTCCCCCTTATGGACTACCACCCGGCCTGCTCCAGTGGCTGAATACCTTCTTGATCTCTATTTTTGTAGTCGAAGGCTATTCATAAGACGTATTTCCAATAAACGGCGGTGTTTCTTAGTAATCTGTGTATCCCTACACATCAAGGAGCTGCTTTAAATGACATCCAATCCAATCTACAGCTTCGCAGACGACAGAACATTAATATCGTGCATGGAACTAAGCAAGCCACTACCACCCTGGAGACGGTACGTCAGCGACAGCAACATGCCTCACATATCAACGTAGATATCAAAACAATTGTCGAGTGGGGATTAGTAAATAAAGTACAGTTTAACGTACAGGAAACTCAGGCAACAACACTGACAAAGAAGCCTCACGTTGGCTTACCAACTGTGAAAATGGAGGGTCATTCAATTGTCGAGTCACCTTCCGTCAAGCTTTTGAGGATCAGCATCAACAATATCATGTCCTGGCATGAACACGTCATCAGTATTGATAAAACGGAGTCCCAGAAGCTTGCAGTTTTGTTCCGCCTTAGGAAGCTGTATACACCTGTGCCGGTACTCTCTAACGTAAAAGATAGAAACGTGTTTCTATCACCATGATGACCATGACGATCGGGCAGTTTCGGGTGTCTACCACAACGTACCTACCAGGCTGACATATTTACGAAGAGACCCGATTCCATAGTACATAGTGCATATAAACACGTTTCTAAGTTACAGAGTACCGGCACAGAACAACTCCTGCTGCATTACAAGGCACACATCCGACCATCGTTGGAGTACTGCTCCCATGTGTGGAGACACGCTCCTACGTACTCTCTAAAGCTGCTAGACACTATCCAGAAGAGAGCAATCGATACGCCTAACCTCACAAAAGACCTCCACACCCTGGAGCATAGGAGAGAGGTGGCTGACCCGACCGTGTTTTACAGATTCGATCATGGAAGATATTCGAGTGAGCTCCCCCAGATAATAACACCAAATGCTGTCCGAACGAGGAACGCTAGAGACGCTCTACGAGCTCATCTTTACAAGATCGAGGTCCCTACTCCTCGAACCAGTCTCCTCCAGCATACCTTCTTTTGGAAAGCTTCCACGCTATGGAATGAGTTGCTGGGGAATTTGTTTCCCGAAGGCTACAACCTGCAACGCCTCAAATCTAACCTGCACCGATATTTATCCTCTCGCAGAGCTTCTACAGCGCCATAATCTTTCAGCCTTTGCGGGAGGCTGACCATAAAGACAATACTCATGAGATGGTTTAATTAACTAATCATCACCTTACATAGGATTCGGCCTTCGATTGTTAAAGGCGGATAGAATTAACAATAAACTTCTGATGTTATTCCGAATAACTAGAGGGGTCAGGGGACGGCTAACCAATCAGTAGCGGGAGCCAAGCCAATTTCGGTCACGTGTTCATTCATAACTGAATGAGCATCACTACCGGCGTTGCCATATTGTGAATGAATAAGGACCAGAGGCTATCCAGCACGGAATGTGACTGGTGCATAGGCCACACGATGGGCCCTTTTGCGACTCTATCCGCGCTAGTTCCTAAGACCTGTCCTTTTGGCAAAGGCAAGTACATTCTTAGGTCCTATCCGTTTTATCTCTATTGGCTCCAAGGTTCTTGAGCCCAGCATAGTCTGCCTTTGATAACCCAGGGTTTCACAGCGACACAAGATGTGTGCCGAGGATTCTTCCTCTTCACGACACCACGTGCACGCTTTACCCCAGTGTGCCCAGGTACCCACATCAGTGATACCTTGTGTTTAGCTGAGATGTCGTCAAAAGCCCTCCTGCACTCCAGGACCAGTCCCGACGTTATTTTCCAAGCACTCAGTGCTTTGATGGCTGCCTAACTGTCAGAGCAAATAGTAATCCGCCTCCTAGACCCGTCAATTTCCCGAATACGATTTACACAAGCAAGTATCGCATAGACCTCAGCCTGGAATACTGTGGTGTGCCCCCCAAGAGGGACTGAAAGTCTTGTATGGGGTCCGTAGACTCCCGAGTCCGAGCCCTCTCTAGCGAGTGAACCGTCTGTGTACCAGACATGTCCTCCTCCTTCGATGAGCTGTCTTTCCCTAGACTCCCACTCTTCCCTTGACGGAAACACCACCGTAAATTTGCGATTGAAGTGATGCGTAGGAGAAACTATATCGCTCCTTTGCCATATTGTACACAGTGCGTTGACATTTGTGTATTCAAGCGACAAATATGCGGGTTCCTACAACTGTAATAGGAAATATTGAGAGGTGATCTGACAACATACCTCGTGATGTGAACAGAAATACTTTGTTAGGGTTGAGGAGAAACAATACCCCTCATTGCCCCTATACTTTGGCTGAATGTTAATCTTATCCACCTTGAATGTTCGAAGGATCCGGCATAAAGGAGGAGCGTCTTTGAAATGGCTAGTACTCTTCCTCAATCTTTGTGAGGAAGATGGGGGTAGTACCGTTCGACTAGTGAGTTTCAAGCATTTTGTTATCAATTGACATTATGGAGCTGTGGATGGTTCACCTCCGCGTGTTCACGTACGACCCTGAAAATGTGGAACGCGATCGGCAAGCCCTTCATCGTAGTCCCACGCGATCTGATGGGCAACATGCTGCTGAATTTCGGCTCAGCGAGCGTTCAGATTACACACGACGTATGAAATTTTTGTTCATGAGTGAAGAAGCTCACGTTCATCTTAACGGCATGGCGATGCTGAACCGTCTACGGCACATAATGTCAATTGATAAAAAATTCTAGAAGCTCAAGAGTCGGACGGTGCCCTGATAGGGGGAGAGTACTAGCCCTTTTTAAAAACGTTCATCCTTTGTGCCGGACTCCCGTCAAGAATTTAATATTTAATTTAATATAATACTTCTAATTCAGTTTGCGTAACGTAGCAGTAGTAGTAGTAGTAGTAGTAGTAGTAGTGATGGGGAGGCGAAGCCAGGCAAGTAGGCCACCTTTGGCCCTTTTTGCCAACCCCACTTAACCAATCACTGAAAACACTAAAATTCTACACCCTAGAAAGCTCCTTGTTGAACCTACCAGACCTCCTGACGAAAGTCAGTATGTCCGACCATTTCGCTGAATATAGTGGCTCCTCCCCAAAGTCCGTCGTGCCGAATATCTGAACACTAAGGTTGCGATAAACTGCACATCTGCCCAGGAAGTGGAATGCTGTCTCGTCCTCCTCCCAGCATCTGGAACAAATGAGGTCCCCTACCACTCTCATAAGTGACAAATGTCTATTCAGCCGGCAATGGCCAGTAAGAACCCGCACCAGAAGGTTGAGCGTCTCTCTGCCCTTATTCAAAAGTCATAGCGTTCGGCCCTTGTCAGGGCCTGCTATGAATCTTTTAGCTTGCCTGCAGTCGTCTCTCTCTAACCAGGCTTTCGCCAGTTCCTTGTAGGCCCAGTTGTCCAGGGCCACATTGACCTGGCGTCTGCTAATTCCCAGCATCGGTTCTGGGCCGATGCAGGGGCTGTTGGCCCCTATCCTAGCTAGTCGGTCCGCTCTCGTTACCCGGTATACCAATGTGTCCGGGGACTCACAGCAGGGTCACCTTCTTATGGCTTGCTAATTTCTGAAGGGCGGCCGAGCATTCTTGAGCCAGAGCTGACCTGACCCTCGGAGTTGCCACCGCTTTCAGAGCTGATTGGCTGTCAGAGCATATATTATATATATGCTCTGTTCAGAGCACTGTTCGACTTCCGTCGAGTATGCTGCCATCAATAACGCATACACCTCCGCCTGGAAGACAGTCGTGCAGGTTCCCAGCGCGAAGCTTCGCCGCACTTCTTTACCCTCCAGACGGAAGCCCGCTCCCCCGGATCCTGACTCCTTTAAGAGCGATCCGTCAGTGAAGCATACCAGACTATTGGGCGGAAGCTTAACTTTCCCCCTCATCCAGTCGTCTCTTTCCGGGATGACTAGTGAGAATACCTTATCTAAGTCTAAAATGTCACAATTTTACGTAACTTTCACAAAGGTTAATTTGATACAATTTGGAATTTGTTTCAATGCTCAAAACCGCAAAATTAAGATTATTGCACGATTGGCACCGTTAAAACGTTAACGTCATTAAGTAGCAATGAAGCAATAATAACCAGTAAATATAAAAAAAATCCTTTGAACATTTTACAGAAATTAGCAGCCAGACAACTAGCTTCATGTCATCTAAAAAACTACTCTATTTCTCAATAAATCTAAAAATATAAACGCATGCCAAGATTCCATCAGTAAAAAGCATGATCACACAAGTCAGGTAGAAAAGACTTCCAAGACTCAGTAAACAAATTCGAAAGTGCAATAAAAGCGTGATGCTGAACATAATACAATACAAAAAGGGAGCAACAAAGAAATACAGTGAACATAGTAACAAAAATTATAATTTTTAACACGTACACACCAAATTCCATCACATTTTCATAGGAATCATAAAAGCTGCGGCATAATTGGACAGAAATTTAACCATAAAATGTTCTAATCAAGCCTTTGCCGTACTTATAGTCAAGGACACAGCATTTTGGGCAACACAACGAAATCTTTGTTAGAATCAATCCAACATATGACCCTTAGAGACACACTCAGCAGCACTCATCGCACTATACAGAGTGTCTCCTATGTATTGAGATTCAACTAAACTTACCTCAGTGCAAAGTTGTAATTAATATTTCGTTTTTGCTTAACAATTTATCAACAGGGTGCTATAATGACACGAAATTAGAAACTTGCTTTTTTAGGTTCTTTGAGACAACAAATTCAAATCCGTCGATAGTTCGGGTGTCACGTCGAGGGCACCACTTACTATCAGGCGGCCACGCCTCCTGGCTAACACGGGAATACGTATTTTCTTGGATTCTCAATTCCGCGCGCTATACCCTATACCGTATTCAAATCCAAGGTGCAGAAGATTGTAAACAAACAGGATACCACGCGCGCCGTACGAGTAGGGCGGCATTCATTGCAATTGGCCGAGAGACCTTGGAGGCTTGCCGTTCTGCCGCCCGTCTGGGTCGTACAACAGAGTACAGGGTTGTATTTTATTCAGTTGCTCCGTGTGTTTATCATTGTATACGACGCATCGTGTTGATGATAGCGTACATCGTGCTTTTATCATCGCATACCTGCCGTGTTGTTGTGCGAATTTTAGTGTTATCTGTGTTGTACTGTTGTTTTAATAACTTGAAGGAGATATTGAATGATGTCTAGTAATACAGACACTGCAGATGAGTCCATGGATGTGGCTACAAGACAAGATTCAAGTCTACCAAGAAGGAGGCTTAATAGCACAGACACTGCAGATGAACCCATGGATGCGACTACAAGTCAGGATTTGAGTTCCCCAAGGAATAGGTCAAAAAAGAGCCATTTTGACGTGAGGCTTAAGGAGGTAATATTAAACGTGTATATATACGAAACCCAGAAAAAATCATTAACAACTGCTGCTGACGATATTGTGGAAGAGGTTGCACTCAAAATAGGTATCTGCAAGCGAAGTGTCTATAAAGTGGTGCGAGAATACAGAACCGGACACTCTTTTGCTGCACCTTTAACTAATCAGAATCGCAAACATTGCATTGACCTTGTGGACCATGGCGATAAAAGTGCAATTAGGAGAAAGGTGCATTAGTTCTTTTTCTGAAATGAATTCCCAACTATTGACAAAGTCCTGAAAGAGGTGAATGACGATAATGACTTGCCCAATTTTAAGCGGACCACGTTTTATGAGCTATTAACGAAGCTTAACTTCGTATTTGGAAACGAGCAAGGAAAAGTATTCTCATCGATAGGGAGGATATAACTGACTGAAGTATTGACCCCTTCTCAACTTTACCCCCAAAATGAAGGTTCCTAAGGTAAGAATAATATATATAAAATCTAAAATATATCAATACAGCTGTCATGGAAAAATATGATTCATAAATGCTAATCTACATCCAATACTATGGACTTTATGACTGCTATTTTGAATACGGCTCTGGCGACCGACATCCACAGGCCAGCCGCCGAGCGCGTGTCATTGTTTACAGCCACTGCACGGCGGATTGGAATACACTTTAGACCCTTAACGTAGTTATGGGTGGATGCGCTATAATTCTTTGAACAAATGGTGGAGGTGCAGCCACAGTTCGCCAAAATGGTGAATGCGCACTACCATGGGTGTCCCTGTCCTCATTTTTGTTAAAAATTACTTAATATAAGGTAATACGAAGGAAGCTTATGGCCAAAAAACTTAATTTAGATGAGAGAAATCTTGGGGTTGTGGCCAAAATTTTTAAAAAAGAGACTGGGTCACAGAATAGAGGAAACTCTGGTGCTAACAGCCAAGCTTTCGGCAATGCTTATTGCCATCTTCAGGGCTTTCTACATATAGTTAGAAGAAAAAAAGAAATTTAGTTTCAAAATATATAATACATTTTTAAAAAGATATACTAACAACGTCGAGGTTTGCCAATTTAAAAAACAGCAATTGCATTAAGTGCAAACGACTTCCTAATGCAGCTATAATAATCGTCACAACTTTTCCATAAAATTTTTAAAAACTATGCTATCATGGCGTCTTCCACTAACAGGTCAGGAAACAAGCAACATATAATTGTAAATTACAAACACACAGAAACGACCCTTACATGTTTAAATTTTGAACCCGAAGGTATTATGTAATCCGTGGTTTGAAAACACTCATTTTATGATCTGGTATTTTTTTAAATAAAGACCTTCTTGGTCTAACAGGTGATAAAATGGCCGTTACTTTGTGAGATGTGGAGACAGAAAGCAGCAAGGGAAAACGATTGACATATGAAACATTAATATTAATTATAATGACAATTGAGCAAATACTAACTGTGAGAAAACAAACCCCTGTTGTTGTGTATCACCTGTTAGACCAAGAAGGTCTTTATTTAAGAAAATCTAGATCATAAAATGTGTGGTTTGAAACCACGGATTACATAATACCTTCGGGTTCAAAATTTAAACATGTAAAGGTCGTTTCTGTGTGTGTGTAATTTACAATTATATGTTGTTTGTTTCCTGACCTGTTAGTGGAAGACGCCATGATAGCATAGTTTTTAAAAGTTTTATGGAAAAATTGTGACGATTATTCTAGCTGCATTAAGACCTGCCTGACTCGGCACCAGGAGACCGCTAATTGCAGGGTTGCCATATTGGGGCACTTTCCCTCAAATTTGGAGTATTTTCAGCCTACTAGGGGAAATTTTGGGGGTCATTATCTCCTGCGGGATTTTCTGGGGGAGAAAATAAAGCCTTAGAAATTTTTGGGGTAATTTTTTTCGTTTTTGAAAAAGTTTACACTTTTTATACTATTTTTTATTTTGGTGCGACCAACTCTACATTTCCTTCTTAAGCTATTAAGCTTAAGATGCACACGACATCCAACGATACGACGGTACGAAACTGACTCTACTGGTTGAAATATTTTCATTTGACATCATTTTGAATATTTCAACCAATAGGAATAGTTTCGTACCGTCGTATCGTCGGATGTCGTGTGCATCTGAATTAAGCTTTAAAAGTGGGTTGGCAGACTTGCGGCAATATTAAGGGTGAGATTTCACCTATGAAAATTGGCTGTGCTAACTTTACACCAAATGAGAATATGTTACGCAGGTTCAACGCAGACATGTATAAAGTTGCTGATGACAATACCTTAGATATATTATGTGAATAAATTTCATAGTTTAGCCTGATACATTTTTTGTTTGCTATATTTAATACATTATTTAAAATGTTTATTTTTTTTTTGTTACGAAGATTACATACTAATAATATTAGTTTATGAAAGAATCTATTTTTTATGTTTTGTTAAACCACAACCTCAAGAGATATTTGTCGAACTTTATTTCTTTTTCAGTTTCAACGGATTGTTTTATCAGTGTATACAAGAATGACAAAAAATGCGTTTTTCAGAATAACATCTTTTATTCGACTTTATTTACATTTCACTATCGCTAAGTGTACGTGTAATACATAAAAAAAATAATATTCATTTATTTCTTGATATTTTTGTTGAAAATATTTTGGGGGATTTTTTTTCAAATACGTCTAATTTGGGGGATTTTTGAACCTGGCCTGGGGGAAATCCATCAAATCCATCTGGCAACCCTGGCTAATTGTCTCGGAGGCCCGTATATGGTTATGTAGGCAGCAGGTAACGTCAGTCCTCAAAAAGTGGGTAAACGATACCATAGATGAACAGTGAAGGCAAAGTGAGGGATGAACACATCTAGATCAGCATGGCTATGGAACCAAGGCCGATGGGCAGTCAGAAACCTCGTGGGTGTTCTGACGGGGCATTCTATCACTAATAGGGATTGAAGATGACTCCCTATGTATGGGCTGTGGAGAGGTCGATGGAACGGCCTACCACTTCTTTGCGGAATCCGGAATGTGAGTTGCTAGGTGGGCTGAGATATGAGATCTTTGGATCCGATAGACTTCATCCAGAGGAATTACCCTCCCTAAGCTGCGCCAACATACTGACCTTTGTTAAAAGGTCGGCAAGATTTGACTGGGAGGGGAGGCAGGTAGTGGTGGCTGAGGGGTGATACAATAGTAATACACTTATCGCTCACTCTCAACTACAAAATATAAATAAATCTACGCGCGTCGTGGAACACCAAGAAGCAAATTTTTGGATAGTGTCGACTTGCAAGTAACTTGCGATAGTTTTTGCAGCAAGTACTTGCTTGTCTGTCTACACTATCTCTTAATTGTTCGCAAATTTAATCTAGGAAGCTGCTCTCGCAAGTTCACTTGGGCTTGATTGTTCTGATTTCGTGTACACTATAGATGATAAGTTGTCGTACGCAAAATCTGAAGCTGCGGCGGTAGCTGTGGTATATTTAATTAAAAAAAAAATAAAACAAGAGAAATATAGTAAAAGGCGGAGAAAATGTTAGGTGAGAAAGTGGATTCAACGTAGAACTACTCTAGGGATACACGAAAAGTTGCTTACTGGATTGAGAAATGAAGATCCAATGGAGCATAAACAGTTTTTGCGGATGTGTATGTATGACGGGTTGCCTGCCTACGGAGAGTTGTATGAACGAGAGTCAATAAAGAATAGTGTTGAACCGGACCTAGCCTAATTAATTACTTTCCGACCATTACCATTGCTACAATTACTGCTACATAACATAACATTCTTTTTTTCTAAAAATCGACTTTCAACTTACCAGACTATCTTCCGTAATATTCTGTATATTTGAGTCAATTGTAAACTTTAATGAATCAAAGAACTCCCAAGTACTCTTATATATTTCTTTAGTCCCTTGTCCGCTTTTCTTTTTTTGAATTTTTCTCCACTCTTGGTTAATTTGCGTTCTCAAATAATGTAGCTTCCTTTGAATTCCTGCTGTAGTAATAGTATTAAGTAAGTCGGTTTTTGTAATGCATTCTGCTTTTTGATTCTGTCCTTAAATTCTGGAGTATGTACATTCCATAATTCAGGATATAATTCAAAATTTTCAATCAAAAGGCAGGTGTCTTCTCTCGTCCAGTTGAACTTCTCCATATTTTCGCGATTTACAACACTATACTTGCTGCATGACTTTCGGAACAGGCTCGAAATTGTTGCGGCAAACTAATTTCCTGAGAGTAACCGTCTACACTACAAGCTCTCAGCAAGTCGCAAGTTCTTTACGTGCAAGTAATTTTGCTGCAATATTTCTCTAATGACGTCGTGCACACGCTACACAAATGACTTGTGAGAGCAACTCTAGCAATTTTATTTGCTGGTGGACACGAGGCTTAAGACTTTCGCGGCAATGATCCGAAACGTCAAGCCGCGAAGCGCGCCGATGCCAAGGTGGCGGAGCGTGTCAACGCCGGCCGAACAACCTAAGAGCCAACAGTTCATCAAATATTTGTTGCAGAGCAGTGCAGCCTATTTCTCGGGAAATGATCAAAGTATGTCCGCAGATCGAACAAACGCATGCGCGGTGGTGCGCCGTTAGTGTGAATGCACCTTAATAATTTACTAATGAAAATATAAAATCGCCTATCCTAGTCCGTTAGTATTAATATATCGCCTTCTGGATCATGTTTTGGCAAATAGTCTTAACGTCACATCCAAATTTTAAGTTTTAAATGATGGAATCATTAATAAAGTTTAAGAAGAATGCAGCATGCATGCATTCTCAGGATCCATCTATTGAAGGTTGTCAGCAAATTATTAAGACTCATACAAATTCTAGGACAAACATGGCAGACCAAAGAGAGACATCAGTGAAGTTAGGTTAGCTAAATTTCAATGTACACTTTCAACAGGTCAATGGTAATATAATAGCTCTTACAAGACGTAGCCTATTTGTATTGTATAGTACAAATAAATCATAAATAAAGGAAAAGACAAAATTATGTCAAGTAATGTGTTATTGGCGTTGCCCAAAATTTTGTGCTTAGCTAAATATTAGTAATTGTCCATTAAGTGTTATTTCTTTAAACATCGGTTGCCTTTGGATTATTAACTACCCAGCCTTTCTTCGTGCAAATATGTTTACAATTAGCTTATCACTATAGATGCAACACAGAACCACTTTTCATGTCCCCAGAGAAATAAAAGTACTTTACAGTCAGAACATGCAATGTCTACCGTCCAGTGCAATATAAGCTGTATAATTTACCTTGAAGAGTTGAACTCCTATCACAGCAAACATGAACTGCAGTAGGTAGGTAACCAGCATGATATTGCCAATTGTTTTAATGGCTACTATCACGCATTTCACTACATACTACCCGTTGGAAGAAAAGCATGGAAGAGTAGAGAAAATTTACATAGTCAGTAAGGTTTGCAAATGCAATTTTCTATCAAACACCCCACCATCAAAAGATAGCAGCCCTAGTTATACGTATTTCTACTAATCGGGGTTTTGAATTAAAAAAAATAATATTTTTTTTTGTGATAAATGGAAAGATCATATACCGGGTGTCCCAGAATTTCCTTGACACATGATATTTTTGTAACGAAAAGAACGGAGTGGTACTTTTGAAGGTACTACAGGGTCTATCATACCATGCATTCAAAACATTGTTTTTTGTACGTCAACCCCTTAAACTCACCCCAAATTTTTTTTCAAATAGCACCCCATAGGTTTTCCTACATAAATGATATGCCCATTTGATTTAAAATCTTGTGGTACCTTTAATTTTATATGCAAACTTATTTATTCCGTAAAATCATAAGTATAAGGCAAATGAAATGATAATTTGTTTGACGCCTGATATTTTTTTAACAAAAACGGATAAAAAAGAAAAGTAAGTAGGTTTTTTTTGGGTAGTGAATGACCTATCATTCCTTACTTATGAATCATTTTTTTCTTACTTAAACCCCTGCAATCCATCCCTAGCTTGTTCTTTCAAATTTCTTGTGGAGTTACCTCAAAGAGGTTGTTTTTCAAAATTGTCCAACTAATTTAGAGGACCTCAAGACAGCCATCCGTAGCGCTTGTCCTACTGTTACGACGGAGATGATTAGGGCCGCTTGTACAAGGGAGCTGTTGCGACGGTTTGAAGCTTGTGTTGGAGCCGGAGGAGCACAATTTGAGCACTTTTTTTTTACTAGTTGATTCATGATATTAGAAAAAATATTTTCCACACATGTGTTCTAATTAATTTATGCTTACGATTTCATGGATTAAACGAAAAAAAGTAACGATAAATTGCAGTAGGGGCATAAAAAGTAAGGCACTACGATAATTAAATTCAAGTAAAGAATTTACTTTTCCAGACAAAATTGTGGATTGAAATTTGGAAGAACAAGCTAGGGGTGGATTGCAGGGGTTTTAGTAAGAAAAAAATGAATCATAAGCAAGGAATGACAGGTCATTTATTACCCTTGAAAAACCCATTTACTTTTCTTTTTTATCCGTTTTTGTTACAAAAATATCAGGCGTCAAACAAATTATCATTTTCATTTGCCTTATGCTTATGATTTTATGGAAAAAATAAGCTTGCATATAAAATTAAAGGTACCACAAGACTTTAAATAAAATGAGGATATCATTTATGTAGCAAAAGCTATGGGGTGCTATTTGAAAAAAAAAAGTTGGGGGTGAGTTTTAGAGGTTGACGTACAAAAAAATTTTTTTGAATGCATGGTATGATAGACCCTATAGTACCTTCAAAAGTACCACTCAGTTCTTGCTTGAACCGTTTCTCGTTACGAAAATATCACGTGTCAAGGAAATTCTGGGACACCCGGTATAAGTTTCATAACAAAACTATTTTTGCTTTCTTTTTTTGCAATAATTCAAAAGTTATATCGAAATAAAAATGTGTTTTTGAATCCAGTACCGACAATACGCCCACGTCTCCCAAATCCATGTGACGTCACGATTGTGGTCACCAACATTGCTCTGCCAGTGCCAGTTAAAATTCTAACTAGATACCCTGTGTGTTATATGTTACTGGGAAATTAAGATTTTTACTAGGAATTAATTGCTATAAACAACGTTTTAAGGGTATTTTGTAGAACTAAATACAACCATTAGAAATTCTAGCAGAACAAAACGAAATATTTTGGATCAATAAAATGGGAACTATCACAATGTTCACTGCAGCATAAGCAATTTATGACGAAACTGTTATAGAAAAACTCATAAAGTACTACCAGGAAGACCTAGAAACCCTTCATATATTTTTTTGAAAATGAAAAAGCTGTCAAAAATGCCTCTCGTTGAGAAAAATCACAAGAAAGCCTTTTTAAATTTTGATGTTGTGTTACGTTTTGAGAAAGCCCGTGATATGAGTATCCATATGCAGTGATGCTGCAAATTGAAATACAGTTATTTATAACGGTCTTTAGAGTTGTAGAAACTTACAAAAGCCTTGTAAAACTTCTAACGTCATTTTGTAGGTTCTTCTAGTTTTGTATCATTTTGATGATTGCCAATGTATTAATTAGATCTTTTCACGTATTCTCAAAACTTGTCATAATTTTTCCTGAAGTACTTATAAAACATAGGATAAAAGAACTGGCTGTAGCATCACCTAAAATTATCTTTCTACTTTAATTCACTGCAGTATAATCAAGAAGGCATTCAAACCCGTATTTTTAGAATTCCATGCCGATAGAATAGCTGCTATATTTTTTTATATTTCTCAGTCTCAACTTGTGTCTTGGTTTCCTTAATTGGAACATGTATGGATATTTTCCAGTTTTACTGAGCGAGTAACAAATTTGGAACAAAAGCACATACATATTTGGGCTTCGGGCAGCCAACTGCATTCCTCCAAATGCACCTAGGGTGATCAAATAACCAGATAAATCATTTCGTTGACATAAACATGTATTTGAAATAAAAGCAATACTATTATATGCTAGATATGACTACAAGTGCGAAAAAGAATTAATTTATCTTTGCTGTATATTGGTTTGGTCCTCAATTAATCCTACTATAAACAATCCCATTGATCTACTTTCTATGAGGGGTGACTACAGATACTGCTGATTGTGTTAGTCTTCAATCTGGGGTTTAACCAAATAAAAGTGACATGTAGTATGCAATATGATCTATACAAATATATGATTCTTATTTATAAACAACACACCCATAAAAAAGCAAAAGCCCTTCTTATTCAATATTTCTCATAGCCTGTCATTGTCCAAGTTTTGCAGCCATTATATGATTTTATTGAATCTGTTTTTAGTGGCTATACTTTTTTGTAAAGGGAATCTTGCTTGTTTTCAATCCTCAATTTTCCTGTTCATTTCTTTTGTTGTTGATATATTGGCTTCTGTGACTAGGTTCCCAAGGTACCAGAAAGAAGGGGCTTATGTTTCTTCACTCGAGAATAATGGACTAGTATCATGAATTTTTTTTTTGGTTGCACATGATAGAGTACGTCATAAAGAGCATCTCATTTTTTTCTCCGAGTTCTTTGGGCACAGGAAAGCCGCGGAAATAAGGAAAATGTTTGAATTCTCCTAGGGCAGTGACGTCAATGCCCTAAAGGCGAACAGCCAATCAAAAGATAGATATGTGTGCTGTGTTGCCGCATTCTGATGGCGCGCGAAATGCCGGAGCTGTACGCGAGCTGGCTCATCTATCTTGTCTTCTGTTCGCGTCTGCGAGTCGGAGCTGTTCTTAGCAACAGTGCACTGCTGATGCTTCGCGCGGTTGGCACTGATTGGCTGAGATTGAATTCCTTTCTTTAAACTTTAGAATGGAATTACTAAAAAACAAAATGATGTGGAAAGTAACGAAATGCAGCAGTACGTTTATTTTTGTATGCACTAAGCGGTTATAACAATTAAATCATTGTTCTTAACCTCGCGATACCAGTCCATTATTGGGGCGGTGGTCAAGTAATATGTCGTATAAACAAGTATTTTCCAGAAAACGTGACAACACCGCATCGACCGAACGTCAACCTTGGGCGAACAGGTTTAAAGAACAGATAGTGACAGTGCTTTGTTTTGGTTTGGTCGTTTCTTGTTTATTGAGCGATTTTCGAGTGAATTTTGGATTTTATCAGTACACTAATGAGAAATAGGTAAGAATGTAAACATATAGTAAATGATAACAACACGATGTTGCAAACTATTGCATGCCTGTTAGAACATGTTTGCTTCTTCTCATCATCATCATAGTCACAATGTCTTAACAGACATGTTGTGAACTCGTAAAATGCGTTAAGTCGGAGCTAGAGTATTGCCGACACGAATATTATCAATAGTTTTGAGAACTGTAGCTCGCCATCGTTCGCGATTTTCTGTCAGTTCAGTGGCACTCTTGATACTCATATCTAGCAACTGTTTCATCGTATCCACCCAGCGTGTAGGGGAACGGCCACGGCGCCGCCCACTCGGGGCGTGACCCTAAACTACAAGTTTCTCCATATTATCGCTTCTATGAATATGTCCGAAGAATGTAAGCATTCTCGTCGACACAATGGAGGATAGTCTCTTTGGATTACCGAGCTTGCTTGCTTCTTCTAACCTATTCGAATTCGTTGAAATAACTAGAGTTGGCGGATTTTTCTAATTTTGGATATTTGTTTCGATATTTTTTTAGTCTATAGATTGGATTGGTTATACTGTACAACAAATTTTGGGCTTTGTGTGATTTAGGCAAACATTTTTTGCACAAAATCTGAGTTCAAATGAAGTCCAAATTTTTCTTTTGGATTATTATTTCAAGGGTACACATTTGGTATTCATAATCCCCAATCTTTCTGACATAGTATCAATGAGCTACATCAAGCCAAACATGATTTTTCCATCTTCATTATTATTCTGCAGTGATGGCTTTTCTAACAGCTGCACAAGTGATGCATTGCCAGAATTGTGTCTTGAAATTCAGATTGATATAGAGCCCCTCATTACGTCTTATCCTAGAGTTAAGATATTTTCCATCGTCCAAAACGATGATTTGGACAATACTGTGGAATTCTTGGCTCTTGCAAGTGTATGTTGGGAATTTTTCTGGATGAGATTCTACTCAGTTTACCTATTCTCAACACTGCGTGTTACGTGTGTACTGTGTAAGGCTTCCGCGGCCATCGTCCAATGAATTTGTGGTTCTTGGGTTTTTACGCCGGCGTCGTTGAACGTTGAGACGTTTTGCCACCACGAATTTCTAACACTTCATCGTGGAGGTAGAAGAAAATCAAAAACTAGCCTTTCTGGATGTTCTTCGCAAGAAAAGGAATCAAACCACTACCTATCTCAGAAGTACGAAATTATTAAAATTTGACAGAATGGGCTAGAAGGGTGTGCGAACTAGAGGAACTCGACTCCGTACTGGAACATCTAAAGAATGCTCTTAAGGCAAACGGTTATACTGAAAAGGGAATAACAAGAACATTGACAAGAAATCGGGTAAACCAACAACTTGAACCGATAGCTAAGGCTTTTTTAACCTATATGTCTAGAACAACAGACAGCCGCCATGGAGATTTTGCTAGTCTGTTGGACCTATATCTCACAACTACTCCAACAATCTACACAGTGAAAGTAACCGCCCCACTGGGAACGTCTGACCATAACACCGTCTCAACGCTATAAAGAATGCATTCTCCAGATCTCCACCATACACAGCCTCGCCGGGAATGGCATTACGGATCAGCAAAGTGGAACGACCTAAAGGAATACTATCAGTCCTTTCCCTGGAACGACGTCTGCTTCAAGTCACGAGACCCGTCAGCTTGCGCCCAAAAAATAACAGAGGTATTAATATCCGGCATGGAAGCCTATATTCCTCATGTCGTCAAGCATCCCTCCAAAAACAAGCTATGGTTCAATCAACGTTGTAAAGATGCAGTTACCTCTAAAAACTAACATTACAAAGAATGGAGGAAAAATCCAAATCCAGCTTTATCGATGCCAGAAATCATCAGAACATTCTGGTCTGTAGCTAAGGCTGGTAGTCAGAACTTTTCCTATTCGTCAATACCACCCTTGACCAGAGATGACAAGTCCATCGCTTCTGCTCCTAAAGAAAAAGCAGACATCTTGGGGAAGCTCTTCGCAGCCAATTCTACTGTAGACTTTCAAGGTAGTACTCCAACCACCACCATAAGCGTGAACTCGAGAATGGCACAGGTCAAATTTCAACACCGAGATGTTAAAAACATCCTCCAAAAGCTGAACACGAATAAAGCTACTGGTCCTGACCAAATTCCAGCCATTGTCCTTAAACGCTGTGCCGCTGAGCTTGCACCTAATCTTTGCAAGCTCTTCAAACTTTCATATCAACGAGGCATGTTTCCCGCTTCGTGGAAGATTGGCTGCGTACAACCCATCCATAAGAAAGGCAAAAAAACTGATCCCACCACTTATAGACCTGTGGCTCTTCTCAGCATCATGTTTAAAGTTATGGAGACTGTCATTAACACACAGGTGACTCTTTGCCTACGTCACTTACTTGTGGAACAGAGCAATAGAAAATCATGGCGAATCCCGTGTTGTTGCACTTGACATATCGAAAGCTTTCGACAGAGTGCGGCATGAGGGACTTGTGGTCAAACTTGCTGCTTATGGATTACCACCTGGCCTGCGCGAGTGGGTGAATAGCTTTTTGAACGACCGATTTCTGTTTGTTGTAGTTGAGGGCTGTTATTAAGACGTATTTTCAGTAAACGCCGGTGTTCCTCAGGGATCTGTCCTATCCCCTACACTGTTTCTGCTGTACATCAACGAGGTGCTGGAAATAACATCCAATCCAATCTACAGCTTCGCAGATGACAGTACATTAGTGTCGTGCATGGAACCAGGCAAGCCACTATCATCCCAGGAGATGGTACGTCGGCGACAGCAGCATGCTTCACAGATCAACGCAGATATCAAAACAACTGTCGAGTGGGGTTTAGCAAATAAAGTACAGTTCAATGTACGAAAAACTCAGACAACAACACTTACAAAGATGTCTCACGATGGCTTACCATGGAAATGGAGGGCCACCCCATAGTCGAATCACCTTTCGTCAAGCGTTTAGGGATCAACATCAACAATAACATGTCCTGGCACGACCACGTCGTCAGTATTGCTAAAACGGCATCCCAGAAGCTTGGAGTTTTGTTCCGCTGTAGGAAGTTGTATACACCAGAGCAACTGCTGCTGCTCTACAAGGCACAGATCCGATCATCGCTGGAGTATTGCTCCCATGTATGGGGATGTGCTCCGAAACACTCTCTAAAGCTTTTGGACACTATCTAGAAAAGATCAATTAGATTAATCGATACGCCTAACCTCACAAATGACCTCCACAGCCTGTAACATCGAAGGAGGGTGGCTGACCTATCCCTGTTTTACGGATTCTATCACGGGAGATGTTCGAGTGAGCTCTCCCAGATAATAGCATCAAAGGCCGTCCGAACCAGGAACACTAGAAAAGCTCTGCGAGCTTATCCTCACCAGGTCGAGTTCCCTACTCCCCGAGCCAGTCTCCTCCAGCATCCCTTCCTTTGGAAAACTTAGCAAATAAAGTACAGTTCAATGTACGAAAAACTCAGACAAGAAGACTTACAAAGATGTCTCACGATGGCTTACCAACCGTGGAAATGAGGGCCACCCCATTGGCGAATCACCTTCCGTCAAGCGTTTGGGGATCAACATCAACAATAACATGTCCTGGCACGACCACGTCGTCAGTATTGCTAAAACGGTATCCCAGAAGCTTGGAGTTTTGGTCCGCTGTAGGAAGTTGTATACACCAGAGCAACTGCTGCTGCTCTACAGGGCACAGATCCGGTCATCGCTGGAGTATTGCTCCCATGTGTGGGAATGTGCTCCGAAACACTCTCTAAAGCTTTTGGACAATATCTAGAAAATATCAATTAGATTAATCGATACGCCTAACCTCGCAACTGACCTCCACAGCCTGTAACATCGAAGGAGGGTGGCTGACCTATCCCTGTTTTACGGATTCTATCACGGGAGATGTTCGAGTGAGCTCTCCCAGATAATAACATCAAAGGCCATCCGAACCAGGAACACTAGAAAAGCTCTGCGATGTCATCCTCACCAGGTCGAGGTCCTTACTCCCCGAGCCGGTCTCCTCCAGCATTCCTTCCTTTGGAGAACTTCGACACTGTGGAATCAGCTGCCGGGGGAATTGTTTCCCGACGACTACAACCTGCAGCGTCTCAAATCTAACGTGAACCGACGCTTATCCTCTCGCAGCCATAGGTTTTCAGCCTTTGCGGGAGGCTGACCATAAAAAAAAAGAATAACAGACAGAATAGAAAAAATGCTACAAAAAAACGTCAAGACCATCTACAACATAACAAGAAAGATTCAGGAATATTGGAGAACAGCCAACGATAAGAGAGACCCACTCATAATACCGGGGGTTTATCGCATACCATGTACATGTGGGAGTGTATACATAGGAACAGCGAAGCGATCGATAAAGACAAAAATTGCAGAACATAAGGCTAGCTGTAGACTAGGTTATACAGACAAATCAGCGGTAGCCGAACATGCGATTAAGGAAGGAGGTCATTGGATCAAGTTTGAAGAAGGTCAGGGTTCTAGCTGCAACGTCTTCACATTATGCCAGACTCCACAGAGAAGCCATCGAAATACAAAAACATCGCACAATTTCAATAGGAAAGAAGTAACACAGAAAGTCAACCGGACATGGGTACCCATCCTAAAGGACCTTAAGACATTGCCATACCGTGAGGGTACGAGGCTACCAGGCTGGGCTACGTCACCGTTAACAGGTATAAATACAGTTGCAAATCCACCAGCCGTCAGTATTTCGGAAGTAGCCGAAGTAAAATAGCTTCTGAAGGTGCCGTCCACTCGTGGTGGCGAAACGTCAAGCCTCAACTTCCAATGACGGCGGCCTAAAAACTCAAGAACCACAAATTCGGTGTGCTTTGCTCTTTGATAAATTCAAAAACTGATTTTTTGGTAGCAGTTGGGCATTGGAGATCTTTCAAGCGATGAAAGTTTATCCCAAAGCTCATGAGTCAGCACGCAATTTACTCATTGTTCAAAACAGCTATTTTGAGCCCCTCACGCAATAATTGTAGGGCTTGGATACCAAAATAGCCTTTGTTGAATTTCCACTCATAAAATAATGTCAAGGGTCTAACATCTACACCGCAAACAGGTTAATAAAAATCAAATAAAACCAAAAAACCCTTAGGTGCATTTGCAACTGACTGCTTGGTGCCTACCTTGAATAACTGCACTCCAATAACCGCAAACATGAACTCTAGGAGGCACGTGACCAATACTATGTTGCCGATGGTCTTTACCGCTACTATCACGCACTGGACTACATGCTAAGGATAAACACATTATGCCGGTTGTACACACTCGGCGAGACAACCCGAGGTAGACCGAGCGCGAGACCTTATGCTCTCGCATTGTCTCGGTCACTCTCGTCTCGCCTCTTTCTCTCTCTCTCTCTATCTCTCAATTCAGTCTCGGGTATGTGGCTCCGAGTCAAAGGGTATCTATGGTCTAATCTGGGAACCAACTTATACCTACTGCTCCAAGTAGCTCGTATTAGCGATGACGAGATGACCGCTCGGTTGTACCTAGGGTATAACCCCTTCGATGGTAAACTGGCTGTATACCAGGGTAATAAGACCCATGATGGTGTACTATTGTGGCGGCCAAAGATTCAAAGGTACAGCATCTAATATTGGAGGTACTACTGAACATACATACTACACTTCAGAGAGACAAAAATGGCTGGATACATAATGCAGCGCCATGGCATTTTTTACCACTCTGCCATGAAACAAGACTACGATACATGACAACCTGCCGTATGACATACTTGAGATGCCCCATGACAAACTGTCAAAAGTCGTGGACACCGAGATTCCATACAAGGTCAACCTAAGTGACAGACTGGAATCACAGCACAATAACTCAGGTTGGCGGCAATTATACGCGCGCCCCCACTTTTGGATGATTTTTTTGTAGGGATGCTAACGATATTTCGATACTTGTACTTCTGCACTAATATCGAGTTTTTTTATCTTAGATACTTTTTGAGCGATTTCAAGCTGGTATCGATACTTATGTAGGGGTATCGGTATCGAAAATAATTATATAATTATTGAGGGGTGTAATCATTCTCTGTAAGAACCAAACGCGCCTATTTGGCCAAAAAATATCGAGTTGGTACCGGTATCGATATTTTCATTTTCGCATCTCTACCCAAACTTCACAGCCGTCAAATCATCCATAAATCATCCCAAGGTCAAATTTTCTGGGAACCATTTATATATAGGAAGTCCTCAGAGATATTGTGCTGGTTGTTTACTGTGCTTTGCTGGAATGGGCTCCAGGAGAACCTCGACATATTTCGAATGGTTTCGCCTGGTACATTGATGGCTCAAAAAATGCATTAAGTACAGGAGAACACAGGGGAGCATAGTTCAATGCATCTCAAGGTTTGCAAAGGACGGGACTCTGTTTGATCCCTCTGACAGGGGGTGCAGGATAATCCTTAAGGTTGAGCGGCAACTATTAAGGCAACTGAACCCTAACCTCCTCACTACGAAACATTTTAAACTTCACCTTCATTCCAAGGAAGAGTGGAGATGGCGGGTAAAACTCTTTTAAGGCAAAAGGTGCCTTGTCTAGTACACAGATGGATCTTGCAAGTTAATCTGGCTGTGGGGTCTACAGCAGGTCTCCCATGACGGAGTTCTGGGCTAGCCTTGGACAATACTGCATAGTCTTTCATTATGTTCTACAAAAGGAATTCATTAAGAAGCAATGAAGGTCCCACCAGGTAGTACAACAACCAATACCTCTATTATTTGCTAGCAGATGATTTATTTGTTTATCACTACCAAGTGAATAACACAAAATCTTAAATGAACTATTTGGGATGTCAGGTCCCAGATTAGACTATGTGCCAGTAGGATCAGATTGGACGATTTGCTATAAGTTCGGTTACTTTCAAACCATTCATTCTTGTTCTTGACAAGAGGTTCTCGACGACTGTGTACAACCAACATTAGACGCAAGTCGATAGATCAAGGTTGATCAACACCCATGTTTTTAGGTGCTTTCCAGGAATATAAGAACAAGCAAAAACTTGTGTGAGGATGAAGCACATATATTTCGTAACTTTGTAGAGCAAAGCTGTATAGTGCACATGAATATTGTTCTCTTGACTTTTCATTATAGCTACATATATCTGCCGAATATGAATGAATGTATTATTGATAAGCCATACTGCTACTGGTTCGAAGTATTTGTCAGAAATGTGAAGGAATATAGATATGCTTAGTTCTTACCTTGAGTCCTTTGGCTCTGTTGATTGCTCTTAAAGGGCGCAGCACCCGTAGAACACGAAGTATCTTTACCACAGACATAGCCCCTTGACTGAAAAGAACCAGCATGTTAGTTGTGAGAAAAACAAGAATTTAGTGCTCTAAATTAGATTCTAGATTTAATATGAATATTTCCTTCCCAATATGCTGAAAAATGTACTGTGGACTACTAATTCACTCCAGACTAAGTGCAAGAACTCAACTAGATTCTGAATTTGATATACTGTGGAGTTGCCTTTGCACTACACTTACACTAACTCAGTCAGACTTACTGCGTAAACTCAACTAGACAGTGAATTTGACAAAATATAAAGGTGCTTTCACATTATGCTAAAAACTGCACTATTCATTCGCTGCCTTAAGCTATAGAGTCAGCATAATGTACAGAAGCTTTCAAACCATGCTAAACTTAGTGCGAGAGCTGAACTAGACTCTGATTTTGACGTACTGTAGAGGCAACTCCACACTGTGCTAAAAATATACCGACTGACTTAGACTCCGAATTGAGCATAATGTAAAGTTGCTTTCGCAGTATGCTAATCTCAAAACATGTACTCAACTAGACTCTGAATTTGATATGCTATAAAGCTATCGTCACACTATGCAAAATACTACATTATGGACTGGCTGACTTGGAGTCTAAATTTAGCATAATCTAAAGATGCTATCACACTATGCCAAAGTTACTGCACAAGCTCAACCACACTCTGAATTTGACATAATATAATATATATTTATGTAATATATATAAGGGGGCTTTCACATTACGCTAAAAACTGCAACATCAACTAGCTGCCTTAAACTATGAATTCAGCAGAATGAACAGAAGCTTCCACATTATGCTAAACAGAGTGGGAGAACTCAACCAGGCTCTGATTTTGATATATTGTAGAGACACCTTCATACTATGCTAAGACTTGCATTATGCACTAGCTGCCTTAGCATTCGAATTTAGCATGCTAAACTCAGTGCACGAACTCAAGTGCTAAAACCGGCATTATATTCTAGCTGACTTCGAATCCGAACTAGATGTAATGTAAAGGTGCTTTCTAAGTATGGTAAGGTCAGTGCTTGTACTCAACTGTGACCATGAATTTGACATACTGTAAAACTACCTTCGCACTGTGCTAAAACCTGCATTATGTCCGTATTACATTCAGAATTTAGCATAATGTACAGGTGGACGTACTGAAAGGTGCCTTCACATTATGCAAATAATTAGGTGACTCAGATTCTGATTTTTAGCATAATTAAAAAATGTATTCATACTATGCTGAACTCAGTGCACGAACTCAACTAGACCCTGAATTTGGTATACTGTTAAGGTGCCCTCGCACTATGCTGAATTTAGTGGACCAAACGGTTGAATTAGGTGTCGACTTGTATGCTAAATTTATATACAGGGTGGGGCATATTAATCAAGTGTTTTTGAAATAGTCAAAAAATTATTAGTTTTTACTCTAAAAAAAATTATTGGTAGTAGAACACAGCTGATAATAAACCATTTTGAAATATCTAAGTGCAAAAATTACATCTGGCATATGATGCAGCCGTTCACGAAAATTGCACTCCACTGTTTCGAGCATGTCTCTGTTGATTTTTGAGAGATTCCATGGCGAATTGCTTCCTTCTCTGCGTCTAACGTACGGGGCTTGGCGCTTTAAACACGTGACTTGAGTTACCCCCATAGAAAAAAATCACAAATTGATAAGTCAGGAGACCGAGGAGGTCATGAAATGCCACCAAACCTCGAAATTGAACGATTTGGAAACAGGTGGCGAAGAACAGCTATGGATGCTCTGGCGGTGTGTGCCGTGGCCCCATCTTGCTGGAACCACAAATCTTTGATATTCACACCTCTTCTTTGCAAGTCAGGTATGAAAAAGGTATTCACCATATGAATGTAACGTTCAGATGTTACTGTAGTGGTGACCCCATTTTCTCCAAAAAAATATGGGCCAATGATGCCACGCTATAATTCACGCGTTGTTCTAGCGTCTGCCGCTCGATGATGGCAAGTGGCAAGTAAGAAAGTGAAATGGTTTGAGTCAAGGAATGGATTGTAATAAACCGCGCGCTCCTCCCTTTTCTAATATATGAGTACTACTCAAACCAAAAACACTTGGTTTTTGTGCCTCACCCTGTATAATATTTTATATGAAGCAGTTCCATAATAATATCTAAAGCGATGTAGTTACCTTAGAGCCAAAATTCTACACTACTTTAGCGTAAATGTATATTAAGCCGTGTCTTGTCCAGTGGATCAATTAAAATTTGAATGCATTATTGTTAGACTAGTTGTATATCTTACCTGTTAAATATAGACACTAATGAAACACAAACAACCAACAGATCCAACATGTTGAAGGCCGAACGTAAAAAGGCACCATCGTGGAGAATGCATCCATAGGAGATAGTCTTCAACACTAGTTCTATCGAAAATACTATAGTAAAAAAAACATCAAAATTTGAAAGCACCTGAAACAAAAATTTGAAACAGTTACCTATATTTGGAATCTAACACACATTTGAGAGGCACAAAGAAATATACTTCAACAGTCAGATGCCTCAAAGACTCCAGGAACAATTATTTGAGCTTTCAATTTTTACATATTCACTTTTCTAGTCTAGGACCTATGTAGGTTTTTTGAGACACCTTATTGCGGCGAGATATAGGTACCACGTAAAGATTGAGCACCTTACCTTATTTGTTTCAGAATCTGAATCTATAGGATCCTCAACAGCCAGTAATGCTGAAGACACCATGATGCAGACGAGTATTATATTGCCAAAGTAACTGTGATTGCATAACCAATGGCAGAAAACACGGAATCTAAAAAATAGAATTATTATAACAAAACGATGGTTATAGGCTTCTCAGAGGATCAATGGAAGAATCAGGGTTCACTCTTAGAAATATCTAATTTATGTTGATGCAAAGTCAGAATCATTGATTTTTTGTCGAAGATATAACTGTATATCAACCATTCATTGGGCGTGTGGGCTACAATTGTAGACCACGTTTATTTATGTATCCGACAACACTCGAATCTACCTCTAGAGCTGATGTCCGTTTCAGTACTTGTTGATGTTTCCAACTTAACGTTCACTTGAGCAACTATGTTCCTAGTGAGTAATCAAAAATTATTAGCCCAAAAATACGACTAGGTTACTGTTGCACTTGACATATCGAAAGCCTTCGATAGAATGTGGCGTGAGGGACTTCTGGTCAAGCTTGCTGCTTATGGACTACCACCTCGCTTGCGCTAGTGGCTGAATAGGTTTTGAACGACGATCTCTGTTGTAGTCGAAGGCTGTTCATCAGACGTATTTTCAATAAACGCCGGTGTTCCTCGGGGATCTGTCCTATCCCCTACAGTGTTTCTACTGTACACCTAATATACAGCCTCGCAGATGACAGTCCAAAAATTTTATTTTATTTATTAGTTCATATCTAAATTTGTGTTACGTAGGCCTTATAAAAACATTGCTGCAATTTGGGTACCTATTTATTATATAAATTTCGTTTAAAACAACAATAACAGATCAAGGCATATTGCATAATGTATTTGTAATTAAGCATATTTCGTTTTCCTCGTATTTTTGAATAGCCTTATTTTCTATCAGTCTGGTATATCTGAATTCAAAATAAAATTCTGCAAGCCTTGCGATTTTTCAAAATCAACTACGTTTTTTCACACCTTGGTAAACCTTGCATCGACATAACTTTGACAGTTCTAAGGATACACTTAAGACATTTCAATGAAACGTGATTTGAACCTTGTATACGTATTTTGTGTTGGCGGCCTAAGAGAACAACTCGCTGGAACGAAAAACGGATATCAAATACAGACATCTACGTCACATATATTGTATAATGTTTGTGTTTGTAGCTGGGAGAATAGTGTCAACAACTCCTTCCTAAATACTTACTAATACGAGTTCAACAATCCACATATTATATAAAACTTGTTATTTGAAGTTTGCAGACAAGGTATATGTTTCGGACTTCCATTGTCTATACAATTATTGTGAGCATATGAATGAAATAAGGAGAGAAGCTATCTTAGTAGCAGATCCGAATATAAGACGACCTTCACCGAACTGGTTAATGGATGAAAAGCATTTTATATTAAATTTAATATAAAAAACATATCGCGAGTGGGTTGGCTGAAAAATTCCAGTCCAGGATATGATTAATTAAATATTGAAAAATTAATTTCTTTAAACATTTCACTGGTTTGGTTAATAGACAAATCACATACCAATCGAAAGCATGAAGCCCATAGAATATACAAACGTTAGGTTGACTACGTTTTTCCCGTCCCAACTACAGGGTAGGCAGGTATAAACAGGTAAGTCAATAATAGTAATTTGCACCGGTGTGGTTAATGCATGAAACTTATTACAGAATAAACATAATTTCATTGCAAACACGTCGATATAGGGTTGTCTGCAAAAAATCGGTCTGGAATTCCGGTTGTCGATTTTTAAAGATCAAAATATTGCTTTATTCGTTTTAGTTTTTTGATGACTTTTGCTTTTTTGGTTTTTATTTACGCAACTGATAGAATCAACACAATTTTTGAGATAAGTATTATAATATGTATCACTATCACTTTTTGATTTAAAAAATATGAATATATTTTAGTATCACATGCAATATATACACACATATGCAAGTTATTTATTAATGAAAAAAGTATAACATTCATATATTTTGATTTTATGAATGTTACACACTTCATATATCTTTTATTACTTAATAGCTTAATAATTTAATTTAATATTAATAAATTATTAGTGCTCCAAAATATTGCACATCTTTTACGAGTGTATCGCTATCCTTTTCAATTTCACGGACACATGACATGCGCACTCTCTTTCATTCAATGGCCGAGCTACACGCAGCTGCTATGCTGCGTCCTTTGTTAATACACGGGATAGTTCGCTCGGACCTCTCTGGTGCACGTATTCACTGGCAGCAATATTTTGATCTTTAAAATTCGACAACCGGAATTCCAGACTGATTTTTTGCAGACAACCCTATATCGACGTGTTGGCAATAAAATTATCTTTATTTTGATATGAGTTTCATGCATTAACCACATCGGTGCAAATTACTATTATTGATGTACCTGTTTATACCTGCCTACCCTATAGTTGGGACGGGAAAAACGTAGCCAACCTAACATTTGCATATTCTATGGGCTTCATACTTTCGGTTGGTATGTGATTTGTCTATTAACCAAACCAGTGAAATGTTTAAAAAAATTAATTTTTCAATATTTAATTAATCATATCCTGGACTGAAATTTTTCAGCCGACCCACTCGCGATATGTTTTTTAACGTATTAAATTTAATATAAAATGCTTTTGATCCATTTCCATTTCGGTGAAGGTCGTCTTATATTCGGATCTTAGACTATCTGGTGACCAGAACCACCAGTGTATAGGCCAACAAGTGGGCCCTTATGCCCCTCTCCTTACCCTAGTTCCCAAGTCCAGTCCTCATCGTGAAGGTGAGGATGACCTTGGGTCCTGCCTCAGCCAATCCTCAGATTCAAGAACCACTGAACCTAGGATTGGCTGCCTGTGATACCCAAAGGCTTCACAACGACATAGGATATGTACTCCTCGCCACAGCGTGTACACTTCGGGTCGCTTGCAACCCCTATCACACAAAAGTGACGTTTTAAGCTGTTATGGTGAGATAGCAGATGAACAAGTAACCTTAGCGGCTTCTATTCAGTGAGAGACAGAACTGCCCCACTTGGCTAGAAGTCCTAAAATAAGTTCCTTAGCTTGATAGAGATACCCAGGGATTCCTCTCCATCTCGTATGATGTTGATTTTGCAACCACACATCTGTTTTCTTTCTAATGGTATCTGCTTCCAGCCCCTCAGCTGGCTCAGGACACGACACAGTGTGATCCAGACAGGTCCTTTTTCTCAAAAGGCTTGTAGGATACTCCACCTTGAATTTATAGTTGAAGCAATATGTAATTATTAAATTATATCGCTCCTCATATGTAGGACAGGGAAATCTTACAAAAGCAATTAACACATTTGCGATACCGGTCCTCACATACTCCCTCAGCATCATCAAGGAGGGAGGGGGATTATAGATATACAGTCACTTCACACAAGACAAATAAAAACGCTCAGAGACTTTTCCAAAGCAAACAGACGAACTTGCATAGGTCGATAGTAAAAGCAGACAGAAACTATACTCCACTCAACCTATCCTGCACAGATCACCCAGCAGACGCACATAATCACATAGAATTACAACAAGAAAAAATAAACACCTAGTCACAAAAAGCACTCCATAGCAAGCACAGATATCGCGTGACACAAGAGCACATTAATGAAAAACAATCATACACCTGGCTGCAGGATGGCCAACTCTTTCCAGAAACTGAGGGTTTTATGCTTGCTGTCCAGGACCAAGTGATTGCGACAAGGAACTACATGAAATACATAACTAAAGATACATCCGACGACAATTGTAGGAAGTGCCACCAACAAAAGGAAACAACAGACCACATAACAAGCGCATGCAAAACTCTCGCTGGAACCGAGTACACAGCTAGACATAACTCTGCAGCCAAGGTCATTCACCAAGTACTCCCTTTGGAGTTCCGAGAGGATAACGGAGTGTCCCCTGCTAGGATTCACAATGGACCAACTCATTTTGATCACAAATTTTCAATTGATCTGCTATCTCCAACTGTTCGCCTGAAGACGATGGAGGATAGCAGATTAATCGAAACGTAAAGCTCAAATTTGTAGAAACAATGGAAGTCCAAAATAGACCCTTACCAGCCTATCACATAAAGTTTGTCAATTTAGGTAAAATACTGTGATTTTACTATTGCCACAAACACAAACATTAGTGATTGTGAATCAATGACATTGTTTGATACCTCGAACTTCAGTAAAGTTTCAAATATACAGTACCTAAACACATGAACATGTCAACTCATTAATTGAAATATATCATAAATTGAAAGAAGGTTTTAGAATATGACTTATTACAAATTATTGAAAAGTAAAATTATATCTGTCGCTTCCAATGACTGACTACTGAGTGTACTGAGACTGATTACTGTGCATCGACTAAGGTACAACTGAAAAGCTGCATATTAACAATAGAATGCCTGAGTGGGGGCGGGTTAGAATATCTCCCATCGTATATCCTGCGTGTCGTAAAAGGCGACTAAAAGGAACACCGAACTACTGTCGGTATAAGCAGTAACCTCTTCTCAACCAACAGCTTCGGGTGGATGAGTTGAGAAGAGTCAGGACACCTTCTTGTCCTTGGGGTGAGGAATTGCCCCTAAAGGCGGATGAACCAGTAGACACCATCTGGTCAACGGCATGAGGATGCAGAAAGCAAATGGGAGACTACTGGATTGAAGATCTTAAAGATATTCCAAGAGAAACTCGCAAAATGTGTAAATGCATTTTACGAGCTCACAACATGTCTGTTAAGACACTGTGACTATGATGATGATATTGTTCAACGGGTAGTATAACAAAACCAAAACCTGTATATTGAATCATGAATTACAGAAAAAATGCAGTTTCTAGAAAAGTGCTATTTTAGTCACGATTGAGTCTTGATTCACCTCACTGTCATACAGGGAGCTAACATGGTCACTAAACTAATGGTACTACAGGTTTAATGCGGGAACTACGTGGAGGATAGGGTCGCACTACAAAACAAAAAGTGCGTATCCACACTACTGTGCCATAAAATGAAAAATGGTTGCTAGTGCAATACACATCAGGGTTCCTTGGATAAATTTAGTTAGTACCGCGCAAAAGATGTTTTCAATTAACTATTCAATGGACTAGGTTAAATACAGAGCGTTATATCACGAATCTATAATAAATTTTGTTTTTATATTTTTCGTTAAACAGTTATATTAGAACAAAAAGGACTATTTTGTAGATAAAACAATATAGTATATATGGCGTATATCTCTTACGTTTATTTGATAATCTGTAAACAAACCTACAATATGGCTAATGTGATTTGAATAAGTTCAAACATATTATGAGATGTCTCTGTACAGGAAGCGCCACTAATAAAGATTTCGTCGAAAAATTATCGCATATTAACAGACAGACAAAATCGTAAATAACTATTCCAGCTGCCGATGGCGTGATCGCATCCAACTCTTACCAGTCGCTGGACTAGGGGTGTAAAAACTGTAAGCAATAAACCGCGCAACCGGAAGGCAGTTAATAACGTCACGTAATCTTTCGATTATTATATATGAAGTTTCTCTATTGAAGATATGTTTATATTATTATCATGACATTATACAGGGTGTTAGTTAAGTATGTTAACAAACTTTAACCACGAATAGTACTCCGAAAAATAGAAAGAAAATGTCATATGAATATGGGTCCGGAAATTCTTCCTAAGGGAGCTACGCTCCTTTGCATGGGGCACCCTGAAGACGGTTTTCTCTCGATATTGTCGAAACCATTAATAACAAAATTACGAAATTAGGTACGATGGGTAAACTTTTGACGCTGAATCTGATTCTGAATTCAGATTTTCATAATTTAAATCAGAGGCGTATCATACGGGAGGAGTTAAGTTAAAAATAACCCCATTTTCTAAATGGTAATTTTTTGACATTTTGATTTTAGAATACGGTATTTCAGAGATTTCTACGTAAAAATGGTTTCTTGGTACATCCCGATAGGGCTAACCGTTTTCGAGAAAAATGCAAAATATTGAATCGATGCAATAAATAAATGCATTTTTCTCGAAAAAGGTTAGCCCTATCTAGATACATCTAGATGTACCAAGAGACCATTTTTACGTAGAAATCTCTGAACTACCATATTCTATAATCAAAATGTCAAAAAATTACCATTTAGAAAATGGGGTTATCTTTACCCTTAACTCCTCCCGTATGATACGCCTCTGATTAAAATTATGAAAATCTGAATTCAGAATCAGATTCAGCGTCAAAAGTTGACCCATCGTACCTAATTTCGTAATTTTGTTATGAATGGTTTCGAGAATATCGAGGGAAAACCGTCTTCAGGGTGCCCCATGCAAAGAAGCGTAGCTCCCTTAGGAAGCATTTCCGGACCCATGTTCATATGACATTTTTTTTCTATTTTTCGGCGTACTATTCGTGGTTAAAGTTTGTGAACATACTTTATTAACACCCTGTATATATCGTGCCACTTTGACGAATTTTGAAATTAAATAAATATCTTGAATTATTGATTAATCAATCAGGAAACTAGCATGTTATGTATCTTGTTGATGAATCGAGAAATCAATAATCAATACGAACCCTGTATCAATTATATTCGTAAAACGTACCGAAAGGTTAAAAACAATTACATTAATTTTTTTTCCTTAAAATAGTGTACAAACGTTTGCCTGCGTCTTTGCGGGTTTTTTAGAGAATTTTGCTTTTCGTTACAGCACTTCGTTGGAAACATTTTATTCCAAAAGGATAATCAATTGAGTAAACATCTCCCATCTAAACGTATGCTAGTATGAAACAAAAACAAAGCTATTTTGAACCTACTAGGACAGCATTTTAGAGTAAACATAGCATAGTGAAATCTAGCAGAGGGAACTATAGGGTGTCTTTCCTTTGCACGTGATATCCCTAACGAAAAATGGTTCAAGCAAGAAGACTCGTAATTCTGAAAGTATTATAGGATCTATCATACTTTGCATTCATAAATTTTTTTTACTTCAACCCTTAAAACTTACCCCCAACTTTTCTTTCAAATAGCACTCCATAGAATTTCCTACATAAATGATATCCTCATTTTATTTAAAATCTTGTAATACCTTTGATGTTATACGCAAATTTATTTTTTTCATAGTCATACTATAAATAAAATAACAATTTGTTTGACGCCTAATATTTTTGCAAAAAAAAACTGATAAAAACAGAAAAAGGTGGTTTTTAAGAGTATTCCATGACCTACCATACCATGCTTTCGAAAAAAATGTCTTTTTTGATCCTTTTTTATTACGAAAATATTATGCCTCAAACGAATCCTTATTTTATTTATCTTCTGCTCATTACTTTACAAAAAAATGGTTTGTGTATGAAATCAAAGGCACTACAAGGTTTTACCTAAAATAGTGACTTCATCGATGTAGGAACAGTTGTAGGATGCTATTTAAAAAAAGGTGGGGGTGAGCTTTAGGGGTTGAAGTAAAAAAGTTTTTCAAAAGCATAGTGAAACAGTTCCTTCAGTGCCCTTGAAGACAAATGTTTATTTTATTTACCTTATGCTTATGACTACGAAAAATATAGGTATGTGTATAAAATCAAAGGTACTACAAGATTTTAAATTAAATAAGCACTTAATTTGTATGGCAAGAACTATTGGGCAGCTTTTTTTAAAAAAAAGTTGAGGGTGGGCTGAAGTACAAACAATTTTTTTGAATGCATGGTATGATAGACCCTATAGTACCTTCACAATTACAGCTCAGTTCTTGCTTAAACTATTTTTCGTGAGAAAAATATCACACGTCAAGTTAATTCAAAGACTGTGTAATGCTTAAAATGGGTTTCAATAATCGAAAAAGTTTATAGATTGAAGTTTAGTTGACACGTAATCAATAGAAGTGAAAGCGATTTTAGTAATAATGTTCTGGGGGGTTCTTGAACTTGGCCAATAATTGGATAAACTATTAAATATTGCATAAAAAGGATTATGATTTATTTTAATGGATATTTCAATCATTTTTTGGAAACTAAACATAAAATGTATGAGACTCGACAATTTTTGAGTCTCCTGATGTATCTTATTCAATAATCAACCATTTAGAAACTTTCATATATATCCTTATTCGTTGCTATTTATCTCGTTTTGCTGATTAATGAGAAAGTAATAAGGATAATATAATAATAATATTTATTCGCAATAAGGTAGTTCTGATTTGTCATCACGCTAGCATACAATTAGAATTTTGCGCATGAACGTTGTGAAGTACATGTATACAAGAAATTAATAACAATACAATCCATCGTGTCAGAACCAGGGTTTGGTAGGGTGAAGCTTCAATTATACATTTTAGTTTGTTGACCAACAATAAGCCAGGCTTCAACACATAGTTTTTGTATATTGTATTGTAAAAGATTGTAACTCCGTTTAATGTAGGTAATAGTTTATGTACAACTTGGCACTTGTATATAAAAAACGTTAATAGCTTACAAAATATATACTTATTCGTAGGACATTTCTTGATAATATTCAAGTCTTTGAGGTGGTCAAGTTTGGAAAAAAATATCGTATTCGAAAAAATGGCATTAATATTTTTCCATGTGGAAATCTTTTTGAATATCCTAGTCACTTTTCCACAAGCATTACCACTTTCATTTTTAACATCAGTTAAACTGTTCTTCATTTAAACAATTTTATTGAAACCGCTTAACGCTTAGCAATACTAGCAAATTAACAAATTGTGGATTTAACTTCGATAAAAAAATATACAACCTTGGACAAAGACCTGTGAAGCTTATGATTCCAGATGCTGTACTTGAAATAACAGTAACCTTTGATCACCCTGTGTCTCAAAAAACCATGCCGTTAAATGTTGCTATACTATTGACAACCTTCTTGTATACTTCAATTTACAAATATATCGAATCTCTGATAAACTACTGAGAAATAGCGCTTCTCTTTTGAAAATTGTTCAACTGCAACATGTGAAACTACATCTTATTTCGAATAAATATTTGTATTAATAATCTGCTAGTACCTACTTTAAACGAGTAAATGTAAAATCTGGATTATGTAACGTTCTATGATTGTGTAATGTTATCACTTCAAATCAACATACAAATGCAGGTTAATAATTCTGTGCATCTGTTTTTGCAGCATGAATTAATACTCATTCTTTAGAAGACTCCAATAAGACTACATAATGATCTTATATCGATGCTTATTGAGACACGAACATAAACATTATTATTTCTAATGAACGCACGTATCTTAACAACCATTCATAACATCATTCCGTATAGTTTTTCTAGTACACTATTATGCTCTATAGAGAACTCTCAAATTAAATTATGTTCACAATACATTGATATATTACAGTTGTGTTGGATGTACATGTACACCTGTATCTTAACTAACAATATCTATCATGAGTTATGAATGAACGGGGAAGAAGCTAAGCTAGTGGTCTTATCCTCCTTATGTCTTCCAGTTCTGAAGTTCTAGATCCCCAAAACGGTCTGCGTTTATAGCCTGGAGACCTCGAATGAGCGAATGAATAACAGAGAGGCTTTTTGGTGATAAGAGCCACCAGTGTATAGGCCTACAAGCGGACCCTTTTGCACCTTTTGTTACCCTAGTTCCCAAGTCGAGCCCTTATCCCAAAAGGTGACGATGGCCTTGGGCTCTGCCCATCTCATGTCTTCAGGTTCAAGGACTCTCGAATCTAGTATAGTATGTCTATTGAGAGATCTTCAAACCACATGGTATGTTTGCCTAGGACAACTGGAGAGTGGATCCAGAATCAACACTCTCTGAGATGGAACAATATCTCTGGTCATCTCCGTCAAGCTCGGGAACTATCAGCAGGGCCTGCAGAGAGAATAGGACGATTTTGTCTCTCTCTGGATAGGAGTAACTTGAGATTGCTAGTAGGCCTACTAATGGGTCACAACACCTTCAGGCGTCACTTGTTCGTGATGAGGGTGGTCAACGACCCAATGTGCACGTGGTGTGGTGAAGAGGAAGAATCCTCGGCACACATCTTGTGTCGCTGCGAAACCCTGGGTTATCACAGGCAGACTGTGCTAGGCGCAAGAACCTTGGAACCAATAGATATAAAACGGATAGGACCTAAGAATGTACTTGCCTTTGCCAAAAGGGCAGGTCTTAGGAATTAGCGCGGATAGAGGCGCAAAAGGGCCCATCGTGTGGCCTACGCACCAGCCACATTCCGTGCTGGATAGCCTCTGGTCCTTATTCATTCATTAATTGCCTAGGACTCTTCCTCCTTACCACAGCGTGCACATGTCCCATCGCTTGCCACCCTCATCACATACAAGTGACGTCTGAAGGTGTTGTGGCCAGATAGCAGGCCCACAAGCAACCTTAGCCGGCTTCTGTCTAGAGAAAGACAGAATCGCACCATCTTGGCTAGACTGAGCCTTGATGAACACCTACAGGCACTCAATGCTGCCTGGCTGTCAGAGCAGATGGTAATCCTCCTCCTACCTCCCTAGTTTCGTGAATACGAAAAGCACTAGTTGAAATCGCATATATTTCTGCTTGGAATACCAAGATGTATCCTCCAAGGGAGAGGGAGAGCTTTGTCTTCGCCCACAGACCCCAGTGCTGGAGCATTCACCAGTAAGTCAGTCGTCAGAATACCAAACTGACCGTCTGGCACTTGTAGGATATTTCACCATAATATTTGGAAGAAATTATATCACTTCTCATATGAGGATAGGGTCATTCTTTTGTAGTACCGAGAGGATCACAGTGTGTTCCCAGCCAGGACTCCCAAAGAACCAACAGCAAGTTCGCAGCCAATTCTACTGTAGACTTTCAAGGAAGTACTCCGACCAGAACCATAAGCGTGAACTCGAGAATGGCAGAGGTCAAATTTCAACATCGAGATGTAAAAAGCATCCTCCAAAAACTGAACACCAATAAAGCTACTGGTCCTGACCAAATTCCAGCCATTGTCCTTAAACGCTGTGCCGCTGAGCTTGAACCTATTCTTTGCAAGCTCTTCAAACTTTCGTATCAACGAGGCGTGTTTTCCGCTTCGTGGAAGATTGGCTGCGTACAACCCATCCCTAAGAAAGACAAAAAAACTGATCCCACCAATTATAGACCTGTGGCTCTTCTCAGTATCATATCTAAGGTTATGGAGACTGTCATTAACACACAGCTCCTGAAATACCTGGACAACAATAACATCATAAATGATCGCCAGTATGGCTTCCGTAAGCACAGGTCTACAGGTGACCTCCTTGCCTACGTCACTCACTTGTGGAACAGAGCAATAGACAATCATGGCGAATCCCGTGTTGTTGCACTTAATATATCGAAAGCTTTCGACAGAGTAGTATGGCATGACGGACTTCTGGTCAAGCTTGCTGCTTATGGACTACCACCTGGCCTGCGCCAGTGGCTGAATTGCTTTTTGAACGAACGATCTCTGTTTGTTGTAGTCGAGGGCTGTTCATCAGATGTATTTTCAATAAAAGCCAGTGTTCCTCAGGGATCTGTCCTATCACCTACACTCTTTCTGCTGTACATCAACGAGCTGCTGGAAATAACATCCAATCCAATCTACAGCTTCGTAGATGACAGTACATTAGTGTCGTGCATAGAACCAGGCAAGCCACTATCATCCCAGGAGACGGTAAGTCGGTGACAGCAGCATTCCTCACAGATCAACGCAGATATCAAAACAATTGTCGAGTGGGGATTAGCAAATAAAGTACAGTTCAACGGACAAAAAACTCAGGCAACACCACTTACAAAGAAGTCTCACGATGGCTTACCAACCGTGAAATGGAGGGTCACCCCATAGTGGAATCACCTTCCGTCAAGCTTTTGGGAATAAACATCAACAATAACATGACCTGGCGCGACCACGTCGTCAGTATTGCTAAAACGGCATCCCAGAAGCTTGGAGCTTTGTTCCGCTGTAGGAAGTAGTATACACCAGAGCAACTGCTGCTGCTCTACAAGGCACAGATCCGACCATCGCTGGAGTATTGCTCCCATGTGTGGGGATGCGCTCCGAAGGACTCTCTAAAGCTTCTGGACACGATCCAGAAGAGAGCGATTAGACTAGTCGATACGCCTAACCGCACAAAGGACCTCCACGGCCTGGAATATCGAAGAAGGGTGGCTGACCTATCCCTGTTTTACAGATTCTATCACGGAAGATGTTCGAGTGAGCTCTCTCAGATAATAACACCACAGGCCATCCGAACCAGGAACACTATAGAAGCTCTGCGAGCTCATCCTTACCAGGTCGAGGTCCTTACTCACCGAACCAGTCTCCTCCACCATTCCTTCTTTTGGAGAACTTCGACGCTGTGAAATCAGCTGCCGGGGAGTTTGTTTCCCGACGGCTACAGCCTGCAGCGTTTCAAATCTAACGTGAACCGATACTTGTCCTCTCGCAGCGCTTCTACAGCGCCATAGGCTTTTCAGCCGTTGCGGGAGGCCGACCATAAAAAAAACCGGCTCTACAGTTGGAACGTAGACGTCCTTACCTCGCCATGAACTACTAATTTTTGGCAAGCCTGTAGGCTAGATCTAGTAGTACTACCACTAGCAGGGAAATTATACAAACCTCAAGGCTGGGTGACATTGTATTCAGATGGCTTCAGGAATAAAAGTATAGTAGACCCTACTTGAAATAACATTCAATCAAGATTATGTTAATTTTTTGCTAGCGGTAAGATCAACATCCTCGCATCATTGCGAGCGTCATAGAAAGTTTTGAATGGAGGTACTAATTCAACTTTCGTTCTTCTAAACTTTAGAAAAACGACAAACAGATGCACATGCTCACATATTGAAAAAAGGTAGGAACCCTGTTTGATAAAATACATAAGGCACCAATGTCTACCACATTTCACCTGTTTGTAGGAGAAAATATGAAGAAAGATGAAGCTGGAGGAATTGGCAAAGTCTGAGTGTTTTGTTTAACTTGAGACATGCGTCTCGGTCGTGCTGAATCTTCGTTGCCTGTCTCAACATCATCTCCATCTGCAAGGTATATATAACGCTTATATAACTAAGGACACAGCTGTGGAAGATATCTCTCCTCTTTATTTTATATCTTGGACCTCATTTGTCCTCATTTTCCGCATAAGAACAGTTGCTAGGAAAAATGGACATTTGTGTAATATTTTATACAGCGTAACTGACCACTGAGGGTGATTGGTAATTCGATACATAATTTGGGGAGGGGGTAGTAGAGGTGGTGAACCAACAAATTGACTACCATACCATGTCCTAGTAGCTTCCGAAATTGAATTTTAGAGATTTTCATTAAAATGCGGACCTCCAAAAGAAAATCCCAATGGAACCCAATTTTTGTTGTAGGATTTTGGAATTTTTTATATTAGTCCTTAGAAAATATAGTATTACATCATTGTCGAGTAACATAAAGTCATCTATCAGCATTTTTGTGAGATAGTGTCAAAATCAGCATGTGTTGAAAAGTGAATTCAAGAAACGTTACAAAAAATGAATTAACTGTAAAAAACCATCGAATGATTAACCGTGCACTTTCCGGTTAAAGCATGCCATCTTTCTAGTTATCCATTGGTAGGGATTCATCAAGCCAAGTAACTTGAGTTTTTTCTTAAATACTTGACTTGAAAGCTCAAGCTTTTGAAAATTTGATATTTGACTTGACTTGATTTTCGATCTGAGCTACTTGACTTGATATCAAACTACTTGATATTACTTGATATCGATCTGTAAAGCAGCCACCTGATGACTTTAAAACTTTAAAGTCAACCGACACAGAATCGTCGTTAATTGAACGAATTTGCCAGTACCTTAATGTTTTTAAGAGTATTTCCATCATTTTTGCATTAATATGCTGCTCGATAGACCAAATTCGTGGGCTATGGAACTTGACAATAAACCTGATCGAGACGAAACCGATGAACAGATTATAAATAGTATTCAAGCGGCAAGCGACAGTACTGAAGATATTTTTGAATGGTGGAAAAGACACGAATGTATTTCTCCAAACCTTGTCGCAATGGCCAAAGGCTCTTTGGCAACGCCAGCTTCTTCAGCTCCAGTTGAAAGGCAGTTCTCTAGCTGCCTTAACTGTTACCAAAACAAAAAATCGATTAGGTGATAACTCCGTTAGAAGCCCTATGTGTCTCAAATCATGGATGGCAAATGAGGATATTAATTTTTTTACTTCTGTCTCATCGGCGTCGATTGCTCTGGTCATTAGCTTCGTGTTCTGTGTAGACTTTGTTACTGTTTCCGGCGCCACTCTAGGAACGACACTGTTAATTAGAAGCCAACAGTGAAGGCTCAGGTGAGGATTCTTCGCTGAGCTTTTTTTATGGATATTTATTTTTGATTGAAAAAATTAGAAATAAACTTCCGCCTCTAACGAGAATCAAATCCGGCACCTTCGGGTCACGAGCCATCGACTCTATATAACCACTGAGCCAACCCATCCCCATTTGAGTTTATTGTTTTTCTATGTATTATTGTCAGAATTCATAATATTTCGTATTTTTATTTCATATTATTACATTTATCATTCAAGTAAGTTACATCTTTATATACATACTGTAATTGCGTTTTGGCAGTGAATCAGATTAATATCAAAAAAGGATTATTTTTTCAATGAAAATCAAGTAGTTACCTTGAAAAGCTTGATTTTCGGGTTGCTTGATGTGTAACTACTTGACTTGGCTTGAATTTCTAAAACAAATACTTGACCTGACCTTGACTTGATATCAAGTCAAGTTAAGTCAAGTAGCTTGAAAATCAAGTCAAGTCGTGAATCTCTATCCATTGGTACCATAAACTTGCTGTAAATGTGGTTAACACGGGCAATAAGATTGCATTTATACTGTAAAAGCGTAATCAATATCCGAGGGTACAAAGTTTCAATAATAATCAATTCTTGTCATCGGGTTTCTAATTTTTGTTATGGGTACCTGAATAATGAATTATTACATCACGAGTAGTCATAAAAGATGGTCAACCAAAACTTCGATATGGGGCCTCAAAATTGTATAATTTTAAAAGAAAACTTCCAAGTTGGAATTTAAAATGGATTCAAGTAAGCAGAATATGCAACCCATGTTATAAAGTTTTTTGTATCCGTAGATCTTCAGTTATGTACGGACTAATCCTTCGGAAGAATCCTATTTAAAAATGTTGCATCTTTGACGTCCGCATGAAGCATAAATCAACAAAAATCTAATCTTCTGACAGGGTCGCCTTTCTGCAAAACGTGTACTGGCGTGTAATGGTATTGATTCCACAGCGTCGAAGTTCTCCAAAAGATGGAATGCTGGAGGAGACTGGTACGAGGAGTAAGGACCTTGACCTGGTAAGGATGAGCTCGCAGAGCTTCTCTAGTGTTCCTGGTTCGGACGGCCTTCGGTGTTATTATCTAGGAGAGCTCACTCGAACATCTTCCGTGATAGAATCTGTAAAACAGGGATAGGTCAGCCACCCTCCTTCGATGTTCCAGGCTGTGGAGGTCCTTTGTGAGGTTAGGCGTAACGAATAGTCTAATCGGTCTTTTCTGGATGGTGTCCAGAAGCTTTAGAGAGTGCTTGGGAACGCATCCCCACACATGGGAGCAATACTCCAGCGATGGTCGGATCTGTGCCTTGTAGAGCAGCAGCAGCTGCTCTGGTGTATAGAACTTCCTACAGCGGAACAAAACTCCAAGCTTCTGGGATACCGTTTTAGCAATACTGACGACGTGGTCGTGCCAGGACATGTTATTGTTGATGTTGATCCACAAAAGCTTGACGGAAGGTGATTCGACCATGAGGTGGCCCTCCATTTCCACGGCTGGTAAGCCATCGTGAGACTTCTTTGTAAGTGGGTTTTTTGTACCTTGAACTGTACTTTATTTGCTAATCCCCACTCGACAATTGTCTTGATATCTGCGTTGATGTGTGAGGCATGCTGCTGTCGCCGACGTACCGTCTCCTGGGATGATAGTGGCTTGCCTGGTTCCATGCACGACACTAATGTACTGTCATCTGCGAAGCTGTAGATTGGATTGAACGTTATTTCCAGTAGCTCGTTGATGTACAGCAGGAACAGTGTAGGCGATACGACAGATCCCTGAGGAACACCGGCGTTTATTGAAAATACGTCTAACGAACAGCCCTTGACTACAGCAAACAGGAATCGGTCGTTCAAAAAGCTGTTCAGCCACTGGTGCAGTCCAGGTGGTAGTCCATAAGCAGCAAGCTTGACCAGAAGTGCCTCATGCCAAACTCTGTCGAAAGCTTTCGATATGTCAAGTGCAACAACACAGGATTCGCCATGATTTTCTATTGCCCTGTTCCACAAGTGAATGACGTAGGCAAGGAGGTCACCTGTAGACCTGTGCTTACGGAAGCCGTACTGGCGATCATTTATGATGTTATTCTTCAGGTTCTACATGACTTAGGAACTCTCATTTGTACCAGAAATAAAATCTACGGATGCAGGATACTTCACAACATGGCTTGCATGTTCTGCTCGATTACCTAGTGACTTTTTAAAACTAATCCATTTTAAATTATAACTTAAATTTTTTATTTAAAAATATACAATCTTGAGATCCTATACCGAAGTTTTGGTTAAATGGTTATTTAGTAATGATTTTGCGACCCTTCTTGTAGATTTATTACTGCCTTTTTTTATTGGGTGATAGGGTCCAAATAAACACAACTTTAGCTCAAATTTGCCAATGTTTCGAAAATTATATTTTCATCTTCAGGGCTCTAAGGTACAGAAGAAAGGCAAATATATACATTTTTTTCAACATTATTGGTTGTTGTTGTTAATAAGAAGCATCAATGTAAACAATTGCATTATATATATATATATATACAACGAAATATTAAAGGTATTGCTGAAATGTAAAAACAAAAATATTTTAAAGTTAAACAACACAGAATTAGAAAGGAGAACAGTCAAAAACTTGTACAATAAATTAAAAGTAAAGATTCCTCACCATATAATCTAATTATTGGTCACTTATGCAGTTAATTAATAGTATTGATGAAAAAAAGCAAAAATATAGGACTAATAATTGTTATTGTTATGGTATTCAGGTACTCGGTAACAAAAATTAGAAACCCGATGACATGTTTTTCGCCAAACGCTCTATTTAAACTTTGTACTTTCGGAGATCCATCATGCCTAAATACAATCTTATTGCCTGTGTTTACCACATTTACCACAAGTTTAGGGTACCAATAGATAACTAGAAAGAAGGAAATGTTTTACTGCAATGTAGACGGTTAGTAATTCCGTGAGTTTGTAAGATTCATTTCTTTGTAACTTTTCAGCACGTGCAGATTTTGACAATATCTCGTGAGGTGTTTAATACGTCATCACTTTCTTTGAGCTGACCATGATGTACTAGCATATTTTCTAAAGACTAATTCCAAAAAGTCCAAGATCTGACAATATAACTTTGTTTTATTGGGGTTTTCGTTTGGAGGTCCGCATTTTAATGAAAATCTCTAAAACTCAAATCATCCCGGAAACTGTTAGGAATTGGGTGTTGTATTATAAGGTCAATTTATTAGCTTATACAGGGTGTCCCACGACGACTAAGACAAGCAATATGTCGGAACTGGCCAGTAGTAGGGAATTATAGTTTTGGGGGTGTAAATTAGAGCAAATATAGTATCTTTTCTTATTATTGTCACCCAATGACGTATTTGTTTTTGGTCACGTGGCGTCCGATTCAAAATTTTTAATGTATACCCTGTATATTTGTTACTTTTTGTGTTCCTCCCGATAAAATAATTCCAACAAACTAGCACACTTGGGGTCGAAAGTGATTAATTCAAGAGCTATAGGTACTTATAGGATGGTACCACTACCATTGATTATAACATGTACCCCTACTTTGGTAGTGTTTCATAATGGCAGTGATACCATCCTTTAAGTACCTATAGCTCTTGAATAAATCACTTTAGACACCAAGTGTGCTAGTTTGTTGGAATTGTTTAATCAGGAGGAACACAAAAAGTCACAAATATACACGGTGTCCCATTAAAAATTTTGAATCGGACGTCATGTGACGAGAAACAAATACCTCATTGGGTGACACAATAATAACAGAAGATACTATATCTGCTCTAATTTACACTCCCAAAATTATAATTCCCTACTACCGCCCAGTTCTGATATATTGCTTGTCTTAATCATCGTGGGACACCCGGTATTATGAAACTTTTTGAATCAATAGTCTATCTCTAAAAATTGAGCCTTTTTCTAAGCTAACTTTAACCTGTATATAATTTCTCATTAAGCTTAGGAAGACCATTTTCTGCTTTAGAAAATAGTCAATTCCGAATAAATGAGCACTTCCACAGCTGTGTTTCCTGTGTTGCCTACCTGTTCTTATGTGAAAATATAAAAAAGGCACTGCCTTTGGGTATAGGCCGTGTTTTCTTAGCAATGGTGACCTCGGAGAGACGCCGAGGCCTAGCGCTGTCTTTCATAGCAGCAACCGCTTCGAATTCATCATCAATATCAAGATCTAGATCGTCCTCTGAAAAGTACCGTTTACTTCCTGTTCTTTTTTTCAGTTATCAGAAAGCCTTCAGAATTAGTCTCAAAAAGGAAGCGCTAAGTTTAGAGCGTAGAGAGCAGCTTTTCAATTTGCCAAATAATATGCATTTGGTCACCCACGGTATTGTTTTATATTATACGTACAAGTAAGTTTAAAAGAATACTCCTACAGAAATGAGGCTCTGGTGGACTAGGCACCAATCTAATAAAATCTGTGATAAAAAAGATAAACAAACAAGATCAAAGGGGAGACCAGGATAATGGAATTTTGAAAGCATCAAGATAACTAATGACTCTGGTGATTACTTAAAGTGTGGGAAAGAAACATAAGACGCATATAGTACAAGTGGAATCTATTTTACAAAGCGCGATATACTTCAGTCACCGGACATTGTTTTTCCAGATGATTAAAGTGAATTTTCATTAGAATAAACTTCCTTATGGTCTTGGTATTAACTACAACAAGACCAAGGTTATTATCGTAGATACAGAGCATGATAATCATCGAGAAATAAAGTCAATAGGCCGTTGTGAGGTAGTTAAAGTTTTGTGTATTTCGGTTCTTTGACCGACAATTCAGGTAGCTGTGAGAATGAGATTCGACGGCGCATTCAACAGGCACGGGTGGCCATGACAAAGCTTAATAAAATATGGCGTGACCATAACATCACTAAAGCTACCAAAATGTCACTGGTTCAGTCTCTTGTGTTCTCCATATTTTTGTATGCCTCGAAATCTTGGACTGTTGAAAAGGCAGATCGAGCTCGCATAGATGCTTTTGAAATGTGGACGTGGAGGAGAATGCTGAGAGTTCCTTATACCGCTCATCGGACTAATGTTTCCATACTGGATGAGCTCGGAAATCCAAAGGGACTATCCTCCATTGTGTCGATGAGAATGCTTACATTCTTCGGACATATTCACAGAAGCGATAATATGGAGAAACTTGTAGTTCAGGGCCACGCCCCGAGTGGGCGGCGCCGTAGCCGTTCCCCTAAACGCTGGGTAGATACCACGAAACAGTTGCTAGATATGAGTATCAAGAGCGCCACTGAACCTCCAGTAAATCTTGAATGATGGCTAGCTACAGTTCTCAAAACTGTTGATAATATTCGTGTCGGCAATACTCTAGCTCCGGCTTGATGCATTTTACGAGTTCACAGCATGTCTGTTAAGACATTGTGACTATGATGATGATGACACTTCCTTGGTTCAAATTACTATGTTAGTTGAAAAGTTTAATCTTTTTTTTGTAAATCAATTTTAACCGAACTTGAAAACCACACTTCTGAGTCAGTTCATTTCAGCTAGACATGCCAAAACCGGACGTAAGCTGTAGGCTTGTGATTCTACGTATATCAATATTAATAATGCTCTCATTTCTCTGAGCCCTTTAAAACTTACTTGAGTTGGCAACATTAGCTACCTTAAATTGAGGGACAACTGAAGCTAATTATTAATAAGGGAAGCATAAGACTGGTAGATAATTACAATCAGTTTGCTTTGAAGCTTCATTTCCGAGATACCTTTGGAGCTGATTTTTGGATAATAATATACAGGGTGAGTTTTTAGTACCGGCTCGATCGAAAACTCCACTACTGTAGAAGATAGCAAAAAAAGTTCTATATAAAAGTTGTAGCCACGGATATGATCCTTGCTCAGAAAATATTTTAATTTATACAGGGTGATCCATAACTACGTGGTGATGCAAACCTGTATTTTTTTAAATGAGACACCCTACATATTATTCCATATTCAATTTCTACCAATGATTTCCGTTCTACCAATATAGGCTGTTGTTACATTATACAGGGTATTTCAAAAGTTATGACCATTTTATATCCAAATCGCAGTCAAATGAACGTACTGTGTATCAAAAAATAATGGATCAAAAATTATTATTTTTACATGCGAAGATTGAAAATATCCTCTTGTTTTAAAATCGGCTATAAAAGAAGCCCGTGACACATATTCGTATACAGGGTGATGTAGAATGCAAAATCCAGACTTAACCTTTTTTTAAATGTAACTCCCAATATTTTATTATCCCAAAGAATTGCCTTTAATATGCTCTTTCATTTTTGTATAGCACTTGTTGTACCTACGTCCATCAGTTTCCGAGATATTTCGATTTTTCGATAAATTTAAAGTATACCTTCTATTTGTGTACTGAAATTCATTTATTCTGAGAAACTTACTTACTTACTTAACGTTTATTGACCAGCTATATACAGTAAAGTACATTTGCAGTCAGAGCACTACTGATTACTAAATTTACTTAAATTTTAATTTAAACTAATTACAAAAATTTATACTAAAAGAAACACAATACACAATAAGACTAAGACTATATGGACAAAAATTCATCCACAGAATAGGGGCTATGGTCCAGTAAGAACCGCTTTGCGTGTGTATAGAATTGTCTTTCTATAAGTTTTGATATGTCCAGGGGAGAGGTTAGTGCAGCAAACTTATTATATATGCGTATATCGATTTTGTTTATCTCGGTAATTCGTATTCTGGAGTGTGGCACCACAAGATCCATTGCAGATCTGGTTTTGTACTGGTGAAAGTCGGAGTGACGTAAGTGATTTGATAAATTTTTATGTATTTCCTTTAGCGTGTGAATTATGTAGATTGCTTTTTATTTAACGAACAACTACATTATAAGGTCGTGATACTATTTGATGAAGTCAAAACCCTAAATCATCCAGATAATAAAGTCAAGTATGGTGAGGAAACAATTTTGTAGGCGTGATGCATAATTATCAAGCAAATTTACCAGGTAGGCTTTGAAAAATCGACAGTTTTCATAATCTGCTCAATAATTCCGTACTGTGTGAAAAAAACAGATTCAAAAATTAATTTTTCCATGAGGGTGTTTAGGAAAATCTCAGAGAAATTGTCTACTTGCCTCTAGAATATATCAGCTATGAACACCAATATCCAGAATGGAGGCACTCTAAAACTAATGTGTTTGAAAGACTGAAGAGTCGTTTTATTTGGACTGTGTCGTTTGATACTTCATAGCCTACCTGATACATTTGCTTGATAATTATGCATGTCGTCTATAAAATTGTTTTCTCAGCACACTTGACCTATATTATCTCGTTAATTCAGTGTTTTGACTTAATCATGTACCATTATGGCCTTATATTTTAGTTGTTTGTTAAGCAAAAATAAAATTTGATAGTATTTTCTCAAAATAAATAAATTTTAGTATACAAATAGAAGGTATATTTAAAATTTGTAGAAAAATCGAAATATCTCAGAAACTAATAAATGTAGCCATCACAAGTGCTATACAAAGATGAAAGAGCATATTAAAAGCAATTCTTTGGTATAATAAAATATTGATAGTTGCATTTAAAAAAAGAGAAAAAATCTAGATTTTGCATTCGCAATCACCCTATACACGAATATGCGTCACGGGTTTTTTTGATAGCCGATTTTAAGACCAGAGGATATTTTTAATCTTTTCATGTAAAAAAAAATAATTTTTGATTCCTTACTTTTTGATGTACAGTACGTTCATTAGACCGCGATTTGGATATAAAAATGGCCATAACTTTTGAAATACCCTGTATAATGTAACGATACCCTATATTGTAAGAACGGAAATCATCAGTAGAGTTTGAATATGGAATAATATATAGGATATCTCATTTAAAAAATGCATGTTTGCATCACCAGGTAGTTACGGATCACCCTATATAAATCTAAATATTTTCTGAGCAAGGAGCATGTCCGTGGCTACAACTTTTATATACAACTTTTTTCGCTGTCTTCTACAGTAGTGGAGTTATCGACCGAGCCGGTACTAAAAACTCACCCTGTACATGTTTATTTCCTGAAGTTCAGACCAGCGACTACTGCTTAGCTTTTAAGTGTTCAACTATCTTTGTCTAGTCACCATCTGTTGTAAAGAGTAACTTAATAATATTTTTAAAACCCTTTTTATGAGGCTCATAATGACTGGATATCTTTTACATAAATTAGAATGAAGTTTCATTCATAATGATTTTATGAGTGGTTAATTTGACTCATTTCAATGTTACGGAGTAGTCAATCAATTATATGTGCTCTAGTACACTGTAGTCTGAACTGCTAAAATTGAAAATGACTTCGTAGGACATTAAAGTACCTTTGCGCACGGCTTAAAGGAAATAGTTAATATTTTTTACTTCATCCAATTAGCTAAACTAAAAGCAACATAAAAATGCTTACATAAAATAATAAATTTTTCTGTCATTTACAACATATTGCGTAACGGAATGATGCTTCAAAATAAACAAATCCATATGCACTTTTTTTATCTTGAGAACCGCAAAAAGTTATAGTGATATCGGACCAAATGGTAATTCGTTGAATCAAAACACAGAGATTGAAGGCTCAACTGCTTAACTCTACACAACAGAATCTCACAATCAAATACCTGTAATGCCTTGAAATGTAGCCCGAAATGTAAAGATTGTAGCAGACACGATCTGCAAAATTTTCTTTTTCGCTCAGCATATTAGATTAGTGGTTAAATAATAATTATATTTCAACCGATTTCCACCACTGTATATAAATCTAAGAAGTTATAAACTTTAAGTTAATCACAATGCCTGTTTAATCCTGTTAAGGTATCGCTTTGATTCTGTATGAAGTATTTTCTACTTTTCTGTATACAAATAAAAGTAAAGGCCAAAATTTCTTCTGGATTTTATAATATTGAATTTTGTGGTAATGTAGATGATAAAAATATCCATTTCGTCTGTTTTAGTTGCTAATTTTCTAGCATGACGTATAGCTTTCCAAACTCATTTATTCCTCAATCTTCAGCTGTGGTGAATGATTGCATCTCTCAATCCTATCTCTGTTTTGCAACCATCTGTATACCAGGTGTTCCAGAATTTCTTTGACATGTGATATTTTTCCATCGCAAGACGGTTCAAACAAGAACTGAGTTGTAATTCTGAACATACGTTATCATATCAAGCATTCAAAACATTTTTTGTACGTCCTCTCCGAAAATTCACCCCCAACTTTTTTATTTCAAATAGCACCCTCTAGATTTTTGTACATAAATCATAACCTCATTTTATTAAAGATCCTGTGGTACCTTCGATGACATGCGGAAACTATTTTTTTTTTCGTGAAATCGTAAGCATAATACAAATAAAATAAGAATTTGTTTGACGCCTAATATTTTTGTAAAAAAACAATAAGAAAACTAACGGGTTTTAATGACCTATTACACCATACATTCAAAAAAACATGTATCTTTTATCCTTTTTTTACTAGGAAAGTGTTACGCCTTAAACAAATACTTATTTTATTTGTCTTCTGCTTAGGACTTCACGAAAAAATTAGTTTGTGTGTGAAACCAAAAGCACTACAAGATTTTAAATAAAATAATGACTTCATTTATGTAGGAAAAGCTGTCGGGTGTTATGTGAAAAAAGGTTGTGGTCAGTTTAAGGGGTTGAAGTGCAAAAAAAAATATTTCGAGAGCATGGTATAGTAGGTCATTCAGTACCGTTAGAAATCCCACTTAGCTTTCTTGTTTATCTGTTTTTGTTACGAAAATATTACGCCCTATACGAATCCTCATTCTATTTATACTATGCTCGTGACTTTAAGAAAAAAATAGAATTGTGTATAAAATAAGCCGAACAACAAGATGGACTTAACGTGTGTAGTAAAAACTATTGGGTGCTATCTGAAAAAAAAAATAGGGATGAGGTTTGAGGGTTGAAGTACAAAATGCTTTGAAATCATGGTTTTTACCAGAATATCACGTGTCAAGGAAATTCTGGGACATCCTGTATACATATATCTGCCGTTTGTCTTTACTCCCCCCTTTCTATCATTAACATACAGTGGGGCATATAATTTGCTGTTATTTTTGGCATTATATCAAATTTATATGTTTTGTAATATCTGCTAGAAGGTCTGTAAGGTCAAGGGTAGTACTGTACGATATAATAATGAAATGATCATTTTTCGTGACAATCTCAAGTATCTAAAAACCCCGAAGTGAAGCCAATTTTAACCGCGAATTTGGAGCCGCGGCAGGAAATTACTCCAAAAACTACACACATATAATTACAATCCAGTTATTTGTAGATCTGTATAGTGTAATCAGAAGCCTTTCAGGCAAAACAATTTTCCGTTACATCCATACATTTCCCAAATGCTAATTTTGTCTTATTGAATCTCCAGATATCTGGAGCCGGATATGATAAAACCAAATATTTGAATCGATAAGTGGTAATCCTAAGGTCAAATATTAATCTCCAGGGTCTCTACTTGAAATTTGAATAAAACGGTAAGATTGCATCCTGTTACTGCCGAGTTGGGAATGTTCTTTTTTAGTGGCTATATCCAATTTAATTCTATTTTATTTTATCTCCACTATACAATAGACATACATCCATTTACAGGATGTGACAAAATATGAATAACTACAGATCGCAAAACGTTAACACAAAAAATTCTGTAAAAAAACGTAACGATAAATACAAGACAAATGAAATAAATAAATCTGTCATAAAGAAGCAACTTTGTTACAAAAAATGTCAATATGGTTACCATTAATTTGGAGGAACGATAGATTACGATATTTCGAACCTAAAACATCAGTACCATTTCACTAGTTAACGCATAGTTAAACAGAAAAAAATTAAAAAAATATGACGGCAAAATCACAATCCGACAACATTGCCAAAGTTTACGGAATGTATTCCGTAAACTTTGACATTGCCCAGAGCGCTCCCATTGACCCAGTGACCGACTGTAGTATAGTACCACCCAAGTATTCATCCCAGTTTTTGTCAGGTGTTTTTGCATATCTATGTATACAAATGCTATTATCTCTAGACACTTTTAGTTTCATTTTGGTCTGCGGTCGCGCGAGTACCACCAACGAATTACGGGATTTGTTGTTATCTAACGTGCAATGGAGCAATTTACCAATGGAGACTATGTTGACATGCTCCTCATTTATGGAGAAGCTCACCAAAACAGTGCCTCAGCTGTTAGGCTTTATGCTGCTAGATTTTCCAATCGCCGAAGACCACATCCGCGAAGTTTTGTTAACGTGGTGCAACGCGTCTTAGATACGGGTAGCGTGCAACCTAGACGTGGAAGTGACGGGGGCCCCGAAAGACCCATGCGGGTCTTGAACGCTGAAAACCGCATTTTGCAAATGGTGGATGATGATGCTTCGACAAGTACACGTGTGGTTGCAGCTGTCGAATCGAATTGTGTGGCGCACCCTAAGAGAAAATCAGCTGTATCCATTCCATGTTCAGCGTGTTCAGGACCTTGAAGAAGGGGACCATCCCCAGAGCGTGCAGTTTTGCCAGTGGCTTTTGGATTAACATGCCGCGAACGAAAATTTTCCACTGCAGATTCTCGTAACCGATGAATCATTGTTTACGAGGGATGGAGTCACTAATGTACGTGGGCAGCGGAACATCCGCATGTAGTCCGAAGAAGCCATTTTCAACACAGATTTTCTCTTAGCGTTGGGGCTGGCATAGTGAATGGGCTACTTATAGACCATTTTGTGTTGCCGGACAGAATGTCTGGTGCAGACTGCCTATCATTTTTGCAAAATGAACTGCCAGAACTGTTAGAGGACGTTCCCTTGGGAGTACGCCAACACATGTAGTTTTTGCATGATGGTGCGCCCCCACATTTCGACCGGCACGTGCAATGCAACGTTTGTTGGGCAACGATGGATTGGCCGGGGAGGTCCCGTTCATTAGCCACCAAGATCTCCGGACTTAAATCCCTTGGATTTCTGTCTTTGGGGAGACATGAAACGTCGGGTGCACAGCCAAGAAGTCCACACGATAGAGGAACTACGTCAACGCATCGACAACGCGGTCATGGAAATCCGGAATGACGTAGGGGCATTACGTCGAGCATGCTCTGCCTCATGGATAAATCGAGCCAGACTCTGCATTGAACATAACGGCGATAAATTCGAACAGTTCCTTTAAGTAAGTGATAAATAATGTACAGATTTAAAAATTGCCGCAAAATAGGTTTGATTTGTTACTTGCGTTTGCTTACTCAAAACAGTTCTATGGAATAAGTCCAACGAACGTGTATTTCATAAGCCATGATCCTTCTGAAATCTTGTCAAATCAAAACTGCTGCAACAAAAGGTATGTCGACCACGTAGTTACTGACAAAAAAAAGCTTAATTTTCTTTGCAAAACTATAGGTCAAAGCCTAAACCCCTTTTTATTTCCGCGTCGTAAACAGCAGGTGAATCCGAGGTAGCATTTAAGTAAGCCACACACCCTGAACCGATTTCATTCGGCGATACCATCGTCTCCGATACCTAATTTCTTGGTATTGGTTATCGTTATCCACTGATACACTGCGATTCTATCATAAGCTGTAGAGTGCACTGAGACGGGATACCGTTTCATACGAGATTTCGCTGCTTACCGTCCAGCCTTCCATTCGAAAACATCCTCCACGCGTGCGTAGTGTGTGAGGCGCTTTAGCGATTAGCGAATGACATGCTCGAATTCATTGTTGCCGCATATTCTATGTTATCAGAGAATGTTTGATTTTTCGAGACTTCAAATTCGGGATATTCGTATTAAATTTGTGACCAGCATTACAATGATGTGTAATATTCGTACTTAACGGCATTAAGATCGTAAACACCCTGTATAAGGGAGAGTATTTGAGACAATCTGTACAAGGTGTGCACAGGTAATGAGTTTGATTATGTGATAGTTCCCCATAGTCAGTTGTGCTGTTGACCACTTTATGAAGAAAGCGTAGTCCATGTATGTCTCGTGTTCCAGAGCAATAACAGAGAATATTCCTAGTAATAGACTGAGGGCTAGTGATCGGCAGACCTAGGGTATCTTAGCAAGCTTCATATTGATGCTAGGTACACTATTACACATGTCATAGGTGAAATGCAGATTCACTATCTCTGACGAAGGTTCCTTTGGGGTAAGCGGGAGTCCGAAAGCACAAAAAGGTGGATTCTAAGACGTCATTTTAGCAAGTCTGCCGTTTTAATACCTCGTAGTATATACACGGTGACCGACGGGAACCGGACGTTTTTCAAATGGTTAGTATAACGCCGCTAGCAGTGGTAGGGAGGGGATTCAAGTATCAGTCGCCTTGCTGTATAATGCCATTTTAGTAGCTATGGAGCAGGGGACCGTAGAGCACCGTTTGTTCGCTTATGACGCGTATGTTAGAAACGCTGAGTTGGTCACGGCCGCGCAGCGACTGTTCCGCGTTCATTTTAATCTTGGACGCCACGATATCATTCCAAGCCGCAATATCGTTCTCAGATGGGTTAACAGTCTTTGAACAACAGAAATGATTGTGAAGAAAAAGCCACCTGGTCCCACGAAGACTGCGAGGACGCCAGAAAATGTCGGCGGGTGAGACAAGCGCTTCCTCGGGGCCCTCAACGGTCTGCACGAAGACACGCGCGTGAATTAAACTTAAGTCGTGAATCGCTGCGCATAATATTAAAAAAAAGATTTAGCGTTTCATCCTTACAAGATGTGTATTGTTCAGCAGCTTAAGCCAACAGATTATGAGCAATGATAGGACTTCGCCATTCGAATTCAAATGCTGCTTGGAGACCATGAAAATCGTCATCATCAATCGAGTGATAAAGCTCATTTTCATTTAAGCAGAGAGATAAACAAACAAAATTACCGATACTGGTCTCCAAGTGGCTTTTTCTTCACAAACATTCCTGTTGTTCTCAGACTGTTAACCCATGTGAGAATGGTATTGCGGCTTGGAATAATATCGTGGCGTCCAAGATTAAAATGAACGCGGAACAATCGCTGCGCGGCCGTGACCGACTCAGCATTTCCAACATACGCGCCATAAGCGAACATACGGTGGTCTATGGTCCACTGCTCCATAGCTACTAAAATGGCATTATAAAGCAAGGCGACTGATACCTGAATCCCCTCCCCACCACCGCTAGTGGCGTTATACTAACCATTTGAAAAACGTCCGGTTCCCGTCAGTCACGCTGTACCTTTTCTTATAAAAAAAACTAAATGGCAGATACCTAATCCGGTTTCTAAAGTGTTTTAAAAAATTTCAAGTTGAAAATTTTATGAAATGCAATTCGATTTGGATGATCTTCTTTCAGGTAGCCGAGTTTGCTGAGAGTTAGCTCTATCTATATGTTTCGGAAAATAAATCGTGCCAATATTGCGGAATCGGTTAAAAGGCGTTTAAAAATTTAGAAAAAATTGGTGGCTGTACTACCATGCCTTCTAAGGAATGGTGGAGGAGTAACGGCAATTCGCAAAAGTGGTGAATGTGCAAATCGCAAGGATATAATGCTTGTTTGCTCACCTAGTTGAAACGACGGCGGGATTTTAATAGCGTTTTCGACTTACTTACTGCACTGATTTCAACCACGATTGCACTACAGTGCACATTGAAAACTCGTCTGGTGCCCAGAAGTGCAATAAATCTGATGGTAAGTCGAACATACACCAAATTTCAGTGCAATTCAAGTAACTGTTCTGTCAGCCAACTGATGACAGTTTGATGTCATTTTGCATCCCGAGAGCTCAGTTTCATTCTGTGGTGGTTTTGGAATTTGAATAGTTTGAATTCGCCTTATTCAATAATTTATTCTAATTATCGACATAAAAACTAACAGCATTTTTGCAATATGGCTTTTACACTAAAAATGAATATCTATCTATATCGGTAGATACTTATGTATATCTTGTTGTATCTCTTCTTCCGTCTGTTTATGAACAACATCTTCAACAAATATTCGTATTTTTGGGACACTCGCAGCTGTTGTTTGCAATTTAACTAGACATGCTTCAATTTCCTCATCATCCGAAGATGACGATATTCGCAGTTCTTCCAACTACACCTTCCGTAACCTATCGTAGCATCCATGCTACTATGTATACTACCCCACTACCCAGTTCTTAATTCAAAAAAATATTTTCTCTGACAAATAAAATAGGGCATAATTAATATTTTATAGACGTCAAAAATGCACTGAAATCTCCACGAGTTCAGAGAGCCCGTGGCGATAATTTGCACTCAAGTGCAATTAAGCGGATAAGTCGAAAACAAAAAACCACACTAGTTTTTTGCACTCAAATGTAAGACGAACATAATTTTGACACTCAGTTCCTCTGAGTGCAGTGATAGGGCAATAAGTCAAAAACGCTATAAGATTTTTTTACATGTCGGAAGATTTTTTCATGGACAAGTGATTTTCGCTTTAAATTAAGCAGATGACGCTTCATTGAGCAATATTTTCTAAATATCTAAAAACTTTCTTCAAAATTTTGATAATTCTTATAATTTTTCTAGCTGGGGATGAATTATCCTTGGCAACTATTCATTCTCTTTTTTGGAAGAGAGACGTCCCAAAATATCCGGAACTTCCTTTAATACCACTTCAGAGTTCACAATTGCTTTTGAGTAAAGCTGCAAAGTCAATAGTTCAAAAAGTGTTTGCTAAGCTTGCTGTATATTAATAATAGTGGTAGAAGGTTTAGATCCTAAGAAAGTCTATGGTGAGCTTTTCACACATTTAAGATTTCGGTAACTTTTATCTGTAATTTGAAAATCGGTCTATATGTATGTGGTACTCAGTCAGGCTGCTGGACTCAAACTTTTGCTTCAAAAAACCAAACAGAGTTCAAAGGTCTTTACCTTAAAAGAAAAACAGGAATTGCAATAGACCCGACAATATGTTTCATTCAATTAGTGATTTAACACAATATTTTTTAGCATTATCTCAGGATTTTTAAATATAGTGCAAATGACACCGCCCATTCTTCATATAACTTATGTTCTGGTCAAATTACCTGAGGTTTTAATATTTTATAGGTTACGGTCTAGATTAAATATCTCCTTGAGTACAAAGTTGTATCTTCAACATTTTTTTTTTGGGAGTTGCACTGGGAGTTCTTCCTATTCGCCAGACACGTTTATGATAGCCATATAGTATTTTCATAGTTTTATTTTTCCATCAAAGATAAAGTTATCTTGGGGGATTAATAATTACCAACGATATTAGTGATCGCTCTATTATATGAATCAAAAGGTCAACAGAAGCTTTTGTTACTTTTTATCTATGTTATGAAGCTGAGCGCGGTGGAACCTGATTCACCTCAAGTCCCTAAATGAGACTTAACTGGTATCTTCAACATCTCTGGAGACATCAGTATCAGATTACGGCTTCCTACGAAGGTTTATATACGCCTTCAGCATTTTCACTTCCCACATTGATAGGTGAGGGGAGTACTGTGATCGCGAAAATTTTCGATTTTGTGATAATACGTAATCCACGTCACTCATTTCTGTCGGTCTGTCTGTCGGTCTGTTGGTAAAGTTAAAAAAATTCTTTTGAATAATTGCAGCAACGTCTTTATTAGAAAAGTTTAATTCCCACTATAGCTTAGTAACTAGGTTCGAATAATACTTTTCTACCTGTTTGTCTGTCTGTTCGCGTTTTTCTAACTTCGTAATCTTAGTAATTGCTGCTTGGATGTGATGAAATTTGGGCAGCAATGTGCTGTGTGGTCGTAGTAGGTAATGCTGCTATAATTTTGAAAATCGGCGCATTGATGGCGGAGAAATTGGTAAAAAATAAAAAATTATCAGAATCCCTCCAAACTTCGTTTTTAGGTGTTTCAGAATTTTCCCATCCTTCCCCATTTTTTTGGAGAAAGTGAAATCGCGGTGTAGAGTAGGGCGGAGGGTTTGAAAATTGAAACATTTATTGTATTGCGCTACATGCTACATTGCCCTAAAAAAACTGACCTTGGTAATATCTTGTGTTTTTCAGTTGACACGTGATATTCTCGTACCCAAAAAAACTTTAAACCAAAAGGGGGTGGAAATTTTGTAAGTACTCTAGGTCTATCATACCAGCTTTTAAAACATTTTATTCCACTTCAACTCTTAGAACTCTCCCTCAACTTTTGTTTTTCGAATAACACCAAATAGTTTCTTCTATACAAATTAAGTCATTATGTTATTCAAAATCTTGCAGTATCTTTGATTTTATAGTCAAACTTATTTTTTTCGTAATATCATAAACATAACATAAATAAAATAAGAATTTTCTTGACGCAAAAAAAACAAATAAAAATGAAACTAACCGGGTTTCAAGGATACTGAATGACATTGCTTTCAAAAAAATGAAGTCAAGTTGATTGACTCAGCACTTCCCACACATTACGCTGATACCAGTTTATTATTTTCCCATAGCATGAAGCTTTAGTCTAAGATCCCTTGCAACCAAATAATTGCCAACCCCCCCTAAAATTGTCTTATGCCGCTAGGTCTTTCCTTCACAGGTCAATGGACAGCCTATTATCGATACTATAAACCTCTCAGTTTTACAACCCCCACCCCCCCCCCCCCAACCACCTCACTTTCACCCCCACCCAAAAAACTGGTAGGAAATGATCAGGAACCCTTAAAACATCTAAAAACCGATTTTGAGTTGTTTTCATACTTGTCACGTTCTTTGATTATTGCTACGCTGCCACTGACAAGATTTTTAACAAACATACGCGTTTTCCATTCTCACCACGGTAACAATATACTGTGTCAAAATTTCATTAGAATCAATTTAATAGTGTCCACGTTACAAAATACAAAACGATTTGGACCAATAAATTCTCGTATAGTATACAGAAAATTCTAAGTCCCTTAGTTTCTGTAATAGGCTAGGCAATGTTCGAATGCACCTAAAAAGGTGATTTGTGTCGCTATATCTTCCTTCACAGGTTAGTGGACAGCCTATTATGAGTACAAGAATTTTTTTAATTTTTCAACCCCCAACCCCCCCACCACCCCAATTTCACCCCCACCCAAAAAAAAACGCAGAAAATGATCAGGAACCTCTAAAACGCTTAAAAACGAAGTTTGAGCTGTTTTTATATTTTTAGTTTTTTTATTATTTCTGCGCCGCCACTGGCACGATTTATCAAAACCATACGCGTTTTCCATCTTCGCCATGGTAGTAATGTCGTTTCAAAATTTCATTAAAATCAATTCAACAGTTTCCTCGTTACAACGATCTGACGCAATACTCTCGTATGTTTACATCAAAAAAAATTCTGTCCTTTGCTTTCTGTAATAGGCAAAGGCAATATTCGGATGGACCTAAAAAAGTTATATATGTCGCCAGGTCTTCTTTCACAGGTCAGTGGACAGTCTATTATGAAAGCAACAAATTTTTCAATTTTACTACCCCCCACCCCCCAACCACCCCAATTTCACCCCCACCCAAAAAAAAGTAGAAAATGATCAGGGACCCCTAAAACGCCTAAAAACGAAGTTTCGGCAATATTTAATTTTTTTTGTTTTTTGCTAATTACTCCCCCGCCTATGGACCGATTTTCAAAATTATAGAAACATTACCTACTACGACCCCACAACATACCGCCGCCCAAATTTCATCACAATTCATGCAGCGGTTACTGAGATTACGAGGGTAGAAAAACGCGACAGACAGACAGACAGACAGACAGACCGACAGACCGACAGACCGACAGACCGACAGACCGACAGACCGAAAGACCGACAGACCGACAGACCGACAGACCGACAGACCGACAGACCGACAGACCGACCGACCGACAGACCGACAGACCGACAGACCGACAGACCGACAGACCGACAGACCGACAGACCGACAGACCGACAGACCGACAGACCGACAGACCGACAGACCGACAGACCGACAGACCGACAGACCGACAGACCGACAGACCGACAGACCGACAGACCGACAGACCGACAGACCGACAGACCGACAGACCGACAGACCGACAGACCGACAGACCGACAGACAGACCGACGGAAATGAGTGACGTGGATTTTCGCTATGTACACATCATAAAACGCCCAAAAAACGTATTATCTCAAAATCGAATATTTTCGCGATCACAATACTCCCCTCACCTATCGGTGTGGGAAGTAAAACAAAGTAAAACGACCTTTAAGTTGCCGGAATTTAAAATTCTGCCAAAAACACCCTGTAGATACAAATTGCTGGTAGCATCCAGAATAATATCCGCTTAATATTCAAGTAACTCGCTGTGTAATATTATTGAGAAAAGTTAAAGGAATATATCAATTTGAACGTATTACTTGCGACCTTGCAAATGCGGAAATTAATAGAAAATAAATTATTACTTGGCAACGTCGCAACCGATTCCAAAAATATTTTAGGGTTGGATAGAGATCAATGATGGACACTAGAAGAACTTGAGAGAAAGTTATAGTTCCATATAAAAAAATCAAGTTGATCTCTACCTTACTTTCCCGCAACACCCTGTATATTTCAAAATATTTTTAGGATATGCATCTCAAGTAACCAAATAACTTTTTTATTTGAGATTTTCTTCTATCAGCTATACCTTGCGAGATATCGAAGAATTACACACTAAATGGACAGCCTGTATACATCGGAAAAAATTCTAAGTCCTTTAGTTTCTGTAATAGGCATACGGCAATGTTCGGATAGACCTAAAAAAGTTATTTATGTCGCTAGGTCTTCCTTCATAGGTCAGTGGGTAGTCTATTATGAATACAACAAATTTTTCAATTTTACAACCCCCCAACCCCCAACCACCCCAATTTCACCCCCACCAAAAAAAAAGTAGAAAATGATCAGGGACCCCTAAAACGCCTAAAAACGAAGTTTCAGCAATATTTAATTTTTTTTGTTTTTTGCTAATTACTCCGCCGCCTATGCACCGATTTTCAAAATTATACGAACATTACCTACTACGACCCCACATCATACCGCTGCCCAAATTTCATCACAATCCATGCAGCAGTTACTGAGATTACGAGGGTAGAAAAACGCGACAGACAGACAGACAGACAGACAGACAGACCGACAGACCGACAGACAGACCGACGGAAATGAGTGACGTGGATTTTCGTTATGTACACATCATAAAACGCCCAAAAAACGTATTATCTCAAAATCGAAAATTTTCGCGATCACAATACTCCCCTCACCTATCGGTGTGGGAAGTAAAATGTCATTTTTAACCTTTTTTATTATGAAAATATTACGCCTCCAACAAATCCTCGTTTTATTTACCTTATGTTACTGACTTTACAAAAAAAAAGATTTATGTATGAAGTCTATGGCACTACAAGATTCTAAATAAAATAGTGACCTCGTTAGTGTAGAAACAGCTGTGGGGTGCTATTTGGGGGAAAGGTTGGGGGTGAATTTTAGGGGTTGAATTAAAAAAAATGTTTTGAAGACATGGCATGATAGGTCATTCAGTACCCTTGAAAAGCCCACTTAGTTCTCTTTTGTCTGTTTTTCGTGGGAATATATTACGTCTCAAATATATCTTTATTTTATTTACTTTATGCTTAGGACTTTACAAAAAAATAAATCTTTTTATAAAATCAAAGGAACTACAAGACTGTAATAAAATAAGCACTCAATTTGTGTATGTAAAACTATTGAGTGCTATTTGAAAAATAAAAGTTGGAGGTGAGTTTTAAGGGTTATTTGGAAGGCATTGTATGGTAGACTCTGTAGTACTTTCAAAATTCCACTCAGTTTTAGTTTAATCTTTTTTTGGTTACTGAATATCACGTGTCAAGGAAAATCAGGGGTATATTGAAGGTAAAACTCTGTACCCATGGAGATATTAGTCTAGATGATCAAATCTGTAACATATTTAAAGTTCTGTTAACTGTGAGACTGTGTAGTGTTTGTTCTTGCTGTGCCGAACGATCTAGTGTTATATTATGTGAAGCTAATATTACGAAAATGTTATCAAAGATTCTAAATTATTCCAACAGCGGACTTACCTTCATTTTGTTCTTCATCAAATTCTCCTTCAAGCGCGATCTTCGTTTGAGACTCAGCCTCTTCATCCCGATCTGATCTGCAATTGTCTACGTAACTATATATGCTACTTGGCTTAAAACAAACACAGCCGAAAAGCTAGCTTGAATTATGAAGATTTGTGCTTTTTACGATTTGTTTAAAGCAGTTGTTTAGGATTACGTTGCGATTTATCGGATTTTTCAACTTGTTTATCCAATCACTCAACTGAACCACATAATTGGTGCGGAGAATTATTCGTTTGACATTATTTGCCAGAAAACTGTAGAAATTGACCACTCTATTCTCCAGATCTCGCTCCACGTGAGTAACAGCTTTTTCTGGTATCCAAGCACATAATGTTTTATACGATATTTTGGATCACGCGGATGGAATTGAGATACCTTTTCTAGAGGTTATATGGCATATTCATCGTGAAAAGTCATTTCCCGCTTTTCAGTTAGTCTGCCTGTCAAATGTCTAGTGATGTTTAGACTGTCTATAACTCGGGAAGTACTGAAGCAATGTTGAAAACCGAAACTGTAAGTATACCACTAAACTGGCAGCAATGAGCATAACAGGTGCCACGGGGACAACACCCACTGCTGCCCTGGAGGTACTCTTGGGCTTGCCGCCTCTGCACTTCTGGATAAAGAGAGAGGCGATGTCGGCCTGCCTGAGAATGCGTGACGGGGGAACGTGGGTAGCACGAGAACGATTAGTTGGCCACACCGGAATTCGCGGAGAGTAATATCCCGATATCGTCATTCAGGGTGGAAAAAGCGAAAGACATCTTAAATTTTGATAAGGGATTCTCACTAGTCATCCCGGAAAGAGACGACTGGATGAGAGGGAAAGTCAAGTTTCCGCCCAATAGTCTGGTATGCTTCACTGACGGATCGCTCTTAAAGGAGTCAGGATCCGGGGGAGCGGGCTTCTGTCTGGAGGGTAAAGAGGTGCGGCGGAGCTTCGCGCTGGGAACCTGCACGACTATCTTCCAGGCGGAAGTGTATGCGATATTGATGGCGGCATACTCGACGGAAGTCGAACAGTGCTCTGAACAGAGCATATATATATATGCTCTGACAGCCAATCAGCTCTGAAAGCGGTGGCAGCTCCGAGGGCTAGATCAGCTCTGGCTCAAGAATGCTCGGCCGCCCTTCAGAAATTAGCAAGCCATAAGAAGGTGACCCTGCTGTGGGTCCCTGGACACATTGTTACATCGGGTAACGAGAGAGCGGACCGATTAGCTAGTATAGGGACCAGCAGCCCCTGCATCGGTCCAGAACCTATGCTGGGAATTAGCAGATGACAGGTCAATGTGGCCCTGGACAACTGGGCCTACAAGGAACTGGCGAAAGCCTGGTTAGAGAGAGACGACTGCAGGCAAGCCAAAAGATTCATAGCAGGCCCTGATAAGGGCCGAACGCTATGGCTTTTGAATAAAGGCAGAAAGCCGCTCAACCTTCTGGTGGGGGTTCTTACTGGCCATTGCCAGCTGAATAGACATTTGTCACTTATGAGAGTGGTAGGAGACCCCAGTTGCTGGGAGGAGGACGAGACATCGTTCAACTCCCTGGGCAGATGTGCAGTTTATCGCAAACTTAGGGTTCAGATATTCGGCACGACGGAGTTTGGGGAGGAGCCGCTATATTCAGCGAAACGGTCGGACATACTGACTTTCGTCAGGATGTCTGGTAGGTCCGACAAGGAGCTTTCTAGGGTGTAGAAAATTAGTGTTTTTACTGATTGGTTCAGTGGGGTTGGCAAAAAGGGCCAAAGGTGGCCTACTTGCCTGGCTTCGCCTCCCCATCACTACTACTACTACATACCACTAAACTTAACTCAAGGGGACAAATACCTGGGATTTGATAATAGACTGACAAGGATACAGCATGTTGACCATGTTAACAAAAAGGTAATAGTTACCATGTATGCGCTGCGTCGAGGAGTTGGTAGGCCTGGGGATCTCAAGTCAAAGGTTCTACACTGGCTCTATATGGCAGTTGTTAGATCCAGGATTCAGTATGGTTGCACGGTGTCGTGGCCATAAGTAGAGATGACTCCGTTTATGCGCAAGCTTACTAAGATTCTGTTGACCGCACTAGAAACCTTGCTGGCTCTCTCTCCACTTGACTTGCTAGTTTGAGGGGAGGCAAGGAGGTCTGCGTTCCAACTGTGGAGTCATGGCAGTTGGTCCCTTGTAAATCCTGGTAGGGGACACTCTCCGTCCTCTCGGAACTGCAGATGGATGACCCTATCCCTCATATGAGGAGTGATATAATTTCTTCTACATATTGCTTCGACTGCTAATTTATGGTGAATTATTCTACAAGGGAAGGGTTAGAATCAAGCGGCAGGCTGCCTTTTGAGGAGGGAGGCCCAGTCTAGTCACTTACCGATGAAGGCTCCAGCGCTGAGGCCTGCGGGACAAAAACAAAGCTATTCCTCTCTTTCGGAGTATACAGCAAAGTATTCCAAACAGAAATATACACGCAGTTCAAGGGCTTAGGAGGTGGATGACTATCTGCTTGGATGACATTTCGGCAAGATATCAAGTGTCACTTACTTAGATGCCGAGTCATACTGAAGTTTGCGGCAATGAAACGGCGGACGCCCTCTTGGGTACTACAGGCAGACGAACTAGGTTCAGGCTTCCTTAAACCTGATGACATGAGATGGGCAGAACCCAAGCCCATCCTCACATATGCGATGTGGGCTGAACTTGGAAGCTAGAGAAAGGAAAGGTGTAGGCCTATGGCCTTGTAAGCCTATGTACTGGTGGGAAGCCTCTCTCCTTATTACATTCATTCAAGGTTCAGGGGCTAGTAGCACAGATGATAATGGGCACCATGAGAAAAATACCTACGGTTACTCTGAAGTACTCTTGGATTTGCACCTCTAGATAAGGGGAGTCTATGCTTGCCCAATAAGCAGTCGCTCGTGAAAGTAGCAAAAGACCTGCTGCAGACGTTGTGAAGATGATAGAACTACTACAACTAATATAAATTGAACTTTTGCTATTGGAGAACCATGAAAAAATTGGTTGGAAGAATGGCGACTGTACTATAGACAACAAAATATTAATAACAAAATACGAGCATGTGTGAAACACATAGAAGCATCAAAAGATTTATCGAACACCCAAATGAAAAAAAAGTTGTAAGGGCTGCATTCGATACTTAAGGGTCCCTGAATACTTGAGGGTCGCTTAAGCATGGTTTTGCGTTTAGACAGCTACTTGAGGGTCCTTACGTAAAGCTCCCATGAGTAATACTCAAACAACGAAGTGTCGACACTATATGTCAACTTGGCATTTCGTTGCAGTCGATGCGATTTTGTAGGTTAATTTTGGAGTAACGTGTTGTCAGTTTCTGTCACATCCGGAAAAATGTTCGGCAAAAAACACGAAATACCGGCGCAAAACAAGAAGAGATAACAGAAAACATAAAAATGCGTAGGCATAGACATAAAACATTCACTTATATTTGAAATATGACAACAATATCAAAAGTTTGCCTGCCGTCTCGGTGTTGTCTAGGAAACAGACGCAAAAGGAAGAACTCAGTTGAGGTTCTCCTAAGTATTTCTTGAGTATCACTCAAGGGAACCTTAAGTATTATTCGAGAAACGACTATGCATACGGCCCTAAACCTCTTCTGGTGACATATTATAGCAGAAAAATCTGAACATATTTTTACTGTACTAACAACAATGAACGGTGTCAGTGAGCAACATCAAAATACTTGATCTCCTTATAACTCTGAAGCACATCAATTGTAGAAAAGCTCTAAGCCTTTTCTAGTTACATTTCATAGCAGACAAATCTGAACCTATTTTCACTGCACTAACAGCAATAAGCGGTAACAGTGGCCAACATCAAAATATCTGATCTCCTATAACTCTGAAGCACATCAATTGTAGAAAGCTGTAAGCCTCTTTTAGTAACATTTTATAGCAGGCAAATCTGAACCTATTTTCACTGCACTAACAGCAATGAGCGGTAACAGTGACCATCAAAATATCTGATCTCCTATAACTCTGAAGCACATCAATTGTAGAAAGTTGTAAGCCTCTTTTAGTGACATTTTATAGTAAACAAATCTGAACCTATTTTCACTGCACTAACAGCAATGAGCGGCAACAGTGGCCAACATCAAAATATCTGATCCTCCTATAGCTCTGAAGCACGCCAATTGAAGAAAAGCTCTAAGCCTCTTCTAGTAACATTTCATAGCAGGCAAATCTGAACCTATTCTCACTGCACTAACAGCAATGGGCGGTAACAGTGGAAACGTCAGAACATTTGATCTCCTTCAATAACTCTGAAGCACACCACTGAAAAGAAATCGTATGGATTTACGTCCTGCCTTGTTTTCTTTACAGCTGTCTAGTTGCCTTTTATTGCCACCCATTAAAAGATTAGCCTGACCATGAAATAGCTGCTAGCCTCTGTGAGGATCCCTTTGGGAACAAGAGGACTTCAAGGTAACAGCCTGGACAGATGAAACACCAAAAAAGCGTATATTGGCGGTAAAGCTGATCCTATATACTTAGCGCAAGAATCCGTGAAAGATATTTCAAATCCCATCCCATCGTGCTTCATTGGCTCTAGTAGAAACGACATAGACAAACATTACCGACATTTCGGCCACGTCTTTGGCCTTTATCAACGTCCACAATTTTACAGAAAATTAGTTTTGAATAATCGCGGCAACGTATTTTCTGCCTGTTGCTCTGTCTGTCTTCCGATCTGTCTGTCTGTCGATCTACCTGTCGGTGTGTCTATCGGTGTGTCTGTTGGTGTGTCTGTCGGTGTGTCTGTAGGTGTATCTGTCGGTGTGTCTGTCGATGTGTCTGTCGGTCTGTCTGTCGGTGTGTCTGTCGGTCTGCCTGTCTGTCGGTTTGTCTGTCGGTCTGTCTGTCTGTCTGTCTGTCTGTTGGTCTGTCTGTCGGTCTGTCTGTCGATCTGTCTGTCGATCTGTCTGTCGGTCTGTCTGTCGATCTGTCTGCCGGTCTGTCTGTCGGTCTGTCTGTCGGTTTGTCTGTCGGTCTGTCTGTCGGTCTGTCTGATCTGTCTGTCTGTTTGTCGGTCTCTGTCGGTCTTTGTCGGCCTGTGTCGGTCTGTGTCAGTCTGTGTCGGCCTCTGTCGGTCTGTGTCGGTCTGTCGGTCTGTTAGTAACCGCTGCTTGTGCTGTGGAGTCGTAGTAGGTAATGCTGCTATAATTTTGGAAATCGGTACATTAGCGGAGGAGAAATTGGTAAAAAAACAAAAAAAGATGTCTATTTTTCTGTCCGCGTAATATCATTAGCTGCTACACCAATTTTGATGGAATTTGGGGAGCAAACGCCGTTAAACCGAAATTCGTTACTTTGGTGCCGCAGCAATCAGAATGTTAAAACATATCTATAATGCGGTGAGTCTTGATTTGATCTAATAAATTTTTACAGTAATTTCATACTAGGCCAATGCTTTAAAAAATATCCAAGTCGCTCTAGTGATGGAGAAATAATGATCAGAATTTGAAAGATATGGGAATTGATTATTTTTAGGGGGTTTACTTGTACATGACCGTATCCTAATTTTTTTGGGAGTATCAAATTGAGGTTGGGGAGGTTAAGAGGATTTCAGGTTTGTCTTTAAAATATTGGATTATTGTGATATCTTGTACTCTTCAAACCTAGTCAATTAAGAAAAATGATCCAGGGTCCGCAACAAAGGGCTAGTACTAGTATCCCATTAGAACGAGAGGGGAGGGGATGGTAACATTTTGTTACCAGTTGACTGGAGCCGTGGACGGTTTATAGGGGATCAGGGCAGTAAAACGAATACCCAAAAAACATTTATAATGACTTTTTGACTTTCCTACTTTTATAAAACATTAAGGGCAGTTTTGGAAGTGAGAAGCTCCAAAAAATTCCAATGACATTTTACGAGTAGCCAAATGTTTCTGGTCGTAACTGCTGGGGGCAAATATTTAATTTCTTCTTTCCTAAGGTTCCCGCATATGTGAGGTGTAAGGTGCAGCTAAACAAGTTAACTTAGCAAAAAAGGTTTAAAAAACCCAAACCTCGTATTGAACCCTTTAAGCTTTCAAGGTTTTGAAGACATTCTTATCTGTAGTTTGCAAGGTGACGTGGAAATTACTGAGCTACTCTATGTACTTGATACGTTTTTTTAGATGTACCGTGTTTTAATCGATTTTGACCCGAGACTCATAAACAGGACGCCGCTGATATCCGCAGGCGAAACATATATTCTATCTCTGTTGCAATATAAGGGTTTAACAGTGATGGCCGGAGGATTTATGAGTCAATTTTCCTCACTTTTGTGGTGCTAACAAAAGAAAAACTAAAAGGAAAGGAAATTCATTTCTTGAGGTTAAGCATCTGGCGTATCAGAAAAAAAGCTATCTGCTCAAGGATGCATAATAAGGAAGAGGGAGGGGGTTTTTGGGCCACTCCCCTTACCCTACGCAAAAATGTTAATGACTATCAAATTTTTATTTTATTCTGCCATAGTCACACTTGTTACTTCTTAGATCTAAAATCTAGCTCGTCAGGTTTTGCCTGTTGGAGAGCCCCATTTTTCGGACTGTGCAATTTGAAACAGTTTCTCTCAGTGACGATTTCTACAGTTTCCGAAGAAAAGCTGCCGCTGGTTTACAAATGATTGAGGATGATATTCTACAGAATTAATAGGAGTACTCTAGGGATTTGAATGACTATAATTCAAAAGATCTTCCATCTTGGAGTCAGAAAAGTATGCTTACCAATTGTCCTCGATTTTATCAGATTTCTCGCTATTTCTTACGATCTTTCTCGAATATTTCGAAATATCTATGATTGTTCTTGATTTTTCCATATTTTTTTCTGATGTTAATCAAGTTTTTCTCAAGTTGACCGAATTTTTAAAGGATGTTTTTTACTGTATTTCTAGATTTTCGTGATTTTCAGCGATTTTTTCTTATTTTTTTCAGATTCTTTCAGATTTTTTCCATTTTAACGGCTCTCTCAGATTTTTTAGAATCTCCACTACTTTAATTCTGATTTTTGTCTGCACGAATGAGTTTTGACATATTTTTTCTAAGAACCACCATCCATGTGAACAGATCGATTTTGTCTAGAAATATAACACTTTTTCACGATTTTTCTCTATTTTCACAGAATTTTATGGAATTCTGTCAGTTTATTCAAACTTTTAAGATCCTTGTCAGCTTTTCCTGACATTTTGAAATTTTACCGATTTTTTCGTCTATTTTTTTCGATGTTAATTGAATTTTACAGATGTTTACCGACTTTTCCTGATTTTTCCATATTCCTTCAGATTTAGCCGAATTTTTCGGATTTTTCCCTATGTAAACTTTGACTGTTTTTTTTTTGTTCTGGATGGTGGTGTTCTATCCACAGCAATGCCTGTGAGAATTTCCAAGCTTTGAGTTTTCTCAGAAATTCGGTATTTGGTCAAAAGCTTAATAGCATAGCATCTACAAACCACCTCCTGAAGATGTGTTACCTCTCCGAATATTGTCCCTCAGTATCTTCCTCTTCGACACTATGTTCTTCTTCCTCCCCTTCTTCTTCCTGTCCTGGGGTGGGACTTTTAGATTTTCCCTCTTTGTTTTCTTCTTCTTCCTCCTTCTCTATTGCTGTTAGAGATTCGGCGTCCGCCAAATTATCGACGGCGATAGCCAAGAACACATTCAATAGAATATCTGCACGACCGTTAAGGAAATATTCTTTATCTTTAAGTAGAATTTTCATACAGATTTGTTAAAAAAACATAGTCAGTTGTGTCTTGGGCTGTTCAGTTCAGAAACTGAGGATGCCATCCATCCGTGTTGCGAAACGTTAAGCTGCGAAGTATATCAACGCCGACCGAACAGTCCAAGAAGCAACTGTTTGTCATGAATGATTAGTTCAACGTCTCATTCTAAATGTGTGAGCTTTGTGTTGTAAAAGGATACAGTTACCACAGATGAACAGTATTATAAAATATATACAAGATAAAACACCAAATGATTGCACACCCCCATACGCAGCTATGCCTTCATACATCACAGCATTCCAGTCTTCACCAGTTAGTATCTAAAAAGAATATTAGTGTATACAAAATGGAAAATTTGCGCCACATAAATCCAAATTTATATACAGGGTTATTCACGTTATTCGACACGGAGCATTATGGCTAAAGTATTTGGCTACATTTTAAAAATATTTTCATGTTATACAGGGTGTTCCCAAAAAAAACCAAATGTATCAAAGTTATGATTTTTTGAATGGAACACCCTATATATTATTGCACATTCAGATTCCTTGGTGAATTCTAGTGTGATTCTATGTATCATACGTGGGACTTGAAGCGAACCGTTTAGGTATAAATCACCATTTTCGGTATAAGTAGATATCAGGAAAAAATTGAATATCGCAGAGATTATAAAATTTGGAAGGCTGTGACTTTGCCGTATTACTAAGCATAAAATGCGTCAGCTTTGATGATACTGTCAAATTTAAATTACGTTTATGCTTCGATAAATCGGTCGATTAATTGAGGATCAGCGATAACTTGATTTTTTCAAATGGGAATGCCTATTTTTTTATACTGTTAAACGTAGAATTTGATAACCTTTCTAACGATATAAGGTTGTAAATATCAATCTCTGGTAGTTTCCATTTAATTTTAAATTTTCAAACAAATTGGCATTTTTCAATTTTCCTACCTATAAGCAACGTAGTAGGCCATATAACAGAAACATGTTAATTCAGAGGAAGAAAACAAGTAACTTAGAAAAAAGATACAGACGAAATAGAATAAAGAGACAAGATGATAAAAGTTCCTTACAACAAATCGACTCTCCCAGAAACAACTGCGATAACATCTCTAAGGTCAAAGAGAAGCTGGAGTATGGCAGTAATAGATATATTTTACAGTCTACTGGTTGAAAATTTCCAAGACAATTAAAAACCTTGATATGAAACAAAAACAATCAGCGACTGTTGCTCCAGCACGCAATTATCAATCATATGTAATGGTGTAAAGAAGCAGTAATTTGCGTCGAAGTCGATACCTCTGACTGGAGCCCTTCTATTTTTCAATATCTATTAGCAATATTGCAAAAAAAGGAATACTGACAAATCAGATTTAAATTTTCTGCCATTTAAGTTGTGTTTTATAATTTGAACAAATTTTAATTCATTCTTCATTTTCTGCGATATTGCTAATAGGTACTAAAGAATTTTCAGAACTCCAGTCAGAGGTACTTTTGACTTGAGTTTTGACAGAATTGCGTATCTTTTCATATCATTAAATGTGAAATTTTATTATGAAAATAGTAAACTGCCTACAACATTGTCTAGTAGTTTTTGTTTCATTTCAAAATTTTTAATGGTTTTGGAAATTACCAATCTTTAGTACATTGCAGTAGCTAGTAGGCCGTGAAAAAATCCATTTCTGTCATACTCCAGCTTCTCTTTGACCAAAGATGTTACCGCTGTTGTTTCTGGTTAGACTTTGTTTGTTGTGAGTAATTTTCATAATCTTGTTCCTTTAGTCTAGTTCGTGTATACTTTTCTGCTAGGTTAGTTGGTTTCTTCTACCTGAACAGGTTTTGTTTATATTTCATGGCCTGCTACGTTGCTTATAGGTAGGAAAATTGAAAAACGCCGATTTGTTTGAAAATTTGAAATTAAATCAAAACTACCAGAGATTGATATTCACAACCTTACATCATTAGACAAGCTTTCAAATTCTACATTTAACCGTATAAAAAGAATTAGGCATTCCCATTTGAAAAAAGTTATCGCTGATCGGAGTTTCCTTAATTAGTCGACCGATTTCTCCAAACATAAACGTAATTGAAATTTGAAAGTCTCATCGAATCTGACGCATTTTATTCTTAGTAATATGGCAAAGTCACAGCCTTCCAAATTTTATAGTCTCTGCGATATTAAATTTTTTCCTGATACCTACTTATACCGAAAATGGTGATTTACACCTAAACGGTTCGCTTTAAGTCCCATGTATGATACATAAGGTCACACTAGAATTCACCAAGGAATCTGAATATGCAATAATATACGGGGTGTTCCATTTAAAAAACCATAACTTTCATACATTTCTTGTTTTTGGGACACCCTCTATAACATGAAAATATTTTTAAAATGTAGCCTTTGTGGGTCTCTATCCATCCGAAATAATTATTTTTTTTTATCAACTACTTTAGCCATAATGCTCCCTGTCGTATAACGTGAATAACCCTGTAGACCTAACTTTCCCTTCAATAGGACAAAATGAAAAAAAAATGAGACTGTTCAGATATATTCTTACCTGAAATACTGTCAATAAGCTCTGCCAAAAGGTATCGAAATTGCTCCTTGTTTTCTCCTCAGTTTCTTTGTTGAACCTTCCACCAAACACTTGCATTCCAAGAAGAGCAAATATCACAATGAACAAAAAAAGTAACAGCAACAGAGATGCAATTGACTGTATGGAGTTCAACAATGAGGCAACTAAATTTGACAGTGATCGCCAATATCTGAAAATTGTATTTTTTGTATGATCTATAAATAGGAACCTTATTTCAGTGGCATGTCTAGACGAAGAACAAAAAACATAAAATATAATGAAGGACCACGTGCTCGACTTGAACCCCCCAGAGGTATCTCTGTCAGCCCGAACATTTGACATCTGGGTCGAACGCGGTCTGAGATTAACACCCTAGGTTACATCTTACAATAGAAAAATATAAGAATAAATCTATTAATTATCTTGACATATCCATTGTCTATAACAATTCAGAAAATATTGGTACAAGTTGGTATACAAAAGAAGTATGGTCTGGAAGATATCTGAATTATAACTCGTTTGTTCCAAATAGATATAAGAAAAGTGTGGTAACAGGACTTATTGATAGAGCCATTCATTTTACTGACCCTACTAATCGCCATGATAGTATAAATAAAGTAAAAAAGACACTTATTAATAACAGCTATCCACCAAAGTTTTTTAATCCAATAATAAGAAATAGAATCAATACTTTGTATAATAATATACGTCAAAATAACTAAAAAAAATAAAGAGGAAAGTAAATATATTAGCTTACCATATAATCCAACAATAAATAAACAAATTCAAAATTGTCTTAAACCACACAAAATCAAAATAGCTGACAGACCTTCAAACTCAACATACAGATACTGTAATAATTTCAAACCAAAAACATATATAATAATATAACAAATACCGTTTATCAAATAGACTGCACATACTGTGACGGAGTATATATTGGGCAAACAAGACAATATTTAAAAAACAGGATATATAATCATAAGTACGATACGTTGAATGGGAAGGAGTCTACGGCTCTAGCAAAACATAGCTTAGATACAGGAATTTAGTTTCGACAATCCAGAAATATTACCTCGTGAATGTAACCAACACAAAAGAAATATGTAGGAAACAATTCATATTAAGAATCACCTAAATTCAATAAATTTCAGAACATCTTTATATAAATCAATTAGGCGATATACAGGGTGAGTTTTTAGTATCGGCTCGATCGATAACTCCACTACTGTACAAGATAGCGAAAAAAGTTGTACATAAAAGTTGTAGCCACGGATATGCTCCTTGCTCAGAAAATATTTTCATTTATACAGGGTGATCCATAACTACGTGGTGATGCAAACATGCATTTTTTTAAATGAGACACCCTATATATTATTCCATATTCAAATTTTACTAATGATTTCCGTTCTTCCAATATAGGGTTTTGTTACATTATACAGGGTATTTCAAAAGTTATGGCCATTTTTATATCCAAATCGCTGTCAATTGAACGTACTGTATATCAAAAAATGATGAATCAAAAAGCATTTTTGTCACACGGATGGATAAAAAATATCATCTAGTTTTAAGATCGGCTATAAAAAAAGCCCGCGACGCATATTGGTATACAGGGTGATGTAGAATGCAAAATCTCGATTTTCTCTCTTTTTTTAAATCTAACCCCCAATATTTGATTATACCAAAGAATTGCTTTTAATATGCTCTTTCATATTTGTATAGCACTTGTTGTACCTATGTCCATCAGTTTCCGAGATATTTCGATTTTTCGGTAAATTTAAAATATAGCATCTATTTTTGTACTGAAATTTATTTATTTTGAGGAAGTTCTATCGAATTTCTTTTTTTATTTAACGAACAACTTAATTATAAGGTCATGATAGTATTTGATGAACTCAAAACCCTGAATCATCGAGATAATAAAGTCAAGTATGCCGAGGAAACGATTTTGTAGGCGTGGCGCATAATTATCAAGCAGATTTATCAGGTATGCTTTGAAAAATTGACGGTTTTCATAACCTACTCAATAATTCCGTACTGTGTGAAAAACGAGCTTTAAAAATAATTTCGCCATTGAGGGTATTTTGGAGAATCTTTGAGAAATTGCCTAGTTGCCTCTAGAATATATCAACTATGAACAACAATATCCAGAACGGAGGCACTCTAAAACTAATGCGTTTGAAAGATTGAAGAATCGTTTTATTTGGACCGTGTCGTTTAATATTTCATAGCCTACCTGATAGATCTGCTTGATAATTATGCATGACGTCTATAAAATTGTTTCCTCAGCACACTTTACCTACATTATCTCGTTAATCCAGTGTTTTAACTTGATGAAATACTATTATGGCCCTATATTTTAGTTGTTTGTTGAGCAAAAATAAAATTTGATGGTATTTTCCCAAAATAAATAAATTTTAGTAAACAAATAGGAGGTACATTTAAAATTTGTAGAAAAATCAAAATATCTCAGAAACTAATGAATTCAGCCATAACAAGTGCTATACAAAGATGAAAGAGCATATTGAGGGCAATTCTTTGGTATAATAAAATATTGGGGGTTAGATTTAAAAAAAGAGAGAAAATCGAGATTTTGCATTCTACATCACCCTGTATACCAATATGCGTCGTGGGCTTTTTTTATAGCCGATCTTAAAACTAGATGACATTTTTTATCCATCCGTGTAAAAAAAATGCTTTTTGATTCATCATTTTTTGATATTCAGTACGTTCAATTGACAGCGATTTAGATATAAAAATGGCCATAACTTTTGAAATACCCTGTATAATGTAACAGTACCCTATATTGGAGGAACAGAAATCATTATTAGAATTTGAATATGGAATAATATATAGGGTGTCTCATTTAAAAAAATGCATGTTTGCATCACCACGTAGTTATGGATCACCCTGTATAAATGAAAATATTTTCTGAGCAAGGAGCATATCCGTGGCTGTAACTTTTATGTACAACTTTTTTCGATATCTTCTACAGTAGTGGAGTTATCGACCGAGCCGGTACTAAAAACTCACCCTGTATATAATAATTTAATAAAGTGGGGTTTCTGCATCTTGGAATAATCTAAAAAACCATATTTTATGTATACATAAATAGATACAAAAGCTTTCACCCCTATTGTTCTTTCAAACTTCCCCACCACTTTAAGAACATCTGTGTATTTTACAATATCCTAAAAACGCCGCGCCGTACTGGTCATTCAGCCCTCTCAACCCGTAGAGGCTGTTTCGCAAACAAAACAATTTTAACCGACATCTGAAATTAACGTAAGTAGGTTTGTTAGTATTATTTTCTTTGTCTCGGTAAATTTAATTTTATTATATTCATTATCAATGAACGGAAATAAAATCATTAAGTTTATATTTAAAAGTTTTAAACTTGGTTTTTTTCTAATGGTATTGCGGTATTATAAACTCTATTCTTTAATCACAGGTACGATTCATTGAACGGAAAAGAATCAACCGCTTTAAGTAAACATACATATGAAACCGGACACAAATTTGACTTCCAAAATCCTAGAATTCTTGCACAGGAAAAAAATTATTATAAAAGAAATATAAAGGAAATGATTTATATTAAAAATAATGATAAAGCTATAAACTTTAGGTCTGATGTTGACAGGTTAGGAAATATTTACAATAGCTTATTGAAATGAGGTTTCTGCATCTTATCTAAATCAATAAATTCATGAATACAGATATGTACGAGTACGATCTTTTTTCATTGTATATTGTTCTGTTATATATATTGCTAAGTAATGTTTATTTTTAATTTTTACTAGATGTTTTCTTATATATATACATTTCATCTACTAGACAACATATTTACCTGTTTTCATAATTCTTTATAGACACCTGACGATGGTTTACATATAATAAACCGAAACGTCGTGGAAAGGAAAATTGTTTCATTTAATTGACCGCACTACCATTAGAAAAAAACCAAGTTTGAAATCTACTGTCACGAAAATATAAAATCATTAAAAGTTTTATATATACATTTATAGTTAGTTATATTTCTACTTTACATATACAATTTATAATTATTTTATTTAATTGCGTTTTTTTGTTGTTTTTTTTTTGTATTTTTATTTTTATCTTTATTGTATACAGATCATTTCCTATTCATATATAGACACCTGAAGATGGTTTAGATTAAAATAAACCGAAATGTAGGGAGGGAAATTTATAGTTTCAATCGTTGACCGAAACCCATGAAAAACAACCATAATCTATAGTCACGGTCACTAGAAAAATAAGAATAAAGATGCAGACACATCAGATACAGAGGAGGAAAAAGCAGAACGGACACTCGGACAATGAAACGAAAATTAGAGAGAGATATTGCAAAATATCCAATTCAAAGCTCCAGAGTTGCTATTGTCACGTATTGGTGTGACTACGGAAATCACGTAGATTTCAAGATAATTATGCTAAGAGACAAGATTTTGGTATCAAGCTAATCATAGCTCTGGAAATGCATTAAAATTTGTTGGTCTTTTTCTCATAATTATATTTCACTTATTAATTTGCTTAACTGCTATGATTTCCCCTCAACTCAGAAGTTTGTCATTGGTGAGTATTGGCATTAACAATCAGCGAGTTAGCGCCATTTTCTGGATTCTGTTTTGGTTAAGTGGGGTTATACTAAACAGTCCTTGGGCGAAGGCAACATCGCATTTAAGAAAGATGTCGTAGATTATTATCGGTTTGGCAACAAAATATCCAATTTGAACGTCTCAAGGTCAACGGACAATTTGACAGAACATCAAAGAGAACCCTCGAAGTGTCCACTCTGTATTTTTCTCGTCTGTACATCAGATTCCTAGTTGCTTTAGATGTGGTCCGTCTCAAATCTGGGATATTTTCAGCCTACTAAGGGAAATTTTGGGGGTCATTATTTCCTGCGGGATTTTCTGACGGAGAAAATAAAGCCTTAGGAATTTTTGGAGGTAATTTTTTTCGTTGTTTTTAATAACGCAAAACTGGAAATTTACACTTCCTATATTTTATTTTGGCACACCGAACTCTATACTTCCTTCTTAATTCCGATGCACACGACATCCAACGATACGACGGTACGAAACTGCCCCTATTGGTTGAAATATTTTGATTTGACATCATTTTGAATATTTCAACCAATAGGAATAGTTTCGTACTGTCGTATCGTCGGATGTCGTGTGCATCTGAATTAAGCCTTAAAAGTGGGTTGGCAGACTTGCGGCAATATTAAGGGTGAGATTTCACCTATGAAAATTGGCTGTGCTAACTTTACACCAAATGAGAATATGTTGCCCAAGTTCAACGCAGACATGTGTATAAAGTTGCTGATGACAATGCCTTAGATATATTATTTGAATAAATTTATAGTTTAACCTTATATATTTTTTGTTTGCTATATTTAATACATTACTTAAAATATTTATTTTCTTTTGTTACGAAGATTAGATATTAATAATATAGTCTATGAAAGAATCTATTTTTTATGTTTTGTTAAACCACAACCTCAAAAGATGTTTGTCAAACTTTATTTCTTTTTTAAGTTTCAACGGATTGTTTTCTCAGTGTATACAAGAATGACAAAAAATGCGTTTTTCAGAAGAACATCTTTTATTCGACTTTGTTTACATTTCACTATCGCTAAGTGTACGTGTAATACATAAAAAAAATAATATTCATTTATTTCTTGATATTTTTGTTAAAAATATTTTGGGGGATTTTTTTTCAAATATGTCTAATTTGGGGGATTTTTGAACTTGACCTGAGAGAAATCCATCAAATCCATCTGGTTAAGGGTATCAGAAGGTGTCGGGAGATGGTTATGGGCTGACGAGATAATTCGCGAATATCAGGTCGAAACTCTCGGGGCTTACCAGATATGACGACCGCCAACTGGCAAGAATGTCGAAGTGTGTATCTGTGGGTCGCGGGTTCGAATCCCGACGGCCGTCGACTTTTTTCGACAACGTCTCGTAGGAATTTAAATTGTGAAATCCACATGCGGATGTGAGCATGAACTTCGTAAACAGTTTAGTATGTTCATCATACAGGGTGTCCCAAAATAAAGTACAATTACGAGACCACAATTTATCGACACAGATGTTGGTCTGTCTGTCCGTCAGCCTCTCTGTCTGTTGGCGTTTTTCAGCCCTGTAATCTCAGTAACCGACTGTAAAAGAATTTAGGTAGCGATATGCTGTGGGGTCGTAGTAGGTAATGCTGCTTTAATTTTTAAAATCCGTGCATGGGCGGCGGAGTAATTAGCAAAAAACGAAAGATTTGAAATATTCCACAAAAATCGTTTTTGGACGTTTGAGGGGTTCCCGATAATTTTCTACTTTTTTTGGGCGGGGGTGAAATTGGTGTGACAGGGGTGTGGGGTGTTGTAAAACTGAAAAATTTGTTGTAATTACAATAGGCTGTCCATTGACCTGTGAGAAAAGCCCTAGCGGCATAATACACTTTTTTAGGTCCATCCGAGCATTGCCTGTCCTATTACAGAAAAGGGACTCAAAATTTTCTGATATATTTGTATACATCATACAGGTATTGCTTACGATCGTTCTGTATTGTGTAACGTTGGAATCTTTCAATTGATTGAAACGAAATTTCGACACAGCAGTATTACTGTGGCAAGAATGGAAAACGCGTATGGTTTTTAGAAATCGTATCAGTGACGGCGCAGCAATGATAAAAAAACTAAAAATGCAAAAACAGCTCAAACTTCGTTTCTAGGTGTTTTAGGGGTTCCTGATCATTATGTACATTTTTGGAGTGGAGGTAAAATCGAGATGGTTTTGGAGGTGGGGGCTTGTAAAACTGATTTTTTTTTGGTAATCATAATAGGCTGTCCATTCGCCCATGAAAGAAAGACCTAGCGGCATAATATACATACTTTCTTAAGTCCATCCGAATATTGCCTTGCCTATTACAGAAGCCAAGCACCTTACGAGTATTGCTTTAGATCGTTCTGTATTGTGTAACCTGAAATTGATTTTAACGAAACTTCGAAAGAGTATCATTAGCGAGGCGGAGATGGAAAACGCGTATGGTTTTTAGAAATCGTGTCAGTGACGGCGCAGCAATGATAAAAAAACTAAAAGTATAAAAACAGCTCAAACTCCGTTTTTAGGCAATTTGGGGATTCGTGATCGTTTAGTTTCGTGCAGTTAAACCTTGCAGACTAAGAACTATGTCATCCTTGTTCCTTCAGAGGAAAATGCAAGAAACCATTTACGAGAGCTTTTCTGTTGGATGTTGTTTGGCGGGCGGGTAGACGATGACTTGGTAGCTTCAAGTAGAAAATAATAAAATTGTATCAGCATTATGTGTGAGAAGTACTAAGTCAATCAACTTGACTCTATTTCATTTTTTCGATAAATTGTGATCTAATCTCACCTAGTTTCAATTGAGCACTTTATGCTGGGACGCACTGTATATTATACCCTATTCAAACAAATTAGGGCAAATATCTTCGATCATATATAACTAGATAAATTATGCTGAGGATAGTTCTGAGTCCAAGACAGGGATATATACACATAAGCGTCAACTCGCGTATACATTGGTAGATTTTTAATTTGGCGCGCTTTGTCTGTCAACGAAGAAAGAGACAAAGGTTAACCGGCTAGCGTTTAGGCGTCATTTAACGATTTAATCTTTGCTTACGTTCGTGGCTGAGTGTGTTTTGAGTAGTATTGTGCAAATTGTGATTAAAAACAACGGTTGGAACCTGTTTTCTGTGCAAAAAGGAACGTATACCGGGTGAGGGTCGATCTTCTCACACGTAAGTTACTACTATACTATAAATATTTGTAGATCTGCGGAAAAATATCTCAAAGTCCAGTTATCTTTTGAAAAACTGAGTCCACGATTTTTAAAAGTACCGACTTTTTGTTACATCTGCAATGAGGAATCTGCCTCATACAGTTTTTGACACATTTGACAATCATTTATCTGATCAGGAGCACTGTCTTGACCTAACAAAGCTTGTTTTAAAAAATATTTTAGTTTAAGATTTCACCATGAAACCTCTAAGTTGAAGTCAGTTGAAAGGATCAGAAATATATTCACCAAAACCATTTTATTTAAAAATCAATGAGAAGTATAGCTTGTAGATGAATAACCTTGAAATAGGTAGGGCACGAGCTGATGTTCTAACTTAGGACATACAGACCTACTTCAAAAATAATAAATTTTGCTGAAGGCAACTTACAATGTCTAATCATCAGAAAAGTAAAGTAGCTTATTATGCGATGAACTTTTCACTTAGTGCTAAAATAGCTAAATATTCAACTGAAAAGTTTCAGAATAAGTTGTCTGTACTCTGTATTAGTCCACTGAATATATTGAAATTCATAATCAGAAACTTTCTGTTAGGCAAGGATTCTTGAATGATCGACTAGTACTGTGATAACTGCTCAGTTTATTTACTTTTGTTTCATATGAAGTACTGTTGAACCTTTAATGTGAATATGTATTGTACGCAATTTGACGAATATATGGATGAGTATACAATTTGTATGTTTTCATTAATTTTATTTTATGTATGTAATTTGTCTTATTCTTTTGACAAGTTCTATACCCTGATATGGTTATTTGGAACCAATAAAGATTATCTATCAATCTATATTCTTTTGGTTGTAGATCCAGTGTTCTGATGTCTTTGTTTTAACACAAATTATATCGATTATTGTTGAGTGATTTCATTGACTTGATTTCATTGACTTTTTTGTCCTCAACTGTAAGCTACTTTATGACTTTTAAAGGGTTAATAAAATGTTTGTTTTGTATAGTGCTTCATTCATAAGTATTTTGATGTAACAGAGCTAATAATCAACTCCCATATTCAGTATATTGTTTTGTTAAAAGTGGACTGACGACACTGAACACGTTTACATATCAATCTCAGATAGAAGTTCGTGACCCCCTTTCAAATTTATAAGCACCCGCCTATGTCCTGTCTAGGGTAAACATCTTGGATGTTTACAAAATCCACTAAGATGATGCAAGCAAACAATCACTGTGTTGAATAGCTACCATTACTTATCTAGTTATATATGATCGAAGGGAATATAATAACTGCGTGTTGTACAATGTGCAAATTCTAGAGCATAAACAAACCCCAGTCCACTTAAACTACGAATAAGGCAAAGTAAGACGTTCTGAAATTGGTACGTTCGAATACTGAACACCAGCAACGGTGGTCTATAAACTATAAAGTGCAGCGTATTTGAATAATCCTTAATAAAATCCAACTCTTATCGGTGTGCTGAGATGCAAATAAAGTTTTTACGAGTTGCTTCCGGGATTTTATCGTCAGACTAAAGTTTATTTCGAAACAATGGAAGTCTAGACCTGACCTTATTGCCTTTACTTAAGGTTTTCGAACGGCGTCGCTAGCAACGAATTCGAATAGGTTAGAAGAAGCAAAGCCCATGTGCTAACAGGCATGTGAGTGTTCCCATGACCTCTAGTGTTATCATTTACCTATTGTTTACAAACACGATGTTACTGTTTACAGAAATGGACAGAAATCCGCTGGATTCAAAGAGCTTCTATTATGTAGACAAATGCTAAACAATACACTCGAAACGATTACCCAAAACCTCAGAGTAACAATTGAACATAGAGGTAGTGAACAACTAATTCTAATAGGACAACATCTTTTCTTACGTTGTCATATTGACCACCAGATACGGCAATCATAATTGTTTACTATCGTCTTAATTGTATAGTATCCAGAAATATTCTATTCTACGTTAAAAAAGACGGTATTTGATGGTTCAGGAATGATTACAGCAAAATCAATAGATATGTTGACCTCTACTGCGTTACTGCATGTTTCTTCATCATAAACGCAAATTCTGTCTTACATGAATTTTGAGGAGCTGGCAACGCCTATATAATTTTCCTGTGATTTGTTTACGGTAAACCCCGATTGTCAAACGTTTGTTTTGAATGTGCGTCTTTTATGCTTGGTCAGTAAAATCGAATTCGCTATTTGTTGGTAGCTCTAGTGAAGCTTTACGGACTTGCTGTGCTATATTCGAGTGCAGTTTAACAGTTTTTCGAGATGGGACAGTGCAGAGCAGTGTTTGTAACATGGGTTGCATTGGAAGAATTTTCAGGTTAGTTGGCAATGTTTGGAGGCTGAAGTGTCAAAAGATGATGGCTTTGAACACGCCATGCAGAAGTGGTTTGTTTACTACCTCTATGTTCAGTTGTTACTCTGATCCCAAAACAAACCGCAACTCGGCCAGTCCTTTACGTGAGATGTCATAAAAAGGGTGGTGGTTGGATCGTGGCCGGGCGAGGGGTAAACCGCTGGGGCAAAGTGGTGTACAAAACCCGGGCATTGCGGAGATTGTGATGGGCATTGCGGGACATTGCGGTGGATTGCGTAAGATTTTTGGGCATTGCTAAGAAATACAGACATTTAAACAGGCATTGCGGTCATTTATTTGGGCATTGCAAGAATTTAAATCTTGAAAGCATATGTCGCTTAAACCGAACGGCAGTTCGGCTCCTTCCGCGTCTCCAGATTTTACTCGTGACAGGCGCCGGTTGAACCCAGACCGACCGTACGCAAACCAAAAATGGGTCATGTTTGTATATTTTTTAGTTGTCTGTCCCCTACTGGCCTACTGTAGCCTGTTGTGTATGTCGTCAGTAGGTAGTCAGGTGCGGTACTTGTATTTGCTGGTGCATAACGGAAGATTTTTGAGGAAACAGTAAGTATTAAAGTTTAATTAAATTGGCATACATAACTCGGGGATCCATTTATTTTAAGTGGTAGTGGTACCTTCCTGTAAGTACCTGTAGCTCTTGAATTAATCATTTTAGACCCCAAGTGTGCTAGTTTGTTGGAATTGCTTTATCGGGAGGAACACAAAAAGTCACAAATATATAGGGTGTCCCATTAAAATTTTTGAATCGGACGTCACGTGATCAAAAACAAATACCTCATTGGGTGACAAAATAATATGAACAGATACTACATTTGCTCTAATTTACACCCCCAAAATTATAATTCGCTACTAATGCCCAGTTTCGATATATTGCTTGTCCTAGTCGTCGTGGGGTATATACTTGAATAGAGAAATATAAAAAATTTTACAAAACTTCTTGCATTGCTTCATTCTATCGCTCGAGTAACTTTACAGAGTTTTCATCTAAGCTATTTTTTTGATAAATGGTAAGGTCATATATAAATTTTATATCAAAACTGTTCCTTTTCGCAATAATTCAAAAGTTATATCAGACAAAAATTGGAAAAAATGGATTTTGAATCCAATACCGGAAACACGTCTGCAACTACCGAACGCGTGTGAGGACAAAATGTTATTTTTTCACCAACGACGTCCTATTCCAATACCTATTACCATTATCTTTTCTGGATTCTCAGCTAATGTTGAAAATAGTTACTTGTGTAACTAGTGTTGCACCATAGACGATGACGATGACCGAAGAATTAGATTACAAATTCCAGCAATAAAGTTCCTTATCAAATATGTTTTGTTGAGGCAACTTTTTCGGCTGCACCATGGTGGCGCACCGTGTAAGCGCGACGTGTTCGAGTCCAGGCCATAACAACCCTTTTTCTAATTTTTTTACCAACAAATTTATCGTTATACATTTTGCACATATTACACAATTTTTTTTCTACGATCGAAACAAATATGTTCTTGAATAAAATTTTATTAGATAGTTTACAAGTATAACAGAAATCACTAATCATTTTACTTTTCTGGATTAAGTTCAATTTTGATATCGCAATCCGAGCAACTGGTGACTGATATTGAGGGACAAACTTCATTTCTACTGATTTTTGGAATTTTTCTCTGCCTCCGGTACTTACTTTTTGCACTAGTTTAATAAAATTTCATTCAGAAACACATATGTTTATCGTAGCAAAAAAAATTAACATGTGTAAGAATCATATCAATACATTTTTTGGTAAAAGAAAATTAGATAAAGTTGTCAAGACCTGGGCTCGAACCAACACCGCTTGAAAACTGACATTGTCGGGTCAGAAGGCTGACGCGCTTAGACGTAGCGCAACCACGGTCTGCCGAAAACGTTGCGTCAACAAAACATATTTGATCAGACACTTTATTATTGGAATTTGTAATCCAATTTCAAACATTCAAAAAGTTATATCGTCTATTGTGCACAAATACACATTAGTTACATAAGTAACTATTTTCACGATTCACTGGGAATCTATAAAAAATAATGGTAAAAGGTATCGAATTAGCACGTCGTTGGTGAACAGAGAAAAGATAACATTCTGAAGTCACACGCGTTCAGGAGCTATCAGCGTGTCTTCGGTACCAGTACCGAATCCAGGTTCAAGAATCAATTTTTATTTTGAAATAACTTTTGAATTATTACAAAAAAATAAAAAAATAGTTTTGTCAGAAAACATTAAGTAATCATCCCGTTGATCACAAAAAATATTGTATCCAAAACGCCCATCAAAATCCCATTTGAACTTCTCTTATATAAAGGATTGTAGGAGTTACTGGGCATTTCAGGCATTGAGACCGAAAACTTTGGGCATTTACGAAAAGTGCAGGTACATTGTGGGCATTGCAGGTACATTGCGGGCATTGCAAGTGCATTGCTGGTACATTGCGGGCATTAGGCCTCAAAATTACAGAATAATGCCCAAAATGGGCATTGGTGTACAAATTTTGAGTCAGCGGTTTACCCCTCGTGGCCGGGGATGTCCGTTGATGCGACGTTGTCACGTTTTTCCAGAAATATTGGCTTGACTTAATTTTAGTGGAAACCAAGATGGAGTGAGATTGATGGAATGGACCCCACTCCCAGACCGACGAAACGCTCCGGTGAAAAACTACGGTATTTTTATGTTTAATTATTTAACCTAACTTAACCTGGCGGGTTGAATTTTTGAGGTTAAAATGGGTTAATTGGTGTTTGGTGAAGTGTTGCTCAGCTCAGCTCAACGACAACGTTAGAAAAAAGAACACCCATGTTCTAACAGGCACGTGTATATTGGCTAGACCCAGGTGTTATTTACTGTGGACTCAAACACGATGTTATTTTTTACAGAAATCCGCAGGATTTTAATTTTGTGGAATTGTTTAAAATAGTCTTTTAACTTTTATGCACTATTAGAACCCAAAATTCACTCTAAACTATAACAATAAATCCGGATCGATCAACCAAAAGTACCAAAACAAAGTTGCTATTCATGTTATCCCATTATTCATGGCCGTATTTTTAGGGTTATTTACCTGCTAGCAGACGTACCTAGTCTGTTCATGTTTAGTTTTTTGCTCGGATGTTTATCTTATCGATCGGTTATTCTACCTGCCAATTATTGCTCTAGTCATTTCCAGTTTATCATAGTTAATTTTAAATTGGTAAATCCTAAAAGTTGTTTCATGATTATGTGTTTCTTTTATGATTTACCAATTCAAAATTAACAACTTTAAACAAAGAGTGACTGCACTATGTAACAGGTACAATGCTTAATCGATTTGACAAAAATCCAAGCAACTCACCCTTTCTGATTCTGTATATCGCTTATTTTTCAGTTTTCGGAAAAAATTATTTGAAAAAGTTGTTTGTTTTAACCACTTCTATGTACAGTTGAAAAAGAAGTATCACCCTGTATAATAACAAACACATTGATCAGTATCTTCGTTTGGATTTTGTGATGTTCCTCACCTGCTTTTTTCAACTTTACTATTACTTCAACGACTGCAAAATATATAGTGTCAGTAGTCACAGCCAACAAAAATGCAATAGCTTTTCCCTGAGACGATCTGGCAACATTGCCAAATAATCCTTTGCTATTTGCGTCCGATCATCTACCTGCCTAATTGCCTGCTATGAGCATCAAGCTGCTTGATAAACACAACGATAAACAGAAAATATTTATATACGCTTCAGATAGTAAGTCCAAACAAAACCGTTGTTTACTTCTTCTAACCTATCCGAATTCGTTGGTCGCTAGCGGTTAAGAGTAATTCATCAAAAGAAAGAATTTTATTTCAGCAGCAGCAATTCATGACTTACCCGGCACTCCTGCTGACTCAACAGTTTTCACCACCGCAGCAATATAATTGTGCAATTTAAAATGTTAAAGAAAAAGCCCCGGGAGGACGTCTCCGCTATATTTCCTTTGTCGACTACAAGGACGCAGATAATTTTATGCCTCAAAGGAAATATGTTCTGGATTGAATAAACGGACCAAGATAAACTCTATAGTGAGGTTAGAAGGAAAAGTTCGGCACAAGGGTAGCTCGTAATTGGATCATTCTCATCAAATTCTGTATCTTATCGTAAGCGAATTATAAACCTTTTAATTTTTTTTGTGTTATATGTACTTTCTGTCAGCTGATTTGACTTCATACAGGAAGCTCAGACTTCACCTCTAATACAGAAAATATTCCAACAATCCAGACATGCCACTGCTTGAAAAAGGTAAGACTACGATCTACATTATACTTACTTTGTAACTTTAAATACTCTCAACAATCTAACACAACGTAACACAGATATACCTAATGGAGGCATAACTTTTGTATTCGTTAAAATCATCTCCATTATACTACCAATAACGACAAAACAATCAAATCTATTGAACAATGATACGAAATAACCCTGAAAATAGAAGTACATAGTTAGTTATATACAGAGTGATACTTAATGATAGGCGCTAGGGCGCATTTCTGACCCAAATTCAAGTAGAAGAGTTCACAGCATAGTTTTCTTTTTTCAAAAATTAATAAAACTCATTATATGAATCAGAAAATTCATATTTGTTTTTTATAATTTAGGCGCATATCTAAAGCTTATTTTACATAGTTTTGAAGATCAAATCAGTTAGGTGACGTTCCCCATCGTCTATACACTGAGTAAACTGACTTCAGGCATTTGTAGTGGCTCTTACTTGCATAGTAGGCGTTATTTTTTTTTATAACTGAGCAGACCGCGCAGGCAGAGCCTGAGAGCCTGAGAGAGTTATGTTAGAGGAAGTTTGTTAACGCGAAATTTAAATGGGCCAATACCCGCAGGCCCAATAAATACATCTTTTGGCAGTCCGTTCCAAGCCTTGGACACTCTGGGAATAAATGTGCGGTTGTACCGTTCAGTTCTTGATGTATGAATACGACATCTGATAGAAGCAGTGAGCGGCGGAACGATAGAGGATAGCTCAGAGGAGCAGGTTCCGTTGGAAAATCGGTAGAAGAGTGAGAGGTCACCAAACACGCCGGTGAGAAAGTGACTGAAGGTGGCGCGTTAAGGCCGGATCGCCAATTAGTCGAATTGCCCTTCTCTGGACGACATCTAGTATAGACAGGGTAGTAGGAGCAGCAGCTCCCCAGACATGAGAGCAATACTCCAAGCAAGGTCATATCTGGGCTTTATATAGCGTGAGGAGGTTACATGGTGAGAAATTCTTTCTGGCTCTAAATAGGTACCCAAGCTTTTTACCAGCAGCTGTTGCAATTGAAGCGACGTGTTCGTGCCAGACCAGATTTTCTGTAATGTTGACTCCTAACAGCTTGAATGAGTGACTCCTTGGCAGAGCCTGGTTGTTCATTAGAACCTGGTGTTGGCTTGGGCACTTCTTGTTTGATAGCGTACAATACTGGGTCTTGGAGGCATTAAATTTAACTATGTTCTTAAGCCCCCAAGCGGTAATGGTATCGAGATCCTTTAAAAGTGAAGCTGCCACTGCCAGTCTTCTGCGTTCCAGCTGGACCACAGAGAGCGGTCTATTGCTCATGATGCCTGCATGCAGCGTACTGTCATCCGCAAAACTGTGGATTGGGCTTGTAGTGCTAGAGAGTAGATCATTAATATGAAGCAGAAACAATGTCGGAGCCAATACCGATCCCTACTGAACCCCGGCATTGATGCTATGGAAAAAAGAGGAAAAGCCGTCTACCACGACAGAGATTTTCTGACCTGAGGGTCCTAGGACGGTTCACATAAACTCGGGATTTCAAAAGGCCCTATAGAAAAAAGTCACGAGTGTCAAAAATATGGAGAGCGGGCTGGCCTCTCCAAATCACCTCTAATTCGGATGAGGTGCTCTGGGAAGTGTCCCCTTAAAAAAGCCATCGACGCTCTTGAAGTGTGTGTCATTGCACCGTCTTGTTGGAACCAGCTGTCCCTTTAGCCCAACTGACTGTACCGAATTCATTGTAACTTGGACTTCATTTTTCTCAAAGAACCTGGGATCAGTCATTCCAGCTGAAGAAATTGCACAGCGTACTGTGACTTTAGGTGAATGCAAAGGTATGTGATACACGGACCCCATACAAGACTTTCACTCCCTCTTGTGGGGCACACCACAGTATTCCAGGCTGAGGTCTATGCGATACTTGCTTGTGTAAATCGTATTCGGGAAATTGACGGGTCTAGGAGGCGGATTACTATCTGCTCTGACAGTCAGGCAGCCATCAAAGCACTGAGTGCTTGAAAAATAACGTCGGAACTGGTCCTGGAGTACAGGAGGGCTCTTGACGACATCTCAGCTAAAGTCTGATGTGGGTACCTGGGCATGGTGGGGTAAAATGTAACGAAATGGCGGATCATCTGGCTAGGATGGGATCCGGCAACAGTTTTGTGCGCCCGGAACCAGCCTTAGGACCATCTGCAAACTTGATTAGGAAAACAACTGGAGAGTGGATCCAGAATCAACACTCTCTGAGATGGAGCAACATCTCTGGTGATCTCCGTCAAGCTCGGGAACTATTAGCAGGGCCTGCTGAGGGAATAGGACGATTTTGTCTCTCTCTGGATAGGAGTACCTTGAGATTGCTAGTAGGCCTGCTAACGGGTCACAACACCTTCAGGCGTCACTTGTTCGTGATGAGGGTGGTCAACGACCCAACGTGCACGTGGTGTAGTGAAGAGGAACAATCCTAGGCACACATCTTGTGTCGCTGTGAAACCCTGGGTTATCACAGGCAGACTATTCTGGGCTCAAGAACCTTGGAACCAATAGAGATAAAACGGATAGGACCTAAGAATGTACTTGCCTTTGCCAAAAGGGCAGGTCTTAGGAACTAGCGTGGATAGAGGCGCAAAAGGGCCCATCGTGTGGCCTATGCACCAGCCACATTCCGTGCTGGATAGCCTCTGGTCCTTACTCATTCATGTGATACATCTTTCGAAGCTTGCTGTCAGCCCAGCTCAGTAGCGCATGTTTTGTTCAAAAGAGAAATAGCCTCCTCAGGAACGACTTCGAGGAGAATCTCCGAGATAATCACCATCTTGTAAGGGGGAAATTAAGATCCTCATTAAAAATTCTCAAAGAACGGTCGAAAGGCCCAAGGGCAGAAGCACGTTTGTGCTGCACACTGGACGCCATGGTGATTGGCACATTGAAGCTCGCACTGCCTTAATGTTTTCAGTAGATCTAATGGGACAAAGAACTTCAGTTCTTAGTTTTGTCACACTTGAAGTCCTACGTAAAAATTGATTTGTGGTGCAGGACAGGGACTAAGGGGCTAAACTAAGTGATCTCGAAAGGCTCGCCAGGTAGCAATCTCAGAACATCCACGGCAAAAGCATGCTCCTCACTGCTCCAATGGATGATTGCACATCTTTAGTGACCTTTTTTACTTGAATTTGGCAGAAATGCGCCTTTGGTATTACGGCCTATCATTCAGTAACACCATGTACAAACATTAATTTTGATTCACTGGCCCAAAAATAAAAGTATGTCGCTTTAAATAAACTGCGTTAGTATGTGGTTTTATTTATGGGCTGGTGGTCAAGGGTGGTATTGACGAATAGGAAAAAAGTTCTGACTAATAGCCTTAGCTACAGAGTAGAATGTTCTGGATGAACTAGGACATGAGAGGAGCTTGTTCTTAATTTTTTAGTTGTGTTCCTCCTTGCTGTTGCCAATCACGCATTACTAGTGATTTCTAGCGTCGATAAAACTGCCATGGTTGTCGCCATTTGGATTTTCCCTGCATTCTTTGTAATGTTGGTTTTTAGAAGTTACTGCATCTCTACAACCATGGCTTGATTTTGGAGGAACGTTTGACGACACGTGGGATATAGACTCCCATGCCGGATATTGGTACTTCTGTTATTTCTCTCTATGTCCATGTCCATTTTTGTAAGCTTTTGAAAATATGACAAAAGCAATGATATGAAAAAGTCAGGGATATTTAGGGCACAGGTCTATTACCAAACAATCTGTATGCCAATTTAGCAGTTTTACTATTGAAGGTACAAAGATAAAATGAGTAGAGTATTGCTACTTTTATACATATAGGCAAACAGTATATTTTATATAAAAATATTTCGAATCGACTGTAAAAAAATAATAAGTGGCTTTCTTCAAGGTGTCGATTGCCTTACAGCTCAGAGTGACAATTGAACATAGAGGTAGTAAACAACAAATTCTAATAGGCCAACATCTTTTCTTACGTTGTCATATTGACTACCAGATACGGCAATCATAATTGTATACTATCGTCTTAATTGTAGAGTATCCAGAAATATTCCATTCTACGTTAAAAAAGACGGTAGATATTTTTGATGTTTCAGCATGTTACAGCAAAATCAATAGATATGTTTCCTCTACTGCGTTACTGCATGTTTCTTCATCATAGACGCAAATTCTGTCTTCCATAAATTTTGAGGAGCTGGCAACGCCTATGTAATTTTCCTACGATTTGTTAACGGTAAACCCCGACTGTCAAACGTTTTTGCTTCTGCGTCTTTTATGCTTGGTCGGTAAAATCGAATTCGCTATTTGTTGGTAACTGTAGTGAAGCTTTGCGGACTTGCTGTGCTATATTCGAGTGTAGTTTAACAGTTTTTCGAGATGGGACAGTGCAGAGCAGTGTTTGTAACATGGGTTGCATTGGAAGAATTTTCAGGTTAGTTGGCAATGTTTGGAGGCTGAAGTGTCAAAAGATGATGGCTTTGAGCACGCCATGCTGAAGTGGTTTGATTACTACCTCTATGTTCAGTTGCTAGTCTGAGGCTGTCACTACCTTCCTCCACATGATGTAATGGACATCTTTCCTAAGCGAATATTGACTATCGCTATATTTAAAAACCCTTACGTTACAAAATAACGTGAAGCAAACCCTTCCGGCATCTTACTCAAAGAAATACCGTCTAAAAATAAATTCTTTCCCGAATATTTTCCTCTACATCTTTGCGAGTTTCGCTCTGCGCATAAATACCATTCCAAGTAATAAAAGTGCTCCTTAAGAATAGGACGCATACCTACGCTACGATTTAAATTTTATACTAGAAGGATTTTAAAGCTAAGCGTAAAGTTACTTCCTTCAATGCACTCTACTATGTACACTAGCCATGAGAGAGACGTGGGTGGGTCAATAAAAAAATAACTTAGTGCATATCACAGAAGGCTTGAATACTAATTGGTCAACAAAATACCAATACCAATACCAATAAAATTACTCCGAGTATTACATCCTATTCTTTGAAGTGTTGCTTTATCCTACAGATACTTACCTGGAAACCTAGACTATACATTTTTAACAACATTTCCATTGAAAACAGGGCGATAAAAAACATGTTTGTATACTCTGAAAGACAAACAGACATTTAGTCTTCAACTCTAGTATATTCAGATACTAGGTGACACTAAAATTATATTCAGGTGTTCATTTGAAAACTACCCACTACAGATTTATTGAAAACCATGGATTAAAAAAAGGTGGAAAGCTCTTTAACCACAAAATGCTTCACCCCTTGTATCCTCTGCCCCCCATGATAAACGAATTTACGGGTTTTTTGTAGGGATGGAATATGGAAGGCCAAAATAAAGAGCTAATTATAGTTTGAGTCGAAATTCTTGTAATGCTCAAAAATGCATTCGGGAAATCATTAACCAGCATCGTGCTGTGGGTAAAAAATTCAATTACAACAACCTAGGACCTTCTCCAGATGAGTTTATCTGGGTTTTCTCTACTGTTGCTAATAACATAGTAAAAGACATACCTAATGTTGATGAATCTATGGTAAATTCTAATTTTCCAGATGTTCCAAATATAGAGTGCCTCAACTTTATTACTTTTATAGAGGTTAGGAATATGATTGATAACCTAGTGAATAAAACCAGTCGAGATATATTTGAATTCAACGTTAAAATCCTCAAATCCATTAAAAAATACCATAATAATACCCCTTACAAAGCTAATGAGTCTTTGTCTTAGAGAAAGTATTTTTCCAAATATATTGAAAAAAGCGGTAATAAAATCAATCTTTAAGAAGGAGATAATTCCGAACCAGACAACTATAGACCTATTTCTCTACTGCCCATTATATTAAAGGTATTGGAAAAGTCCATAGCATTGAGGTTAATGGAATTTTTAGAGTTAAATAATTTATTTTATGAAAATCAGCATGGGTCCCGTAAGGGTAAGAACACTGTTATGGGCACCTTAAATCTAATGGACTAGTATCACGAGGTTAAGAACAATGATTTAATTGTTATAACCGCTTAGTGCATACAAAAATAAACGTACTGCTGCATTTCGTTACTTCCTACATCATTTTGTTTTTTAGTAATTCCATTCTAAAGTTTAAACAAAGGAATTCAAATTCAGCTAATCAGTGCCAGCCGCGCGAATCATCAGCAGTGCATTGTTGCCAAGAACAGCTCCGACTCGCAGACGGGAACAGAAGACAAGATAGATGAGCCAGCCCGCGTAAAGCTCCGGCATTTCGCACGCCATCAGAATGCGGCAACACAGCACACATATCTGTCTTTTGATTGGCTGTTCGCCTTTAGGACAGTGACGTCACTGCCCTAGGAGAATTCAAATATTTTTCTTATTTTCACGGCTTTCGTGTGCCCAAAAAAATCGGAAAAAAAATGAGATGATATTAGTCCATTAATAATATCAATGAAGCCCTTCACGATAAGCAGTTTAACTGTTCTGTGACTTGAGTGAGGCGTTTGATTATGTCAATCATAATATCCTCTTGAAAAAACTGAGGAGATATAAATTATCACAGAACAGTATCAGGTTGATAGAATCCTATCTTAAGAACCAGACTAAGGCAGTGGAGGTTGCAGGAGTGAGGTCAACCGAGAGAACACTCGATATTGGTGTCACACAAGGCTCGATACTAGGGCCAATACTGTTTCTGGTATATATCGATGATTTACCACCCCCAGGAGCAGATGCTTTTTGCTGATGACGCAACTGCGTCCTGCACTTCTAATAGCCTAATTGAATCTCAGAATGGGTCATTAGTGGCCCAGAACAGAGCAGGAAGATGGTTCTGCTTGAACAAGCGGCTTCTTAATAAAGACAAAACTAAAAGAATTGTCTTTTTCATGTGAGACCTTACAGATGCAGACCAAGGTGGGAATTCAGTCAAGTTTTTGGGTGTATACCTAGAAACAAGGCTACAATATTGAGGCGGTGCCTGGCAAGCTAGCTAAGAACTTATTTCTCTTGCGCAGCTTGAGAGCATCTGTTTCAGGATTGTAGAGGTGCTTTTGGGGAGCTGGGGATCCTCACCTTGCCTAGTCTGTACGTTTTCGAAAATCTTTTATTTGTTAAATGTAATATAGGATCATTTAGAACCCATAACTATGAAACCCGAAACACCTGCTGCTCGAAAATAGTTTTTATTTAGTTGAAGAATACTTGAGCTACAAGTTTTAATTTTAGGCCTGTTTAAATGTTTTAATATTAGTGTATATTTTGTTTTAGTGTATCTTTAAACCAGAAAATGTCTCATGTAAGTTTACCTGCATAAAGCCTATATGACGTATGTTAACATTTAATTTGTGATAACATTAAATATTGACTGATTGATTGATTGATATTCATCCGCATAAAAAAATGTAAATGACAAAGTAACCATTTAGATTTCCATTAACAAACAATGGGCCAGTCACTTTGTTTCCTAAAATGCCTGCCCATACATTAAGTTTTTGGGAGTTTTATGCCAAAATGATCCAAAACTTCAACTTGAACGGGTTCATCAAAAACTTTACGTTTTTTATTTGAAACAGATCCGGTTTGAGTAAATTTCCTAACAAGGTCCAAAACATATCTATGTGAAGTCATCTTCCTTGGATATATTGATTTTGGCGCTTTAAAGTAGAGTAATTCCCACTGTTTTTGCATTTGTCCGTCAGGCATTTGAACATAGCCTAGGTATATGATTGTTCGGTCATTAACATTCTGAACACGTATTGCAATAAAAGGTGATATTTTCATGTGTTTTTGTTTTCTGTCTAAACAAATTAATATACACAGATTTTTCTAATTTTCTCGAAAACGAACCAAACGACTTAAAAAAATAAAATGTCATAATAAGGGCCTCCGATCTAGCTTTAAAACAAGCCTTTACTCGGTACTTCTTGTCATTTAGAATGTTTAAGTGATTGACCCTGGAGCAGAGAATACAAGGGGGGAAGTAGTCTGATTAAGAAGTTGTCACCCCTAAGAAATCTTTTAACGTGTTACGCTGTTTTTTCAGTGGATTTCGATAGATCCGTGGTGGAACGTTTCCAAATGAACACTGTATGTGGTTTTCAGCTCAACCAAGCTTTGTTCAATTTGACTGGCAGTACTTTCTATGTCACCTAGTATGCAAAAATACATCACATCCAAGGTCTATTGTAAAAGCCTAAAACTTCATTATATATCCTTAACTGCTAATCAGTCATTTAAAAATCTGCTCAGAAAAGAGCCAATTGGATTGTATACAACTGTGTTTCGGTGTTAAGTGAAGCTCTTAAGGTATGATAAATTTGGGTTTATTTCTATATAAAATATTGGTCCAAGTGTTTCACAATATTTAGTCATCTATCGAATACGTGCATGTTACTCCTACAAAGACCTAAAAAAATTCTTGAAGAAGTATATTAAACATTAATGTTTGCCTAATTGAGGCTAAATTAAAGAAAACCCAAAAATTTTATATTATGTGTTATTAGAAAGCCCGTTAGATAAATGTACGTAATTTATTAAAGCAGGACCTTCTGAACAATAACAAGAGGATGCACAAAAAAATGTTGAGTTTCGTTATACAGGGTGGTCCAATAAGTGCGCTGTGCTCTCTAGCGGCCATACCGTTTAAATTAGACGAAAATGTGTCAAATAAAAAACCTTTCTTTTCAAATGCCCTACATTTAGAAAATAATTTCAAAGATGGCGGACTTTCGGATATACCGGAAGTAGGCATCAGCTTCCTTATTTTAAATGGAATACCCTATATATTGTTACGTTTTTGAATTCAGCATCTATTTTTAGCTCCAGTTTGTTAACCATTGTTTATGTCTACGAAGCCTATTTTCGGAGTTACTCAGCAATTTTTACAAAATTTGACGTTTGTAGTACTTTACAAGAAAAGTTAATATCTCGGAAACTAATCACGACAGAAAAATGCTGTTTTCGGTTTTTAAACAACCAAGAAACGTACTTGTGTTTTGGTAAGATCATTGTTTCAAAAGAATATTAAATCAATAGGCTAGCAATTTTAAATTTGAAGAGTTAAAAACGTTAAAAACTTTTTTTTTTCAAATGCTATGGTATGAAAAGTGTCACATTGGTGGATGCGAAATTAAATTCTCTTTCACTTTTATCTAGACACATCTAAGCGCGTTTTAGTATTAGAGGTCGAAACACTTGGGATGAAAGGTTTCCTACCAATTGTTTCGTCTACGAGCCACGCCACCTACGATTTTCCCAATTCCTACGCAGTAATTGCAAAACCGTAAATATCTTGAAAACCATCAAAGATAGTACCACATGTCCCTAGATAAAAACGAAAGAGAATTTGATTTCGCATCCATCAAAGTGAAAATTTTCATACCATCTCATTTGAAAAAAAAGTTTGTAATGTTTTTAACTTTTCAAATTTGAAAATTGCTAGTCTATTGATTTAATGTTCTTTTGAAACAATGATCTCACTGGAATCTTTGAAATAATTTTCCAAATGTAGGGCATTTGTAAAGAAACGTTTTTTATTGAAAACATTTTCGTCTAATTTAAACGGTATGGCTGCTAGAGAGCACCGCGCGCTTATTGGCCACCCTGTATATGATGACAGACGACTTTCGGATGTTCTAAAAGCCTTGTGTGGACGTCTTGATAAACGTTGTATCAAATACGCCGACTAGACTATAATCAATTTTACTGGTGATAGTTTCGTCATCACTTAATGCATACTCAAAGCCTACAGTAAAAGCATGGTATGTCATTAAGAATCCTAGTTATACAAGAACATTTTAATAACGTCTGATATTGGAATTCTCCAATATTGTGCTGTTGTGATAAATGCTGAATACCTCCCGAACGACACTTTGCCTGCTCAGAACTTCATATTAAAAAGTTCGACAAGTCCTGTAACACCATTAAAATTTTATGGCTGACAGTTTAATGCATTTTTTAAAGGGGTCGATAAGAAGCAGCTCTTCCAAAAGTAATTTCTTATCATCTTGGTTTTTTGGACAAGTAGATTCAGTGTTGCAGGGTTACTATCACTTTTGAATACAATTCGTGTTCAGCTGTTCTCCATTGAGACTATACTCCATTGTGTCGACGAGAATGCTTACATTCTTCGGACATATTCATAGAAGCAATAATATGGAGAAACTTGTAGTTCAGAGCCACGCGCCGAGTGGGCGGCGCCGTGGCCGTTCCCCTACTCGCTGGGTGGATACGACGAAGCAGTTGCTAGATATGAGTATCAAGAGCGCCACTGAACTGACAGTAAATCGCGAACGATGGCGAGCTGCAGTTCTCAAAACGATTGATAATATTCGTGTCGGCAATACTCTAGCTCCGACTTAATGCATTTTACGAGTTCACAATATCTCTGTTAAGACATTGTGACTATGATGATGATGTTCAGCTGTATCGAACTACATATACAGGATGATGCATATTAATCAAGTGTTTTTGAAATAATCATAAAATTATTAGTTTTTACTCTAAAAAAAATTATTGGTACTAGAACATAGCTGATAATAAACCATTTTGAAATATCTAAGTGCAAAAATTACATCTGGCATATGATACAGCCGTTCACGAAAATTCCACTCCACTGTTTCCAGCATGTCTCTGTTGATTTTTGAGAGATTCCATGGCGAATCGCTTCCTTCTCTGCGCCTAGCGTACAGGGCTTGGCCCTTTAAACACGTGACTTGAGTTACCCCCATAGGAAAAAATCATGAATTGATAAGTCGGGAGACCGAGGAGGTCATGAAATGCCACCGAACCTCGAAGTTGAACGATTTGGAAACAAGTGGCGAAGAATAGCCATGGATGCTCTGGCGTGTGCCGTGGCCCCATCTTGCTGGAACCACAAATCTTTGATATCCACACGTCTTTTTTGCAATTCAGGTATGAAAAATGTATTCGCCATATGATTGTAACGTTCAGATGCTACTGTAGCGGTTTTCTCCAAAAAAATATGGGCCAATGATGCCACGCCATATGTCACGCATTGTTCTAGCGTCTACCGCTCCATGATGGCAAGTGGCAAGTAAGAAAGTGAAATGGTTTGAGTCAAGGAATGGATTGTAATAAACCGCGCGCTCCTCCCTTTTCTAATATATGAGTACTACTCAAACCAAAAACACTTAGTTTTTATGCCCCACCTTGTATTACAATATTCAGGGTGGTCCACTTTAGAATGGCATAACCTCAGAACATCATAGTTAACCCTAAAATGATGATAATTTCTATATATACTTAAATCCAAGAAAGCTGCTTAGAAAAAAAAATTGGCACACGGGATAACATAGGGATTCTCCATGATTGAAAAGACATAGCGATAAGTTACAAAAACCAGTGTTGGAAATATGGTATACAAAATAATACCCTTTGTTTAAACTACTACACGCAATTTGCTGGACATCTAAGGAATAATCGACGAAGAAATGAACCACTGAAACTTCTAAAATCGCTATTATAAGAGGGAGATGATTCCAATCATTTGGTTCACAGAAAAATCGGAAAAATGAAAGGTACCGGCTGGATTCGAACCAGCGTCTCCGGCATTCTAGGCCAGCGCCCTACCAACTGTGCTACGGTGCCCCGCATCACAGCCGATATACAGCGCCTATGACCCTGTGTCGACTCCACCGGCACCCACCTCTCCCCCGTATCTCTCTGCGAACCATGCATTTCAGTCATCAAGAGACATCTAGTCGGCAGTTGGGTGAGTGTGAATCTCTCGCCACTATTTGCACGACAGCTCTCTATGCTACTGAACTACGACTCCTTAGTCGGCCAGGATTTCATGTGATTAAAGGCACTTGCTTACTCCGCAAGAGGGAGATGATTCCAATCGTAGCACAGTTGGTAGGGCGCTGGCCTAGAATGCCGGAGACGCTGGTTCGAATCCAGCCGGTACCCTTCATTTTTCCGATTCTTCTGTGAACCAAATGATTGGAACAGACTATAGTATTTTGTAGGTGGCTATTGGGCAATGAGCACGATTTCTTAAAAAATATTCTGTGGACCAGCGAATCATGTTTTACTCGACGTGGCATTGTAGATTGTAGAGATTTTTGTTACCTGAGGTTGAAACTCAAAACAACGTCCGGATTTGTAACAAGCACCGTCAAATTATTCACGACACGAGTTTTTGTCTTGATAGAAGGCGCCAGATAACGACTTTAGATTTTTAGGGTGAACTTGAACATCTGCAAGGATCTGAAAATTTTTGATTTTTGTTACCTGAGGTTGAAAATCAAAACAACGTCCGGATTTGTTATAAGCACCGTCAAGTTATTCATGATACGGGTTTTTGTCTTGATAGAAGGCCAGATAACGACTTTAGATTTTTAGGGTGAACTTGAACATCTGCGAGGATCTGAACATTTTTGATTTTTGTTACTTGAGGTTGAAACTCGAAACAACGTCCGGATTTGTAATAAGCACCGCAAAATTATTCATGACCCGGTTTTTTGTATTGATAGAAGGCCAGATAACGATTTTAGATTTTTAAGGTGAACTTGAAGACCTGCGAGGACCTGAAAATTTTTGATTTTTGTTATCTGAGGCTGAAACTCAAAACAACGTCCGGATTTGTAATAAAAACCGTCAAATTATTCATGATACGGGTTTTTGTCTTGGTAGAAGGCCAAATAACGATTTTAGATTTTTAAGGTGAACTTGAAGATCTGCGAGGACCTGAAAATTTTTGATGTTCGTTACCTGATGCTGAAACTCAAAACAGCATCCGGATTTGTAATAAGCACCGTCAAGTTATTCATGACACGGGTTTTTGTCTTGATAGAAGGCCAAATAACGATTTTAGATTTTTAAGGTGAACTTGAAGATCTGCGAGGACCTGAAAATTTTTGATGTTCGTTACCTGATGCTGAAACTCAAAACAGCATCCGGATTTGTAATAAGCATCGCCAAACTATTCGCAACACGGGTTTTTGTATTGATAGAAGGCCAGATAAAGATTTTAGATTTTTAGGGTGAACTTGAAGATCTGCGAGGACCTAAAAATTTTTGATTTTTGTTACCTGCGGTTGAAACTCAAAATAACGTCCGGATTTGTAATAAGCACCGTCAAATTATTCGTGATACGGGTTTTTGTCTTGATAGAAGGCCAAATAACGATTTTAGATTTTTAGGGAGAACTTGAAGATCTGCGAGGACCTGAAAATTTTTGATGTTCGTTACCTGATGCTGAAACTCAAAACAACGTCCGGATTTGTAATAAGCACCGTCAAATTATTCATTACACGGGTTTTCGTCGTGATAGAAGGCCAGATAACGATTTTAGATTTTTATGGTGAACTTGGAGATCTGTGAGGACCTAAAAATTTTTGATTTTTGTTACCTGAGGTTGAAACTCAAAACAACGTTCGGATTTGTAGTAAGCACCGTCAAATTATTCATGATACGGGTTTTCGTCGTGATAGAAGGCCAGATAACGATTTTAGATTTTTAGGGTGAACTTGAAGATCTGCGAGGACCTGAAAATTTTTGATTTTTGTTACCTGAGGCTGAAACTCAAAACAACGTCCGGATTTGTAATAAGCACCCTCAAGTTATTCATGGCACGGGTTTTTGTCTTGATCGAAGGTCAGATAACGATTTTAGATTTTTATGGTGAACTTGAAGATCTGCGAGGAACTGAAATTTTTTGATTTTTGTTACCTGAGGCTGAAACTAAAAACAACGTCCGGATTTGTAATAAGCATCGTCAAATTATTCATGACACGGGTTTTTGTATTGATAGAAATCCAGATAACGATTTTAGATTTTTAGGGTGAACTTGAAGATCTGCGAGGACCTGAAAATTTTTGATTTTTGTTACCTGAGGCTGAAACTCAAAACAATGTCCGGATTTGTAATAAGCACCGTCAAGTTATTCATGGCACGGGTTTTTGTCTTGATCGAAGGTCAGATAACGATTTTAGATTTTTATGGTGAACTTGAAGATCTGCGAGGAACTGAAATTTTTTGATTTTTGTTACCTGAGGCTGAAACTAAAAACAACGTCCGGATTTGTAATAAGCATCGTCAAATTATTCATGACACGGGTTTTTGTATTGATAGAAATCCAGATAACGATTTTAGATTTTTAAGATGAACTTGAAGATCTGTGAGGAACTGAAAATTTTTGATTTTTGTTAACTGAGGCTGAAACTCAAAACAACGTCCGGATTTGTTATAAGCACCGTCAAATTATTCATGGCACGGGTTTTTGTCTCGATGGAAGGCCAGCTAACGATTTTAGATTTTTGTGGTGGACTTGAAGATCTGCGAGGACCTGAAATTTTTTGATTTTTGTTACCTGAGGCTGAAACTGAAAGCAACGTCCGGATTTGTAATAAGCACCGTCAAGTTATTCATGACACGGGTTTTTGTTTTGATAGAAGGCCAGATAACGATTTTAGATTTTTATGGTGAACTTGAGGATCTGAGAGGATCTGAAAATTTTTGATTTTTGTTACCTGAGGCTGAAACTCAAAACAACGTCCAGATTTGTAATAAGCACCGTCAAATTATTCATGATACGGGTTTTTGTCTTGATCGAAGGCGAGCTAACGATTTTAGATTTTTATGGTGGACTTGAAGATCTGCGAGGACCTGAAATTTTTTGACTTTTGTTACCTGAGGCTGACACTGAAAACAACGTCCGGATTTGTAATAAGCATCCTCAAGTTATTCATGACACGGGTTTCTGTATTGATAGGAGGCCAGGTAACGATTTTAGATTTTTAGGGTGAACTTGAAGATCTGCGAGGATCTGAACATTTTTGATTTTTGTTACCTGAGGCTGAAACTCAAGACAGCGTCCGGATTTGTAATAAGCACTGTCAAGTTATTCATGATACCGGTTTTTGTCTTGATAGAAGGCCAAATAACGATTTTAGATTTTTAGGGTGAACTTGAAGATCTGCGAGGATCTGAAAATTTTTAATTTTTGTTACCTGAGGCTGAAACTCAAAACAACGTCCGGATTTGTAATAAGCACCGTCAAATTATTCATGACACGGGTTTTTGTCTTGATAGAATGCCAGATAACGATTTTAGATTTTGAGGGTTAACTTGAAGATCTGCGAGGATCTGAAAATTTTTAATGTTCGTTACCTGATGCTAAAGCTCAAAACAACGTCCGGATTTGTAATCAACATAAATGAGGGCACATGAAAATCCTCAAAAAGTTAGAGCACGAAAGTTTCAGCATGAATTTAACATTAGTATTTGGCTGGGAATCAACAATAGTAGCCTATTTGGCGATTGGTTCTAGAATCTTACATTAAAACTTATTTGATTAGAATTTGTATACCTCGTTATTCTCAACAATTATTAACAGTGCCTGAGGAAGTCAGCAAATATCTCGCAAACGGTCCATAGTAAAAAAACTCAATGATACTTTTTTATTTTAAAAGGCATGAGGCAAATAATATTATTATTAGCAACAAAGTCAGTGGCATGGTAGTTTAAAAAAAGGGAGCAGGTATATAGTTATATCTTTAGTAATTTGTCTTTAGCTTATGGAGAATGCTTAGGTTATGCTGTGTGCCAAATTTAAAAATTTAGGAAACATTCAAAATAATCTTGATTTTTTCTTTCACTTGATACCCGGTATCTCGAAAACCAAGCTGTCCCGTGTATTAGGAAACTGTATTTTTTTAACATTATCTATGTTCTGAAGGTATGCCATTATAAATTGGGCCACCCTGTACGTTATAAACACCTTCCACTTTCAAGGAAATATGCAGACGAAGTATTACAATTGCAAGAGCTGTCGAATTTTTTGAACATTTTGTGAGTGACTTTTGGACCAGCATGTATAGAATAAATGGAAAATGTCTAGACTGTTTGACCCTTTCTTGGGTTTTCTTCGGAAGCTTTTTCGATAGACCCTGTACGACTTCTTTGAGCAACTCCACATACCTTGAAAATCATCCAACCAATGGGGTTGGTTATAATGTTCAGTAGCTAGAACACCGGTATTGAGAAACACCAAAACAATGATCAACCAATAAAACGTTTGGGATTTCACGCCTTTTCTACAGGCTCTTCGCATCCTCCTATTAACCCTATCGAAATCTTTTTTCTTCTTCTTAAACCATGATTCTTGTTGAACTTCTTCCTCTCCAATATGGTCAGTGGATTCCATTTCGTTCTGTTGGACATTCCGATTGTCTTGGTTCTGGCGGTCTTCACCTTCTGGTTCAATGTCCTCCGCTTGGGTTATCCAATCCAAATAGCCCCTCAGATCTTCTTCGAGTTGTTGTTTCTCTCTGAGCTTATGGAAGTCACCTCTTGCTTTTGCCTTTTCTCTTTCTTTAGAGAACTCACTAGACAACCACGATAGTATCAACTAACTGCCTATATTGAGGGTTACTGTGACAAGGTTCCATGAAGTCTGAATCAGTTGACAAATAATGTTCGGTGTGAGATTCCAAATTAATTTCTATCAGCTTCACAAATATTTACAGCTTCATTCTTATTTACAGAGGTAATAAGGACACTAGGCAAGTTTTGCAAAATGCCGCAACAATATATCGCATGAAGCTGCGTATCGCTGCATGGTGAAACATGTTTATACGTGCATAGTAACCATCGCGCCAAGTCGATGAACTCAGTTATTCATTAGCAGTGGAAGTGTAAATTGCTATACTCGGTCCACGGAAGAAAAAGAGCGCAAAAAATTCATGGTATTCACGTGCTCTCGATATTTGCGAGGTATGTTTACACGGTAACCAACGACGCGACAGTAACAGCCTTTCCAGGAACGACAAATGGACGGTGTTATACAATAGTGACATGCGCCACCGATCTGTTGTTTTGAGAAAATTAGTTTTGTATTAAGCTGCCTTATGGACTGTACTAGTTAAAAAACACTCTTATTATAATTTTTTATATTCAAATAAAATGAGGAAAAAATTACCAAACCAGACATAGGATTTATTAACAGGAATGGACCACCTATCTACCCAAATAAGCTGAAGTACGCTGAGTTTAACAAGGTTGCTTTCCTCAATCTCTGAACCCAGATCACGACAACTTCTTCCAAGATGTTTTCCAAGTCTTGACTTTGGAGATACCTTCAAATGAGAGATGTTTATTTGTATTTACATATTTACGTAAGCAGGAACCAACTTGCTTTTGCGTAGTCATCCTAGCTTCATATTCTAATCAAATATTGAAAATACCCCTAACTGGTCTGTCGACGAATATACCTTCAAGGAATACGTTCAACCTAATCTTGTACAGTTTTGATATCATATTTCATCTAGCAATCTACACTAACGACTTATAGTTTTTCAATAATGGTGTATATCTCACATATTGTGGATTATAATACTGCTATATCTATCCAGCGGAGAAACATTGTTGTTCATGTTCATGTGTTTTAGATGTTTGGCAAACCTGTTAAAGATTAATTCAGATGCACACGACATCCGACGATACGACGGTACGAAACTGTTGCTATTGGTTGAAATATATTGATTTGACATCATTTTCGATATTTTAACCAATAGGAACAGTTTCGTATAGTCGGATGTCGTCTGGATCTGAATTAGGCTTTAGACCACAATACGACCGCGGCCATATTTTGAGGAAGCATCGACAAACATCTGTATATTTGATTCTTCAGGAAAGGTGGCCTGTTCTCCAAATTTGTCGGTGCCAGGTATGCGCTTAGGCATTGGCATTTCCAAGTGGTATAAGCTTGCCTCTGACCAAGCCGCGAGAACTCACTCTTTGCTCACCTGTTTTCCCGTTTCTCCGCTGGATGGATATTAATGAAATTAGATTATTGGTTTGACAATATGGAATAGGAACTTGCCCACAAATGTCACCAAAATGTGAACGGTGGTTTAGGACATTTATGCTCAATGTAGATGTAAAATGGAACGTCCAAGTTTTGGTATCAAATAAACGATTATAACCAAAATTATGTTGAATTCCTTATGGCACAACGCCATCCACATCGTGTTCGTTTCAAGAGGCGGTCTGCTGTGGTGTAAACTTGCCTACAGCGAGGCGACAAGAATTTACTCATTTTGCGCGTGATCACTCTTTTTCTTCGCTGGACTGAGAATAGCGATGGCATTGTGGACACAAAGTGAGATAATACGGAGTTATTGAAATAGTGACATCCACTTATAGTGCCTTCCTTACACTAATAGTGACAGGCACTGCCTGACCTTAAAATTGTCTCTGAAACAAAGTTATTGATGCTTTCTGTCAAGCGCGGATTCAATTCCAACCTAAAAGGGGACAGCACTTTGGTTTTATTATTTGTACCGTGTTTTGTTTACAGAAGTCCATGATTTTCACCTGCGTTACATCACACAGCAACAACAAAAATTTTCTAAAAACTATTATTGACCTGCTTTCACCTATTTAGATGGTATATCTTCAATCTTATCATCATCATCATCAATCATCATTATTATCATTGATATTAGTCCTAGTTCTCAAAAAGCTTATCCACGCGACCGTGCCGTTTCTTATAAGGCACAAACAGAGTGACAGCAATCTTATCACAAACGCTTATGAGTGACAGAGATAACGCTATGCTGGACGTTGGGATAGATTTTAAATACGAAATTCCGAAGTAGATCGTGCCAGGCACATCACCCATATTTCCATTCATGGTTCACTATTTTTATTTCTTTCAGCAGTTTTGATTTGTTTATGTTTGATGCTGATGTCGACTTTTCTCGTAGAAGGTTTGAAATTTAGATCTTATTAGTTTGAGTGAGTTGTGCGCTGTTTTCGGGTAGGTATCTCTTTTGTGTTTAATTAAAATATATTGTTGGAGCGAAAATTAATAGAATTAGTGCATTAATAAACTCATTTCGTAATCTTTTGCTGGAAGAAGAACTGCAGATTAAGGAATTAGGACGTCCAACACCTGATTTGAAAATTGAAAAACTTATTGGTAGTGGACGTAAATTGCGTTGTCGTAAATTTAATAAAACTATTTATGATAGAAGCAATTGGATAAGTGATTGTGAAGAAGTTAACAAACTCTTTTGTTTTGCGTGTGTTCTATTTGGAGGCGATGACACTTGGGCGAAAAAAGGCACGGATGATCTTATTCATATATGGGAGAAAATGAAGACCCACGAAAAATCTAAAGTGCATAGGAATAATGTTTTCAGTTTATCGATACTTGGTAAGTCGAACATAAAGATTCAGTTAAATTCGGCTTATCGGCTAGTTACAAATATCCTTTTTTTTTCAAATTTATATCGGTTTAAAATTTTGGCTGTCATTCTGGCACTACCTCCCTAAGTTGGCACGGGCCGCCACTGCCTTCTGTGGACTTTAAACTACGAGTGTGCTTTAACCCCAGGTAGCACTTGGCGGTACTGGGTCAAAGAGTGATTTCGAAGAATCATGAGGTGTATTGAATGTAGAAGAAAAATGAAATGAATGAAGCTGTACTGCAAACCACACCTGGTACCATTCGTACATCAAAATGATAATACAGCTTGTAAGATATTTTGTGACGCATATTGAAAAAGTATTCATTTTGATACTAGTATAATATCTTTTGCTACGAATAAATAGCCTTAAGTAGTTATTTGTATAACATTTGTTCTGTTGTGTCCCAAATTTGCAAATGAATTAATAAATAATTTATACAGACAGCATCAGAAAACCCAGGCATTATTTTTTTGATAGCACACTGTTTATATTATTGCATACTTAAATTTACGAATAACTTTAAACATATTTTATTAAGCGTTGTATCTTCGAAACCCAACAATTTTGTTATATTTTAAATTCTACGTCAAAAATCACGTATGCAGCCTCAAATACAGGGTGGGGCATAGGAATTAAGCGTTTTTGAAATGATCATAAAATTATTAGTTTTTACTCTACAAAAATTATTGGTAGTAGAACATAGCTGACAATAAACCACTTTGAAATATCTAAGTGCAAAAATTACATCTGGCATATAATGCAGCCGTTCACGAAAATTGCACTCCGCTGTTTCCTGCATGTCTCTGTTGATTTTTGAGAGATTCCATGGCGAATCGCTTCCTTCTCTGCGTCTAGCGTACGGGGCTTGGCCCTTTAAACACGTGACTTGAGTTACCCCCATAGAAAACAATCACACGTTGTTACGTCGGGAGACCGAGGAGGTCATGAAATGCCACCAATACTCGAAATTGAACGATTTGGAAACAGGTGGCGAAGAACAGCCATGGATGCTCTGACGATGTGTGCCGTGGCCCCATCTTGCTGGCACCACAAGTCTTTGATATCCACACCTCTTCTTTGCAATTCAGGTATGAAAAAGGTATTCACCATTTGAATGTATGATGTTACTGTAGCGGTGACCCCATTTTCTCCAAAAAAATATGGGCCAATGATGTCACGCCATATGCCATGCGTTGTTCTAGCGTCTACCGCTCCATGATGGCAAGTGGCAAGTAAGAAAGTGAAATGGTTTGAGTCAAAGAATGGATTGTAATAAACCGCGCGCTCCTCCCTTTTCTAATATATGAGTACTACTCTAACCAAAAACACTTGGTTTTTATGCCCCACCCTGTATAATTAGCATATTATTATGTATTATTTGATTGAGGTTGGCTTTTCTATGGAAGGGGGCTTACTTAGTAGGCTACGTTCATATTTATTCATAATTGATTAATATACTGATCAAAAATAGCCAGGTTAGCAAAGCCACACCCTCTTACATTTAACATGCCGCCACTGGTTTTATCTGTCGTTCTATTTGGGACTACCTTGTGTATAATACTCGAGATAGTAGGTTACTCTATATCCCACCTCCCATATAATACGATTTGTTCCAGCTTACACTATAAGACTGATGCAGACTTTATGATAACCTTGATATACCAACCCTCATTTAGACAGTCATTATCAAGCTTTTTCACGTTTACTCACCCACTCAAAACACCAAGAATCAGGTTCATAACAAAAAATGCTCCCAAAATAACCATAGATACAAAATAAGACCACTGCCATGTTCTGCCTAATGCATCTTGTATCTAAAATATTATTTAACTATATTTACCAACCTACAATTTATATATACGGGGTAGCAGAGTACAAGCATAAGAAGTCACGACATTTACTGGACTACATGTTTTCAAGTATAAGAAAAATTACGTACGGTTGAAGGAGCTTCTAGAAAGAGTTTCTTAATGGAGCTTGATTTCACTGTTTTAGAGATACTACGAAAAATTTATTAACATTAACTTCCGTCGGTCTGTGTGTCAGTTTATTTGTCGTGTAATCTCAGCAACAGTTTCGTTAGTTTTGATGAAAATTGGATAAAGACATGCTCGTTCATTGGTCAAAGTAAGTTTCGTTTCTAGGTGCTTTATGGATCCTTCTTCACTTTCACTATACTGGGTGTCCCAGAATTTCCATGACACGTGATATTTTCGTAACAAAAGAAGTTAATACGAAAACTCTGTGGATTTTTTGAAAATAGTTTTCGAGGATGATATACAAAAATCAATGTTTTGAGTGCATGCCAGAACCTATAGTACCTTTAGCATTACAACCCAGTTCTTGCTTGAACCGTTTTTCGTTACGAAAACATCACGTGTCAAGGAAATTCTGGGACATCCGGTATTTTGAGAGGAGGAGAAACTATGCGGTGGAAACAGGGGAGATGGGAAACTCTACAGCTTGTGAGAGAAGTAGACAGTCAGCCTTTTATGTACTCTGTGAGTACAGCGCGTCAGATCACAAGGATCACAAGAGACAACTGCTCTTTGAGAAGCCTATGCTAGAACCAATAGAGCCTAACTCAGTACCAGGACGAGCAGGGAAATTGAACAAACTGGTGCAGGGCTCTAGACTTCTGGAATTAGTACTATAAAAGATAGGAGTTATAATAAAGCAGCCTTAAAGCTACAAAGCTAGTATTCTGTTGACTCCTTGGGGAAAAAATCCTGCACCCTTCAGGTCTATCCAAACATGGCCTTAGAGACATATTTGTGATATGACTATAATCATATAACCTTTAACTTACAAACTACTTTTTTTATAACTGAGCAAACCGCGTAGGCAGAGCCTAAATACCAGAATACCGCGGCTGCTGTTAAAGGGTTATGTTAGGGGAAGCTTAGGTTAGGTTAGGTTGAAAGTGAGTGGGGCAGAGCTGCTTCCTTCCACTGCGACTCAATTGTGTCTATTGTGGCTCACACCTTTTTAGAGTTCACCGTACAGTCCGCACCTCTTTACGAAGGCGATCACCGTGAAGGGTGAAACTTCCTTGAAGTCATGAGGTTCCAGTTGGGCAAATCCAAATATCTAGAACTTAGCATTATCCAGTACTGGACAGGAGCAAAGAATATGCTCCGCTGTTTCGTCCTCCACGTATCAAAAGCGACAGTCTGAAGTTTGTTCAAGACCCAACTTCCGCATATGGTACCTTAGACGACCATGTCCCGTCAGCAGACCGACCAGAATGCGGAGGTCGTACCTATTACATTCCATCATCCTTGGGGGGGCCTAACTCGAGGGACATCTTATAAACACCTTCGAGTGCAGTAGCCCTGGTGTATATCGCCAGTTCAGGAGTGCTTTTCTCACTGCCCAGTCCGAGATGGTCTTTTTAGCGGTGCTTTTGCAATGCCCGCGAATGGTTCTGGTCCTATGAACACGGATTCATTTCCTCCTCTTGCTAGAGCGTCGGCCAATACATTGCCTTCCACTCCGCAGTGACCCAGAACCAAAATCAAGAATAGGGGAACCTTGTTAACGCGGGATTTGAATGGGCCAACAACCGCAGGCAGTCCATTTAAAGCCTTAGACACCCTGGGGTTATACCGCTCGGTTCTTGATGTATGCAGAATGACCGCGTTAAGATGAGATGAAGCGGTCTTGCGGGTGCATTTGATAGGAGCGGTGAGCGGCGGAAGGATAGAGGATAACTCAGAGGAGCAGATTCCGTTTGAATATCGGTAGAGTGAAAGGTCACCAACAACACGCCAGAGAGAACGTGGCTGGGGGTGGCGCGCTAAGGTCGAGTCGCCAATTAGTCGAATTGCCCTTCTCTGGACGGTATCGGCATCTCGTATAGACAGTGAGGTAGGGGCAACAGCTTCCCAGACATGAGAGCAATACTTATTTGATTGTTATAAAAACGTCAACGTCAAAAGTCGAAATATATAAATACCACTCCAACTTCATTCTCAGAGGTCACCGTGTATTTTCTACTTTTTGTTTGGGAGATGTCAGATAGGGGTGGGGATGGCAGATGGGGTGTTGAAAAACGCCAACATTTTTTCGATTAATTTCATGACCTCTAACGTCTAAACTGATTGTAATGAAGCTTTGATCTTTGTTAGTATTGCCAATATGTGGAAAAAACTGATTCTACCCACTTGACATTATCCCTTGGTATACACTTGAATAAATAAAATAAATTTGTTTCATCTGACCCCCCTATAGATCCCTTCACTGGTTTATCTGCTGATATATCTGTAAATTTTACTGCCTTTCTGTCTTTGGACTTCTTACACTTATAATGCTAGCCTGTATATGCCGACACTCTCCTTACATTGTAAAGTACGTCAGTCCAACCTTCTAAGGTAATACACTGGAACACAGTCAACATTGATAAACCAAAATTATCAAAATTCGTAATACCGTCATTTGGTCCTTTCCAGCCATCTTTACATATCATTTCTTCACCATACTGTGAACAGTTGAAACCAACCCCATCCCTACCGCATGGATGTGGGTTGTCCATCCACTGTCCTAAAAAGACCAAAGTAATCCAAGTCAGGCTTGTCAGTTCGTAAATGTTCGTCAAAGGGCTCCTTAGAATATTTGATCTTGGTTACAGCGTAGTATGTCGATTGGTCTGCTATGTCTGGCTTCCCAGTTTCCAGACAAAATCGGAGAGAAGGAAGGTGGGAAGGAAAGAAAAGAGCGAAAAGGGGAATATACACCATTTGGAGGGTACACTTAGAGATTGGCAAGATCGCAGTTCCGTAGCGGTTACTGATAGTGCACACAGAAAAATCTGTCGTTCTGTCAAAGACTTACGCTTGGATTCAATGGGACGTTACACTCAGCATTCCTCAAATACAGTGATGTTTTATCCAATGGGAAGTGTATAGTTGGTAACGAATTATATCGTATTGTCGATTCAACTACAAGATGTCATTGGATTCCAATGAATAATTCAATCGCAGCCTGTCGTTGAATCGAATCTGTGTTTGGTAATTGGTTCTAAACTACTTTTCTTTTCCTTGGACCAACAGATTTTATTGCGACGACAGCTGATCGATTCGTTTGGATGTTTAATTGTGTGATTTTGTATGAAGTTATAAGGAGCATGGTATAAGAATTAGACATAAGCCTGCACCAGTTGTTGCATGTTTTCCTGAAATATAACTGTCTAGTAATCTAAATACCTACATTCAAATGTGGGTGTCAGCACTTCTCATCCTCAATTTCTCAGTAGGTCCTCCATTTAATATATAACTGGACACATTTAAATTATACAGTTGCTGATGCAATACGCAAAACCACGAGATGACACAACACGGCTAACACCGAAACAATACAACGAAACAACCTCGTCCATGTTGGCGGGTTGGCGCCGATAATAACACTGAGATGAGCCCTCTGTTCTTTCTTTTTACGTTCACTGAATCGGGACATCAGTCCCGCCGAATACTGATTATAGTTCAGCGAACAACAAGGACCATTGAAACAGAATTAATGTTTATCAGATGAATTATCACGAACTGCTGTTGCAGTAATAATTTTTGTACATTGAATAGATTGTACGCTTTGCTTAAATGAAACATAGGGTAAATTTCGAAAACAAAAGGATGTTTTGATTGCATTATATGTCAATACTGGTATTAGAAGGATTATACATATCGTTAGAACGAATATAAAGTTATTTTGAATTTGTTGGCGGACCTGTGATTACCTCGAATATAAGGATTGATATCCTTTCGATGACATGGATTTGAAACAACCGTAAATATATTTAAAGTGATGGAAAAACATCCAAATACTAGCAATTAATTAGAAACGCAACAGTATTTTTTTCTGTGTGCGCCGCAAGATTCGGTTCTTGAACCCATTCTTTTCTAATTTTCGTTAATAACTTGCCAAGCTGTGTTAGTATTGATAATTTCCACCTATACGCGGATGATAATAACATTGATGAGCAGACATGTTTCCACAGCAGCGCTTGTAGGTGGTGTGTATCTACAAAAATATTCCATGAACAGGTTTGAGGCAAAAAAATTGACACTCGTTCAGTCAAAGTTACAGATAATTTGTCTTAGGCCTCTACTTCACGGGCAGGTAAAACGCCGCGGTTTCCGCGCTAGCAACCGCTTGCTCCAAAAAAATTATGCTATTCAAATGAGGCCAACTTCATGGGCTGTGAATGTAGTGGGAATATAGAATGTATGAGGGGATAGGTGTCTGTGTATGTACCTTTTCTGTTAGTTTCATTGGTGATTTCGTAGTCTATCCAACCTTGCCAATCATGCATACTCAACAATACAAACAAATTGAATCAAATTAAATGTAAATAAATAATTTTGTCTTATAACACTTTTGGAGCAGCGCACGTATACGTACATAATTATACAGGGTTATTCACGTTGTTCGACACGGAACATTATGGCAAAAGTATTTGATAAAAAAGAAAATAATAATTTCGGATGGATAGAGACCCATAAAGACTACATTTTAAAAATATTTTCATGTTATACAGGGTGTCCCAAAAACACGAAATTTATCAAAGTTATGTTTTTTTAAATGGAACACTCCATATATTATTGCATATTGGGATTCCCTGATGAATTCTAGTGTGACTTTATGTACCATACATCGGACTTAAAGCGAACCGTTTAGGTGTAAACCACTATTTTCGGTATAAGTAGATATCAGGAAAAAATTGAATATCGCAGGGATTATAAAGTTTGGAAGGCTGTAACTCCGCCGTATTACTAAGCATAAAATGCGTCAGCTTCGACAAGACTGTCAAAATTAAATTACGTTTATGCTTGGAGAAATCGGTCGATTAATTAAGGAAACTTCGATCAGCGATAACTTGATTTATTCAAATGGGAATGCCTAATTTTTTTATACGGTTAAACGTATAATTTGATAACCTTTCTAATGATATAAGGCTGTGAATATCAATCTCTGGTAGTTTTCGTTTAATTTTAAATTCTCCAACAAATCGGCGTTTTTCAATTTTTCTACCTATAAGCAACGTAGCAGGCAATGAAATATAAACAAAAACCTGTTCAGGTAGAAGAAAATAAGTAACTTAGTAGAAAAATACACACGAACTAGACTAAATGGGCGAGATTTTAAAAATTACTCACAACAAACAAAGTCTAACCAGAAACAACGGCGGTAACGTATCTTTGGTCAAAGAGAAGCATAAACGTAACTTAAATTTTACAGTCTCATCAGAGCTGACGCATTTTATGCTTAGTAATACAGCAGAGTCACAGCCTTCCAAATTTTATAATCTCTGCGATATTCAATTTTTTCCTGGTATCTACTGATACCGAAAATGGTGATTTACACCTAAACGGTTTGCTTTAAGTCCCATGTATGATACATAAAGTCACACTAGAATTCACCAAGGAATCTGAATATGCAGTAATATACGGGGTGTTCCATTTAAAAAAACAACTTTGATACATTTCGTGTTTTTGGGACACCCTGTATAACATAAAAAATATTTTTAAAATGTAGCCTTTGTGGGTATCTATCCATCCGAAGTTATTATTTTCTTTTTTATCAAATACTTTAACCATAATGCTACGTGTCGAATAACGTGAATAACCCTGTATACTGGAGTTAATAAACTATATTTGGAATAACGAATTGCTAATAAAATATATGATGCTCTCAATGGTAATGACGTTTCTACATTTGCAAAACAGATCCCATCATCCATTGTACTTTATCTCACTAATAATGAAATTCAAATTTGCTACAGGCTGCCTCTGTCAAAGTACAAAATATGAGGAAAATTAAATTCTGAAATTAAATTGGCACTGACGGTCTCACAAAAGCCATTCCATTAACTGTTTCGGGGTACAAACTTTTTTTTAAGTAGAATCCTTTGTAACTGCCATAAAATCATTCGAGATAAAGTAATGCATTTGCACGGTTGATAATTAAAAAATTTAACACACCCGTGATGCAATGATGCCACTACAGAAATATGTTGTCAGATTTGTGGGAAACATTTGTGCGTTGACAAGCCATAAACTATTAGTAAGCCTGTTTTTCGAAAATGTGGTTTCAATAGTCAAAATTTAAAACATATACAGGGTGAGCTGTTAGTACCGGCTCGGTCGCTAACTCCACTACTGTAGAAGATAGCGAAAAAAGTTATACACAAAAGTTGTAGCTACGGACATGCTCCTTGCTCAGAAAATACTTCGATTTATACAGGGTGATCCATAACTACGTGGTAATGCAAACATGCCTTTTTTTTAATGAGACACCCTGTATATTATCCCATTTTTAGATTCTACTAATAATTTCTCTTCTCACAATATAAGATATTGTAACATTATATAGGGTATTTCAAAAGTTATGACCATTTCTATATCCAAATCGCCGTCAAACGATGGTATATCAAAAAGTAATGAATCAAAAATTATGTTTTTACACGTAAAGATTAAAAATATCCTCTAGTTTTAAAATCAGCTATAAAAAAAGCCCGCGAGCCATATTCGTATACAGGGTGATGTAGAATGCAAAATACAGATTTTCTCTTTTTTTTTTAAATGTAAGCCCCAATATTTTATTATACCTAAGAATTGCTTTTAATATGCCCTTTTGTCTTTGTCATGGCTGCATTCATTAGTTTCTAAGATATTTCGATTTTTCCATAAATTTTAAATATACCTTCTATTTGTTTATTTATTTTGCGTCGCGGGCTTTTTTGTAGCCGGTTTCAAAACTAGAATATTTTTCATTCATCCGTGTAAAGAAAATGATTTTTGATTCATCATTTTTTGATATACAGTACGTTCATTTGACAGCGATTTAGATATAAAAATGGTCATAACTTTTGAAATACCCCGTATAATGTAACAATACCCTATATTGGAAGAACGGAAATCATTAGTAGAATTTGAATATGGAATAATATATAGGGTGTCTCATTTAAAAAATGCATGTTTGCATCACCACGTAGTTATGGATCACCCTATATAAATCTAAGTATTTTTTGAGCAAGGAGCATATCCGTGGCTACAACTTTTATTTACAACTTTTTTCGCTATCTTCTACAGTAGTAGAGTTATCGACCGAGTCGGTACTAAAAACTCACCCTCTATATATACACAAGGTCGCCTGCTTAAGCCTACGCAGAAGATAGCGACAAAACCGTTGACGTCAAAAAAAGCTTTCTATAAAGAATTGTTTAAAATCATGCGTTCTTCCATACAAGATGATTTTCGCTTATACAGTGTTTCGTTTAGGCTAGCCGTGACAGACAATTGTTATCCTAAATAGATCACCCTGTATACTATTGAATTTTTGAATTCCATTCTAGTTAAAGACAAGCTTGTTAAATACATGTAGTGCCTAAATTGAACGTTTTCCAAGTCATTCGCTGGTGTTTTTGGGTAGTGCTTCCAAAAAATTCAAAGCGCTATTTAAATCGTTATTAAATAATTTTAGCTGTCAAGTCTTTAAATATTCAAACACATATATCTGAATTTTTTAAAAAGCATCACCCGTTATTTTAAAATTTCGAAAGGATATTATCACGTCATAGTTTCATCACCATTCGTTGCGAAAAAATAACAATGCCATGATTTTTTAAGTAACTCACAAAATCAGTCATGATGTTCATGAACGACTATGTAAGAAGGAAGCCTTGAATCGGGAAATGTTCTGTTATTTACCAATTGGCTAAACATACATCAGTAGATGGTTTACCAAAAGTACTAAGCTGTTATTCTTCAACCACTGTTGTATACCTGTTTTATATGAAAGAAGTCTTGAGGTCTATGAAAAAATCTAAGCTGTTATCCTAGCGTATTCACTACAAGAATTCTTCTATACCTGTTTTATATGAAACAAGCTTTAAGGTTGATGAATGACTACGTTGAACCGAGAAATCTCTCCCTATTCTTTGAAGAACCGCTGTGCAAATATCTCTAAATGATCTATTGAAAGATCTAAGCTATTATCGTACTGTATTCTAGAACCAGAATTTTATATCTGTTTTATATTGTGCCGGTCCGGCCCTGTCCGCCATCTCGCGCTAAGTCGCTCGAGCGATTTAGTTCCGAAAACGTGCTTCCAGGAACTATGGCCACCACAGAGTGAAGCAGTTAGTCGCGGTCCGTGGTCTACCGGTGGAGTGCGTAAAATATATGATCAGTGAAATAAATTAGTGTAGTGAGGGACAAACATAAAGTAGCGCAGTGACTGTAAATAAATCAGACTGATAGGTCATATGTTAGACGTACGTATACCAGTGTATAAAGTGTGTGAATAAATAGTTGAATCCGTACCTGCCCAATCAAGCCAAAGACTTGTAACAATATGAAAGATGCTATGAAATTGATGATTGTCTGTGTTGAATCGAGAAATTCTTTGAAGGACCACTATGCAAACATCTCTAAATGATCTATTAAAAAATCTTAGCTCTTATTGTAGTGCATTCTAGCAGGAGAACTGTTCTATATCTGTTTTATATAAAAGAATCCATGAGGTTGATGAACCGCTATGTCAAATCGAGAAATGTCTCTCTGTTCTTTAAAAACATGCAAAAATGTGCATACATCCCTAAATGATCTATCTATCTAAGCTGTCATCGTAGTGTATTCTAGTACAACGACTGTTCTATATATGGTTTATACGAAACAAGGTCTAAGGTTCATGAACGACTATGTTGAATCGAGAAATGTCTTCCTGTTCTTTAATCAATTGCCGTGCATAGATCCCTAAATGATCATTAAAAAATTTAAGGTGTTATCCTAGTGTATTCTAGTTTTCTGATACAACGACTGTTCTATATCTGCTTTATATGAAGCATGAGGTTGATGAACGACTACGTCGAATCCTGTTCTATGAAGAACCGCGTTGCTTACATCCCTAAATAGTCCATTAGAAAATCTAAGCTGTTATCCTAGTGTTTTCTAGTACAACTGTTCTATATCTGCTTCATATGAAAGAAGCCATGAGGTTGATGAACGACTATGTCGAATCGAGAAATATCTCCCTGTTCTATGAAGAACCGCTTTGCATACATCCCTAAATGATCCATTAAAAAATCTAAGCTATTATCTTAGTATTTTCTAGTACGACTGCTCTATGTCTGCTCTATAAGCCGCAGGCAATCGCTTTCTCAACGGTTTAATGTTACAAAGTGTGTGAACTCTGACCAACTCCCTGGTTCTAACTAACTTCGGAATTCGGGGCAAATTGAATAACAAAGCTTTAATAAGCCTAGCTTATGTTCGCGTACTACGTATGTAGATGCTGGATAAGAGTAGGTGCATACGATTTTCACTTTGACACAGCGACATAGTTTCGCGAAAGGGGATAAATTCTGTACCACTATGCATACGTGTACGTTATGAATGAATGATCTGCCATGTACACTCGTGTTCAAAATTATCGCATCACCTAAGAAGAATTTGGTACCCTGTCAGTAAATCATGTTTGAATGAATAAGGACCAGAGGCTATCCAGCACAGAATGTGACTGGTTCATAGGCCACACGATGGGCACTTTTGCGCCTCTATCCGCGCTAGTTCCTAAGACCTGCCCTTTTAGCAAAAGCAAGTAGATTCTTAGATCCTATCCATTTTATCTCTATTGGTTCCAAGGTTCTTGAGCCCAGCATAGTCTGCCTGTGATAACCCAGGGTTTCACAGTGACACAAGATACGTGCCGAGGATTCTTCCTCTTCACCATACCACGTGCACGTTGGGTCGTTGACCACCCTCATCACGAACAGGTGACGCCTGAAGGTGTTGTGACCCGTTAATAGGCCTACTAGCAATCTCATGTTACTCCTATCCAGAGAGAGACAAAATCGTCCTATTCTCTCTGCAGGCCCTGCTAATAGTTCCCGAACTTGACGGAGATGACCAGAGATGTTGTTCCATCTCAGAGAGTGTCGATTCTGGACCCACTCTGCAGGATAGGACCTAAGAATGTACTTACCTTTGCCAAAAGGGCAGGTCTTAGGAACTAGCGCGGATAGAGGCGCAAAAGGGCCCATCGTGTGGCCTATGCACCAGCCACATTCCTTGCTGGATAGCCTCTGGTCCTTATTCATTCAAGGCGATGGTCGTGATAGGTGAAACGTGCTTGAAGTCAGTAGGTTCCAGTTGGATGAGTTCGTAAGTCTGAAACCTAGCTCTTTCCAGTACTGGATAGGAGCACAGAATGTGCTTCGCTGTTTCGTCCTCCAGATAGTAGAAACGACTGTCCGTTGTTTGTTCTAGACCTAACTTCCGCAGTGGTTCCTCAGACGACAATGTCCCTTCAACAGACCAACAAGAATGCGCAGATTATTCCTGCTCCATTCTATGATCCTGTGTAAATGGGTGGATGGTATGAACGCCTTCGAGTATAGTAGAACCACAGCATAATATCTCTGAGGATTTCGTATATAAAAATGGTTCCCACAAAATTTGACCTTGGGAGGGTTTATGGATGATTTTACAGCTGTGAACTTTGGGCAGAGATGCGAAAATGAAAATATCGATACCGGTACCAACTCGATATTTTTTAGCCTTTTAGGCGCATTTGGTTCATACAGAGCATTTTGTGCAACTGATTACACCCCTCAATAATTATATAATTATTTTCGATACCGATACAAAAGTAGCGATACTAGCTTGGAATACCTCAAAAAGTATCGATGATAAAAATACTCGATATTAGTGTAGAAGTATCGAAGTATCGTTAGCATCCCTACAAAAAATCATCCAAAAGTGGGGATGCGCGTGTAATTTCCGCCAACTTGAGTTATTGTGCTGGTTGTTTATTATGCTGTGGTGGAACTGACGTATCTTGCCAGTGCAGGAGTGCGTTCCTCTCTGCCCAATCTGAAATGGTTTTCTTGGCGGTGTAAATAACGGACCTTCGTTATTGTTGCTGAGAATGATTCACGAATTTAATATTTCTGCGCATGAAATTCGTTATTTCAGATGTTCCAAAAACTCTCTATTTTCACGTTTTGAAAACTTAAATTGACGGAAACTGCTACAAAACAGTTAACTAAAGTGCATGCTCAGAAGTACATAAAAAACTCACCTGACTTATTATTATAACAGGACATATGCATCTTTCCAGAAAATAACTCTAATCCAATAATGGCATAAATAATAATGACAAACAGTACTAAAAGAGCTATATGCAATAAAGGCACCATGGCACGGAGAATCGAGTTTAACACAACTTGTAAACCTGAAAAGAAAAAGTTGAACGTTAGCTTCGAGACACAGAGACCACTAGACGAGAACAAAAGGCTGAATTCAATAGGAAGCCCGCAAAGAGAACATCAGTAAATAGGTTTTCTTTCAATAACTAGATTGGCAAAGGGATTGCTAAACAGCCCGTAACGTTTTTTGTACTTGTCTTTTCGCTGAATCGGAGTTTTGAAAGGATTAACAAGTACAGATACATTCCTTTTCAACTCCCGCGTTTACCTAGAGTACTTTGTGGGTCCTTGAAGCGGAGAAAGGAGAATAATCGCATTATACCAAAAATATACCAAAAGGTATGAAAATTCAAAGCTAATTTTCGGTTGATAGTACACTTTTACCTCATAGTTGAAGAAAGCGATTGAAAAAAAGGCCTGTATCGTAACCCTACTGAACGGCTATCACCAGTTTTTTTTGCTAGAGCAGTGGATAATAATACATTCCGTAAGGTGGGCGACACACTTTTCAACTATCTTTACAACAAAACTTCAAAAGTCTATTTCTCGGTAGAAAATGCGAATTTAAGAATACTTCCTTTTGAAGCACATTCCAAAACCTAAGTTCTATTTTCAGGATTTGTCTTGGGGAGATCTTACTAAGTTCGACATGTGCAATTCATTGCTATCAAAATAAGTAGAGGATTCTATTTAAAATAAATTAAAATCGGGGATATTTGTTTAAAAATTTGGAAAAATAATTTATAACTTGGCAACGCCGCAAACGCGACAAAAAATATTACAAGGCGAGATAGGGTATTAGCAGATATTTCGATTTAAAATAAAACATACAGGGTGTTACATTTAAAAAAACAAAGTAAAATGACCTTCAGATTTCCGTAATTAAAAATTCTGCCAAAAACACCAAAAACATACAGGGTGTTACATTTAAAAAAACAAAGTAAAATGACCTTCAGATTTCCGTAATTAAAAATTCTGCCAAAAACACCCTGTAGATACAAATTGCTGGTAACATCCAAAATAATATCCACTTAATATTCAAGTAACTCGCTCTATAATATTATTGAGAAAAGTTGAAGGAATATCAATTTGAACGTATTACTTGCGACCTTGCAAATCCGGAAATTAATAGAAAATAAATTATAACTTGGCAACGTCGCAGCCAATCCCAAAAATATTTTGAGGTTGAATAGAGATCAATAATGGAAACTAGAAGGATTTAAGAAAAAGTTATAGTTTTATGTAAAAAAATAAAGTTGATCACTATCTTCCTTTCCCGCAACACCTTGTATATTTCAAAATATTTTTAGAATATGCGTCTTAAGTAACCAAATAACTGTTGTATTCGACATTTTCTTCTATCAGTTATACCTTGCGAGATATCGAAGAATTACACACTAACTGGACACCCTGTACAGACTAGTCCAATAACATATGACTATTGATTACAGAAGTGTCCGCAAAAATGGATATGAAATTGGGATGAATTTGTTCAATCCAAGATTCTTGTTTCTACGGAATATTTGTGGGCAGTACTGAGTTAAGTCACTTGACGTCATTTTTATGAACACATCACCCTGGCTGGTGTACTTAAGCAAGGAAAACATTTTCCAGACCAATTACAAGAAAAACCATCCCGAAGACATTCAAGGTAAGTATCGGCAACTGCTGCAGAGCCCCTTGAGTTTGAGTTTAGTTTATCGAATTCGATGGTTTTTTCTTGTTTTATTGCGGCTAATATCCCTACTTAATTGCCTATTACCAACTTTCAATTAGGAAGGAGGAGTGAAGAACGCTCAAATATAATAGAAAATAAAAGGGGATGAATTGCTTAAAAGGCATATTTTCCTTTTAATTGGTGATTTCATTTCATTGCCTCCAGCATTATTAGCGAGTTTTTAGTTCTTCAGTGCAGGCGCGTAAATTGAAGTTATTTTGGAGGTTTCATTGTTGGACTTTTGTGATCCATTTTCATTGGCCCCAATTTTGTTAGAAATCATATTCAGCTGAAGAAATTAGAACGAACAAAAGTCATAAAATACGCAGAATGTTGATCAACTGTGTTAAGGGTCTAGGGTATAGCGCGCGAAATTGAGAATCCAAGAAAAGACTTATTTCCGTGTTAGCGAGGAGGCGTGGCCGCCTATTCCCTTTCTCCAGTGTGTGTGTCTAAAATGAGGGAAGATAAGTCCCAAAATCCAAAGGTAAGGTCGAAAGGTCCAAAGGTAAGGTCTAAAGGTCACTATAAAAATGAATTTCGCATTTCCAAACTCCTCACGTTACCTTTAAAGTTACAGTAATGCTTCAAAAAGCAAATTGAAGAAGAAAGCTTGCGCTTGTGCAGGTGTTTAGCCTTTTTTGATATCGAGTTTGGTTGTTGAATTACAGGCATTTATAGAATGTATGATTCTGCACTGCGAGTTTTTTGCATATTAAAAAACTTTTTTGAGAAAATCGAAAATAGTTGTCATTCATTAAGGTCTTTTGCTATCGCCTTCTGGAATATTAAATATATAGTTTGAAAATAAAGTGAGTTGTGCGGGAAATTGTGAGTCCGTGTTTTACATGGCAAATACATACGTATAAATGTGTCTACCCAGGCCCCTTAACTGAGCTATTGTTTTATCTGTATGTATATTAATTTGTTCGTTAGTTTCTCTATCCGTTCTAATTTAGAAGCAAGAACTCTAATCGAAACCTGTTGTTGTGATGCGTGAATCGACTTTATATTTTATTCACGTTTCATGCAACACAAGAATAGGAGGATGGAGTAATTTGTAAAAGTATTTGCATTTGGAAATGTTTCCTTGCATTTTTTACAAGTTCTGCATATGCTTGGTTTTTTATGTTTTTATCTGAATACTCATTAGCCTTTGTATCCAAAGATACGTATGCAGGTATGCAGATGATAGATGTTTATGAAATCTTGCCAAAAGTGTAAAATGATGACAGATGTCGCATTTGCATCGACGCACACGTTGAAACCTGCATCAGCGTCACCTACTCGGCGTCATGGCTCACCGACCAAAATGGGACTCTAGATTCTGCTTCGCTGCAAGCCGCAAGCAACTGATGGCAAATACTTGATTCGGTACTACACACGGTTCTACTAGCATCATGAAACGAAAGGAGTCGATGCCTGCATCGCAGCATGCATCAACGTCTGTAGGCCGCTTTAAACTTAAGCGGGGTGCAGACGTTGATACATGCTGCGATGCTCGAATCGACTTGATATTTCATGCGCGTTCCATGCAACACAAGAATAGTGTGGTACAGTTATTTCTTTGCATGGACGCAATACTATATGCGTTGAAACACTTGAAACCTGAATCGGCGTCACCGACTCGGCGTCATGTCTCACCGATCAAAATGGGATTCTAGATTCTGCATCGCTGCAAGCTGCAATTGATGGCAACTACTTGATTCAGTACTACACACGATGCTACTAGTATCATGAAACGTAGGGAGTCGATGCCTGCATCGCAAAATGCATCAACGTCTGTAGGCCGCTTTAAACTTAAGCGGGGTACAGACGTTGATACAGGCTGCGATGCCTGAATCGACTTGATATTTCATGCGCGTTTCATGCAACACAAGAATAGTGTGGTACAGTTATTTCTTTGCATGGACGCAATACTATACGCGTTGAAACACTTGAAACCTGCATCAACGTCACCGACTTGGCGTCGTGATTGACCGATCAAAATGGGATTCTAGATTCTGCATCGCTGCAAGCCGCAACTGATGGCAACTATGTACTTGATTCAGTACTACACACGGTGCTACTAGCATCATGAAACGTAGGGAGTAGATGCCTGCATCGCAGCATGCATCAACGTCTGTAGGCCGCTTTAAACTCATATTCAAACCTCTTTCCGACACCTTGAATATTTTCTCTATAATCGACTATTCCAAACTGTTATAAAACCCTGTATCGTAGTATCACCAGTCACACCATAATTTTCATAAAGCACAAATATTAGAGAACTGACGTTTCAAACATTTTCCAAACAATTTATTTATAACTGTATTTCATTTGCAAAATAGTGTTTGCTTTTGAACACTTGCCGAGAATGTTGATGTTTATAATTTTACGCTCATGCATATTGGTAACATAATAATTTTATTCACAGTACGTGTTCTCCTATGTTTCAACTGTTAATTAGTTGCTCCAGCTTAATTGCCTACAGAAAATGTCTATATTGTGAAAGATTTGTTAAGCTTGTTTTTGTCGTGAGCTACAACTTATGCAATTATATGGGGATGAAATAACAATACGCGCTTTCAGAGCAATTTTGTGTTGGAAAGAGAAAATGGCTATTATGCACTTACTGAAATAAACGCAGAGGAAATTATCAAAATATAAAGAGACTTCAACCGTTTATGGAAATGTTAAAACTTCAGTTTAAATATAATTTCTGTAACTTACCCTGGCCACATGTATTGGAATATTAAAACAAAAAACAACCGCGCTGAATATTTGGTCTCAATGCCAAAACATTATTCATTTTGCGGTTGTATAATAATTATTTCAAAATTTACTGCTCGAAAAAATTAAAGGAGCACTTTTCAAAATATCTGTAAAATGTTAACTTAGTATGTTATGGAGGTGAAAATTATATTTATATTGTATATCGTTTATAGTGTTTTTCTGAACAGAATATCCTGTATGGCATAAAAAATATTCATTAGTGTTTTTTGTGATATATAAAATATGTTCCTTCCACCTAATATGCTGATCAACCATAATTCTAAGGTATTTGATTAACAAATAATATCATTTATGTTTCATGAACGTTGTATTTGGATTGGTATCTGGAATAGAGATTTTTATGTTTGTAGTGTATTCTGTTGTTGTAAGGTCATAAGATTAACGAATTTATGTGTTTAAAATATATTAAAACCATATGAATATGTATTTATAATACGCTGATAGGTATAACTATTTTTACACTTTCTAAATTTCGTGTGGAAGAATGAGGGGACTGAGATGTAACTCTAGCAAAAGTTGAAGTGCCTGATTATGCAAAAAGCAAGTGCGTCAGAAAACTCTTAATCTCGTGAATCTAGTCAGGTAGAAATAAAACTGACGAAGCCAGATAATTTTAGAATTAATACGTATTAAAGCTAACGAAATAGAAAAAAGAAAATCTGCTTATGATGGGCTTAAATAATTGTTTGAAATTTTTATTGTCACTGGAAAAGAATATGATTTAAAAACCTCTGAGATCAATGCTAAAGGCTGCCTACATTATACAGGGTGGTCCATTTTTTAGTAGCAGCACTTTAACATTCGACAGAAAAACGTATTTTGAGGTGCAAACTTCGGGATGTCAAATGCCAACTCAATATTTGGTTTATCTTCTAGTACAGGAAATAGTACCGAACCTTGTGTGGTTTTATTATAAAAAAAATTGATCATAAAATAATTGCGTCAAACCTTTTGTTCTCGTTGTGGTATGATTTAAAGCGCAGACTACACATAGCAATTGACTGCGATTGCTTCGCAATCAACTGCTGTATGCAGCTACAGCTATTCTAGTACTTACTTGGTACACCGGAAACAAGTCTTAGTGGTCGAAGAACCCTAAAAGCTCTCAGAGCTTTAACATCGAATGTATCCTTGGTAAGATTTGTTAACACACCACTTATTAACCTGAAACAAAAGAAAATATACATTAATTAATCACATGAGTAATAACTAGACTTTGAGTATAAAGACAGTATGATTCGTCGCACTTCAATGACCTAAAAAATAGATCCAAATTTTTAGTCATGAAAAATCGTTTGTCAGTATTTCGGCTGCCTCTGCAGGCTTTGTTAAAGTAAACATTATGTGAAAATTTGGAGTATACGACAATAATAGCATGTGCGTTGGTCTAAAAACTGGTCCAATATTGATTCTTTTACACACGTTTTTCAACCTTTAAGATACTATTTTTATAACCGAATCAGTGAGTGGAAAAACAATACATCTCCAAAATCCTTGTTTTGAGAAAAACACAAATATATGTTTTGACTCTAAAATTTTCATTTTACAGCAATGAGGTCTACAGAAATAATATAAGTGATGACTTATTCTATAAGAACTTTCTAAACAGGTTCCTATAAGTGTGTTCTGAAGGGCTGTAAAGCAAAAAAAAATAAAAGAACCTGGAGTTATACTATTTTTCCACTCAACATTTAATAAACATAAAAAATGTAAATATTCCAAATTGAGATGCATCTACTAATATACGTCTACAAATTATACCAGCTTTAGTGTCTCCCAAGGGGTAATATGTCAGTAAAATCCAAAATTTCACTTTCCATGTACTTTATGACTCTTTTTAAATCAATGATTTTCTTTGCATTGATTAGTAATGGTTTCTTGTAGACTACTTTGTTTGGACAAACGGGGATGAAACATATCCTGGTGTAGAACAGTGATAGATCAACTGATGACAAGTTGAAATTGAGGTTTCATTATCTCCTTTCACGACAAACGTACAGGTTATTACTTCCCACATGGATATGTGATTTCGAGATAATACGATTTTTTGGACGTTTTATAGTATCTACATAACGAAAATACACGTCACTCATTTCCGTCGGTCTGTCTGTCTGTTGGCATTTCCTAGCCTCCTAATCACAGTAACTGCTGCATGGATTGTGATGAAATTTGGGTAGCGATATGCTGTAGGACCGTAGAAAGTAATGCAGCTATAGCTTTGAAAATCGGTGCATGGGCGACGCTGTAATTAGCAAAAAATGAAAAAATTCTAATATTCCCTCAACTTCATTTTTAGGCGCTTTAGGAGTTCCTGATCATTATCTACTTTTTCTTGGGTGGGGATGATTGGGGTGGTTAGGGGGTGGGGGATTTTAATACTTAAATATCTGTTGTATTCATAATAGCCTGTCCATTTACCTGTGAAAGAAAGGCCGGCATAATACACTTTTTGCGGGCGGGCGATGATTTGGTTGTAAGGGGTGAATCTCAGAATATAGCTTCATGCTATGGGAAAGTAATAATTTGGTGTCTACTGTAATTTGTGGGAAGTACTGATTCAATCAACTTGACTTCCTTTTTTTATAGCCCCTTGGCCACCAGGTTCTCGCATGTCGATTGTCGAACTCAGGCGGCAAGGATGGAAATTGGATATTGAGTGGAAAAATTATATAACAACCAGTGTTGTATCATTCTTCCGCTCAATCCAATAACAGGTACCCTCGTAAACGCATACACGGTGTGTTAGTTATACTGTTTCTCAACTCATCAGAAAGGATCACGTTGAAATATGACGTTGGCTATCTCAGTTAAAAACTGTCAATTTTGGACTTATACTGTTTTTCCACTACATCGATTCAACTATATACTATGTAACGTTCAGTAATATAGAATAGTGGGGCTTTGAGTTTCGGTTAGCACTATATACTTTTCGTCACCTGTCAGTTGTCGAAACAGCCTATCTCTTTCAGGTACATGTTGTTTAATACTATTATATCTTTTTCCACCGTAAAACCGTAAATATTTGGACTTCGTACGGTCTATAGAAATGAACATGGACGGTAAGTAAATAGAAATAGCCAACAAGTTTTATATTTATAACATACTTGTTAGACCGGTAGCGCCGATGTGTGACTGAAAATGTTAGTGCGAATCATTTTTACCGTGAAAGTAGATAGGTTACTTTGAAAAAATGCAGTGGTAAGAGCAACGGATTATAAAAATTGGAAATCTCCTTATATATCTCTGTTACCTCCATAAATCCCTTATATACTTTTGTATCACCTCATCATTGCTATTATTAGTTTGCACAACAGGCCATAAAGGCCTAGGGCAGAAATGAGTACAGTCTGATCGTATACCGCAAAAATTTATAACCTAGAATTGTCTTTGGTTAATTTCACCACCTATTTCTGAGTATATCCTGGACTATTCCACGCCACCTATTTCTGTCGACCGTCTTCTCTTTCCAATGTTTAATATTAATTTTCTTTAAATCATCTTCTGCCTTCTTCAACCATCTCTCACTTGGTCTACCCTTCCTTTTTTTCCCTATTGGTCTCCGGTTGAGAACTAGTTTTGCCATTCTCGTCCCATTCAGCCTCTCCACATGTCCCAGCCACCTTATTCTCTGCGCTTTGATGACTGCTATAAAATTGGGGTTCTCATACATGTCTTCCAGTTCCTGGTTTGTTCTTCTCCTCCATCCCTCGTCTGTCCTTACGCCTCCATAAATAGCTCTCAACATTTTTCTTTCCCATCTTATAATTTTTTCTTCCTCCTCTTTTTTCATCGTCCACGTCTCACAAGCATATGTCGCTGTTGGTCTTATAACAGTTATATAAATCCTCTCTATGGTCTTTCTGGATACATATTTGGATTTCATAAGATTTTTCAGGGCTCCATACTTCTGGTTTCCTTTGATGATCCTTGCCTGTATTTCTTGTTTCTCCTGTCCCTTTTGCTCTATGATTACCGCTAGGTACATAAACTCCGTAGTCCCTTCAAAAGTGTGTTTCATGTTGTTGGCCGTAAAAGTTGGGTTCGGTTGATCATCGGAAGTTTTTTCCTTTTGTCCCATGACCATATATTTTGTCTTACTTTGATTTATCTCCATCCCAAATCTCCTTGTTTCCGCAGCTATCCTTGCCGTAATTTTCTCTAGTTTTTTATTTGTTTTTGCTACTAGTGTTAAGTCATCTGCATATGCTATACATTGGTGTTCGTTATTAAATAGGGTTCCATTTGTCTTGATTTTGCCTTTTCTAATTATTGCTTCAAGCGTCAGGTTAATAAGTATCGTTGATAGAGGATCGCCTTATCTGAGTCTTTTTCTCACTTCAAATTTCTGTGACACACTTCCCATCCATGTAATTTTGTTCTTGGTTTTTTGTAATGTCATTCTTATGAGTTTTTCTGGAATTCCTAGCTGCACCATTGCTTCATACATTCTCCCTCTGTTTATATTATCATAGGCTTGTTTAAAATCTATGAAAAACACGTGTAGTTCCATTCTGTATTCATAGCTTGTTACTTGTAGTTCCTTGAGAACGAATATTTGATCTGTCGTAATCCTGCCGCTTCTGAATCTAGCCTGATATTCCCCTAAAGTTGTGTCTGCATAACTGTCCAGCCTCTTTCTTATTATCTGTCGAAGTACCTTGTAGCACGTGTCTAAAAGGGCGATACCTCTATAATTTTCGCATATTTTTGTGTCACCTCAAGTTGCGGGAAATGTTTATTGGGCCTCTTGTAGATCATTTAAATAAGGTGGGAAAAGCATAAAGACTCGTTGCATATTTTTCTCAAGGGTGTTGGTTGTGATCCTCTCTGAAGGTTTTCACGGTAGTGAATACATTTTTAGGAATTCAAGTGGATCTCGTATACGATCGATAAAATCCGTTTGAAGTTTCGAAAGAGATCGTGAATAGCACCCCTGTGATTTCACGTACACGACAAGGTCACCGATTATTACTAGAGGTCGAATAACGCCACAAAGGAAGCATCCCGAGTGATGTACATAATGCATCCATAATATGTCAATACAGCTTCTCCACAATTCGTTGCCAAAGAGTATGTCTGAATAATAAATACTATTGCTGTAGAATGTTACAACAGAAATTTCCGTATTTTCTGAGGCAAAAGGAACATATGAAAAATTTTATACTGTGACAACAAGAACTCATCCCACTGCCGTGCCAGATGGTCTCACCATGGCTTGAGGAATATCGTATTAACGATTCGTTGAGCACACATAAAAAGAAATTCTCAATTCAAGAATTATGATATACTTGCGACAAGAAAATGTGTTCTCGCTCTAAGAAAATTTACTTAATGAGAGAATTATGGTTCACCATCGTGAACCAAGCAAAATGTCCGAACGGATTTGCAGCTTTCTCAAAAATAACGTTTCGTTCGAGAAGAAGAAGTTATAGGGCCAATCTGAGTACACCACTGGACTCAGCGGTGAATTTTCTATGAGGAACAATGAATTCGAATAGGTTAGAAGAAGTAAACAAGGGATTTGTTTGGACCTACTATCTGAAGCATATTATAAACATTGTGTTTATCGTTGTGTTTATCAAGCTGCTTGATGCTCGTAGCAGGCAATTAGGCAGGTAGACGATCGGACGCAAATAACAAAGGATTATTTGACCATGTTGCCAGATCATCTCCGAGTAAAGCTATTGTATTTTCGTTGGCTGTGTTTTGCTTCAAACGAAGATACTGATCAATGTGTTTGTTATTATACAGGGTGATACTTCTCTTTCAACTGTACATAGAAGTCGTTAAAATACACAACTTTTTCAAATAACTTTTTTTTGAAAACTGAAAAATAAGCGAGATACAGAATCAGAAAGAGTAAGTAAGTTGCTCGGATTTTTGTCAAATCGATTAGGCATTGTACCTGTTAGATAGTGCAGTTACTCTTTTTGTTTATAGTTGTTAATTTTGAACTGGTAAATCCTAAAAGAAGCACATAAGCACGAAACAACTTTAAGGATTTACCAATTTAAAATTAAATATGCGAAACAGGAAGTGACTAGTGCAATAATTGCCAGGTTGAATAACTGATCGATAAGACAAACATCCGAGCAACAAACTAAACATAAACAGACTAGGTACGTCTGCTAGCAGGTAAATAACCCTAAAAATACGGCCATGAATAATGGAATAACATGAATAGCAACCTTGTTTTGGTACTTTTGGTTGATCGTTCCGGATGTATTGTTATAGTTTAGAGTGAATTTTGGGTTTTAACAGTACATAAATGTTAAAAGTCTATCCTAAACAATTCCACAAAATTAAAATCCTGCAGATTTCTGTAAAAAAAATCGTGTTTGAGTCCACAGTAAATAATAACAACTGGATCTTGCCAATATACACGTGTCTGTTAGAGCATGGGTGTTCCTTTTTCTAACGTTGTCGTTGAGCTGAGCTGAGCAATACTTCACTAAACCCCAATTAACCCATTTTAACCTTAAAAACTCGACCCGTCAGGTTAAGTTAGGTTAAATACTGTAACTTAAAAATACCGTAGTTTTTTACCGGAGCGTTTTGTCGGTCTGGGAGTGGGTTCCATTCCACCAATCTCACCCCCATTTCGGTTTCCACTAAAATTAAGTCAAGCCAGTATTTCTGAAAAAACGTCAAAACATCAACGGACATCCCAGGCCACGGCCCAACCACCACCCTTTTTTATGACACCTCAGGTAAGGGACTGGCCGAGTTGCGGTTTGTTTTGGGTGATCGTTTCGAATGTATTGTAACATACTGTATATTATGGTATTCTGTATTTGTATTAGTTGTCATTGGTTGTCATACATGATGTAAAGTCAAAGTGCTATGTTAGATCTTTTGAAGTGTAAACGTCATCGAATCGTCTAGAGTTTTCGAGAATGACGGATGGATTCTAGACATGTCATCGAATGCTCTAGATGGTTCGATGAAGTATATATAAGGTGCTACGGGTAGCGTAGTGGTTCAGTTAGTTGAGTTGAGATCTAGTTGAGATAAGGTTGAGGTATTGTATTAAGTTCTGAAGTAAAACGGTGAAAGCTACGTCGAGTTTGATTCCCTGGGTGAAGAAAAAGAGGCCGTCGTGACAATTGGTGTCGGGAGTGTGGGATTATCCATCGAATCAAGCCAGGAAGAGGAAAGAAGAAGTGAGTACAGCGTCAGTTAATGCCAGTTACAAGAGCTATGGCGTCCGAAATGAGTGCATTGATGGCTATGATACAAGAAATGAAGGCAGATATGAGAAACAGCTTCGAAAAGAGTGAAGAAAAGTTAAAGCACCACCAAGAGGGCCAGGCAGCCGTTATGCAAGCAACCGTCGTGAACCTAGAAGAAAAACTAAAGCACCACCAGGATGAGGCAATTGCAGGTTTGAAGAGTGGGCAGGAACTGGTGATGACTAGGCTGGAGGACCAGAAGCACCATCAAGACGAGGCAGTCGCAGACTTGAAGAGTATCGTAAGTCAGGCATTAGAAAATCAAGACCAGCGTATTAGTGCAGTAGAGACTCAAATAGCGACATCACAAAAGCATGTTGAGGAACAGCTAGCGACATCACAAAGGTACGTTGAAGAACAGCTACATCAAGTGGACGATCGTGTCAAGGAAATCGTCAGAGAAGAGCTGCGAGACCTTAATGCAGGTGAGCGTTGTTTAACAGCTGTACCCCCCGCTTTTCCTGATAGACACAGTGGCGTAGTAGCAAAGCCCTATCCGTACAATGGCAAAACGTCCTGGGACATTTATTATATGCAATTTGAAAATATCGCACGTATGAATAACTGGTCAAGTGAAGAAAAAGCTTGTGTGCTGACATCCATGCTAAGAGACTCTGCCGCAGGTATTTTGGAAAATCTCTGCGCATCAGACCTACGTGACTATGATAAGATAACATCTGCACTAAAGTTACGCTTTGAAGATGCACACTTAACAGAGCTGTTGCATGGCCAGTTGTATAACCGGACACAACAAGCGAAGGAAGATTTAACCACATTTGCATACGAAGTCCAAAGCTTAGCTAAACGAGCACTCGTCAGCAGTCCCATCGAGACACAGGAATACGTCGCTGCTCGTCAGTTTGTCGAAGGAATTGCAGACCTGGACGTCCAGAGAATCGTAAGACTATCCAGTCCCAGAACCTTACAAGACGCTTTGGTCAAGGCTCTAGAAATTGAAGCTGCCACAAAAGCTACGCGAATGACACGGAGGGTGCGCTCTTTAGAACAAGATGATGAAGCAGAGGTCAGAGCGACAGCGTTCGTTCCAAGAAGAAGAGGTGGTACCTTTCAACGAAACCCAGCTCGCACAAATTTAGAAGGACCTGATAAGTTTACGTGCTGGAGATGTGGGCAGAAGGGGCACCTTAGAGTAGGCTGCCGGATACAGGTCGATAAGATGCAGGTGAATGTAGAAAAAGCAGATGAATACGCAAGCAACATGAATTCTATGCAAGGCACGATAAACTCAATGAAGGGGCAGTTTGATAGAGACATGAAGAATTTCCTGAACAAGAACGAGGAAACTATCGCTAAGCTTCAAGGACAACACAGAGCAGCCATGAGGGAACTTACAGCAGACCGGGATAGGCTAAAGAAGTTGCTTGACTCTCAGAAACGAGAATGTATGGGTATTAGGAGCAAGTTTGAAAAGGACAAAAATAATCTGTTGAAGAAGAGTGACCAACACGAGGCAGCCTTGAGAAAGCTCAACGTAAAACACGACAGAGAAATTTCTGCTCTGAAAAATGAAATCAAGACATTGAAGGATTTGGATCAGCTGAAGAAAGCGGAAGATAGATGTGACAAAGTTAAGGACGAAAATGCAAGGCTCAAACAGAAGATTACCCAGCTGGAGGCTGAGAACGTATCGTTAAAGGAATACCTAGACCACGCGATTGTGCAGGCCAGAAAGACCGCGGTCAAGGAAGACGAGTCAAAGTTGAGAGAAAGGTTAGTGCATCATGAAGCAGAAATCAAGAAGATGAAATCAGGTATGACAGATACGCTTGATAGTGTGAGAAAGGTCATGGAAGACTTGTATAAGGCAAGAGTTGTTGACAATAAGATGAGAGAGCAACTGGCGAATTTGGAAGATGAGAACGTTCGAATGGAAAAGGAGCTGGAAGACGCTTTGGCTGCAGTAAAGGCTGATAGTTCTGGGATGAAACGATTGAAGTACGGACATAATCAGATAAAGCAGAAGAATTCGAACAAATTCATTGAAAATGCAAACAAAGGTGTATACGAAATATCAGCGATGCAAAACGACGATGTAGATTTGAAGCAGATACTGGCGCAGCTGGAGAGAGAAAACGCGAAAGTAGGGACCAAGCTTAACGTTGTGCTCAAGGACGTGTCATGGGGCTCTGATCAAGCCGCGGAACTCTGGAGCGAGAATGGTAAGCAGAAGATCAGGATTACGCAGATGGAAGGCAATCTCAGCAGATTCACTAAGGAACTGGAGAGCAACCTGAGTGACGAGAAGGGAGTGTCGGGAGTGGACAACCGGCAAGACGAAAAGGTGCAACTGAAGGGAATGATAACAGAGCTAGGAAAAGAGAATCCTGCTGGAGCTGAAAATGAGAATCGCAAGTTGGGCAAAGAATATCGCAGTTACGAGGTGATCTGGTATGGTCTTGTAACAGACGACGGAAGGAAGGGTAGGTGTCCGAAGCTACAACGTCATGGGGAGGAGCCCTACGTGATGATGAAGCACCTCAGCGACGTAGTCTACGGGTTATGTACGGAAAGTGGAAAACCGAAGGTTGACTATGCTGATGTCTGTGGTGATACAAGAATCGAAGTTGTTCGTCGAGGACGCCGAACGCTAAGGGGGGGAAGAATGTAACATACTGTATATTATGGTATTCTGTATTTGTATTAGTTGTCATTGGTTGTCATACATGATGTAAAGTCAAAGTGCTAGGTTAGATCTTTTGAAGTGTAAACGTCATCGAATCGTCTAGAGTTTTCGAGAATGACGGATGGATTCTAGACATGTCATCGAATGCTCTAGATGGTTCGATGAAGTATATATAAGGTGCTACGGGTAGCGTAGTGGTTCAGTTAGTTGAGTTGAGATCTAGTTGAGATAAGGTTGAGGTATTGTATTAAGTTCTGAAGTAAAACGGTGAAAGTTACGTCGAGTTTGATTCCCTGGGTGAAGAAAAAGAGGCCGTCGTGACAGTATTGTTTAGGATTTTTCTGCATAATAGAAGCTCTTTGAATCCAGCGGATTTCTGTCAATTTCTGTAAACAGTGACATCGTGTTTGTAAACAATAGGTAAATAATAACACTAGAGGTCATGGAAACACTCACATGCCTGTTAGCACATGGGATTTGCTTCTTCCAACCTATCCGAATTCGTGGATGAGGAACAGTAGAGCACATTGAGGAAACGTCTTAAAACGTCTTAAAACGGTGGTGCAGGGTAAGCGAAGGCACAAGGACCTTAAAATTTCTCAAATTTTAGCATTTAAACGGATTTGAGATTTATTGAACCAAATAGACAGATAAATAAATGCCACATTAACTGAAACGGGACATTTGAATATCCCATTATTTTGGAAAAGCCCTCGTATATACAAAACAACGCTGAAATCCCGGGTTTGCTTTCAGAGTAAATATAGCTCCTTGTATGAGACTAGAATATAAACACAAGGAAAGATGACGGATAATTTCCAGTTAAGTACAATAACAATTCTGTTATGCTCCAGAAACTACGCGGCCTGTCTATGCTATATGGGGAGCGACGTGTATGGACAATATAGCTACTTTGTTTCGCAACAACGCGGGAAACAGGTAACATGGGAATTCGATAAGTGAATGTGTGGAGTATTGAATTTTCTGTCAGCGACCAAGGCTGCCAAAGATGACCTTCCAAGCTCCAATTCTAAAGGCCTGTCTTAATGGACAAACCCGATTTCACAATAAACTAGATCTTCCTAGACTAAACTAGTCCGTCTGAAGAGCTATAGGATACATATTTGCATTTCTTGAACCTTATGATAATCACTATAGAAAAAATGGAGTCAAGTAGATTGACTCAGTACTTCCCACATATAATGATGATACCATTTTATTATTTCCCATTGCATGAAGCTATAGTCTAAAGTACCCTTCCAACTAGATTATCGCCCATCCGCCCGCAAAAACAACATCCAAGACAAAAACCCTCGTAAATAGTTTCTTGCGTCTCCCTCCTTTGGAACTAGGACGCCACAGCTTTTTTCTGCATACCTCAACTGAACGATCCGAAACGATCAAGGGCCTCCAACCCGTCTAAAAACGAAGTTTGAGCTAATTTTATGTTTCTGGTTTTTTATTATAGCTGCGCCGCCACTGACACGGTCTTTCAAAAACAGAGTCGTTTTCCATTCTCGCCGCGGTAATAAATTCTGTGTCAAAATTTTATTGAAATCAATTCAATAATATTCGCTTTACGCAATATACATAGAACGAAATAAACCAAAACTCGTATGTACAGATCACAAAATTGGTTTCTGTAACAGGCAAGCCAATGTTCGGATGGACCTAAAAAAGTGTAATATGCCGCTAGGTACTTCTTCTACAGGCCAATGGACAGACTATTATGAATACAACAATCTTTATTATTTTCCAACCACCCGCCCCCCTAACCGTCCCGATTTCACCCCACCCAAAAAAAAATTGAAAATTATCAGGAACCCGTATGTTTGAGCTGTCTTCATATTTTTTATTTTTTTATTATTGCTGCGCCGGCACTGACACTATTTTTCCAAAACATACGCGCTTTCCATTCTCGTTGCGGTAGTAATACAGTGTCAAAATTTCATTAACATCAATTAAATAATTTTCGCGTTACGCAATATAGAACGTCCCTGGTTCTTATAATAAGCAAGGCAATGTTCGGATGTACGTAAAAAGTGTATTATAGTGCTAGGTTTTTAATTCAAAGATCAATGGACAACCCATTACGAGTACAACAAACTTTTCAGTTTTACAATCCCCCAACCTCCAACCACCCCAAATTCACCTTCACCCAAAAAAAACGTAGAAAATGATCAGAAACCCCTAAAACGTCTAAAAACGAAGTTTGATCTGTTTTTATATTTTTAGCTTTTTTATTTTTGCCGCGCCGCCACTGACCCGATTTTTCCAAAACATACGCGTTTTCCATCCTCGCCGCGGGAGTAAAATACTGTGTCAAAATTTCATTAAAATCAATTGAACAGTCAGACCGACAGACAGACCGACAGACAGACCGACAGACAGACCGACAGACAGACCGACAGACAGACCGACAGACAGACCGACAGACAGACCGACAGACAGACCGACAGACAGACCGACAGACAGACCGACAGACAGACCGACAGACAGACCGACAGACAGACCGACAGACAGACCGACAGACAGACCGACAGACAGACCGACAGACAGACCGACAGACAGACCGACAGACAGACCGACAGACAGACCGACAGACAGACCGACAGACAGACCGACAGACAGACCGACAGACAGACCGACAGACAGACCGACAGACAGACCGACTGACAGACCGACAGACAGACCGACAGACAGACCGACAGACAGACCGACAGACAGACCGACAGACAGACCGACAGACAGACCGACAGACAGACCGACAGACAGACCGACAGACAGACCGACAGACAGACCGACAGACAGACCGACAGACAGACCGACAGACAGACCGACAGACAGACCGACAGACAGACCGACAGACCGACAGACAGACCGACAGACAGACCGACAGACAGACCGACAGACAGACCGACAGACAGACCGACAGACAGACCGACAGACAGACCGACAGACAGACCGACAGACAGACCGACAGACAGACCGACAGACAGACCGACAGACAGACCGACAGACAGACCGACAGACAGACCGACAGACAGACCGACAGACAGACCGACAGACAGACCGACAGTCAGACCGACAGACAGACCGACAGACAGACCGACAGACAGACCGACAGACAGACCGACAGACAGACCGACAGACAGACCGACAGACAGACCGACAGACAGACCGACAGACAGACCGACAGACAGACCGACAGACAGACCGACAGACAGACCGACAGACAGACCGACAGACAGACCGACAGACAGACCGACAGACAGACCGACAGACAGACCGACAGACAGACCGACAGACAGACCGACAGACAGACCGACAGACAGACCGACAGACAGACCGACAGACAGACCGACAGACAGACCGACAGACAGACCGACAGACAGACCGACAGACAGACCGACAGACAGACCGACAGACCGACAGACCGACAGACCGACAGACCGACAGACAGACCGACAGACAGACCGACAGACAGACCGACAGACCGACAGACCGACAGACAGACCGACAGACAGACCGACAGACAGACCGACAGACAGACCGACAGACAGACCGACAGACAGACCGACAGACAGACCGACAGACAGACCGACAGACAGACCGACAGACAGACCGACAGACAGACCGACAGACAGACCGACAGACAGACCGACAGACAGACCGACAGACAGACCGACAGACAGACCGACAGACAGACCGACAGACAGACCGACAGACAGACCGACAGACAGACCGACAGACAGACCGACAGACAGACCGACAGACAGACCGACAGACAGACCGACAGACAGACCGACAGACAGACCGACAGACAGACCGACAGACAGACCGACAGACAGACCGACAGACAGACCGACAGACAGACCGACAGACAGACCGACAGACAGACCGACAGACAGACCGACAGACAGACCGACAGACAGACCGACAGACAGACCGACAGACAGACCGACAGACAGACCGACAGACAGACCGACAGACAGACCGACAGACAGACCGACAGACAGACCGACAGACAGACCGACAGACAGACCGACAGACAGACCGACAGACAGACCGACAGACAGACCGACAGACAGACCGACAGACAGACCGACAGACAGACCGACAGACAGACCGACAGACAGACCGACAGACAGACCGACAGACAGACCGACAGACAGACCGACAGACAGACCGACAGACAGACCGACAGACAGACCGACAGACAGACCGACAGACAGACCGACAGACAGACCGACAGACAGACCGACAGACAGACCGACAGACAGACCGACAGACAGACCGACAGACAGACCGACAGACAGACCGACAGACAGACCGACAGACAGACCGACAGACAGACCGACAGACAGACCGACAGACAGACCGACAGACAGACCGACAGACAGACCGACAGACAGACCGACAGACAGACCGACAGACAGACCGACAGACAGACCGACAGACAGACCGACGGACAGACCGACGGACAGACCGACAGACAGACCGAAAGACAGACCGACAGATAGACCGACGGAAATGAGTGACGTGGGTTTTGGTTATGTGGACATCATGAAACGCCCAAAAAGCGTATTATCTCGAAATCGAAAATTTTCACGATCACAATACTCCCCTCATCTATCGGTGTGGGAAGCAAAAATGTGGACGTTGGACGAGGTAAACCTCGTTCTAGGAACTTCCCCGACTTAAGTGGTTATTGTTCATCCCCTGTCCTCCTTTTACCATAACCTTGTGATAATATAATAGGAATCGTCATGATAAGAGTGTACTTTAAATATTGACAGACATCCAGGAAAAACAGCAACACTTTATGGTCGCAGTCACTAAAAAAGAAGTTTAAGGACTCCCTTCACTGAGAAGAAAACAGAAAGCTATTCTTTTGCTGTAAGATTACCTTCTAAAATGACGCATTCTGTATTTAACTCACCATAAGACTGATTTCGATCCGATGGCAGTAGCTCCCAATAATTTCCGATAAACTCATATGTGGGATAAATGCTTATAGCAAACGTCGTATTTTATTTTTACGATATATTGATATGATGCCCTTTTTATAGCATCCGTAGGGGCTTGTCACATAAACCGAAACATATTTCAACATTAAGGGCAATGAAATACTCATACCACATTATAGTCATCATTTCTTGTGGGACTTACACCCCATGCTTTAGAAACGTAGCCTTTTCCACATTTTCTTGTATTATCTCAATTAAAGAGTAGCAATTTCATTCATTCGTCCGAAACCAATCACAGACGACGTTGTTTCGCTTTTATTAAAGCTCGTCAGTGTGATTTAGGTCTCAGACGAATAAATGAAATTGCAAGATGGTGCCCAGCTGGCAAAACTCGTACTTGTAGTAGCGACATATAGATATTGGGAAGCAGTACCTTGAAAAGGTATTGGTTCGCCATCTATCTACCAAAGCCGGTACCTGAGCGTTGAGTTTGAGTATCCGACCACTGTTTATGTGACCCGTTTAAAAGCATCAGGTATAGAAACCTGTGGGAACGACAATAAACAGACTCTTTTTTGTGGAACACTCATTTCACACTCCCGACATTCGGTTTATGCTGAAAAGCAACTTAACTCAATTAAAGAATAGCAGTTTCATTCATTCATCCGAAACCAATCACAGATGACGTCATTAAACGCTCAGGTACCGGCTTTGGTAGATGGATGGCGAACCAATACTTTTTCAAAGTACTACTTCCCAATATCTATATGTTGCTACTACTAGTACGAGTTTTGCCAGCTAGGCACTGTCTTGCAATTTCATTTATTCGTTTGAGACCTGAATCACACTTACGAGCTTTAATAGAAGCGAAACGCATATCAATTTAAACGCTCAGGTACCGGCTTTGGTAGATAGATGGCGAACCAATACTTCAAAGTACTGCTTCCCAATATCTATATGTTGCTACTATTTGTATTATCTCACTAAACAAAGATGAGTTGAACATTAGTCTGGTTTGAGAAAACAGTTTTATTAGACTTGATTCTTTCGAGAAAGGGTTCTATAAAGTAGACTAAAAGTTTGGACTGAGACTGCTGTGTGCAAGATGGGTGTAGCATTCTCGACCAAGGATGGTTTCGTGAAGATCAACTTAGTGTTCCGCAACCATGAATGAAACATGAGTCCATCACTTCAAACCCGAGTAAAAAAACAATCAACACAATGGAATTAAAAGGGAAAACCGGCTCCAGAGAAGGCGAAGGCCGTTCCATCAGTAAGGTCATGGAAGTTTCACTGAAAAAGGGAAAATATCAACAGCGAATATTTTGCGAACTTATTGCAATAATTGAGCTAAAAAATCGAGCAAAAATGCCCGCATTTGGCTAAGAAAATAATAATAAGCATCTCTGAGCAGCTGATCTCTCTTTCTCAAGGTCTAGAAATCTGAGACTGAGAGCTTTATAATGGCTTGTCTTTAACACCTTGGTATACCGTAAAAGGGTTATGGGTGTAAATGTAGCCGACACTCGTTGTAGAGCCTGCCAGCAGGCTTCAGAGATGCTTACGCATCCCTTGTCAAGATGTAAATACGCAACACGTTTCATAAACTTTTGTTTCAAGACCACTTTATGGAAACATATTGTTTTAAACCATGTTGCAGGACATTAAGGCGACAATCAAAACATGGTTATAAATTATAAAATACGAAAACTGTTATAAAACAGATCAGTTATAAAACATTTTTCATTAGCATTTACAAATTGTTGCAAAACACTGTTTTCCCCTAAGACGGAGGAAAAAGGGATAAAATATCAGGAACTTTTCTGACAGTTTCGCAGGCTATGGCCAGACTACACTTTTAGTCTGTTGGTAATAGTCATTGGATTCCTGGGTGGAATGAGGAACACGCTGCTATCTGTACTGTGTGCAGTACCGGTGTGCACATCTTAGCCGCCAGAATGCAGAAGGCATTCATCCTTGCGTCCCTTCGTCTATTTAGGGCGCACGATTCGCGGACCCACTGATTGCTCACCTCACGGTGTGAGGAGTAGTCATTGAGTAGTGGAACAGCAGCTCGGTGTGTCAAAGCTCGGGCTGAACCGTCTTGTTAAAAAAATCCCTTTATTGCAGTAAGGCGAAGTTTATTCCAATGGCTACTCTTACACTAGTCAAATAGTATTGGTTCATCAAGACAATGCACCAGCTCACAAATCCATTATTACAATGGCCAAAATTAATGAATTTAAGTTTGAACTACTGCCTCATACGTCATATTTTCTGTTCTGTAAACTTAAAAAAAAATCGGAGAGTGGTCAAAGATTTTTCAGTGATAAAAATGTTGTTATATTTTAAGAAGGAACATTATTAGTAGAATCTAAATATGAGATAATATATAGGGTGTCTCATTTAAAAAAAAATATGTGTTTGCATCACCACGTAGTTATGGACCACCCTGTATAAATATAAATACTTTCTTAGCAAGAAGCATATCCGTGGCTACAACTTTTATATACAACTTTTTTCGCTATCTTCTACAGTAGTGGAGTTATCGACCGACCCGGTACTAAAAACTCACCCTGTATATGTTTTCCAAAGTTTTTGTGTTTTCTTTACTGAGTCAGGTACTGCCCCCGCACATATTGGTTCATGACCTTCTGTGGTTCTACTATTTGTTTACCTCAAGTAGTGGTGAATAAATCATTATTATTATTCTGATTTGCTAAGTTCATCTCGCATGATAGCGGTAGCAACAAGTGGTGACGGGCTGTGCCAATTCAACACCTGAACTATTACTGGTCTGAATTTAGGAAGGATCTCACAATACTACAGGTCTTCTAACTTTTCGTCCAGGCCTAGCTGGTGCAGGTGTAGTGTGAGTGTGTTAGGGTAAGGGTTGGTATTATTATTATTATTAATATGTTTAAATAAAAGCCGACTTACCCTATAACTACGATTGTGAAGTCGAGCAAGTTCCAGCCGTTCCGAAGGTACGCTCCAGGATGCATTAAAAATCCATACGCCAGGATTTTCATGAAGCATTCCATCGTAAAAATTACTAAAAAGATATACTCGATCTTTTCCTGTAAATATAATATTTCAGTATTAAAAGTGTATCGAATGGAAAATCAAATTTAAATTTCAGATCTACTACATATTGATTTGGAAGCCTTCTATTCAGAGCTTTTGATGTTATAGTGGTAGCGAAATGTCGCTGTCAATACGTAAGTCTTCCACAATTCTGCATACAGAGAATTTAGTGGTAAATTAGGTCAATTTTTTATGCTTGTATCTGAAAGCATAAAGTAATTGAGAATATTGCTATAGTCCAGGAAAATTTTGGGGTATAACCAAATGATAATCAGCCGACAGGATTGGAAATTTGTAAATTGTACCATAAAATTCCTACGCCATAATTACAAAACCGTAAATATCTTGAAAACCATCAAAGACCGAAGCACATGATGTGCTTAGATAAAAGTGAAAGAGAATTTAATTTCGCATCCACTGATGTGAAACTTATGATACCATCCCATTTGAAAAATTTAAAAAAATTTAAAAGTTTTTAACGTTTCTAGCTTTTCAAACTTGAAAATTGCTAGTCTATTGATTTAATGTTCTTTCGAAACAACGCTCTTACTGAGACACAAATACGTTCCTTGCTTGTTTTAAAACCGAAAACCGCATCTTTCTGTTGCGTTTAGTTTCAGAGATATTAACGTTTCTTGTAAAGTACTACAAACGTCAAATTTTGTAAAAATTGCTGAATAACTCCGAAAATAGGCTTCGTAGACATAAATAATGGTTAACAAGCTGGACCTAAAAATCGATGCTGAATTCAAAAACGTAATAATATACAGGGTGCTCCATTCAAAATAAGGAAGTTGATGCCTACTTCCGGTATATCCAGAAGTCCGCCATCTTTGAAATTATTTTCTGAATGTAAAGCATTTGAAAAGAAACGTTTTTTTATTTAAAATACTTTCGTCTAATTTAAACGGTATGACCGCTAGGGAGCACCGCGCGCTTATTGGACCACCCTGTATATGGCTGGGACGTACTTCGCTTCCCATAGGGGTAGACTGTGTGGAAATAACTACCTTATTTCCGCTGCCTCTTAAATTATTCCCGATTTATCCAATATTCTATACGTATTCGTATTTAACCACATTGCTCCCGTAATCTAATAAGATTCACCAATATAATCTCAAATACTAATGCTTCTGAACTATATTTCCAACAAATCCAGCTTCCAATCCATTTCCCCTGAAACTGCCTACTACTTTGGAAGAAAATATATTTTATTTCATAAACGATCACGCACAGTTTTGCTACGACCTATTGGGAGTGGGAAGGAGATTCCACCGGAAATTCAACGGATAGGAAGTGGGTGACGTTTCGTACGTGAAATGCTCCAGTGCTGGTAAAAAAAGGTCGAGCAGGTTAATCTAGAAAACCTCCAACTAGATTTAACATTCCAATCATTTGGTTCACAGAAAAATCGGAAAAATGAAGGGATTCGAACCAGCGTCTCCGGCATTCTAAGCCAGCGCGTTACCAACTGTGCTACGGTGCCCCGTACCCAGCCGATATACAGCGCCTACGACCTGATGTCGACTTCACAGACACCCACCACTCCCCCGTATCCTCCTGCGAACCGTCTATTTCAGTCATCCAGAGACATCTAGTCGGCAGTTGGGTGAGTGTGAATCTCCCACCACTATTTGCTCGACAGCTCTCTATGTTACTGAACTACGACTTCTCAGTCGGCCAGGATTTCATGGGATGAAAGGTGCTTGTCTACTCTGCAAGAGGGAGGTGATTCCAATCATATGGTTCACAGAAAAATCGGAAAAATGAAGGGTACCGGCTGGATTCGAACCAGCGTCTCCGGCATTCTAGGCCAGCGCGTTACCAACTGTGCTACGGTGCCCCGTACCATAGCCGATATACGGCGCCGACGACATGGTGTCGACTCCACCGACACCCACCACTCCCCCGTATCCCTCTGCGAACCATGCATTTCAGTCATCAAGAGACATCTAGTCGGCGGTTGGCTGAGTGTGAATCTCTCACCAGTATTTGCACGACAGCTCTCTATGTCACTGAACTACGACTCCTCAGTCGGCCAGGATTTCATGGGATTAAAGGAGCTTGCTTACTCCGCAAGAGGGAGATGATTCCAATCATGTGGTCCACAGAAAAATCGGAAAAATGAAGGGTACCGGCTGGATTCGAACCAGCGTCTCCGGCATTCTAGGCCAGCGCGTTACCAACTGTGCTACGATGCCCCGTACCCAGCCGATATACAGCGCCTACGACCTGATGTCGACTCCACAGACACCCACCACTCCCCCGTATCCTCCTGCGGACCGTGTATTTCAGTCATCCAGAGACATCTAGTCGGCAGTTGGGTGAGTGTGAATCTCTCACCACTATTTTGTACGACAGCTCTCTATGTTACTGAACTGCGACTCCTCAGTCGGCCAGGATTTCATGGGATGAAAGGTGCTTGCTTGCTTACTCCGCAAGAAGGAGATGATTCCAATCATTTGGTTCACAGAAAAATCGGAAAAATGAAGGGTACCGGCTGGATTCGAACCAGCATCTCTGGCATTCTAGGCCAGCGCGTTACCAACTGTGCTACGGTGCCCCGTACCACAGCCGATATACGGCGCCTACGACCTGGTGTCGACTCCACCGACATCCACCACTCCCCCGTATCCCTCTGCGAATCATGCATTTCAGTCATCAAGAGACATCTAGTCGGCAGTTGGGTCTCACCACTATTTGCACGACAGCTCTCAGTCGGCCAGGATTTCATGAGATGAAACGAGCTTGCTTGCTTCTCAAGAGGGAGATGATTCCAATCATTTGGTTCACAGAGAGATTCACACTCACCCAACTGCCGACTAGATGTCTCTTGATGACTGAAATGCATGGTTCGCAGAGAGATACGGGGGAGTGGTGGGTGTCGGTGGAGCCGACACCAGGACAAGCAGCTAGCCATACCAAGTGTACTTTGGCTCCCTGACTTTGACAGTTGACGTTGACACGGAACATAACCTAAAACTAAAAGGCCCGCAATATTTTGGGATTTCCGCCGCTGTCGCGGTTTATGTATCGCTGATGTTTTTCGTCTGAGACTCTGAAGTTTTTAGTAATATTGGAATTGAACTAACGTCTATTATTTACGGTTAATTCATTAAAAAAATAGCTTTAAGATGTAGTATATGCAATACATTACTTTCAAAGCATTGCAATTTAAGGCTGCATGTGAAAAAATTTCACCCTAGTAAGTTCACAACAGAGACGTCTGTACAAAACAAAAAAAAAACCATCAAAAGATTTAAAATATTTTGCCGAAGAAGCAAAATAATATCGCGCTAAACCCTTTATATCCACCAGAATAAAACTAATTAAATTTAATAATAATAATAATAATAGTATACTTTATTCCACCGTAAACAAAGGTACAACTCTGGTTATTAAACAACAAAATTATATAGTAAATATGAAATTTACGGAAGGAAAAGGCGAAGTTCAGCTTACGGAGGTAAACCTCCACAGCTGTTCTTCCACTTAACCCATATGACGCCATGACAAGGGTATATTACACCATTGAGTATGATAATCATAATAAAAAAAACATGTAGTTGGATTTTCATTTTGCAGACTACTACTATACATTATAAATGAATGAAAATATAACGCAATCACAAGCCGTATATTACACGACTGGGTATGATAATCATAAATAAAAAGAAAACATGTTGTTTATACTTTTGCAGACTACTACTAACCGTACATTATAGAAATATGGAGACACAAACCAGCAAGTTTAATTAATATACAGATAAAAGCAATTACAGAAAAAAAAATGTGCAGTGGTACATACAAAAATTAAAGATTTATGGCATAGATACTAATTCATAGATGCAAAAGAAACACTTTGTACTTTTTATTAAACGTAGAGACAGAACATGAAAGCAGCATGGGAGGAAGCGCATTAAATGCCTTAACTATGCAGTATGAAAATGACCGTTCAAAGCAAGATGTTTTGTGTACTGGAGGAGTTAGCTTGCCTTTAAACCTCAGATTTAGCAAATGAACATCTGTCCGGAAAGTTATTTTCAAATATAAATATGCCGGTTTTTGGAAATGTATGATTCTATAATAAACGTTCATGCAATGAAGTTTTCTTCTCCGTTGCATATCTAACCATTTACAATCTTTCAACTTGTGGCTTATAGGTTGTCGCCTCCGTATTCCATATATAAATCTTAGGCAGCAGTTTTGAACGCGCTGAATTCTTCGGGCGTTAAAAACTCCCAAAACGATCTATAGCCCGTACAACTGAAAGATCTAAACCTAAATGGCAAATAAGAATTGAAAATAAAATCAGCACAATCAGAAAGGATCTGGCACACCTCGCGCAATACACCAACAATAACAACCGCTCAAAGCGCGTACAGACAACAATTAATATACTTAAATCCAAGTCACCACAACAGACAATACCAGAAATAGCTGATACCCTTAAACAGGAGCTCGCAGTCTATGCTGCTAGACTCCGCAGATACAACGAGTCTAATGCCAGAAAGGATGCTAACAATCTTTTTCAGAAAAGTGAAAAACAGTTTTACCAAAAAATAACAGCCGACAACCAGATAACAGCAATAGAACCTCCTAGTAAACAAGAGTTAACTGAGTTTTGGGGAAGCCTATGGTCAGAACCCAAAACACATAATGAAAACGCTCCATGGATCAGACAAGAAGAGGAAAAGCATCAACATATAGTGGAGCAGGGAGACGTTATCCTTACACCAGAGGAAATAGCTGAAACCATAAAGCATACCCATAATTGGAAGTGCCCAGGCGTGGATAATGTGCAAAATTTTTGGTACAAGCAATTCAGTGCAACATACGAAATGCTTACGGACCAAATCAATAAAGCCATACTCCAACCGAATAGGCTTCCCAAATTCCTCACGCAAGGAATGACGTATATAAAACCCAAAAACGCAGACACCAAGAACCCTGCCAACTATCGCCCAATCACTTGTCTTCCCACCTTGTACAAGATCATAACCGCAACAATATGCAGAAGAATTGAACAACACCTCACCCAAAACAATATCCTCACTGAAGAACAGAAAGGATGTCGAAAGCAAAGCCAAGGTTGCAAGGAACAACTTATAATTGATAATGTCATCATGGAGCAAACCAGAAAAGAACATAGGAACCTTCATACCTGTTTCATCGACTATAAAAAAGCTTTCGACTCTGTACCCCATAGCTGGCTAGCGAAAACTCTTCAAATATATAAAATCAACCCGGGGCTACGTGAGTTTCTTACAAGAACCATGGAGACATGGCGAACCAGCATACATCTCAAAACCCAGAACGGCCATATCAAGACGGATGAGCTACACATAAGATGCGGCATCTTCCAGGGTGACTCTCTCAGTTCACTGTGGTTCTGTCTCTGTCTGAATCCGCTCTCCAACGCACTTAACAACACAAACTGCGGTTTCAACATTAGACACGAGAAATTAAATCAACACAGAATCAATCATCTCCTCTACATGGATGATATAAAACTGTATGCCGCCAATAAAGTACAACTGAGAGAGTTAATCAGAATAACAGAAACTTGCTCGTCAGACGTCAGGATGGAATTCGGACTGAGTAAATGCAAGGTTCTCCATATCAACAAAGGCCAATGGAAGGACCACCCCCAGCAGGAAACAGTAGCTGGCCAAACACTAAACAACATGAACAAGGACGAAACTTACAAGTACCTGGGCTTCAATCAGAACGTTAAAATAGACCACACACAAGTCAAGGCACAACTAACCCAAGAGTTCAGAGACCGCCTTATTAAGCTACTAAAAACCAAATTGAATTCCAGAAACCTTACAAAAGCCATTAACACATTTGCGATACCAGTCCTCACATACTCCTTCGGCATCATTAAGTGGTCACACACTGATATAGAAAACATCCACATCCTCATACGGACAGAACTCACCAAACACCGAATGTCACATCCAAACGCATGCAAAGAAGGGCTCACCATAGACAGGAAACAAGGAGGCAGAGGGATTACAGATATACAGTCGCTTCGCACAAGACAGATAAAGACACTCAGACATTTCTTCCAAAACAAACAAACAAATTTACATCGAGCAATAGTAAAAGCAGACAAAAACTATACACCACTCAACCTATCATGCCCAGACCATGTCGCAGACACACACAATCCCACACAATCACAACAAGAAAAAATAAGCGCCTGGTCGCAGAAACCACTCCATGGCAAACATAGATACCGTATTACGCAAGACCACATAAATGAAAAACAATCATACACCTGGCTGCAGGATGGCCAGCTCTTTCCAGAAACTGAGGGATTTATGCTTGCTATCCAGGACCAAGTTATTGCGACGAGAAACTACAAGAAATACGTAATTAAAGATCCATCCATAACAGACGATAACTGCAGAAAATGTCACCAACAAAAAGAAACAATAGATCACATAACAAGCGGGTGCAAAACTCTTGCCGGTACTGAATACACAGCCAGACATAACTCTGCGGCCAAGGTCATACACCAAGCATTAGCCACAACAAACAAACTAATAGAAAACTCAGATCCGTATTACAATTACACTCCGACATCAGTACTCGAAAACGATCAATACAAACTATACTGGGATGTTGAAATACATACAGACAAGACTATCCCAGCCAATAGACCAGATATAGTTTTCCAGTCAAAGGCCGACAAAATTACCTATTTGATAGATATTGCCATTCCCAATGATGTGAATATCCAAAACACCTACGCTGGGAAGATATCTAAATACACGGACCTTGCCATGGAAATAAAACGACTTTGGAAACAAAACAAAGTCACAATTGTCCCCCTCATTATGTCTGTCTCAGGCCTCACACCAAACACGTTTACACAACACCTTCAACAGTTGGGCCTGGACGAAAAGTTACACAAAGTATTCCAAAAGTCTGTAATCCTGAAGACCTGTAATATTGTGCGATCCTTCCTAAATTCCGATCAATAATAGTCCGAGTGTTGACTTGGCACAGCCCGTCAACACTTGTTGCTACCGCAATGATGCGAGAGGAACTTAGAAAGTCAGATAATAATAGTATACTTTATTCCACCGTAAACAAAGGTACAACTCTGGTTATTAAACAACAAAATTATATAGTAAATATGAAATTTACGGAAGGAAAAGGCGAAGTTCAGCTTACGGAGGTAAACCTCCACAGCTGTTCTTCCACTTAACCCATATGACGCCATGACAAGGGTATATTACACCATTGAGTATGATAATCATAATAAAAAAAACATGTAGTTGGATTTTCATTTTGCAGACTACTACTATACATTATAAATGAATGAAAATATAACGCAATCACAAGCCGTATATTACACGACTGGGTATGATAATCATAAATAAAAAGAAAACATGTTGTTTATACTTTTGCAGACTACTACTAACCGTACATTATAGAAATATGGAGACACAAACCAGCAAGTTTAATTAATATACAGATAAAAGCAATTACAGAAAAAAAAATGTGCAGTGGTACATACAAAAATTAAAGATTTATGGCATAGATACTAATTCATAGATTCAAAAGAAACACTTTGTACTTTTTATTAAACGTAGAGACAGAACATGAAAGCAGCATGAGAGGAAGCGCATTAAATGCCTTAACTATGCAGTATGAAAATGACCGTTCAAAGCAAGATGTTTTGTGTACTGGAGGAGTTAGCTTGCCTTTAAACCTCAGATTTAGCAAATGAACATCTGTCCGGAAAGTTATTTTCAAATATAAATATGCCGGTTTTTGGAAATGTATGATTCTATAATAAAGGTTCATGCAATGAAGTTTTCTTCTCCGTTGCATATCTAACCATTTACAATCTTTCAACTTGTGGCTTATAGGTTGTCGCCTCCGTATTCCATATATAAATCTTAGGCAGCAGTTTTGAACGCGCTGAATTCTTCGGGCGTTAGCAGCAGTCAAACACGGGCCATAAACAACGTCACAGTAATTGAAAATTGAAAGGATGGTTGAATCACACAACATCCGCCTCAACTCCTGGTTCAAATAGTGTCTGTGGGGATAAATAGATTTTAGTTTGAAAATTGCCTTCTGTATACATGAAGAAACATGTTTGTCAAATCTCAACGCTGTATCGATGATCAAACCCAAGTCCCTAGCTTCATGTTTTAGTGATATGTCACAATTATTCACACTGATGTGAACATTGCCACATATTCTTTCTCTATCTTTCTGCCTACCAAAAAGCATCACTACAGACTTGGTAGGATTGAGATGCAGCGATTGTTTAAGGGACATGTCATACAAGCTGGATAAATCTTCGTTGACTTTAAGACAAGCATCATTCATATCATCCGGAAAAAAAGAATACATAAGTTGCGTATCATCAGCATAAATTTGATACTGACAATTACGAATAGACGTCATTAGCTTAGCTGTGTAGATGGTGTATAACAAAGGGCCAAGCACAGACCCCTGGGGTACCCCTCTAACCACATCCAAGACGCTCGATTCATCACCATCCAGCACCACCTTTTGCTTCCTGTTGTTCAAGTAGCTTTTTAGAAAGGTAACCGCGGAATCTTCTAAGCCAAAATGTTTAAGTATTTGTAATAGTAGTGAATGGTTAAGTGTGTCGAAGGCTTCAGAGAAGTCCAACAATACTAGAAGTGTGCATTTTCCTTGATCTGTAGCCCGGAAGATGTTATCGGTCACATTCAGCAAAGATGTCGCGCAACTATGTTGTGGTCGAAAGCCAGATTGTGTTTCTGGAAGTATTTTATTTTTTTCAACATGATCAACAAGCTGCTGCTTAATAATTTTTTCCAGAATCTTCGAAATTACAGGTAGTATAGTGATAGGTCTAAGATCTGAGTACGACCCCACGTTTTTATTTTTTGGTATTGGGATAATCTTACCAACTTTCCATGCTGCTGGAAATGTCGAGTTCTGAATACAAAAATTTATAATATGTGCTAAAAATTTCAATATAAAAGGACAACAGGCGATTAAAAAATTGATATGAATTCCATCATCTCCAATTGCAGTTGACTTAATATTAAATAAAATATCAGCAATTTGCATTTCAGTGGCTGTACTAAACTTTAAGAAAGATGTGATGCTACTACATGTACCCTCATAATGATCAAGGTTTTCATTTGATGAAGAACTAGGAGGAACGGCATTAATAAAATAGTTGTTAATATCAGCAGCCTTTTTCATGTGTTGTGGTATAATGGAACTATTTTTGGGAAATATTTTTAGATTGGATAGAGACTTCCAAACAAACTTTTTGTCTCTATTTGTTACATATTGTAAGTAGGCCTTTTTCTCATTCCGTATCAAAAATGTAATATGATTTTTCATTTCTTTATAACGCTCCCAGTCCACAACATTACGAGTCCTTTTGAATTTTACCAAAGCTTTTTCTTGCAGTTTTATCATAAATTTTATATTACTTGTTATCCACGGCTTATACGGCTTAATGAAATTACAGGTTCTTAAGGGTGCATGCCTGTCCATCAGAATAGTAATATTTTCATTGAAAAACTCAAGCTTCTCATCAATATTGTCTATATCATAGATAATTCTCCAAGGAATACTCTGAAGTTCATCATACAGTTGACTGATATTCATATTTTTGAGATCTCTGTAAGTTTTCGTATTGTTTACTACTTTCTTTCTAGACACACATACATCAACATAAACCAGCTCATGATCTGAAATATAATAGCATGGTATACTACCCGCTTTGGATACACTAATGTTGTCCGAAACAAGAATAAAATCTAATAACGTAGCAGAGTTTTTTGTGACACGAGTAGGTTCGTTTATGACCTGTATCAAACCACTGCTATCCAGAAGATTACTAAAGACATCTGTGGCGTGCGTCGAATTAAGTAGATCAATATTAAAATCACCCAGGCAAATGAATTTATCACATAATGGCAATTTATCGAATAGCAGCTCTTCAAACGAATCTATAAAATTTTTTACAATAGTACTAGGCGGCCTATAAATGCATCCAACAGTGTACAATTCATTATTAAATTTGAAACTTACCCAAACATCTTCAGTATTATCACCCTGACTCAGAATTTTGTATTTAATGTAATTTTTAATGTAAATCCCAACACCTCCTCCTCTACTGCCATCATTTCTATCTCTCCTCACAAAATTATAATTATTTCAATATAAATAAATTGTTTATTATTTTTTATTTTGATCATTTATAATTTTAAAACTGATTCCTTTTCGAATACCAGAGTATATTAAACTAATTAATTTTACAACTATAAAGAAATAAAGGATTGATATATAGTGTGGTCAACATATGGGAAACTTTTTTATTATCGATATCTCTGAAAATTCCATTCATGATAAAAAGATAGTACATAGAGAAAAACTAGCAATGAGTTGATCAAATCTGCCAAACCATTGTGTATACAAGGTATGTAAAAATTCGGAAAATTTGACGAAACTAACCTAAAAAATTAAATTTTTGAGATAACCAAATTATAGATCCTAAAATTGTGAGCAGAAAAACACTATAAAGTTTTTACGTATCAGCTGTGGCTACCGCGAAAATTGTCATTGAAAATGCAAAAAATCCGAAATAGAAGGAAAAAACCACGAAATAAAATGTTTTGAGATATCGATAATAAAAAAGTTTCCCATATGTCGCACACAATTTTCAAATCATAACATGACATTTTAGTACTCTGCGAATGTGGAGGTCAGGGAGCCAAAGTACATTTGGTACGGCTAGCCGCTTGTGACACCAGGTCGTAGGCGCTGTATATCGGCTGTGGTACGGGGCACCGTAGCACAGTTGGTAACGCGCTGGCCTAGAATGCCGGAGACGCTGGTTCGGATCCAGCCGGCACCCTTCATTTTTCCGATTTTTCTGTGAATCAAATGATTGGAATCATCTCCCTCTTGCGGAGTAAGCAAGCACCTTTTGTAACGGTTCACCCGTTTTCAAAATTATTTTTATATTATTGACTTGGCTACCATATACAAATAGTTTACAACTTCCATTTTTAGCTACTGCTTCCTCATTATACTAGTACATTTTTATAACTATTTTGCTTCTCACCCCTACCTTTTTCCCATCTCTACTTTCTTTCAAATGGAACGATATTTATATTACACCGCCTGCGCATATCTAATGAGTGGGGATATGCTCTTGCTCTCCACCAAGGTTACCTTTTATGTCGAAACACATATCTCCTTCCTTTTGCGTTTTGAACTCAAACAGTTAACAGCTAACGTAATTATGTCTCTCTAAGACAATCTTTTGTGTCTGTGCCATTATGTCTTAATCAAGGAGAACCACCCTTTTTTTGTCGGGGTGCCACAATGAAGCCTTTTTTTTTCGGGGTGCCACAACGAAGACCTAACTTTTTGGTCGGGGTGCCACCATGAAGACCTGACTCTTTTTGTCGGGGTGCCAACATCGAAGCCACCTTCTTTTTCTCGGGGTGCCAAAATGAAGAAAACTTTTCTTTGGGGACACCACACCTTTGGGGCACCACCTGAACTCCTGAAAAAGCCAGCCTTCTCTGGAGCACCACCTTCCTTTCGGAAGGGCACTACTACCAGGACTTCCCTTCGAGATAAGTTCTTTTTTAAAAAAAAATAAAATGTACTGCATTCATATATATACTAAAATAAATCTTTATTAAACCATTGTTGTCCTAGTTTTCATTTCTTGGCGGCTAACGAGACTCACACATTCACGCACACACGCACGCACCTACATACCCTAGTCTCATGCAAACTGATTGAGCTACTGGTTGCTATGAGTAATAAAAGTGTTGGCTGGTCGTTCATGACCAAGCAACATTTTTATTGTTACAAATTGGCGCCCAACGTGGGGCCAGACATGGGTATGTCTGGATGTTGTGCATTGTGAGTCTTGCAGCTGTCTTGAAGTGAAAATTGGACAACTTTTTCAAAATTCCATTTCGGCTCATTGACTCAAAATTCCATTTAATAATTTTTTTTGGGTGCAGTACTTTCATTTGGCATATATATTTTATTATTTAATTTTCTTTAACTATTATCAGCTTTTTTTTTTGTAGTTTTCAGGGTGATTGTTGGTCCAAATTTTCTATTTTCAAAATTTTTCTATTGAGGTATATTTGAAGTTATTTAAATTTTTCTATTGATTTTTGTCTATTAGTATATTTTATTTATGACTGAGATTTTATTTCCTAATGCATTATTTTTGTACTGTCTTGAGACATTTCGCGTATGCGTTAATCTATAAATCTGAGCGTATGTTGTAAATGTTTCTCTAAGATATCTGGCGTTTGGATATTATTCACAGGTCATAAACACATACCTACGTTTTTTTGTATGGTTTGCTCTTTTTTGTAGCTATACATTTTGTGTGGTATTTGGACAACAATTCACTACATTTTTCTTTGGTAATTTGTTATTTAGGTACATTCGTTTAGTAACTCATTTATAGTTGAAAATTTTCATAAGCTGAGATTAGTTTTTTTTGTTATTTCTAGAAGGGTGGTTATATATGTGCAATTATATACTTGCATATATATTTAATTTTCTTGATTAACACATACATTGAGGCACATACACATATAAAATATATTGATATGTCAAAAAAAATTATTTTTTGATCTTTTATTAAGTAAACGCTTGTAGGTACTTTGTTTTTTTTGTGTTACGATTGTTTTCATTCTGGGGTTTTATTGATATGTAGTTATTTTATCTGGCAAGTATTGTTGATATTAGTTAGAGCATTTTAGTCTCTATTTTCTTCTAATTGGTACGGCTAGCCGCTTGTGACACCATGATATGCTCTTGCTCTCCACCAAGGTTACCTTTTATGTCGAAACACATATCTCCTTCCTTTTGCGTTTTGAACTCAAACAGTTAACAGCTAACGTAATTATGTCTCTCTAAGACAATCTTTTGTGTCTGTGCCATTATGTCTTAATCAAGGAGAACCACCCTTTTTTTGTCGGGGTGCCACAATGAAGCCTTTTTTTTTCGGGGTGCCACAACGAAGACCTAACTTTTTGGTCGGGGTGCCACCATGAAGACCTGACTCTTTTTGTCGGGGTGCCAACATCGAAGCCACCTTCTTTTTCTCGGGGTGCCAAAATGAAGAAAACTTTTCTTTGGGGACACCACACCTTTGGGGCACCACCTGAACTCCTGAAAAAGCCAGCCTTCTCTGGAGCACCACCTTCCTTTCGGAAGGGCACTACTACCAGGACTTCCCTTCGAGATAAGTTCTTTTTTAAAAAAAAATAAAATGTACTGCATTCATATATATACTAAAATAAATCTTTATTAAACCATTGTTGTCCTAGTTTTCATTTCTTGGCGGCTAACGAGACTCACACATTCACGCACACACGCACGCACCTACATACCCTAGTCTCATGCAAACTGATTGAGCTACTGGTTGCTATGAGTAATAAAAGTGTTGGCTGGTCGTTCATGACCAAGCAACATTTTTATTGTTACAAATTGGCGCCCAACGTGGGGCCAGACATGGGTATGTCTGGATGTTGTGCATTGTGAGTCTTGCAGCTGTCTTGAAGTGAAAATTGGACAACTTTTTCAAAATTCCATTTCGGCTCATTGACTCAAAATTCCATTTAATAATTTTTTTTGGGTGCAGTACTTTCATTTGGCATATATATTTTATTATTTAATTTTCTTTAACTATTATCAGCTTTTTTTTTTGTAGTTTTCAGGGTGATTGTTGGTCCAAATTTTCTATTTTCAAAATTTTTCTATTGAGGTATATTTGAAGTTATTTAAATTTTTCTATTGATTTTTGTCTATTAGTATATTTTATTTATGACTGAGATTTTATTTCCTAATGCATTATTTTTGTACTGTCTTGAGACATTTCGCGTATGCGTTAATCTATAAATCTGAGCGTATGTTGTAAATGTTTCTCTAAGATATCTGGCGTTTGGATATTATTCACAGGTCATAAACACATACCTACGTTTTTTTGTATGGTTTGCTCTTTTTTGTAGCTATACATTTTGTGTGGTATTTGGACAACAATTCACTACATTTTTCTTTGGTAATTTGTTATTTAGGTACATTCGTTTAGTAACTCATTTATAGTTGAAAATTTTCATAAGCTGAGATTAGTTTTTTTTGTTATTTCTAGAAGGGTGGTTATATATGTGCAATTATATACTTGCATATATATTTAATTTTCTTGATTAACACATACATTGAGGCACATACACATATAAAATATATTGATATGTCAAAAAAAATTATTTTTTGATCTTTTATTAAGTAAACGCTTGTAGGTACTTTGTTTTTTTTGTGTTACGATTGTTTTCATTCTGGGGTTTTATTGATATGTAGTTATTTTATCTGGCAAGTATTGTTGATATTAGTTAGAGCATTTTAGTCTCTATTTTCTTCTAATTGAAGGACTGAAAGGGCAGTCGTATTTGTTGAGGCCAGATAAATAATTTTAAAAGTTTTGAGTATTGCTCCAGAATACTAGTTTCTAATGTTTTCAAGTACATACATGCTCGAGTGTTTTTTTATCTTTTGATGAAGTGTTTAATATTTTTAGATTGCACTTCTTGTTAGCTTTTGTCTCTCGCTTTTCTAGTTGAAGTATTATTTAGAGGTAACCATGCGTAGACTAGTTCTGATTCAGATAGTGATCAGTACTTTTGTTTGTTTATAAGTCCCAGTTTCAAAATTTCATGCGCCCTGCTGTACTGGGCGAAGATGCGAGACGTCTGAAGGGAAAATGCACCGCCATTCTCACTTCAAGCGTCAGTGTCAAAGAAAGAATTAGCCAGCGCCCCTTAAAAATTCTAGGCGGCAGTAAGAGTCTGCCAATAGACCACTTAGGACATTTAACATCGTCTTCAACCTTTTGAACCAATATAGTCCAAAATTTTGTATGCATACTATTGTGACAATTGTAATTTAACATCGATTTCCAAATTCTGAGCAAATTTAAATTTAACCTTACTGAACATTTGTGAGCACACTTAAATTTTCACTGATATTTTTGATAGTTCTTAAAACTTTGATTAATCAATTTAATTTGTAGTATAAATTTATTGCATTCCGTAGCATACTGTAACATGTTTTCAGAAATATTATTTGTTATGGAATTTTTTTCCAAATTTTGTGTTATAGAGACTGATGTAAGTCCTATGACGTTTCTTGGATCGAAAGCGCTTTTCTTGTATGCATTTTCTGTTCACTTGTCTGTCGTAATATGCATACTTATAAATCTGGCGTATTTCGGGCAGCTCTTGAAACCTCTGGCGTAGAAGAAACACTTTTGATATGGTACATTGTATTGTACATTGTTGTTTGTAGATTTCTGAAATCCTATGTTCATTTATGCCATGTCATGTCATTTCAACTTTATGTAAATTTTTGAATTTTTACTTATATGAATAAGATCATCCCTGATTGTTGCTATCCTCTTGAGTGCATACTGGTATGCGATCCTATAAATTTGCAGCGTACTTGGAGCAGCTTTTGTAGGTTTGCGATTTTCATGTTTGATTTATATTCATGGCACATGTTCATTATAGTAGATTTCTTATGACTTTAAAATCACTTTAAAATTTACGGCTTTAAAAAAAAAAATTTCACTTAGCTCTCATGAACGAAATTACCCCTGATTGTCTCTATCCTCTTTAGTTATCCTGGTATGCGTTTCTATAAATCTGCAGCGTACTTGGAATGACTTTTGTAGGCCTGAGATTTTCATGTTTAGTTTCTTTCATATGATCTGTTTATCACAGTTTAGTTTTTTTAAATCACTTTGAATTTATAACTTTACGATTTTCACTTTGCACTCATAACTTGATATGAGTTTGTTACAATTTTAGTAATCTGATATTTGATAGATTAAAATCTTGGTAACATTTCTTGCAATTTTGCTTTTAATCTTCGATTTTTAGCTTACTTGAACCTTATAATTTTTAATCGACTAAGATCCTTGTGCTTACATGCTCACAAATAGTTCAAGCTTTTGATTTCTGTTGTATAGGCTCATGCAATCTTTAATAGTTTTTCCTGATTAGATCTTAAACTTACACTGATGTTTGAATTTTTTTTTGGGAATCAATTTATTAATGAATATTAGATTTGTGCTACTTACTTCACTTAAGCAACTTTGCCTACTTTAAATTGTCACATGATGTATAATTTTCCCTAAATTTATTTTTGAATTCAATTTGAGGAACAAATTTTCCCTGAATTGATTTTTGAATTTAAGATTATTTAGCCTTTGTGAATTTATTCTTTTGAATCTATTATGACACAACACTTCTCTGAATTTACTTCGTTGTTTATTATTTGAAAAACTTCATGTATTTGACTTTGAAATAACGTCACTGAAGCACTTATGTTTGATTATTTTATTTTTCTTTGTAGTCTTATTTTAGACTGCTGGCGCCCAACATTTTTTTTGTTGATCACTGAATCATAATGCTCTTTATCGAATCAAAACATTACTGGATTATTGCAAGATCTTTTATCGAATCAGAACATCACTGGATTGCAAATTTTTTTTTATTAAATCAGAACATTACTGAATTATAGTTAGTAGTAATATTTTGATCAAAATTTTAAATTTCATTTTGGGTTTTCATAGAAGCACTTATGGTGTTACAATTTTTTTTCATTTAATATTTCATAAATGGAAATAGTTTGGTCTTATATTTATGCTTTAGAGATTTGAATTTTCTCTTAAGTCTGTTCAGTGGAATATTTTACAATCTTTTGTTGAGAATATTAAGGGTATCTCAGTTTTGTTTGAGCATTACTTAGGGTTATTTAGGGTATTTAGCTTTTTTATAGGTATCTATCTTGTAGTTATTTTAGTGAATCTTGAAACTCTTTGTCTTTTGTCAAAGTTTTGACGAGTTTTTTTTAGGTCTTAAGTATATTAGGGTTTGATAGGTTGCGTACATTTGTTTTTTTTTACTTCACAATTTATTACCTTCATTGTGTAGTACATATTCAGTGCAGCTTCACTGCACTTTTAAGCGAGTTGGTGCTATAACCATCCCTCTTGTTTGGTAGACTTGAGGCTATCTCTTTTTCTTCCCATTTCCCTTCCAACATTTTTGTTTTCTACCTGCGTCTTCTTGCTCTTTCATGCACCTTGATAGACTTTGTAGGTTGTAGATTACTACAATTTCCTTAGATTTGCATGGGGAAGCACGAAAACTTAATCTGACATTGTTATCAGGACAAATGATTGATTTTGATCCCTCAGTGATAACTTTAACTTTACTCTCTTTTAAAAAAAAAATTCTCGAATGCTTCTCAAATTTTTTTTTCCGTTAAGTGGGGCCGAGTGTAACGGTTCACCCGTTTTCAAAATTATTTTTATATTATTTACTTGGCTACCATATACAAATAGTTTACAACTTCCATTTTTAGCTACTGCTTCCTCATTATACTAGTACATTTTTATAACTATTTTGCTTCTCACCCCTACCTTTTTCCCATCTCTACTTTCTTTCAAATGGAACGATATTTATATTACACCGCCTGCGCATATCTAATGAGTGGGGATATGCTCTTGCTCTCCACCAAGGTTACCTTTTATGTCGAAACACATATCTCCTTCCTTTTGCGTTTTGAACTCAAACAGTTAACAGCTAACGTAATTATGTCTCTCTAAGACAATCTTTTGTGTCTGTGCCATTATGTCTTAATCAAGGAGAACCACCCTTTTTTTGTCGGGGTGCCACAATGAAGCCTTTTTTTGTCGGGGTGCCACAACGAAGACCTAACTTTTTGGTCGGGGTGCCACCATGAAGACCTGACTCTTTTTGTCGGGGTGCCAACATCGAAGCCACCTTCTTTTTCTCGGGGTGCCAAAATGAAGAAAACTTTTCTTTGGGGACACCACACCTTTGGGGCACCACCTGAACTCCTGAAAAAGCCAGCCTTCTCTGGAGCACCACCTTCCTTTCGGAAGGGCACTACTACCAGGACTTCCCTTCGAGATAAGTTCTTTTTAAAAAAAAAATAAAATGTACTGCATTCATATATATACTAAAATAAATCTTTATTAAACCATTGTTGTCCTAGTTTTCATTTCTTGGCGGCTAACGAGACTCACACATTCACGCACACACGCACGCACCTACATACCCTAGTCTCATGCAAACTGATTGAGCTACTGGTTGCTATGAGTAATAAAAGTGTTGGCTGGTCGTTCATGACCAAGCAACATTTTTATTGTTACACTTTCATCCCATAGAGATAACATGCTGCATTATTTGAGATTAATTTTCAAGTATTGGCCTAGGCTTTGTGTTAAACGTCACGGCTCGATCGTAAACGTGGTCGATGCGTTTATTGTCGCACAACACAGTGCTCGTTCCGGGCCTTGATTCTGATTGGCATGCGACAGTCGCTTCGATGCTAGGGTATTCCCAGGAATTTGTTAGCCTTTGGATGGTAGCATTGATTTTCTTGATTGGCATTACTGGAAACCGTAACTAACGTCACTATCAGCGTTGCCAGGTGTACTGACTTTTCAGTAGATCTACTGCTTTTGTGTCTTTGTCTACTGAATGCTGTTTTTACGATGGAATCTACTGATTTTTTTCGCTTTTCAAGGAATAATGAGTACTACTGCTTTTGTATTTCAAGAAAATGTATAAGGTATAACAGGTTTGATTTCCAAAGCGATGTTCTGAAAAATGTATCATTGGTTAGCCCTCAGCAGCTTTGGACGGTCAGTATCCTTCAATGATACCACTTGCCAAACATTTTCCAAATTCAGTCAATCCTAATCAACTTCAATAGATAATGAGTGGCGACTTCTACGAATCAACGTGGAATCAAAGCGAAAGTTTGACCAAGTTTTGGATAAAAGTAAAAAACACGTCTCTTTTGGAGATGATAGTGCCATGTTTTTTGTATTATCTGAATTTATGTTGAATACGCAAGTTTTGCCACATTCATCCGCAAACGTGGAAAGAATTTTCTCAGATGCTAATCTTCAAAAAAATGCATATACGCTATCGTCTATCCACGTCAACTGTAAGTAATGTGGCATTTTGCATACAAAATGAAAACGAGAAGCCCAAAGTTGCTTTGATGTGGATTTAAATAATTGTATTTAACTACATAACAACATAATATGTACCATGAACCAAAGAAATGCAGACTTGTCAAATTCAGATCTAGATCAATGAAGGCGTGTATTGTTGTTTATTATTCCTTAGTTTTATTCGGTAAGCCATTTAAGAGTTTCCGTGCTGTAAAAAGTTATCTTTTTTTTGTAGTTTTATTAGTACTATGTTTTACTCGAGCAATTACGTTTTTTTGTGGTTTTGTAATAAAAACTGTGCTTAGTTTTTTTGTTTGCGGTTCGATGTTACACTGTTTTTTGAAAAATCTACTGCTATTTTTATCTATAACCTACTGCTTTTTTAAAATTCGACCTGGCAATGCTGGTCACTATTTTAGTATTTTTATAACAGAGTGATAGACGCCACCTGTTGGGGCACTATTGTGGGGCACTGGGGCCAATTTGTGTTGGCCAGGCCAAACCACTGCTCACGGATCACTTTGTTTTTATGCTTCAAAAGTTGAGGTACGTGGAAATAAACGAATTAATAGTGTATGTATGCTCCCAATCGCAAGCATTACAGTGAAATGCAAGGACGATTTTATTGTTTACCTCGATATCTAATCAAATATTAAATACTATTGAGTCTTGGTTGTATCGTCTTGTGTATCCCTCACATCAATTCTAATTAAAAAGAAAAATCGGTTATTTATTTATTTGTATGTGTGGATTAATTAATCTATATTCAACAATTTAACACACTGTTGGACACTCTGCTGGCCGGGAGGCTTCCTAATATGGCACCTCAAAACATTTCCATATATTTGCGTTTTCAGCATGATTTGCGTTATCAAAATATTTTAGGGGTGTTCATTTTTGACTCTTTTTTTCATTTTTGAGGTTTTTGGTGACAATAAAGAAGACGGCTATATCCGTCGTGTCATATCACAGCAGACTTTATGTTCTAGAATGGCAACCACGGCTATAGCCGTCTGATCAGTGTAATCGTAAAACACAACTTGTGGGAAGAAAAGGACAATTTTCGAGACAAAAGCTTAAACAAAAACAACATTTTGTTGTACCAAATTTATAACCGGCACTCTGACGGTCGTCGCCGTTCTGCCGTAACAAGCAGATAACTTTTTGACTGATATAGCCGTCGTGGCGTATCACGATCACTCCCCGCAGACGGCTATAGCCGTTGTGTCCAACGTGTTAATAACAAAATCGTCTTTTTTCAGGAGAAAAAGTAGAGAGCCATCTAAACTCATATTTTTTTAATCCGTACTATGACCATTTTTTTAGGCAAAGCTACTATACCAGAGCATGAAGCAGTTAGGTTAGGTGAACTTTGTAGTTGCTCTGGTGTACACAGCTTCCTACAGCGGAACAAAACTCCAAGCTTCTGGAATGCCGTTCTAGTGGTACTGATGACATGGTCGCATCAGGATATGTGGTTGTTGATGTTGATCCCCAAAAGCTTGACAGAAGGTGACTCGACTATTGGGCGACCCTCCATTTCCACAGTTGGTAAGCCAACCTATTTCTTTGTCAGTGTTTTTGGGCGTTTTATGATGTCTACAGAACGAAAATCCACGTCACTCATTTCTGTCTGTCCGTCTGTCTGTCGGTCTGTCGGTCTGTCGGTCTGTCGGTCTGTCGGTCTGTCGGTCTGTCGGTCTGTCGGTCTGTCGGTCTGTCGGTCTGTCGGTCTGTCGGTCTGTCGGTCTGTCGGTCTGTCGGTCTGTCGGTCTGTCGGTCTGTCGGTCTGTCGGTCTGTCGGTCTGTCGGTCTGTCGGTCTGTCGGTCTGTCGGTCTGTCGGTCTGTCGGTCTGTCGGTCTGTCGGTCTGTCGGTCTGTCGGTCTGTCGGTCTGTCGGTCTGTCGGTCTGTCGGCCTGTCGGTCTGTCGGTCTGTCGGTCTGTCGGTCTGTCGGTCTGTCGGTCTGTCGGTCTGTCGGTCTGTCGGTCTGTCGGTCTGTCGGTCTGTCGGTCTGTCGGTCTGTCGGTCTGTCGGTCTGTCGGTCTGTCGGTCTGTCGGTCTGTCGGTCTGTCGGTCTGTCGGTCTGTCGGTCTGTCGGTCTGTCGGTCTGTCGGTCTGTCGGTCTGTCGGTCTGTCGGTCTGTCGGTCTGTCGGTCTGTCGGTCTGTCGGTCTGTCGGTCTGTCGGTCTGTCGGTCTGTCGGTCTGTCGGTCTGTCGGTCTGTCGGTCTGTCGGTCTGTCGGTCTGTCGGTCTGTCGGTCTGTCGGTCTGTCGGTCTGTCGGTCTGTCGGTCTGTCGGTCTGTCGGTCTGTCGGTCTGTCGGTCTGTCGGTCTGTCGGTCTGTCGGTCTGTCGGTCTGTCGGTCTGTCGGTCTGTCGGTCTGTCGGTCTGTCGGTCTGTCGGTCTGTCGGTCTGTCGGTCTGTCGGTCTGTCGGTCTGTCGGTCTGTCGGTCTGTCGGTCTGTCGGTCTGTCGGTCTGTCGGTCTGTCGGTCTGTCGGTCTGTCGGTCTGTCGGTCTGTCGGTCTGTCGGTCTGTCGGTCTGTCGGTCTGTCGGTCTGTCGGTCTGTCGGTCTGTCGGTCTGTCGGTCTGTCGGTCTGTCGGTCTGTCGGTCTGTCGGTCTGTCGGTCTGTCGGTCTGTCGGTCTGTCGGTCTGTCGGTCTGTCGGTCTGTCGGTCTGTCGGTCTGTCGGTCTGTCGGTCTGTCGGTCTGTCGGTCTGTCGGTCTGTCGGTCTGTCGGTCTGTCGGTCTGTCGGTCTGTCGGTCTGTCGGTCTGTCGGTCTGTCGGTCTGTCGGTCTGTCGGCCTGTCGGCCTGTCGGCCTGTCGGCCTGTCGGCCTGTCGGCCTGTCGGCCTGTCGGTCTGTCGGTCTGTCGGTCTGTCGGTCTGTCGGTCTGTCGGTCTGTCGGTCTGTCGGTCTGTCGGTCTGTCGGTCTGTCGGTCTGTCGGTCTGTCGGTCTGTCGGTCTGTCGGTCTGTCGGTCTGTCGGTCTGTCGGTCTGTCGGTCTGTCGGTCTGTCGGTCTGTCGGTCTGTCGGTCTGTCGGTCTGTCGGTCTGTCGGTCTGTCGGTCTGTCGGTCTGTCGGTCTGTCGGTCTGTCGGTCTGTCGGTCTGTCGGTCTGTCGGTCTGTCGGTCTGTCGGTCTGTCGGTCTGTCGGTCTGTCGGTCTGTCGGTCTGTCGGTCTGTCGGTCTGTCGGTCTGTCGGTCTGTCGGTCTGTCGGTCTGTCGGTCTGTCGGTCTGTCGGTCTGTCGGTCTGTCGGTCTGTCGGTCTGTCGGTCTGTCGGTCTGTCGGTCTGTCGGTCTGTCGGTCTGTCGGTCTGTCGGTCTGTCGGTCTGTCGGTCTGTCGGTCTGTCGGTCTGTCGGTCTGTCGGTCTGTCGGTCTGTCGGTCTGTCGGTCTGTCGGTCTGTCGGTCTGTCGGTCTGTCGGTCTGTCGGTCTGTCGGTCTGTCGGTCTGTCGGTCTGTCGGTCTGTCGGTCTGTCGGTCTGTCGGTCTGTCGGTCTGTCGGTCTGTCGGTCTGTCGGTCTGTCGGTCTGTCGGTCTGTCGGTCTGTCGGTCTGTCGGTCTGTCGGTCTGTCGGTCTGTCGGTCTGTCGGTCTGTCGGTCTGTCGGTCTGTCGGTCTGTCGGTCTGTCGGTCTGTCGGTCTGTCGGTCTGTCGGTCTGTCGGTCTGTCGGTCTGTCGGTCTGTCGGTCTGTCGGTCTGTCGGTCTGTCGGTCTGTCGGTCTGTCGGTCTGTCGGTCTGTCGGTCTGTCGGTCTGTCGGTCTGTCGGTCTGTCGGTCTGTCGGTCTGTCGGTCTGTCGGTCTGTCGGTCTGTCGGTCTGTCGGTCTGTCGGTCTGTCGGTCTGTCGGTCTGTCGGTCTGTCGGTCTGTCGGTCTGTCGGTCTGTCGGTCTGTCGGTCTGTCGGTCTGTCGGTCTGTCGGTCTGTCGGTCTGTCGGTCTGTCGGTCTGTCGGTCTGTCGGTCTGTCGGTCTGTCGGTCTGTCGGTCTGTCTGTACACGTTTTCCTAACCACGTAATCTCAGCAACCGCTGCATGGATTGTGATGAAATTTGGGCAGCCATATGCTGTGGTGTCGTAGTAGGTAATGTTCCTATAATCTTGAAAATCGGTGCATGGGTGGCGGAGTAATTAGCAAAAAACAAAAAAACTTAAATATTGCTCAAACTTCGTTTTTAGGCGTTTTAGCGGTTCCCGATCATTTTCTACTTTTTTGGGTGGAGGTGAAATTGGGGTGGTTGGGGGGTGGGGAGTTGTAAAATTGAAAAATTTGTTGCTTTCATAATAGACCTGTGAAGGAAGACCTAGTGGCACAAGTAACCTTTTTAGGTCCATCCGAACATTGCCTTACCTATCACAGAAGCCAAACGACTTAGAATTTTTTCTGGTGTAAACATACGGGTATTGCTTTATGATCGTTTTATATTGTGTAACGAGGAAACGGTTGAATTGATTTTAATGAAATTTTGACACAGTATTACCACCGTGGTGAGGATGGAAACTGCATATGGTTTTTGTAAATCGTGACTGTGGCGGCGCAGAAATAATAAAAAAACTAAAAATATAAAAACAGCTCAAACTTCGTTCTTAAGCGTTTTAGAGGTTCCCGATCATTTTCTGCGTTTTTTTTGGTGGGGGTGAGATTGGGGTGGATGGGGGTTAAGAGGTTGAAAAACTGAAAAATTTGTTGTATTCATAATAGGCTATCCCGTAACCTGTGAAGGAAGATCTAGCCACATAAATCACCCTTTTAGGTCCATCCGAACATAGCCTAGCATATTACCGAAACTAAGGGACTTCAGATCGTTTGTAGTTTGTACGGGTATTGCTTTATGATCGTTTTATATTGTGTAACGAGGAAACTGTTAAATTGATTCTAATGAAATTATGACACAGTATTACTACCGTGGGTAGGATGGAAAACGCGTATGGTTGTTAGAAATCGTGTCAGTAACAGCGTAGCAATAATCAAAAAACAAAAAATATGGAAACATCTCAAACATCGTTTTCAGATGTTTTTGGGGGTTCCCGATCATTTTCTACCTTTTTTGGGTGGGGATGAAATTGGGGTTGCGGGGTGGGGGGTTGTAAAACCGAAAAGTTTGTAGTATTGAAAATAGGCTGTCCTGTGAAAGAAAGACATAAGGCATAAGACACTTATAGGGGGAGGGCTGCCGATGATTTGGTTGCAAGGGGATCTCTGACTAAAGCTTCATCACAGTATATCCAATTATATGGATATACTGTGGCTTCATGCTATGGGAAAATAATAAGCTGGTATTACCGTAATGTGTGGGAAGTACTGAGTCAATCAATTTGACTCCATTTTTTCACTCGTACTACAGCAATACGCTGAATTTGGAACAAAAACCACTTTTTTGCTATGTTTAGCCCATTTTTTCCATTGGGGCTGCTTGTTCCAACTCCGTGCCCAGTCAATTTAACCTCGCCAAAAAAAGTGAGGATTATTTGTGATGTATACTTCATGAAATATTAATATCAGCTATAGATCACGCCGTAACGAGACAGGATTCAGTGGGGCAGGTCTTGGCTGCGGGTGAAGGAATACATATAGAAGCTTCGGGCCTGGAACATTTTAGTTATAGAGGAAAGCTTTATCTTTGTTACGTTTCTTATGAATTAATTATTGGAATGTTTATGTTTTGCGCATCCATCGAAACAACGAAAGTGGAGTAAATACAGGGTGGACGAGTGGACCAACAATGCGCGGACGGAAGATAGTGGACTTTCTTGGCAGAGAGGGGGCTAGAGTCAAAGTTTACGGAATACATATAAGTTGGATCACTCCGCAAAAATATCAAAACGGCCAGCCCCTTGATCCGTCTCCCCGGTACACCGGTAGCAGTGTACCGACGTCAACCGGGAGATACGGGGCGGCGCAAAGCAGAGGTTGAACGTGTTTAACGCGAAGTGTATACAGTGTCTCAAAAATATCGGACTTTGTTATCTCGGATTTGTTTGCAGGAAATGGATCATCTTTTTAGAAGTTTGAGAGTAATGAATTTCGCGAGAAAGGATATTACCAATCAATTTAAATTTATTAACGGATGGAGAATGACAATCAGATCCATCCCTATTTTGTGGTAAACCTTGAAATGTAAGGGATATAGATACAGGGTATCCCACAACGATTAAGACAGGAAATATGTCGGAACTGGCTGGAGTAGAGAACTATAATTTTGGGCATGTAAATTAGAGCAGATGTTGTATCTCTTTCTGTCATTGTACTACCCAATGAGGTATTTGTTTTTGGTCACGTGACATTCGATTCAAAATTATTAATGGGACACCCTATATATTTGTGCCCGTGTTCCTCGCGATAAAACAATTCCAACAAACTAGCACACGTGGGGTCTAAAGTGATTAGTTCAAGAGCTACAGGTACTAAAAGGATTGTATCACGCTAAAAGCGTATAGTGAGACAAAATATTCATTCGGTGATCTTACCATACCACCCAGGGACATTGTAAATTATATTTTAAAGCTCGAAAATATTTTTATTGATAACTTTAACAATTGAATTTCAACAGTAGCAATTGGAATGACAGTGAAAAGCAAAATGTCAAAAATAATTTATTCACATCCATGTGAAGCATTTCCACATGATTATCTTTTAAAATTGTACATACGAGTTCGTATATACTATACCATAAAATTCATAAACTGTGATCAAACATAAGCCAAATAAACAAAACATTAAGGTAGAAATACTACAGCACTTTTGAACCATCAGTTTTTACTTATCTATGAATTAGCTACAATATGTCAAATCATTTGAGATTCCTTAGTTATAGTTTTACTAGGCTTTATTTTTGATATCCATTTATGTAACTTAGTGCATTAGCAAAATGAACGTTATATTTGTATTTGTATGTCTAAATCGGCCGTCAATACATAGTTTTTCAATAACCCTCGTATATACGTACAACCCAGGCGTTAGCAAGTCCCCGCTAAAAGACCTTCGTACTTGAGCAAAAACCAACGCAAAAACTAACTGGCGCGTGCGGCCGCAGCATCGCTTTCATGTGAGTTCTTCAAGGTGCCGACGGAGAGTAATCCAACTTTATGTATTCCGTAAACTTTGCTAGAGTTTACTTGTCCTAACAGTAGCCTTCAGCCTTAAAGCTGCATTTCCATCAGAGATGTGCGGAGATGTGTTACGAGGAATGCGTTTTTAACGACCAATAGAATCGCTTCAATTGCCTCGCCTCGCTCTGGTGGAAACGGCTTAGCGGAGCGAGGTTTTTGTATGTATAAGGGATGTTGGCGAGGAATGTGCACTAGGAAGGTGATTCTAGAGATGTGTGCTAGAAATGTGTTGCGAGGGATGTGTGTTGTGGATGTAGGCAAACAAAAAGAAAAATTTGAAAAGAGCCCACTACACATCCTCGCAACGCTCAACTGCACACCGTTTCACAGCTCCGCGACTCATCCTTGCACCGCTTGTCTTCCTAGCACATCTCTGGCGGGAACATCCACATCGTTTCACAGCTCCGCTACACATCCTCGCTTATTTTCTTGGCACATCTCTGATGCAAACGCATCCTAAGGCTTATTAAGCATCCCCAGCCAAAGAGAACTTTGAAATGAATTGGGGACTGGATGCTTTCCTGTCTTCGTTTCTGACCTACATACATGCGAGAGTTCCTGCTCTCACTCAAGCCAGGACAGTCGAGGATAACATGCCTAATGGGCTGAAGGTCCAATGGCCAGTTGTAAATCTAACCACCTTCCATAGTTCCTTCCTGCCCAATCTGAGAGCATCTGCAGTATTAGAACGCGAGGGTCCTCTCAGCATCCTCTTAGACTAAACATTCTCTACCAATCTGTCCCAACGCTTCTGGTGCTCATTTGACACCCAACTGGTTACAGCTATCCGTACCATGTTGTATGTACAGTACCGTCCAAAAGTTTGGAAGCAGTCACATAAAAACTTGGAAGCCCTATTTGACGACTAAAATATAACCTAACGACATTTTATAATAAAACTTAATTGGTTATTAGGATTATTCCAAGTATAGACAATTGATCCCTTTACGGATTTCTAAAGAATTTTCAGATTTTCCTTGTTTCGTTGAACTTGGGTTTTATTATTGCGGTAGCCAGTAGACTGTAAAAAATATCTATTACTGCCATACTCCAGCTTCTCTTTGACCTTAGAGATGTTACCGCCGTTGTTTCTGGTTAGGCTTTGTTTGTTGTGAGTAATTTTTATAATCTTGTCCCTTTAGTCTAGTTCATGTGTATTTTTCTGCTAAGTTAGTTGTTTTCTTCTACCTGAACAGATTTTTGTTTATATTTCATGGCCTGCTACGTTGCTTATAGGTATGAAAATTGAAAAACGCCGATTTGTTTGAAAATTTGAAATTAAATGAAAACTACCAGAGATTAATATTCACAACCTTATATCATTAGAAAGGGTATCAAATTCTACGTTTAACCGTTTAATAAGAATATTTGAAAAAATCAAGTTATCGCTGATCGAAGTTTCCTTAATTAATCGACCGATTTCTCCAAGCATAAACGTAATTTAAATTTGACAGTCTCATAAAAGCTGGCGTATTTTATGCTTAGTAATACGGCAAAGTCACAGGCTTCCAAATTTTATAATCTTTGCGATATTCAATTTTTTCCTGATATCTACTTATACCAAAAATGGTGATTTATACCTAAACGGTTCGCTTTAAGTCCCATGTATGATACATAAAGTCACACGAGAATTCATCAAGGAATCTGAATATGCAACAATGTACGGGGTGTTCCGTTTAAAAAAAACACAAACTTTGATACAGTTCGTGTTTTTGGGACACCCTGTATAACATGAAAATATTTTTGAAATGTAGTCTTTATGGGTCTCTATCCATCCGAAGTTATTATTTTCTTTTTTATCAAATACTTTAGCCATAATGCTCCGTGTCGGATAACGTGAATAACCCTGTATATGGGTTTCTATTCAAAAGAATAAAAGTTTGATACGAATCGCCCTGTATACACGTAGACAATTGAAAGAAGATAGTTTAACGTTGTAGCACTCAAGGCTCCCTACCATGATCAAGTGAGAATTTTTTCAAATATGTATTGGTAAGGCCACTGTCTTCCGTCCACGCCACCCTGTATATGCGGAGTTTGATTTTTTCCTTGATAGGTGTTAAGACATGGCCATGTCTGAGAGAAAACATAAGAAGGGAATACAATAGTGAAGACATTCTTATCTGCTCGAATAGCGAAGCGTCGATTAAAGCTCCTAACGGCTGCCAAATCAAATCCAAACTCATCTGGGAATGCCTAGAAAACCTCAAACAACTTAGTGCCACGAACAAGGTAACCCTGAAATGGGTGCCAGGTCACAAGGGAATTGAAGGGATCGAAAAAACAGATACCTTAGCACGAAACGGATTGGCATCCAGTTTTACCGGCCCCTAACCGGCGTTAGGCATTACAAGGTCTTTGGTAAGAACTACGATAAACCAGTGGGTGCATCACACGCAAAGCTCAGATACAGCAAGCTGATGGTGAAACAACCCACACCAAAACTAGTTCCTAGATCCTAAAACTAAATAGGAAAGAAACTAGGCTAATAAGCGGCCTCCTAACCGGACACTGCGGCCTAAGAAAACATCTACACACACTGGGGATTTTCAAAGAAAACCCAATATGCAGACCATGTGACGAGGACGACGAAACAGCCTCTCACATAATATTTCAATGTGAGGCCCTACGCTGGTGGAGATTCAGACTGATAGGGCCAAATAACCCTAAATCACTCCCCAATCGAGATATCGTGAAGAGACTCTTGGATCTCATCAAGGTCACAAAACTCTTCACGGATTAACAAACGCACAGGACAATACAATAAGCCAATGGCTGCAGTGTTGGGGCTACCTAGCCCGGCCTGTACGTTTGACCCCCCTAACCTAAGGCATGGCCAATCGTCTTTTTTCGGTCGGACGATGACTTCTGAAACACCCTGTATAAACCACGTGGATGGTATAAAATTCTCTGCTCATGTACCCTGGGCAGAAGATTGGAATAAATGAACGTTATCCGAATAAGGCCTCCAAATTTCTTTGAAAGAAGATTATGATGATGGCGGGTGCTTCTCAAATGAGGAGTAATCAATTTTCGTCGTTAATCAACAAGAGTTCAACGGTCCTGACGCCTTTCTAGCCCGCGACAAAATGGAAATGATGAATAACACTAACGATGTTCTGTCTTAATTGACGGGAGGCTACGTTTACGTTCCAGAAAATTAAAATCTACAGTACACAAGGCCTTCCCAAAAACGAGGTTTATTCCGATCATTAGTAGACACTGGCTGAAGATTGGATAACTGTCGTAGAGCTTTCAGAATACGCCACAATTTGCAGTTGACAGTTTATTTAACCTAGTTCTGCATCTGAGCTGGATACTTAGGCCCAGGGGTGTGAAAGTCAAATGAGGACCCTGTGTAAGCGGCGTTAGCTCTAGCCACCTAGCACACCTAGCGGGGTTGCGTGATAATATTATTGGTCACGTCATTAGCCAACTCTGTTTCAAACAAATTCCTAGCTGCATCAGTAGAAGTGGCCCAATTGTGACGCCTAACGTCATTTTGACAGCCATTGTCGTAACTGACATTGTCGCTGCTCGCTTTTGTGGATTGGCGTCTTTTTGCAATTTTGCATTACTTTTGAGTTTTTTGTCTGCCTATTGTTGTCTATATATATTTAGGAATGGGTTCTAAATATTTACGCCGTTGTCCTGCGCCAAATTGCAAGAATGTGGATGCGCGAGGGTAAGTGATTTGCCTGATTTATACCGCTCACCTCATTGTTGTATTGTGAATTTGGATGCAAAATTAATACAAGATTGATAATTTCTACAGGAAATATACATATATCATTTGAATGCATTACTAAACACTACTACTCATACTCATATAGCTTTTGCATTACTGTTCACAATCACATACGCTGCCATAAAGGTGTGCAGCATTCCCTCTCTTTGGCAAACCATTGCATTGAAGGTAAGGTGAAAGGTCCGATGGTCTAAAAATACATTTTTTTTATTTCGGGCAACCTACAAATATACAAACATCTTGCCTGCATCAATATGAATAGTTAAGGAATATTAACTCTTTACTCTTCAAATTATATGCCATCAAAGGATTGTAATTATCATGAAATAGTGATTCTAGTGAATAAATTATCCTTTACTTTTATATGAATTATTTTTGTACCTTGTGTAGCTGGCTTTATTTAAGCAATTGTCGTACTGAAATAAATTACAAAAGGGTTTGTTTTGCTTTATTACAGTAATGCATATCTAATATATTCCCATTCTTACATAAACAGTTAATTGTCCTATACAACGTGGTAGCTTGTCACAAAAATTTACCTAACTCATTAATTACCTGTTTTGAAAATTGCACCGATTAGTAAAGTTAAAACACTAATTAAAACAGTTTGGAGTGCGTGTTGTGGGCAATATTAGTTTTATTTATGATTACGCCACTTGTCAATTTCATTTTTTAAATTAATGCTTTAATTTTTTTTAATCAGGTTCATTTTCAAAACAGGTAATGAATGCGTAAGGTAAATTCTTGTGACAAGTTACCACGTTGTCTGGAAGCTGAATAAGCTTATACAATATTTCAAAAAGCCCGCTCTTTCCAAAACCTGCCCCACCTATCGTCGGTCACCTACACCAAATTTTTTGGGTTGACCTAGGTCGTGAATATCCACAGTTTCCTGTAATCGATTTATGAATGCATTGCCGTGTTCACACGCTCTTGACGACATCTCCGCTAAACACAAGGTATCACTGATGTGGGTACTTGGACACGCTGGGGTAAAGGGTAACGAAATGGCGGATCATCTGGCTAGGATGGGATCCGGCAACAGTTTTGTGGGCCCGGAACCAGCTTTAGGACTATCTGCAAACTTGATTAGGAAAACAACTGGAGATTGGATCCAGAATCAACACTCTCTGAGATGGAACAACATCTCTGGTCACCTCCGTCAAGCTCGGGAACTATTAGCAGGGCCTGCAGAGAGAATAGGACGATTTTGTCTCTCTCTGGATAGGAATAACTTGAGATTACTAGTAGACCTATTAACGGGTCACAACATCACAGGCGTCACCTGCTCGTGATGAGGGTGATCAACGACCCAACGTGCACGTGGTGTGGTGAAGAGGAAGAATCCTCGGCACACATCTTGTGTCGCTGTGAAACCCTGGGTTATCACAGGCAGACTATGCTGGGCTCAAGAACCTTGGAACCAATAGAGATAAAACGGATAGGACCTAAGAATGTACTTGCCTTGCCAAAAGGACAGGCCTTAGGAACTAGCGCGGATAGAGGCGCAAAAGGGCCCATCGTGTGGCCTATGCACCAGCCACATTCCGTGCTGGATAGCTTCTGGTCCTTATTCATTCATTCACTCGCAACCCGAACAGATGGCGCAGATGGAAGTTAACCGGTAGTTATCGGGAGATCTGTTTCACAAAGAAAACCAATGATTAAGCTTATTTATCTTTAAGTTAGCACCATGGATGGGTCTCAGAGCACTGCCATAATTGTCTTCCGTACACAGATCACAGAAACACTTATCAGTGTTCATATATGAAACCGATATAGTCAGTTGTCAAAGAATGGTCGTAACACACCCCCTGGCGTTTGCGATCATAACTAAAGCTTATACAAGTTCTGACCTTCAAGGGTGGCCTATACTTGTACGAATAAATACAGTAAATGTTTGCACGGATCATGTCTCGAACTGGTTCGGGGCTGAATGGATTATTTTCGCTAATCACTAGTTTTCTTTTAATTACTAGCTAACTAACGATTGTGAAACTGGGCCTTAGCAGTCTTCTTCGGAAGCCCATATAGCACTAGGTATTCTATCGATATTCTTTGAATCTCGTATAAGTTCCATGAATATTCACAGGTTATTCGTTATTAGTTTTGATTATTCTGGAATATTGCAATATTATTCTTTATTATATAATTATAGGCCTTTACGGAAACTATGATCGGGTTAACCCGATCTTTTGGATCACTGATCCTGACGTTCGGAAAGTGATCTGGGATCGCTCAGAAATAGGGTAGTTCACTCTTGTACAGTAAGTGATTGCGATCGGATGATTCAGATCAGTAGCTGCTTTACTTTACCATCTGTTTTTTATTGTTAAACCAACTTTTTCGTTGTTTGATCTCCATTAAATCCATGGAATCATAAATGCCACTTGACAGCTTGTTAACATATAACTGATCTATCCGGATCCAGATCAGTCTTTCCGTAAAGGCCTTATATTAGTACTATCCGGTGAGAATAAAGTTGCTGCCACAAACATGCTTGCGACCCATTGTTATTATACTCCTTTGGTGCTATCCACTGGAAAGTGAACGAGTCAAAGGAAGTCGACATGAAGGCCCGCAAAAGGATGAATATGGAGAGAAGTCTACATGCTAAGTCCTCTGCCCGCGAACCTGGGAGGGCGTCGACTATTGAGTTTCGAGCGCCTGCACAACAGGGTAATATTGGCCACTGCCTGCTATGTGACGTGCAGCACCGATCCCCTGATCCGCTTTGTGCGAGAGCACGAGAATGCGTGTAAGGGAGCCTTTCTTTTTAGTGCAGCAAAACGAACAGCTCCTGGAGCTGTTCGTTTTGCACTCACACTCTATTGACATTGAAAGAAATATTAGGGAGTTATTGAAATAGTGCCATCCATTAATACCGTGCCGTCCTTACACTAATAATGACAGGCACTGCCTGACCTTAAAATCGTCTCTGAAATAAGAGTTATTGATGCGTTATTTTAAGCGCGGATTTAATTCTAACTTAAAAATGCTGCCGTGGATTACATAAAGCATAAAACCTTTGCTGTTTTGTTTTTGTTCAAGCGTCAGTGCATAGAGAAGGCTTTGGAGCCAATTATTTTAGGAGATGGAAGTTACGTCCATCAGCGCAACGTGACTCTACGAGCATTCTTCTACCATTCAAGGTACTCATACGGTATCGATAAGACACCGGCGCTGCCATACACTCCAGGAGATACAGAGACCGTTGTAGAGAACGAGATATGCTGAATTTACTGAAGCTACTCATTCCCCACGCTCGAGCTTGTACAGACAAACAAGCCCGACATAGGCCTTTTCGACCTCCAACAAGAGACGATGTTCGTTATAGAGTTTCAGGCACCTGCCGAGGTGAATGTCGTCTCTAAGGAGGACGAAAAGCGGACCAAATGTCAGCAGATGCTCGGATAACTCCGCAGGCTTTGGCCAGACTACATTGTCAAACTGCTGGTTATGATTATTGGTTCTCTAGGTAAAATGAGAATTACGCTGTTCTCTGCAGTGAATAGATTGCCGGTGTGTCGTGTGGCGGCACATATAGTAATAATAATAATAATCCAGTCCAGACCACGCAGCAGACGCACACAACAAGAAAAAATAAACACCTGGTCGCAGAAGGCACTCTATGGCAAACATAGCCGTGTTACACAAGACCATATTAATGAAAAACAGTCATACACCTGGCTGCAGGATGGCCAGCTCTTTCCCGAAACGGAACGTTTTATGCTTGCTATCCAGGACCAAGTGACTGCGACACGAAATTACAAGAAGTACATAATTAAAGATCCATCCATCTCTGATGATAATTGCAGAAAATGCCACCAACAGAAGGAAGCAATAGAAGACATAACTAGTGCATGCAAAACTCTCGCTGGAACCGGGTATACAGCCAGACATAACTCTGTAGCCATAGTCATAAACCAAGTACTAGCCACAACAAACAAGCTAACTGAAAACACAGATCCATATTATAACTTACACATCGACCTCAGTACTCGAGAACAATCAATTCAAACTACACTGGGATATTGAAATACATACAGACAAAGCCATCCCAGCAAATAGGCCAGATATAGTTTTCCAGTCAAAGACAGACAAAGTGACCTACTTAATAGATATTGCGATTCCCAATGATATGAACATCCAAAACACCTACGCTGGGAAGATATCTAAATACACCGATCTCGCCATAGAAATAAAACGACTATGGAAACAAAACAAAGTTGTCATTGTCCCCCTCATTATGTCGGTCTCAGGCCTTATTCCAAATACATTTACACCACACCTGCAAGAATTGGGCCTGGATGAAAAGTTACATAAAACATTCCAAAAGTCTGTAATCTTAAGACCAAAATAGCCACGTGTAGCACGCCTGCAGTACAAACTGTTTTTCGACGTTTTTGTCTTCTATCTGAACGAATTACACAAGGATTTTTCAAGTTTTCTGGAAAACGAGTCGACCGATTTTTAAAAATCAAACGTCAAATGAATAACTTTGAAATACCTTTGAAAAAGCTATCGCTCGGTATTCCTTGTCATTTCAGATTTTTTAGGAGGTGATCCTAGGGGGCAGAGGGTAGAAGAGGGTAACGAAATTTTTGGCTAAAAAGTTGCCCTCCTTGATACAACTTTTGACATCTCTCGGCGTTTTTCACCCTGTATATGATCAAATGCTTGCAGTGTCTTTATTCTCAAAACAAAGAAAAGCCACGTGTAGCAGCCTGCAATACAAACTTGCCAATTTGTGCCGCATATTCTTCATGACTGGAAAACTCCACGAAAATACAGAATTGCTAAGAAATTCTAAAAGACCGTTCGCAGTAAACTAAAGAAAAGGTACTGAATTTCTTAGAAATTCTCCATAAAATTATCGTGCGCCTGAGAGGGATGTTTGATCCATAATCTTGTGCTCACATAACTGGAATACTCAAGATAACCAGCGCCAGCGTATGGAGCATTTGGATAACGCAGTAATGCTCAGTCGAAAAACCCAAAGATAGCCGGATGATTTTTACAGCTCTACGTTGTAAACTACAATGTATGCAAACTGTGCGTCACTCCATACTGCATACGATTCTTTCGCAATCGACTAAGCATAAAAGTTTTATACAATATAGGCCAGGAAAATAAGCCAAACAAAAATTATATCGTAGCAAGTGACAGAAGGTTCTGCCGGTGCGCCATCTGGTACCCGAAGGTAAAGGCAAACCAAGAAAATCGCCGCACAGCAGTATAGATTTCTTGGTGGGACGCCACGGTGCGTCCGCTTGGCCACCAGAGAGCACGGGTTTTTTTATACGCTGCTGCGTATGAAAGCCGATATACGAGGGTTGCTCTATACCTCCGTCAATCCACCAGTACGCAGACAGCTGTTTCACGCATATTAGCGTTCATCAGTGCGCCATAGGTGGATTGACGGAAATAGAGAGCATCAATTCTTTCATGTTTACCAGACATGTGAAGCATGTTGTAGCAAGTGACAGAAGGTTCTGCCGGTGCGCCATCTGGTACCCGAAGGTAAAGGCAAACCAAGGAAATCGCTGCACAGGAGTATAGATTTCTTGGTGGGACGCCAGGGTGCGTCCGCTTGGCCATCAAAGAGCACGGGTTTTTTATACGCTGCTGCGTATGAAAGCCGATGTATAGAGCAACCCTCGTAAAAATTATATCATTGTGAAGAGTGTGAAATGCCATCCATGTATAAAATAAGTAGTTTTTCTCCCATCATAATCAAATAGCAGCCAATTTGTTTTTTCTTTAAATCAAAGCATGATTATTGTACTGATTTAGCCATAGTTTCTCATGTAGAGGTCGTAAAAATACAAAATAAGTCACATTCGATAGCGAAACAAGTAGGCCATAAACTGTTGGTAAACGTTTACAAAATTTTATTTCACAAAAGTTAAAAAAAATAGATAAAACAAAATAATTATATAATTTAAGCTGTTAATCTTCGTTTTTTAATTTCTAAGCGATAGTACAGATGTTTCCTAAAAAAATTGTTGTACATCTTAGCCCTAAGTGAAGTATCTTAGAAGATGGCTTGGATATGATACTTTATTGTCTAATCTGGCAGTTGAGAAGACAATAACACAAAATACTTAGTGGTCACGACATTTATTTTGGGAAAAAAGTTACAAATGTTACAACCATTGTTCAAAATGCCCTCCATGGTGTTGCAGACATGCTGTTGTACTGACGTATGTTGCGTATAGCGACTGATCATTGCTTTGTCATTCCGTAATTCATTTCCGACTTGAATAATTTCGCAAATAAGCGTGTATTTGGCACGTCGACATAAACTTTGTTTCATTGTACGCCACAAGAAAAAATCAAGCTATGTTGTATGTTGTTTGCAATATTCTAGTCATTAGTTTAGTTGTTTTAGAAGTGCTTTCTCTGAATTTGATTTCTATATACCTACAGGGTGTCCAGTTAGTGTGTAATTCTTCGATATCTCGCAAGATATACCTGATAGAAGAAAATGTCAAATACAAAAGTTATTTGGTTACTTAAGACGCATATTCTAAAAATATTTTAAAATATACAGGGTGTTGCAGGAAAGTAGAATAGTGATCAACTTGATTTTTTTATATGGAACTATTATTATTATTAGTTTGCACAACAGGCCATGAAGGCCTAGGGCAGAAATGAGTACAGTCTGATCTTATACCGCTAAAATTTATCTAACTTAGAATTGTCTTTGGATACTTTCACCACCTACTTCTGAGTATATCCTGGACTATTCCACGCCACCTATTTCTGTCTGCCGTCTTCTCTTTCCAGTGTTTAACATTAATTTTCTTTAAATCATCCTCTGCCTTCTTCAGCCATCTTTCCCTTGGTCTACCCTTCCTTTTTTTTCCTATTGGTCTCCGGTTGTGAACTAGTTTTGCCATTCTCGTCCCATTCATCCTCTCCACATGTCCCAGCCACCTTATTCTCTGCGCTTTGATGACTGCTGCAATATTGGGGTTCTCATACATGTCTTCCAGTTCCTGGTTTGTTCTTCTCCTCCATCCCTCGTTTGTCCTTACGCCTCCAAAAATAGCTCTCAACATTTTTCTTTCCCATCTTATAATTTTTTCTTCCTCCTCTTTGTTCATAGTCCACGTCTCACAAGCATACGTCGCTGTTGGTCTTATAACAGTTGTATAAATTCTCTCTTTGGTCTTTCTGGATACATATTTGGATTTCATAAGATTTTTCAGGGCTCCATACTTCTGGTTACCTTTGATGATCCTTGCCTGTATTTCTTGTTTCTCTTGTCCTTTTTGCTCTATGATTACCCCTAGGTACATAAATTCCGTAGTCCTTTCAAAAGTATATTTCATGTTGTTGTCCATAAAAGTTAGGTTCGATTGATCATCGGAAGTTTTTTCCATTTGTTCCATGACCATATACTTTGTCTTACTTTGATTTATCTCCATCCCAAATCTCCTTGCTTCCGCAGCTATCCTTGACGTAATTTTCTCTAGTTCTTTCTTTGTTTTTGCTACTAGTGTTAGGTCATCTGCATATGCTATACATTGGTGTTCGTTATTAAATATGGTTCCATTTGTCTTGATTTTGCTTTTTCTAATTATTGCTTCAAGCGTCAAGTTAAAAAGTATCGTTGATAGAGGATCGCCTTGTCTGAGTTCCTTTTCTCACTTCAAATTCTTGAGACTCACTTCCCATTCATGTAATTTTGTTCTTGGTTTTTTGTAATGTCATTCTTATTAGCCTTATGAGTTTTCCTGGAATTCCTAGCTGCATCATTGCTTCATATATTCTGTCTCTGTTTATACTACCATAGGCTTGTTTAAAGTCTATGAAAAGCACGTATAGTTCCATTTTATATTCATAGCTTGTTATCTGTAGTTCCTTGAGAACGAATATTTGATCTGTCGTACTCCTGCCGCTTCTGAATCCAGCCTGATATTCCCCTAAAATTGTTTCTGCATAACCGTCCAGCCTCTTTCTTATTATCTGTCCCAGTACCTTGTAGCATGTGTCTAAAAGGGCGATACCTCTACAATTTTCGCATATTGTTGGGTCGCCCTTCTTATATATTGGACATATTAAAGCATTTGACCAGTCTACCGGCATTCGTTCTTTTAGCCATATTTCTCTCATCATTTCGTGGATCTTTCTTCTAAGCTTTTATTCTCCAACTTTTAACATTTCTGCTGTTATATTGCTTTCTCCAGGGCTTCTATTGTTCTTCATGTTTTGTACTATGATTTCTATTTCTTCATATGTAGGAACTTCCAAACTATCTGCGTCACCGTCCGTCACTAATTGAGTTTCTTGATTTTCTATCTCTTCCTCATTTAACAGGTTAACAAAGTGATCTTTCCACGTTTCTAGTATATCGTCTTTGTCTGCTGTTAACGTTCCATCTTTGTTTTTCAAAAATATTTGCCTATTACAATATCCTCTCCCCATTTTCTCTGCTTCTTGGTAGAAAGACCTAATCTCCTTATTTCTAAACTTTTCTTCTATTTCCCTTACGACGTTTTCATTATATTGTCTCTTCTTTTTTCTGCATAATTCTTTCATTTTTCTCCTGATTCTCTTGTAGTTTTCGATACTTAGATCACTGCCATTTGTTAGCATAAGTAACCTTAACTTCTTTTTTTCTGCTTCACATTTCTCGCATTCTTCATCATACCAGTCTTTTCCCTTTGATTGCATTGTTGTTGACGGTATTACAGTTTCATTTGTATCTTCTATTATCTGTTTTAGTTGCGTCCACTTATCATCGATTCCTTCTACTGGGCACGTCTTCTCTAATCTTTTATTTATAGCTTGTTGGTACTCATCTCGTGTTCTTAGCTCCTGTAACTTTTCTATATCATATTTCCTTTTTCTCTTTACGATCTTCTTAAAATTCCCAGAACTCTCTAATAGATTCTTACATGTGGCTTTAACGAGGAAGTGATCAGAGTCAGCCTCAGCTCCTCTCATACTTCTTACATTTGTAATTTTGTGTAGGTGTTTTCTTTCTATTAGCACGTGATCTATTTGATTTACTACTCTTCCGTTGGGGGATTTCCAGGTTCCTTTATAAATTTCCTTTCTTTCAATTTGTGTGCTCCTTATTACCATATCCCGTTCTGCTGCAAAGTTAATCAATCCCTGCCCATTGTCATTCGACAAGTCATGTTTACTTTGAATCCCTATTATTGTTCTATATACAATCTCCTTCCCTATCATAGCATTGAAATCCCCAATTACAATTTTTATGTCACGTTTCGGTATTTTTTCATACTCATTCGCCAACATCTCATAATACAGTTCTTTTTCGTCCTCCTGTTTGTCTTCCGAGGGGGCGTGTATATTAATAATAGTAATATTTCTATCTTTTCCTCTCGATCCTATAGAACACATCCGGTCTGTTATAGGACTGAATTTCATCACGCTCTTTTTAATAGTTTTTTCTACAAGAAATCCCACTCCCATCCTACGGTCTCTTCCACCACTTTTAAATAAAATCATACTATCTATATTTACAATATCTGTTCCTGATTGTTTTGTCTCTTGTAGGGCAACAATGTCCATCTTATACTGCTTAGCTTCTCTTACTACCTGTCTAAGGGCTCCTGCTGTGTAAGTTCCTCTCACGTTCCAAGTACCGATTAACAATTTGCTATCTTTTATTTTCCGATTTTTGCACTCTTTTTCTCGCGTTCCTTTATGTCGATAGTCCGCTTTTTGATTATTAAGGTCATTCCTGTTGCATTTTCCTAACTGTATTTTACCATATTTTTCCTTATTCCTTCCTAATAGAGCAATTCCTTGTCCATTACCTTGTCCATCAGCTTTGTAATTCGCCACATCTGTATGTATTAGTTTTTTGAGCTGTTCGAGTTATCTTACTGATTTGCTCTGTAGAACTGCCCCCCTCTGGCGATCTTTCAGACACTGTTCTCTTGTTCGCGGCAGTACCATGGGTTTCTTCACCAGCTGTTTGGCTTTCTCGTACCACTTCATGTGCTTTATATATTGTCTCCGTTGATTACAAGTTTATTGTACCTTAGCGTTGCTCTGTATCCTCTGTTTCTTGCCTCCTTGAGTTCTGGGATCAGTTTTCTTCTATCTTCTCGCACCTCCTTTGGATAGTCCTCGTCAATCGATACATTTGTCCCTTTTAGATTTCTTGTGTTCTTCAAAATTGTAAACCTAGTAGGCTCTTTCATGAACTTGACTAAAATTGGTCTATCTCTTTCACTGTTGTATCTTCCAAGTCTTCGTACTTCTTCTATATCCTCTTTAGCATTGATACTTACACCCATTTTTTGCAGAATTGTAACAATTTTGCCACTTGTTTCCTCGTAGTTTTCAGTTGTCTCATCTGCTACTCCTTTCATGACTATATTTTTTTTCCTTATCTCTCTCTCGAGTCTTTCTAATCTTTCCTCTTGTACTTTAATCCTATTTTATTTCGAGCACGACCGAGTCCAACTTCTCATTCATTTGTTTTATACTTTCCTTAATTTGTTTAAGGATGCTACCGTGCAAAAAATCCTCAGCCGGTCGACATGTCGGACCTTGGACTTTTATCGGTGTCTATGCGGAATGTCCGTGAAATCGCTATGATATCTAATATCTAATTTACCTTGTTTACCAGATGCAGGATTTTTGTGATGCTATACTAAGTACCACTTATATAAACCACTGATCACTTTTAATTGTTTCTACAGCTCGTAATTCCCAAATTATTTGGAGATTATTACGGAGCCGATAAAACTACACACTACTATCTACACTGCAGGACCGTACTCCTACTATGGAACTATAACCTTTTTTTAAATTTTTATGGTTTCCATCATTGATCTCTATTCAACCCTAAACTATTTTTGGGATCGGTTGCGACGTTGCCAAGTAATCATTTACTTTCTATTAATTTCCGGATTTGCAAGGTCGCAAGTAATACGTCCAAATTGTTATATTCCTTTAACTTTTCTCAATAATATTACACAGTGGGTTATTTGAATATTAGGTGGATATTATTTTGGATGTTACCAGCAATTTTTATTTACAGGGTGTTTTGGACAGAATTTTAAATTACGGTAATTTGAAGGTCATTTTACTTTGTTTTTTTGAATGTAATATCCTGTATGTTTCATTTTAAATCGAAATATCTACTAATACCCTATCTCGCCTTGTAATTTTTTTTCGCGTTTGCGGCGTTGTCAAGTTATAAATTATTTTTCCAAATTTTTAAACAAGTATGCCCGATTTTAATTTATTTTAAATAGAATCCTCTACTTATTTTTATTGCAATGAATTGCACATGTCGAACTTAGTAAGATCTCACAATTTCAAAATTTTGTTTCTAATAATTTTTTGAGATACGGCAACACCGCTTTTTCAGTAAACGGTACTGGAATGCTTAAATATTTCCAAAACCGCCACAGCTGGAGAGGTGAAATTCAATACTTGGAGTTTTTGAACATACAGAATTCAAAAACGCTAACAGCAGTGTTGTCAGATTTGCCAATTTTACGTCATAGTTTTGAACGGAATGCCCTGTTTATGAAGTCTAACGTAAAAGTGATAAATCTGACAACACTGACGTTAGCGTTTTTGAATTCTCTGTGTTCAAAAACCCCCAAGTATTGAATTCCACCTCTCCAGCTGTGCCGGTTTTGGAAATATTTAAGCGTTCCGGTACCGTTTACTGAAAAAGCGGTGCTGCCGTATCTCAGTAATTAATAGAAGCAAAATTTTGAAATTGTGAGATCTTACTAAATTCGACATGCGCAATTCAGTGCAGTAAAAATAAGTAGAGGATTCTATTTAAAATAAATTAAAATCGGGGATATTTGTTTAAACATTTGGAAAAATAAAATGACCTTCAAATTACTGTAATTTAAAATTCTGCCAAAAACACCCTGTAGATACAAATTGCTGGTGACATCCAAACTAATAACCGCTTGATATTCAAATAACCCGCTGTATAATATTATTAAAAAAAGTTAAAGCAATATATCAATTTGGACGTATTACTTGCGACCTTGCAAATCCGGAAATTAATAGAAAATAAATTATAACTTGGCAACCTATCCCAAAAATATTTTATATATAAATATAAAAATAAACAAAATAATATAATATAAAAAAATTAAGTTGGTCACTATCCTACTTTCCCGCAAGACCCTGTATATTTCAAAATATTTTTAGAATATGCGCCATAAGTAACCAAATAACTTTTTTATTTGACATTTTCTTCTATCAGGTGTACTTTGCGAGATATCGAAGAATTACCCATTAACTAGACACCCTGTATTTGTTCGTGCCTTTTGACAGCACAGCTTCGCCAAGTAATTCCTTGTATTTTCTTGTTGCTTGAGATATAACTGAATACTGCCGTATTATGGGAAATACAATATTAAACAACATTTATATAAAATAATTATACAGTCGTTGTTTACTGAGCTATATGCTATATTCCATACGTAATGGGCACCCTGTATATAAAGTCATATAGCGCAAACATATTATCTATTTCTCATGTACATGCAGTTTCTAGGCCTAATCCCATTATTTGTAGATTTTTGACATCTGTTATAACTTCTAATGGGCAAACAACATTCTCACGTACGCCAATCAGTTGACATGCCCTTTCTGATACCATGGCATATTAATAAGCAACGGTAGAGCGTTACCCCCAGAACATATGAATTATTCATTGAAAAATCAATCTTATAAGGCAAAATAGATGCGACGACGAGTTTACTTGGTCAGTATTGCAAAAAGGAGGTTGGATATTGGAGTAGACTTTGCAAGTTATATATTAAAACAGTGGCCGCTGGTACTGAAGGGCACAAGACAGGGCCCACCCAACCACTCAGAAAAAATTACAATAAATATAGTTTCAGAAATCAGAATGTCTACAAGAACTGGGAAGGCTGGCAGAACACAACGCATAATTTTGGAGTGGGTGCCAGGACACTCAGGCATAAGGTGTAATGAAAAGGCGGACGAGCTAGCAAGATTAGGCTCGTCTGCTCTATACATTGGAGCAGAATCTGCCCTGGGGGGTGCCTAAAAGCACAATCAGACACCAGGTCGGAGAATGGATGAAACATCAGCACAAGGAGTAGTGGAACTTGTTGCCAGGATGTGTTGATGGAAAAACATTCATTAAAGCTCTATGCAAGAAAACAGCTGAAACACGGCTCTCCTTGAGTAGGAATCAGCTCCGAATAGCGACGGGTCTCCTCACAGGACATTGTGGCCTGAAGGAACACCTGAATAAAATGGGACTCTACAATGGAGACCTCAACTGCAAACTGTGTGGAACAGGAACTGTGTCAGCCCTACATATGCTCTGTGAGTGCGAAGCACTAGATCACAAGAGACAACAGCTCTTTGGGAAGACCAAGCTAGAACCAATGGAGTACAGCTCAGCACCAGGACCAGTAGGAAAACTGCCTAAATTTATGCAGGGATCTAGATTGCTGGAGTAGATACTGTAAATGAGAGGAGTAATAAAACAATAGGCCTTAAGGCTTAAAAGTACTGACGGGGACAGTAAGGTCAGACGGCTCCTCGAAAAAAATTATCATTCAGTGGTTTATTCTTTTATTATTTAGTATTTTTGCGTTACATCATTATAAGACTATTCATATAATATCTAATATGCTAAATCAAATTTTATTTTCCCGTTCGCTCAAACCTTCTCCCCGCAGTGACCAAAAGACGAGTGTGTCTCCAGCATGGATAATGGAGCCCGCGACAGCAGAAGTTAATTCTATGCAAAACCTTTTGAAACATCCTCTAACTTTTGAAGATGTCAGTGCGTATAAGGGTCACATGAATGCGTGCATGAATTTCAGTGTTTTGGGAAAAGTAAATATAAGTGAATAAGTTGGACAGTGCAGTAACTTTGAGCTGTTCTTTTGCAATTTAACACACAATGTTGATTGAAAAAAAGACATCGCTGGTGTAGGGGAAAAGAATATTTACACTTTGAGGGAAACCGTGTCCTACATGAACATGGTTGATGTAAATTTGGAACTGAGTCCTTTGATATCTGTATTGTAACTAGTCCTCGTTAGACGTTGCGTCGCCAGGTAAATGATTTTTTCTACCGCCTTGATGTCAGTTTTCACTCTAAGAGTTATAGATGAAGTGATTATACCCTAGTGGATGTTCAACTAGTTTGAGGAGGGCCTTGTTTGATATTAGCTTCTTTGCTAACACGATTGGCCTCCATTGTCTGTTGTCTGAGATCTGTACTTTGTGAGCCTTTCAGGTTAGGGAAGTATTGTGATCCCAAAAATTTTCGATTTTGAGGTAATACATTTCTTGGGCGTTTTATGATATGTACATAACTAATTTTTCTGCTGTAAGGTAGTAGTAGGTAATGCTGCTATAATTTTGAAAATCGGTGAATGGGCAGCGGAGTAATTAGCAAAAAACAAAAATTTTAAATATCCCTCAAACTTCGTTTTTGAATCATTTATAGGGTTCCTGATCATCTTCTACCTTTTGAGTAGGGGTGAAATTATGGGATGGTCGGTAGACTTCAGCTCTTTTTTTAGTATATGGGTGTCCCACGACGATTAAGGCAAGCACTATATCGGAACTGGGCAGCAGTAGCGAATTATACTTTTAGGGGTGTAAATTAGAGCAAATATTGCATCTTTTCTTATCATTGCGTTATACAATGAGGTATTTGTTTTTGGTCACGTGACGTTCGATTCAAAATTTTTAATGGGACACCCTGCATATTTCTGACCTTTTGTATTCATCCCGATAAAACAATTCCAACAAACTAGCACACTTGGGGTCTAAGGTGATCAATTCAAGAGCTACGGGTACTTAAAGGACTGTACCACTACCATTATGAAACACTACCAAAGTAATGTAACTGTAGGGGTACAGGTTATAATCAATGGTAGTGGCACAGTCCTTTAAGTACCCGTAGCTCTTGAATTAATCACTTTAGACCCCAAGTGTGCTGGCTTGCTGGAATTGTTTTATCGGGAGAAACACAAAAAGTCACAAATATACAGGGTATCCCATTAAAGTTTTGAATCGGACGTCACGTGATCAAAAACAAATACCTCATTGGGTGGTATACTAAAAAGAAAAGATACTATATTTTCTCTAATTCAACCCCCTAAATTATAACTCGCTACTACTGCGCAGTTCCGATATATTGCTTGTCTTAATCATCGTGCGACACCCTGTATATACGTCTTTTGAAAGAGACAGATAGAAGTACATGGTACGATAATTCCTTCAATATACACATTTTTATATCTCATTATAGTCACGCTAAGGTAATTGTATCTAACCGTGACGAATACCCTTCCATCCAGGGGTAATTGATGTTGAAGGTATTATTACCGTTGTGCTTCCCTTTAGTAGTTTGACTACGCTACAGTTATTAAGCGCTGCAATTACTTCTGGCAATTTTATAATTGAAACCCATCCAATAAAGTCCTCAAACAGAACTGCACAGTGAAACATGAATAGAATTAGGGCAAATGTTTTATGGAATACTGACGCTATTACAAGAAAAAATATCATCTAGTGCAAAGTAATGAATTCTTTAATGAGGATAGAATGAAAATTCGACCTTTCAGTCGAGAAATAGACCATTTTCGCTGCACGCATGAGTAAATCCAACTTCAAAACTGCGTTCAAAGTAACTACGCTGACACCATAAAATAGGTCCGCATAACCTCTCAGAAGCCCTAAAGGAACAACCTCTTTGAATAGTGCTAAAAACCCCCAAGAAATACGATTATGTTAGATTAGCGTATAGTATTACAACTGGTGACAAAACATTGATATGCATTTGAACCTGAATCTAAACACCCCAATCTAGTGAAATGTCGAAAAAAATGTATCACGGTTTTTTCCTTGGATAGGGTTTTCTTTATGTTCAGCCTCCCTCAAAAGCTGAAAGCCTATGGCGCTATAGAAGCGCTGCGAGAGGATAAGTGTGAGTGCACGTTACATGTGAAACGCTGCAGATTGTAGCCGTCGGGAAACAAATTCTCCGGCAGCTCATTCCACCTCGTCGGAGTTCTCCAAAATAAGGAATGCTGGAGGAGACTGGTTCGGGAAGTAGAGACCTCGACCTGGTAAGGATGAGCTCGCAGGGCCTCTCTAGTGTTCCTCGTTTGGACGGCCTTTGGTGTTATTATCTGGAAGAACTCACTCGAACATATTCCGCGATAGAATCTGTGAAACAGGGACAGACTAGTCACCCTTCTACAATGTTCCAGGCTGTTGAGGTCCTTCGTGAGGTTAGACGTATCGATTAGTCTAATTGCTCTCTTCTGAATAGTGTCCAGAAGCTTTAGAGGGTGCTTCGGAGCGCATCCCCACACATGGGAACAGTACTCCAACGATGGTCGGATCTGTGCCTTGTTGAGCAGTAGTAGTTGCTTTGGTGTATACAGCTTCCTACAGCGGAACAAACTCCAAGCTTCAGGGATGCCATTTTAGCAATATTGACGATGATGATGTGGTCGTACCAAGACCTGTTATTGTTGATGATTGATGATGATCCCCAAAAGCTTGACGGAAGGTGACTCAACTATTGGGTGACCCTCCATTTCCACAGTAGGTAAGGTAAGGTGAGACTTGTTTGTCAGTGTTGTTGGCTGAGTTTTCTGTATCTTAAACTGTACTTTATGATATACATGATATTAATGTACTGTCGAAGCTGTAGATTGGATTGGATTATATTTCCAGCAGCTCGTTGATGTACAGCAGAAACAGTGTAGGAAAAAGGACGGATACCTGAGGAACACTGGCGTTTATTGAAAATACGTCTGATGAACATCCTCCGACTACAACAAATAGAGATCGGTCGTTCAAAAAACCACTCAGCCACTGGCGTAGTCCAGATGGTAGTCCATAAGCAGCAAGCTTGACCAGAAGTCCCTTATGCCACACTCTGTCGAAGGCTTCCGGTATGTCAAGTGCAACAACATGGAATTCGCAATGATTTTCAATTGCTCTATTTCACATGTGAGTGACGTAGGCCAGTAGGTCATCTGTAGACCTATGCTTACGGAAGCCATACTGGCGATCGTGATGTTATGGTTGTCCAGGTATTTCAGGAGCTGTGTCCTAATGACAGTCTCCATAACCTTAGATATGACGCAGAGAAGAACCAAAGGTCTATAGTTGATGGGATCGGTTTTTCTCCGTTCTTAGGAATGGGTTATACACAGCCAATCTTCGATGCAGCAAGAAACACGCATCGCTGATAGCATAGTTTGAAGAGCTTGCAAAGAATCGGTGCAATCTCAGCGGCACAGCGTTCAAGGACAATAGCTGGAATTTGATCAGGACCAGTAGCTTCCTTCGTGTTTGATTTTTGGAGGATGCTTTTTACAGATATCGATGTTGAAATTTGACCTCTGCCAACCTCGAGTTCACATTTATAGTGATGGTAGGAGTACTTTCTTGAAACTCTACAGTATTATTGGCTGCGAAAAGCCTCCCTAAGATGTCTGCTTTTTCTTTAGGAGTAGAAGCGATGGACTTGTTCTCTCTGGTCAAGGGTGGTATTGAGGAGTAGAAGTTCTGTTGGACTTGGTTCCTCAGATCAGCGAACGGTGAATGCACAATGGTACGTCACAGTTTGTTTACCTCAAGTATTTGGAAAGGCTTACCAAGTCTACGAAGCAATATTGTTTTGCATCATGGCAATGCTGCAACCCATATAGTGCAGCTACAAGTTTTTGGAAGACTCAAAGGTAAAATTGACTAGGGAATCCGCCCTATAGCGCCAACTTATCACCATGTGATTCATTTTCGTTCCGAATATTGAAAGAAAAAATGCATGGTAGGCGTTTTTCGAAAGCAAGTAGTAATTTTGCGCTTTCGAAAACCTGATCTATGCAGTGACTCAAGAGCAGTGGCAGTTCTGTTTAATAATTGACTTTACAAAAGCAATAAATATATTGGTCGTAAGGGAGAATACTTTGAAGAACAACAGTTATTTTTCATTATTATTCAGTTTTTATTTATAACCTTTGCAAACATTTTTGGTGTGTTCCACGTATTCAATTCAATTCAACTTTATTAGCATTAATACATGTCAAAATCCATTCTTACAAGTCAAATGTAGAACTTTACGATTTAACACAAAACAAAATAAATTAACACAAAATATATGTTCATATTGAAATTACGCATAAAATTTTCCGCCCTATAAACCAACCAAATTCTGTTGACTCTTAAGGATATATTATCAGACATGTAATTTTATATACATATCTATGTATAGTATGAGTTGCACTGAAAAAAACGTGGGTATTTTTACAAAACAATTACAAGCGCTATTGGAGCGATTTTACTACGTCATGTTGTAAAACCACAGTAAGGTTTAACAAAAATAGAATAGTTTTGTAGATTCACTAAATTTTGTAAAAATGGTTGAGCATTTTACAGAAAAAATACAAATAATTCATTTTTTCACAAAATATTTGTAAAATTACAAAACTGTGTTGAATTTTGTAAGACAAAATTATAACATAATTGTCATTATACAAAATGTTTATTTTTTTACAATCTTCTTCTGTAAATTTATAATTATTTTAGAAAAATACTTCAATAATGTTAGTAAAATAATTCATTTCTTCGGTTGGTATCAATGGTAATTTGACTAAAACGCTTTACATGGCCACTTGCCCTCAGTACAGATTACGCGTTGCCGATGAAAGGTAGCACTGGCGGGCGAGAAGAATCGGCTTGTGTGAATAGAGAAACAGTAGACGGGTCGTTTTTTAATGGATTTTGCTTTGGAAGTGCCGGTATATAACGTGTAGTGGTGCTATTTGTGTTTGAAGTTTGAAGATTCATTGGATAAAATGAATACAAAGTGCATTTAAACAAGGTAAGCCGCCATCTTGGAAATATGGCCATCCTGTATACCCAATTTATTTAGGGATGCATTAATTTTTATTTTTCTTCGATACGATATGGTTAATTAATGAAAAAGTTTTCGAGTCATAATACTTTATTTTAAGATCAATATTTTCTTTAATTTCAGATGAAGAAGGAAAAAAGAAAAATTTCCATTTGCAATGAAAAAATCCAGCTCATCGATGCAAGTTCCATAGAAGAAGCAATAAAATTACTATTTGTTATATATTTTAATTCTAACCGGATTAATCCAAAAAATGTTTCGGTAACTTTGGAAATGATTCAGACATATTTTATTAAAGTGCATCTTGACTTTGGGAGAAAGTCTATAGTCACACTTCCAGTAGGAAAACAGTAATTTCTTTTATTAATAAAGTGGCACGTTAAGCAACTGTTTGCCTGGCCAACAAGCTGATATATTATGCTTTTTTGTCAGCCGATAAGACAGAAATAGTTGATTTTCTATTTTGTGTTTGTATAGAATTTTAATGTTGTGTTACCTTATTTTCATACATAAAATAAAAATATGTTTTTAATGACAGCCTTTTCTTGAAACCTATTATAATAGGTTTTTTGTAAGACTACAAAGTAATTTTATAAAATGAGGTGAAATTACAAAATAAATCATTAAAAAATTTGCAATAAAACGTATAATGGTTTTACACTATAATCTACTGATATTACAAGTAAATTATGTGAAATTACATACCTTACAAAATAGTTTTACAAAATATATATGTAAAAAACCAATATGATATCGTTAAAACTGTGTAAAATCGCATAACAATTTTACAAATTATCATGTTATATCACAGACAAATGTTGTGATATTACAAAAATGCGGTTTTGTGAATTTACATATTAGAAAATTGCTAAATGAAATTACAAATCAGATTTGTAATATTACTAACAAAATTGGTGGCACTAAATAGCCTACGATTTTGTTAGTAACTTTACAAAACAATTTTTAGAGTGTGCCTAGAAATCAACTGTCTGTATTGCAGCTCACCCTATGTGTGTCCCATCCTGGGCACCCCCACGGGGCATCCCAGTCATTCCCGAAGATAGAGAGTTGCGGGCCCCGCGACAGTGTGCCACTTTTTTGTGAAAACAAAATCCAATATTTGAAGCAAAATAGCAGACTGACTACCAAACTAAATCATTGTAATTTGACCATCTTTCTTTGACAAGCGGTCGTTTTATAAAGCGCCTTCTCCATGAAGCGATGGATTTTACAATCCCTCTGCAGTCGTAAATTTTTTATGTCTTACAGAAGGGTACCTCACCCCAGTTTCGAAACGTAAAGTCTATATTCACTGGCTTTTGCAGTTTGTGTAGCTAAAGTTTAACTAAAAATACATAAAGAGTAGTTAAATCTCAGAGTAACAACTGAACATAGAGGTAGTAAGCAAACCACTTCAACATGGCGTGCTCAAAGCCATCTCCTTTTGACACTTCAGCCTCCAAACATTGCCAACTAACCTGAAAATTCTTCCAATGCAACCCATGTTACAAACACTGCTCTGCACTGTCCCATCTCGAAAAACTGTTAAACTACACTCGAATACAGCACAGCAAGTCCGTAAAGCTTCACTACAGTTACCAACAAATTGCGAATTCGATTTTCCTGACCAAGCATAAAAGACGCACAAACAAAACAAACGTTTGACAGTCGGGGTTTACCGTAAACAAATTGCAGGAGAATTACATAGACGTTGCCAGCTCCTCAAAATTTATGTAAGACAGAATTTACGATAAAGAAACATGCAGTAACGCAGTAGAGGTCAACATATCTATTGATCTTTCTGTAATCATTCCTGAAACATCAAAATACCGTCTTTTTTAACGTAGAATGGGATGTTTCTGGATGCTATACAATTAAGATGATAATAAACAATTATGATTGCCGTATCTGGAGGTCAATATGACAACGTAATAAAAGATGTTAGCCTATTAGAATTAGTTGTTTACTACCTGTATGTTCAGTTGTTACTCTGAGAGTTAAATAAATAATGTTGGCAGCTCAATGGTTCACAGTTGGGTATTGTGTCAAATGGCCGAATTGGTTGATCAGTTAGAGATGAACCTCGTGCCGGTCGACCCCAAACTGCACGACCTTGGTATCAAATTCGCCGACAAGTCAAGTAGGTGCCTCAATGTCTACTTCTGTGACTCATCATTTCTTGTTAATCAAGGACTGAGAAAAAAATACGGAAAAAAAATCACAACTAGAAAAATTGCATTACATACAAGGTGAGCTTTTAGTACCGGCTCAGTCGATAACTCCACTACTGTAGAAGATAGCGAAAAAAGTTGTATATAAAAGTTGTAGTCACGGATATGATCCTCGCTCAGAAAACACTTAGATTTATACAGGGTGATCCATAACTACGTGGTGATGTAGACATGCCTTTTTTTAAATGAGAGTATATAATTCCATATTCAAATTCTACTAATAATTTCCGTTCTTCCAATACAGGGTATTGTTACATTATACAGGGTATTTCAAAAGTTATGACCATTTTTATACTCAAACCGCGGTCAAATGAACGTACTGTGTATCAAAAAGAAATGAATCAAAAATTATTTTTTTTACATGAGAAGATTAAAAATATCCTCTAGTTTTAAAATCGGCTACAAAAAAAGCTCGCGACGCATATTCGCATATCAAAATAAATGAATTCCAGTACACAAATAGAAACTATATTTTAAATTTACCGAAAAATGGAAATATCTCGGAAACTGATGGACGTAGGTACAAGAAGTGCTATACAAAGATGAAAGAGCATATTAAAAGCAATTCTTTGGGATAATAAAATATTGGAGGTTACATTTAAAAAAAAAGAGAATATCTGGATTTTGCATTCTACATTACCCTGTATATGAATATGCGTCGTCGACATTTTTTACAGCCGATTTTAAAACTAAAGGATATCTTTAATCGTTTCGTGTAAAAAAAATTTTGATTCATTACTTTTTGATATACAGTACGTCCGTTTGCCGGGATTTGGATATAGAAATGGTCATAACTTTTGAAATACCTTGTATAATGTAACAATACCCGATATTGGAAGAACGGAAATCATTAGTAGAATTTGAATATGGAATAATATATAGGGTGTCTCATTTAAAAAAACCCATGTGTGCATCACCACGAGGTTATGGATCACCCTGTATAAATCTAAATATTTTCTGAGCAAGGAGCATATCCGTGGCTACAACTTTTATATACAGCTTTTTTCGCTATCTTCTAAAGTAGTGGAGTTATCGACCGAGCCGGTACTAGAAACTCACCTTGTATATGGGGGTGATTCGGGGGTGATTCAGAGACTTCTAGGTGTCTCTGGACTTCCGCTTAACAATCCATTTTGGGATTTCAAATATGAAGGCACTGTAGATATGACAAAATACTCTCTAGCGTTATACTTGATTTTAATGGAAGTAAGCTCCGTTATCCAACCTGCTTTTTACTAAATTATCTACACTTATTTTTATATGCTAATAGTTAGTTCATCCTCTATAAGTCAATGCAATTATAGTGATAGCTTTTTTCAAATAAATTTTCAGCATTTATAAGTCAAGTCCTGTCAATTAAGTATTGAATTATCAACAGAGTTTTTTGTGGGACGGTTTAATAATAATAATGATAAATTGCTCCTCCTCTTTTTCCCATAACATTGGTAAAGGGTCAGTCACAGTTTCAGTCATCGTAGTGTCCTGAGGATGTCCCGTGTGATCAAAAGCTCTGCGTTTAAGGCAAATCAAACGCCAGTTCTATCTGAAAGTGAGGAATTTTCTAGTGGCAATGCTTTGGTATATGGTATTGCATTGACTCTTGTTGGCTGTATTATGCTTTATTAATTTCCAAGCAGCACATAATATATCCTAACACTACAAGACAAAGCAGAGTACTTACCAAATATGCATTAGTAGTATTCGAATCGCTGTTGGGAAAAGGTGTGAAAACAGCTAAGGCAACACAGTTTGCAAATATTGTAAACAATATCAACCATTCGAAGGGTCTGTAAAATACTGTTAAGGAATCTATTTTATAGATAGAGACATAAATGGAAGACTTTAATTTTCAAGGCTATAAATAAAACAAAATTTGTGGTTGAACATTCACCTAAATTCATCATAAAATCTTATAATTTTACGAAAACATTTAAATCTTTTTAAATTATAAAAGAGCGAGGAAGATTGTGATAAACGTTCACCCCATGATATATAATTGAATGTTTTACGAGTAATGATATGGGGGTGGTTAATTTAAAATCATTTTTTTGTCTGATAATATAATCTATATTCATTGTCCCAAATTTTTTATTTTTGAACATCAGTGTTGTCCTTTCCCAAATGAATAGTGCTAGTATGCTTATGAATTGTGTCCTAAAAATAGTTGCTTGCATTAAGTTCTAGGTCTACTCTTGACAATGCATCTAACGGCTCGCTTCTGTAAGATTAATGATCTATTTAAGTAGCATGAGATCGGACACTCCAAATGGGACGCCGTAACTCAACCTGCTTTGGAACAATGCAATGCAAATTGAGATGGTTTTATTTCCAAATGTTTGTCAGTTCTAAGTGTATAGGCTACTTTAGTTAATTCGTTAATTGAATGATCAATATGACACAAAAAACCTCACAGTCTGGAACATCGAACAAGGGTGGCTGACCTGCCCCTGTTTTACAAATTCTATCACGGGAGATGTTCGAGTGAGTTCTCCAAGATGATAACACCGTAGGCCGTCTGAACGAGGAACACTAGAGAGGTTCTGCGAGCTCATCCTTACTAGGTCTCTCTTAAGCTTCTGGACACTATCCAGAAAAGAGCGATTAGATTAATCGATACGCCTAACCTCACAAAGGACCTACGCAGCCTGGAACATCGAAGGAGGGTGGCTGACCTATCCCTGTTTTACAGATTCTATCACGGAAGATGTTCGAGTGAGCTCTCCTAGATAATAACACCAAAAGCCGTCCGAAGCAGAAACACTAGAGAAGCTCTGCGAGCTCATCCTTACCAGGTCGAGGTCCTTACTCCCCGAACCAGTCTCCTTCAGCATTCCGTCTTTTGGAGAACTTCGACGCTGTGGAATCAACTGCCGGGGAATCTGTTTCCCGACGGCTACAACCTGCAGCGTTTCGAGTCTAACGTGAATCGACACTTATCCTCTCGCAGCGCTTCTACAGCGCCATAGGCTCTCAGCTGAGGAGGCTGACCATAAAAAAAAAGGTCGAGGTCCCTACTCCCCGAATCAGTCTCCTTCAGCGTTCCTTCTTTTTGGAGAACTTCGACGCTGTGGAATGAGTGGAATTTGTTTCCCGACTGCTACAACCTGCAACGTTTCAAATCTAACATGCACAGGCACTTACCCTCTCGCAGCGCTTCTACAGCGCCAAAGGCTTTCAGCCTTTGCGGGTGGCTGATCATGAAAAAGCTCTTTTCTTGCCTGTTAAATCGAGTAGCCCGTTCAGGCTATAGTTATAAAACAAAATTAGCTATAGCAGGGAAGCGGCAAAAGATATATTAGTGCGAAGTGTCCTCTTTAAACTGAATTCCAAGCTTTCGGAGAACTATGTCTCCATCATCAGGGCTGAAATATTGAATTAACATAAGCAACAGGTAAGCAAAAAATGGAGTTTATACTTACAAAGTTTGTTGAGATTGTTGCTTAGGTTAGAAAATACGCAACGGAACATATTGGTTAGACTCGCACAAAAATACTTTAAAAATGTTATGATACTTAATAATATCCTCGTCAGCATTTAGGTTAAAAAATCTGTAGATTGATAAAATAGAATCAGATATCTGTTACGTTCTTATAAAACAAATGAAAAAAAGGGTCATAAAAATATCTGACACCTCATTCCACAATTCTAATCTTCACACACTTTCAAAATTATTTACTAACAATGGTTATCCAAAGCACTTGGTAAACAAGATCCTATTTAACACTGAAATAAATATTTTGCCAAACAGAGAGGATACAAATTATGGAAATAACACTCCATCTAATAGTCTGGTTGCTAATGAGAACCCATCCACTAAAACTGGTAATATAGAACAAAAATGTGGACTCCAGGTGAGATTTGCAAAGTTGCCATACATTAAAGAATTAATTCCCAAACTAATTAGAGTATTTTCTGGTGTAAACTGTATAATTGCTTGTAAATCACTCGTCACAATCAACAATATATTTTCGAAACTTAAGGACAGAGTTCCGTTGCTTAGCTTAACCAACGTTATTTATAAAATTCCATGTAATGACTGTAATTTAGTTTACATAGGGCAGACATCTAGAAATTTAAAAGGCCGTATCGTGTCACATAAAAGTGATGCAAGGTTGCACCCTGAGCGTCGCGCTCTTGCGTCACACGTCCAGAGTACTGGCCACTCTATGAACTATACTTCAGTTGAAGTGCTTACTAGTGAATCCAACTTAACAAAACGTTTATTCTTAGAAATGGCCCACTTCTATCAATGTGACAATTGTATGAATAAGAAAACTGACATAAGAAACTTGAGTGTCATATATTCATACCTCCTTCAATGTGAAAAATTACATAACACCAACAGATTAAGCCTTGCTTGATGTTTCTCCCTTTTTACCTGACAGTTGTTACCAACAACAAGTTTCCATAATTTAAATAATTAAGAAGAGAAAAAATTTAAACAAATAAAATAATTCATTTTTGTTCTTGATAACTATTTTTGTACCACTTAGTTTCTCGTCCATGACCACTTATATAAAAATCATAAAAGTTTTTAGATAATATTAATTCAAAAGTTTATTACGAGTAATACCTTTATCTGTGGTTGGTATTATGTTTCCTGGACTATGAAAGAAACATCGACACCTGTTTCGAATTATAATTGATACTTCTGAAATGACATTTGATTGACATTCCCCACTAAAGGTGTTTCATAACCTCGCTTCCTGTCTGGGTTTGAAAACTATTCATTGTGGTACCAGTCCTCGAACGTAACAGATAGCTGATTCTATTTTATCAATCTACAGATTTTTTAACCTAAATGTTGTGTGTGATGAACTAATTGACGAGGATATTATTTTAAATATCATAACATTTTTAAAGAATTTTTGTGCGAGTCTAACCAATATGTTCCATTGCGTATTTTCTAACCTAAGCAACAATCTCAACAAACTTTGTAAGTATAAATTACGTTCTATTTTATCAATCTATATATTTTTTAACCTAAATGTTGTGTGTAATGAACTAATTGACGAGGATATTATTAAATATCATAATATTTTTAAAGAATTTTTGTGCGAGTCTAAACAATATGTTCCATTGCGTATTTTCTAACCTAAGCAACAATCTCAACAAACTCTGTAAATATAAACTCAATTTTTTGCTTACCTGTTGCTTATGTTATTTCAATACTATTCAGCCCTGATGATGGAGGCATAGTTCTCCGAAAGCTTGGAATTCAGTTTAAAGAGTACACTTCGCTTTAATATATCTTCCGCTGCCGCTGCCGCTTCCTAGCTATAGCTAATTTTGTTTCCTAACTTAGTCGGCAAACGACTTAGGCTTGCCTATAGTTATAAATATATATATAAATAAAATAAATAAGAAACAAATATACTGATATATCCTCGTACATTTAAAATCAAAACCTGAATTGGTTAGCCTGTAAATGAAAATTGGGCTAACTGGATGTTGTAATCGCTTCTCCCAAACTCCGTCAAACTCCGTTTTGTTCAAGCTGGAGAAAGCGAGGCATTCCGTGCATTCCCTCCATTTGGTAGGATGATAAAGGATCTCTAAGTGCTACACGAAACCTGAATCTGACGCCAAAGGCGATTGTCAACGATCACATTTTCGTTTTGCAGGATTGGAGTTTATCCTTGAGGACTAAGCAAACTGATGACAATCAAACCGGTACAGTGGGGGAGAGGGGATAACGACATAATCCATACAGGGTGTTTCATAAGTTGGGACTTTTTTCATACAGCGGATAGTACTCGCCAAAATTAGTGTTTTTTCTCAGTAACATATAAACGAAATATTTAGACAAACCGAGATATCGACCATTAAAGAAATCCTCAATTCTAAGTCCGTCCCTGGGCAATGGCTCACCATGTCACAATATCACAACAAACAAGGCAGCGCTAGTGTTGCTCAAACTGCCATATCGGTGAGAAAAACAGGCAGTTGATCATACCGTCGCGTTGCTGTTGCTACATCTGCCGATCGGATCTGCCGGAAAAACAACAATAATGGTGCATGCTTATAACAATAATGATCTGGTGAACATGATTTTAATGTACGGTGAGTGTGGTCAAAGTACCGCTGCGGCTTCGCGAGTGTACGCCGATCGTTTCCCTAACCGTACTCATCCTGCACTTCGTCGATTTGTCTGTGTCTGGCTTGAGCAAAGAGCTAGAGACACAGGATATCTGAATCCACATCGTGGTGGTCACGCTGGAAGACCTCGACAACATCGTGTGGTCCAAATTGAAGAAGACATCGCAAATCGTACTTTTACCTGTAAGGCGCCTACGGCAGGACCGTACTTACAACTTCCGTAGCTACCAAATAGTGAGTACTTGCTTGAAATTTTTTTACTGTTTTGCTGCTGATTCACCGTGCATTAGCTTTGCTGTTTCAAGGGCCGTTGCTTCTGAAGAGGACAGTCCCAACTTTTAGAACAACCTGTATATATACACAGGTTTATGATGTATGTCGCGTGGTTGATTTTAATTCACACGTCATCATACGGGGCAAGCTTTCAGAAAGTTTTTTTTTAACTGAGTAGACCGCGTACGCAGAGCCTAAACACCAGAGTACCGCGGCTGCTGTGAAAGGGTTATGTTAGGGGAAGTTTGTTAACGCGGGATTTGAATGGGCCAATACCTACAGGCTCAATTAATACATCTCCCGGCAGTCCGTTCCAAGCCTTGGACTACCTGCGAGTAAATGTGCGGTTGCATCGCTCTTGATGTATGATGTATCACAGCCTTAGGATGAGATGCAGCGGTCGCGCGGGTGCATCTGATTGGAGCGGTGAGCGGCGGAACGATAGAGGACAGCTCAGAGGAGCAGATTCCGTTAGAATATCGGTATAGAAAAGTGAGAGGTTACCAACAACACGTCGGTGAGAAAGTGGCTGGAGGTGGCGCGTTAAGGCTGGATCGCCAATTAGTCGATTTTTTTTTTGATGGTCAGCCTCCCGCAAAGACTGAAAGCCTATGGCGCTGTAGAAGCGCTGCGAGAGGATAAGTGTCGGTTCACGTTAGATTTGAAACGCTGCAGGTTGTAGCCATCGGGAAACAAATTCTCTTCTCTAAACGGCATCTAGTATAGACAGGGTAGTAGGGGCAGCAGTTCCCCAGACATGATGGCAATACTCCAGGTCAGGTCTTTTGACCAAGAGTTGTTGCAATTGATGCTATGTATTGAGAATCGGCATACCTTTGTATCTTACCGTAAGTGTAGTAACACTAAAATCAATTTGAAATGCATTTCTCGTGGCATTCCCTGACTATTACACCCAAACTAAAAATCAGTATTGTGAAATATTGTAACGTTCCCCTAAAATTTCACAAACCTGGTGTATCGGAAATACGCTTACAACCGGAAACATGTGGACTCTAGAATTGAGCATCATCAGTGAAATATCAAAATTTGATGATATTGCAGAATCTGCTGACCCCTTTCCATGGATTACTATGGAAACCTGTTTATTAAAATCCACGCAGTTATCGCTTTAATTAACACGGATATGTTTAATGAGGCTCAGATTACTTCCATTTCAGTAAACTTTAAAGTACTCAGTTGTCACAGGCCGGCAAATTAACTGTACATTATTTATAAAATGACACTGAATATTGCGAATTCGTAGCTGGTATTCCATAGCCCTATATTTCATATCAGATGATGCTCAAACATGAAATTATACTTAACACTAGATTGAGTGATTTGTATACTAGTACTTTTCTGGATGGGTCTCCATCTGACTCATAGACAATCGATCAACATACAAGGGTGTTTTGATAAATCCGAAACTTTTAAAGGACCTGCACAGCCTGGAACATCGAAGAAGGGTGGGTGACCTATCCCTGTTTTACAGGTTCTATCACGGAAGACGTTCCAGTGAGCTCTCCTATCTGTATCTGTAGAGTGGGGAGAGTGAGTGGTCCCACTGCACTTAGGCCACAACTGGCCCATTGTGCATCCCCCCAAGGAGTTGTTTCCTCAGGTCATCGTTCATCCTACCAATTGTAGGAAGGTGAACAAGACGCTAGGGAACACCTCCCTTATGTGGGCAGGTGTAGGCCGAGACTCGCCAAACGCACACTCTCTAATAGAAGATAACTCTGGGCATTCACATATGACGTGTTCCACAGTTTCGTCTTCACTTTCACACATTCTACATATCGGTGTGTCACTTAAACCTATAGTGTGGAGGTGTTTCCTGAGTTGACAACGGCCAGTCAGGAATCCTACTAAGAGACGTAGGTTTGGTCTGGTCATCGCCAAATACTTCTTGGATATTGCCATGTCAAAACCTGCAAGGCTTTCCTTGGCAAATCGACATCCTTGTAGTTCTTCCCATCGTTTTGCCGCTTGGGCATGGGAGTGTTTTTTGGCTATTTCCGAAATTGTGGTTTTCGACATTCCAGAAGGGTCACAAGGTCCTAAAATTCTTTGGTCAGCGGCCTCCCTGGCTAGACCATCCGCTCTGCGGTTGCATTTGTTGTTGTTGTGCCCTTTAACCCACCTCAGGACAATATTGATTTGTCCGAAGCATGGGCTAAAGATTGGTGGCATTCCATTGCTAGCCCTGAGGTGATACAAGGTCTTTTCAGGGTTAGAAGTGCTTGTCTGCTGTCAGTGCAGATTGCTACAGTTTTTCCAGATACATCTCTCCTGGCTAGTCCATTTGCGGCTACCGATATGCCAGCCAGTTCCGTTTGAACGATACTGGCGTGTTTGCCCATATCCCACTTTGTTCTTAGGTTTAGAGATCTGGAGTATACACCTCATCCAGTGCCTTGCCTTGTTTTGGAACCATCTGTGTATATGCAAATTGCATTTGTTGCATTTGGCTCAACATTCTGTTTAATTTATATTTTGTAGGGTTTCTTAAAAACGAATGTTGGTTTAATTGAGTCGCTGGTTACTTGTAGCATGGGTAGTGCCTTTAGCGCTTCCCGCCATACCAGCTGCCTCAGTCGTCCCATACTTACATCTGGATTAATACCAACCGTGCGAAGTCGTAACATGGACAGTAACGCAACCTCTTTGATGTAAATATCTAGAGGGGGTAATGCCAATTATTACTTCCATAGCAGCAGTCGGTGTTGTGCTCATGGCTCCTGTTATATTAATGCAGGCTATACGTTGTATTTTATATAATTTATTAATCGCCGTCACCTTTAGGTACCCAGGCAATGGCTCCATACGTTAGCATAGGCCTAATGATTGTGGTATAGATCCAGTGGATAACTCGTGAGCTCTCCTAGAGAATAACACCAAAGACCGTCCGAACCAGGAACACTGGAGAGGCTCTGAGAGCTCATCCTTACCAGATCGAGGTCTCTACTCCCCGAACCAGTCTCCTCCAGCATTCCTTCTTTTGGAGAACGTCGACGTTGTGAAATGAGATGCCGAGGAATTTGTTTCCTGATCGCTACAATCTGCAACGTTTCAAATCTAACGTACACCGACACTTATCCTTTCGCAGCGTTTCTACAGCGCCATAGGCTTTCAGCCAGGTATTTTATCGACAAAAAATAATTCTTAAGGTTTGGAAATATAAACAGCCAAAGGGAACTAAATATTTTTTTATTCTAGAGGGTTTAAGGAATCAGCTTGATCGCAAGAATAGAAGCACTCGCACACCCGTGACTAAAGAGTAAGAGAGAGTCTGCCTGCCCGACGTTGAACCAGCTTGAGTCATCTGATCACACGTCCAACGAACGCAAATGCGTCCATCCGACATGCCACCACGGCCCGACCAGCTACAGCACGTTCCGTCTTTGTTACATCTAGTCTCCATCTGTACCGGGCATCATCGTGAACGATATTCTTCACAGTGCGAGACGCGATAATGATTAAACCATTAAGAATATCTTCTCATCTTCATCTAACCTTACCGCGTCTTGCCTCCTGTCTGTATGGCCCCCATCTGTCGCACAGAAACAGGGCATGCTCCTTCCTTTTTCTATCCATTCGAGGAGGCCTATTCCCAGACAGTGCGTAAGGAGATACGACGTCTCTTAATGCGACTGCATTATTAGTTGTTTCTTCCACTGTGCGACGTCAATGGTCTTGTTCAATAGGTTTTGCCACTTACTTGTTGTCAGGCTTTTAGCTTCAGGGCCAGGTGGTCTGGGGGAACATTAAGCGAAGTTCGTTTAAAAAATTTTGCTGCCACTCCTCATCAGGCTAACAACAGAAGCCGTCCTTCGCAGCAACTTCGCACTGACGACAGGCCCGAAGGCCAGAGAAACGTGTTCAGAGCCGATTTTACAAATATACGAGGTCTTGCCTCCAACATAAACTCTGTCCATCAACATCTTCAAGCAGAGAAGCCACACATTCTGGCTCTTACGGAAACTCAAGTCGGCTCTTCAACAATGGATAATTGCTTTAGATATCCCGGATATGACTTATACACCCGATTTAGACGTAGGTTTGGCGTATGTGTGTACGTTAAATCTGGGCATTCTCGTCATCGAGAGGAAGAGCTCAAACTGGAAGGATTTGACATCATATGGCTTAAAATATCCTGCCAATATCATACCAAATTCATATGCTGCATCTATAGGCCACCAAGTAATAACTGCAAAGAGCTCTTCGAGAAGCTTTCAGCCACTGTGGACGCGCTGCAATCGAGTCATCCTAATTCAGAGATAGTCCTTCTGAGCGACTTCAACGTTCACAACTCATACTGAACCAAGAAGGATCCCCAGCCGCCATCGCCATGGAGATTTTGCCAGTCTGCTGGACCTATACCTCACAACTACCCCAACAATTTACATAGTGAAGGTAACCGCTCCACTAGGATAGTCTGACCATAACACCGTCTCAACGCTATGCAGAATGCATTCTCCAGATCCCCACCATACAAAGCCTCGCCGGGTCTGGCATTACGGATCAGCAAAGTGGGACGACCTTAGAGATTACTACCAGTCCTTTCCCTGGCACGACGTCTGCTTCAAGTCACAAGACCCATCAGCTTGCGCCCAAGAAATAACAGACGTATTAATATCCGGCATGGAAGCCTATATTCCACATGTCCTCAAGCGTCCCTCCAAAAGAAGCCATAGTTCAATCAGCGTTGCAGAGATGCAGTTACCTCTAAAAACCAACATTACAAGGAATGGAGGAAAAATCCAAATGCCGAGAACCACCGCAGTTTTATCGACGCCAGAAATCACTGTAAACGCGTGATTGACAACAGCAAGGAGGAACACAACCAAAAAATTAAGAACAAGCTCCTCTCATGTCCTAGTTCGTCCAGAACATTCTGGTCTGCAGCTAAGGCTGTTAGTCAGAACTTTTCCTATTCCTCAATACCACCCTTGACCAGAGAGGACAAGTCCATCATTTCTGCTCCTAAAGAAAAAGCAGACGTCTTAGGGAGGCTTTTCGCAGCCAACTCAACTGTATATTTCCAAGGAAGTATTCCGACTACCACCATAAACGTGAACTCGAGGATGGCAGAGCTCAAATTTCAATAGCGAGATGTAAAAAGCATCCTCCAAAAACTAAACACGAAGAAAGCTACTGGTCCTCACCAAATTCCAGCCATTGTCCTTAAACGCTGTGCCTCCGAGCTTGCACCTGTTCTTTGCAAGCTCTTCAAACTATCATATCAGCGAGGCGTGTTTCCCGCTTCATGGAAGATTGGTTGCGTACAACCCATCCCTAAGAAAGGAAAAAAAACCGATCCCACTAACTATAGACCTGTGGCTCTTCTCAGCATCATGTCTAAGGATATGGAGACTGCCATTAACACACAGATCCCGAAATACCTGGATAATAATAACATCATAAATGATCGTCAGTATGGCTTCTGTAAGCACATGTCTACCGGTGACCTCCTGGCCTATGTCACTCACTTGTGGAACAGAGCAATTGAAAACCATGGCGAATCCCGTGTTGTTGCACTTGACATATCGAAAGCCTTCGACAGAGTGTGGCATGAGGGACTTCTAGTCAAGCTTGCTGCTTATGGACTACCACCTGGCCTGCGCGAGTGGCTGAATAGCTTTTTGTACGACCGATCTCTGTTTGTTGTAGTCGAAGGCATCAACGAGCTGCTGGAAATAACATCCAATCCAATCTACAGCTTCGCAGACGACAGTACATTAATATCGTGAATGGAGCCAGGCAAGTCACTATCATCCAAATCAAATCTTAGATGCGTGCTGCCTATAGACCTGTAACTACTATGGTATACCAAGGTGTTAAATACACCATCTTAGCAAGCCATTTTTTTAAATGCAAAGGTCACGTACTTATCAAACCCCTCGTACGATGAAATTCATAGTCAATTATTTATGAAGGGGATGTTTTAATTGAGCTTCGGTCTATGCTACAGTGATGTTTCAGCCGAGTGTAAGCTATATCGCCTTGCGCTATGACAAACAATAATGTGAGGATCACTGAGTCAAATAACTCCACCCTTTCATTTCAGAAAGCCACCCTTGTAACCTAATCTGATAGAATCTGGGAGACAATAATTGGGTAAAAGTGATAATAGAGCACTATAATGAACCAGTATTGTAAACAGAAAATTGTTAGTTAACAGCAGAAGCTCTAAAATAAATTACATAAAATACAACGTATGGCCTGCATGATGGCCGACTCTACTCACTAGGCCGGAGCATTGAAATATGGCAACACTGAATAGTCGGCCGAGCTTTTGTCATTAGTGTAGTTCTTCCAGAGTAAAAAATAAGATTGGAAGGTGAATTTTAATGTGTTTCTAATTATTTACCTATTTAACTATAAAGATAAAAAGATGCCTGCAAAGTGTGTAGTACCAGGTTGCACTAGCAATTGTGCTTCAATAAAGGACATACCAAACATAACCTTTCAGAGAAAAAAGAAGATTGGAGGGTGATTTTTAATGTGTTTCTAATTATTTACCTGCACATACGAAACTATATAGATAAAAAGATGCCTGCAAAGTGTGTAGTAACAGGTTGCACTAGCAATTGTGCTTCCAATAAAAGACATACCAAACATAACCTTCCAGAGCAAAAAGAAGACTAGAAGATGATTTTTAATGTGTTTCTAATTATTTACCTGCACAAACGAAACTATAAAGATAAAAAGATGCCTGCAAAGTGTGTAGTACCAGGTTGCACTAGCAATTGTGCTTCCAATGAAGGACATAAACAGAAGTGGGTGAAAGGTATTCCTCATAAGGGCTGGTTATATTTATAAGAACAAAGACAATAATTTACAAACATTTCAAAGGATACGACCTATTTTAAGGCACAATGTGGTACCTACAACGTTTTCTGGACCTCCCAAATATCACAGAAAAATAGAGTTAATAGAACTCATCTGGGCATGCATCTGGGCATACCTACGAAAAGATTTGATAGTGAAAGGGAACCAAGACCAGCACGAATGGCTTCAAAGTGACCTAATAGCGAATTTTTCTAGCTCAAGTAAAAGTTTACAAAGTAAACTGAGTGTTCATTTAAGTGGAAGTAGCAGCAGGCAACAAGTTGCATTTATTTTTATTTTGTAGTGTTTGACTACGATGAACCAGACATCAGATGTAAGTGGTATTAGTAGTAGTAGTTCTAAAAAGTCTTTTTCTTAATTTATCAACCGAGATGGACTCTTAATACATATAAAATGTAATAATTATTATTCTGAAACTATAAAACAATTTACGGTAACCGGACCACTATTTGACAGCGAAGCCACGTTGCCACATCTAAGGCTCCGGCCTAGTGTAGAGTCGGCCATGCCTGCATTGGTATAACAGGAGCCAACACCGACTGCTGCTGTGGATGTGGAAGTAATGATTGGCATTACCTCTCTAGATATTTACATGAAAGAGGGTGCGTTACTTTCAATGCCACGACTTGGTATTACTCCCAATGTAGGTATGGGACGAGTGAGACAGCTGGTATGGCGGGAAGCGCTAACGCACTACCCATGCTACAAGCAACTAGCGACTCGATTGAGCCAGCATTCGTATTCAAGAAAGCCTTCAAAATAGAAATTAAACAGAATGCTGAGCCAATGTGACAAATGCAATTTGCATATATACAGGTGGCTCCAAAGCAGGTGAAGGCATTAGATGTGGTGTGTACTCCAGGTCTCTAAACCTAAAAATAAAGTGGGCAATAGGTCGTTCAAACGGAACTGGCTGGCATATCGATAGCTGCTAATGAACTAACCAGGAGAGATGTATCTGGAATACTGCAATAATCTGCATCGACACCAGTCAAGCACTTTTAACCCTAAAGAGACCTCGCATCGCATCAGGGCTAGCAATGGAGTGGAACGGAGGCAACCGTATAGCGGACGGTCCAGCCAGGAGGTCTACTGACCAAAGAATTTTAGGAACGTGTTACCTTTCTGGAATGTCGACAACCACAATTGCTGAAATAGCCAAAAGACACTCCCATGCCCAAATGCTAGAACGATGGGAGAATTACAAGGATGCCGATTCGCCAAGGAAACCCTTGCAGCTTTGGCATGGCAATATCCAAGAAGTACTTCACGACGACTAGGTGAAACCTATGTCTCATAGTATAATTACTGACTGGCCATTATCAACTCAGGAAACACCTCCACATTATGGAGTTAAATGACACAGCGATATGTAGAATGTGTGAAAGCGAACACGAAATTGTGGAACACGTCATATGTGAGTGCCCAGAGTTATCTTCTATCAGAGGGTGTGCGTTGGTCAAATCTTGGCCTACACCTATCCACATAAGGGATATGTCCTTCCTAAAATTGGCAGAATGGACGATGATCTGAGGAAACAAGTCCCTGAAAGGACGCACAATGGATCAGCCCACATAACACTATATGGATATGTACATCCACAGAATGTACATTAGATATTCCAGTTTGAACTTGTATATTTTGAATATTCATAGGACGTTAAATGTACATACGAAAAAAAATGATATACACTAGTGTAATATACTATGTATATTCACGTAGGTATATACAAAGTGAATATACATAAGATCTTGGTCTATGTATCATATATACATCTAGTAGTTTACGCCTGCGCGAAGGACAGCTAGTGCCGCCATTACTGATTTCTAGCCATTCATCGTAGTTAGCGTGTGTGTGCTGGTGCTGGTTGTACCTGATTACCTGCTCGAGTGTAATATTGTGCAATGTTACTTGTCTTCTGGCTACTGATAACACTCGCATCCAGCGTTTGACGGTAAGTCGTAAGCGGAATAAACCACCTACAAAATTTTATAACCTTGATTTCTTTGTGACTTTAGACGTGTCATTCAACAGGAAAGAGATAACAATCATAGTAATCGATTTTGCCAAGAGTTATTATTGTAACTAGAAATTGAATTAATAACAATACATAATAACAGTATAAAGTTTGTTTATCTTTCTGCCTCTACATTGAACTTTCGTACACTATGCATATGCATTAAAAGTACATCAATGTACATTCAGTAGATATACCATGGACGTGTAAATTCGCGACAAACGTACATGAAATGTAAATTTGTTTAACTCTATTTTACATCCATTAGACGTTCATGCTCCATTTGTGGATATACATATTCATTGTATGTACATTGTATATACATTGGTATGTAAGTATATACATGGTATATATTATGAATATACATGTTCACACCTGGACTATGTTACATATACTATGCATATACATTAGACGTCCATATGTACATTCTATGGATATGCCATGGATGTGAAAGTTCGCGACAAACTTACATGCAATGTATATTTTTTGATGTCTATCTGACATCCATTGGACATTCTTGCTCCATTTGTGGATATACATATCCATTGATTCGATATCCAATGTATGTACACTGTACATACTTCTGTTATGTGGGATTTGTGGCCTAAGTGCAGTGGGTGTTCTCTAAACCACTCTAGAGGTACAAAAGCTCTGAAATAGCTCCCGATAAGTAATTTTATTAATTGGGTGGTATACCCCAATCCATAATTGATATCATAAAGTACATGTCAGCTGGCAGTTCGCATTTGGATGGCAACCCGCTTTCGCGAATCGCCATCTAATTTACATTCATCAGGGTATTTCTATGAATGACAGTCGGTGAAATGATATTGAATACTAGTCAAATTCCGCTAATTAAAACCGATTAAAGCTGTGTCAGTTTGATGTAATTTCTGAAACTTATCCTGTGGTTATCTCGATAATTGATCCGCGCGTCGCTGATCCATAAATAAAACCGCATACGGTGTAACGAAAATTATTAATGAACTTGATTCAATTTCATTCAGTTCATCTTAGCGATTCCTGGAGCTTCATCTTGAAAGGAAAGTTCCAGCCCACGTTACCTTGCCATTGAAATAATCATGGACAAGTCTATTAGAGGAAAGCTACATTATGTCGTTCCAGGAAAACTGATTAGTATGCTTCAGGAGTCTATACAGACACAAAAAGAAATGTTTTATCCAAGGATGATAATCTTGTCGAGATATACTTGCGACAGGAATACTGCTCGCGTTGTAAGAAAATTTACTTGATGAGGAAATTATGGTTAATTTTAATCAAGGAAAATATATTTTTGGTTTCAATAGTCGTCCAAAGAAATATGCCTCTTCACAACTGAAATTCCAAGTATTTCGTAAAGTTTTATTAAGGATATCATATTTTTCAACTGAGCTCATATTACTGCCATCAAGAATACAAACAGTTTGAGAATTGTAGAGTACCATTAAGAATATGAATAGTCTTGCCTCATGCTTCATATACACATGTTTTGTAGTCTTTTGTGAATAATTCATAATTTTGCCTGTGTCTGCGTGTTATGAAATTAATTAGTCAATATATGGTATTCTTATAGATGATGTATTCATTTTTTTTGTTTTCAAAATTATCATATGCTTGATTAAGGATTTCTTTTTTTTATACGCGAGATTTGAATGGGCCAATACCCGCACGCCTAATAAATACATCTTTTGGCAGTCCATTCCAAGCCTTGGACACCCTGGGAATAAATGTGCGGTTGTACCGCTCAGTTCTTGATGTATGAAGCACGACCGTCTTCTTAGGATGAGATGCAGCGGTCGCACGGGTACATCTGATAGGAGCAGTAAGCGGCGGAACGATAGAGGATAGCTCAGAGGAGCAGATTCCGTTGGAATATCGGTAGAAGAGTGAGAGGTAACCAACAACACGCCGGTGAGAAAGTGACTCAAGGTGGCGCGTTAAAGCCGGATCGCCAATTAGTCGAATTGCCCTTCTCTGGACGGCATCTAGTATAGACAGGGTAGTAGGGGCAGCAGCTCCCCAGACATGAGAGCAATACTCCAGGCAAGGTCTTATCTGAGCTTTATATAGCGTGAGGAGGTTACATGGTGGGAAATACTTTCTGGCTCTAAATAGGTATCCATGCTTTTTACCAGCAGATGTTGCAATTGACGCGACGTGTTCGTGCCAGATCAGATTTTCTGTAATGTTGACTCCTAACAGCTTGAATGAGTGACTCCTTGGCAGAGCCTGGTTGTTTATTAGAACCTGGTGTTGGCTTGGGCCCTTCTTGTTTTATAGCGTACAATACTGGGTCTTGGAGGCATTATATTTAACCATATTCTTAAGCCCCCAAGCGGTAATGGTATCGAGATCCTTTGAAAGTGATGCTGCCATTGCCAGTCTTCTGCGTTCCAGCTCGACCACAGAGATCCTGTCATCCGCAAAACTGTGGATTGGGTTTGTAGTGCTAGAGAGTAGATCATTAATGTGAAGCAGAAACAATGTTAGAGCCAATACCGATCCCTGCGGAACTCCGGCGTTGATGCTATGGAAAGTAGAGGAAAAGCCGTCTACCACGACGGAGATTTTCCGACCTGAGAGGAAGTCTGCGAGCCAACCGCAAAGCTTCACAGGGAGCCCATAAGACGGGAGCTTGTTTAAGAGACCTGCATGCCACAGTTGATCGAATGCCTTTGAAATATCGAGAGCATTGAGGATGGTATGGTATACTCAGATTTAAGTATATATTCTCCGTCCAAGAATTAATTTTTATGTGTGTAGCTAATGGATAAATACGCCAACATAACTCAACCCAAAACTAACTGACACAACCATTACAGTTAAGGAAATTGTCCAAAGGAACATCACAGCCAAAAACGTCAGAACCTGCAGAGACAAGCTATATTTGAGGCATTAGTCTAATGTGGTTAGCTAAGTAAAAGGACAAAGATTGTAAAACCCTAATCCTAAAGATCTTTGCGTCTTGACCTTCAGAATTATGACAGTTCTGTTGAAAGATGGAAATGGGGGTCACCCAATACTCGAGTCACCTTCCGTTAAGCTTTTGGTGATCAACATCAACAATAGCATGTCTTGGCACGACCACGTCATTCGTATTGCTAAAACGGCATTCCAGACGCTTGTAGGAAGATGTATACACCAGAGCAACTGCTGCTGCTTTACAAGGCATAGATTCAACCATGGTTGCAGTATTACTCCCATATATGGAGATGCGCTCCGAAGCACCTTTAAAGCCTCTCTGAGCACTATCCAGAACAGAGCAATTAAACAAATCCATACGCCTAATCTCACAAAGGCCCTCCACAGCCTGGAACATCGAAGAAGGGTGGCTGACCTGTCCCTGCTTTACAGATTCTGTCACGGAAGATGTTCGAGCGAGCTTTCCCAGATAATAACACCAAAGGCCGTCCGAACGAGGAAGGCTAGGGAGTCTCATCCTTGCCAAGTCGAGGTCCCTATTCCCGAACCAGTCTCCTCCAGCATTCCTTCTTTTGGAGAACTTCGACGCTATGGAATGAGCTGCCGGGGAATTTGTTTCCCGACGGCCACAACCTTTGCGGGAGGTAGGCCATAAAAAAGGATTGCATCCACATTCATTAGGGCCACGCTCATCTCACTTGTGGCTCCTTGCTGACTAAAGAATTACCGAGACAGTAACTTTATGCCTGACCATGAAATGGAATCTGTCAGCTATGGAAGCACCTCCTTAATATGCGGAATATGCAGAATATCCAGATACTGGGAGGAGGACGAGACAGCGTTCCACTTTCTGGGCAGATGTGCAGTTTATCGCAGCCTTAGGGTTCAGATATTCGGCACGACGGAGTTTGGGGAGGAGCCACTATATTCAGCGAAATGGTCGGACATACTGACTTTCGTCAGGAGGTCTGGTAGGTTCGACAAGGAGCTTTCTAGGGTGTAGAAGTTCAGTGTTTTCAGTGGGGTTGGCAAAAAGGGCCAAAGGTGGTCTATTTGCCTAGCTTCGCCTCCCCATCACTACTACTACTACTAATATGCGGAATAAGAAGATGAGACAGTTATGTACCTAATTTGCAATTGACCAGCTGCTCTGCCAACGTCAAAATCTATTCTGGGGGATCACTAGTCTTTTGTTACCAGGTTAAGCCATTGAGCCTTTTCCAATAGGTTAGAAGGCTTAAAACCTAGTTAAAAAATCTCTGGGGAATGGACAAGGGGCCTAAGTGCTACGAATTTGGAAGTTCATCCCCATCTCATTATATAATACAGAAATGCGACTTGCAATGATTTGAGTGTTGTAAAAAGAAAAACAGCAAAATGAAGCTCGCGAAAAAAACCACAATAAACAAATACCACAAAATATGTTATTCATTGTGGGTAAGAGACTTCAGAAGCAAACAGTAAGCTTCAGATTCGCCCATTAGTTGCTTGAAGAACTTGACGTTAAGAGTAAACTACAAAAGGGCAGTACATCAGACTATTTATCAGATGCTTACAGTTTCTGATAGCATTCGGCAGCACAGTTTGTGACTTCAATAAAGACCTCACATATTCTGAAGACTCTCACGAAGAACTTGAATCAATTGTTGCAAAGAACTGGGAGATGCAATGTGTGTCATTACACGACAAGGCTATTGTTTAAACAGTACAAAAATATGCGTTACGGAAACCAGGTGTCACTAAAATTCACGCTAAAATGGCCAGGACAATATTTCACAGATAAAATCTAATTACATTACGCAAACTGACACACACAAATATGAAAGTGCACAAAAAATGCGTAATTCAGCCAGAGCAAATTAAAATGTGGTAAATTGAAGTATGTGATATGATATTTGATCTCTGATAAAACGATAGATGTGTGAAAAATATAGTGCGTTGATATTAACAGCTGCCAATAAAGCAAATTGAAGGGAAATATGTGAATCGTTTCGTAGGTAGACATAAAGACAGAGTAGTCAGAGTTGACAAGGTAGGCCGAGAGACAGTATTGACGGAGCAAGAAAAGGTATACAAAAAGGGCCGAGTAGGTTGAATAAGCAAAGTAGACGACTAGATATAGTCAACACAGCGTTGACAAACTAGAAAGGATAGAGTAGGTGGAATAGACAGAGTAGACCATTGGAAGGATAGACAAAGTAAATATAGTCGACCAAGTTGACTGAGTCAGCTGAGTAGACAGAGTAGGAAGAGTAAGCAGAGTAGATATAGTAGACAGGATAGGCAGCGTAGACAGATTAGATATATACGATAGAGTTGGAGAATCAGAATAGACAGATTAAGCACGGTAGGCAGCAAGAGGAATAGACAGAGTAGACAGACTAGACAGGGTAGATAGAGTAAACAGATTAGACAGAGGTGGACAAGCATGCAGAGTAGGTAGAGTAGACAGGGTACTCATTAGAAGAACAGATATAGCAGAAATAGTTGACAGAGTAGGCAGAGTTGACTGAGTAAGCTGAGTAAACACAGTAGGCCGTGTAGGTTGAGTAAGCAGAGTAGACATAGTAGACAGGATAGACATAGTAGACAGAGTGGACAGAGTAGACAGAGTAGACAGAGCAGACAGAGCAGACAGAGCAGACAGAGCAGACAGAGCAGACAGAGCAGACAGAGCAGACAGAGCAGACAGAGCAGACAGAGCAGACAGAGCAGACAGAGCAGACAAGGCAGACAAAACAGACAGAGCAGACAGAGCAGACAGAGCAGACAGGGCAGACAGAGCAGACAGAGCAGACAGAGCAGGCAGAGCAGACAGAGCAGACAGAACAGACAGAGCAGACAGAGCAGACAGAGCAGACAGAGCAGACAGAGCAGACAGAGCAGACAGAGCAGACAGAGCAGACAGAGCAGACAGAGCAGACAGAGCAGAAAGAGCAGACAGAGCAGACAGAGCAGACAGAGCAGACAGAGCAGACAGAGCAGACAGAGCAGACAGAGCAGACAGAGCAGACAGAGCAGACAGAGCAGACAGGGCAGACAGAGCAGACAGAGCAGACAGAGCAGACAGAGCAGCAGAGCAGACAGAGCAGACAGAGCAGACCGAGCAGACGGAGCAGACAGAGCAGACAGAGCAGACAGAGCAGACGGAGCAGACAGAGCAGACAGAGCAGACGGAGCAGACAGAGCAGACAGAGCAGACAGAGCAGACAGAGCAGACAGAGCAGACAGAGCAGACAGAGCAGGCAGAGCAGACAGAGCAGGCAGAGCAGACAGAGCAGACGGAGCAGACAGAGCAGACCGAGCAGACAGAGCAGACAGAGCAGACAGAGCAGACAGAGCAGACAGAGCAGACGTAGCAGACGGAGCAGACAGAGCAGACAGAGCAGACAGAGCAGAAGGGCAGACGGAGCAGACAGAGCAGACAGAGCAGACAGAGCAGACAGAGCAGACAGAGCAGACAGAGCAGACAGAGCAGACAGAGCAGACAGAGCAGACAGAGCAGACAGAGCAGACGGAGCAGACGGAGCAGACGGAGCAGACAGAGCAGACAGAGCAGCCAGAGTAGGCAGAGTAGGCCGAATAGACAGAGTTGACAGAAATGACAGAGTAGTCAGATCAGACAGAGTAGACAGAGTAAACGAAATAGACAGAGTAGACAGAGTTGACAGAGTAGTCAGAGTAGACAGAGGAGGCAAAGTAGACAGAGTAAACGGAATAGACAGAGTAGACAGAGTGGACAGAGCTGACAGAGTCTACAGAGTAGACAGAGTAGGCAGGGTAGACAGACTAGACAGAGTAGACAGACTAGACAGAGTACACAGACAAGATAGATTAGACAGAATAGACTCAGTAGGACAATAGACATAGTAAGCATCGGTGATCGAGTACACAGGGTTGACGGAGCAAGCTGAGTAGGCACAGTAGGCCGAGTAGGTCGATTAAGCAGAGTAGACACAGTAGAGAGGGTAGACAGGGTAAACATAGCAGACAAATCAGACAGGGCAGAGCGAGTAGACAAATTAGAGGGAGTTGGAGAAGCAGACTAGACAGTATAATCGGGGTAATCAGAGGAGAGACAATATGTTTAGCAGGTCGGGTAGATCAAATAGACACAGTAGGTAGCGTGTACATAGTAGTTAGCGCATAAACAATAGGCAGAGTAGCAAGCAGAATGGACAGTCAGGTATTACTATTTTACTATTAATGTACTTTCACAAAATAAGATGTCACAGCATTTATTGGCACAAAAGTAACAAACTTATTAAGCTATAAGTTTGATGACTGTAATACCTCAGTGTATGATATATAATCAGAAATACCGTGAAGTGTTTGTAAATGTTTCAGAATAAAGCGCACTAACCAATTAAGAGAAAGCAAAAGTATTTCTGGGCCGCATAGTTATAAATAGAAATACCATAGCTGTGAAATTGTTAAACTATTAACAACTGATCTATGCGGATTGTGTCGCGGGTGGAGCCCGCGGTAGAGCTGATTTATAATTAAATTATAAATAAATGTGGACCATTGTATTCAACATTTGAACAACATGCGATATAACTGTGCATTGTTTGCCAGGGCACTTTAGTCAGAGTAGAGAAATAAACTGGCATAAAATATATTCGACTATATGATTATATTTCTGTAGGGGAACGCAAAATCTAAGTTTTTCCATCCATCGTATTTCACTAGCTCTCTAATAAAAAACACATACAGGGTGCGTTTAAAAACTTCCCACCACGGATTTATCGGAAACCACTCATTAAGGAAAAAACGCGAAAATATGTCAAAAAGCTTGTCAAAGGGAGCAACTTTTTAACCGAAAACTACTTCCACTCATTGTACCCTCTGCCCCCCAGGGTCACCCACCCACTTAAAAATTTTAAATGACAAGGGATATCGAGTAACAGCTGGTTTCATAGATATGTCAAAGTCACAGGCGTATACAAGGGGGGTAACAGGGGTAATTACCCCCCCCCAAGATTTCCGCAAAAAAAACTTGATCCAATTTTGACTTGTTTTATTTGACTTATTTAAGTAATTGTCGCACTGAAAAAAATCTTTTTTGCAGTAACTAAATTACAAAAAGGTTTGTTTTGCATTATTACAGTGATGCATATCTAATATATTCCCATTGTTACATAATCAATTGAATAGAGAGTTTTTGGACGTCCGTTTCCTGACGTTATTGCACGTTATCGGCTATTTGTGGTATGCGCACTGCGCAGTTCCCCCGAAATAACCGAATTGGCGAATAACCGATAAGGTTGTACATTAGCTACGGAAGTTTATGGTACGATATGATTACGTGCGGTATTGCCAGGTCTAAACCACTATGCGGCAATGAGAAGAGAACGAAAGAACCGTGATGATTTTGATAGCAACAATACTTATTTTGTGGTTTATCATTGTACAAAAGGATCAGGTTTTTTTTCGTCAATTTTATTTGACAGTATTATTCAATAAAAGCTAGGCTAGTTAGGCGTCTCCGGCAACACCGTGCGATCATCACGAGACTGAACCATGGTAGTGAAATCTGAAATGTCATGCTTCGGGGATCCTTCATAACCTATTTTTTATTCTATTTGTGATGTGATCTATTTTCTGCTTGTGGTGTTTACTTGCTGCACGTAACATTTCTTGGACACTTCCGATCAATCGATCATAATGTGAGGTTAAATTAAAATTAAATAGGTACAATAATTGTTAATGTCAATTGTCAAATAACGCAACGATACACGTCACAGATTTCGGAATGGATTTCGGTTACAAAAACTGTAAATAAGGCACGCGCTCATTCGTTATTCGAAACACACTGCGCATGCTCAGAATAATGTTTTACGGATAGGTCGTCCCAATTTTTAGTGGCTCAAAATCCCTCTAATGTCCTATACAACGTGGTAGCCTGTCATACAAACTTACCAAACTTATTAATTTTCTGTTTTGAAAATTGCACCGATTAGAAAAGTTAAAACACTAAAAAAAATGGAGTAGGTACGTATTGTGGCTACTAGGGTACCTGACTGTTGAGTGTTCATGATCGTTTAATTTTGTATGCTGTGCCAATAAAATGGTCACGGATGATATACGTAGTATTTGTAGTATTTGTATTCCGTAAAATTAAAATTGATTAATGCATCAATAAATTTTTTATTTCATCTTCCTAAAATACCTGCTACTGTTTCACTTGCTATTTATATCTTCTTTTTTAATTTAATACTATTAACATTTTCCTTTTCTCTTGCATCAACGTCCTTCGCGAAGGTATTACAAAAAATGGTGAAAGCACACACAACTTCATGCCCCGCTACCCCCCCCCAAGACTGAGGTCTGGATACGCCCCTGGTCAAAGTCTTATATTCTGACGCTTGATTTTTTTTAAATGAAAACTTTAATCAGTGATTTTACATAAATCCGTGGTGGGAAGTTTTCAAATGACCACCCTGTATACTTGAAGCTAACATTACTGACGTTTGTGCTTCATCAAAGTATATACATACTGCTCAAAGATAAACATAAGAAATAATCGAAACAACCAGGATCTGGCCAGTGGGGGGAGGGGGCTAGCCCCTCCCCCGAAATTTTCCCCCACCTACATGCTGAGTTTAATTATACCTGGTTATTTGAGCTAGTGTTAGAAATGTTTATCGTTGACCATTCAATAACTTCAATGGCTACCTTGCTACGTTCAAAACTATTAATTTGTCTATTTGACAGCAAAAAGGATACTTCCATTCCACAATGTCGATGCACAACTTCCTAAGGGGGTTTTTGAGATAGAGACAGAAGAGCGCCCTCTGCGGCCTATCAGGGGGCGGTTTTCCGGATCTTCGGGCGGGTCTTTTGGGTGGCTGCTGCTTCTGCTGTCCCGATTGGCCAGGCTGACCTGGTGGGGCGGAGCCTAAGGTACCGATGGTGCCACCGGGCGCGGCAGCCGCGGGCGGAGCTGGAGATGGCGACGGTGCCGCCCCCACGGCTGGGCCCGCCCCCACGGTGCTCATCGCGGAGGGGGTAACTGTGTACCCACTAACTGGACCGCCGACTTCCCATGCGCCGCGTACCCCCTGTACCGACCACAACCGGCTGGTATCGTAATCAGCGCCTCCCAACTCATACTGGACACCTGCAACAAATTAAAAGCCTGTTACAATCATATACATTTGTCTCGACTGAATTAAATGTTGTAATTTTGCATTTATGATATTTTTATTTGAGACAAACTACTTTTGTATTACTTCGTTGCAAAACTGTTCTTAAAGAACCGAAATATTGTCTTATTTCTACGATACTCTGAAACATCATAAATATTAATTTATTAAAAAATAATTTCTTATTTTTAAAATATTGTACATATGTATATGTTACAGACCCTTTATGAAAAACTGACTATTACATAAAAGGACTAATCCGTATGCAGGGTGTCCCAAGACGATTAAGACAAGCAATATATCGGCACTGGGCAGTAGTAGCGAATTTTGGGGGTGTAAATTAGAGCAAATATAGTATCTTTTCTTATTATTGCGTCACCCAATGAGGTATTTGTTTTTGGCCACGTGACGTCCGATTCAAAATTTTAATGGGACACCCTATATATTTGTGACTTTTTGTGTTCCCCCCGATAAAGCGATTCCAACAATCTCACTTGGGGTCTAAAGTGATTAATTCCAGAATTACAGGACTGTACCACTTCCATTATGAAACACTACCAAAATAATTTAACTGTAGGGGTACATGTTATAATCAATGGTAGCGGTACCATCCTTTAAGTACCTGTAGCTCTTGAATTAATCATTTTAGACCCCAAGTGTGCTAGTTTGTTGAAATTGTTTTATCGGGAGCAACACAAAAAGTCGCAAATACACCCATTAAAAAATTTGAATCGGACGTCACGTGACCAAAAACAAATACCTCATTGTATGACGCAATAATTAGAAAAGATACTATATTTGCTCTAATTTACACCCCCAAATTATAATCCGCTACTACTGCCCAGTTCCGATATATTGCTCGTCTTAATCGTCGTAGGACACCCTGTATATAAGGACTGAAGATATTAGTGCATATGTGTATCTCGATATCCAAACACGTATTTCCTTAACTAATCAATTGTATGTTTAAATCAATATACGAAAATGCGTACGTATACGCAAAATACAGATTAGAACAACCAAAACGTTTTCTTTATTTGTTTTGTACAAGTTAAGCTATTATGAGCTATATCATCATCATAGTCACAATGTCTTAACAGACATGTTGTGAACTCGTAAAATGCATTAAGTCGGAGCTAGAGTATTGCCGACACGAATACCATCAACAGTTTTGAGAACTGTAGCTCGCCATCGTTCGCGATTTACTGTCAGTTCAGTGCCGCTCTTGATACTCATATCTAGCAACTGTTTCGTCGTATCCACCCAGCGTGTAGGGGGACGGCCACGGCGCCACCCACTCGGGGCATGACCCTGAACTACAAGTGTCTCCATATTATCGCTTCTGTGTACATATCTGAAGAATGTAAGCATTCTCGTTGACGCAATGGATGATAATCCCTTTGGATTACCGAGCTCATCCAGTATGGAAACGTTAGTTCGATGGGCGGTATAAAGAACTCTCAGCATTCTCCTCCATGTCCGCATTTCAAAAGAATCTATGCGAGCTCGATCTGCCTTAGTTTCCGAGGCATACAAAAATATGGAGAACACAAGAGACTGAACCGGCGACATTTTTGTAGCTTTAGTGATGTTATGGTCACGCCATATTTTAGTAAGCTTTGTCATGGCCACACGTGCCTGTTGAATGCGCCGTCGAATCTCATTTTCACGGCCCCTAATAACTTCAAAATATTTGTTATTGAGGAGAATATGTAGCAGGTTCTGACGTTCACTTGACGCAATTTCTTGAGAGTGATGTTTGTTATACAGAAGGTAATGGATTAAGCTAAACAATAGTAGTATTTCTTCCTGAATGATTTCTCAACTAACTTGATGCCGCGAGGCATTAAACGGTCAAAACACTCCGACCTACTCACTTCAGTATATAAATTTGACCTTCATCAAAGTTTGACAGGGCTTAATTACCATGCTCCGTTCTTTTTTCGGTGTGATTATTCATGAAAAATCATTTATTGAACTACCCTGAGGCAATGGCGCCGCCAGAAAATTGTACAGGGACAGACTTACTTAAATTGAGTGCTCAAATAAGGGGGGGGGGGAAGAATTTGGTTTTCGCTTATACAAGTTTCTTATCTTCGCTGCTCCAGGGGGGGCCACGGCCCCCCTTGCACCCCTCTGCTGGCACACGTGCCCTGAGGTCCCTTGTAAGACGAAACGCGACTCCGATTCGATAGAAGCTTCTTGTACGAGAATTAATAAAACATGGAGTCAAGCTGATTGACTAAGTACTTCTCACATAGTATGGTAATACCATTTTATTATTTTTCCATAGCATGGAGCATGAGATCTCCTTGCAACGAACTATCCTCCTCTTGCCCGTAAAAAAAACATCCAACACAAAATCTCTAATAAATAGTTTCTTCCACCTCTCCGTAGGAACTAGGTTTTCATTCTGCAATCTTCAACTGATGTCCTAATTAATTGGCCGATATTTAGATTTCAAAAACGGATTATATTACCAGTATCAATCTTTAAAGGGCAATGAAAAGTGTTCTATAGTACCCAAAAACAGAGTTCGAACGGCTCTTTATTTTAATTTTTTTTTTCGCCGCCACTAACACGATTTTCAAAAACCATAAACTTTATCGATCTCTACCACGGCCCACGGTATGGTTTAGAAATTTTATTGCAATCAGTTTAGTGATTACCTGCACACACTACAGAATTATATACAACAATATCGTTTCAGAAATTATTCCTTGTTTACGCTAAAGCAGCATTCTGATAAAGCTGAAATGTATACTTGAGATTAAATCTACCCGCAAATGAAATCCGAACACTCAGCAAAAGAGGTTGAGGTTGACGAAATGCGGTAGGACTAAATATAATGATGAACGGACTCGTTTGCCACAATTAGTTGATAAAGAAATACAACAGATCAATAATTGGTGGGCCCTCCATGTTGACGAATGCACTCCTCTAGCCTATGCGGCATACCCTGGTTGTTGATAAACTCTAGAGGTACGACCTCCCAAGCTGCCCTCACAGCATGTTCTAGTTCGTCCAGCATGGTCGGAGAATTGGGTAAGTCGCCTGTGTACCGACCCATCCAGTCCCATACTTTCTCAGTTGGCGATAAATCGGGTGATCGTGGAGGTAAGGGGAGTATCCTAAGCTCAGCTTCCTGTAGGGACCTCATCGATACCCTTGCAATATGAGGACGTGCAGTATCTTGCTGGAAGAAACGCCCTTCGAGGTCTCGGACATATGGAACGGCAATTGATTCTAACACCTCATTCACATAACGTTGCGCAGTCATTGTGCCACGAATCACACGTAAAGGTGACTTGCTGTTGAATGCAATGGCACCCCAAACCATCAAACCAATAGGACGGTGTACATGGCATGGCGCTCAACAGAAAACTAGAGATCACGTCGTTCACCCTGTCGTCGTCTTACGCGTTGGCGTCCGTCATGTGCCCCCAGATAAAACCTGGACTCTTTGGAGAAGGCCGTCTGATGCCACTCAGCATGCCATTGTCGGTATTCTTGGCACCAATCTAACCGTTGGCGATGATAATTGCAGTGAATACTGCGTCAGTAACAATCCGTGATCGCGTTGGACTCGTTAGATCGGGTACTTCTGGACCACCCTCGTATATGTCGAATGATCTACCGAATTTCTAAACTAAGATACGTGCGAAAGTGTGATTAGCCTAGTGTGAAAAGATTGATTGAGGCTTTCGAGTAGAGATGAAGGTCAGTGAGGCTACTAAGTGAATCCATTTTCGATGAAGGTGTTTATTTCTTATGTCCCTCCTTAGATATTTATAGAGCTTTGGGGTGATGTATATATACAGGGTGAGGTTTTAGTACCGGCTCGGTCGATAAGTTCACTACTGTAGAACATAGCGAAAAAAGTTGTATATAAAAGTTGTAGCCACGGATATGCTCCTCGCTCAGAAAATATTTAGATTGGTACAGGGTGATCCTTAACTACGTGGTGATGCAAACATGCATTTTTTTAAACTATGCACCCTATATATTATTCCATATTCAAATTCCAATAAGGATTTCCGTTTTTCCAATATAGGGTATTGTTACATTATACAGGGTATTTCTAAAGTTATGACCATTTCTATATCCAAATCGCTGTCAAATGAACGTACTATCAAAAAGTGATGAATCAAAAATCATTTTTTTACACGGGTGAATAAAAAATACCATCTAGTTTTAAAATCGGCTATAAAAAAGAGCCCGCTACGCATATTCCTATACAGGTAGACTATGAAATATTAAACGACACAGTCCAAATAAAAAGATTCTCCAATCTTTCAAACGCATTAGTTTTAGAGTGCCTCCGTTCTGGATATTGCTGTTCATAGTTGATATATTCTAGAGGCAAGTAGGCAATTTCTCAAAGATTTTCCTAAATACCCCATAATGGAAAAATTAACTTTTAAAGCTTTTTTTTCACATAGTACGAAATTATTGAGCAGGTTATGAAAACTGTCAATTTTTCAAAGCCTACCTGATAAATCTGCTTGATAATTATGCATCACGCCAACAAAATTGTTTTCTCAGCATACTTGACTTTATTATCTCGATGATTCAGGGTTTTGACCTCATCAAATACTATCATGACCTTATAATTTAGTTATTCGTTAAATAAAAAACAAATTCAATAGCACTTTCTCAAAATAAATAAATTTCAGTACTATACAAATAAAAGTTATATTTTAAAGTTACCGAAAAATCGAAATATCTCGGAAACTGATGGACGTAGGTACAACAACTGTTACAGATATGAAAGAGCATATTAAAAGCAATTCTTTGGTATAATAAAATATAATTTTTAAAAAAATAGAAAATCTGGATTTTGCATTCTACATCACCCTGTATACGCATAAGCGTTGCTGGCTTATTTTATAGCCGAGTTTAAAACTAGAGGATATTTTCAATCTTTCCACGTAAAAAAATAATTTTTGATTTATTACTTTTTTATATACAGGAAGTTCGTTTGACAGCGATTTGGATATAAAAATGGTCATAACTTTTGAAACACCCTGTATAATGTAACAAAATGCTACATTGGAAGAACGAAAATCATTAGTAGAATTTGAGTATGGCATAATATATAGAGTGTCTCATTTAAAAAATGCATTTTTGCATCACCACGTAGTTACGGATCACCGTGCATAAATATAAATATTTTCTGAGCAAGGAGCATATCCGTGGCTACAACTTTTATGTACAACTTTTTTCGCTATCTTCTACACTAGTGGTTTATCGACCGCGCCGGTACTAAAAAGTCACCCTGTATATAGGGCAGGTCAGATTTGCGTGGATCTGGGACCTCTATATTGTCAAAATACTGTATTTGTTCCTTTCGTTAAATACAGGTTTCACTACTTTCTGTCTGTTTCATCAGGGTAATGAACTCTTTCCACTATTTTAAATCTTAACAAATGATTTTTTATGATTCTTCAGTATTGAAAACCGCATGTTAATAGATATTGTGAAATCAAAATTTTTTATTTTTTTGTATTGGTATGCAACTGTTCAATAGTCCAAAGTACTTGTGTTCAAATCTTTTAAATCTCAATTCGAGTATTAGACTAAATTATAAAAGTTTATACTAACCATTTTTGCAGTTTATATTTTTACTTATACAGGGTGTCCCACGACGATTAAGACAAGCAATATATCGGAACTGGGCAGTAGTAGGGAATTATAAATTTGGGGGTGTAAATAAGAGCAAATATAGTATCTTTTCTTATTATTGCGTCACCCAATGAGATATTTGTTTTTGGCCACGTGACGTTCGATTCAAATTTTTTAATGGGACACCCTATATGTTTGTGACTTTTTGTGTTCCTCCCGATAAAACAATTCCAACAAACTGCACACTTGGGGTCTAAAGTGATTAGCTCAAGAGCTACAGGTACTTAAAGGATGATACCACTACAATTGATTATAACATGTACCCCTGCAGTTAAATTACTTTGGTAGTGTTTGATAATAGTAGTGGTACAGTCCTATAAATACCTGTAGCTCTTGAATTAATCACTTCAGACTTCAAGTGTGCTAGTTTGTTGGAATTGTTTTGTCGGAAAGAACACAAAAAATCACAAACATACAGGGTGTCCCATTAAAATTTTTGAATCGGACGTCACGTAACCAAAGACAGATACCTCATTGTGTGACGCAATAATAAGAGAAGATACTATATTTGCTCTAATTTACATTTCCAAAATTATAATTCCCTACTACTGCCCAGTTCCGATATATTCCTTGTCTTAATCGTCGTGGGACACCCTGAAGGAGGCGAAACGTCTCTTTCAGTAAAAACCTCTTGCGGTACTTTATCGCAAAATCCGAAGAACCTCTTTTACTAATTCTTTTGAAACATCTTATGTCCCTACAAATATCAGACACAGTGTTGATTTGTATTCAACATTGATAACGGTCCAGTAAGCATCATCTTCAGGTGTTCTATCAGAATGAAGGTTCATAAATGGCGAAGTTGGGAGTGTTACTTGCAAAAAGTTGCTTCGTTTAAAAACAGGATTTATGTCAGTGTGCTTTCCACTCAACTCAAGCACAGTAATTTAATGCTGCTAATCCCACGGAAATTTCCTGAAACTTTCAGAAAAATTCGTTGAATTTCAGAAGATTATGGAGCAAGTTCGTTAAAAGTTTCTCTTTGACCGTTTTTCACATCCTGTTTAGAGGCAGCACGCAGACCACAGCAGCCTGAATTGTGAACTACATACATTTTAATAGGATTTTTGCAATTTCTCTGTTTTCACGTTCCACTTTTCGGTATTATCACAAAACAGTCAGCGTATCTGCATACCCCTTGGGCTTATTTGTCAATTTATATGAATTAGATTTGTCGTAGCTGTTATTGCGCATTGGTTAAAACATCCTGTCGCGTAGATTAACTCTGCACCTATCTACAGGTGTCTTACGCAAACAACTCTGGACACCATTACAAATTTTTGCTGATTTATATATTTATAGGAACAGCATCAAGAAATAGAGGTGCATTTCACAAGCCTTTCACATAGGCAATGTGATCACAGCTTCAGATCAAAATCCAGAATCGCCAGTAAACGCGCGCCCAGCTAGAGTATATCAAATGGGGATCAGAGGCAAAGGGAAATTATCATCCTAACATTTACATCACAATTATTGAGACGAGCTTTAATCAAACTTCGATAAGATTTCAATTGAACCATCACTGTACACCGACATTAAAATTTGTTATCTTCAAGTACGAATCATAACTTGCCTCTTTGGTCACTTCATAAATTCTTCTAAAAGACCAGTACTAACCTGACGAATTTTCCTTAGGTATGAAATTCACGTTTTTTAATGACAATGCCTTACTTCTGTCAAATGTCGTAAACAAATTACAACTATAAGTCCAAAATTCATTTGGATTTAGTAAGTCATTCTGAAAAAATTCCAGATCTCTTTACTGAAGTAATCTATTTAAGCAGCTTTAATTTCTGAAATACATTTATACGTGATATTACAAAACTCATATCGTTAATAAGTACTCTGATGAAGAAAAATAAAATAATCCACTCAAATGGAAATAGGATGAGGACCCCAACTTTTTGTGACTAACCAGAATGCGAGGATTTGAGGCACTCGACACTATTTTTCTTGATCCTATAACATTGATCTTTTTCCATGTGATACAAGCCTGCTCCAGCTCATAATGTCGCTCGCGACAAATTTCACATAGTGAATCTGATCACAGCTTTAGATCAAAAACCACAATCGCCAGTAAACGCGCGCCAAGCTAGAGTAGATATATCAAATGGGCATCAGAGACATTGAAGGTAGCAAAGGGAAATTATCATCCAAACATTTATATCACAATCATTGAGACGCGCTTTATCAAATTTCAATAACATTTTAATTTAACCGTCACTGTACATCGACATTAAAATTTGTTATCTTCAAGTACAAATCATAACTTCCCTCTTTGGTCACTTCATAAATTCTTCTAAAAGGTCAGTACTAACCTGACGTACCTCTCCCACATACACATTTTTTTAATGACAACGCCTTACTTTTGTGAAATGTCGTATACGAATCTAAACTACAAATAATAGTCATTTGGATCAAGTAAGTGATTCTCAAAAAAATCGGTTTCCAGATCTCTCCATTGAAGAAATCTCAAAAGTAGATTTAGTTTCCTAAATATATTCATAAGTGATATAACAAATCGCATATCGTTATTATTAAGTACTTTCATGGCGAAAAATAAAAAAATCCATCCAAATGGCAATGGGATGGGGACCCCAACATTCTTTTGACTAACTGGAATGTGAGAATTTAAGGGACTGACACTATTTTTCCTAATCCTATAACTATAAGCTATTTTTCCATGTTCTATGAACCTTTTCCATCGCACAATCTCGCTCGCGTCAAATTTTACATAGTCAATTTGGCCACAGCCTTAGATCAAAGCACAAAAACGACAGTAGACGCGCGCGAAGCTAGAGTATATAAAATGGGAATCAGAAGCATTGAAATTTGAATTTATCCGTCACTGTATACCGACAAAAACATTCTGAATATGTTGTCTTTACGTGCCAAACATGATTTTCCTGTTTGGTTACTTCTTAAATTTTCGTAAAAGGTCAGTACTAACCTAATGTACTATTCCCACGTACTTAATTCACATTTTTTTTATTGGCAATGCCTCACTTCACTGAGGAAACCATTTTAGGTAGCTTTAGTTTCCAAAATTTATCTATAAGCGATATTATACAACGCATATCATTAGTGTCAAGTACTTTCCTGAAGAAAAATAAAAGAATCCAATCAAATGGCAATAGGATGAGGACCACAACATTTTTGTGACTAACTAGGATATGAGGATTTGAGGCACTGACAGTATTTTTCTTGACCTTATAATATACATTTCTTTTTTCCATGGCTACGAACCTGTTCCAGCGCATAATGTCGCTCGCGTCAATTTTCACATAGTGAATGTGATCACAGCTTTAGATCAAACCACAAAAACGTCAGTACACGCGCACGAAGCTAGAGTATTTAAAATGGGAATCAGAAGCGTTGATTGTATCAAAGGAAAATTATCATCCAAACATTCACATTACAGTTATTGAGACGAACTTTATCAAACTTAAATAAGATTAGAATTGATCCATCACAATCACATCACGAGACGAACTTTATCAACCTCGAGTAAGATTTGAATTGATCCGTCACTGTATACCGACAAAAAAATTTGGAATGTGTTGTCTTTACGTGCGAATCATGATTTTCCTGTTTGGTTACTTCTTAAATTTTTGTAAAAGGTCAGTACTAACCTAAACTACTTTTCCCACGTACTTAATTCACACTTTTTTTATTGGCAATGCCTTACTTCACTGAGGCAACCATTTTAGGTAGCTTTAATTTCCAAAATATATTTATAAGCGATATTATAAACCGCATATCATTAGTGTTAAGTACTTTCATAAAGAAAAATAAAAGAATCCACCCTAATGGCAATAGGATGAGGACCACAACATTTTTGTGACTAACTAGGATATGAGGACTTTAGACACTGACAGTATTTCCCTTAATCCTATAACATAAATCTCTTTTCTCCATGGCTACGAACCTGTTCCAGCGCATAATGTCGCTCGCGTCAACTTTCACATAGTGGATGTGATCACAGCTTTAGATCAAAACACAAAAACGTCAGTACACGCGCGCGAAGCTAGAGTATTTAAAATGGGAATCAGAAACATTGACTGTATCAAAGGAAAATTATCATCCAAATATTCACATTACATTTATTGAGACGAGCTTTATCAAGCTTAAATAAGATTAGAATTGATCCGTCACAATCATATCACAAATTGAGACGAACTTTATCAACCTCGAGTAAGATTTGAATTGATCCGTCACTGTATACCGACAAAAAAATTTGGAATGTGTTGTCTTTACGTGCGAATCATAATTTCCCTGTTTGGTTACCTTTTTAATTTTTGTAAAACGTCAGTACTAACCTAATGTACTTTTCCCACGTACTTTATTCACATTTTTTATAGGCAATGCCTTACTTCACTGAGGAAACCATTTTAGGAAGCTTTAATTTCCAAAATGTATTTATAGGCGATATTATAAAGCACGTATCATTAGTGTTAAGTACTTTCATAAATAAAAATAAAAGAATCCACCCAAATGGCAATAAGATAAGGACCACAATATTTTTGTGGCTAACTAGGATATGAGGATTTAAGGCACTGACAGTATTTCCCTTAATCCTATAACATAAATTTCTTTTTTCCATGGCTACGAACCTGTTCCAGCGCATAATGTCGCTCGCATCAACTTTCACATAGTGAATGTGATCACAGCTTTAGATGAAAACACAAAAACGTCAGTACACGTGCGCGAAGCTAGAGTATATAAAATGGGAATCAGAAGCATTGAACGTATCAAAAAAAAGTTATCATCCAAATATTCACATTACAGTTATTGAGACGAGCTTTATCAAACTTAAATAAGATTACAATTGATCCGTCACAATCACATCACAATTTGAGATGAACTTTATCAACCTCGAGTAAGATTTGAATCGATCCGTCTTTGTATGCCGACAAAAAAATTTGGAATGTGTTGTCTTTACGTACGAATCATAATTTCCCTGTTTGATTACTTCTTAAATTTTTGTAAAACGTCAGTACTAAGCTAATGCACTTTTCGCACGTACTTAATTCACATTTTTTTGTTGGCAATGCCTCACTTCACTGAGGAAACCATTTTAGGTAGCTTTATTTTCCAAGATATATTTATAAGCGATATTATACAACGCATATCATTAGTTTTAAGTACTTTCATGAAGAAAAATAGAAGAATCCACCCAAATGGCAATAGGATGAGGACCACAACATTTTTGTGACTAACTAGGATATGAGGATTTAAGGCACTGACAGTATTTTTCTTGACTCTTTTTTCCATGGCTACGAACCTGTTCTAGCGCATAATGTCGCTCGCGTCAACTTTCACATAGTGAATGTGATCACAGCTCTAGATCAAAACACAAAAACTTCAGTACACGCGCGCGAAGCTAGAGTATATAAAATGGAAATCAGAAGCATTTGATTGTATCAAAGGAAAATTATCATTCAAATATTCGCATAACACTTATTGAGACGAGCTTTATCAAACTAAAATAAGACTAGAACTGATCCGTCACAATCACATCACAAATTGAGACGAACTTTATCAACCTGGAGTAAGATTTGAATTGATCCGTCACTGTATACCGACAAAAAATTTGGAATGTGTTGTTTTTACGTGCGAATCATGATTTTCATGTTTGGTTACTTCTTAAATTTTTGTAAAAGGTCAGTACTAACCTAATGTACTGTTCCCACGTACTTAATTCACATTTTTTTTATTGGCAATCCCTCACTTCACTAAGGAAACCATTTTAGGTAGCTTTAATTTCCAAAATATATTTATAAGCGATACTATAAAGCGCATATCATTAGTGTTAAGTACTTTCAAAAATGAAAATAAAAGAATGCACCCAAATGACAATAGGATGAGGACCACAACATTCTTGTGACTAACTAGGATATGAGGATTTAAGGCACTGACGGTATTTTTCTTGACACTATAACATAAATCTCTTTCTTTCCATGGCTACGAACCTGTTCCAGCGCATAATGTCGCTCGCGTCAACCTTCACATAGTGAATGTGATCACAGCTTTAGATGAAAACACAAAAACGTCAGTACGCGCGCGCGAAGCTAGGGTATATAAAATGGGAATCAGAAGCATTGATTGTATCGAAGGAAAATTATCATCCAAATATTCACATTACGGTTATTGAGGCGAGCTCTATCAAACTTAAATAAGATTGGAATTGATCCGTCACAACCACATCACAAATTGAGACGAACTTTATCAACCTCGAGTAGGGTTTGGATTGATCCGTCACTGTATACCGACAAAAAAATTTGGAATGTGTTGTCTTTACGTGTGAATCATAATTTCCTTGTTTGATTACTTTTTAAATTTTTGTAAAACGTCAGTACTAACCTAATGTACTTTTCCCACGTACTTAATTCACATTTTTTTATTGGCAATGCCTTACTTTACTGAGGAAACCATTTTAGGTAGCTTTAATTTCCAAAATATGTTTATAAGCGATATTATACAACGCATATCATTAGTGTTAAGTGCTTTCATAAAGAAAAATAAAAGAATCCACCCAAATGGCAATAGGATGAGGACCACAACATTTTTGTGACTAACTAGGATATGAGGATTTGGGGCACTGACAGTATTTTTCTTGACTCTATAACATAAATCTATTTTTTCCATGGCTACGAACCTGTTCCAGCGCATAATGTCGCTCGCGTCAACTTTCACATAGTGAATGTGATCACAGCTTTAGATCAAAACACAAAAACGTCAGTACACGCGCGCGAAGCTAGAGTACATAAAGTGGGAATCAGAAGCATTGATTGTATCAAAGGAAAATTATCAAACTTAAGTAAGATTAGAATTGATCCGTCACAATCACATCACAAATTGAGACGAACTTTATCAACCTCGAGTAGGAGTTGAATTCATCCGTCACTGTATACCGACAAAAAAATTTGGAATGTGTTGTCTTTACGTGCGAATGATAATTTTCCTGTTTGCTTACTTTTTAAATTTTTGTAAAACGTCATTACTAACCTAATGTACTTTCCCACGTACTTAATTCACATTTTTTTTTATTGGCAATGCCTCACTTCACTGAGGAAACATTTTAGGTAGCTTTAACTTCCAAAATATATTTATAAGCGATATTGTGAAGCGCATATCATTAGTACTTTCATGAAGAAAATAGAAGAATCCACTCAAATTGCAATAAGATGAGGACCACAACATTTTTGAAACTAGGATATGAGGATTTAAGGCACTGAGAGTATTTCCCTTAATCCTATAACATAAATCTCTTTTTTCCATGGCTACGAACCTGTTCCAGCGCATAATGTCGCTCGCGTCAACTTTCACATAGTGAATGTGATCACAGCTTTAGATGAAAACACAAAAACGTCAGTACACGCGCGCGAAGCTAGAGTATATCGTCCGGGCTTTCCGGTTGCCGGATGCAGTCCCGGAGTTTCGGCGAGCAGCTACAGCGGAATGTGGTGTCGATGGACTTGGGCACTGGACGTGCACAGAAATGGAGAAATGCGTCACGCATGCGCGACAAACGCCGTCACTCCCCCTCCCGATGCCTCCAATCGCCATATGAAATAACTGTGCTGAAGTTTCGAGTTCTGCGAATGAAACTGATATCACAGTGATGCGACATGAACGTCTGCACAGCCAATTTGCGTTTGTTTCGCTCCACTGGCCCTTACAAAGGGTTCCAGGAAAGTTTTGCAGTACAGTTTCATCTATTTTATATTTCCTAGTAATTTCCTTCATATAAAATACACCTTTCCCACCTCAATGACCAGTCTTTAAACCAATTCTGCGAACTGTCAACCTGTAGAGAATCCTTACACTGGAAAATTTTAGTTCGTAATTGTTTTGCTTTAATCTGAGGCAACACGCGTGATAACATAGGCCAGTGTATGTGTTCTAGTTTCAAGTTATCATATTGCGAAAGCTGACGTCAATAATGGACTGGTATCATGATTTTTGTTTATTATTGTTTTTGATATACAAGTAGCATGTCAGGAAAGGCTTGCCATTTTCCCCCGATTTTTTACTTCCCACACCGATAGATGAGGGGAGTATTGTGATCGCGAAGATTTTCGATTTCGAGATAATACGCTTTTTGGGCATGTTATGATGTCAAATAACGAAAATCCACGTCACTCATTTCCATCGGTCTGTCCGTCTGTCTGTCTGTCTGTCGGTCTGTCTGTTGGCGTTTTTCTAACGTCGTAATCTCAGTAACCCCTGCATAGATTGTGACGAAATTTGGACAGCGATATGTTGTGGTGTCGTAGTAGGTAATGTTCTGATAATTTTTGAAATCGTTTTACGGGGGGTGGAGTAATTAACAAAAAACGAAAAATTTTAAATATTCCTCAAACTTCGTTTTCAGGCGCTTTAGGGATTCCTGATCATTTTCTACTTTTTTTGGGTGACGGTGAATTTGGGGTGGTTGGAGGGTGGGGGGTTGTAAAACGGAAAAAATTATTGTATTCGTAATGGGCTGTCTAATTATCTGTGAGTGAAAGACTTAGCGCCATAATACACTTTTTTAGGTCCTTCCGAACATTGCCTTGCTTATAATAGAAACCCAGGGACTTAGAATTTGTGATGTACACATACAAGTGTTATTTTAGATCGTTCTATATTGCATAACGGAACTATTATCGAATTGATTAATGAAATTTTGACACAATATTCCTGCCGCAGCGAGGATGTAGAACGCGCATGTTTTGGAAAAATCGTGTCAGTGGCGGTGCAGCAATGATAAAAAAACTAAAGATATAAAAATATCTCAAACTTAGTTTTTAGGCAGTTTAGGGGTTCCTGATCATTTATTCCTTTTTTTGGGTGGTGGTGAAGTTGGGGTGGTTAGGGGTGGGGTGTTGTAAAACTCAAAAATTTATTCCACTCATAATAGGCTGCCCATTGACCTGTGAAAGAACGACCTAGCGGCATAATAGACGTTTGTTAGGTCCATCCGAATATTGCCTTGGCTATTACAGAAATCAATTGACTTAGAATTGTCTGATGTATACATAAGAGTATTGCTTTAGATCGTTCTGAATTTAGTAACATGGAAATTATCGAATTGATTCTAATGAAATTTAGACACAGTATTATCACCGCGGCAAAGATGAAAAGTGCGTATGGTTTTCAAAAATCGTGTCAGTGGCGGCGCAACAATAATAAAAAAATTAAAAATAGAAAAATAGCTCAAACTTCGTTTTTAAGCAATTTGGGGGTTCCTGATTGTTTCGTTTCGTCCAGTTGAAGCTGGATTGTGTCGTTTTAGTTCCTTAGATTTAGGAAACTATTTACTAGTTTTTATGTTGGATGTTTTTTTGACGGCAGGCGGGCGATGATTGGGTTGCAACTGTTATGTGTGGGAAGTATTGAATCAATCAACTTGACTCCATTTTATTGAGTCTGGGATAGCGAGAAGATGAAGAAAATATTAGAAACTTTCTAGTCGCGTGACGTCACACAACTTTCTAGTCGTGTGACGTCACTGGACTAAAATGAAATTAGCCAGTCAGAAGACGTAGAGGTGTGCTACGCAATGTTCTGTCATTTCCACAAAACATCATTCTATACTGTCAGCGTATTGTCAACAGTCCGCCTTTTTTGCCTAACCTAAACCTAACACCATCTTTATTATAATGTTTTGTGTTTCTGGCGTCAGCTGTACTCGTTTTTAATTTCTATCAGTTTTCTATTATCATTCGGCCCCCACCCCCGAACCACCCCAATTTCACCCCCAACCAAAAATTTTTTTAAAATGATCAGGAACCCCTAAGACGTCTAAAACGGAGTTTTTTATATTTTTAGTTTTTTTATTATTACCCCGCCGCCACTGAAATGATTTCTAAAAACGTGCTTTCCATACTCGTAAATCTGGGTCAAAATGTCATTAAAGTTAATTCAGAAGTTTCCACGTAACACAATACAAAACGATCCAAAGTAATATTCGTATGTATTTTGTATGCATCACAAAGTTCAAGTCCCTTGGTTTCTGTAATCGGCAAGGCAATGTTCGGATGGACTTAAAAAAGTGTATTATGCCGCTAGGTCTTTCTCTCTCAGGTCAGTAGACAGCCCATTATGAGTACAACAAATTTTTCAGATTTACAACCCCCCACCCCCCAACCACCCCAATTTCACCCTCACCCAAAAAAAAAAGTAGAAAATGATCAGGAGCCCCTAAAACACCTAAAAACGAAGTTTGAGGCATATTTGAAATTTTTCGTTTTTACGCTAATTACTCCGCCGCACATGCACCGATTTTCAAAATTGTAGCAGCATTACCTACTACGACCCTACACCATATCACTACCCAAATTTCATCAAAATCTATGCAGCGGTTACTGAGATTAGGAGGCTAGAAAAACGCCAACAGACAGATTATTATTTAGCGTATGGCTACAAGGAAAGACAAGAGAGAACACTGTTGCATAAAATCCAAAAAAAAGGACACACGCCCATGGTGTAAATATCAGACAAAAAAACGAAAAATACAAAAGACAATACATAAAAAACACTAACAAATATTATATATATTCAAACATTGATGTCTAAGTTGTTAATCCAGGTAAAAGCTTCTGGCGCTGCTAGGAAAATATCCTGCCACGGGCCCGAATATGCACGTAGGGAACATTCGGATGCAATATGTTCCATCGTTTGACGTGCGTGTCCGCAATCACACAGTGATGAAGGGATTTTCCCCCATTTACTAAGAGTGTCGGCGCATCTTCCGACTCCCGTACGAAACCGATTGAGAGATACCCAAGTCTTACGTTCTAGATGGAAACCAGGGATAGGTTGGCTATACTGAAGGGAGTTATGTGCCTGCATGGTTGCATTCAATTTTTCTTTCCATTCCTGATCCGGGTCAAATCCACTGGACACAAGCCTTCGAGCTGTTACAAGAGGGGATTTTCTTGACTTCAATCTTGACTTTTCTGCATCCGGGATGTCTTGATGGATTGGGAGAGCCGTGTTGGAATCAATTTTATGACACTCCCTCAGAAGAGCACTTTTTCGGTGGAGATCTGGAGGAGTTATTCCACTGAGGATTGGGAGCCAGTGAAGCGGAGTGCATTTTAAACAGCCAGTTATCGTTCGCATAGCATCGTGCAGCTGTGTGTCTACGTAACGTACATAGGGACTGTTGATCCACACAGGACAGCAGTACTCTGCTGCCGAGTATACTAGCTCAAGGGTTGAACTACGAAGGGTCGAGGCTGACGATCCCCACGACGTCCCGCAGAGTTTGTGGATTATGTTATTTCTTGTTTTAAGTTTGGCGGAAACGTTTTCAAGATGTTTCTTATAGGACAGCGTACGATCTAACGTTACCCCCAGGTATTTTGGATTGCTATTATGCGGGAGGACGTCGCCTTGGAAAATGACACTCAGTTTTCTGTGGGCTTCTTTGTTGCTCAGATGAAAACAACACACCTCAGTTTTGCTAAGGCTCGGGCATAGTCTCCACTTCCTGAAGTATTCTGCCATAATTTGTAAGTCTACCGTAAGTACTGCTTCTGTGTGTTCTATTAGGTTACTTCTAGCTGCAAGTGCTATATCATCGGCATAGCAAAATTTCTTGGAGGACGTCTGCGGAAGGTCCGATATATATAAATTGAAAAGAAGTGGAGCCAATACCGAACCCTGTGGAAGGCCATTATGCAGTTTTCTTTCCTTGCTAGAGTTATCACCCATTGTAACCTGAAAACGTCTGTCACAGAGCATCTGGTTTATTAAGTGTCCAAGTTTCGCGCAAGGGATTACTTGCAGAAGCTTGTATACTAAGCCAACAGACAGAGAGACAGACCGACAGACCGACAGACCAACAGACCGACAGACCGACAGACCGACAGACCGACAGACCGACAGACCGACAGACCGACAGACCGACAGACCGACAGACCGACAGACCGACAGACCGACAGACCGACAGACCGACAGACCGACAGACCGACAGACCGACAGACCGACAGACCGACAGACCGACAGACCGACAGACCGACAGACCGACAGACCGACAGACCGACAGACCGACAGACCGACAGACCGACAGACCGACAGACCGACAGACCGACAGACCGACAGACCGACAGACCGACAGACCGACAGACCGACAGACCGACAGACCGACAGACCGACAGACCGACAGACCGACAGACCGACAGACCGACAGACCGGCAGACCGACAGACCGACAGACCGACAGACCGACAGACCGACAGACCGACAGACCGACAGACCGACAGACCGACAGACCGACAGACCGACAGACCGACAGACCGACAGACCGACAGACCGACAGACCGACAGACCGACAGACCGACAGACCGACAGACCGACAGACCGACAGACCGACAGACCGACAGACCGACAGACCGACAGGACGACAGACCGACAGACCGACAGACTGACAGACAGACCGACGGAAATGAGTGACGTGGATTTTCGTTATGTAGGCATCATAAAACTCCCAAAAAGTATATTATCTCAAAATCGAAAATTTTCGCGATCACTATACTCCCCTCACCTATCGGTGTGGGAAGTAAAATGAGTATGGTGGAAGGTAGTTTCCAAAAAGCGGATTCGGGTAATCTGCCCAAAGGGGATGTAGCTATGATGAACGACTTTTACGTGAACAATATGCAGCACTTGAGCACCGAACATTAACAACGAAGCGATCGATAAACACAAGAGTTGCAGAACATAAGGCTAGCTGTCGACTAGGTTATACGGGCAAATCAGCGGTAGCCGAACATGCGATTAAGGAAGGAGGCCATAAGATCAAATTTGAAGAAACTCAGGTTCTTGCCGCAACGTCTTCATACTATGCCAGACTTAACAGAGAAGCCATCGAAATACAAAGACACCACAACAATTTCAATAGAAAAGAAGAAATAGAGAAAGTAAACCGAACATGGGTACGCATCCTAAAGGACCTGAAGACACTGCCATATCGCAAGGGGGCGGGGCTACTTGGTTGGGCCACGTCACCGTTAACAGGTATAAATACAGGTGCAGATTCTCCAGCCATCAGTATTTTGGAAGTCGCAGAACTGGTGTAGCTTCTGAAGATGGCGAAACGTCAAGCCTTAACGCTAAACGACGCAAGTACCATAAATTCATTTAATATAAGTCAACTATGCTGAGGAAACAATTTTATACACGTGATGCAGATTTATCAGGTAGGCTTTGAAATCTTGGCAGTTTTCATAATTTCGTATTGTGTGGAAACCGAGCTTTAAAAATGAATCTCTCCATGGAAGAACAAATAGAGGGTATTTGGGAGAGTCTTTGAGAAACTGCCTACTTGCATTTAGAATATGTCAACTATGGACAGCGATAGTCAGAACGGAGGTGCTCTAAAACTGATGCATTTGGAAGATTGAAGAATCGTTTTATTCGGAATGGGTCAGTTAATATTTCATAGCCTACCTAAGAGATCTGCTTGATAATTATGCATCACGTCTTTAAAATTGTCTCCTCAGCATACTTGACTTTCATTATCTCGATGATTCAGAGTTTTGGACTTCATCACATGCTATTGGGGCCTTATGTTCGTTAAACACAAACAAAATTGGATAGCACCTTCTCAAAATACATTAATTTCGGTACACGAATAGTGGGTACATTTAAAATGTGCAGGAACATCGAAATATCTCAGAAACTGATGAAGTTAGGTATATGGAATTCTATACAAATATAAAAGAGCTTATTAAAAGCCATATTTTGATATAATAAGATATGGGCAGTTACTTTTGACAAATAAGAGAAAATCTAGATTTTGCATTCTACCTCACCCTGCATATGAATATGCGTCATCGACTTCTTTTACAGCCTATGTTAGAACTAGAAGATATTTCTTATATTGTAATGTAAAAAAAGTAATTTTTGATTTATTAATTTTTAATATACAGTACGTTCATTTGACAGCGATTTGGATATAAGAATAGTCATAGCTTTTGAAATACCCTGTATAATGTAACAACACTTTATATTTTAGGAACGAAAATTATTAGTAGAATCTAAATGTGGAATAACATATAGGGTTTCTCATTTAAAAAAATGTATGTTTGCATCATCACGTAGCTATGAATCACCCTGTATAAATCAAAACGTTTTCTGAGCAAGGAGCATATCCTTGGCTGCAACCTTTATAAAAAACCTTTTTCAGTATCTTAGGCAGTAGTGGAGTTATCGACCGATCCGGTACCTACTAAAAACCCACCCTGTATGTTTTCTGCTTCTTTATAAGGTTAGGTTAGGTTAGGTTAGGTTAGGTTGAAAGTGAGTGGGGCAGAGCTGCCTCCTTCCATTGCGACTCAATTGTGTCTATTGTGGCTCACACCTTTTTAGGGTTCATCGTACAGTCCGCACCCCTTTACGAAGGCGATCAACGTGAAGGGTGAAACTTCCTTGAAGTCATGAGGTTCCAGTTGGGCAAATCCGAATGTCTGAAACCTAGCATTATCTAGTTTTGGACAGAAACAAAGAATATGCTCCGCTGTTTCGCCCTCCACCTAGCAGAAGCGACAGTCTGAAGTTTGTTCAAGACCCAACTTCCGCATTGGTACCTTAGACGACCATGTCCCGTCAGCAGACCGACCAGAATGCGGAACTTGTATCTGTTACATTCCATGAACCTCGGGGGGGGGGGGGCTGACTCGAGGGGTATCTTATAAACGCCTCCGAGTGCAGTAGCCCTGTTGTATGTCGTCAGTTCAGGAGTGCTTTCCTCACTGCCCAGTCCGAGATGGTCTTTTTAGCGGTGCTTTTTGCAATGCTCGCAAATAGTTCTGGTCCTATGAACACAGATTCAGTTCCTCCTTTTGCTAGCGCGTCGGCCAATACATTGCCTTCCACTCCGCTGTGACTCGGAACCCAAATCAAGGTTACCCTGTTTCCCGTTCCGAGTTTGTTGAGGACTTTGTTTCTTCTTCTTTCTTTATAAGGACTTATTGATGGGTTTTTTGCAGGTGCTCGACTTGCAGTGACCTGTGAGAAATTGCACCAAAAGGTTTACCAATTCTTCTTACTTTGCTCAAAAGCCAAAACTGGCTATGAATCTTTTTGACTTGCCTATACCATTCTTTTTTCCTGACCATATTTTCACCAGTTCGCTTTAAGCTCACTCAACCAGAGCAGCATTTATTTAGTGCCTGCGAACAGCTATCATAGGTTGAGAGTGATTACTTTCAGTAATGGTGGTGGACAAACCCCTTTGCATGCTGCACATACAATATTTTTCATGCATGGATTATTATCCAACAACGTTTTCTATTACATGCGGTAGGGGTATAGGGTTGCTAGTAAATTGATCGACATTGCATTAGTTTAAATAGCAAGCAGATTCCAGCTCAAAAAGAGATAGTACAATTTTCAGCATCCAGTAGCATCATAGACATAACACGCTCCCACACATCGGTTATATTCAAAGTAATACAGTGGTAGTACTTTTTTTATTATAGAGGGTTTAGGCAATCGGCTTGATCGCAAGGACAGAAACTCTCGCGCACCTGAAGGTGCGAGAAAGAGTCTGCCCGCCCGACGCTGAACCAGCTTGAGTCCTATGATCGCATGTCCAACGGACGCGAACGCGTCCATCCGACATGCCACCACGGTCCGACTGGCTAAAACCCGTTCCCTCTTTTCTTACCTTCAAGCCCTCCTACCACTCACGGAACCTTCGTCCAAACCACACCAAGCACATTTACACAACACCTTCAACAGTTAGGCCTGGACGAAAAGTTACAGAAAGTATTCCAAAGGCCTGTAATCCTGAAGACCTGTAATATCGTACTATCCTTTCTAAATTGCAATCAATAATAATTCGGGTGTTGACCTAGCACAGCCTGTCAACACCTGTCGCTGCCGCAATTATGCGATAACTTATAAAGTCAGAAAAATAGTAATACAAGAAACGAAAAGTTACACAAGGTTTTCCAAAAGTCTGTAATCCTGAAGACCTGCAATACTGTGCGATTCTTCCTAAATTCCGACCAATAGTCAGGGTGCTGACTTGGCACTGCCCGTCAACACCTGTCGCTGCCGCAATTATAATAATAATAAAAGAAACGAAAAGTTACACAGAGCTTTCCAAAAGTCTGTAATCCTGAAGACCTGCAATACTGTGCGGTCCTTCCTAAATTCCGATCAATAATAGTCCGGGTGTTGATTTGGCCCAGTCCGTCAACACTTGTTGCTACCGAGTCAGATAATAATAATAATAAATAATAATGATTTGTGGATGCGTCTGATATTAAATTTGGCTCTATACCCACAGTTACTAAACTCCTTATAAATTTCATCATTCAAGATGAAAATAGTGCAGTAGTGAAAGAGTTAACAAGATGATTTCGAACGGTGAGTTGAGTTTTGTGAACAAATGACTACAGCTATTAACCTTTAACCGCAAGGTGCGCTCTATGATACCCCATTAATTATATTATGTGCTGAAATTTGACAGCGCACCGCATCCGGATAGTGGGGTGCAAGGTACGTTTCGGCAAAGTCTTGATGATGTATTTCAGTTAATCGGCAATATTAAGTTATTATTATTATTATTATACAATAGATATGAGTAGAGTACAAAGTACTATAAACTCGTGTACAAAATAAGGGGAAAAAATCAGAATATAAAGACATAAACATTCACAAGGTGTTAGAAATTGCACGAACCAGAGTTACAAGTTTTGGTCACAACACCACCTGTCATATTTGGTCTTGAAGCTTGTGACGGAGTTTGCGGTCACCACATCGACGGGAAGTCTGTTCCAAGAGTCAAACACGCGATTGGTAATAAAGCATTGCCGGATTGATGTTCTGAACGGCTCCTTCTGTAATTTCAGGTTGTGTCCTCGGAAATTGCTGTGTGACAGCTGGAACATGTACCTTAGATCAGTGCAGAAGAGGTCATGCAGTGCCCGAAATGTGATTATAAGATCTGTCAGCGAATGCTGGGAGCCTGAATAACTTGAGGCGTTCATCATAGGTGGGTCTCCGGGCTCCAAAGGGAATGCACGTTGCACGACGCTGGACTAGCTCCAAGAGGTTCTTGTCACGAATGAGGGCTGCCTCCCACACCGTACAAACAAACTCCATTACTGGTCTCACGAAAGTTGTGAATAGGAATGAACAAGTGCGAATGCTACAGCCGTTAAATGATCTTTCCATCATATATAATAACCTTTTCGCTTTGGGTGCAACTTGCTGGTTGTGCTCAGACCAGTTAAGGCGATCATTTACGATTACTCCAAGATCAATATGACTAGATACCTTTTCAACAGTACATTCAGCAATATTGTACACGTGTCTGGGATTGTTTTTTCCCAGATGAAGAACGCAGCATTTCAGAAGGTTGAGTGGTAGCAGCCAGGACTCCGACCATCGGACAACAGTATCAAGATCACGTTGAAGCATAGTAAAGTTTATTGCGGTGTTATATGATTTGGTGTCGTCTGCGTATGCAGAGCACGTGGATAACATATGGAGGGAAAGATCACTTGTGTAAATAAGAAAAAGTGTAGGGCTCAAGACGGAGCCCTGTGGAACGCCACTAGTAACTACATGGGCAGGTGAGTAGCTGTCACCAACACGTTCAGAAAAAGTTCTTCCGGCAAGAAATGCTTCAATCCACATCAACAGGTTCCCTCTAATCCCCAGATGTTCAAGTTTGTAGAGCAGCCTTTTATGAGGAACGCGATCAAATGCTCTGGAAAAGTCAAGGTAAATAACGTCAACTGATGTATTTGAGTCCAGAGATAAGGTCCAATCATTGAGACAGTATAAGATGTTAGTTATTATTGATCGTCCAGGTACAAAACCATGTTGATTTCTTGGAATTAGATCATTTTCTGTAGTTATATGGAGTAGTATATTAACATTGACCTGGCACCGGCTAATTCCAAGGATCGGTTGGGCCGATGCAGGTACTGCCGTTCCATATCCTGCCTAGACTGTTCGCTCTCTCGTTACCCGGTACACCAATGTGTCCCGTGACCCACAACAGTGTCACCTTCTTGAGACTTGCTAGTTTCTGAAGGGCGGCAGAACCGTTTTGAGCTGGAGCTGATCTGGCCCTCGGAGCCGCCACTGTTTTCAGAGCTGCCTGGCTGTCAGAGCATAAATATCATTATTATATGCTATGATCTGAATACTGTTCGACTTCCGTCGAGTATGCCACCAACAATATGGCGTACACCTCCGCCTGGAAGACAGTCGTGCAGGTCCCCAGCGCAAAGCTTTGTTCAAGGTAATGAAAGTGAATGAGATCTATTTTGAGGTCCCCTTGCTAATAATAGCGTGCAGAATCTCTCATTTGTTTCAGATTTTAACCGTTCCTTCTAATCTGCTATTATGCGGCAAGGATTCTAAGATAAATGACATCCGAAGTCAATCTTTATATATCAGTGAGAGTATTACTTTCAAATACACTGTTTGACAATAAAAGATACACATCTATACAAGTATATTTATCTTATTTCAAATAAATATATATTTCATGCTTAGGTATCTTGTTAGGACCGAGTGATTAATTTTTCAGGTTGAAGATTGTAATGTTTAATAAAACATAGTTTGCCGTACAAAGTGTTGAAAAATTTATTAATCTACAATACATTATAGGGCCTTTCACCCCAAAAAAAACTATTGCATTGTAGCATTCCTTGTGACGTATTAAGGGTCTAGGGTATAGCGGGCGAAATTGAGAATCCAAGAAAATGCATATCCCCGTGTTAGCGAGGAGGCGTGGCTGCCTGTTCCCTTTTTCCAGCATGGGTGTCTAAGATGAGGGGAGGTAAGTCCAACAGTCGAAAGGTAAGGTCAAAAGGTCCAAAGGTAAGGCCCAAAGGTCGCCATAAAAATTAATTTCGCATTTTGAAGCTCCTGATGTTACCTTTAAACTTACAGTAATGATTCAAATAGCAAATTGAAGAAGAAAGCTTGCGCTATGTCAGCTTATTAGCCTAATTTTGATATATTGTTTGGTTTCCAAATTACAGACTTTTGAAGAACGTATGATTCTGCATTGCGAGTTTCTTTGCACTTAAAGACTTTTTTGAAAAATTCGCTCCAAGTTGTCATGCATTAAAGTCTTTACTATCACCTTCTGAAATTTTATGCATGTAGTTTAAAAAACAAGTGAGTTGTGCGAGAACTTGCGAATCCGTATTTTACATGGCAAATACATATATATGTATAAATGTGTGTACCAGTGTACCCAGACCCCTTAAGCAATCGCAAGATACAAGTGTCCATTTTTTTAAGTTGCTTATGAGACTTATTCCAAATACAGTTTTGGGCAGGAATGAGTGAAAACGGCGTGAAAAAACATCTGATATCACAGGTATGATATAGTCACAGCATAGTAAACAACCAGCATAATATCTCTGAGGATTTCCTATATAAAAATGGTTCCCACAAAATTTGACCTTGGAAGGATTTATGGATGATTTTACGGCTGTGAAGTTTGGGTAGAGATGCGAAAATGAAAATATCGATACCGGTACCAACTCGATATTTTTTAGCCTCATAGGAACGTTTGATTCGTACAGATAATTTTGTGCAATTGATTACACCCCTCAATAATTATATAATTATTTTCGATACAAAAGTAGTGATACCAGCTTGGAATCGCTCAGAAAGTATCCAAGATAAGAATAGTCGATATTAGTGCAGAAGTACAAGTATCGAAGTATCGTTACCATACCTACAAAAAATCATCCAAAAGTGGGGATGCGCGTGTAATTTCCGCCAACTTGAGTTATTGTGCTAGTTGTTTACTATGCTGTGGTATAGTGATGGGATGTGGAGTCTCCTAATCACTTCCTAATCGATAGTTTTTGTTTGTCACATTTGACAACGTCATATTTTTATTGAGCTTATGCATCTGTCATTTTTTATGACGATTTTAATTTGATTTAGCGTAAACAACTCAAAACCAAAATGGAAAATTGACGTAAACGTCGTGCTTTTTGAGGATGACAATAAATATGGCTAAAAAACACGCAACACAAAAACCCTCGCAAATAGTTTCTTGCATCTCTGTAGAAACTTCTCATCTTTTATTTTACAACCTTCAACTGCATGAAACGTAACGATCAGGAACCCCCAAATCGCCTAAAACGAAATTTGAGCTATGTTTCTATTCTCAGTTTTTTTATTATGCCTTCACCGCCAATGGCACGACTTTTAAAAGGCATACGCATTTTCCATCCTCACCACGGTAATAACACTGTGTCTATTTTCATTAAAATCAATTTCAGGTTACACAATACAGAACAATCTGAAGCAATACCCGTATGTATGTAGGTATAAATCAGAAAATTCTAAATCCCTTGGTTTCTGCAATAGGCAAGGCAATGGATGGCCCTAAAAAAGGTATTATAGGCCGCTACGCCTATCTTTCACAGATCAATGGACAGCCTATTACGAATACAAAATTTTTTTGAGTTTTACAACCCCCACCCCCCAGTCACCCCAATTTCACCCCCATACAAAGAAAAAATTGAAAATTGTCTCCTGATCAGGGGGGTTCCTACCCGTAAAACGCCTAAAAACGAAGTTTGAGGAAGTTTCAAAATTGTTTGTATTTCAATACTCTGCCGCCAATGCACCATCTGTCGGTCTATTGTCGTTTTTCTAACGTCGTAATCTCAGTAACCGCTGCATGGACTGTGATGAAATTTGGGTTGCGATATATCGTGGGGTCGGCACTACGTGATGTAATAAAAAAACGAAAAATTTCAAATACTCCTCAAACTTCGTTTTTAGGCATTTTAGGGGTTCCTGGCCATTTTTTACTTTTTTTTGGGTGGGGGTGAATTTGGGGTGGTTGGGGGGTGATGGGTTGTAAAACTGAAAAGTGCATTGCAATGAGCTGTCCACTGACCTGTGAATAAAAAACCTAGCGGCATAATACAGTTTTTTAGGTCCATCCTAACATTGCCTTGCTTATTACAGAAACCAAGGAAATTAAAATTTGTGATGCATACATAGGAGATTGTCTTAGATCGTTCTATATTACGTAATGCGAAAATTATTGAATTGATTTCAATGAAATTTGGACACAGTATTACTACCGCGGCCAGGATGGAAAACGCGTATGTTTTGGAAAAGTCGTGTCAGTGGAGGTGCAGCAATAATAAAACAAAAAATATAAAAACAGCGCAAACTTGGTTTTTAGGTATTTTAGGGTTTCCTGATCAGTTTCTACTTTTTTTGGGTGGGGTGAATTTGGGGTGGTTGGAGGGTGGAGGGCTGTAAAGCTCAAACTTCGTTTTTAAACGGTTTGGAGGCTCAATATCGTTCCGCATCATCCAGTTGAAGGATGCAGAAAAAACTATGGCGTCCCAGTTCCTAAGGTAGGGCGATGATTTGGTTGCAACGAGATTTCAGACTGTAGCTTCATACAATGGGAAAATAATAAAATGCTAGCACCATTATGTGTGGGAAGTACTGAGTCAATCAACTTGACTAAATTTTTTTGTTAGTATAATAATTATTGAACTCCTAGAAATCCTTATTCGGGTGCACCCCTGTGTCAGATCAACGCGAAATAAATTGAAAAACCTTAGAGGCTCAATCTTGTAACTAAAAACGATGTCAAAGCAGTCGTGTTTACTGCTTAATGGTTTGTGTAAAAGTAATTAGAACTTTGTCTTCGGCTTATAACGAGGCAGTTTTTTATATCTTGTGTCTGGAGGAAGATAGACAGAACGGAAATAAAATTCCTCTCAACATTGTACACCGACGATAGATAATATGAGGTTCTTTCCAACAGCGTATTTTGTACCGTCCATTGAACCATCACGAAACTGTTCGGATCGTTTGTGGTGGGCATGCGTTGATTTTGAACGGTTTCGTGACCGTACAAACAGGACAATCTGTTGGAACGGTTCCTTCTCTTATTTCACTGGACTCGTGTCAGTGCTGACAGCTATCAGCTAGCTAAAACTAACCTCGACTTCATTTCAAAAGCCACCGTCAAAAGCCAAGACGCCAAGAGCTTTTGATCGGGGCCTGAGTTTTCTGACGATTACTTGGTGTTAGTCTATCAACTACAACCAAAAAATGAGAATTATTTGGGTAATTTTAGCCATGAATAATGGTTGCCGCTCACAACCAGGTATTCCTTTAGCTCTATCAACAAAGAACCTGAGTTATGTTTTCCATAAAAATGACCGAATTTATCATATCATACCATGTATAACATTATTTTTTGATTCCATTTCCATTTTTGGCATTGGTGAAGTTTCAGCCAACAAACGAGTCAGCCAAACAGCAAGCAACAGCAAAAACAAAAGAAGCAAAATAAAATCACACTCAACACTCAAGACTCAAGGAAGCAAGAAAACAGAAGGCGCATAGAAATGACAAAATGAGATTGTGCGCCAAGCGGGCGATTTACTTTCTACTGCGCATGTCAGTCCTCACAGTCCTTACTATGGACCAAGTACCGATTTGACCATACAGAAATCGTCCCATGAACGGTAACGCAATCTGTTGCAACACTTTATGGACCGTTACATGAACAGTCACAAAACGTGTTGGAACGCATTTCACGTTCTGAGCATGTCCGTGACGATACATTGTACGGTATTCAGGCCTGTTGGAAAGAACCTTATATAACATATGTATGTTTGTCTTGCCACATTTTTGGTACTATATAACCTTCATTAATATAGATCTCATCCAGATAAAAGATCTTCTGCTCTCTTTGGTACTGCTTAATACTTCTCAAGTATTTTCATCTCCAGCAAACAATTTTATAGCTTTGCGGTTATGCTTTTCCCAGGCAAAACCTATACTTTTTCAAACTGATCCATAAAAGTTTTCTGGTTATCAACCAAATACTGTCAACCTGGCCGAGCTCCATTAGAATCTTATCTAGGGTGGGTACTTCTTTTTTGAAATAAACAGAGTGGACTGTTCCTCGAATTACGTTTTTGGTGTGTTCATCAAGGACTTTTACTGATCTCGCTGGACTTTTCTTAAGAGGTGTCACTTCACCTTTCTCTCCCGTAATAAAATAAATTAAAAATGATGGACTTTCCAACTCCAGCCATTCGGGAATACCGATTGACAGTTTCTTCTACAGTAAAATTCCGGTAATCATATTGTATGCAATCACAATAACTTTATCAGTCCAAAAGGAGGGAATTCCTACAAAACAGGTAAGTGCCCAAATTTCCCCGCCACTGGCGAATTTAAAACTTTTGCCAAGACTATTTTGGAAGAATGGAGAAACGCTAAATGGATTTAGGTCACTTTGTTTTATTTCGTTTCTGAAAGTAAATTATATTATTTACTTCTTTCACTCCATCTCATCCATTCCCCTGGCTTTTGAAATTCCAGGGAGATCTTTCGATGTGGATACGTGTGTTTACATTGAACGTCTTCTGGGCTCTATTTCAAGAAACTACCGGCTTTAGTTTTCAAGAAGTGCCTTGTTTTGTCGACGGATCGTCCTAGTGGTCAATATTTTTGGAGCAATAGTATTGGGTCTGTTGGAAAGTCTTTACAAAAACAACGAACTGACATTGTTTGTAATTATCACCGAAACCGCAAGTGGAGAATTGCGTTGAATAGGAGATGGGCAGGAAAGGCACACAAAAACAAAAATATTTTGTACATAAGACTTGGGCTGAAAATTTTGTAGGTCGTTTGTAAGTTTTTTGAATATCATTTCTGGGAATCGGTGGTTGATACAGTGGTTTCTGATTGTATATTAATGACATTGAAACAGCAAAAAAATGGCGTCAAGTGTGTTGACTCAGTACTTCTCACACATCACTGATCATCAAAAAAGTAACGATCAAGGACCTCTGAAACATTTAATAACGAAGTTTGAGCGATTTTGAATTATTTCGTTTTTTATTGATTTCTCCTCCACCACTTTCAAAGCGCATAGAATGCCAAAAAGTCGTATAGTCTCAAAATCGAAAATTTCCGCGATCACAATACTCCCCTTTACCCTCTTGGTGTGGGAAATAAAATGTAGAAAACGATGAGGAACATCTGAATGGCCTTTTTAGGCCTCGTTCTTATGAGGTTCGAGCTGTTTTTATATTTTTTATTATTGCTGTACCGCCACTAACACGATTTCTGAAAACCGTACGCCACGGTAATAATAAGTATACCAAGAAGTTCCTTGGTTTCTGTAATAGGCAATGTTCGGGTGGACCTAAAAAGTGAATTATGCTGCTAGGTATTTTTTCACAGGTCAATCGGCAACCTATTATGAATACAACAATTTTTTTCAGTTTTATAAACCCCGAATCATCCCAATTCCTCGACCCAAAAAAAGGTGAAAATGATCAGGAACCCTTGAAACGTTTAAAAACAAAGTTTGAGGGACATATGATTTTTTTTTGTTTTTTGCTAATTACTCCGTCGCCCATGCACCGATTTCCAAAATTATAGCAGCATAACCTGGACGAGCCAACACCATATCGCTACCCAAATTTCATCACAGTACATGAAGCGGTTACTGAGATTACGAGGCTAGAAAACAAAAGACAGGTAGACCGGGAGACAAACAGATATGAGTTACGTTGATTTTCATGTAGATATCATAAAACACCCAAAAAGCGTATTATCGCAAAATCATAAATTTGATCTTAACAAAATAGTTTTGCGGATTGATCTGATAAAAATATCACTTTTTGTCGCTTGCCTATTTTTTCGATGGCATGTGAAGTGGTTTTTATTTTTTTTTTCGAAAATACAGTAAGATATGAAGAGACATCAAGAGAAAACAAAGTTGGGTTTTTATCTGTTTAATCTGAAAAATAATATTAGTTTAGTTTTTAACATCCCCGACAAAGGAGGGGTAAATTATTAGAATCGGCCGAAATTAGCGTGCGATGCGTTATTTCCAAGGTAAAGTCACCTGACTCATTTTCTGAAAAAAATGCCATGTTATATTATTCTCCGTATGTTCCTACATATGTTCCATATTCACCTGCTTTCTCCAAGGATTACTCAAAAACGCCTCAGTGGCGTACATTTAATTTTAGTTCCAAACCTTGACACCATGTATTTTGAAAACCAGACTCATTAGGACAAATGTTTTTCTTTTCTACATGAATTTGGGTCAGAAATGCACCCTTAGAATTATACCCTACCATTAACCAACACCCTATATAATTTGGAATGAAACAATGTGGTCTTACTTGTTTAGTAGGTGTGCTAAAAATCTATTACCACAATTCCGGAATATTTAGCGAATGCAAATTTTCCTCTGCCTATTAGCGTGCGAAGTAAAGGGTGCTCGATTGCTTTCAACCAAACGTCACTATGTTGGACATCGCTTCACTTGTTGCATTAACGTCTACAACCGCAATTCACCGCCTGAATTCATTACCGAAAATAGGATCAATAAGGCCGGCGCAAATTGATTTTTGTGACTTCCATTTCTCCATAATTATAAACGTGTCGGGTCTAGTCTGGTGTGAGTAACTGTGATTAAAGATCCATTTAGCTTGTGGCTTTTGATGGGTCCCTCCATCCCTTCTTTTCCCTCAAAACTCAAAACAACCTTCATAGATGATAAAGTGATAATGTTCCTAACTCAGATTGCTGATGAGAGACGTCAAAGGACCATGGAATTGGTTTACTAAACGAAAATGAATATCTGTAAGCGCAACTCCAACATGGTTTTAACAGAAGCGTACGTACACTTAGTTCAAAGAGGGGTCAAGGAATTCAAAAGTTTGTTTTAAAAGCATTAAACTATATAGAATACCATATAGTACTCAAGAGACCAGTGCAAATAACATGTTTTCGCAATAGGACTTTTATCCACATTCACTACATTATTTAATTTTTTTGCTATCCTATGCGCCCAGCTGTATAAAGTTTACTTTCTCATTAACCGAAACACTGGACAGTGTAGCATCACCGATTTTTTTAGAACCCGACACTATGTTAGCATCTTCAGGCACAGACAAAACTCTAGGTTATTTCCACAAGTTGTTTCTCAGACGATAATGCCCTGTCAACAAATGCTACATAAGGTGTACCCCAGGGTTCATTTCTTGCCCCTTTATTGTTTTCGATTTTCATTACCGAGATAGTAAATAATTTGCAATATGAGTATTTTTTGCTCTATGCTCTTTCATAGGCGCCTAGCTTCTCGAAGTTCACTACACAATGAATTAATTTTGAATTACATAAATATGCCTTATGTTCATTTCAAACACGTCTTCGGCTTTGCTAGTCTTATCTATTCTAGCAAACCTTCTTCTAACGTAGAGTGGATAGATCTCTTAGCTTGTCTAATGTCCAACGTAACATCTATTACGATGACTATAGCTATTCTCTGTCCAGCGAAGAAAAAGAGTGATCACGCGCAAGATGAGTGAATTCTTGTCGCCTGGCCGTAGGCAAGCTTACACCACAGCAGACCGCCTCTTGAAACGAACACGATGTGTATGGCGTTGTGCCATAAGGAATTTAACATAGTTATCAAAACTGTACAAGATTAGGTTGAACGTATTCTTTCAAGGTATATTCATCGGCAGACCAGTTGGGGGTATTTTCAGTATTTGATTAGAATACGAAGCTAGGATGAGTACGCAAAAGCAAGTTGTTCTGCTCACGTAAATATGTAAATACCTACAAATAAACATTTCTCATTTGAAAGTATCTCCAAAGTCAAGATTTTGAAAACATCTTGGAAGAAGTGGTCGTGATTCAGATTCAGAGATTGAAGAAAAACAACTTTGTTAAACTCAGCGTACTTCAGCTTATTTAGATAGGTGGCGCATTCCTGCTAATAAATTTTATGTCAGGCTTGGTGATTTTTTCCTAATTTTATTTGAATATAAAAAATTATAATAAGAGTGTTTTTTAACTACTACAGTCCAGAAGAAAGCTTAATACAAAACTAATTTTTTCTAAACAACAGATGGGTGGCTCACGTCACTATTGTATAACACCGTCCCTTTGTCGTTCCTGGAAGGACTGTTACCGTCGCGTCGGTGGTAAACAGGTCTAGCAAATATTGAGAGCATGTGACCAACATGAATTTTTTGCGCTCTTTTTCTTCGGTGGACCGAGTCCATAAATTCCACAATTTACCTTTACCACCACATTTCTAAACTTCTAAAGCCACCGTAGAAAATAAAAAACTAGCCTTCCTTGATGTTCTTCTAACAAGAAAATGAGCTACGTTTGGACACAAGGTATATAGAAAACCAACGCACACTAGCCGATACTTCCATGGGGAATCAAACCACCACCCATCACAACAATTTCAATAAGAAAGAAGAAACACAGAAAGTCAACCAGACATGGGTACCCATCCTGATGGCTTAAAAACACTGCCATACCACGAAAGGCCGAGGCTACCAACGCTACGAAGATAGGCTACGTCACTGATAACAATGATAAATGCATCAGCACATCGACCAGCCGTCAGTATTTCGGAAGTCGCATAAGTAAAATAGCTTCTGAAGATGTCACCCACTCGTGGTGGCGAAATATCAAACCTCAACGCTCAACGACGCTGGCCTAAAAGCCCCAAACACAAATTCGCTTTTCAACACCTTTTGTATATTTTGGATCCAAGGGTATTGAAATATTTGCAGATCTTTTTTTTAAACTTGAAAGGTTGTGGAATCGCCACTGTTTTTCCTTAACGAATTTAATTTTGCCGATCCAAGTTTGACAATACTAAAAATACGCTCTCTGAGGCTTGAATGAGTTTAATCTGACAATAAAAATAAACTAAAATCATCTTAGTATATTCTAGAGCAATGACAGTCAACAGACAGACCCATCAACGAAATTGAGTGACAGAGTCTCTCATAGTTCTATGACCTATTTTGTCCATAACATGAAAACACTCTGCATACGTTTTGGTCATTTGAGTGTCATTAACTTTGAAAGCCTCCCTCGTAGTTGCCAAAGCAGTTTCCTGTCCATTTCATGCCAGACTGTTTACTAACCTGCTTTGAAATTATGACAGCCTAGGCCATAACTTTGCCGAGGAACTGATGAATTAAAGTGCCGCCCATTAAGTTGATGCAGTTGTCTCTAATTGAGCTTTGATGGAGGACAGTGAGTGCATGGTAGATGAAATTGACAAACTGCAGCCCGGCAAGTTGCAATTCTGGGCATGGACTCATAAGCAATTCATCTTGGAGATACGTATACAGGAAAAGCTTCAACGAATACGATGGAATTTATGCCTAAGAGAGACGACTGAAAAACCAGTTAGTCTCACTGGCGAGAAATGTCTCCTGGTGTGTCGCCAGGAATTGTAGTGGGATCAGTACTTTATCCATTATATATAAATAATAATAATAAGATGGAATTTGGCATGAGTAGATGCAAGGTGCTTCACATCAATAAAGGCCCAAAAAACCATCCCGAACAGGAAGTAGTAACTGGCCAAGCGCTAGACAACATGGACAAGGACGAAACGTACAAGTACCTGGGTATCAATCAAAACGTTAAGATAGACCACACAAAAATCAAATCGCAACTAACACAAGAGTTTAAAGACCGCCTTATTAGACTGCTAAAAACAAAACTGAATTCTAGAAATCTAACAAAAGCTATTATCAGATTTGTTATGCCAATCCTAGCATATTCATTTGGCATTATCAAGTGGTCGCACACTGACATAGAAAACATCCATATACTCATCCGAACAGAACTCACAAAACACAGAATGTCACATCCCAACGCATGCAAGGAAAGGCTCACCATAGACAGAAAACAAGGGGGCAGAGGAATTATAGATATACAGTCACTTCATACAAAACAAATAAAATCACTCAGATAATTTTTCCACAGTAAACAAACAAACTTGCATAAAGCAATAGTAAAAGCAGACAAAAACTACACACCACTCGCCCTTTCCTGTCCAGACCACGCAGCAGACGCACACAACCACATACAAGCACAACAAGAAAAAATAAATACCTGGTCGCAGAAGGCACTCCATGGCAAACATAGATACCGTGTTACACAAGACCACATTAATAAAAAACAATCATACACCTGGCTGCAGGATGGCCAGCTCTTTCCGGAAACGGAAGGTTTCATGCTTGCTATCCAGGACCGAGTGATTGCGACACGAAATTACAAGAAGTACATAATTAAAGATCCATCCATCTCTGATGATAATTGCAGAAAATCCCACCAACAGAAACAGAAACAATAGAATACATAACTAGTGCATGCAAAACTCTCGCTGGAACTGAGTATACAGCCAGACATAACTCTGCAGCAAAAGTCATACACCAAGCACTAGCCACAACAAACAAGCTAATTGAAAACACAGATCCATATTATAACTACACACCGACCTCAGTACTCGAGAACAATCAATTCAAACTATACTGGGACATCGAAATACATACAGACAAAACCATCCCAGTAGATAGGCCAGATATAGTTTCCAGTCAAAGACAGACAAAGTGGCCTACTTAATAGATATTGCGATTCCCAATCATATGAACATCCAAAACACCTACGCTGGGAAGATATCTAAATACACCGATCTTGCCATAGAAATAAAACGGTTATGGAAACAAAACAAAGTTGTCATTGTCCCCCTCATTATGTCGGTTTCAGGCCTTACTCCAAATACATTTACACCACACCTGCAACGATTGGACCTGGATGAAAAGTTACATAAAACCTTCCAAAGGTCTGTAATCCTTAAGACCTGCAGCACTGTACGGTCCTTCCTGAATTCAGAATAATAATAGGTCAGGTGTTGACTTGGCACAGCCCGTCAATACGTGTTACTACCGCAACCATGCAAGAAAAAATAAGAAATGCAAAATAATTACTGAAAACAAAATCGAATTTTAGAATCCTTACAAAAGCTATTCACACATTGGCAATAACAATCCTCACGTATTCCTTTAGCATCAACAAGTGGTCGCACACTGACGGAGAAAACATCCAGAACAGAACTCACGAAACACAGGCTCACCATAGACAGAAAACAAGGTGTCAAGAGGAATTATAGACATACGGTCAGTTAACACAAGACAAATAAAAATATTGATACATTTTTACCAAAGCAAACATGCAGATTTACATGGAACAATAGTGAAAGCAGATAAAAGCTATACACGACTTACCCTCTCTTGTTCATATCACGTAGCAGACGCATACAATCACATCCAGTCACAACAAGAAAAAATAAACACATGGCCGTAGAAAGCACTCGATGGCAAACATAGATACCGTGTCACACAAGACAACATTAAGGGGCCTGGATACACACATTTATACATACGTATTTGCCATGTAAAACATGCACTCACAATTTCTCGCATAACTCACTCTATTTTCAAACTACATATATAATATTTCAGAAGGCGATAGTTAAGACCTTAATGAATGACAAATATTTTCGATTCTCTCAAAAAAGTTTTTTAATGTGCAAAAAAACTCGCAATGCAAAATCATACATTCTATAAATGCCTGTAATTTAACAACCAAACACGATATCAAAAAAGGCTAAATAGTTGCACAAGCGCAAGCTTTCTTCTTCAATTTGCTCTTTGAGTCATTACTGTAAGTTTAAAGCTAACGCCAGGAGCTTGGAAATGCGAAATTCATTTTTATGGTGACCTTTGGACCTTACCTTTGGACCTTTTGACCTTACCTTTGGCATCTTAGACACACACACTGGAGAAAGGGAACAGGCGGCCACGCCTCCTCGCTAACACGGGAATACGTCTTTCCTTGGATTCTCAATTTCGCGCGCTATACCCTAGACCCTTAATGAAAAACAGTCATACACCTGGCTGCAGGATGACCAGCTGTTCCCAGAAACGGAGTGTTTCATGCTTGCTATCAAGAACCAATTGATTGCGATACGAAACTACAAAAATCATAACAGACAGAAGTTGTCACCGACATAAATAAACAACAGAGAAGCGGGTGCAAAACTCTCGCCGGTACCGAGTGCGCAGCTCGACGTGGCTCTGCATCCAAAGTCATACACCAAGCGTTACAATATTATACTCTGACGTCAGCACTCGAAAACAATCAATACAAACTATACGGGGATGTTGAAATAGCACCAATAGACCAGATATAGTTTTCCAGTCAAAGGCCGACAAAGTTACCTATTTGATAGGATACTACTATTCCCAATGATACGGATATCCAAAATACCTACGCTGGGAAGATATCTAAATACACGGACCTTGCCATAGAAATAAAACGGCTATGAAAACAGAACAAAGTCACACTTGTCCCCCTCACCAAACACATTTACACAACACCTTCAACAGTTAGGCCTGGATGAAAAGTTACAGAAAGTATTCCAAAGGCATGTAATCCTGAAGACCTGTAATACTGTACGATCCTTCCTAAATTCCCATCAATAATAGTTCAGATGTTGACTTGGCACAGCCTGTCAACTCTTGTTGCCGCAATCATGCAAGAGGAACTTAGAATGTCAGAATAATAATAATAAACGCCTTCATATCATGATGTGCATTTGAAAAGCACGTATTTGTACCTTAGCTCAAACTTGAATTGTATAAATGAAAGAGAAGTGGCCCTATAATAGTGCATTGGTGTACGTCCAATTTCAAATCTACAAGACTAATAATTTTGTTCCACAAAAACTTTTTGCTGCCTGCAATTAAGATTAAGCTCTGGAAAAGGTTGATGCTACGATGATCAAGACCAATAGCAAGATACTCAAAAGCAGATTATAGTTAAAAATGTGTCAAAGTCATGGCTGAAATCTAACATTATTAAAACTGTACAGTGACCCTTGTCAGAAGTTCTTAGTATATCATCAGATCCAAATGAATTTATCAGGCGCGACTTGCAGATCCCATCAGTGAAAGAAGAAGCGTCAAACATCGCCGAGAGGTACAGAACTCGTCTTCAGGAGCATCCCAACCCATTAGCCAGACACCTTATGCAGCATCGGGGTAGCCGCAGGTTAAAGAGACACATCCCAAGTGATCTTCCAGAAAGATTTGAGTGAATGTGTAGTGTGTAGTTCCCAGTGCTAAATTTTGTGTATGTGCAAAGATGTAAGAGAAAATAGTTACTGAGCTGTTCCCTATATGTTAGTGTTAGTGCAACAAACTATTTGCACATTGTGACTGGTTTTACAGATAGCAAATCAATTGGGAGTTAAATTAAAAAAAATTGTAGCAATGCGTTGTATAACTAAAAATTGTCCTAAAGCCAGATCGAAAAGGCGGGAGTAAGCATAACGTTGATATACAGGGTGAGTTTTTAGTACCGGCTTGGTCGATAACTCCACTACTGTAGAAGATAGCGAAAAAAGTTGTATATAAAAGTTGTAGCCACGGATATGCTCCTTGCTCGGAAAATATTTTGATTTATACAGGGTGATCCGTAACTACGTGGTGATGCATTTTTTTAAATGAGACACTCTATATATTATTAAATATTTAAATTCTACTAATGATTTCCGTTCTTCCAATATAGGGTATTGTTACATTATACAGGGTATTTCAAAAGTTATGACCATTTTTGTATCCAAATCGCTGTCAAATGAACGTACTGTATATCAAAAAGTGATGGATCAAAAATCATTTTTTTACACGGATGGATAAAAAATATCGTCCAGTCTTGAAATCAGCTATAAAAAAAGCCCGCGACGCATATTCGTATACAGGGTGATGCAGAATGCAAAATCTAGATTTTCTCTATTTTTTTAAATGTAACCCCCAATATTTTATTATACCAAAGGATTGTGTTTATTATGCTCTTTCATCTTTGTATAGCACTTGTTATGGCTGCATTCATTTGTTTCTGAGATATTTCGATTTTTCTAAAAATTTTAATTATACCTCCTATTTGGTTACTAAAATTTATTCATTTTGAGAAAATACTATCAATTTTTATTTTTGCTCAACAAACAACTAAAATATAAGGCCATAATAGTACCTGCTCAAGTCAAAACACGGAATTAACGAGATATTATAGGTCAAGTCTGCTGAGGAAACAATTTTATAGGCGTCACGCGTAATTATCAAGCAGATCTATCACGTAGGCCATGAAATATTAAACGACACAGTCCAAATAAAACGATTCTCCAATCTTTCAAACGCATTAGTTTTAGAGTACCTCCGTTCTGGATATCGCTGTTCATAGTTGATATATTCTAGAAGCTTGTAGGCAATTTCTCAAAGATTCTCCTAAATACCCCCAATGGAAAAATTAATTTTTAAAGCTGGTTTTTCACACAGTACAGAATTATTGAGCAGGTTATGAGAACTGTCAATTTTTTTAAAACCTATATGATAAATCTGCTTGATAATTATGCATCACGCCTACAAAATTGTTTCTTCAGCATACTTGACTCTATTATCTCGTTAATTTAGGATTTTGACTTCATTAAGTAGTATCATGACCTTATAATTTAGTTGTTCGTAAAATAAAAAACAAATTCGATAGTACTTTGTCAAAATAAGTAAATTTCAGTACACAAATAGAAGCTATATTTTAAATTTACCGAAAAATCGAAATATCTCGGAAAATGATGGATGTAGATACAACAAGTGCCATACAAAGATGAAAGAGCATATTAAGAGCAATTCTTTGGGATAATAAAATATTGGGGGTCACATTTAAAAAAAAAAAGAGAAAATCTGGATTTTGCATTCTACATCACCTTGTATATGAATATGCGTCGCGGGCTTTTTTTTATAGCCGATTTTAAGACTAGATGATATTTTTTATCCATCCGTGTAAAAAAAATTATTTTTGATTCACCACTTTTTGATATACAGTACGTTCATCTGACAGCGATTTGGATACAAAAATGGTCATAACTTTTGAAATACCCTGTGTAATGTAACAATACCCTATATTGCAAGAACGGAAATCATTAGCAGAAATTAAATATGGGATAATATATAGGGTGTCTCATTTAAAAAAATGTATGTTTGCATCACCACGTAGTTACGGATCACCCTGTATAAATCAAAATATTTTCTGAGCAAGGAGCATATCCGTGGCTACAACTTTTATATACAACTTTTTTCGCTATCTTCTACAGTAGTGGAGTTATCGACCGAGCCGGTACTAAAAACTCACCCTGTATGTTCCATTAATTGTGACTCAATCGACTTTTCCAATATTTTTGACAGCAATTGCCTCTGAGGTGGTTAGACTCAGTGGGATTTGACTTCTTCGGAATTACTTTAACAATGGCATTTTTTTCTAATCGAAAACCTCTTTTCTATCACATAGGGGCAGCAAAGTTTTATAACACATATGCTCAAACCATTGCAGTCTGCAGAATTTGTTTTAATGTCCAAGATAGTGGTGTCATCAACTGCTTCAAATCTCAATTTGGAATTTGTTAGACAATTGTTTTTGTAAAATGTTTATCAAAGAATCCGGAGGTTCAGTTGAGGAAGCAGAATTCACAATATAACCGTTGAGACTATCCACGTCCAACAGATTAGTAGGCAAGGCATTGGTTGAGCCATCTTTTACCATTTAGTTTTTGCTTCAAAATATTCCACATTTGCTGCGAGTTTGGTGTGTTGGAACTTGTAGGAAAAATATGTTCTTTTCTTTCTTGAAATAGCACCATTGCCATAATTTTTCAGTTTTTTATATTGACGCAAATCTATTTCATCTTTTGCCCTTTCATATTTTCTAGTCGCATCATTTATTTTATTGTATAATTGTGTTAACCATGGTACTTCACCTTTCATGATGCGCCTTTTCACCAAAGGAGCGTGCCTATCAAATAACTGAATTTAGCAGTTTGTTAAAAAGTGTGAGACTTTAGTATCTACATTATCTTGGTCAAAAATTTGGAAAAAGGATATACCGCGAAGGTAATGACTTACCAGAAACACGGTAGGTACATTAACAAAGACAAGTAGGGTCACTCTAAGCCCCGCCCCCAATGTTGCCTTTCCAACTCTGCTCTCGGTTACTACGCAAGCTGGCAGATTCTGGTACCCGCTGATCTCGAGCAGTAGCCGAACGCTAACAGCTGTGGTTTACAGGGTCAGTCCACCTAACACCACCTAACACGCGACACGGTGCACGGGATACAATCGGTCGGATCTACCGGGGTGCCTAAACAAGTAGTGTTTGCATATTGTGTGTTATTGAGCGTTTTGCGCATATCTCACAAAAAATGTCGGCGACATCCTCTATATATGGCTGCAATAGCAAACAAGGCATTAACAATATTAGCACCAATATTAGCAAAATGATCATTAAGATGATTTACAATTTCTAATTTATTGTGTATTTCCTGTTGGCCCTTGATCATACAATCAATCTGCGTTTTACTTGCTTTATTATTGACAAGCCTGTTTACAAAGCTCCATTGTTTTTTTATATTTGTGCCTACTAATTCCCATTGATTTTTAAAATATCTGTTTTTAATACATTAATTTTATTATTGACTTGATTCTTAAGTTTTTTTTAATTCATTTTCCAAATTCGTGTTTCCCGCTCCTTAACTTTTTGTTTATAAATTTTGACTCGGTTTTCAATCATTTTGAGTATTTCTTGATTCATCCAGTCGTTATTTAGACGCATCTTATACGTCTGACATGAATTTTTTATGATCTATTCTGTTTACTTCTTTTCTATATTTTGTCGCAAGTTCTTTTATGTTTACACTTAAGGTTATTGACAACAAATTATGAATGATCAGACTGTTACTGTTACTTACTGCTTGAATCGTACATTTCAAATTAGCTACATCTATCTGACAAAACATGATCTATAATACTCCTTGAGCTATTTGTCACCCCAGTAGCTGCATCTGCAGTTATTGTGTTGTCTGGTTTATTGAATAATAAATTATATTCTATCTATACCATAGAATTCATTTCTCTTGACCCCGTATAAGTAAAGTGAACGTCGACCGTTGACGTCAACAATATCGCACAGTCAGATTCCCTGTAAGTAGACGAGTCAGCACGAAGGGAACCCCTCTCAAATCGAGGCGGCTCGCATTATTTGTGAGATACATCAAAGTCGGCACGGCGAGTAACCCTACTTGTCTTTGTTAATGTACGGTGGTAGAAATCAGAGGAGAAGCTTCTCCTGTGTGAGATGATGACATGTTATTATTTATAGCTGGATACAGCTCAGAAGGTTCAACCGATAAAATATAGGCCCCTATTAACATCATTCGAATCATCAATTGCACCAAAAACAGAAATTTGGGCAGTTTTAAAAACTATGCTCCGGCACTTAGTAGGATGCTTACGATTCCCAATCCAGTGTAGTCCATTTTTATAAGATATAAATGTACTTTTTCTATCTTTATCCTTTAAATTAATTTTTTATGATACATAAGGCTAGCCATCTACTTTCTGCGCCCTTAAAGCAATAAAATGTGAAATATCTATATGGTTAGTTTTATTAGGAATGACTTAATGTATCTGGAACGCCCTGTATAACCGTAGTAACAGTTTGAGGGTCACATAGTGTGTATTTGATACGTTGTACCTGGATCCCAGAGCTTATACGGCAATTAACTAATGTTATATACAGGCTTGATTTATTATGGAATGAATTTGATACGCGCTGATTGGTATACCTAAAACCTAATATCACCATGTAATGATCTATTATAGATAGACTGGATGGTCACCACGGCACATGGACAAAGTCACGGATATGTTTCCACCAGGACTTTCCATTACTGAATATTCTCATCCTGCAATCTTGTTCAATAATGGAAAGTAAACATTCTTATAATTATGCCATGGAATTCAAAATAATCAAGTTTTGATGTAGATATGGTGGCCTAGTTGTTTTGAACTATAGTTTTGCGGTGATATATTGAAATGTTACAGCCACAAAGAATAATTTCTTGAAATTAATTTTCTGCTAATAGTGAGAGTATATCTGGAGAATATTCAAAGAGCTGAACAGTGAGGTAACTAAGGGCCCGCAGCTGCGGGGGGGGCCCCGTAGCCTCCGGAGGCCCATGGGCCTCATGCGCCATCGTCTGTGCAACAAGAAAGTATTAAATTAAAAGGCTGCTTTCCTTGTATGTTAATATTTTTTACAAATAATAACTATCAACCCCATGATACATACTTGAGATTGAAAATGTGGGACAGTATTATGTTTTAAACTAAACCCTAAAAATCGACGCAGTATTCGCAGTAAATGGAAAAATACGTTAGGACAACATACTTCAACAAATTTTTGGCTAATTTAAGTTGGTGCCTTCCACATATTGATCAGTTATACGAAATTTTAATGGCAGATGAATACTGAATAGCAGTTCCTAATCGTAAATATGGGTGTGTACATAAATCGGATTAAAATGAGTTTAGCTCCAGAATCGCTAGCAAAGGCTGACGTAAAAAATAAAAGACTTCCAAATTTAACTGAAAGATAAAAGTTCGAGCAAAAAACTGAACATAAAGAGACTAGGTACATCTTAACACAAGTCCAAACCAGGATCCAGACTTACTTTGCTTGATTCTGTATCTCGCTTATTTTTCAGTTTTTGCATAAAAGTTATTTGAAAAAGTTGTTAATTTCATCAACCTATATTCACAGTTAAAAAAAATCAACTTAGGATTCACCCTGTATATATACATGATATGAAAAAAGAAGCCACCGAAAAATTCCTGCGGGGGGCCCCGTGAAGTATCTTGCGCGGGGGGGTGGCGAATTTGAAGTTACGCTACTGGAGCTGAAGCATGCTATGACAGAAATTTCAAAGTACATTGCTCAAAAAAATTAACGGAACACTTTTCAAAATATCTGTAAAATGTTAATTTGTAAAATGTAAATTTGGTGTTTTATGGAGGTGACAATGATATTTTCCTAGTAGTTTTATTCCACCAAGAAATAAAGCGACAAAGATAATATCCATATTTAGATTTTATATTGAAATGGGCATGGTCTCCAAGTCCTCCCAGAACTACAGAGATAGGCTGTGGATTGGGTTTAAAGTGCTGGATAGTAGATGAATGGAACAGAAACAATGTCGGATCCAATAACGATCCCTGCGGGGCCCCAGCGCTGACGTTATGAAAAGAAGAGGAGAAGCCGTCTATCGCAATAGGGACTTTGCGACCAGATAGGAAGTCTGCTAACCAACCGCACAGTTTGGAAAGACCACAGAACAAAACCTTCTTTAGGAGAGATGTACCCCACAGTTTATCGAATACCTTTGAAGTATCGAGAGCAACGACGTAAGCCTTGCCAAACGAATTGCTGCCTATAGAGATTTGGGTGTATCCTATAGTGACATCGGTCGCCTGCCTTATCATTATTATACCAATTCCCTTCGCATTATGTTAAATTCAGAGACCTAATTCATTCACACCCGTATGCACCGTAAGTCAGTTGCGCGATTAGTTTCGTAAACCTGGATTAGATTATTTGTTTACTATGCACCGCAAACTGACGATTTTGACACTGTCACTGTCAAAACAATCTTGCGAATACAACTTCGCCATATCTCCAATCTAGGTAGTTAATCTCTTGACGGTGCATGACTAGATGCCAAAGATTAGCAAAACGTGATTAGGGAACTAGGATTAGAATCTCCAAACGGTGCATACGGGTGTCAGAGAGTTTAATTTGGCATAGCGTAAAGCCACCTTTACCCCAAATTCCTCAATGCCTGCACAAAAACTGAAAACTGACTAGCGCGAGGTTTATTGTCGGCGGTTTTACTGTAATACTTTCGACAGAACTCCAGTTTTTATCTGTTATTTTCAAGGGAAAGTGAATGTCGTACGTGTTCTTCACCCTACCCTTGGCAGAAGCTGAGATTATGCCTCAAAGCGTAATGTATTCCACACCAGGTTCATGGCCTGGCTGTAACTTAAATGAATGTCTTGCCGTAAAGGAGAAATGGGTGGCGATTTTTCATAGATGTGGCTGCCAGCGACGAACGAGGCTCCTGAAGCACGATTTTATGCGACTGCCGAATGAAAGACGTGCGTGGTATTAATAAAATAGTACCTCAATGCAATTAAAGTCCGTATTAATTGCAAGCTGATATATGGCGTCGGTTATAGAATCAGTGACATTAGTGACATTCACAAAGAAATTTTTTGAATTTAACATTTATAAATAGTGTGACTATCCACACCAACAGGTGAGGGGAGAATCGATTTTGAGATAATAGTTTTTTTGGGCGTTTTATGATATTTACTTAACGAAAGTCCACGTCACTCATTTCCGTCGGTCTGCCTGTCTGTCGGTCTGCCTGTCGGTCTGTCTGTCGGTCTGTCTGCCGGTCTGTCTGTCGGTCTGTCTGTCGGTCTGTCTGTCTGTCGGTCTGTCTGTCGGTCTGTCTGTCTGTCGGTCTGTCTGTCGGTCTGTCTGTCGGTCTGTCTGTCGGTCTGTCTGTCGGTCTGTCTGTCGGTCTGTCTGTCGGTCTGTCTGTCGGTCTGTCTGTCGGTCTGTCTGTCGGTCTGTCTGTCGGTCTGTCTGTCGGTCTGTCTGTCGGTCTGTCTGTCGGTCTGTCTGTCGGTCTGTCTGTCGGTCTGTCTGTCGGTCTGTCTGTCGGTCTGTCTGTCGGTCTGTCTGTCGGTCTGTCTGTCGGTCTGTCTGTCGGTCTGTCTGTCGGTCTGTCTGTCGGTCTGTCTGTCGGTCTGTCTGTCGGTCTGTCTGTCGGTCTGTCTGTCGGTCTGTCTGTCGGTCTGTCTGTCGGTCTGTCTGTCGGTCTGTCTGTCGGTCTGTCTGTCGGTCTGTCCGTCGGTCTGTCTGTCGGTCTGTCTGTCGGTCTGTCTGTCGGTCTGTCTGTCGGTCTGTCTGTCGGTCTGTCTGTCGGTCTGTCTGTCGGTCTGTCTGTCTGTCGGTCTGTCTGTCGGTCCGTCTGTCGGTCCGTCTGTCGGTCTGTCTGTCGGTCTGTCTGTCGGTCTGTCTGTCGGTCTGTCTGTCGGTCTGTCTGTCGGTCTGTCTGTCGGTCTGTCTGTCGGTCTGTCTGTCGGTCTGTCTGTCGGTCTGTCTGTCGGTCTGTCTGTCGGTCTGTCTGTCGGTCTGTCTGTCGGTCTGTCTGTCGGTCTGTCTGTCGGTCTGTCTGTCGGTCTGTCTGTCGGTCTGTCTGTCGGTCTGTCTGTCGGTCTGTCTGTCGGTCTGTCTGTCGGTCTGTCTGTCGGTCTGTCTGTCGGTCTGTCTGTCGGTCTGTCTGTCGGTCTGTCTGTCGGTCTGTCTGTCGGTCTGTCTGTCGGTCTGTCTGTCGGTCTGTCTGTCGGTCTGTCTGTCGGTCTGTCTGTCGGTCTGTCTGTCGGTCTGTCTGTCGGTCTGTCTGTCGGTCTGTCTGTCGGTCAGTCTGTCGGTCTGTCTGTCGGTCTGTCTGTCGGTCTGTCTGTCGGTCTGTCTGTCGGTCTGTCTGTCGGTCTGTCTGTCGGTCTGTCTGTCGGTCTGTCTGTCTGTCGGTCTGTCTGTCGGTCCGTCTGTCGGTCTGTCTGTCGGTCCATCTGTTGGTCTGTCTGTCATTCGTTTTCGTGATAGGGCACTGATAAAATGTACATAAAACCAACTTATCTTTATACGTCATTTGTCTATCAAAATCTCTACATGAAAGCAATCTTAAGATAGAATAGTTATATCATGGCCCCACGTTATGGAGTCTTAAAACCTAAAGGATTTAATAAAGCTTTAAGAACAGAAGAATGAGAATTTATCGGAGACTTAACAGGGACTTGCTCAAGTATTTGTGGTTTTAGGGCTAGCTTTAACAAAAGCCGTGACAGCTCTCTTAAGTGTGGGCCCTCCTGGCTGCGAGGATGTTGCATCATTGCCTTAATGAAGCTCTTAAGGCAAGTTTGCTTTGAAAGGGCATGCATGCAGTACTGTGCTGGAACAGCCTCCTGTAGGCTCTGACAAAACTAAAAATGCCTCTTGCACTGAGTCAATCAGCTTGATTCTATTTTTTAATCGATATATGCAACTTGATATATTAACTACTCTTATCGAGATATAGGAACTGGATATATTTTTTCACATTTCTACTATTCAGGTATTTTTTTGTTCAGGCACTCACACTTCATCAGTTTATGACGGGTCAAAATGAAAGCTCTGGAGGTTAAATTCATGAATTGCAATAAATCGATATTGCGTAGGTTTCCAGATAACGTTTCAAAATTACCATTATTTTATCCTCGGTATAACGTACTATTCCAAATATGAAACCGATCAACTACTGTGTTTATTTCTTCATTCAAATGGGAACCGATAGTCCAGTCATATTTTATGCACAAATTTTGTCTCACAATATGGAGTAGTTGGAAGAAACCAAGCAATGTGGCTCATAACAGGAACCATCAAGCCTACTCCCATTTACTGGCTTCCAGTACAGAGCCGTATATCCGCCAAATAGTTCATAATTGCATCCACCAGAAGGACTAGGACCTCTATTGTTTCTGGGTTATCAAATACAGCTATTGGGATAGGTACTTAGGGGCGACAGGAGACTAAAGTTTAGCCTGGAACCCCCAAAGCGAACAAGTGGAAAGAAGAGCAAGATGACACTAGGGTTTAATCCACCCGATGGTAAACTGGCTGTACACCAGAGTAATCAGACCCACGATGGTGTACAATACTATGGTATGGTGGCCATAGGTTCATCAAAGCACATCATCTAAAGTAATGAAGGGTACACCAATTGCAGCATTGGGGCTACTGCTGAATATCCTATCTCTTGATATTTAGATAATTTATAAAATGGCTATATACAGAAAGACACTGGCGAAGAGCAACAAGGTAACATTATCTTGGGTGCTTAGTCACATTCCCAGTCACAGGTGGAAATGAGAGGGCCAACAGGTGTGCCAATGAATGTGCAGAACTCCCTCTCATCCGGTCAGAACCACGGACAGCTGTCACCAGTTGGTGGTCAAATGACCACCAGAAGCGCTGGGGCAGAGTGATGGGGAATGTTCAGTCTAAGAGGATGCTGAGGGGACCCTTATATTCAACCGCAGACGTTCTCAGATTGAGGAAGGAAGGAACTACGAAAGGTATTTGGATTTATACCTTTTTTACTAAGCACGTTATCTTCGTCTGTCCTGGCTTGAGTCTCAGCAGGAACTCCTATCTGTATGTAGGCCAAGACAGAAGACAGGAGAGCATAGTCCAATGCATTTCAAGGTTCGCAAAGAACTTGACACTAATATTATTAAGGCGCTGTTAATGTTAAACATAGGGTCTAAGCCCATCCATAGTATCATGGACATAAGGGGATGGTGGCCAAAGATCAAACAGCGAGCTGCTGATGCAGAACTGAAAAAGTTCCAAAGACTTGGTTGCTTGTCCATAACAGGTGCAATACAGTGCGCACTGACTGCAAGGTCATCCTAGACCTTCCTCCATTACAAGTTGTTAAAATGGGTAGGCGAGAATGGGCTTTTCCAGACTGCAAACGCAGCGAGAGGAATTTATAAGAATCTTGGACATAATCATATAGCAGAATATGGGAGGCATGCCAAAATGAATGCAAGAAAGGACCCTGTGTAAGTTCTTCACAAGAACTCTTGGACTATAATTATAGATCGAAAGAATTTTGAAGAACAGAACTTGCAACGGGAAATCTTTGAGTGAGGACATATCACTTTGCTTGGAAAATATGTTTCTGTACTTCCGAAGTGTATGCCATCCTGTAGCAATACTCATAATAATAATGATAATAATCTTTATTAATTCCATATGAAAGCGCTGCGAGGGGATAAGTATCGGTGCACGTTAGTTTTTAAACGCTGCAGGTTGTAGCCGTTGGGAAACAAATTCCCCGGCAGCTCGTTCCACAGCGTTGAAGCTCTCCAAAAGAACGAATGCTGGAGAAGACTGGTTCGGGGAGTAGGGACCTCGACCTGGTAAGTATGAGCTCGATGAACTTTTCTAGTGTTCCTCGTTCGTACGGCCTTTGGAGTTATTATATGGGAGAGCTCACTCGAGCATCTTCCAAGATAGAATCTGTAAAACAGGGACAGGCCAGCCACCCTGCTTCGATGTTCCAGGCTGTGGAGATCCTTTGTGAGGTTAGGCGTATCGATCAGTCTAACCGTCCTCTTCTGGATAGTGTGGGAGCAATACTCCAACGGTGGTCGAATATGTGCCTTGTAAAGCAGCAGTAGTTGTTTTGGTGTATACAGCTTCCTATAGCGGAACAAAACTCCAAGCTTGCACCTATTCTTTGCAAGCTCTTCAAACTTTCGTATCAACGAGGCGTGTTTCTCGCTTCGTGGAAGATTGGTTGCGTACAACCCCTCCCTAAGAAAGGCAAAAAAACTTATCCCACTAATTATAGACCTGTGGCTCTTCTCAGCATCATGTCTAAGGTTATGGAGACTGTCATTAACACACAGCTCCTGAAATACCTGGACAACAATAACGTCATAAATGATCGCCAGTATGGCTTCGGTAAGCACAGGTCTACAGGTGACCTCCTTGCCTACGTCACTCACTTGTGGAACAGAGCAATAGAAAATCATGGCGAATCCCGTGTTGTTGCACTTGACATATCGAAAGCTTCCGACAGAGTGTGACATGAGGGACTTCTGGTCAAGCTTGCTGCTTATGGACTCCCACCTGGCTGCTACAGTGGTTGAATAGCTTCTTGAACAATCGATCTCTGTTTGTTGTAGTCGAAGGCTGTTCATGTATTTTTAATAAAAGCCGGTATTCCTCAGGGTCTTATCCCCTACACTGTTTCTGCTGTACGTCAACGAGCTGCTGGAAATAACATCCAATCCAATCTACAGCTTCGCAGATGATAGTACATTAGTGTCGTGCATGGAACCAGGCAAGCCACTATCATCCCAGGAGACGGTACGTCGGCGACAGCAGCATGCCCCACAGATCAACGCAGATATCAAAACAATTGTCGAGTGGGGATAAGCAAATAAAGTACAGTTCAACGTACAAAAAACTCAGGCAACAACACTTACAAAGAAGTCTCACGATGGCTTACCAACCGTGGAAATGGAGGGCCACCCCTTAGTCGAGTCACCTTTCTTCAAACTTTTGGGGATCAACATCAACAATAACATGTCCTGGCACGACCACGTCATCAGTATTGCTAAAACGGCGTCCCAGAAGGAAGGAGTTTTTGTTCCGCTGTACGAAGTTGTATACACCAGAGCAACTGCTGCTGCTCTACAAGGCACAGATCCGACCATCGCTGGAGTATTGCTACGATGTGTGGGGATGCGCTCCGAAACACTCTCTAAAGCTTCTGGACACTATCCAGAAAAGAGCAATTAGATTAATCGATACGCCTAACCTCACAATGGACCTCCACAGCCTGGAACATCGAAGGAGGGTGGCTGACCTATCCTTGTTTTACAGATTCTATCACGGAAGATGTTCGAGTGAGCTCTCCCAGATAATAACACCAAAGGCCGTCCGAACCCGAAACACTAGAGGAGCTCTGCGAGCTCATCCTTACCAGGTCGAGGTCCTTACTCCCCGAACCAGTCTACTTCAGCATTCCTTCTTTTGGAGAACTTCGACGCTGTGGAATCAGCTGCCGGGGAATTTGTTTTCCGACGGATATAACCTGCAGCGTTTCAAATCTAATGTGAACCGACACATATCCTCTCGCAGAGCTTCTACAGCGCCATATAGGCTTTCAGCCTTTGCGGGAGGCTGACCATAAAGAAAAAGCTTCACATGTTCCAATTGTCGGTATAGAGAAGTAATCTCCTTCCCATAGAGGTGACTAGTGTATTGTATAATACTTTCGCGGCCATGATACGATCAACTGTTGGTTCTTGGGCTGTTCGGCCGGCGTCGGAGCGCTTCGCTGCTTGACGTTCCACCAACACGCGTGGTCGGCATCCTCAGAAGCTACAGAAGATTCCGACCACTCGTGTTGGCGGAACGTCAAGCAGCGAAGCGTGCCGATGCGACGCCAAGGCAGCAGAGCGTGTCACACCGGCCGAACAGCCCAAGACCCAACAGTTCCTCAGCAGGCTTAAGAATTGTACATTAAATTTTGACTCTTCATCCATGGTTGTTATTTGGGGCGTATATAAGGTCAAGTTGAATTCTCTATTTCTCTAATAAAAACCTATATCTCCGAATAAGCGATTCCAGCCTATATCAATACGGTAGAAAAAAAATGAAGTCAAGTTGATTAACTCAGTACTTCCCACACATTACGGTGATACCAGTTTATTATTTTCCCATAGCAGGAAGCTTTAGCCTGAGATGCCCTTGCAACAAAATTATCGCCAGTACCCCCCCCCCCTCCCCCCCGCCCCCCCAAAATGTCATATGCCGCTAGGTCTCCTGCACAGGTCAATGAACAGCCTATTGTCAATAATACAAACTTTTCAGTTTTACAACCCGCCGCCCCCCCCCAACCACCGCAATTTAACCCCCACCCAAAAAAAAGGTACAAAACGGTCAGGAACCCCTAAAACATCTAAAAACGAAGTTTGAGCTGTTTTCATATTTTTGGTTTTTTGATTATTGCTACGCTGCCACTGACACGATTTCTAACAAGCATACGCGTTTTCCATCCTCACCACAGTAATAATAATCTGTCAAAATTTCATTAGAATCAATTTAATAGTTTCCACGTTACAAAATACAAGAGGATCTAAAGCAATGCATACTCGTATGTATACAGAAAATTCTAAGTCCCTTAGTTTCGGTAATAGGCAAGGCAATGTTCAGATGGACCTAGAAAGGTGATTTATGTCGCTAGGTCTTCCTTCACAGGTCAGTGGGTAGTCTATTCGGAATACAACAAATTTTTCAATTTTACAACCTCCCAACCCCCAACCACCCCAATTTCCACCGCCACCCAAAAAAAGGTAAAAAATGATCAGGAACACCTAAAACGCCTAAAAACGAAGTTTAGGGAATATTTGAAATTTTTCGTTTTTTGCTAATTACTCCACCGCCAATGCACCGTTTTTCAAAATTATAGCAGCATTACCTACTACGACCCCACAGCATATCGCTGTCCAAATTTCATCACAATCCATGCAGCGGTTACTGAGATCACGAGGACAGAAAAACGCGTACAGACAGACCGACCTGTCTGTCGGTCGACAGATCGACAGACCGACAGACCGACAGACCGACAGACCGACAGACCGACAGACCGACAGACCGACAGACCGACAGACCGACAGACCGACAGACCGACAGACCGACAGACCGACAGACCGACAGACCGACAGACCGACAGACCGACAGACCGACAGACCGACAGACCGACAGACCGACAGACCGACAGACCGACAGACCGACAGACCGACAGACCGACAGACCGACAGACCGACAGACCGACAGACCGACAGACCGACAGACCGACAGACCGACAGACCGACAGACCGACAGACCGACAGACCGACAGACCGACAGACCGACAGACCGACAGACCGACAGACCGACAGACCGACAGACCGACAGACCGACAGACCGACAGACCGACAGACCGACAGACCGACAGACCGACAGACCGACAGACCGACAGACCGACAGACAGACAGACAGACAGACAGACAGACAGACAGACAGACCGACGGAAATGAGTGATGTGGATTTCCGTTATGTAGACATCATGAAACGCCCAAAAAGTGTATTATCTCAAAATCGAAAATTTTCGCGATCACAATACTCCCCTCACCTATCGGTGTGGGAAGTAAAACATGCTGACTAGCATAATCAAAGACATACATCCACAAGGAAACGTTTATTCTTTGGAATCGTCTAAAACACAGGATTATGTAAGTCTGACAAGACTTACAAGGCAGATAAAGGATAATATCGAAGTACAGGTGATACATCTGTTCCTGAAACATGATTGGAATTACGTAAAGACTATCAGGCTGAGCGAAAATAAATTGCCTTTCTCGTTACGTAATCCATTACGATCCATACATTTTATCAATTAATTTAATGTGGACACTGTTGTCACGGGCATTTGTTATTATTCAATTACAGGCCTTCAGACTTGAGTCGGACACAGAGACAGACACAGGTGTCGTCAGTGAAGTGTTATACAGTAATGACGAAAATTTACGTATTGTCTTTCTGTTGGTGTTTATGTATTACGAAGGGTACTAGGAAAGCTTTGCAATACAATTTTATTTATTTAATTTTTTCCAAAGTAAGTTTCTATACCGTCAGTACATTCCTCCATCCTCCGAAATCACTCTTTAAATCAGTTCTGCCAAGTGATTGAAATAGAAAGGTTCAGGTCCAGATGGGATTCCTGCAATTTTTATTAAAAAATGTAAACAGGGTCTTTCAGAACCTTTGTTTATATTTTACAACAAAATCTTAGTTTGTGGTCAATATCCTTACATTTGGAAGGTTGCTCAGGTTATACCTATATTCAAGTCGGGTGCCAAGACTAATGTCACAAATTATAGGGCTATTTCTCTACCGGACCAGTTAGGTAAGCTATTTGAGTCAATTCTGACACAGGAACTATTCTTTCTAACAAAAAATTATATCACAGTACATCAGCTTGGTTTTTTAAAGAACAGATCAGTTGTTAGTAACCTGTTTCCTTTTGTGCAGTATATATTAGCTTCAATGGAGGAACATACGTCCGTATGTGCAGTGTACACTGATTTCTCCAAAGCTTTCGATAAAGTGCATTATCCCACTTTAATCGCGAAGTTGGAGTTGTTTGGTGTGCAAGCCAAGCTGTTGAAGCTTCTTAAGTCGTATGTTTCCGATAGGCAACAATTTGTGGTCTTAAATTCTATGAAATCTGTTACAACAAAAGTAACCTCTGGTATTACTCAGGGCTCACATTTGGGCCTCTTATTGTTCAGCATCTTCATATCAGGTATTGGAAACTGTTTTTCAAATTCAAATTTTCTACTGTACGCTGATGACTTAAAGATATATTGTAGAATCTCTCATTTAAATGATTACAACAGCTTCCAACGAGATTTGGATAGGTTTTACAATTACTGTACTGTGGCTTATAATAAATGTAACAAAATGTCACCAGATTCTTTTCTCCCACCTTAAGGAACCTCCATTTGAGCAATTGCAAATTAACAATGATATAATTCCTGTCTGTCAACAAGTAAAAGTTTTAGGCGTCATTTTGGATAGTCAACTAACCTTTGAACCACACTTAGAGCATATCACAAGGAAAGCGTTAAAATCACTGATATTTGTATTGAGTAATACTATGGACTTTAAACAACATACGTCAATCATCAGACTATACGCGACTTTGGTGAAACCAACACTAGAATACTGTAGTACGATTTGGAATCCATACTATGATAAATATGTAAATAAAATTGAATCTGTACAGTGTAAACTAGTAAGGACATTAAACTATCGTTTCTTCAGATCTCGTTATTTTTACGGCTATGATAGGAATTTATCATTTTATAAGCTGAATGAGTTACACATCAGAAGGGAATTTAGAGACATTTTATTCGTGTATAAGGTCTTCAACAACTTAATTGATTCTGAATATTGTACTTGTCAGTTTTTGCTAAACTGCAGCTGTCCATACACTAGATCAAGGCTCTTTTTTTATGTTCCTGTTTATTCTACCAACTATTATGGTAATTCACCCTTGATCCGATGTAAGAATGCTTATAGCATAATCTGTCGCTCTGATATTGATATTTCTTCCTCCAGGTTAACCGTGTTCAAAAAAAATTTATTGAAAATATTAACAAGTTTCTATAGATAAGGATAATTTGCCATTTCTTTGCTACTAGCATAATTAGTAAGTTTTATGTTTCAGTGTAGCTGCTAAAAAATTTGCTGATCAATTTCTACTTGTTTAAGTTTTTCTTTCTCTTAGGTTTTAAGACTTAGCTTGTAGGTTATTGTTTGAATTCTTTAAATATTAAGTTATTTTGTGTCATCTTGTTATTGGACCTGCAGTTTATGTAGGTCTATTAGGTGACTATATTTTCAAAATAAATAAATAAATAAATACACTCCTGGTATCAAGCAAGCAGAAGGAGAAGAAGAAGGAGGAAAAGCCAGGAGAAGGTTTTTCTCACTAGAATCTTCCTTTTAGCTTCATTTTAACATTAAAAAAAAACAGTGCAAACTCGCAGGGAGCGAAGCTTGAACTGTAGGAAGGGTGCGCAAAAAGTGTCCATCATGTCGTGGTCAAATGTTCGGTGAAGCCTTTGTGGCGGTGAGCTGGAGCATTATCATGTTGGAGGATCAAGGTGTTCAATGTTCATTCCTGATCTTAGCCGCAGATTCTTCATAGATAAAATGACTAGGCAGGCACTGTTAATTGATAAATGTATATTACTTGCTGATGACACCACAACTATAATTACTAGGGATACTTCCTTAAGTACCTATGATGTGATAACACAATCTCAAAAACACAAATTAGATCTAGAAAAACTGGTTTGCTGCAAATAAGTTAGCATTAAATGTTACTTAATCTCAAACTCTAGTAATCACTACCGGGCACCATAATAGTAGTTTAATAATGGGGTATTTTCAAACTTGCTAATATTGCCTGTTTCATGTCTGAAATGGATTGCTTGTATCTAATTTGTAATGATGGCAGTGTTTGCTTGATTTTTTTCTGCCCACGTGGAGTAAAGATAGACTTTAAAAATCATCCCTTGAAAAGAGCTCACTTAAATCTCTTAAACCTCCCGCCTAAGAAATCGACCAATCAAAAGTTATTTTTATTCCGGATGTAGATAGGATGTGACTATTTTAATTTGAATTGGGTGTAGATTCAAGGTTGTCACGTTGTTAATATTTTGCATAGTTTTTCTATAAAGGATGTAAACTTTATTTTATGTTTATTTAGTTTCTCTCTTTTTGTAGACTATAAATGTTATATTGCACAGCTATTCCATTTTTTGCATTGTTATGTAATTAGCAGTTTACTCTGAGAAGGTTTCACAGTTACTTTTCACAATTTTACTCGTCATTCGGCAACACTCATCTTTAACAGCCTGTCACTAGTGTCATGCATACATAACCTCCCCTGGTGTCACGACTGTCTGCGTATATCATTTAACCAAGATAGATCATGAAATGATGCAAACAAACATCTGTCAATATCAATACGAAGCGGAGGTTATGTCTGTAGATGAAGAAAAGGAGGTCAGATGACAAAGAACAGTCACATTCTAACGACGACGAAAGACTTATTACGTCACGCTTAGATTTATTACGCCACAGCTTTGGTGCAAAATTTTATGTTTGAACTTTGCAGGTGCTTTTAAGCCACTTCGCGTTCACAGTAAGGCCGCTTTCTGATCTGTCGGTGCGGGAGCGGGATCTGTTAGCTCGGCACCGAAACGATTCCGCACTGCCTTCAGTTACTCACCTATCTGTATATTCTCGGTAAAAAATCCTGCAGTATCGCTTTGAGCGTCCTACGAAAATGTCGTCTTCAAGCGATGAAGATATTTTAGTGTGTTATTTATGTCGCCTATGTAAAAAAAAAGAAAACGTTATTGGCGTCATCCTTACATAGAGAAGAACATTAATTGTCGACTTTTTGTTGCGGCTCAAGAACTTTCCCAAGACGACCAAAAATTTTTATCGATATATAGAATGTCAAAAAAAACGTACGAAGAGCTTTTGAATTTGTTATCACCAGTGTTAACAAAGCAACATACAAGACTTAGAGAATGCGTGACTGCTGATGAAAGATTACTTATTACTTTAAGGTAAGTGGTAATTAAAAGGTCTCATTTTAGTTCGAAGTTATTTACAGTTATTGATATATTACAATCATTTAAAACCAATACCGTCACCATACGAAATTCTAGGATTTTATATTTTGCGTATAGTGAAAAAAAAACATTTCATTGATGTTCTTAATAATACGACAAATCAAGAGTATTTTTATTATAACAAATGTAAAACAGTTGATTACAGTTCTCATATGACATATCAAGAGTATTATTGCAGCAAAATGCCGACCGGCTCCTGGAACGCGTCCCGACTGACGGTAAAACGAAACGATCCCTCTCCGCGCCCGCACTTTCCGCGTCAATCAGAAAACGCACATTGAAATATAGGTGCTCGGCAAGCTTTCGGTACCGCATATACCGAGCGAACCGAATCCGCACCGCTCCCGCACCGACGAATCAGAAAGCGGCCTAAAAAGTAAAAATGTTATTTACATGGTTTTTTGGGACGTAACATCAATATTCCGTCATAAAATTTTGTTCGGAAAATACCCCATTGGGTTAGTTGTACTGAACCACGTATGTTAGTATCTATCGATTTTCATCTTTGTAATGTTATTCATCATTTCCTTTAATTTGTATTTTGTCTCTGATTATCCATTTTAAATGATATGTCAGTAGGTTAGAATCGTCGATGTAAACAACGCGGCGACTCGAACAAGAGAAAACGACTGAGGCGCGTCAGAGCTGTCTCTATTCGTATTGGTTCGTACGTCACTGGTAACTTTTTGGTTTTCATTGGTCGTTTTCAAAGTCGATTGATGTGTGATTGACCTATAGGAGCGCTAATAACGTGCGATTGGCTAATAGGGGCGCTTTCTGTCCGCTCTGTCCGTGTCTTGGCGCCTTTAGTCGACCACGTGACGGGGGTTGTAAAACTGAAAAATTTGTTGTATTCATAATAGGCTGTCCATTGATATGTGAATGAAAAACCTAGCGGCATGATACACTTTTTACGTATATCCGAACATTGCCTTGCTTATTTTAAAAACCAAGGGACTTCGAATTTGTGATGTATACATACGAGTATTGCTTTAGATCGTTCTGTTGCGTAACGCAAAAACTATTGAATTGATTTTGATTAAATTTTGACACAGTATTCCTACCACGGCAAGGATGGAAAACGTGTATGTTTTGGAAAAATAGTATCAGTGGCGGCGCAGCAATAATAAAAAAAACTAAAAGTATAAAAACAGCTCAAACTTTGCTTTTGGCGTTTTAGGGGTTCTGATTACCTTTATGGGTGGGGTGAAATTGGGGTGGTTGGGGGTGGGGGGTTCTAAAGCTGAAAAATTGGTTGTATTCATAATGGTCTGTTCACTGATCTGTAGAAGAAATACCTAACGGCATATTACACCTTTTTAGGTCCAACTGAACATTGGCTTGCCTATTACAGAAACCAATTTTGTTATGTGTACATACGAGTTTTGCTTTATTTCGTTCGATCTATATTGCGTAAAGCGAAAATTATTGAATTAATTTTAATGAAATTTTGACACAGAATCTACTACCGCTGCGAGAATGGAAAACGACTCTGTTTTCGAAAAACCATGTCAGTGGCGGCGCAGCAATAATCAAAAAACCAAAAATATAAAATCAGCTCAAACTTCGTGTTTAGACGGGTTGGAGGCCCTTGATCGTTTCGCATCGTCCAGTTGAAGCATGCAGAAAGAAACTGGCGTCCTGGTTCCTAAGAAGGGAGACGCAAGAAACTATTTACGAGGGTTTTTGTGTTGGATGTTTTTTTTGCGGGCGGGTGGGCGATGATTTAGTTGCAAGAGGATTTCAGACTATAGCTTCGTGCAATGGGAAATAATAAAATGGTATCATCATTGTATGTGGGAAGTGCTGGGTCAATCGACTTGACTCTTTTTTTTTGGTTTAATTTAAACCAAAAAATTTCCGAACTCTAATCTACTATGTAATACCCCTTAACTGACGAACTTCCTTCTCTTTGCTCTTGTCCTTTCTTCCTTCCCTTTTCTTCCCTTACTTCTCCCTGACTTTGTCTGGCTCTGGCTAACCAGGCCTGTCAGACCGGTCGACCGATACGACCGCAACTAGGAGCAAAGGTCCACCGGACCGCTCTTTTTTTTATAACTGAGCAGACCGCGCAGGCAGAGCTTAAATACCAAAGTACCGCGGCTGCTGTGAAAGGCAAGAAGTTAGGCGAAGTTTGTTAATGCGAGATTTGAAGGTGCCAATACCCGCAGGTCCAATAAATACATCTTCTGGCAGTCCATTCCAAGCCCTGGACACCCTGGGAATAAATGTGCGGTTGTACCGCTCAGTTCTTGATGTATGAAGAACGACGGTCTTAGGATGAGATACAGCGGTCGCACGGGTACATCTGATAGGAGCAGTGAGCAGCGGAACGATAGAGGATAAGCTCAGAGGAGCAGATTCCGTTGGAATATCGGTAGAAGAGTGAGAGGTCACCAACAACACGCCGGTGAGAAAGTGACTGAAGGTGGCGCGTTAAAGCCGGATCGCCAATTAGTCGAATTGCCCTTCTCTGACAAACAATAACGAATTTTACATATCTACTAAAAAGTATTCTTTTCTCTTTTGGCCAGGGGAGGGGGAGGGCGCCATTGCGCTATGAGCCATAAGGAGGAATCGCCCGTGGTGCAATGCAAAAACTCCGTTGTATTCGAAATATTTGCGGCAACAATGATTTTGATTAAACCACGCCACTGTGTAGGCTGCGCAAAGCAGCTGATTTCGAAAAGGTTACAACCGCGTAGTCCCAAAATAATCTCATTATATATAGCATGAGAGGTAGGCATTGGGTAATGAAGTGAACATTTAGGGTGATCAAATTATATTTTGTTTTTATCACGCATGTAGGTCAACCGTGTTAGCCTGTGCCTTTGAAAACTTTACAGGAATTTGCCCCTCATACTTGTTTTTGAACGAAGGTAACTCAGATGAAATACATACATTAAATGCATACGTTTACGTTGGATGATTTATGTCTGGGATGCTGTTAGATAATTTTATTAACCGTTTCAAAATATGGAGAAAAAATAAATTGGCAACAGTTGGAATGTCTATGGTTTCTACTCAGGAGTAGCATAAAGAGCAACACATGATTTCGATTATTCCTGATTGCATTTAACAGCAAGTCACCTTTACTTATGATTCGTAGTACAATGGCGGCTCAACGTTATTGGAATGAGATGTTAGAACAGTTGCCCTTCCATATATCAGAGGCGTCTAAAAAGATTCCCGATTTATCACCAATTGACTGTCGGTCTGTCTGTACGCGTTTTTCTAGCCTCGTAATCTCAGTAACGGCTGGATGGATTGTTATGAAATTTGGGCAGCGATATGCTGTGGTGTCCTAGTAGGTAATGTTCCTATAATTTTGAAAATCGGTGCATGGGCGACGGAGTAATCAGCAAAAAACGAAAAATTTTGAATATGCCTCAAACTTTGTTTTTAGGAGTTTTAGGGGTTCCTGATCGTTTTCTACTTTTTCTTGGTAGGGGTGAAATTGGGGTGGTTGGGGGGTGGGGGGTTGTAAAATTGAAAAATTTGTTTCTTTCATAATAGACTGTCCACTGACCTGTGAAGGAATACCTAGCGACATAAATAACTTTATTGGTCCATCCGAACATTGGCTTGCCTATTACAGAAACCAAAGGACAGAATTTTTCTAGTGTAAACATACGAGTATTGCTTTAGCTCGTTCTATATTATGTAACGGAGAAACTGTAGAATTGATTTTAATGAAATTTTGACACAGTATTACTACCGTGGCGAGGATGGAAAATGCGTATGGTTTTTATAAATCGTGCCAGTGGCGGCGCAGAAATGATAAAAAAACTAAAAATATACAAACAGCTCAAACTTCGTTTTTAAGTGTTTTAGAGGTTCCTGATCATTTTCTGAGTTTTTTTGGGTGGGGTGAAATTGGGATGGTTGGGGGGTGGGGGGCGGTGGGCTGAAAAACTGAAAAATTTGCTGTATTAATAATAGGTTATCCACTGACCTGTGAAGGAAGACCTAGCGACATAAATCACCTTTTTAGGTCCATCTGAACATTGCCTTGCCTATTATCGAAACTAAAGGAATTTTCTGTATACATACGAGTATTTATTGCTTGAGATCGATTTGTATTTTGTAACGTGGAAACTATTAAATTGATTCTAATGAAATTTTGACACATTGTTATTACTGTGGTGAGGATGAAAAACGCGTATGCTTATTAGAAATCGTGTCAGTGGCAGCGTAGCAATAATCAAAAAACTAAAAATATGAAAACAGCTCAAACTTCGTTTTTAGATGTTTTAGGGGTTCCTGATGAGCGTTTTCTACCTTCTTTGGGTGGGGGTGAAATTGGGATGGTTGGGAGGGGGGTGGTTTGTAAAACTGAAATGTTTGTATTATTGATAATAGCCTGTTCATTGACCTGTGAAGGAAAGACCTAGCGGCATAAGACAATTTGGGGGGGGGGGGTACTGGCGATTATTTGTTTGCAAGGGGATCTCAGGCTAAAGCTTCAGGCTATGGGAAAATAATAAACTGGTATCACCGTAATGTGTGGGAAGTACTGAGTCAATCAACTAGACTTCATTTTTTTACTTTGATGTCACGGCATCGAGTGCTGTTTAGGATAATTCGTTTAAAAAGTAACAGAGGCGCTGAAGGGGCTAGGGTATAGCGTGCGAACTTGAGAAATTTGTGTGTCTAAAATAAAATGAAGTGAGGTAAGTTTGAAGGTCGCCTTGCGATACTGGTGATGGCCGACCGCCGCGAAGACGATTTCGCATCGAGGGAAGCCGAGAGCAACCGACCGGTGGCCTACTGATAGTGTGACAGTACACACATAAAAATAATTTCTTAGATGGAGCACAAATGCTTTCATTCAAGTATACCATAACATCCTATACGCGCAAAGTTATGCTAATCTTAAAGAGAGAATACGATATCTTTGACCATATAAGGGTTACATTGAGAAAATATCTTCAATGCAAAACTGGGAAATTCTGGATAGTAAGAATACCAAAATCTTGAATCAAGCATGTGGTAATCTTGACCGAAGTATTTCATAATCTTGACTGAAGCATTTCATAATCTTAACTGGGAGCATTTCAAAAACTCGACGCAAATAGCTCAACTTTATTCTAAAATTGTGCTATTCTTGGATGAAGAATCTAGTAGTATTAATTTGAGCATTCAAACTCTTCTATGAGCATGTAGAAATCTTTCTGGAGAAACAGTTCTGTAAAATTTCTTAAATCACTTTTAATATACTTAGTACTTATCTAGAAACACCTGAGTCAGGTCTTCGCATCCTAATTTTTTTAGTAGCTCATTCATTGTTGGATAGATCCAGTGACAAGGAAGCTGATGGGAACTGGGACGCGACTCAAATGGCGGTGGACCAGCACTGACTGATGGTTCACGGTGATATCGCGGGTATCACGTGGCAATGGCAATTTATTTAACAGTTTGACTAGATACTATTATGTGCTATTATGCAGGATCCAGGATGCAGGTATTACGCTACGGTGCTAAAGACGGCGGCGAATGCGACAATCCGAAAACCGATAATGGCGGCGTGGACGCGGACGGGCAACAGGCTGTTGAGTAGAGAGGGTGGAGATGTTAGAGTTGACTCGTGACACGCTGCGCGCCTGCGCACTCCGACGTTGGTAGACGTCAAATAAATGATTTACTTGATACAAATATAAGGTGTGCTTGTAAAACAGCGTTCATTTTCAAACCAAGATTATCTTATTGTAAATGAAGGTTCGCATTTTGCAAGCTGTCTATATTCTTGATAGAAGTAGACTGGGCACCGCTGGAAAAAATGATAATCTTGATATAAAATTATGAAATATTTGTTATTAAATTATTGTAGCCTTGGTGGCAAAGAAAATTATATTTTCTTTTGGAGCATATTCCTTTAAAATAAGTATATGAATCAAAAATATATTATTCTTGATACAAATTTTCTATAATTTTCTCATCAAATATTCTTTCTTAGAGTGAGAACCGATACTCTTGTTGTGAGTATGTATTTACAAGAATATCACAATTCTTGACTTGAGAGTTTCTTTTTGTGTGTACCTTTAAACTTACTGTAATAATTCAAAAAGCAAATTGAAAACGAAAGCTTGCGCTAGGTCAAATCGGTGGCCTTGTTTTGATATCGTGTTTGGTTGCTAACACGTTAACTGCCCTCTGAATTAAATATGATTCACATGACCTGTGACCCATCAGGCCGCGTGCATCAAATACAATTCGATTGATTCGACGCCTCGTGCATAATATACGATTCGCGGTTGTGTAGATCTATCTATAAAATATCCAGAAGAGTGGCATGGGAGGTAAATTTTCCTCAACAGGACAGTTTTACCTAAATATCGATCGTTTAACACATGAATATATAAAAAGGCTCACTGAGTAAAAATTGTATAGGAACTTGTGGCCCACGGGGCCGATCTTTTTCTACAAGTGTGGCAGTCGACGTGAAATTACACACAGAAAAATTTGTCGTTCTGTCAAAGACTTACGCTTGGATTCAATGGGGCGTTACACTCAGCATTCCTCAGATACAGCGATGTTTTATCCAATGGGAAGTGTATAGTTGGTAACGAATTATATCGTATTGCCGATTCAACTACAAGATGTCATTGAATTCCAATGAATAATTCAACCGCAGCCTGTCGTTGAATCGAATCTGTGTTTGGTATTTTATTCTAAACTTTTTCTTTTCCTTGGACTAACAGATTCCATTGCGTGGACAGCTGATTGATTTGTTTGGATGTTTAATTGTGTGATTTTGTATGAAGTTATAAGGAGCATGATATAAGAATTAGACATAAGCCTGCATCAGTTGTTGCATTATTATCTGAAATATATCTGTCTGACTAATCTAAATACCTACATTCAAATGCGGGTGTTAGCTCTTCTAAGCCCCAAGTTCTCAGTAGGTCCGCCATTTAATATATAACTGGACACATTTAAATCACTTAATTGCTGATGCAATACGCAAAACCACGAGATGACACAACACGGCTAACACCGAAACAACACAACGGAACAACCTCGTCCATGTTGGCAGGTTCGCGGCTATAGTAACACTGAGATGATCCCCTGTTCTTTATTTTACGTTTATTGAATCGGGACATCAGTCCCGCCGAATACTGATTATAGTTCAGCGAACGACAAGGGCCATTGAAACAAAATTAATTTTTATCAGATGAATTATCACGAACTGCTGTTGCTGTAATAATTTTTGTACACTGAATAGATTGTATGCTTTGCTTAAATTAAACATAGGGTAAATTTCGAAAACAAAAGGATGTTTTGATTGCATTATATGTCAACACTGGTATTAGAAGGATTATACATATCGTTAGAACGAATATAAAATTGTTTTGAATTAATTGGCGTACCTGTGATTACTTCGCATATAAGGATTGGATTCTTTCAATGCATGGATTTGAAACAACTGTAAACATATTTAAAGCGATGGAAAAACATCCAAATACTAACAATTAATTGGAAACGCAACAGTATTTTTTCCGTATACAGACTTTTGAGAATGTATGATTTTGCATTGCGACTTTTTTGCACACTAAAACGTTTTTAGAAGAAATTGCTCTGAATTGTCCTTCATTAAGACCTTAACTTTTAAGAAATTTTATGTAGATAGTTTGAAAAACAAGTGAGCTGTCTGTGTACTTGCGAATCCATGTTTTATATGGCAAGGATCTGGTATGTCATGATGCCTAGGTAGAGATGTGTAGAACGGGTCTGATCCGGTTCATTGATCCGGATCTTTAAGGTGATCTAACTGAACCGAATCCTAAATTTAAACTCAACGGGTCAACGGGTCAGTCGGGTCTCAAATCCGGCGGCTTGTTCATTCAGAATCACAAAGCAGGATGGTGCGTGCCACAGCGATATATGTCGATCAGTCGATCTGACGATTGGCGATGTTCAGTTTTCGGTTCAGTGTTCTGCTGAAGCTAAATGATAGCCACAATGCTTAATGTTCTGGGATCTGAATTTAAAGGAATATTGAGATAGATATTTTAGGGCGAATAATAAATGAATATTTTTCGTGTATGATGAGTTGTGGCTGTTTATAGTAGAGACTCTTACGTGTCAGGAGTGTATTTTAACAAATACGAGAAACTCAAAACTGAATAATTATTTATTAAACGATATCAAATCGAAATTTATAAAGAATAGTATTAATACATATGCATCTTCTAAGTACATATTTATAAAAAAATAAATATCATCTGATATAAAAATAAAACAAATTAATAAATTATACATGAAGTGTACTCTGTACTGTACTGGCTCATTTCTGTCTGCACCGAGTACCCAGATTGGGCGGTTCTCTCGTGCTTCGGTCAAGATCGAAGGTGAATGATTGCATTCGCTAGTCGGGTAGTCGGGATCCGACTGACCCGTGAACCAGATCACTGTCTCGGATCTTTGAGGTGTTCCAGATCCGCTGATCCGCATCTTAAAAATGACCCGATATGCCCGTCTCTATGCGTAGGACATCAAAATAGCACTACTTACCCCTCTACGGTCTCTCCTATCCCACTTTCCTTCCCACAAGGGCGTAACACTAACAACTGATCGATATATGACATTATAACTCCAGAAATGTTTACATTTGAATACCAACATAGTACAAAAATCGATAGAATGGGGTAGGTCAGTTTGATATTCTGTTAATTTGAATTAGTGGCTCGGATACAGGGTCAACCCTTCTTTTAACACACCTGTAGTATCAGTTTCACCGGTATATGTGTTACATAATGTAGTATATTTGTAATCAAATCTATGAACGTGATTTTTATTCATTTTGTAGCAGTGGCGGATTTAGAGGGGGGGCGAGGGGGGCGTACACCCCTCCTAGAGCTCAACGGAAGCATATTATATTTATATAAATAACAAAAGTTAAGCTTTTTTTGCTCTCCAGACAGCGGTCGCCCTGGTTCACCCCCCCCCCTAGACCTGTAATGCTGTAATGGAAACACGGAATTATATAAATAGCAAAAGTTGACAGTTTTTTTTTGCTCTTCAGAAAATTGAGCCCACCGGTCCCCCCCTAGAAGAAATTATAAATCCGACACTGTTTTGTAGCCTTAAATAAACTAAATAATTGCACACTATTGAATCTTCCTCCTTTGGATCTGGTAATTCAAAGGGAAGCTAGAAAAACTGGGTTCCGTCTCTGGAGTCAGGGTTGCTGGACGTTTATGAATCTAGGCAAAGGACATTCGATGATTCGAGCAGAGTTGCATGAGGATAGTCCTATTTTGTTGGCGAGGAGCGATATAGTTTCTCCTACGCATCGCTTCAATTGCAAATTTACGGTGGTGTTTCCGTCAAGGGAAGTGTGGGAGTCTAGGAAAAGACAGCTCATCGAAGGAGGAGGACAGGTCTGGTACACAGACGATTCACTCGCTAGAGAGGGCTCGGGCTTGGGAGTCTACGGACCCCATACAAGACTCACTCCCTCTTGGGGGGCACACCACAGTATTCCAGGTTGAGGTCTATGCGATACTTGCTTGTGTTAATCGTAATCGGGAAATTGACGGGTCTAGGAGGCGGATTACTATCTGCTCTGACAGTCAGACAGCCACCAAAGTACTGAGTGCTTGGAAAATAACGTCGGGACTGGTCCTGGAGTGCAGGAGGGCTCTTGACGACATCTCAGCTAAACACAAGGTCTCACTGATGTGGGTACCTGGGCACGCTGGGGTAAAGGGTAACGACATGGCGGATCATCTGGCCAGGATGGGATCCGGCAACAGTTTTGTGGATCCGGAACCAGCCTTAGGACTATCTGCAAACTTGATTAGGAAAACAACTGGAGAGTGGATCCAGAATCAACACTCTCTGAGAAGGAACAACATGTCTGGTCATCTCCGTCAAGCTCGGGAACTATTAGCAGGGCCTGCAGAGAGAATAGGACGATTTTGTCTTCTTCTGGATAGGAGTAACTTGAGATTGCTAGTAGGCCTATTAACACAACACCTTCAGGCGTCACCTGTTCGTGAGGAGCACTGAAGTCCAACTGAGAGAATTACTAAGAATAGGAGTAGCTGGATGCAAGGAGAACCTGTTGATTGACCGATGTGTCACGCAGGACTCCGTGCAGTACAAGCGAAACCTTCCTATGGCCTGGATTGACTATCGTAAGGCATTCGACACCACGTCCCATGGCTGTTGGTCTGTCTTTCGGTCGATAATCAGATAGTGGGATGTATCAAACAACTGATACCGCTATGGAAGGCCCGGTTCACTATAACATCAGGTGAAACTCGGGTTCAGACAGAGGTGGTGTGGTTCAAGAGAGGTGTCTTCCAAGGAGACTCCTTGAGTCCCTTGCTCTTTTGCATCTCACTTTTGCCTCTGTTCATAGCGCTGAGAAATATTAAAGGATACAGCTGTGGCACGCCCACTAAACGGAGGCACAAGGTCACATATCTGTTTTATATGGATGACCTAAAACTTTATGCCTCCGGCCAACGCAAACTACAACAATCGCTGAGGGTGGTGGAGGATTACAGTCATGCTATCGGAATGGAGTTCGGGACAGACAAATGTGCATTCATGAGCAACGTGCACGTGGTGTGGTGAAGAGGAAGAATCCTCGGCACACATCTTGTATCGCTGTGACACCCTGGGTTATCACAGGCAGACTATGCTGGGCTCAAGAACCTTGGAACCAATAGAGATAAAATGGATAGGACCTAAGAATGTACTTGCCTTTGTTAAAAGGGCAGGTCTTAGGAACTAGCGCGGATAGAGGCGCAAAAGGGCCCATCGTGTGGCCTATGCACGAGTCACATTCTGTGCTGGATAGCCTCTGGTCCTTATTCATTCATTGCACACGTAAAAAGTCAGGTTAAAAACCGATAATAATACAAGTAGTCAAGAAGTTTGATCCAATACCTTGGCCATGATTATCAGGATCATTTTTTTGCTCATTCATAATTCCTTAAAGAATGCAATTTTCGGCACATTAACGTTTTAGGCCTTTAAGTTAATATTAAGTCTAAATCTAGTTTAATCAAGTTGATTGACTCAGTACTTCCCACAGATTACGGTGATACCAAATTATTATTTTCCTATTGCATGAAGCTTTAGTCTAAGATGCCCTTATAACCTACTCGTCGCCCGCCTGCCCGCAAAAAACATCCAACGCAAAACTCACATAAATAGTTTCTTTCTCTTCGTAGGAACTAGGACCACACAATTTTTATTATGGGATCTTCAACTGATATCCTCATCACATGGCCGAATTTCCGATATTTTAAAACAGATTATATTGTGCCAGTCCGGCCCTGGATGGCCGGGTATATTTACGTGAAGTCTAGAAAAGTTCCTTCTTGATTCGTGCTGTTATGATCGCGAGCTGTCGCGAACGTTCCAGAGATGGCGCGCCGCATAATATAAGGAGCCATCGCACGACAGACGGGGACAGTAACAGTGAATGCAGTGCAGCAGTTAGGTTCGGTATTACACGACGTTCCAGTGGCGCGCGCGAAATAAATGAACTGTGACATAAATTAGTGAAGTGTAGGACCAATATAAATTAGTGCAGTGACGGTAGATAAATTAGACTGTTAAGTATTAGGCTAGGCGTAGTGTACATAGTTAGTGAAAATAAATAGTGAAATCCGTACCAAGTGTTTCCTTGCCCAATCGGACTAAAGACTTGTAACAATGTCATCAGTATTAATCTTAAAAGGGCCACGGGGTTTCCCGACCACCCTGTCCGAGACCTCCCTACCTGGGCTTATTTTAACGGATTAAAAAAGTAGAATATGATCAGAGATCCCTAGAGTACCCAAAAACACAGCTTGAACGGCTTTTATATTGTACTGGTTCTTTCTGAATTCAGTTTCACCGCGATTAACCCAATTTTCAAAAACCATAGACTTTAACGACTTCTACCACGGCTCACAGTCAGTTTATAAATTTCTTTCGCTATCAGTTTGGTGAGAAGAGACACATCACACCATTATTTACAACAATATAAAATCAAAAATTCTTTTTTGTCTAAGATAGGGCAGCATTCATGTAAAGATGAAAAGTATATTATGTCACTTCCTTACGGGGCAATGAAGAGCCCACTACAAATACAACTGTTTTTTTTTAGTTTCACAACCACCACCCCCAAACTACCCCAATTGTATGCCGTCTGAAAAATATGGAAATCGATCTTGGGCCCCTAAATCGCCCAAAAATGAAGTTTGAGCTGTCTTTTATATTTTTGATTTGTTTATTGTTGCTGCCACAATTTCTAAAAACTGTACGGATTTTCCATCCTCATCACAGAACTAACAGCAGTAATACTGTGTCAGAATTCATTGAAATCAATTCAACAATTACCAGGTTATACAGTACAGAATGGTTTAAAGCTACATTCGTATGTATAGATCAGAAATAAGTCCCTTCATTTCCGTAATAGGCAAGGAAATTTTCCGATGGACCTGAAAAAAGGGTATTATATCGTTAGATCTTTCTTTCACATGTCATTGGATTTCATATTATGAATACAACAAATTTTTGAGCTCTATCCCCCCTCCCTTACCCACCAGCCACCTCAATTTCTCCCCCACCTAAAGGAAAGTAGAAAATGTTGAGGAAACCCTAAAATGCCTAAAAATGAAGTTTGATGATTATTTGAGATATTTGTCCTCATTCATCCAATTAAAAAAAATATAGCAGCACTAACTACGACCCCTCAGCATATCGGGGGATGCGCTCCAGAGTACTCTCTAAGGCTTCTGGATACTATCTAGAAGAGAGCAATTAGACTAATTGATACGCCTAACCTAACAAAGGACCTCCGTAGCCTTGAACATTGAATAAGGGTGGCCGACCTGTTCCTATTTTACAGACTCTATAACGGAAGATGTTCGAGTGAGCTCTCCCAGATAATAGCACCAAAGGCCGTCCGAACGAGGAACACTAGAGAGGATCTGCGAGCTCATCCTTACCAGGTCGAGGTCCCTACTCTCCGAACCAGTCTCCTCTAGTATTTCTTCTTTTGGAGAACATCGACGCTATGGAATGAGCTGCCGGGGAATGTATTTGCTGGCGGTTGCAACCTGCAGCGCTTCAACCCTTAACCGGTAACGTGCAAATTCGGGGGATAGCTGGTAACGTGCAGTCTGTGAGACTGTAACGTCTTTGAAGCTTAAAAAATCAAACTCCCCTAATTATTTTTTGGAAAAAATGCATGAAGATTTGTTGGGTATATATCCTTTAATGATAATTTTGTATAAAGTAGCAGAACATGTGATGTAAAGAAAAAAAATTATGATAATTATTAACTAGAACACAAATTAGCAGCACAAATTTGTAGGACCAAGATAATAAAAAAAACTTTGACCACACTCAAATCTATATATTCTGTGATTGATAATAAGTAAAGCAATACACCTATAAAAATATTTTGGTAAAAAATGACGGATCTGCCATGACTACCAGTTGAGAAAAATTATAACGTAAACTGTAACGTTCCGTCTCACAGACTGAACCGAACCAACAACTAAGCACATCTGGAATGTTGTTTACGCAAACTTATTGATAAACGGGATATAAAAGGGATACCAATGGCAGATAGATTAGATGAGGTCATTTACCAGAAATGCGGTAAGGTTTTGTTGTAGGCTCGAATTTAAGATTGCTTGCAGTCTCACAGACGGCACGTTACCAGTTAAGGGTCAAATCTAACGTGCACCAATTCACCGATACTTATCTTATCGTAGCGCTTCTACAGCGCCATAGGCTTTTAGCCTTTGCGGGAGGTAGACCATAAACCAAATATCGCTGCCAAAATTGCATCACAATCTGTGTAGCGATTACTGAGATTACGAGGTTAGAAAAACGCCAACAGACAGACAGACAGACCGGTAGATAGATAAGCCGACAGACAGACACACCGGCGAAAATGAGTGACTCCCCTCACGTAGCGGTATGGGAGGTAAAGGTAAAAATTAGATAATTGATGAAAACAGTAAAAGCAATGTGTAGAAACAAAACATAATTTTCATTAACACGATATTTTCCAATGGCGAATGGAAGTCAAGTAATCCCTTGAGATATGTTCAACTTTTAGAGAGTGTAAAATAAACGTAGAATGCTGAAACAATATTTTAAAAAATTGTGGAGTGCGCTATATACATTGTTATAAATATTTAATTGGAAAAAATTCCTAAGGGTAGAGTTCACATAACAGTATATCTGAAAAAATCATCAGAGGTTGCTTCATAAATAATCGAAACCAATAGCTTCATTCAGTATCCCAGTTAAAGAGTTACGTAGTGAGAATTATAGTATTTACTCCATCCAGACGCAAAAGCTTATTTTTTGTTGCTCAGGGTTCCCTAGGCGACGGTTTCCAATTAACTGACAAAAGCTTGGTTAGGGAGAGATGACTGCACGTAAGTAAGAAGATCTATAACAGGCCCTGATAAGAGGCGTCAGAAATGGCTTTTGAATAAAAGGAAATATTTATCTGAACTGGACAATGGAAGATTAACACTGCTAAAAATAAAAGCGGTCTTGGTAGGTTCAAAAATCGGGTACTTGCAGAGGTCGTAAAATCGTCTCGGGACATACATAGCGTAAAGAAATCCATATCAAGAAGCAGTAGGAAACAAAAAACATGATTTTACTGACGGCCAAAAAAAGATATTTGCAAAATAAAATAAGGATACATTCAAATTTTTCCACGTGACTTAAAACAAGGGCTGACGTCACAGATATCTTATCGATATCGACAATCGATACTGCTACAGCGCAGGTCAGTGAGATTCAACTGCAAACTAGAGATGATCTGAATTCTTTAACAATGCGACTCAATTTGTTGATACTTAAACATATTTGAAACAGGCAATTAACCCACTAGCATTTTCGTTGCAATACATTTTTATATCTGATAGGTATTACAGTTCATCCTGTTTGTGACCGAGATTCGCAACTAATCGAAGCCATCATTTTATTTCGGCGCATCCCATTATGAATGAATCCAAAGATAGAATCTAATTCAAGCCCATCCCTACAAAGTGAATTAGTAATCTAGCCTAACTTTTATTCTTTTGACTTTTGTACTTTTGTGTGTGACTGTGTTTTGGGGTTATAATGATCAATGTCAAAATGTTAGGTTAGCACTGGCTATCGATATCGAATATCAATACTTTACATCCCATCACTATAGGATATCACTGACGTCAGAGGTTGTTTGCGCGGCATTTTCTGGCGTTTGAAATAATTTTTGGAATATCTCTCACAGCCAATTCCAAAAAACCAAATAAGTGACTTTGTCATGTTTACTAGGCTCTAAGGAATACGTAAACGACATAACGTTTTTTTCTGCAAGTACCCTATTATGTATTTAGCGTATGGTTGTAGTACACTTGAAAAAAGGTCATAAAAAAGTAATATTTTTTGTTTTTAATTTTTTTCTTCGTTTTTTTTTTCTATTTTTTTGCGATCTAAATAGGTACTAGACTACAGGTTAATATCCAGACTGGAAATTCATTCTACGGGTGATGGTTTGGCTTGGAGAACGTCCTTGTTATTGAAGTAGTAATGAAGTACTAAGCCACATTAATTTAGCTAATTTTTATGATTTTACAAAAAGTGGTGGAGGTAGATCTATAGTTCTGTCCTCTTACCTTTTCCTTAAAGTATAAAATATATTATATTCAAAAATTAAACAATCACGGCTCTGTCAAATGCCCCTTATTACAACACTGGTGAGTATACAAACGTAAAAATGATTGCTTTGTAAAAATTAATTCCCTTTAAAACATTCAGGAAGCTGAAATAAGTGCTCCAGGCGTCCTGAAACAACAGCTAATTAAGATAAGTGCTATGCCAAATTCAAACTTGATTTTCAGTCAAGTAACTGAAACAACAAAACCGAACTTTGTTAATCTCATAAAGACAACCCGAACAGGCTACATAACAGAGGAGTTTAGAATTAATTTTGTATGAGGTTTTATGAAACTGGCACCTTATCGTCGCCAAAAGGCATTAGAGGTAGAGATATAACAGTTTCGTTTTCATATTTTATGGAAAATCAGTCTCGCAAGTGAAACTCGAAGACCTAAAAGAAAACCGATATTCGCATTAAAATATGTGCACACGCAGAATGAACTTTTTCTCCTTTTGAGAATACTTCTTGATGGAGTGTAGAGGACTAGAGGATAGATTTCCATTGCTTTGAAACAAACGTAACTGGATTATTGTCATTCTGTTTGATGAAAGCTTTGTTACTGTCTTCAATATTGACTAATATTTGTGGGTACTCCTCGATACGGTTCAAACTAATTTATGTACCCATCCCTGTCTACATTCATAAGGTTGATAATTACAAGAATTGTCAAAGTAGCACCCGTCGCTTCTAAATCTTTTTCCACATGATTATAAAACATTTTCCTCTTTGCCTTTCATCTTCTTTTTGTTGCTTTTGACAGTTGATCTAAGGGAATCATCTTCTGAGTCACAATAGTCATTCATTTGGTATTATCTTCATCACCTAAATCCTTGTCTATGATGCTCTGCATTTGTACATCTAGTGCACGACTATGATGGAACAATCTAACAAACCATATTATTATGTACACATAAATAGATACAAAAGCTTTCACCCCTATTTTTCCTTCAAACTTTCCCACCACTTGGGTATTTTACAATATCCTAAAAACACCGTACTGGTGATTCAGCCCTCTCAATCCGTAGAGGCTGTTTCGCAAACTAAACATTTTACAGAAATGTAACCGACATCTGAAATTAACGTAAGTAGGTTTGTTAGTATGATCTTCTTTGTCTCAGTAAATTTAATTCTTTTATATTCATTTTCAATAAACGGAAATAAAATCACTAAGTTTATATTTAAAAGTTTTATATAACTTTAATTTTCGACAATACAAACAAAAAATCAACAAAACAATTCACAGAACACGTCCAAAAGATGCAATCTTGAATTGACGGAAGACAAGTCAAGAAACAGTAAAGTGAAATGTAAATGTTTTGCGAGTCGGAGCTGTTCTTGGCAACAATGCACTGCTGATGATTCGCGCGGTTGGCACTGATTGGCTGAATTTGAATTCCTTTCTTCAAACTTTAGAATGGAATTACTAAAAAACAAAATGATGTAGAAAGTAACGAATTGCAACAGTACGTTTATGTTTGTATGCACTAAGCGGTTATGACCATTAAATCATTGTTCTTAACCTCGTGATACTAGTCCATTGTAGGCCAACACGAACGTAGTGTTTCTTACAAAGCAGTTTCTGTAACCATGAGGCGTAGCGTGGCTACAGTTTTAGCGGCCTCACATGGATCGAATAAGAGCGAATGCAGTGAGGCAGAAGTGTAGATTACTAGCTTTTCGAGACATAAAGCGAGCTGTCTGGTCAAGAGGCGTCAAATCGGAAGATCTAGCAGGCCATTTTGAAGGCCCTCTTCGTCCCCTGTCCATTTATCTTTGATTGAGATGCAGCAGTCCCCCAAGTGCATCCTATAGGTTCGGTGAGCAGTGGAATTAAGGAGAATAGCTCAGAGGAGCAGGCTCTGTTTGAATACGAGTATAAAATTGAGCGATCACCAACTGCCCGGCAGTAAGAAGGTGGCTGGGGGTGACGTCTTAAGAGCAGGCCACCGATTAGTCGAATTATTTTTTCTTAGAATGTCTTATGGCCATACCTTATCTAGGATTTTCTGGCTCTGAATAGGTATCCAAGCTTTTTTCCAGCAGTTGTTGCAAGCAGAGCGTATTACTGTGTCTCAGAAGCATTGAATTTTCCCGTATTCTTGACACAATCATTGTTTCATGCTTTGCCTAACCGGAATCTGTACGAAGTTTTTGACACGGCCTGGTACATTCAATCCTTTGGGAAAAGCTTTAAATAAGCTGCTGTTGCCAAAACATGCTTACTTCTTACTTCTTACTTCAGGCTGACCACGTATTGATTTCTTTGGAATATAGACTTAACTGTTTTTTATTACCAACCAGATTGTTTACTACAAAGACCGTGAAAGTGCTTTTGAACTCGAAGCCAAGAATGTTGTTTCGAAAGTCGAACGGTAAACAGCATAATGGAGGTATTTAGAACTTCTCCCAAACTACAACGAACTCCGGTTAGAAAAGAAAATGTGTTGTTTCTTGAAGATAAGTGGCGACATAAATAACTGAGGATATTATTGCTCCGTATCTAATAGATATAATCAATTAACCAATGATACTTTTCAAACTTGTCCGACGGTCTTTCGGAAGATTAATTGTGTTAATAAAAGCTTTGATTGGTTGAAAATGGACCGGAATATATTGACGCGGAGCTTTCCACACATGGATATGTATTTCCAAAATATCTGACATTCCTTAGAGTTTGGCAACGCTGAGCATAGCGCCGCAAACCACCAGCTTGCAGCCAGCATGCCATCAGTATCCTGATGAACAAGTTTGGAGACGGATATATTCACTATGTGACTGCAAGCGCAATTTATATCACAATATACAGGGTGTCCCACGACGATTAAGACAAGCAATATATCGGAACTGGGCAGTAGTAGCGAATTATAATTTTGGGGCTGTAAATTAGAGCAAATATAGTATCTGCTCCTATTATTGTGTCACCCAATGAGGTATTTGTTTTTGGCCAGGTGACGTCAAATTTAAAAATTTTAATGGGATACCCTGTAGATTTTTAGCTTTTTGTGTTCCTCCCGATAAAACAATTCCAACAAAATAATACACTTGGGGTCTAAGGTGATTAATTCAAGAGCTACAGGTACTTAAAGGATGGTACCACTAACATTGATTATAACATGTACCCCTACAGTTAAATTATTTTGGTTGTGTTTCATAATGGTAGTGGTCAGACGTCACGTGATCAAAAACAAATACCTCATTGGGTGACACAATAATAAGAGAAGATACTATATTTGTTCTAATTTACACCTCCAGAATTATAATTCGCTACTAGTACCCAGTTTTGATATATTGCTTGTCTTAATCGTTGTGGGACACCTTGTATAGTTTTGAGGGCGATCGGAACTTGAAATTGATATTTGAGGAGTAAAAACATTATTTTGTACTAATGCTTCTCTATCACAATACTGGTATATGGAAGAAGCTATCTGAGCATCTAGTTCCCATCTTGAACCATGCTATCACGCTCTACTGACTTCAGAAGACTCAAAATTTGTGAAGATTTGTGACCAACTCAGAAAGCATGGTAGAGTTTCAGGAAAAACAAATCAATTAGGATGGCTAAAAATGGAAAATGTTCATATTACACCTTTGTTTTAGTTCACCGTATACTTCGTACATCAAGTCCACCGTATACTTCGTACATCAAGTAGGTTAGAAGAAAACAAGTGCATGGCCTAACATGGCATATACTTTAATTCGTCTTTCTTTGTTTACGAAAAATTTCACATTCCTACATTCACTATTATACTGCATTCACTGAAGAAAAGGAGTAAAAAATTATTTCAAACCCATATTTTGGGGCTTTACACGGATAAATCGAACTTAATTTTTCTGTTTATAATAACATCACTACTCTCAGTATGCAGTTTTGTAGATGGTGTGCATATAACCCTTGACCATACAGTAAAAATTTACATATATTGTGCATGGTTACTCTGTTTGTTCGGTGAATAAGGTATAATAATAGCTATACTATACACATTCCATAGGCAAAATGGGGATTCACTATCCTCGGCGACGGCATAGGCGTATACAAGGAGGGTAACAGGGGTAATTACCCCTCCCAAGATTTTAGAAAAAAAAATTCAATTCAACTTTGACTTATTTTATTCGACTTATTTATTTAAGAAATTGTCGCACTGAAAAAACAATAGCTGTTGCCTGGCACAGCCGTCAAACAACGCCACTTATTGGAATATTAATTAATAATAATATAATAATATTTAGAAATTAATTTGTTGCCAAGCATTTTGTACTCCGATAAAGACTGTAGAAGTGGTCTAAACTTCAGTAAAATTTTCTTACAGCATGTTACGTGATTTTATGGATAGGCCCAAGGCAATCAGAGCGACAACCACAGGATAAGTTACAGAAATTACCTACAATAAACGTGGTACTGTGGGGGTGGTCATTTTTGCGGCATAATCGCAAGCATCTATTACTGTTTCTTCCCGTACGTAAAACTAAATGGAATACACGGGTATAAATAAATCAATCTGCTAGAATCTATTAAAAAATTTCTAAAGTACCTACACGTCCTGTTGGAATACTGTACATCAAATGCCACAACGAGTTTCCCGCTTGTGGGACAACAACAGAAGTGTGCTGCATGTGCTTGCGATATCGATTTTTGCTGGGCGTGGCCTAATATTCCAAACGTGGCCTAAATGTCATCACTACACGACCAGATTGAATAATAGTGTTTCAGACACCCACAAAACATCGTGCAAATGGATATTTTTGGAAACATCGAACAAAAATTATATCAAACTTATCGTTTTGCAATTTAACGCATACAACAATGTTATGTTGTTCATAAGATTTTGGAAATATTATCAGAAATAATTATAGCACACGCTGTGCGAAGAATCAACAAAATCATTGACTTTTTCGAAATAGCAGAGTCATTTGTTTTTCACAGAAAAAGAAGCATAAAATTATAGATATTCGGGTCATACATGTGTGAAATAAAATAGAACTAGTTCCTTTTTCCCCTAAATTCAAACTACTTGTCCTTCAAAACAAACATGAAATTAACAAAGATAAAGATAACAAACATATCGGTGATACTGAAAGTGAAATATGTAATGCGGGATTTTTTTAAGCGACATGGTTTCACGTTTTCTGGTTTATATCTTTCTGAAACGAGGTAGGCGTACACCGCGCCTATAAAAATACACTTAAAATTTACGCCAACACTAACAAAGAAAACTGAGTTGGAAAATTTAAAAAAAATCCGACTTTTTAAAAAACTATAGTTGTTCCATATGATTCCATAGTTTCGTGTAGTTTGACATACTTTTTTGATATATACGTTTAGACATCGTTATGGTCACATATTTGTATGTTTGTATTTTATAGTGTTTTATAGTGTTGACCTTTTTAGAAATAATTATTGTAATAAATGATACAACTAATGTTCATTTTGTTTGTTGAAAAATATCTTGCTAATAGGTTTGTTTGGATAACATAAGAGTAAATAATTCTGAAAAGTTCTGTTTTAGGACTTAAGTGATAGTGTGAGGAGACTACCGGGAACCAGTTCAGTTGTGGAGGTTAACAGAGTTCACTCACCAGGATAGTACAGCTGTGAATCCATGGTGTCTGCGTCTCAGTGAGTTGGAGTTTATCTCAAATGCCGACGTCATTTTTCCGGTGTTTCCGGTGACATTACAGCCAGCTTGATTCGCGCGAACATCATCAGTGTATCATTTCGAATGCCAGATGACAGTCTCGGCGAGTTTCGCTGGCGGATCGAGTCATCCGTGGACGTGTTCTTGCGTGCTCGCCGACGAAACTGCAAACTGGTTTCCAGCCGCCGGCGTCTGGGTGTCTCTGCAAGACGCCATCGCACGGCGCTGCTCCAAAACTAACTTATTTTCCTCCGGACGACAAAACTCCGGAGTTTTTACGCCGGAAGTTTTTCATCTCTCATCGGTCTTCGTCTTTCGTATGATCTTTCGCGATTACATATGTCCGGGTAAAGGGTTGGCCAAATACAGTGTGGTCCGTAATATCGGCAATGTTTATCGGTTTATGTTATTTGGCAATAAATTCTGTATTTAAGGGGCCTGGATACAGACAGTTATACATACGTATTTGCCATGTAAAATACGGACTCACAATTTCTCGCATAACTCACTCTATTTTCAAACTACATATGTAACATTTCAGAAGGCGATAGTTCAGACCTTAAAAAATGACAACTATTTTCGATTTCCTCAAAAAAGTTTTTTAATGTGCAAAAAAACTCGCAATGTAAAATCATACATTCTATAAATGCCTGTAATTTAACAACCAAACACGATATCAAAGAAAGGCTAAATAGTTGCACAAACGCAAGCTTTCTTCTTCAGTTTGCTCTTTGAATCATTACTGTAAGTTTAAAGGTAACGTCAGGAGCTTGGAAATGCGAAATTCATTTTTATGGTGACCTTTGGACCTTTGGACCTTACCTTTGGATGTTTGGACTTATCTCCCCATATTCTTAGACACACATACTGGAGAAAAGGAACAGGCGGCCACGCCTCCTCGCTAACACGGGAATACGTCTTTTCTTGGTTCTCAATTTCGCGCGCTATACCCTAGACCCTTAAGGGGCCTGGATGCACACAGTTATACATACGTATTTGCCAGGTAAAACACGAATTCCCATTTCCAACAGAACTCACTTGTTTTTCAAACTACATACACAGTATTTCAGAAGGTGATAGTTAAGACCTTAATGAATGACATCTAAGAGGCATTTTTTCAAAAAAGTTTTTGAGTGTGCAAAAAACTCGCAATGCAGGATCATACATTCTTCAAATGTCTGTAATTTAACAACCAAACATAATATCAAAAAGGCCAAAACAGTGACAAAGCGCAAGCTTTCTTCTTCAATTTGCTTTTTGAGTCACTACTGTAAGTATAAAGGTAACGTCAGGAGCTTAGGAATGCGAGATACATTTTTATGGTGACCTTTGGACCTTACCTTTGGTTGGACCTTTTGACCTTACCTTTGGATTTTTGAACTTATCTCCCCTCATCTTAGACACACACACTGGAGAAAGGGAACAGGCGGCCACGCATCCTCGCTAACACGGGAATACGTACTTCCTTGCATTCTGAATTTCGTGCGCTATACGCTAGACCCTTAAGAATTTTCAATTTTCAATATTCAAATACACGAAAAGTGCCTACCCTGTTGTTAGTAAACAAGATAATGCCCATTTTACACCAACAAAAATTCATGGTTTTGATGATGGATTCATCAAAACCATGAATGTCCCTGTATGACAGATTCTATCCCGGAAGATGTTCGAGTGAGCTTTCCCAGATAATAACACCAAAGGCCGTCCGAACGAGGAACACTAGAGAGGCTGTGCGAGCTTATTCTTACCAGGTCGAGGTCCCTACTCCCCAAACCAGTCTCCTCCAACATTCCTTCTTTTGGAGAACTTCGGCGCTGTGGAATGAGCTGCCGGGGAATTTGTTTCCCGACGGCTACAACCTGCAGCATTTCAAATCTAACGTGCACCGACACATATCCTCTCGCAGCGGTTCTACGGCGCCATAGGCTTTCAGCCTTTGCGAGAGGCTGATCATAAAAAAATTCCCCAGGTTATCGAGTGGTAAGTAAATTATCTTTTATTTAAACCTCCAAGTTCAAGTTCGGAAACCTTTGTTGGGTAAGCGAACATTTCAGAAATATGTTTTATCAAAATCGATAACAAATGTATTCCTTTTAAAGATCGACATCAATTTCACAGTAGCTTTTGCCGGCAGGGAAGGATTGCTGACAGAATGGAATCAGTCTTCGGAGAAAAAAGATTCCTCAAAAACCTAGGTATCGGCTAAGAGAAGTCTTCTAAGAACTCACTACAGTTAAACTTGTATAACATGTGACCAGCTTCTTTCAAAAATTTAAATCCTACGAAATTCAATGCCTCCATCAAAGCCAGGAAAGTGCATTTATACGATCTGTGTGTATGGACTTCCTCCGAAAGACAAATATTTTGAATTTTGTAAAGTGTACATATTTCTAAATGTGTATTGTTCTTTATTATCTTTTTGCTTATATCTATGTTTTCACTGTTTTATTTTAAATTTGTGGTTTTATATGTATAGGTATCTATGTTTTTACTGTTTTATTTTGTCTCACTGTAACTGTGAATTTTTACATAAGGTAGTGAAGTAAACTCTATCTGTCTGTCTATCTATTGATTTATTATTTTTAGTTATTACTCATTTTGAAATTTCAATTTCAATATATTAATGACGCAACTTATTAATTTAACAAGTTATTAATAAATATATTGAAAAACTGATTTTATAAATAATATGAAACTAGTACATTAATATTCAGATTACTTGCACTAGATTAATGAACGGTATCATTAACTACAACATTTTATACATTGAATTAATAAAATCTGTTCATTAAAACAATGACCGTGTTCATCATAATAATGAAACTGTTTTCCTCAAATAATGCTATGAACTTAATGATGATAGAGGATATGAACTAATTTTCATTATATTGATGAACTCGTTCTTTGGCTCAAAATCGAAAATAATGAATCTGCATATTCATCAATTTAATGAAGCTTTTCATTGGACGTAGGGTCACTTTTGATTTATTCTATAAAACAGAAATTTGACGTCAAATAATCCCATGAATTTCTTTATGTATTTAGAACCTGCTCTAATTTGTGGTCAAGTTTGATGTCAAATTCGGTAGTCTCAACCATAAAATCATTATAATGCATGTCATGCATGTTGCATACTCGTCTATGTATATTATTTAACACTTTATTGATAAAAATGCCCAATCAAATCAAGAGTTTTACTGTCAAGACCACAAAAAAAATACAAATTGAATAGACTTAGACCTTGATAAAAACCATGGATAAATCCATGAAGAAATTTGTGAAGAAATCGTGGATGTAAAGCGGCCCGCAGACGCTCCGGAAATCCTCAGAGGAAAAACTGCACAGTCCTGGCCTGAAGGCCGTTGCACTTTGCCCTGAATACACGCTCCTTCACATACGCTCAGGAAACCTTTCAGTTCAGTTCAGTTCTAGCAGGCATAGCATCAAAAGATGGCCTGCGCAGGCGATCGAATGGTTTTTCAATTCCACATCCGGCGGCCTGTACAGTCCGGCGAACCTCCACATAGGCTCCGATAATCCTTGAGGCCAGGACTGTGCAGTTTTTCCTCTGAGGATTTCCGGGGCGTCTGTGGACCACTTAAAAGAATAGAAAGGATAATTAATCAATGACATATATTACACCGGTGTTTTTTATAGACAACATATTCGTTATGATCTAATACGGCTTCTTGCCAAAAAAGTTAACAAGGGGGTCATTAAGCGACCCACACACGCTCTGGAAAGCCTTAGAGGAAAACTGCACAGTTCTGGCCTGAAGGCCCTTGCACTTTAGCCTGAATACACCCTCCTTCACAGACGCTCAGGAAACCTTTCAGTTCAGTTCAGTTCTAGCAAGGATGGCATCAAAGACGGCCTGCGCAGGCTTTTCAATTCCACATCCGGCGGCCTGTACAGTCCGGCGAACCTCTACATACGCTCCGATAATCCTTGAGGCCAGGAATGTGCAGTTTTTCCTCTGAGGATTTCCGGAGCGTCTGTGGGCCGCTTAACACATTGTTGGACACTCTGCTGGCCGGGAGGCTTCGTAATATGGCACCTCATTCCCATTTCTTTTGCGTTTGTAACATGAATTGCGTTATCAAAATATTTTAGGGGTATTCATTTTTGACTCTTTTTTTCATTTTTGCGGTTTTTGGTGACAGCAGACTTTATGTTCTAGAGTGGCAACCACGGCTATAGCCGTCTGTACAGTGTAATCGTAAAACACATCTTGTGGGAAGAAAAGGACAATATTCGAGACAGAAGCTAAAACAAAAACATTTTATTGTATCAAATTTATAAACAAAAACGGATATCTCAGAATATAGACGGTATAAAGAAAAAAAATCAAATTTATTAGCAAACAGAGGTATCCCCGAACAAAATAGAATTTAGGCACAAATTTATGTTTGACGCCACTCTTCAAAGCAGTCTGGACACAAAGCAGGTTTATTTTCACAACCCTTGCATCTATAGCTAGTTTCTTTGCATTTTCCAGCCTTGGAACATTGTTTGCATCTAAGAAAATAGGATTTTATTTTATGATCCTCTGGTAGGGGCAGCTTCTCTGGAAAATGTCTCACACGTGCTTCGAGTTTTGTATTGATATGAAACAATATATTCTATATGTATAATAGGTGGACGACGAATATCTGTTTAGGATGAAAATATCTGGTTACCTATCTCCCACTTAGTACTGAAAACATGAAAATCAAACAAAAACACACTTGCAATGTGGCAGCTACACACTTGGTCAATGCATCACTTAGAAGGTTATGGACGGTTATAGCCGTCGTGCCGTTTTACCCATGCACCTTAAAACATGAATAGTTGGGATAGCGTATAGTGGGTTAGAATTTGGCAATTTCAGAAATGAAGAGCTTTATGTTATGGCACTAACATTGCTTAACAAGGCAAGTATACCGACATTCTGACGGTCGTCGCCGTTCTGCCGTAACAAGCAGATAACTTTTTGACTGATATAGCCGTCGTGGCGTATCACGATCACTCGCCGCAGACGGCTATAACCGTTGTGCCCAACAACGTGTTAAAAGGATAGAAAGGATAATCAATAGCATGTATTACACGGGTGCTTTTTTATAGACAACATATTCGTTATGATCTAATACGGCTTCTTGCCAAAAAAAAGTCAACAAGGGAGTCATTAGGGACTCGCTGAATACATTGATAAATGGATTAAATAATGTAAATTAAGTAACTTTGGCCTTTCAATTGAACTGATCGATCATAAAATACGTTTGCTAAAACTGGAATACTATGAAGAGGCACTGCAAGTGACTTAATAAAATCTTAGAAAACTACTCTCAAATAATAGTTAACATTGCTAATCATAATAGTGTTTTCTGAAAATGTATGGGATTTCCACAACACAGCGGATGATGACGCCAGTGGTTGAATAGCTTTTTGAACGACCGATCTCTGTTTGTTGTAGTCGAGGGCTGTTCATCAGACGTATTTCCAATAAACGCCGGTGTTCCTCAGGCATCTGTCCTATCCCCTACACTGTTTCTACTGTACATCAACGAGCTGCTGGAAATAACATCCAATCCAATCTACAGCTTCGCAGATGACAGTACATTAGTGTCGTGCATAGAATCAGGCAAGCCACTATCATCCCAGGAGACGGTACGCCGGCGACAGCAGCATGCCTCACAGATCAACGCAGATATCAAAACAATTGTCGAGTGGGGATGAGCAAATAAAGTACAGTCCAACGTACAAAAAGCTCAGGCAACAACACTTACAAAGAAGTCTCACAATGGATTACCAGCCGTGGAAATGGAGGGTCCCCCATAGTCGAATCACCTTCCGTCAAGCTTTTGGGAATCAGCATCAACAATAACATGTCCTGGTACGACCACGTCGTCAGTATTGCTAAAACGGCATCCCAGAAGCTTGGAGTTTTGTTCCGCTGTAGGAAGTTGTATACACCAGAGCAACTGCTGCTGCTCTACAAGGCACAGATCCGAATATCGCTGGAGTATTGCTCCCATGTGTGGGGATGCGCTCCGAAGCACTCTCTAAAGCTTCTGGACACTATCCAGAAAAGAGCGATTAGACTAATCGATACGCCTAACCTCACAAAGGACTTCCACAGCCTGGAATATCGAAGGAGGGTGGCTGACCTATCCCTGTTTTATAGATTCTATCACGGAAAATGTTCGAATGAGCTCTCTCAGATAATAACATCACAGGCCGTCCGAATCAGGAACACTAAAGAAGCTCTGCGAGCTCATCCTTACCAGGTCGAGGTCCTTACTCCCCGAACCAGTCTCCTTCAGCATTCCTTCTTTTGGAGAACTTCGACGCTGTGGAATCAACTCCCGGGGAATCTGTTTCCCGACGGCTACAACCTGCAGCGTTTCGAATCTAACGTGAATCGACACTTATCCTCTCGCAGCGTTTCTACAGCGCCATAGGCTCTCAGCTGAGGAGGCTGACCATAAAAAAAAAGGTCGAGGTCCCTACTCCCCGAATCAGTCTCCATCAGCGTTCCTTCTTTTTGGAGAACTTCGACGCTGTGGAATGAGCTGCTGTGGAATTTGTTTCCCGACTGCTACAACCTGCACCGTTTCAAATCTAACGTGCACAGGCACTTACCCTCTCGCAGCGCTTCTACAGCGCCATAGGCTTTCAGCCTTTGCGGGAGGCCGACCATAAAAAAATGTACTTTCTTCTTAGACAAAAGCCACAACTTTTAAAACAGAAGTTTGATGAACACCAATATCTTTCCCTAACCCTTTTGAAAGCGAGGGTCATTCAGTTATCTCAAAAATATGTTCATTTTATCAGTCTACAATTACAGGGTAACAAAAACTATAGGATACCTCATTGGCGAAGTATAGCTAGCGCTACCCTTACACTTAACTGATGAGGTTATCAACAAGTTTTAAAAAATTCACATAATTTTGAGTTGAACATTCCGCTTACAAAAAACAAGAATCAAATACAAATGTTACAATGTATCAATGGGGATAAAGTTATTAAAACAGAGATAATATAGTTCGTATGATATGTTTGCGGTGTAGCTGTTAGGTAAATAATTAATGATGAATATGAAACATTTGAATTTTTGTCGAAGTACCGTTAATGAATATGGTTTATATGCTTTTGATATAGAATTATAAATAATACGACCGGTATATGAAGAACTTGGTTTAGGTAATGTCGTAGTATGTTATGGTATTATAATAATATTGTTCATGGGAGTTATTTTTTTTATAACTGAGCAGACCGCGCAGGCAGAGCGTAAATACCAGTTAGGCACCGCGGCTGCTGTGAAAGGGTTATGTTAGGGGAAGTTTGTTAACGCGAGATTTGAATGGGCCAATACCCGCAGGCCCAATAAATACATCTTCTGGCAGTCCATTCCAAGCCTTGGACACCCTGGGAATGAATGTGCGGTTTTACCGCTCAGTTCTTGATGTATGAAGAACGACCGTCTTACGATGAGAGAGGATAGCTCAGAGGAGCAGATTCCGTTGGAATATCGGTAGAAGAGTGAGAGTTCACCATTAACACGCGGTGAGAAAGTGACTGAAGGTGGCGCGTTAAGGCCGGATTGCCAATTAGTCGAATTGCCCTTCTCTGGACGGCATCTAGTATAGACAGGGTAGTAGTGGCAGCAGCTCCCCAGACATGAGAGCAATACTCCAGACAAGGTCTTATCTGGGCTTTATATAGCGTGAGGAGATTACATGGTGAGAAATACTTTCTGGCTCTAAATAGGTACCCAAGCTTTTTACCAGCAGCTGTTGCAATTGACGAACTGTGTTCGTGCCAGATCAGATTTTCTGTAATGTTGACTCCTAACAGCTTGAATGAGTGACTCCTTGGCAGAGCCTGGTTGTTCATTAGAACCTGGTGTTGGCTTGGGCACTTCTTGTTTGATAGCGTACAATACTGGGTCTTGGAGGCATTAAATTTAACCATACTCTTAATTCCCCAAGCGGTATTGGTATCGAGATCCTTTGAAAACTAAGCTGCCACTGCCAGTCTTCTGCGTTCCAGCTCGACCACAGGGATCGGTGTATTGCTCATGATGCCTGCATGTAGCGTACTGTCATCCGCAAAACTGTGGATTGGGTTTGTAGTGCTAGAGAGTAGATCATTAATGTGAAGCAGAAATAATGTCGGAGCCAATATCGATCCCTGCGGAACCCCGGCATTGATCCTATGCTGCAAAGCTTAACAGGGAGCCCATGAGACGGGAGCTTGTTTAGGAGAGCTGCATGCCACAGTTGATCGAATGCCTTTGAAATATCGAGAGCAACGATGTGAGCCTCGCCAAGTGAGTTTGCTCCACACATGTGTGACGTAAGCCAGGAGATCTCCAGTTGATCTTTGGTGTCGGAATCCATATTGTCTGTCGTTGATTAAGTGATGGAGCTCTAGGTATTTAATGAGCTCTTGGTTATACATTACTGTTGAATGAATTTTCTCCCCTGAGATAAAGAGGATCTGACGTTAGCAACATAATTTATGTTCAAAAAGTGAATAATGATACTTCACCAACTCATTAATTTTGAGCCATTTAAGTATAGGATATTTAGCTGCAACATGGTCAAACTAACGCATTCTAAAGATAAAGCAACACAGTTGTTTTGTACTATTTGGATTATTTTCTCTGTGAGGTAGTCTAAACAGAGAAAGTATAAAATATTATAGCATGCTTTTTAAGCATGGTCAAAATTAGCATGCTACTGTCACTGACACATCTCCATTTAATCGCATGAGTGCCGGTTCTTTAGCATGCTCAAAATTAGCATGCTTACTTCGAGCAAGGCGCGTATACACATGCTGAATGAATGAATAAGGACCAGAGGCTATCCAGCACAGAATGTGGCTGGTGCATAGGCCACACGATGGGCCCTTTTGCGACTCTATCCGCGCTAGTTCCTAAGACCTGCCCTTTTGGCAAAGGCAAGTACATTCTTAGGTCCTATCCGTTTTATCTCTATTGGCTCCAAGGTTCTTGAGCCCAGCATAGTCTGCCTTTGATAACCCAGGGTTTCACAGCGACACAAGATGTGTGCCGAGGATTCTTCCTCTTCACGACACCACGTGCACGTTGGGTCGTTGACCACCCTCATCACGAACAAGTGACGCCTGAAGGTGTTGTGACCCGTTAATAGGCCTACTAGCAATATCAAGTTACTCCTATCCAGAGAGAGACAAAATCGTCCTATTCTCTCTGCAGGCCCTGCTAATAGTTCCCGAGCTTGACGGAGATGACCAGAGATTTTGTTCCATCTCAGAGAGTGTTGATTCTGGATCCACTCTCCAGTTGTTTTCCTAATCAAGTTTGCAGATAGCCCTAAGGCTGGTTCCGGGCCCACAAAACTGTTGCCGGATCCCATCCTAGCCAGATGATCCGCCATTTCGTTACCCTTTACCCCAGCGTGCCCAGGTACCCACATCAGTGATACCTTGTGTTTAGCTGAGATAATAATAATAATAATAATAAACGTCTTTTTATTAGGGCGAAATTTAGCCACAGGCTATTCTTACATTTAACCCTTTACCTATAACCATAACATAGTGTATGTACCTATAATACTAACAAAAAAAATGTATATTCAAACATACAAAAAGTATTTGAGTTGTAACAGGCAAAAGTAATATAAAAAATAAAGAAAAATGTACTTTCTTATTCAACCAGTAGTAGAAGTCTCATCTTTTTTTTAAACATAAGAAGTGAATAACTCTTAAACTCATTATTTACTTGATTATACAGTTGCACAGCATTATACGAGAATGATCTCGTAAATAATGCTGTGAAGTAGCGTGGAATGGTAAAATTATCTCTGTGCCTTAGATTCAAGTCGTGCGCATGTCTACGAGGTATAAGCTTCTCAAACAAATAACAAGGGGTGGACGTAGCAACTAATTTATGTATAAAAATAATGTAGTGTAGCTTCACAGTTTTTTCTACAGTCAGCCAACCAATTTCCCTGATTTTAGCTGAGATATGATCAAACTTCCTCAAACCACAAACAAATCTGCGACGTTATTTTCCAAGCACTCAGTGCTTTGATGGCTGCCTGACTGTCAGAGCAGATAGTAATCCGCCTCCTAGACCTAGACCATGCTTTTTAAGCATGTGTATCTGTATTTTTAAGTTTGATATCTCCAACGCCTCACAGAGTTTCTTATGTAATTTATAATATTTTTGCAATCAAGATAAGTTTTTTGAGAAAGACTTTTGACGTGCTCGATAAACCTCAATTTGGTGTCATAACTATTCCAAGAATCCTTGTATTGTCAACAAATTTCAATTTTTGGTTATTGATTTGAATTTTGAGTTTTGAAATGACATAACTTGTTTTTCGCTTAGTACAAAACATCATAATTTTGCATTTTCCTGGATTTAGATTCAGGTTATGACTGAAATAGGATTAGTTAGTGACACTAAGTCCTTTCTGCTATTTATTTCAGGGCTTTAAGAGCGCATTTTATTTGCCAAGATCTTTGAGGCTCCCAAAACACTTTTGTGTGTCATACAAGCACTTTCACTTAGTAGAAAGAATACAGAGCTTGAGAGGCTGACCTGAGAGCGGTCAGCACTTCAGGAACTTTCACTGAATGCTCCTCAAGCTCTACGTGCTAATTAAACTTGATTAAAAATAAACAGAACCAATTCCAACATATTCAATCTTATAATAATTATTATTAAAATGTATCAGTTGCTTTAGAAGCAACAAGCGCGTAAAACTAGAAGCCACACACATCTTACCGGGTAAAGCAATACATATCCAATAGTTTAGTTATAGAACAAACACATTAATCACCAATCACAAGCACTAGTTTAGTAAACTTTTGTCCAAAATTAAGCAACAATCGTCGAGAGGAAACTTTCTGTGCGCGGAAAATTCGTAATTCTTTCGAAAAGATCGTTGAGTCACTGGTAATTCGCTAACTGACCTGGTACTCTGAAATGTTACTAAATATAATACCTACACGTGGAGCGATCCAAAGTTACTACACAGGGTATTCTGGTTCGATGATCTAAATAAATCTTTTGAAAGCCGTACGTTTAACAAGACGCTCTTTCCGCGAACGCGATGTCTTCCAGCCTGCATACAAGGTGATCCAAAACTAAATGCGGATATAGTAGTAACTTTGTGAGTAGTTCGGTATAGAATTTGAGAGATTCAGTTTTCTGCAGAGTGACGTATACGAGGGGGGAGTAACAGGGGTAATATCCCCCAAAAATGTAGTATAGCGTTTATTGTAAATATATAATAAATAAAATACAACAAACAACAAGTGCTCCAAAAAAGTTAAAAACCTGTGCTTGGGTACAAGATAATTATTATAAAATAGAAACAACAAATAAGGGTTAATTCAGGAATATTTGTATTCTATAGATATTATCAGTAATAATAGGTATTACGTCTACAAGTTGGTGAATTTTAATTCGATTATTATTTACTATCCATTGTTTTAAACCATACTTGAATGAATTTAAAGGCACTAGACATTTTATGCTTTTTGGTATCTCATTGTATAGTCTTGGAGCAAGAAATGTATGACATCGTAATAAAGTATTTTTCCTTGCCTTTGGTACAGCATTACATGCATATCTTATGTCATATTTATGTTCGTGTTTTGTCAAGTTTGATTTATTTTCATATTGATAAATACCTAATGACATGAAAAATGTTTGGTGGATATCTACAATTTTTGTTTTAGAAAATAACAAGACACTAGGATATGTACATTTCACTTTATATAAAATTATTATTAAACGTGTACAAATTCTATTGCTTTTATATTATTTTTACACGCTGCGCCCCGCACGACAATACAATATCGTATATGACTACGAACAAGTGCTTCGTATACAATGATCATCTGTTCATAGGTAAGTATAGTGGAAAGGAGTTTAAATTTGCTTATAACGTAACGTATCTTTTTGACAACATATTGTGTATGCTCCTTCCATTTGATAGATATATTTCTAAGTACTTGATACTGGTGAGCATTGATATAGAAGCTACCTGTCTACAACTGATTTGTAAGTTGGTGTATTTCGGTAAGTCGTTTGCGTACGACGCGAATGGAACAAAGTGAGTCTTGTTGAAATTGACGGTTAATAATCAACTACTGAACCAGTTGAACATTTTTTTAAAACCATTTTCAGCCTTTGGTTTTAATATTTCCCAACATTCAGCAGAAAATATAACAGCTGTATCGTCTGCAAAACCCACCACATCTCCACTCACATCAACCGCAAACGGGTCATTTATATATATGTTAAAGAATAATGGTCCCAGTACCGTTCCTTGAGGAACACCGCATGTTATAGGCAATGGAGAACTAGAGCATTTATTTATCACAACAGTTTGTGTTCTATTACTTAAGTAACTCTTAATTAGATAATAGATTTGACCCCGTATGCCATAATTTTGTAAAGTTTTCATGAGTATCATATGATCAACTGTGTCAAGTGCTTTTGCTAGGTCCACAAAGACACATAATGTTGGAATATTTCTGTCCACATTTTTGCATAGTTCTCCTATTACATATGTCACCGCATCTTCAATAGATTTATTTTTTTTAAACCGAACTGTTTATCAGAAAGTATGTGTTATATTTCTCTAAGAATTCTGTCAATTTGTTCTTTATTATATTTTCAAAAACTTTGCCAAACAGAAGATAAGTGAGATAGGCCTATAATTGGATAAATCATATTCATCACCAGTTTCATGTACAGGCATTACTGTCGCACTTTTGAGTATAGATGGAAAAGTACCCTTTTCCAGACAACAGTTAATTATTCTAGTGAATGGTTCCGAAATACGATTTTGAGTGTTTCAGCAGTTAAATTGTCTATTCCAGGTGTTTTGCCATTTTTCATTCTTGTTTTATCCCAGAGATTGACATGATCAAATTTCAAAGACCGCGTTGTACCACTAACCACATACTGCTTATTTTCTCCTTCTTTCTCCCAGGTACCTAGTCAGCTCCACATCTTTTATTGAAAGCCGATACCAATTATTGCCTCAAGACTGGCATAGTGTTCGTCAACCTGACAGCAGCCTATGACACCGTCTGGAGAGAAGGGCTCTTATACAGGCTGTACTGTACCATACCCTGCAAAATAGGCACCCTAATGAACAATATGCTTTCAGCCAGATCATTCCAGGCTGTCATGCGCTCTGATACCAGCAAAGTGAGACATTTTAATAACGGATTACCCCAGGGCTCCGTTCTATCGCCCATCTTGTTCAGTATTATGTGTATACCTATACCTGGGTCCTGGAACCTTCCTCAGTTATCCTCCCGGCAATGCCGGATTAAGCTTTTATGGGGCCCGGGGCTATTATAATTTTAAGAGGCCCTTTATAGGTAAAATGCAAATACTATTATTTATGAAACTATATTCCCGATATAGCAAAAGAAACTACTACACTCTTTTTTATACGTCATGATCAGAACTATTTTCAGGGCAATCCTTTTCAAGCGGAGCTTATTTTGGGCAATTTTTTCACTGCTTCTTATTTATCCTCGGCAGTCATAAAATAGTTATTTAGTTAGTTATCTTGGCAAATTATAGCCATATAGCACATAGACGTAACACTATAACAAACTATGTAGGTAACTTACTTTTCTTTTTTGAGCGTCGCTTTTGTATAGGTTCAACTTCGATTTATTCATTATATTGGCACGGGTCTCAGGCACCGACATTTGAGTATTTCAGTATCCAGTGGGAAGGTATAGGTATTTTCTATTTTCTTTCTATACAGGGTGAGTCAAGCTCAACGCTTCGGACTCTTGTGACCAAACCATAAAGCTTTTTAGAAAATTAACTTTGCGAATGTATGTAGGTCGAGTTGGACTACATTTTAAAAGTAATGACTTTTATACAGGGTGTCTAATAAAAGCTTGCCATATCAAAGTTACGTTTTTTAAATGGAACACCCTGTATATTATTTAATATTCAGATTACCGGGTCAATTCTAGTGTGACTTTATGTGGGACTTAAGGTGAGCCGTTTAGGTGCAAATCACAATTTTTGGTATAAGTAGATATCTGAAAAAATTGAATATCGCAGCGATTATAAAGGTTAGAAGGCTGTGACTTTGCCGTGTAAATAAACATGAAGTGCGTCGGCTTTGGTTCGACGGTCAAGTTTGAATTACATTTGTACTTGGAGAAATCGGTGGACTAATTATTTATAAGGAAACTTCAATCAGAAATAACTTGATTTTTTCAAATGGGATTGCCTAATTATTTTTATATGGTCGAATATAAAATTTGGTATCAATCTCTGGTAGTTTTCATTTAATTTCAAATTTTCAATTAAACCGGTGTCTTTCAATTTTCCTACCTATAAGCCACTTAACAGGCGATGAAATACAAACAAAAAATTATTTAGATGGAAGAAAACAACTAACTTAGTACAACAAATCAAGTCTAATCGGAAATAACAGAGGTAACACATCTAAGGTGCAAAAGCAGCTGGAGTACGACAGAAATGGATATTTTTCACTACATACAACCATTAAAAGTTTCGAAATTAAAGGAAATCTACCACCGAATGCTGTTTAATATTTCAGATTTCAAATTTAATGATTTAAAAATGTGGTAATTTCCGTCAAGTCTAAAGTAACGATACCTCCATCAGCAAGATCGCCGAAAATGAAGAATGAATTAAAAATCTGTCAAATTATAAAACATAGTTTACCTAGCAAAAAATCTAAATCTGATTTGTCAGTATTCTTATTGTTGCGATGTTGCTAATAGATACTGGAAAATTTGAAGGGCTGCAGTGACTGAAATGACGATTGTTGTATACCATTAAATGTGAAATTTCATGCTGATGATATTAGACTGCTGGTTTTAGGGGTATTGGGAATTTTTAATCTTTAATACATTGCAGTAGCAGCTAGGCTGTAAAAGTTATCCATTTCTGTCGTATTCCAGCTTTTCTTTGACCTTAGACATGTTACCGGCGTTGCTTCTGGTTATAGTTGATTGGTTGTAGAGAATTTTTATAATCTTGTCCCTTTAATTTAGTTTGTCTGTTTTTGTTTATATTTCATGGCCTGCCAGTTTGCTTATAGGTAGGGAAATTGAAAAACATCGTTTTGATTGAAATCTCGAAATTAAATTTTCAGTAGATCTACTGATTTTATTGTTCATTTGTTGACCTAATATTTCCTCTTTCACATTTAATAAAATTAGGGTCCCTGCGGGACCCCTCTGAACCGCGGGGCCCGGGGCTCCAGCCCCTTTAGCCCCATAGTTAATCCAGGCGTGCCTCTCGGATATTCGGATATGCAAATGACTTGACTCTAGTATAAAGAAATACAAACTTTGGCATTCTAGAGTCCACACTAACAGTCGATCTTTCTATCTCAGGATCATACTTTAGCAGATGAAATCTGAAGCCAAGTATAAGCAAAACAATAACATCGTGTTCTCACCTCAACAATAAAATGGTAGAGTGCTAAAGATTTACCTTAACGGCACACTAGAATACCTAAGTAGATGTCACACTGGATAGGACACTGTCGTTCAAAAAGCATATTCAGTCCATCGCAGCAAAAGTAAACAGCAGAAATAACATCCTGCAAAAATTATGTGGAACCTCTTGGGGCGCCCCCGCTTCTACGCTTCGTACTTCCGCCCTGAGCCCCTGTTTCTCTGCGCCTGAATTTTGCTCGCCAGTGTGGCTGAACAGCCTACATACTAAACTGATAGACGCTCACTATTCTATGAAAACTGTTACAGAATGCATCAAATCAACCCTTACTGGTTTTTTTTATTTATCGTATGGCTCAAAAGCATGACTACAGTAAATATAGATTAAAAAAAAATATATTACAACCTAGACTAAAATAAAATATATACAGCTACAAACTAAGATACATAGTCTTTGGTATTTACAGGTTGATGTCCAGTTCTTTCAACCACTTCAGCGCCAACGGTGTGGCTGTGAAGAACTCTTCTCGCGATCCCTGAAACGCACGCAGTTCACATTCGCTCGTAATATGGTTTATAGTTTGGCGGGGCGCGCCACAGGCATATAAGGGAGATTCCACATAGCCTCACTTGTAAAGGGAGTCGGCACATCTGCCGTGACCTGTTCGGTCTCTATTAAGTTTTATACCCGCTCTTTCCGGGGTAGTTCTGATCCTGGAAGTAAGGCTGCCCCCATAAATGCGCATCGTGAGTGGTGTTCTGCAAAACCTTCCCACTGGGAGCTCCATTGGTTTAAGGAGTCGAAGTTATTGGTTTTAAGCCCTTCTGCATCCCTTATTGGTGGTTGTCGGGATTTAAGTCTGTTTATCGGCAACGGAGGTATTGCTCGGTGGATGGGCAGTTTGTTGTTGGCCGTAATCGTGTTATACTCCCTTAGAAGGGCGTCAGTCCTTCGCAGTTGCGGTAGGGCTATTCCAGAGAGTACAGGCAGCCATTGAGTTGGAGTTGTCTTTACTGTGCCTGTAATAAGTCCCATAGTGTGATTTAGTTGGACGTCAATTAGTCTGGTATGATGGCTGTTAATCCAGACAGGCGCACAGTACTCAGCACACGAATAGACAAGAGCTAGCGCACTGGTTCGTAGAGTTGGAGCCGTGGCACCCCACGTCGTTCCACACAGCTTTTGGATAATGTTGTTGCGTGTTTTCAGTTTTCTTGCAGTGTTTGCGAGATGTTTCTTATAGCAGAGGATACGATCTAACGTTACTGCAAGATATTTTGGGAAATGGTTATGTTTCAGGGGTTCGCCTGGAAAAAGTACCTGCAGTTCATGTTTAGCTAGTTTGTTATTCAGGTGGAAGCAGGAAACTTCAGTTTTGTTGGAGCTCGGTACTAGTTTCAATTTTTTGAAGTAGTTGTTTAGAGCTAACAAGTCGTTAGAAAGAGTATGCTCAATGTTCTTGAAGCTCTTATCGGAAAAAGCTATGGCTATATCGTCCGCATAGCAAAACTTGTAACTGACTGTTTCTGGCATGTCAGATATATATAGATTGAAAAGTAAGGGAGCCGGTACTGAGCCTTGTGGAAGTCCGTTGTTCAATATGCGCTGCTTGCTTGCTTTCTCGTTTAGGATTACTTGGAACTTTTTATCGCATAACATGTTGTTTATGAGTCTTGTAGTGGTCTGACAGGGAATCACTTGCAGCAACTTATATAGGAGACCCTCCCTCCAGACCGTATCGTATGCGGCAGTGAGGTCAACAAACGCCACTCCCGTCTTCATGTTTTGCTGGTAGCCTACCTCTATATGCGTTGTGCGGGACAATACCTGATCACAACAACTGCGACCCGGTCTGAAACCAGTCTGGGTTATCGGGACCCGGTCTAAGATAGTCGCGCTCAATAGAATGTAGACGGCTCTTTCTAGTAATTTATAGCAGCAACTGAGCAAGGCTATAGGTCTGTAGCTGGCGGGTTGATCGTTCGGTTTACCGGGTTTTAATATTGATATGACCTTCGTTCTTTTGAATTCCCGTGGGAGGTTTCCCGTATGAAGGAAGTTCGTGAAGAAGAGCCTTACTGAGTATCAACACTCAGTCAAATAGCTCGAACCAGCCATCCGTCGAGAAAATGCCCTTCCGAAGGAATATAACAAAATCAAAACAAATCCCTCACTGCCAATCCACGAAGATATACTTGATCGCGCCTTGCGCAGATTAGGTCCGGAAAGCCACCAATTATACCAGCTTTCCAACTTAAGTTTAATTGTTTTAACCCTGGAGTTAAATGGACAGAAATTTGGGCGACCCAAACACCAGAAAAAATTAATAGTAATCTAACTATTGGTCAAGAACCCCCTGGTCATAAGCTCCACCGGAAGGAATGGTCGACCCTTAACAGAATTGACATGTAGCATGGAGTGTGCGCTGATTCGTTGTTTAAATGGAACAAGCGCGAATCCCCACCACAGGCGTATACAAGGGGGGGGTAACAGGGGTAATTACCCCTCCCAAGATGTTCGAAAAAAAACTGACTTATTTTATTTATTTAGGTATTTAAGCAATTGTCGCACTGAAAAAAAATCTTTTTTGCAGTAACTAAATTACAAAAGGGTTTGTTTTGCATTATTACAGTGATGCATATCTAACATATTCCCATTGTTACATTAATCAGTTGAATGTCCTATATAACGTGGTAGCTTGTCACAAAAATTTAAATTTACCTAACTCATTAATTACCTGTGTTGAAAATTGCACCGATTAGAAAAGTTAAAACACTAATTAAAAAAAATGAGTACGTGTTGTGGCTACTAGGGTATCTGACTGTTGAGTGTTCATGATCGTTTAATTTTGTATGCTGTGCCAATAAAATGTTCACGGATGATACGTATTACATATTATTTGTATTCCGTAAAATTAAAATTGGTAACGCATCAACAGATGTTTTATTTCATCTCCCTAAAATACCTGATACTCCACTGTTTTACTTGCTGTTTATATCTTCTTTTTCATTTTAACACTATTAACATTTTCCTTTTCTCTTGCATCAACGTCCCTCACGAAGGTATTACAAAAAATGGTGAAAGTACACACAAGTTCATGCCCCGCTACCCCCCCCCCAAGACTGAGGTCTGGATACGCCCCCTGATCCCCAGGATGTGACTGTAGCACGGAACGCTAAACTGTCAGGCTTATAGTACAAGAATGTGGCCTTAGGGTAAATCCAGGCAACAAGGACTTCCTCCAAGCCAAGCCATCAGCCATAGAATTTACTTCGAGGCTCGATATCAACTTATAGCCTAGTTAATATTTAGATCGCATTTTTCTTTATTTTGTCTTGTTTGTCTTAACTATTTTACCTTTTTATAACTTCTTTTCATGTGTACTATAAGTAGGGTTGCAACGATATATCGGGATCCCGATAAATATCGATATATCGACGCCTGAAAATATCGATATATACTGATATCGGCACAAAGTCGTTATCGATAAACAGGGTGTTTCATAAGTTGGGACTTTTTTTCATACAGCGGATAGTACTCGCCAAAATGAGTGTCTTTTTCCCAGTAACATATAAACGAAATATTTAGAGAACACGAGATACTGACCATTAAAGAAGTCCTCAATTCTAAATCCGTCCCTGGGCAATGGCGGGGGGGTGTAATGCTAGTTCGCGTCCGTAGTAGAACACTACACGTGCACCCTGGGTAACGCTAAATGAACTAGCACCTACTGGCGACCAGACAATCCACGGATCTCCTGGTCTACACAAATCACAATGCTCTGCACAAACGTAAATAGTCTTTCTAAAGACTCACTGACGAGGAAACTCGGACCATCAGTCCGAATTTGCCAACTAATATAGAGGGAATAAGCAAGGCAAAATGCCAGTACCTACACAGAATTCTAAAAGATAACGACATTGACGTGGTCGGCATTCAGGAAACACATGCTGAAAACGAAGAGCAACTAAATTCGAGGGGGAAAATAGCTGGATTTGATTTAATAGGTGCTACATACCACAAAAACTATGGTGTGGCCACATACGTACGAAAAGACATTGAAAACGCCATTCTAGTAGATACCTTTTCGGCCGATAATATTCATGAAGTTGTCATAAGAGTGGATGACATCACTATATCTAACATATATAAACCTCCTGGCACCGCATGGCCTGAACAAGTATTAAGACCCATCCATCATCCTGGTGTATACATTGGTGACTTCAACAGCCACCACGAGCTATGGAAATACGGTATCTCGGACCATAATGGAGAGAACCTGGCGAACTGGACCGAAGCAAATAATATTCACCTCGTGTTCGATGCCAAAGACAGAAACACGTTTAGATCAGCAGCCTGGAAATCAGAAACCAACCCAGATCTATGTTTTGTTACCAGAGATAACGAAGGTAACCCCCTACCAACAGGTCGTAAGGTTTTAAATGATTTTCCGCACTCTCAACACCGACCCATACTAGTTGAAATTGGAGCCAGCATACCCCTTATAAGATCATTCCCAAGACCCAGATGGAATATTGGTAAAGCTGATTGGCGCCTATTCGCCGAAAAGTTAGATAAACGGTTGGGTTGGATAGCTCCTACTTGTGGTAACTACAAACGATTTGTTGGTGCTGTCATTAGTTCAGCCAAGGAGACCATTCCCAGGGGATACAGAAAGGAATACGTGCCAGGCTGGAGTGAACACAGCGAGCAGCTCTACGATGCCTTTTTGGAAAGCGGAGATCGAGAAGTGGGCGATGAACTCTTACACAGCCTGGACGCACACAGGCGTACTGTGTGGGAAGACACCGTTCAACAAATAGACTTTACACGATCTAGTAGACAAGCATGGGCATTACTACGTAAGCTGGGAGGCGGAAACCAAATCAAACGAGACTGCACCTCGATACCCCCTAACGCCATCGCTCACCACATCGTAAAGACATCCCGAGCCTCAGGCGACAGAACCCACACGCGCAAAGTCAAGCAGAACCTAAAGTCTCTCAAAACCGCTGCACATGAGAACTCAACTTATGCCCAACCAATAACAACTGATGAACTCTGCAAGTCTCTAGGCGAGATGAAACTGGGCAAGGCCCCTGGCTCTGATGGCATCCACTCAGAATTCTTGGTCCATTCTGGAAAATATGCCAAGGTCTGGCTGACGAAATTCTACAATAACATAATTGATACAGGCGTAGTGCCCCACCTACTTAAAAAAGCAAAAATTGTCGCCATTCTAAAGCCAGGAAAGCCTAGCGTTGACCCTAAGAGTTATCGCCCAATTGCATTGCTAAGTACCGTATACAAACTGCTGGAAAGACTGATTTTTAACCGCATTAGCACTAAGATTCTAGAATCAGTACCAGCAGAACAAGCAGGTTTCCGCCCTCAGAGAAGCTGCACCGACCAGGTCCTCTCCCTAACCACCTTTATCGAGAGCGGATTTCAGCGTAAACTAACGACGTCTGCAGCTTTTGTTGACTTAACGGCTGCATACGATACTGTGTGGAGACAGGGGCTGATCGCTAAATTTTTGCAAGTTATACCCTGCCAGCGCATGGCCAACCTACTGAATGACATGCTTAGCAACAGACCCTTTGAGGTCATTATGGGTAACGAAAAGAGCTCGCAAATGAAACTAAATAACGGGCTCCCTCAGGGGTCTGTGTTAGCACCGCTCTTAATTAGTCTTTACATAGCAGACATGCCCCAAACAGAATCAAAAAAGTTTGGCTATGCGGATGACTGGGCACTGGCCACGCAACATAGTAAGATAGAAACAACAGAACAAACTCTTACAAATGACCTCAATAAATTAGCAAAATACTTTCGTGACTGGAGGCTCCAGCCAAATCCAAATAAGACGGAAGTAACCTGTTTCCACCTCAATAACAGACTGGCGAATAGAGAACTAAACGTCCGTCTCGAAAATACCGTCTTAAAGCATAGCAAGTTCCCAAAGTACCTAGGAGTCACTCTGGACAGGACTCTGAGCTACAAGCAACATATACTAAATACCGCTGCTAAGCTGAGAACACGAAATAATATATTACAAAAGCTCTGTGGAACCACCTGGGGATCTTCAGCTTCTACACTGCGTATATCAGCTCTGGGCTTGATATACTCAGCAGCAGTGTACTGCTCACCGGTGTGGCTGAACAGCCGCCATACAGCGAAAGTTGATGTTGAGTTAAACCGCACCATGCGAATCATAACAGGCACGATAACCAGCACTCCTGCCTACTGGCTTCCCGTTTTAAGCCATATCCCCCCGCCACAACTACGCAGGAAAAACGCTCTTCTTTTACAATACGAAAAAATTAGGAAAAACGAATCACTTCCCATTCATGACTATTCCGAGGGCCTTGACATTAACAGACTCCGATCCAGAGATCCCCCCTACAAAACGGCTGAACAGTTAATGCGTGATGGTTTCTCCATTTCTGACCAATGGAAGAGCCAGTGGAACGCAACCGCTCCAGTACATGCTCGGAACCTACAGTGCATCACCACAAAACCAACAGGGTTCGAACTGCCACGTAAAACATGGTCTCGTGCCAACAGAATAAGGACCAGACATGGGAGATGCGCAGATATGATGAAAAAATGGGGTAAAGCGCCTTCGGCAAGTTGTGACTGTGGAGCCGAGAGACAAACCGTCCAGCACATTATCGAAGAATGTCCTTTGAGACTGTATACTGGCCAAGCAGAAGACTTCTTGAACCTGACCAACGGAACAGTCGAATATATTAAAAATTTGGATGTTTGTTTGTGAAAATAATGACTATGTATCTTGTAGTCTATACTACATTTACTCTATTTATATTTATATCTATTTTTTTTTGTTTCTTATTTATATCTTGAATGTGATTTGTGAGCCATACGATAAATAAATAAATGGGCAATGGCTCACCATGTCATAATAATCACAACAAACAAGGCAGCGCTAGTGGTGCCCGAACTGCCGATGCCGGTGAGAAAAACAGGCAGTTCACCTTACCGTCGCATTGCTGTTGCTACATCTGCCGATCGGACTTTAAAAACAACAACAATGGTGCATGCTTAACAAAAATGAACTGGTGGACTTGATTTTAATGTACGGTGAGTGAGGTCAAAATACCGCTGCGGCTTCGCGAGTGCACGCCGATCGGTTCCCTGACCGTACTCACCCTGTACTTCGTCGATTTGTCTGGTTTGTACAAAGAGCTAGAGACACACGATGTCTGAATCCACATCGTGGTGGTCACGCTGGAAGATCTCGACGACATCGTGCGGTCCAAATTGAAGAAGACATCGCAAATCGTAATTTTACCTGTAAGACGCCTGCGACAGGACCGTACTTACAACTTACGGGTCACGACTTTTTAAGCAAATCCAAAAAGGGGTCATGACTGAATAGAGGTTGGGAACTACTACATCCGAGGGATGGCCTAAAAAGTTCTTGGCCTCAATAGGACGCAGGCGCGCGCGAACGTGCGTTGTCAAAGAAGGTTTATCTCCGAAGGAGATCCACCAAAGGTTTGTTAACGTGTATAAGGAAGATTGACCTTCATACTCCACAGTCAAGAAATGGGTTGCAGAGTTTAAGTGAGGGAGGGAGAGCATTGACGACGACCCACGCGAAGGACGTCCAAAAAGTGCAACAACTCCAGAATTGATTGACCGTGTGCACGATATGGTTTTGGAAGAGTGAAGTTGCGCGAAATTGCCGAAACTGTTGGCATCTCATGGGAACGGGTCATTTTGCATGAAGAGTTACACGTGAAGAAGCTCAGTGCAAGATGGGTGCCGCGAATCCGCGGATATCACAGCAGGCTTTGGAGCTATATAGAAAAAATAAAACGGACTTTTTGCGCAGATTTGTAACAATGGATGAAACATGGATTCACCATTATATACCAGAAACCAAGCAACAATCAAAGCAGTGGACTGAAGCCGGAACCTCTGCACCAAAGAAAGCCAAGCCAATTCCAGGGAAAGCTTCTGCTTTTTGGGACGCTAAAGGCATTCTGCTCGTGGATTATCCTGAAAAGGGTAAAACCATAACAGGGGAGTACTATATTTTGACCTTTTAACGCAGTTGAATCAGAAAATCCATGAAAATAGACCAGGTTTGCATCGAGACAATGCGCCGGTGCACAAAGGGCAACGTGCTATGGCAAAACTGCATGATTTAAAGTATGAATTGTTGGAGCACGCACCCTATTCTCCTGACTTGCCCCCGTCAGACTTTCACCTGTTCCCAAAACTCAAAATATTTCTTGGTGAGCAACGCTTTTCATCAAACGAAGAAGCCATTGCTGCCTTGGATGACTACTTTACAGAACTTCCACAAGATCATTTTAAAGACGGCATCGTGGCTCTGGAACATCGATGGACCAAGTGTATAGAGTTGAGAGGAGACTATGTCGAAAAATAAAGATAATTTTGAAGGTCTAAACCGCTATTTCTATATCGGGCCGAGAACTTTTCAGGCCATCCTCGTAGCTGCATACCAGCAATAGCTCGAGTAGAACGCATTCTGTTTCAAATGGCCAGTAGTCGTTGAAGACGATTTTGCTGAAGTGGTCCAGAGTTCAGAACCTCTAGCTCGCTCAGCTCGCTGCATTCGACCTTTACTCGAACCATGTGCGGCATGCACAGGCATACGCCTTGTATACACAAGGGGGGGTAACAGGGGTAATTACCCCTCTCAAGATTTTCGAAAAAAAACTCAATTCAACTTTGACTTATTTATTTCAGCAATTGTCGCACTGAAAAAAAAATCGTTTTTGCAGTAACTAAATTACAAAAGGGTTTGTTTTGCATTATTACAATGATGCATATCTAATATATTCCCATTGTTACATAATCAGTTGAATGACCTATACAGTGTGGTAGCTTGTCACAAAAATTTACCTAACTCATTAATTACCTGTTTTGAAAATTGCACCAATTAGAAAAGTTATAACACTAATTAAAAAAATGGAGTACTTGTTGTGGCTACTAGGGTACCTGTCTGTTGAGTGATCATGACCGTTTAATTTTGTATGCTGTGCCAAATGTTCACGGATGATACGTATTACATATTATTTGTGTTTCGTAAAATTAAAATTGATTAATGCATCAATAGATTTTTTATTTCATCTCCCCAACATACCTGATACTCCACTGTTTCACTTGCTATTTATATCTTCTTTTTTATTTTAATACTATTAACATTTTCCTTTTCTCTTGCATCAACGTTCTTCACGAAGGAATTACAAAAAATGGTGAAAGCACATACAACTTCATGCCCCGCTTCCCCCCAAGACCGAGGTCTGGATATGCCCCTGGCGGCACGCCGATTGCCGATTGTCGGTACAACCAGTGATGTTAACACTCCAAACGTACTTTTCCCTATGCCAACTTGAAAATTTCCCTACATTTCCCTACGTAACTATTTCTGTGTTTTTTATAAATGTTTTGTCGTTTTGTGTATGACTTACCAACAACCACAGACACACAGAGCGATGACAAGTGAAGAGTTGTACACTATTTGCCAATAAAATCCGCTAGAAAAATGGCCGTCCCGTGTCTAAGCACGTTCTAGGCCATGATCTTTCTTTCCATTTGTAAATATAGGAGAATACCACCGCCGACCGCCTAGACGGCCATTTTTTTGGCGGAATTTTTCTCAAATACATTTTTACGACTGTTGTACAAAAAATGGTGTTGAGGCCTATTGCATTTTTTGCACAACTAGGTTTCTGAATACCATATTATTTTTGGTCTGCTAATAATAACAAAGATAATTTATTAAAATATATGTATTACAAAAAACAAGGTAATATTCTTACTCACATTCTCTCAAGCACAGAATCTCATGAGCCGCGAGCACACAGAACTAAAAACTACTTTGACATTTGCCCCTTCACTAATTTCAAGTTCTGTGCATTGAATCCAAAAGGACGGGTCCGCGTTAGTTGAGACGGTGTTGTACGTTGTACCCTGAAGATAAAAATTTCCCTACAAAATAGAATTTCTCAAATTTCTGTCCCTTTTTCCCTATCATCTGTTTTTAAGACGATTTTTCCCTACGAATAGGGAATTTCCCTACGAGTTAACATCACTGGCTACAACTGTAGCTACGGTACGTCCCAGGGTTACAGCAATTGCTAGATGGTAGATGGCACTGAGGGTCTAACGTGTTACAAAATTTGATTCAGCAGAGCAGAGATATTGATTATCGAGTTTTATACACGCGACATCTATCTTTACTGCTTCTAATTATTGTAGCACTGGTTGCATACCTTATTTATTTCAATTCGTTTTCTGAATTATAGAAGTAAAACCTATTTTCTTAGTGAAAAGTCTGTATTGCTATGGAAAATTAAAAGCAGAATTTTGCTGACCGAACCACTTTGCTCAAAGAGCATCATTTCCTGAAAATTTAACAATAAAGGGGGTTTGTGCTAACGACAGGTGTCTTGAAGCAGCTTTACATTTTTGAATGGTGTATTAATGCTTGCAAAAGCTTTTGTTAGGCGACTGACTTTAAACTGCTGTATTAGTGGTTGCATAAATTTTGCTGAAAAGCTGTTATTGCACACATTGAGTTCTTCGAATATTCGAAGATTCAGATAGTCCTGGTCCATTTGGACAATTACTTACACTGCTAACTCACAGCAAATAAAAAAAATAGAATCCAATTTCAACGAGGCGAGATCTACGGGATCTACCATATGAAAGTTTATTTTCAAACAGATGTACTACTGGCTGCATATTATGTCTCCATGGACCTTCATTTCAATACCTATATTTTTATGAAATCATATACAAACAAAACCTTTTTTATGCCAACTTGCACTGAGATAATATATAAAAATTAATATGGAATTTTATTAAGTAAAGTAGATTGTAAAGAGCCTCATTTGCAGCTAAAATTAAGGTTAATGCAGAGCCTTTTGCGGTCGACATCTATCTTCTAAAAACTTCTACAAATTGATGAATACATGGTAATATATCGGTAGCGTAAGTTTCCACTAATACCTAATTTCTTGATTTACAGCAGAAATTAAAAATATTGTGGAGATTCATTCACCCGAAATCTAAATGTTGTATTACTGGCTGCATAAGCCAGAGTCCAGAGTCAAATTTTAGTTCAAATCTTCTCAGGAGGTAACTATGCTATGGACATTTGAATACTGATTTTTATTGAGTAAACTATTGTAGTTTGCACACCAAAATCTGAAAAAATAATTTCACTCAAGGGACATCTATCTTATAAAGCTGATGTTTTTCAAATTGATGCATTACTGGCTGCATAAAACAGCGCTTATTTCTAACATAAACCTATTTTGTTTCTAACCACAGACCATAAAACAGAGGTTTCTAACAATCAAGTATCTTTGCAGATGTCGCCCTAAAACTAACAAATGTCAAAGACGTCAAGGATTATCTGTATCTGTCATCTATCTATCAAATTCTTGCTCTTAAATCTTGTTTGAAATGAAGTTTTGAATCTATTCTAGTATTATTAAGATTATTGTATTATTTTTGGTAACTGAGAAGTATTATATCATACTCATAAAAAAATGACGACGAGAATTATACTTAGGGCTCCAACAGCCCTAGGAAGGCAACTGATTAGGGTAACATGATTTTTATATTATATAACAACTCAAAACTTGAGAATTTTTTTATTTTAGGGCCAACACACGATGTCTGCATTCGAGCTACAACATAAAACGCCCCTGACTAAAAGAATAGTAAAGCATTATGCATCTAAACCAATTAGTAGCTAAAAAAATGTATTTTGTAGGATCCAATACCGCTTGCTATGTATGGGGGCCGACAAGCAGTTTCTATGCTGCCGGGTGGTGGAATCGGGCCAGAACTCATGAGCTATGTTAGAGACGTTTTCAAGTATGCTGGAGCTCCTGTAGATTTCGAAACAGTAGACATTGATCCAAATAGTGAATCTAACGATGATCTGGATTATGCAATAACATCAATCAAAAGAAACGGCGTCGCAATTAAAGGGAATATTGAAACCAAAAGTAAAAGTGCAGAAACATTGTCCAGGAACGTAGCTATTAGGAATGAATTGGATCTTTATGTTAACGTTTTACACTGTAAATCATATCCAGGAATACCTGCAAGACAGAGCAATATTGACCTCATGATAATCAGACAAAATACTGAAGGAGAATATGCAATGCTTGAACATGAGGTATGTAACTATATATGTATAATTTGCATCAAATATTTTGCCATCATATGATAGTAGAACCATAAAACAACCATTTATAAAAATAATTACTAGTACTACCATTTTTTACTTGCTATAAGTATATAAAAATGAAGCTAGGAAGTGTGCTTCTTGATTACTTTTATATGTAGCATGACAGATAGGTAAACCTCTTTCTATTTACTATAGGGATAGTAAGTGAAAGGTTGAGTAGTATACTAGTTGTGATAATGCATACATGGAAATAATGGGGTATTTTCCAACTTGCTAATATTGCCTGTTTAATGGCTGAAATGGATTGCTTGTATCGAATTTGTAATGATGGCAGTGTTTGCTCAATTTTTCCCTTTGAAAAGAGCTCATTTAAATCTCTTAAACCTCCCGCCTAAGAAATCAACCAATCAAAAGTGATTTTTATGCCGGATGTAGGTAGGATGTGACTATTTTAATTTGAATTGAGCGTAGATTCAAGGTTGCCACATTGTTAGTATTTTGCATAGCTTTTCTATAAAGGATGTAAACTTTATTTTATGTTTATTTAGTTTCCCTCTTTTTTTAAAATATAAATGTTATACTGCACAGCTATTCCATTGTTTGCATTGTTATGTAATTAGCAGTTTACTCTGAGAATGTTTCATAGTTACTTTTCACAATTTTACTGGTCATTCAACAACACTCGTCTTTAACAGCCTGTCATTAGTGTCATGCATACATAAATTCCCCTGGTGTCACGACTGTCAGGGTATCTTATTTAACCAAGATAGATCATGAAATGATGTAAACAAACATCTGTCAGTATCAATACGAAGGGGAGGTTATGTCTGTAGATGGAGAAAAGGAGGTCAGACGACAAAGTAGAGTCACATTCTAAGGATAGCTCCACGAAAGACTTATTATGTCACACTTAGATTTATTACGTCACAGCTCTGGCGCCAAATTTTATGTTTGAACTTTGCAGGTGCTTTTAAGCCACTCTGCGCTCACAGTAAAAAGTAAAAATGTTGGTCACATGGTTTTTGGGGACGTAATATCAATATTCCGTCATAAAATTTTGTTCGGAAAATACCCCATTGCATGAAAAATCGGGCAGTTTCATACAATTTGAGTTGACATGACCATGTTTTTAATAAATAATTAAACCAATACATTCTGTGATGACATTTGATTGTAGTGTGTTGATGGAGTCATTGAGAGTATGAAAGTTGTGACAGCCTCAAACTCAGAACGAGTAGCTAGGTTTGCCTTTGAGTTTGCTAAAAGGAATGGTAGGAAAAAAATTACCACTATTCATAAGGCAAACATTATGTGAGTATTTTTACTTTAGAGTATTCTTTATCAGCGATTAAATAATTTTTGATATCAGGTTATTGATAAGCATATTCAAATATTTATGTGACTGACCTCTGTCACAACTCATTACATAATTTTATAATCCATATTTTTTAATGGGTTTTTAAGATGGGTAGTCAACTGATAACCATTTGTTTTATATATTATATGCCATACCTACACGGTGTCCAGATATTTGACTGACAATGTATGACAGGTGATAGAACCTCACATCTATATACACGGTAATAAGTATGATCTGAATGACAAGCATTCTAAGCAACTTACTATCATTCACCAAAATGTCCAATGCATATCAAATAAATTATTAAGCTTAGAATTACTAACAGATGAAACATGTTGTGATATCTTATGTGTTACGGAACATTGGGCCAAAAAGGAACAAATAGCTTCACTTCAACTGACTAACTATGTTACTGCAAATTTTTACTGTAGAAGCACTGTCACTCATGGTGGTGTTGGCATATTTGTTAGAGATGGTATCCAATATGACAACATTGATAGTCAGTCAGCAGAGAAGGATTTTGAATCTGTAATAAGTTACTTTAAAAAATACAAGACCGTAGTTTTAGCTATATATAGGAGCCCTGATTCAGATTTTAATGTTTTTTTAGAATACCTACATGAAACCTTATGCTTAATTACTAGTAGACTAAATGGTTATAGAATAATTGTATGTGGTGATTTTAATATAAATTTTTTGGTATCAAATGCTAAACTAAACTTATTATTAGATCTCATAGGTACTTGGAACTTAGCGCCAACAATCAACCTTCCAACCAGAAATAAAAACTGTCTGGATAATATATGTGTGAATATCGACAGAGATAAATATAGAAGTTCCGTAGTAAATGGAAATATTAGTGACCATCTTGGCCAAATAATTAGCATTCACTATGATGAGGTAACATCTAGTGATGATACAGTCAATATGGAATTTCGCCAATTTAACAAGAAAACTAATATAGAACAATTCATTCAACTGCTACAAAGTGAAGATTGGTCTGTAATATATAATGATAGTACTGACATTAACCATAAATTTGTAACATTTCTGAATACTTTAACTTACTACTTGAATCTATCATTTCCTAAGAGAATTAGGGCTCGCTCAACAAATATTAAATCCAGAAAGCCATGGTTGACGAAAGGCCTATTGGTCTCAGCTCAAAAACTCAAAAATCTTTATTATTTAATTGTTGATGATGCTACTAAGAACTATTATATGAGGTACAAGAAGATATACAGAAAACTGCTGATAGAAGCCAAGAAAATTTATAATAGAGATATAATTTTGAATGCCAATAACAAATCTAAAGCAGTATGGAAAGTAATCAAGACTGACAATAAAAATACCAAAGTAGAGCTGTCTTTTAATGATACAATGGTGACTGACACCAAACAAATTGCGACAATTTTCAATAATCATTTTATAGATATACCAAAAAAATTGCTGACAAACGTAAATGCCCAACTCGTTCCATTTAACGTCCAAAGCCTTAGCAGTTTTTTTATCCGACCGGCAACCGAAGCTGATGTCTTGAATATCATCAAAAATCTAAAAAATTCAGACTCCCAGGGAGATGATGGATTCAGTACAAATCTTATAAAAAAGTACGGAGAACTCATTTTGAAGCCACTCACATATCTGTTGAACTTTTCAATTGAATCTGGGCAATTTTCTGATTGCTTAAAAATTTCAAAAATTTTACCTGTTTTCAAATCAGGCAGTCACAGAGATATTAATAATTATAGACCTATCTCACTTTTGAGCCCATTTTCGAAAATTATAGAAAAGCACCTGGCAACCTGTTTAACTGAGTATTTTGTGAAAAATAAGTTTTTTAATAGTCATCAGTTTGGATTTCTGAAGGGACTTTCTACCAAACATGCTATTACTGTTTTCCTTAACATGGTGTATGCTAGTATGGATGAGGGTAAGAAGACTGTAGGTCTCTTCGTTGACTTAAGCAAGGCATTTGATCTGGTGGACCATGATCTATTATTACAGAAGCTGACTCTTTATGGTATAAGAGGACTCCCATTACAACTAATTAGGAGCTATTTACAGAACAGGTACCAATATGTGCAAATCAAGAACAGCAAATCCTCTTCTCTTAGTACTAAGGTTGGTGTACCACAGGGATCCATTTTGGGACCCTTGCTGTATATCATCTATGTAAATGATTTTCCCAGTAACCACTGTGTTATGTACGCTGATGACACCTCTGTAATGATAAACGCGTGTAGCACTTCAGACTTAGCTGGATCAGCATCAAAAGAACTGGTCAAAGTCAATGATTGGTTTTCTCAAAATGGCCTAAAGCTAAACCAAAACAAAACCATGTTCATCCAGTTTTCTTACACTTCTGGCCTGAACCATAGCCTCCTCGTTAAGTCTCGTGAGGGTAGTATCAGGCAAGGTGATTCAGTGAAATTTCTGGGAGTCCACCTATCATATAACTGTAGATGGGATATACATGTTGATTATATCTGTAAAAGGCTTATACCAATTTGTTACTGTATAAATCAAATGAGATTTTTAGTAGAAAGATCGGTAATATTAACTTATTATTATGCATATTTTCATTCAACTGCTTCTTACGGTATAATTGCCTGGGGTTGCTCCCGAGAAGCAAACAGGGTTTTCTTAATCCAAAAGAGAGTAATTAGGCTGATTCTTGGGATGCCCAATAGAACTAGCTGTAGAGAGTGGTTTATTAATCTAGGAATACTCACTGTACCATGCATTTATATATATGAGATACTACTTTATGTAAAAGCTAACTACAGCAGTTTTCATTCACTTAGCAGGAACAACACCTATACTACGAGAAATTCGCATATTTTGGAGATACCAGCACATAGGTTGTCCATTACAGAGTCCAGTCCTAAGTACATGGGCATAAAACTTTTTAACAAACTGCCTAACATCATCAAAACAGCTAACCCATATGAATTCAAAAAGGAAGTTAAGACTCTGCTAATAAGGAAAGGCTATTATTCCATCTCTGAGTATCTTTGTGACAATCTGTAGTTCCTTTTTGCGCAATGTTCTCACAATATATATAAGAATTTTTTTGTTTTTTCAAACTATACTATTGTAAATATTCACCTGGTGAGATTCTGCTCTCTATTTAATTTATTTATTTTTATGTGCCTGTTATTTGGTATTATTGTATCTGTGTTTTTTTAATGTGTGTATCGGTAAACATATATATGTTGATATGATACAGTGTTGTTGTGTATGACTACATTTATGACAATTTGTTTGTAACATAATCTTGACACATTCTATGTCATCATCTGATGATCCCTGAATAAAGATTTATTATTATTATTATTATTATTATTACACATTGAAGCCTTAAGATGCTTAATTTTCAAAATACAGGGTGTCAAAGTTTTACTTTTATATTTGTTTTTCCTTCAGTGCCATTTTATTGCGGAATAATTAAGAAAAAACAAAAATAAAAGTTAAACTTGATGACACCCTGCATCTTGAAAGTTAAGTATTGTAAGTCCTCATGTTTGTATCTCAATGTTCATAAAAATATGAGCTCTGTCACCTGTCAAGCATTGTCGGTCGAATATCCAGAAACCCTGTATATGTATGTGAAATATTCAACATAAACATCTTATAACTGTTGTGACAATGAATAATTAGAGATTACTTGTATCAAAGCAAGAAAAAAATATAAGAACTTCATATAATTTTTTGTGTTTTTGCTTGCCATCACAAAAAGTTGTGAAATTATAGATAATAGATCCTTTAGATGTGTTATTTGTATATTTATGTGAATATTAATTTTCAAATAATGTTCTTATGTAATAGGGAGATGACCACTGCATTTGTTATTTGATGCACGGAATTTGGATGTCTACTAACCACACCAAACTGCAACTGTATTTCCCACCTCTCATTATACTTTTTACCTAAAGGTTCAGTATGTTGTGTACCATACCATAGTCTTTAATCGCACTTCATGGTTATGGGCAGTTGTTTGTGTTTTCTAAATATTTCAATATTCTTGGTGTTGGGGTCCAAGAAAGGACAAGATTATAATGATTTTTGTTAAAAAAAAAAAAACAGTAAATGCTAGTTGACAAGCAGAAAGCAACCTGAAAAAACAAGATGTGTTTTTGTCCCAATGATGTCACGGATGTCACCATAATTTTTCTGTACAATGACAGATGTGCATGTGAAACATGGTGGCCTACTCCTAAACTCATGTTGAAGACCTTATCTAATCATGTCTCATTGCAGGAAACTTTCTGATGGTTTATTCTTAGAGACATCTAAAAAAATAGCAAAGGAATACCCTGAAATTGAGCATAATGAAATGATCATTGACAACTGCTGCATGCAGTTAGTGTCCAATCCACACCAATTTGATGTGATGTTGATGACAAACCTTTATGGTAGCATAGTTTCAAATGTTTGTTGTGGCCTTATTGGTGGGGCTGGTTTGCTCTCTGGTAGAAACTATGGAGATCATGTAAGTAACTTCACACGTTATATTATTCAATTTAGGTCTTACTAAGTAAAAAAAAAAAATATATCTTTAGCATTCTCAAACTGATATATAGCTCTGGGAGTGTTTTTGATTCAGAGCAACTGTTGTTAAATACAGCATTCTCACGGTGGACTGTAGTTAAAGGAAGCACCAATTATAGTGTGTATCTTTGTTGTTATGCTCAAAGTCACTAGTCAGCAATTTGAGGTGTAGTAGCATAGCTACCAATATAGGTAGTAGTCAGCTCATCCAACCAGTTTGTCCGCAATTATTCATTATTACAAAAAATCCCCGTAATAGACATTGACTTTGCAATGCATCGTTGCTCAAAATCAATTCAAGAAATTAGTCCTTTTGGTGTAACACTTCTGTCACTGAGTATACAGGGTGCTCCAAAAAAAGGTGACCCTGTCTCTAGGATAGGTAGAAAACTGAAAAATAATAGTAAAAAAAATTCGTAACGCCATCCGTATTCGAGATACAGGGTGTTGAAGAAAAAAAAATTATACACATTTTTTACGATTTTGCCAAAACTACTGGCAACATTGTATTGAAAATGCACAGGAATATGTTTTGGAAGCTATATGAATTTGTTTTTATACCTGACTCTCTTAGAGGGCGCTAGTTACACGGTTCATACCAGGTAGTATTGAACATAAATTTTTTGAGGTTAGATTTATAAATTTAAATTTGATTTCTGAAAAGTGTCTTAAGCAGTGTATACAAAATCCCATGCAATGCTATTTCATTTAAATAATGTATTTATAAATTCTATAATTTTTCAGTATGCAATTTTTGAACCAGCTACAAGAAACACTGGTAAAGCAATTGCTGGAAAAAATATCGCTAATCCCATAGCGATGTTGAATGCTGGCATTGACATGCTGAACCACTTGGGACACAAACAACATGCTGAACTAATCACTAAAGCTATGGTGAAAACCATTTGTGAAGATAAGATTCACACACCAGGTAGGTTAACATTGAGCATACCTTTCGCCCCTTTCGGGACCTCAAAGAATTGAAACCCCAAAATCAAAATTATTTGAGTTATTAACACATTGTTGGACACTCTGCTGGCCGGGAGGCTTCGTAATATGGCACCTCAAAACATTCCCATTTTTTCTGCGTTTGTAACATGATTTGCGTTATCAAAATATTTTGGGGGTATTTATTTTTGACTCTTTTTTCCATTTTTGAGGTTTTTGGCGACAATAAAAAAAAGACGGCTATATCCGTCGTGTCATATCACAGCTGACTTTATGTTCTAGAATGGCAACCACGGCTATAGCCGTCTGATCAGTGTAATCTGAAATGCATCTTGTGGGAAGAAGAGGATAATTTTCGAGACAAAAACTAGAACAAAAACAAAATTTCATTGTATCAAATTAATAAACAAAGATGCATCTCTCAGAATATAGATGGTATCAAAACAAAAAATCAAAATTATTAGCAAACAGAGGTATCCCCGAACAAAACGGAATTCAGACACAAATTTATGTTTGATGCCACTCTTCAAAGCAGTCTGGATACTTTGCATCCTACTAAACACATGAAAACATGAAAACCAAACAAAAACACGCTCGCAATATGGCAGCTATACACATGTTCAATGCATCACATTCGAAGTTATGGACGGCTATAGCCGTCGTGCTGTTTTACCCATGCGCCTTAAAACATGAATAGGTGGGATAGAGTATAGTGGGTTAGAATTTGGCAATTTCAGAAATGAAGAGCTTCACGTTATGGCACAAACATTGCTTAAGAAGGCAAGTATACCGACATTCTGACGGTTGTCGCCGTTCTGCCGTAAAAAGCAGATAACTTTTTGACTCACGATCACTCTCCACAGACGGCTATAGCCGTTGTGTCCAACAACGTGTTAAAAAGTATATATAGACGTTTTTGATAGTAAGAAGTAGAAGATTTTGTAGAATATTTTGTTTGTCTTGTCGAAAGTCGAGTTTTCAGATAAGGTCAAGTGACTAAAATATGCTAGGTGTGGTTTAAGAAGAATGTCCTTGAATTTTATGTCCTATGAATAACGGGCGTAATCATTTTGTTTCAGATTTGGGTGGAACTGCAAAGAGCACAGATGTAATCCAAAACATAATAGATTACATCTTGACAGTCGACGTCAGGCCCTGGTAATTTAACTACATTTTCGTTGAGTGTGTGTGTGGTTATGGACTGTTAACACACCTAACACCAATAGCTTGGATCACTGTAACCTCTCATAACATTTCTCACTCACCTGTGGTGGAAGCAGACTCTAATTTAGACCTGCATGTTTGTTTCCATGGTTGACGTCTCTAACATTCCTTGTTTTGTTCACGTTCCTTATTTTCATTCCAGTTTTCTACTTTTTTTTACAGAGTTAGGCAACGCAGAGGTGTTTAAATGTATCAACTAATGGTACTATACAAATAATTTATTAAACGTTTTTTTCTGTAAATTCACCAAAAAATATATATATCCTCAGCCATTAAGTCTATATACATTGTGTAACAAGTAACAAAAAATAAAACAATAACAAAATCACTTTGGCTGTTTCCATATGTAAGACCCTGTGTAAGTAAAGTTGTTACTCAACAACAATGCGTCAGCTTCTTTAGGACCCCTGCTGCCAAATCTGCAAAAAAGGTAAAATATATGAAACTAAAAACAAAATTTGATGTCAATTTTTTCCACCTATTTATGATGGAATTGAATTAGTGTAAGAGCATAGGACTAAAATAAGTGATGTTGCTGATTTTTAACGTTGCTTTCTCATTACTCATAAAAAATGTTGGTTATTTATTAGAATTCCCTTGAATTGAAAAATCTCAAAAATTATTGATTTTCGTCCATATATATATTAGGCTAATTTTGTCACATTTTAGCTCTACTATCATGCCCTGACTGGAGTACGTCGAATTACATTAAACCCTGTATATAATGATATATCATCGTATATTGATTAAAATGAACAATTAGTCGAACGATACCACTCCCAGACTAAGGAAACGCTCCGGTGAAAAACTACAGCACTTTGAATATTCCAAGCCTAACCTAACTTAACCAAACTAGTTGAAGTATTGAAGCTGAAATGGGTTCTAATCGACACGGATTGAAGTCCTGAGACGAACTAGACCATTACTAGCGCGAGAAAACATTTTGGTGAAAGTCTACGCTACTTTGAAATTCACAAATTCTAATAGCTTACCTAGTATAAAGAAAGCAAATCGGTTGAGGTAAAAAAGTGTGTCTAGCGACTCAACCTGATATCTTGACTTAAATTGTACCAAATCTAGACTGTACAACCGTTTATTTTGATTCTCAATTGGAAATTAATCAAAATAAGTTTCTCTACCCCCGCAGCCTATGGAAAAAAACCTTAACAGGTGAGAATCCTACTTGGGAAACTTGTGTTGCTTAGACTATTCAAAATATTTAAAAAACAGTGACGTCTGGGGGGGCCGGGCCCCCTCAGGCCCCCCGTTATACGTTTACACAAACCTAATTCAACATAAACTAACCTGGTTTTCGGTTAACCATATTTCCTCAATAGCTTTAACATGAAACATTGAAAGTATCAGAACTTTTTTATTTTCCATTTCAGGATGTTGCGACTGGTGGCGTTGTGTTGTACACGTCTAGCGCTTTCGTATGATATATCATTTGACCACATATTTCATTAAAAATCATTGAAATATCGATGTAATATTGAGCTTAGGTTTGAAGTTTTAAAGTGGCGCAGATTTTTATCGGAGCGTTACCTCAGTCTTGGAGAGGACTAATTCGACTCAGGACATCAAGCAGAATTGATTGACACTTATTTAACGACCAATTAAACAGAATTTGACCTCAATAAGTTGACCGTTTGGCATAGGTGAGGTTAGGTACTGAAACTTTAAAGTGTCATAGAATTTCACCGGGGCGTTTCCTCAGTCTAGGAGTGATGTCGTTCGACTCAGGGCGCCAATCCGCGTCGATTGACACCAATCTCAACGCCCGTTTCGAGTTTCGCTAAAACAAACTCTAGCCAAAAAACCTTACGTCCCAACCTAGTATAGATGTCTATACATATAACTTGGATAAATGACAAAGTATATAACTTACTCGTAAGGCTTAGGCTTAATCTTCTCCGACTCAATCCTATGCAGAATTGGTGTGAATATCCTCCAAGCTTCGCTCAGCTCATCAGAACGTACAAAATGCATCTGAGATCCACAGAAGACATCCAGGATAAGACGTTCATAAGCGTCGGGTAGCTTCACGTTCTGAAAATATAATAAAGATCATCATAATGCATGTATGTGTAATGTATGGAGACCTCAAGAGTAATAACTGAACATAGAGATAGTAAACAACTAATTCTACACTTTTCTTACGTTGTCATATTGACCACCAGATACGGCAATCATAATAATCGTTTACTATCGTCTTTATTGTATAGTATTCAGAAATATTCCATTCTACGTTAAAAAGACGGTATTTTGATGCGTTACTACATATTACTTCATCATAAAGGCGGATTCTGAAGTCTTACTTAAATTTTGAGGTGCTGACAACGCCTACATAATTTTCATGCGACTTATTTACGGTAGAAGCTCGACTGTCAAACGTTTGTTTTGTTTGTGCGTCTTTTATGCTTGGTCAGTAAAATCGAATTTGCTATTTGTTGGTAAATGTAGTGAAGCTTTACGGACTTGCTGTGCTATATTCGAGTGTAGTTTAACAGTTTTTCGAGATGGAACTCAAAAAGTGCAGTGTTTGTAACATGGGTTGCAATGGGAGAATTTTGAGGTTAGTTGGCGTTACACAGCATTGTTTACAACTTGAACTGTCACTGCGAGGTCACAGCTGATCAATGTTTGGAGGCTGAAGTGTCAAAGACGATGGCTTTGAGCACGCCATGCTAAAGTGGTTTGTTTACTACCTCTATGTTCAGTTGTTACTCTTGAGATGAAGACAGTTAGGACCAGAAATCATTACAAGGTCCGTCCACCGCAAGCAGACGTCAAAATCATCTCCAACAGGGAAATTATCATATTCATATATGCGTCACAAGGAAAGGAGTTTTGAGCTAGACAACTACGAGACGCGCTACTGAACACTCGTCCACCAATCACTATTCTTAGTTGACCAGAATTCTTATAAGATTCCCCAACAAACCACGTAAGTCTTAGTTGGCCAGAATTTTTATAAGATTCCCTAACCAACCACGTAACTGTTTGATGCGTTCACGTCATCGGGAGGCTGACACGGTGACGTACCATTTTGCCTGCGGTGAGAGGTAACAAATATGTTCCCAATTCACTTATTCGTTAACATCATTATATTTATGTTTGTTTAATGAGAACTTGATAGTGTAGCATGTTAAGGTATTCCAGTGCTCAAGAATATTACTGATATAGGCGTATATTTTTATGCTTCCTTAATTTACAATTCTTTTCGTTATAGCCAAAACGTCTTTTGTCGTTATTTTTGAATACTTTCCAAATTTTCCTTACACCTAATCACAAAACCTTTATGAATTTTTTAATTTTCTTATAATAACCCTCATTCTTGGACATTTTTTCTGCTGTTCATTTTTTATAAACTAGTAAATACTTAATAAGGCAAACAATTTGACACTTTTTTTTTTGAAACCAATGGAGAAGTTTCCTAAAAAATAAAATTTGGAAAATTCATTATTATCTGATAGTCTATTTCTTCACTTGAAGAATGTCGAAAAAATCATCTGAATATTCCAAAAAACGGCAGAGTTATTCAACTTTATATTTGCGTAAAGCGACCGCGGCGGTGAATTGTCGTATGACGTCACATCACATGAACTGTTCGCTGCAGCCACAGTCGGGAGCCGGGACTCCGCTATGCATACGCTGCCCTGTACGGTGTACGACATTTAGACTTTAGTGGAACGGCGGAGTGTTTGTTGTAACGGGCCATGCCAGTATATTTTTGAAGTATGGAGGAAGGTTACGTTCGAGGTGATTCTAGTAATCTTCCTAAAGTGGATCTCGACATAATTATGAACTACATAACGGAAATCCACACAACTCATTTCCGTCGGTCTATTCGTCTGTCGGTCTGTCTGTACGCGTTTTTCTAGCCACGTAATATCAGTAACCGCTGCATGGACTGTTATGAAATTTGGGCAGCGATATGCTGTGGGGGTAGTAGTAGGTAATGTGCCTATAAGTTTGAAAATCGGTGCATGGGCGGTGGAGTAATTAGCAAAAAACAAAAAATTTTAAATATTCCTCAAACTTTGTTTTTAGGCGTTTTAGAGGTTCCTGATAATTTTCTACTTTTTTTGGGTATAGAGGTGATATTGGGGTGGTTGGGGGTGGGGGGTTGTAAAACTGTAAAATTATTGTATTCATAACAGGCCATCCACTAAACTGTGAACGAAAGGCCTAGCGTCATAATAAACTTTTATAGGTACATCCGAACATTACCTTGGCTATTGCGGAAACCAAGGAACTTAGAATTTTCTGATATATACATTCGAGAGTATTGCTTCTGATCATTCTGTATGGTGTAACTAGGAAACTATTAGATTGATTTGGGGGTGGGGGGTCATAAAGCTCAATTTTTTGTATTCATAATAGGCTATCCATTGAAATATTTGTTTGGTGTTTTTATGGTGGTGTTAGTACACCTGAGTACAATGCAATATTTATAGTTTCTCGGTCTGCTAGACGTATTCTAATAATACGAGTACCAATAAACTGCAGTGTATCGTTTTGTCACCGTCGGCGTCGCCTACCCTACTGAAAACAAGGAATAACAACATGAACGAGGAGGCCGGCGGCGGCGCGGTGGCTTGCGGGAGCAGCAGCCTCGACAGGGCATACACAGGCTTGCGTTGTGTCGTGTGACGTCACAGCGGCTTCGCGCGGAGGATACGGCAATTCAAACTTTGGAGGACTATAACTTTTTCTATTAATGGAGATAATTACAAAATTTTTTCGCCGTTGTTCTCTAACTCCTTAGGACTATCTGATTGAATAAAATTTGAAAAAATGGAAACTTCCTCATTGAGGATGTTTGTTCACCAGAGGTGCCTTTTTTTTAGTTTTGATAAATTTAGTCATATAGGTATCTATTTAAAAGTGGAATAAACATATTTTAGAGTACATACAAAAATCAATAATGTTTAAAAATACTTTTTGGGATATGTAGTTTATATTATTGCATTAAAAAATTGCGGTTGCGACCTTTTCATCAGTTATTAATTATTTTAGTCAGGATCGTTAAAGCTGTTAGAGAAATTCAGAGACCATATTGAAAACTGGCAACAGCGCGATGTTTTACAAACCCACAGCCTTCTATCTCTTCGCAAAAACCCATAGTGACAGTGACTTAAGAGCGCAGTGTTCGTCGGTTAGTTAGGTTAATTTATTTATTATAGTTTGTCTTATCTTTTGATTTATCTGAGAACCATTGACGTTTAAGACGCCAATGCTAGAAAACGCGCTGTTGAATTGATTAAGTAATTACAATGTAAGACGTGTTTTACGGAGCTCTGTTATTTTCGTTATTTTCTGATAATTGATAATTTGAAAAACGAGAATTGGTTGTATCGGGGGAGAGCTGTTGAAAGGAGCATTTTCATCAAAAGAAAATGGATCCTAAAAAACAGCAATTGTCCAAGAATCGAGGAAGAAGCTACTCATTAGGAACACTTAGTATTGAAAAACAAGAGATAAATAAGATAATTGGCATTGAACGAGAGGACCCAGACAACAGTAAAAAACGACAACAAGCCGGACAAAAAACTGATAAGAGGAATGTGAGAGAAACGCTGCAACAAGACGAAAGCATACAGGGTGATTCAGCAGGAGGAACGGTGGAGCAGTTCAGTAATGCGGACGATGTTTTCAAGCCACGACGATTGACACACCGAACGCCTCCGTCAAAAACAATGAACAGTTCTGATAACCAAGCAGAGAATATAGAAAACCAGCTTACTGAAGGGGGAAAACGAACTAGAATGGAAGTCAGTCCTGATGTTGAGCATATAAAGAAACGGATATGCCGCGAAGAATCGTCTAATGGAGTGGCCGAATTAGTTCAAAATTTTTTCAAAGAAATAGACCAGATAAATGCAGTTACAAATATAATCCCTAATGAAGCCCTCCAAGCAAAAAACAGTATCTTGAGTGCAACGTATAGCATTCATAAGTTGTTGACGTATTTAGTAGTCAAAATGGGTGACCTAGAAAAGCAAAATTCAATATTGCAAACCAAATTGGCCATGCAGTTGGATGAAAAGGGTACCGACGCTCAAAAGACCATCGCGAATTGCCAACCAGTTGAGAATTCAAGAGACCAGAGAAGCAGCTACGCACAAATGGTGAGTACACCACAAATATCTCAAGACATATCTCCTGAAACTAGTAGTAAACAACAATGGACAACACCACCAGATAACAAAAGGCATGAAACAATTATAAGAATTGAGAAGGTGGATGATCCTAAAATCGCATTAAATAGATTGAAATCTGAAGTAAAATTAAAAGATACTGACGGTGGCTTCAAGAGTATTAGGCAGTTGAAGAGTGGAGCAATTTTAATCGAAAGCCATAATAAAACACAACAAGAAAAACTAAAAGGTGTACTGAAAGATAAAAAGGACATAAAGATTAAAGAAAATGAAATAAATGATCCTATGTTTATTGTCACAGGAATAGAAAAGGGATACGAAAACGGAGACTTTATTGAGGAATTGGTGAGGCTCAACGATGAAATAGAGACAGAATTCCAATCTGTTTCAGATAAAATTAAAGTTATTGCAAAAAACAGTGTCGAAATCCCACAAAAGAAAATTGGCTCCTTCAAGCTCCACCAGGAATTGCCAAATGGTTCTTAAAGAGAGGGACGGTTAATTTTGATCTGACTAAAGTTCATATCACGGAACACATCAATTTGGCAATATGTTTCAAATGCTGTGGATTTGGTCATGTTGCGAAGTACTGCTCACAAGAAGAAATTTGCTTTAGGTGTTCTGGGCAACACTCAGCGTCCCAATGTAGTGAAGAATACACAATGTGTATAAACTGCAAGAAAATGAAATACACGGAAATACACCATTCAGCTAGAGACATTAACTGCCCAGTATATAAATCAAGGATGGAGAGATACAGGAAGAATATTAACTATGACAGTAATTTTTTTTGAATAACATGGGAAATTCAGCAGATGAGCTAAATGAATACGATAAGGATGTCTGTGTATATTACCAAAACGTAAGAGGCTTAAATACCAAGATTGATAACTTCTATCCAGCGATTAGTGCTCACGAGTTTGACATTGTAGTGATTAGTGAAACGTGGTTAAGAGAAGGTACGTTAAGTGGGGAATTTTTCCCGGATTCATATCAAGTGTTTAGGAAAGATCGTAATTTGGAGGCACTTAACATGTCTAGTGGTGGAGGTGTACTGATAGCTACAAAAAACTATGTTAATACTTGTCTTGTTGATACTTCATATTTTGACATAAATTTTCCATACATTGAATTCCTATGTTGTAAATGCTATATTTCCAATAAGTTAATCTATATTCTTGCACTATACATTCCACCAAGTACAACAATTTATGATTTTGATATGTTTTTTGAGGCACTAGAGGAGTGGAATTTGTTAACTGAGGGAAAAATAATTATGTTAGGTGATTTCAATACTCCAAGATTTTCAGCTGATGACATGAGTGATGGTAAAGTTAGAACAATTAAAATGTTCATGTCATTTTTCAACTTCACCCAGTTTAACAATGCTTTCAATAGTCATGCACGATTACTGGATTTGGTTATTGGGAATCTGAATTGTCTTGTTTCACATGATGAGCTACCATTGGTGCAAGAAGATGATTATCATCCTGCTATCACGATTAAACTAGTTGGGCTAACTTCCACTGAGAAAACTTTTGGCATTAATGGTTCAGATAAATTGTATAATTTTAGAAAAGCAGATTTCAGTAACCTGTACATGGCGATGATAGGTACAAATTGGGAATGTTTGAAAATCCACACAAGTGTTAACAGTGCAGTAGATGAATTTTATGATATAATTTATGCTATCTTAGATCGCCATGTACCCGTTTATAAAGACTATAAGCACAAGTATCCATGCTGGTATAACTCTTCAATTATTAAGAATATAAAAGAAAAAGCAAGTATTCGCAGAAAATGGTTGAAAACAAATGATATTTGTTATTTACACGAGTTTGAAAGACTCAGATCACTTGTAAAGTCTCAGATAAAGGATGCATATGATAATTATGTAAGAGGTGTTCAGAATTCTTTAAAATCTGATCCTCAAACTTGTTGGTCATTTATTGGACAAAAAAACAAGACATCACGCATTCCTGGATCTATGACTTTTCAAGACACAATATATAATGATCCACAATCAGCCATTGAAGCTTTTGCTTCTTTTTTTAAGAGTGTGTATGAGTTACCTCATCCATTAGATAATAATTTTGATATTTCGGATAGTATTCAAGCAGGTCATATTAACATTGTGGATTGGCCGATCACTGAAAAAGAAATTTTAGATGCGTCAAAAAAACTCAAACCCAAAATGACATCTGGTCCTGATAGAATTTCATCATTTTTCGTCAGAGATTGTTTACCTGCACTTTCGAGCGCGTTGGTAACCCTTTTCAATCTCATTTTAGAAACCTCAACATTTCCTAATCGTTGGAAGGAAAGTAGAGTATGTCCTATCCACAAGGCAGGTGATAAAAATTCAGTTATAAACTATAGATCAGTCTCCATTCTCAATAATTTTGATAAGCTCCTCGAGGTTGTATTATATAATAGAATATATTTATTGTCACACATACACATTTCTGAATATCAGCATGGATTTGTGAACAAGAGATCTACATTATCCAACCTAACGATATTTACACAGTTAGCCACTACTATTTTGGATAATCATGGACAGCTTGATGTTGTGTACACAGATTTCGCAAAAGCATTCGATAAGCTTGACCATCAGATTCTCATAAATAAATTGTATAATCTTGGATTCACAAAGCAGTCATTGAAATTACTCAACTCATATTTGATTGATCGTCATCTGTATGTATCATACAATGGTTATAAATCTCAATGTTATGTTGCCACGTCAGGGGTGCCACAAGGGTCAAACTTGGGCCCCCTCTTATTTTTACTTTTTATCAATGATTTATGTGAAGGGATAGAATGTGGTAAGCTGCTATTTGCGGACGATCTAAAAATATTCTTGCAAATTAATGATATTAGTGATTGTGAACATCTTCAATCTCAGCTTGATACAATACAGATATGGTGCAGGAGAAATAGTCTACAACTCAATACAGAGAAATGCAAAGTTGTAACGTATACACGTAAACAGACTGGAATTGTTTATGATTATCACTTAAATGGTATAAAATTAGATCACTGTGATACATTTTGTGACTTGGGGGTGGTGTTTGATTGCAGACTAAGTTTCGACTACCATATAGCAAAAATAGTTTCTAGTGCAAATAAATCTTTTATTTTTATTTTATTGTTAGAAATTGCAAACAGATATCAGACACTACTGCTTTAAAAACCTTGTACTTTGCATATGTCAGGTCAAAACTTGAATATGCATCAGTGGTATGGAGCCCCTACTATCAATGTTACATCAACAGAATTGATTATGTTCAAAAAAAATTTTTAAAATATCTGATGTTTAAAACAGTTGGGGTCTACCCTGAGCGTGGATCTGACTATCAGCTACTGTTGGACACATTTGAAATGAGTTCATTACATAACAGACGTAAGAATAGCTCACTGGTCTTTTTATATAAGCTTCTGCATGGTGAAGTTGACTCATCTGAACTTTTATCACAGTTGTTATTTCACATTCCTAGATGCAGTTCACGGCAAAATTTGGTGTTCTTCTGTCAGCGTGCAAATACTAACCTACTACTAAAGTCGCCGATAAGGGTTATGTGCACAAATTTTAATGAAATTAGCAATCAATATGACATTTTTAATTGTAGTTTAAGAGACCTTAGGAAAGCTTTTTAATGTTAGTTATATATAGAAATTAATTTACATGTATTTTGCCTTGTAAATGGATTTGTTCTGTTAGGCAATAAGTGCTATTATTATTATATTATATTATTATTATTATTACAATGGAGTCAAAATTATAACTAATTTAGATTAACTGATATTTTAAAATAGAGGCCTTATAAATCTTATTTCATACAGGGTGTCCCACGACGATTAAGACAAGCAATATGTCGGAACTGGGCAGTAGTAGCGAATTATAATTTTGGGGGTGTAAATTAGAGCAAATATAATATCTTTTCCTATTATTGTGTCACCCAACGAGGTATTTGTTTTTGGTCACGTGACGTCCGATCCAAAATTTTTAATGGGACACCCTGTATATTTGTGACTTTTTGTCGTGTTCCTCCCGATAAAACAATTCCAACAAACTAGCACACTTGGGGTCTACAGTGACTAGTTCAAGAGCTACCGGTACTTATAGGACTGTACCACTACCAGTAATTTAACTGTAGGGGTACATGTTATAATCAATGGTAGTGGTACCATCCTATAAGTACCTGTAGCTCTTGAATAAATAACTTTAGACCCCAAGTGTGCTAGTTTGTTGGAATTGTTTTATCGGGATGAACATAAAGTCACAAATATACAGGGTGTCCCATTAAAAATTTTGGATCGGACGTCACGTGACCAAAAACAAATGTCTCATTGGGTGACACAGTAATAAGAAAAGATACTATATTTACTCTAATTTTAACCCCCAAAATTATAATTCGCTACTACTGCCCAGTTCCGATATATTGCTTGTCTTAATCGTCGTGGGACACCCTGTATAAATAATAGCAAAATTACCTTGCAACTTTTCTAAAGTCGCGACTAAATTTCATAGAAATTTAGTACTAATTTGACTCCTTCGTAGGCCGATATGAAACCTTGTTTAAATATAATATAAAAAAAATCGGGAATGTTGCGATCACACACTGCAAGGAGGGCAATGCTAATAATAAGCTATGATAGCATTTAGCTAGAAAACTAGGCTGTTAAGTACATTATGCGTAAAATAAAATATTGCAGAATGCTTGTTCGGAGCGTTAAGCCATTCGAAAAATGGACTACTGCCAAGATTATACAGAATACCGGGTCATGTTTTACACGGTATCTTGCATATCGTACAAGATCACAAAACAAAGAGGAAATACATAGTTTGAAAAATACTTTTACAAGTGCCACCAAAAGCATCGCTTCCTCCAAAACTAAGACAAAAAGACAGTGTGTCAACTTTTTCTCAAGTGCCCAGTACATCAAGTTTTCTCCTCATAGGAGATCAAATAAAGATTTTCGATTTTTTCAGGCGAACCCCAGGATCCGGAAGTCTGAAGTTTTCGATGTTCATTAAACGAGGCTGAAGATCAAAACAACGGCCAGATTTCTATTTAGCGCCCTCAATTTATTCTTCACCTTCTTTAAGGTGAAAGCTGAAATATTCGCAACAAATTCCGCTAAAATGAGGCTCCCAATATCCAGGTACCATCGAAACCAGGGTTTCTCAAGCTACGAGCGAGATAACGTTCAAAACCAAAACAGTCCGGTAGGTGCTAGTTGACACCAATAAAGCGTCTGGGTCTGGCATGAGCCCCGCTATCTACCGGCGTTAGCTCTCATACCCTTCCCTTTCAGATGTCTTACAACTCTGACATCTTCCCGAAAGACTGGAAGTCAGCGTGTATCCAGCCGGTGCCAAAAAAGGGATCCAAAGCTGATCCAACGAACTACAGATCTATAGCTCTGCCACAGCATAGTAAACGACCAGCATAATATCTCTGAGGATTTCCTATATAAAAATGGTTCCCACAAAATTTGACCTTGGGAGGGTTTATGGATGATTTTACGGCTGTGAAGTTTGGGTAGAGATGCGAAAATTAAAATATCGATACTGGTACCAACTCGATATTTTTTAGCCTCATAGGCACGTTTGGTTCGTACAGAGAATTTTGTGCAATTGATCACACCCCTCAATAATTATATACCGATACACCTACAAAAGTATCGATACCAGCCTGGAATCGCTCAAAAAGTATCTAAGATAAAAACAGTCGATATTAGTGCAGAAGTACAAGTATCGAAGTACCGTTACCATCCCCACAAAAAATCATCCAAAAGTGGGGATGCGCGTGTAATGAGGAAGTTTCCATTTTTTCAAATTCTATTTAATCAGATAGTCCTAAAGAGTTAGAGAACAACGGCGAAAAAATGTTGTAATTATCTCCATTAATAGAAAAGTTATAGTCCTCCAAAGTTTGAATTGCCATATCCTCCGCGCGAAGCCGCTGTGACATCACACGTCACACGACACAACGCAAGCCTGTGTATGCCCTGTCGAGGATGCTACTTCCGCAAGCCACCGCGCCGCCGCCGGCCTCCTCGTTCATGTTGTTATTCCTTGTTTTCAGTAGGGTAGGCGACGCCGACGGTGACAAAACGATTATTGGTACTCGTATTATTAGAATATGTCTAGCAGACCGAGATACTATAAATATTGCATTGTACTCAGGTGTACAAACACCACCATAAAAACACCAAACAAATATTTCAATCGATAGCCTATTATGGATACAAAAAATTGAGTTTTATGACCCCCACCCCTCAACTACCCCAATTTCACCCCCCACCCAAAAAAGTAGAAAAACGAAAACGAAAACCCTAAAACGCCTAAAAACGAAGTTTGAGCTGTTTCTATATTTTTAGTTTTTCTATTATTGCTGCGCTGCCGCTGACACGATTTTCAAAAATCATAAAGATTTTCCATCCTCGCAGCGGTAGTAATACTGTGTGAAAATGTAATTGAAATCAATCTAATAGTTTCCTAGTTACACCATACAGAATGATCAGAAGCAATACTCACATCAGAAAATTCTAAGTCCCTTGGTTGTATTTAAGTGTATTATGACGCTAGGCCTTTCTTTCACAGGTTAGTGGACGGCCTATTATGAATACAATAATTTTGCTGTTTTACAACCCACCACCCCCAACCACCCAAATATCACCTCTATACCAAAAAAAAAGGAGAAAATGATGAGGAACCTCTAAAACGCCTAAAAACAAAGTTTGAGGAATATTTAAAAAATTTGTTTTTTTGCTAATTACTCCACCGCCCATGCAGCGATTTTCAAACTTATAGGCACATTACCTACTACTACCCCCCAGCATATCGCTGCCCAAATTTCAGAGCAATCCATGCAGCTGTTACGGAGATTACGTGGCTAGAAAAACGCGTACAGACAGACCATACTTCAAAAATATACTGGCATCTGCCCGTTTCAACACTCCGCCGTTCCACTAAAGTCTAAATGTCGTACACTGTACAGCGCAGCGTATGCATAGCGGAGTCCCGGCGCCCGACTGTGGCTGCAGCGAACAGTTCATGTGATTGTGACGTCATACGACAATTCACCGCCGCGGTCGCTTTACGCAAATATAAAGTTGAATAACTCTGCCGTTTTTTGGAATATTCAGATGATTTTTTGACATTCTTCAAGTGAAGAAATAGACTATCAGATAATAATGAATTTTCCAAATTTTATTTTTTAGGAAACTCCATTTCCGCCAACTTGAGTTATTGTGCTGGTTGTTTACTATGATGTGGCTCTGCTTTCTGTGACGAGCAAAGTGATGGAAAATGCGTCAACCAAGAGCTCACGAAATACTGGAGCTTGATCACTTAACCAACAACAGACAATATGGATTCCGATATCAAAGATCGACTGTAGATCTCATGGCTTGCGTCACACATGTGTGGAACGCGTTATGTTACACTAATTCCCTACACAGACCTGTCTGTGCTGGCTCGACCTAGTGGCATCTGGAGTCGAACGGGGTCGGAGATTAATATTGGCCCAACAGATTTCCTTCGATGTCACAAATATGAGCCGCTCCATGCTACCAGAAGATGGCGGCAGTGGAGTCCTTAGTGGGCGTGAGAGAATTGCTCAGCGGGCAGAGCGCGTCAGACTAGAATTCCGGAGGCGCGGATTTGAGTCCCGCTAGTAGTCGGTTTTTTTCTGGTAGCATCTAGATCAGGTTCTATCCATAGTGTAAATAAACAGGGTGTGCTCACGCGCATGCAGCCGTCCGAGCGCCGGCACGCTGTGACGTCAGCAACGAGTATTCCTGTCGGCGAACTGGCTGGAATACCACATGATGGATTATATTTTATTTTCAAAGTGATAGATTAATGGACTTCAATACCCAATTATTTGACAATCATGTTATATAGGAGTGTAAAATAGGTAATTAAACGACTTTTTCTACAAAAATGCATTATTTATTAGTAAATTTGGACATTTTTTTCACGTTTACGCCTACAATTTTCGAAACTAATCCTTTTGTTTAAATGCCTGAGTCTGACGTATGTTCTCGTTTGTATTAGATATAATATTATTTTGTCAGGAAATTGTTTGATGGTTTCCACTGGGGTAGCTCTATCTCTAATAATTTTTTTAAATATGTTTGATTGTTTTGAAACTGACTTTCCATGGACTTTATCGAACTCTGTTCCAACCAATCTTTATCTACTTTAATCATCTCCTTACTTGGATATACAAGACTGATTCTAGATAGAAACTCAATCCAGTCTGGGGCCCGATTAGCAAAATGAAATTTGGTTTGCGCCCCCAAAGCTAGATTAGGATATTCGTTTTTGAATCTGAAGGCCACATATCCGGCAATAAATTTCAGTCCCTCGTTGGAAATCGTTTCTGGCATTTTATTTTTTTCCAATTGACACAAAAGGTCATGGTTTTCAGGAATAAAGTTATCTAGGTCATAATTTGGACTCTGAAATGTAAAGTTGAAAAATGAATATAATTTGAATCATTCCCTGTCCCGACAATATCGCTGTCAACAAGAACGTTCTTGAAAAACTCCTGAGTAAAGCACACGTAATCAGCTTTGATGTTAGAATTACTCGAAACTAAGTTTTTGACTTGTAATGGTTCAAGTAGGCACGATTTATTGCTTTCTTCTGCATATTTATTCATTGAAAATACGGCAGGTGAATATTTTCCGAGGATGTACCATAAAAATTTCAGTTGTAATAAACGTTTAATGCTAATTTGTGAAATGATTACCATTTTTCATATTAATTTTGTCCTTTTGGCGGCAAGCATTACTCCATTACATTGCGAGCTTTTAATTTTTCGGGAACTTATAGAATTTTACATTTAGCTATTTCATCGTACTAAGGTTTTTACAACCGACAACTGCACAATTTGGCATTATGTATATAAATTTCAGTCTTCTATAACTCAAAATAAGGAACACAAAGTAAATTAAACAAAATCGCTAGCGATTCTATCTAAACCGCGATTAAACAGGCCGTGGTATCACGACGTCTAACGAAAAATCTCCGTTGCTGACGCAATGCGCAGAGCGATCGCAATTTCGTACGGCTGGCGAGCACACCATGTATACTCGCACCACGGTTCTATCGTCTTAGTTAGTACTATTCTTACCGCATATCGGCTACCGTAGGTGAGATCCAACTCAGTTTCTTCCATGTCAAAAGCCATTCCTGGTGTCTTAACCATGAGTTTGATGTAGAGAGCTTCTCCAGGTTGGACTCTAATTACAAGTTCATTCCTTTTAGGCTTCCCATCGAAAATATCCCCAGGGACGTCCTTAAATTGTATCCTCACTTCTGCTTTACGTTCGTTCAAAGCTGAAATATACAGGGGCGATTGAATAATTTTGAAAGTATACACCACGTAAAAAACGATATGGGCAAAAATTTGAGGTGTACTTCGTTTCTCAAATGGAAACCTATACATTTGAGACAGGAAACGAAATTAGTATGAAATTATACAAGGAGTACTAGGAAAGTTTTGAAATATGATCACAAAAGTGAATTGCAAGAAGCTCAATGTTGGGATATGTTAATATGTATAGTAGCCGCACCAGTTATTCATGAACAGTGAAATCAGTCATCTAAATGCAAAACACGACATGTCACACATTTATTTTAAATATTTTGTGAAGAAAATTAGGCTTAGATGTAGCCACTGACTAGCCCAAGCAGTGTTTAATTTCAAGTACCGACATGTCCACACGAGCCAATACAAACAAGGGGGCAAGTCACATGTCGATCACAGGAGGTTATTCAGGTCGTTGTGTGTTTTATTTTCTCCACTGTGTTTGAGAACCGTGGGTGACCAAAGTATTGTTCTATCGCAAGGTAATACAACTCGAAAGAAGATCAAGACCCCGTCTAAGCTAATCGTGAAAACGTTGTTGCTTGTTCGGAAGCATTTGGTTTGTCAGAAAATTTGGATTTTAAGATTTAAGCCTTATTAGCCTTGAAATATATCCTTTTATCTAGCATTATGTTTATAGTTTCAGTCGTTGTTTGTTCAGTTTTCTTTATACCCAGTAAAAAAAATCCAAAGTGATGTGTTTTCATCTAAGTTGATCCAATTTCACAAAAATAGCATTCAAAACATGACATGTCGCAGTCCTTAACATGCAAAACTTTTAACATTATGACGTCACAACAATGGTGGCCAATCCTGGCACGTTCATAGTCTGCCCATAGTGGAGAATAAACATATTTTTCTAATTTCTTGTAAGTACTTATCGAACGACCCTAATAAAATACTTTGGATAAAAGGACGCGTTATTCGAAAGAGAATCCTATAATTATTAATCGATAGAGGTAGTATTTTCTAATGTATTTACCTTTGCCACACTTAAGTACGAATGGTACTCCATCCCATCTTTCATTGGTCACTCTGAGGACAGCCATGGCATAAGTGGGAGTAAGTGAATCATTTGGCACCGTAGGATCATCCAAATAACCTTCTTTTTCTTCACCTTCGCCATCAGGCTTGCCAACATATTGCCCCAGAACGACATCGTCAAGCTGCAGATCTTTGGTGCATTTCAAAACTTTGACCTAAAAGCATTTAAGTTACTTGCTAGTACATGGCATGTTCAAACAAAAACTGTTTGAACTGTTTTTATATTTTTAGTTTTTTAATTATGCGCCGCCATTGACATGATTGCTAAAAATCATACACGTTGTCCATTATAGGCACGGTAATAATCAACACCGGCTGTACTATAAGTCGGTGTTGTAATAATACTGTGTCAACATTTGATTAGAATCAGTTCAATGATTTCCAGGTTACACAATACAAAACGATCTACGCCGAAACTCGTATGTATATATCAGAAAATTCACCCCACCCAAAAAAAAAGTAAAAAATGGTCAGGAACCCCTAAAACGCCTAAAGCAAAGTTTGAGCTATTTCTATATTTTTAGTTTTTTCATTATTGCTGCGCCGCCACTGACACGATTTTTCGAAAATATACGCGTTTTCCATTCTCGCCGCGGCAGTAATGTGTCAGAATTTCATTGAAATCAATTCGATAATTTTCGCGTTACGCAATATAGAACGATCTAAAACAACACTCGAATGTGTACATCACAAATTCTAAGTCCCTTGGTTTCTGTAATACGTACGGCAATATTCGGATGGACCTAAAAAAGTGAATTATGCCGCTAGGTTCCTTTCATAGGTCAATGGACAACCTATTTGAATACAACAAATTTTTCCGTGTTTAACAGACAGACAGATCGACGGAAATGAGTGCCGTTGAGTTTCGTTATGTGGGCAGTTCTACAAATAGAGGAATTTTGGTGCGCTCAGCTCGTAGATTCTCCAATTTTCAAAATTTTCTACTCACAAAATATATAAAATAACTATCTGATCTATTTCAAAGTGGGCACTGAAAATCACTTCAATTGAATAAATACTTGTTATTCAGAATCACCACTTTATAGCAAAAATTATCACTTCCCTGTGGGGCGACATGCCTGAGTTGAGAATCTAAGGACTAATTATAACCGTTATGGGTTCCTCATGCAGAACTATAGTATCTTGGAGATTACCACTATTATTTAACTGATTCCCGAAACCTATTGGCGTCATACTGGTTCAAACATTTCTTCATAATTTCCTTGATTGAATAAAGGCGACACGAATTCCATATCACTTCCCTGCCAGCTGAATGTTCGTTGAAATCACACAGAAATCAAATAATAAGCGATGTTGCCATTCGGGCAACTGGAAGCACCGGGTGAAGTTAACATAATGTTGCCGTTTTGTTTTAATCGGTTAGCGGTTTGTTGTAATAACGCTGTGTATGAGAGCTGTTGCGCTCGAGAGGACAGTCAATTTCTCACTCACCTGGTATGTGTTTATGCTAATATTTTCAACTAATTCAAAGTTTTTATCAGTTGAGTACATTAACATTGATTACCTGAAGTTTTTGCGTATATGCTATCAGCAGCAAAATATATAGTTTTTGAGATATTGAGGTAATAGCCTGAAAATCTCACTTTCCTGTGCATCACTTCCCTGAAGTTGCGTCGACAGGGAAGTGAGATCCTATCAGGGAAGTGAGAATTCTTCCATGAGCACAGTACTTCAAATAATATAGTCATCCTTCAAGCTTCATATCACAAACCTCAGCTCTTCAAGATACTTTATACTCACTTTTCAGTATAATATAACATGCACTGGTGGCGTGAAAAAGCGTTTTGTATGAATCATTGTTGTGAAAGCAGATATGACTAAATCAAAGAGGAAGGCTCAAACCAGAGAGGAAATGTTAAAGAAAAAGAGAGAAAATGAAAGAGAACAGCAGATAGTGTTGGAGTATCAGGAGGCGATGTTGCGAACTTAACTCAGTTTTGTAGCGCCATTCAGAATCGTTGTCCAAACATAATGTTCTTCACGGTAACTGCCAACGGTATTGAACAAATGGACTCCTTGATCTCCAAGTAACAACCCAGGCTGCTACCTTTCAAGGGAACTTTGCAAGTCCATCAGATACAAGGAAATGCGTATATGCCGCAGACAGTCGTAATGAAGTCTTTAAGTTGCTTCTGTAGTAGCGATCACTACCGTTGGGGTACTGTAAAATACTCCACAATATCAAAAGTGAGAGCCGACGATATCTTTGGCGAATCAGATTCTGAGAGAAATGATAGCGAGAACAAATGCAAAAAATATGACTGATGATGATCTACTTGGTGATCTCCCACCGACTCTCACACTAACTGTAGATGACACTGATTGTTGGCTCATTATTCCTGATGTGGGCATCGATCCTCAAGAACCTTTTCCAAAAGACGATAAGGAATTAGGCAAACATAATACATTGAATGGTGATGTCAAGGAAGATAAGAAGGTCCTAATAGAAGAAACGAGGCTGAAAAGAAGAGAAAGGCAGCGATGAGCAAAAAAGACTGAATCGGGTAACAAAGCGAAGGCAAATGAAAAAAAAAGAAACGAAGGGAATAGGATGCTTGTCGTTGTATTCTTTGGGGAGATAGCGAAGATAATAGTGGACAAGATTGGTGTCAGTGTGTCTGTCGTACGTCGTGAATCGGCGCAAATCAGTTGTATTACAACCGATCCTATCTTCTTTACATGCCAAGAGTGTTCACCAGATAGTGACTATGAACCATGAGCCTTTGGAGAGAGAGAAAGCTTTGGATATGTTTAAGCTGCCATGAGTTCAATCCTGTTTTTCACAAAACATTCTGTTAAATTTTGATTTTACTACACAGTGAGTCCTCTAGTTATATTTGGTTGTATAGTAATTAAGGAATTCCTAATTCTTTTTTGTTTTCAATCAAAGAGAACTTGTGCGGTCATTGCATTTTCTTCTTACTGTAGCAATTTTATTTTGTACAGTAAATAAAAGCTTATATACTGAGTGTTTCTTATACTTACATCACTATATTGACTAGATTTAGATTATGTACAGTCATACACATACTAACATACTATTTTTTTAGCTATCAAGTTGAATTTATGACAAACATACCATGGACTAGTCTAACAGTTAATAACAGATTCATCTTTAATTCAAAATTCAGCTCCATTATCACATTCCTGTGACTATCCTCACTTCCCTGTCCTCTAAAAATTGAAAAAGGACTACAAAATGTATAATTCTGTATATATTGTCTGGCCAGCTTATAAACAAATTATCCGTAGTGAAACCATACAGAAAAACCCACTTTTGAGTCAAAATACCTTAAAAAAGGTTAAGGTTAAAAATCACTCCATTTTATTCCACCGTTTGTAGAATCAGCCATGTAGGTATTATAAAACGCCCAAAAAGAGTATTATACCAAAATCGAAAATTTTACGCGACCACAATACACACCTCACTTATCGGTCTGTGAAGTAAAAAGGGCTCACTTTCTGAATCAAAAGTAAGTATTAGATCACAAAGCAATTCATTACGTCTTACGTAGTAGAAAACGTCATATATAGTTTATTGATACCCAGTAAAATGGCATCAGAAATAAATAAAACCTAATATCGAAAAAATAACCGAAAATTCGTAGCTTAATTATAATATCTATAAAATTATTCCTTGTTTGCAACTTTTTTCATATTCAATCAGCACCTTGACCGTTCCTTAGATCACAGTACTATCTTATTCTTATCTTGCACACCCCTGTATACTATACTGTTTGTTTGATGACCTAAATCTCAAAAACTTACGAATTTATAATATATTTGATCTTCCCTCCTTAATCTTTATGACATGTGTGCTCATGTAAATATTGATGCTGATTTGCAAAAATTGTGGAATGAAAATTATGTTCATTAGCATTGCAACCTATCTACGAATAGTTAATATATGCTAATAGATAAGTAGCAACCGAATTCTGAGGTGTTGCAGGACTATACGTAATTAACAGTTAATTATAAAGTGGTAATCTAATTATAATTATTTGCCGCTATTGGAAATTAGATCGGATGTAAGCTCTGCATCTTGATAATCAGTTAACATAACTGGCACACAGGCAGACCTCAATTCAATAATTCATGTGATTAATTTTTTTTATATAGGATTACATAGATTCCAAAACTTACTAAATAGTATTTTTAATTATGCTAGCCTACTTTACTTTGTTTTTACTTCCCAAATTTTCTCTATTCATGAAGGACTCTCCATTGTCTTAAAAAATGAATGAAATAAAATGACACAACGATCTAAAAAATTACGTATCGGAAGGTTTTTCAAGGCGAAAAATCTAAATTTAATAACGGTTTTGCTATCAGGAATAGAGGTCGTCACCTAGACAGATTTTTTGAAAAGACTAAAATTGTAAAAAACACAAAAAATTACATAACTATTTTCTTTTAACAATTTTTTTTGACCTGATATGGAATGAAATTTGGAAAATGTTCACCATTAGTTTATGGTCTACATGTTTCGCTATCAAATGAGACATATTTTGTGCCTGTAGAACCTTCAACCTCTACATAGGTAGCTATGACTAAATCAGTACAACACTCGTGCATCAATTAAACAAAAAAAAAATGGAGTCAAGTTGATTGACTCAGTACTTCCCACACACGACAGTGATATCATTCTATTATACCTTGCAACCAAGTAATCGTTCGCATGTCCTCAAAAAATATCAGACACAAAAACTAGTAAATAGTTTCCCAAGTCTCTCCGTTGGAATTAAAACGACACAATTTTTATTCTGCCAGCTTCAGCTGGCCGAAACAAAACAATCAGGAACCCCCAAATTGCTTAAAAACGAAGTTTGAGCTATTTTTATATTTTTAGCTTTAGTTTTTTTTATTATTGCTGCGCCTCAATAAAACAATTTTTGAAAACCATACGCATTTTGCATCTTCGCCACGGTAATAATACTGTGTTTAAATTTCATTAAAATCGATTCGATAATTTTCGCGTAATTTCCATGTTAATAAACTCAGAACGATCTAAAGCAGTACTCGTATGTAAGCATCAGACAATTCTAAGTCCCTTGATTTCTGTAATAGCAAAGGCAATGTTCGGATGGACCTAAAAAAGGGTATTATACCGCAAGGTCTTTCATTCACAGGTCAATGGACAGCCTATCATGAATAGAACACATTATTGAGTTTTACAACCCACTACCCCCTAACCACCTCAATTTCACCCCCACCCCAAAAAAAAGTAAAAAAAGATCAGGAACTCCTAAAACGCCTAAAAACACAGTTTGTGCTATTTTTATATTTTTAGTTTTCTTTATTATTGCTGCGCCGCCACTGACCCGATTTTTCCAAAACATACGCGTTTTCCATTTTCGCCGCGGCTGTAATACTGTGTCAAAATGTCATTAAAATCAATTCGATAATTTTCGCGTTATGCAATATAGAACGATCTAAAACAATACTCGTATGTATACACCACAAATTCTAAGTCCCTTGGTTTCGATAATAAGCAAGGCAATGTTCGGAAAGACCTAAAAAAGGGTATTATGCCGCTAGGTCTTTCTTTTACAGGTCAATGGACGCCTATTATGAATAGAACAAATTTTTGGGTTTTACAACCCCCCGACCCGCTAACCACCCCAATTTCACCCCCTCCCAAAAAAAGTAGAAAATGATCCGGAACCCCTAAAACGCCTAAAAACAAAGTTTGAGGAATATTTGAAATTTTTCATTTTTTGCTAATTACTCCACCCCCCGTAAAACGATATCCAAAATTATCACATTACCAACTACGACACCACAGCATATCGCTATCCAAATTTCATCACAATTCATGCAGCGGTTACTGAGATTACGACGTTAGAAAAACGCCAACCGACAGACAGACAGACAGACAGACAGACAGACAGACAGACAGACAGACAGACAGACAGACAGACAGACCGACAGTCAGACAGACCGACGGAAATGAGTGACGTGGATTTTCATTATGTAGACATCATAACCCGCCCAAAAAGTGTATTATCTCAAAATCGAAAATTTTCGCGATCACAATACTCCCCTCACCTATCGGTGTGGGAAGTAAAACAGAATGGCTGCCATTTTATTATGGTGAGAGAAAAACTACTTTTGAGGGGTAATTTGTCGATAAAAATTAACGTATTTTATCCCTCTAAGGACTCCAACACCGATGACCAGACACATTTAAAAAAAAATGCAATAGGTTTATATTGGTGTACTTCTTACCTTTTCGTCTCTAATATCATCAGGATGGCATGAAGTGGGCTTCTCCATAGCAACAAGAGTGAAAATTTGCAGCAAGTGGTTTTGCATGATGTCTCTTATTATTCCAAATTGATCAAAATATCCTCCCCTTCCTTGGGTACCAAAGGGCTCCTTAAATGAAATCTGAATGCATGCAATATTATCCCTGTTCCAACAAGGGCTGAAGATCCTGTTGCCAAATCTTAGAGTCATCAGATTCTGCACCATCTCTTTGCCCAGGTAATGGTCGATTCTGTAGATCTGGTTTTCGTTGAACAGAGAGCCCAAATGGGTAGAAAGCGCTTCTGAAGATGCCAAGTCACGACCGAATGGTTTTTCTATGATAATTCTTGTCCATCCTCTGAAAAATTTCAGTATCAGAGGAAGAATTCATGCGCGTAGACAGAGGGATGCAAGGGATGAGTCCCCTAACAGGCCACATGATGGTTGTGGGTTGGTTGGTTCACGATAATTCATTCCACCGATGCTGTCTTTATGGAATTGTCTTTGAAAATTTAAACAATTTCAACATTTTATTACGTAGGTAAGAAAAATCAATAAAGATTTTTTTTTGCCAGATATCAAAAATTAATGAAAACGGCTTCAATAAGAGGAAAGTAGTAACGTTATGTCAGTCATATCACTATTGACAGTACAGAGTCAACCTATTTGATTTAGTTTATTTCTCCATAATACACTTCTCTTTGTTTTGAAGACGTCCAAGTCAGAAAAACGTTGTTGCTGTATAAATACTACTTATAATAAAAAAAGGAGGTTTTCTGCATACATCATAGTTCTATTTATAATAATGTTGAATCAATTTTAAACAACAAAAAAATACAAAACCTGTGCACTTAAATGTCTAAAAGCATTATAGCGTGTGATAAAATTTAATCAAAAAGACAACACATATACACTTATTTTCTTAAAAAGAAGAAATAGATATCAACAATATTTTTTTAAATCGCTTCAAAGAATCCCTGGCAGATGAATTTTCTCATTTTTATAAGATGTATAATTGAAGGACCCAAGTACATTTTTCTGTTTTTGAGATAAACGCTTTTAAAGCTTATAATTCTTTCTGGAAATATTACCTTTTCGAATAATTATTGGATTTTGATATGTTATAATCTTGTATTTTATTACTTTTAGAGAAGGCGACTTTAAGTACAAGCTTGTTTAGTGGTCTACTTTCCAAGAATTTTTTTTCAATTTTAGAATACATGAGATTACAAAATACATTACAAATACAAAATTTATTCATAAATATCGGTGTCAGAGTCTATTATTCATCAAGAACTTCATTTTCTAAGCCAGGACGCATATCAGATATATTAGTATCTGTAGGTCAAATATGTGATATCTATAGGAAAGAAATGTGGTAAAATTGACAGTTTAGCTTTATATGATAAAAGTTTTAGGTTATCTCAGCATACAACAGGATTTTCCTATTCAAACACAATATTATCCACAATATTAAAAAAACCCATTTACCTGTGTTTCTTGTACTATTCCTTCACATTTTTTCAACTATAAACGATTAGACAAATTGAGTGAAATAATAAATCACTAGGAGCATGCTTCTATCAGTGAATCAAAAAACGAATGCTAAACCACAAACTAAGTATGTATTTATTTATGCAATTTGGGGTGAAGACAGTACAGACCAAAAGTACACCCACTACTAAATAACAAGTATCGTGCACAAGTACAAAAAGGTATTAGTTTTGTTGTTCATCCCTTAAAACTAGACATTGAAATATTGGATCCATAATAATCATACTAAAGTTATTATTCATTCACTACTATTTACTTACTATCTACTACTATATATGACTACTTATTCGGCCGAATTGTTTTAATATTGGAGTTTCAATTTACGTTTGAGCGACTGTGGGCTGGTGTTAAATGTGTCTATATTACAAAAACAATTGTGATTTTTTTGGACTCTGATTAACGGAGAATTAGTGCCAAGATTTGTTCTGCGAAATGGTGTTCTGAAAAGTTCATTTATCCTAAGATTCCTTTCAGGGGCATTAAAATTAATACGAATCAATAGATCCTCACAATCAAGCAACCCACTTGACAATTTATGAAGACAGCAAATATCGGAAATAGTTCTTCGATCTTTTAACGTAATCATTTTGAACATTTTCATTAGCGACGTGTAGTTTCTATCCGTTATCGGTAGTATAATTTTATATGATAGCATCCTCAAAAACTTATGCTGGACTCTCTTTATCCTAGTAATGTGTACACTATAGGAAGGATTCCACACTACAGATGCGTACATTAGTTTGTTATGCACATAGGCATAGTACAATGAAAGCAGAGTTCTAGGATTCCTGAACTCTCTGCATGACCTAGTGATAAAACCTAGAGTTCTGTTGGCTTCATTTACAATGATGTGGTTACTGAATGATAATTTTGTATCGACGTATACCCCTAAATCTTTAACTATACTCAACTGTTCCAATTCCGTATTCCCTAACTTATATGTAAATTCAACAATGTTCGTTGTATTTTTGGTAAGTCTCATGAAATTACACTTTTTCAAGTTAAGAAAGAGACAGCTTGCAGCACAGTATTTCTGCAGAGGTTCTAAATCATTTTGCAGTTTTAAACTGTCATTCATAGTTTTCACTACAGAGAATATTTTCAGATCGTCTGCATATAACAAATAATAGCTGAATTGTAAAGCTGATGAAATGTTGTTAATGTAAATGTTAAAAAGCAGTGGGCCTAAATGGCTTCCTTGTGGAACACCTGACGTAACTAAAAATGCATCTGAGTGGTATCCATTCAGAGATACCACTGGCTTGCGAGCAGTCATATAAGAAGATATCCAAAGACATAAACCTATCGATACCCGTTTCAGCAAGCCTCTAGATCAAGATAGAGTGATCAATTTTGTCGAAGGCCTTGCTGAAATCAGTATAAATACAACATATGAATATATATACAACGTATAAATAGTATGCTAGTGGACTAAGGCAACTTTCGCGTTGAAGTGGTAATTCATATAGTGACTAACAGACCATGTATTTAGGCTTTTCCATTAAAGATATTTTATCTAATATTTGACTGGCCTTAAGCACATGTTGCACTGAACTGAGAACTATTTTATGCTCATATAATCACATAGGTACATCTTACAACAAGTCTAGATATACGACCAAAAAGCTAACAAAAAAGTGGCATAGATTTGACTGATAGCCTATAATTGATGAAAATGTGACTTAGGCGCTTCTTGCATTGGTCCCTTCAATTATATTGAATATAGTATAGGTTGGAAATAACAAGGAGAAACGACAGAATCAATCTGACAATATTTAGAATAAGATGAACTGAAATTGTTTGAAAGTACGCTACTGAATACAAGAAGATGCATATTTCCAATGTTTTTGATTTATGTTACTTTTATATATTATCAAATTGATTCGAAAAACTCTGCTCAGGAAAAAAAGATTGTTGTGCCCTTACAACTATATAACATCCATAAAACTGAAACTATCTTTTCAGATTATTTCACAAATTCAGATTTGTGGAAATTAAGTGAAACAAATTCTGTTTATTTGCATTTTTTAATAATTTCAGTGTCAATATAACTACGATAAAATGAGAGCTGTTTCAAAAAATGTATTTATAATTATTTCGTTAAATGTTACACGTTACACAATAATAGTTATTCCGCTTAAAAATAGGTATACCCAAAAGTATTTAAATTTTAAATCATCTCATATTAGCACATTTTTCCAAGGTTAACAAGTTGTTTCGCCATTCTTGATTATTGTAAAAATGTTAAAGAAATTTACCGGATATTTCGGCAATGATAGAACTATAATAATTACTAGGTCATTATATCAACGTTAGGAAAATTGCTTCGGAATTTTCAATTGAAAGCCTATATTCAAAAGTAATTTATATACCTACAAGGGGTGTTTCAGAAGTTGCAGACTATATGTATATAATTTATGATGACAAAAAGAACCACAAAAATTCTAATATATCAAATGGATGACAAGTTACTGTTGTGTACTGGTTTATTTCAATTTACAAGCTCTGTCTCTCTCGTTTATGAGAAACAAGTATCTTGACAGCGTGTGATGTACTGAGTCAACCTGCTTGACTCTTTTTGTACTGATGAAATTCGCGAACACTTAACTGCTTCAAATCATAAGATGATAACAAATCAGCTTAAAAAATATATCTGCTGAAATAGCACTTGATGTACCGAATATTGCATAATAAATCCACTTCTGTCTCATTATTATTATCACAATCGATAAGGTTTTATAACAAAAATCACGCGATGAAAAAAATGTCTTTTGGATTACAATTGATAATGAAAGGACGCTGGGTGCGTATAAATAAACCAGATGCAAGATAAAACACAAACTAACTAGAGTTTGGTAGACATGCGGTTTCTTAGATAATTTTTTTTGCCAATAGGTACCTTACATTTTATTGCTAAATCGCCAAAAAAATTGTCTAGATCATAACGTGCACAAACGGAACTGGGTGAAACTAGACCCCAATTTATCGACAAACAAAATGTAAAAAAATCCTAAAAAAGTGTTTTTTTATTTGAAATAATCATTTTTCGATTTTCAAGGAAATACCCCCATAACCATACTTTTTTGTCTCGTCGCATTGATCACCATCTAATATCATGTCTAATGAAAAAAGCAATGTTCATTCTCTAGCACAAGACAAGTGGCGCTTTTCTAGAAGATGTTAAACTGAGTGACTTAACATTATGTGGAAAAGTTTGTACTTAGGACAGAGCATTGTAGGTTTTTTATTAGATAGGATATTGGATAAGGATCAATGGGGCTAGATAAGTAAACTATAGTTATGGGAGTGTTTCCTAAAAAAATTAAATTGAGGTACAAACAGTCTAAAATAGCTCTAAACAAATTTTTTGAAATAAAAAAAAAATCTCAATTATTTGAGGTCTAGTTTCACCCTAATCTCGTGTCTGCACTTTATGCTCGAACACCCTGTATAAATGATACAGCTACAGCTATAAATAATAGCTTGTTTACTGGATAAATTCCAACCTTTTTTAATCACTATACTAACAGAATTTTCTCATCTTACACAGAAGAAACTACCCCAAAGTGCCAGTCATTTCTTTATGAGTTAATTAAAATAAGTAGAAAACATCAAAATTAGGATATTTACCACAATGTCAAGAACTCCCTTTATTTATTGCTAATAAACAAGCACCATACAGTTTATGTGATACATCACTACGATTCATAATAATTTATGTGGAAGGTCCTCTGTTGAATATATTACTTTTTTTTCAGCACTCCAGCACTCGTTGCATGTATGGAAGCATACATACATTTATTTAGAAATCTTAGAAAACAATAACAACAACAAATTGGTACCAAAATAATTATGTTTGTCAAAAAACAATTGGCAGTAAAACCGAATGTTGCCTGCCTAAAGATAGATTCGAGAACTTCTTCATATTTCTTGGATTACCGCCAGCAGAATAGTGACGGAAAATAAATGGTTCTGTTCCAGTCAACCAACTATTTTCTTCTACATCATAAATAATATAATCCTTTTCAACTTCATTCTAAACATACTAACAGGTATCTTAAAACAAGATACATTTCAGGCTCTAGGAAAACTATATTTGAAAATATTGTAGCAAAAACAAATATTCATAGCTAGTGCAATAATCTAAAGGACTTAGAAAAACGGTAGTCAAGTTGATTGACTCAGTACATTCTTTCAATAGTAGTGCTCTACAGTTAGTATTCAAAACTATTTAAAAAATGAATTCCTATAAAAAGAGGTTAATTTAAACTGTGTACTATATGGCAGTTTTGTCTCTACTCGACAGTTTTATATGGAGGAGAAAGATGACAATAAAGCACATAAGCTAGAAGGAGGGTTTGAATATCCCAATATATGATGATGTACACTGCTACTGCCATTGCTGTTTAATTGCGTCTCTGCTATGCATTAGAATGACAGCCCAGTATAGTAATAAGAATAGAGATTTCAAATCAGGTTATCTGTTAGTAATTTTTCTCAATACTGGATTAAAAAAAAACATTAAAATAGCAAGCTAATATCTCAGTAGCTGAAGCTATGAAAACAAAAACACTAATAACACCCAAACATCCAGAATTCTTACCAAAAGCCATTCTAATTGTTGTTGAGCAAATCTTACAAAATATTTGCTCCTGCTCCTCCAGACAACCTTCTGCAGATAATTTGGAACTTGTATCCAATTCCATTTGCATAAGACATGCTGTTTTCAAATGAAAAGCAAAGCCATAATATGCATACTCTAGATCTAATTGCAGTCAGAAACTGGAGTTAAATGTTTTTCATATAATATATACAAAGTATTATACAATTGAAGTTGGTATTTATGCCAGTATGCATTTAAATGTGAAAATTTATTAAGTATTCTTGTTTTACCATAATTGTGCCTATAAATCTGATAAACTCGTAAACCCTCAAAATTTACAAAACACCGAGAAAACATCTAAATTACAACTTCAGCATATATACCTAGCTATTTCAGGTTTTTTTTAAGGTAGAAAACAGTGATAGTGAATCAAAAGAAAGTTTTAAAATGGCCAATAATTTTTATTAAATTATGTACATATTTTTCAAAAATGCTTTTATGTATGTATTTAGTGCAAAATATCATGGCCTTTTTGTTTGCTGTACTGACTTTTTTATTTATCTGACAATAATCTGAATATCAATGGTAGAAATTATGAGAGATTATTACTTACTTGAGAGCCATACATGCATTTCTTATATGCACTGTAACAGGTTCAAAGACCGAAGGTGGTAGAGCTAAATAAAAAATCCTGTTTGCTACAGTCCCTTTCTCGAACTTATTGAGCTCCTGATTGAGTTTTTCAAAGTCAGTTCTAGAATCATACTGGCCTGATATGTAATAATTTATCTTCCAAAATTGTTCATATTTTTCTTCTTCAGAAGATTTTACATTCATGTGAGGTCTACACTTGTCTCGTATTTCCTCTATGGAGGTTTTGCTTCTTGCATAACCAAAAAAGACAGTATTCACAGGCAGGAGACTATCACGGTATAGCCACCATAACGTTGGGTAGATCTTCTTTCTTGCTAGATCACCCTATTTGAGAGAGAACAGTTTTGTTACAAAACTAGTAACCAAATATTCATCAAGTTTAGGTGATAAGGTATACGCAATTGCACTAAAACAACTCCGTAATATAAAATTCTGTTTATGAAAAGCACTGTAGGGATCAAAAATAAGTTTAGACCTTAATTCATTAGAAATGTCTATGTGGCAATCAATCTTTAACAGACCCAGCATCTTATGAAAATTTTCAGTAATTTTGAGAGAACATCTAATTTGTAAACTGCAAATAGATAAAGAAATTTAGCAATAAAGAATTGCAGCAATATACCTATATGGGAGTAATTTGTAATAAAATAAAAAATCATGGTCCTGATAATATGACTATATTTTAATTTGGTGATTTTTGAATGTCATTTAATGGAAGTTTTTTGTATCTTGTAAGTAGCAGCAAGTTATCTTGTCTAATTGATGATGATAAGATAATAACACTTACCGAAGCACCAAGAATCACAAATACATGGGGAATCTGTGCATCAAAGTGTGTCCCATCATGATCCATTTCTTTGGACTTCAACGACTTTCTGTAGAGTGCAAGGCACACATCCGAGTTGGAATCTAAAACAGAACTGATTTTATTTATCTCTGAAAGCTGCAACTCTGTTACAGAGTACCTTCGCAACTCATAAACTTTGCCATGCTGAGGAATGTTTCAGTTATTTTTTAAATACTTTCTTTAATGAGTCAAAATAATTCTAACGATAGTGTAAATGACTTTCAATTAAATTTCAATAACTTTAAGTCAAGGTTAAGTTGTATATCGCAGAAACAGGGCAAGATGCACACAGATGTAAAGGTAACAGCACGTGAAAATGCAGCTATTGGAAAACAGAAATTTATAACCATAACCCTATCACACAATCTATGAATCAACGAGACAATTATCAAATATTACATTATAAAATTTAATATATTGTCTGACAAATCAACAATTTGCCCGTTTTTGCAATATTTATATTTGAACTGTCACCAGTGCTGCCAAATATCATAGAATAGAATGGAATGGTAGAAATTTCATGATACACGTGATACACTAGCGGTACATTTGATTTGACAAACTTAAAATTCAGATGTTTTCTGAAAAAAATGGTTTAATGGATAACTGGTTTACTTACGTGCGCAAGATGAACTGCACTTATCAGGCTCAGGCATTGAGAAACAGTTTTGTTAAAGCAGCAAAAATTGCTAAACGTGGTTTTGATCGCGTTTTTTGTTAGCAAAAATATTGAAGTATTCAAGTTTCCTATAAGACGATTTATTTGGTTTTATAGGAGTGAGTGGCTTATAGATGTCACTAGTATCTTGCAATCATAAAAAGCGAATGCAAAAAGACATTTTAAACATCGCTTCACCCAGTTATAAGATTTTAAAGTCCGGCATACTTTTTATTCTCAATAGTGACATGAATAATAATAATAATTCTAATACATAGATATTTGAAGTTTCAATAAATAATATTCTGTGGTATTAAAAATTATTATGCAACTTATACTGCACAGGTGTGTAAGATGTGTTGCCCCATGCCTGAACAAAGATGTGTTTTAATATTTTGATAATTTGAAATTTAATAATATGAAAGCGACTTTCATGTCATTCAGCATTAAGCAAATAGTTTGAATCTCAGATATGTTCGAAATACCTGATCTTATTTACGATCTAACAGCCAACAACTATTAAAAATAAATTAATGTATATCAAAGGTTGTGGTGCTTCGGTGCTTGGATAGTTGGATACAATTTGTGGAAGAAACAAGATATACCTAGGTAAGACAGCAATGAGTGCGTTTTTTGCTGCGAGGTATTAAAAAATACGTTTGAATACTTTGAATTACCTGTTCGACTGCGTATTCCTTTACTGAGGGGTGTGAATGCTCGTACTTCTCCCAGAACATAACTTATTCATCAGACATTATTCGATGATTGGCGGACCTTAAAATTCAGCGTACATTGTTATCCATATCATGAATTATTACTTCCAATGTATACATATTCAGGTATAATAAATAATCATAAATATTTGAGACTAATCATTTCACTACATTTGAATTCATTAAACTGTCAGCTTATGCAACCCACATTGCAAAGACTTTAGTAACGTGCTGCATATACAAAAATAAATATTCTTTAAAATTTTGATTATTTGGGAGGATCAAGGAGGCTGGTTTTTCGTTTAGTTTGACATATAGAATATAGATAGATGTTTTCGGAGTGCAGGATAATGATATAATTTAAAATAGCAATCAAAAAAGCTTGACGAATTCGGGAAAAGTGACATTAATTAACGATTGTGCGACTGAGTGCCTGGACAATTTGTGGAAGGATTCACACTAGGCCTGGGCATGTTTGTAGGTATAAATTAACAATCAATTTTTTGTAATATGATATTAAAGAAATACTGTATTTCAGATCTACTTGTTCGGTGGTTGGTTTCTTCACTGGTAGGTGGAAATGCTTGTGTTTCTACCAAATCATAACTCATTTATTAGGTATCCTCTTATAGAAAGTTATTCAGCGTTCGGTGTTATTTGTGTTGATGTTGATAGCGATACACTACACTGTTATATATACTAGTGGTGAAGTACAATTTAGTTCTGTCGTCCAGCAAAGCATTTCATGGGGGCCCTATTTAATTTGTTCACCCTTAGTGGGGCAGTTTATTTAGTTTTGTTGCCCCTGATCCTCGAATGGCGTTGTTTGCTGCTAGTATATTAGGTAGGTATATAGGTATCTGTTCTTCAGATGACAAGTAGTATAAATATCATATTAATCGTTGCCACTAAACCAAGCAGCACACACTGAACTCATCATAATTCTTGTACCTATATTATATATACACTGATTAAAATTCAATCACTCTTTCTTTCAACGACCAAGGTAAAGGCTAGCAAAATAGTGACTTAAAAGATCAATTGTAATTATGTGTATTTCACCTGGAATAATCAATTGTTGATTAATTGCACTAATCATAAGTGAATGTGCCCTTATTCATTTGATAGCTAGCAGAACTGGGGGCACATGACGGACGCCAACGCGGAAAACGACGACGGGGTGAATGACGTAATCTCCAGTTTGCTGTTGAGCGCCTTGTACACCGTTCTATTGGTTTGATGGTTTGGTGTGCCGTTGCATTCAACAACAAGTTACATTTACTTGTGATTCTTGGCACAATTACTGCGTAACGTTATGTGAATGAGGTGTTAGAACCAGTTGCCGTTCCATATATCCCACAAATATATCCGATGTCTCGAAGAAGGTTTCTTCCAGCAAGATGATGCACGTCCTCATATTGTAAGGGTATCGATGAGGTTCCTACAGGAAGCTGAGGTCAGGGCATTCCCCTAGCCTCTACGATCATCCGATTTATCGCCATCTGAAAAAGTATGGGATTGGATGGGTCGATACATATAGGCGATTTACCCAATAGGGTACTTGCAGAAAAAAATATTATGTCGTTTACGCGTTCCTTAGAGCCTAGTAAACATGACAAAATCACTTGTTTGGTTTTTTGGAATCGGCTGTGAGAGATATTCCAAAAATTATTTCAAATGCCGGAAAATGCCGCGCAAACAACCTCTGACGTCAGTGATATCCTATAGTGATGGGATGTAAAGTATTGATATTCTATATCGATAGCCAGTGCTAACCTAACACTTTGACATTTATCACTATAACACACAAAAGTACAAAAGTCAAAAGAATAAAAGTTAGGCTAGATTACTAATTCACTTTGTAGGGACGGGCTTTAATTAGATGCTATCTTTGGATTCATTCATAATGGGATGCGCCGAAATAAAATGATGGCTTCGATTAGTTGCGAATCTCGGTCACAAACAGGATGAACTGTGATACCTTTCAGATATAAAAATGTATTGCAACGAAAATGCTAGTGGGTTAATTGCCTGTTTCAAATATATTTAAGTATCAATAAATTGAGTCGCATTGATAAAGAATTCAGATCATCTCTAGTTTGCAGTTGGATCTCGCTGACCTGCGCTGTAGCAGTATCGATTGTCGATATCGATAAGATACCTGTGACGTCAGCCCTTGTTTTAAGTCACGTGGAAAAATTTGAATAGGTATATCCTTATCTTATTTTGCAAATATGTTTTTTTGGCCGTCAGTAAAATCATGTTTTTTGTTTCCTACTGCTTCTCGATATGGTTTTCTTTACGCTATGTATACTCCCGAGACGATTTCACGACCTCTGCAAGTACACTATTCTCCTACCACGCCGGACGAACTGGAACATGCTGTGAGGGAAGCTTGAGAGGCTGTACCTCTCGAGTTTATCAACAACGAGATTACGAGCATGCCGCGTAGGCATTCGGCAATATAGATGGCAAATCAATTGTTGATCTGTTGTATTTTTTTTATAAACTAATTATGAAATAGGTTCCTTTATTATAGTAGGTATTTGTTCCTACCGCATTTCATCAACCGCAAACTTTTTTTCTCAGTGTTCGGGTTTCACTACTTGCGAGTAGTATATACATATATCATTTTAGTGAGGAGAACATTAAATTTGTAATTGTTGTATTCAAATAGTGTTTAAATTATCTAACCTTTTTTTAATTCCTTGGATGTCGATCAATTTTTCAATTATATAGTTCTGGTAGATTAACTTCAAGCTAGTAAAATCTGGGCTTTTAGCTCACAAAGGTGCATTTAACTTTAGTTTAGTAACTGTGTGTATATAGAGCCAAATGGAGTGTCATCGGATCCACAATTTTGCGTAATGATGTATTAGGATTTATTCCAAAACGACCCAAAACTTCAACTTGAGCGGCTTCATCCAGAACTTTCCGTTTTTTATTTGCAACATACAGTTTGAGTAAATTTCTTAACACGGTACAAAACACACCTATTTGAAGTTAGGCTTAGCTCAGATGTACGACGCGCGTCGACGTGGCGCACGTTTGTTGCATCTGTGTTCAGATGACGCGCGTAGGACTTCGCACAACTTTTATATAGAGTGAAACTAGGCAATCGAATGTCAGTGTATTTGTTGTTATTAACGAGAATGAATGCAGGAGAAGCTGTTTGTGTTTGGTTAGCACATAGAAGAAGGAAACGACGTAGGAGGGAAAGGACACACTGGGTCCACCCAAATTTAAGGAATAGACTTTCTACAAGTTTATACGTTACACTGTATCCCAGCCTGCGAAATCACGAACCTAAATTTTTTAACTATTTCAGGAGTACAGTTGACATAGTACTTTGTGAATGAAGGAAAACTAGAATGACACGATAGAATGATCTGAATTGCTGTATTAACTGTAAACACCTATTATAAATAAAGCAGTACCAAAAGCCTACCTAATATTTTCTTTTTTTTCTTCGGTATCTTCGGATTTGCAAAACATTAGAACCATTAGTTCCTCCCAGGCGCTCTTTTTTGCCCTCTTATTTGAATATAATTTGGAGTGCATGTCCCAAATCGTAGGCCTCTTCTAAATTTCATCAATGAAAACATCTGTGTTGAATTCTTCTGTTTCCATTTCAATAGCATACCTGAGAAATACATTTTTGCAGAGAGACACCAGGTATGTCGACTGAACGCTAGAAAAGACGCGTGCCAGCTGAACAGGCAATGGCAGGGTCTAGTATTTCAATACGCGCGTTGCCGCTGACCGACGCGCGTATTGAGATTCTCTGCATCTAGTGGCGTCGTACGCGCGTACAATTTGTCGTGCGCGCGTCCATGTGAGCAGCTTGAATTAATTATGTGTATTTTCAAATTGAGCGCCACGTCGACGCGCATCGTACGCGCGTCATCTGAACTAAGCCTTAGGCCTTAGAGCCCGTCCAGATAAAGCGATTTACGCGCGAGTGGACTCGGGCGTAGTCAATTTATATTGCGTCCAGATGTCGCGTTTCACTTGCGTTTCTACGCTGGGAGAGATTCCCTTCCAGTTAAAAACATGGGGTTTGATACAGCGGTTGTGTTGTGGCTTGCATACCAGCGATGGAATCTTCGTAAACAAAGAGAAAGGCGACGATTCAACATGCATCCAATTCTACATGACAGAATGACGCACATTATACCCAAAGCTGAGAGAACACAGTGAAAAGTGTTTCAACTATATTTTCCCAGTTCCTACGTTTTATGAGTCTATTGGAATAATCGGATGATTCCATGTCCCATATGGCTACTTTTTTCGACTGCGTCAATGAAAAGTTCTGTATCGAAGTTATCACGCTCCATTTTCAAAAACAAATACGTCCACACGCCACGGACTCGCGCGTTGTAGTGGACGCAACAATATCGCCCAAGTATCTCGACTCGCGCGGCGCTTGCGCGTACAACGGGCGAGTCGAGAGTCCCGCGCATTACAAGCGTTTTACGCGCGAGTAAAACAACGCGCGAGAGCATCTGGATGGGATGTATGTAACTCTAGTATCTCTGGAACGCGCGAATGACTACGCGCGAGTCCAGTTCAGATGACGCGCGTCGACGTGGCGCACGTTTGTTGCGCCTGTGTTCAGATGACGCGCGTAGGACTTCGCACAACTTTTATATAGAGTGAAACTAGGCAATCGAATGTCAGTGTATTTGTTGTTATTAACGAGAATGAATGCAGGAGAAGCTGTTTGTGTTTGGTTAGCACATAGAGGAAGGAAACGACGTAGGAGGGAAAGGATACACTGGGTCCACCCAAATTTAAGGAATAGACTTTCTACAAGTGTATACGTTACACTGTATCCCAGCCTGCGAAATCACGAACCTAAATTTTTTAACTATTTCAGGAGTAAAGTTGACTTAGTACTTCGTGAATGAAGGAAAACTAGAATGGCACGATAGAACGATCTGAATTGCTGTATTAACTGTAAACACCTATTATAAATAAAGCAGTACCAAAAGCCTACCTAATATTTTCTTTTTTTTCTTCGGTATCTTCGGATTTGCAAAACATTAGAACCAGTTCCTCCCAGGCGCTCTTTTTTGCCCTCTTATTTGAATATAATTTGGAGTGCATGTCCCAAATCGTAGGCCTCTTCTCAATTTCATCAATGAAAACAGCTGTATTGAATTCTTCTGCTTCTATTTCAATAGCATACTTGAGGAATCAATTTTTGAAGAGAGATACCAGGTATGTCGACTGAACGCTGGAAAAGACGCGTGCCAAGTGAATAGGCAATGGGAAGGTCTAGTATCTCAATACGCGCGTCGGTCAGCGGCGACGCGCGTATTGAGATTCTCTGAGTCTAGTGGCGTCGTACGCGCGTACAATTTGTCGTGCGCGCGTCCATGTGAACAGCTTGAATTAATTATGTGTTTTCAAAACAAGCGCCACGTCGACGCGCGTCGTACGCGAGTTATCTGAACTAAGCCTTATCTTCCTCGGATGTTTGGCGTTAAACGGAACGACAGTTTGCCAATTACATTGATTTTAGGCACCATAAATTAGAATCATTTCGACAGTTTTTGCAACTGTCCGTCAGGAATTTGAACATCCCCTATATCATTGCCTGGCCAATAACGAGCAACAATTTGAACACTCATTGCAATAAAAAAATAGTATTTTCGTGTGTTTTTGTTTCCTATTTGAACAAATTAAAATGCTTCGATTTTTCTAATTTTATCGAAAAATAATCGACTGTTAAGCAGGAGATGACCCTTAGTTACAAGGAAGAGAAGTAGTTTTTGCTTAAAAAGTTGGCCCACTTGACAAATCTTTTGACGAGTCTCGGTGGTTGTTCTTTTAATCAGTAAGTAGTTTTCGATAAATCCGTGGTGGGAAGTTTTCAAATGAACATTCTGTATGTAAGCAAGTGGAAATCAGGGACAAGTAAATATTAAAGATTGTGATTTAGTATAAATAGTATCGAACTAATATAAGTATGAATAAATGCTCGCAACTCGCTACCACTTGACAAATCTTTTGACGTGTCTCGGTGGATTTTCTTTTTATCAGTTTTCAATAAATCCGTGGTGGGAAGCTTTCAAATGAACACCCTGGATATAAGCAAGTGGAAAACAGGGACAAGTAAATATTACAGATTGTGATTTAGTATAAGTAGTATCGAACTAGTATAAGTATGAATAAATGCTCGCAACTCGCTACCACTTGACAAATCTTTTGACGTGTCTCGGTGGTTGTTCTTTTAATCAGTAAGTAGTTTTCGATAAATCCGTGGTGGGAAGTTTTCAAATGCACATTCTGTATGTAAGCAAGTGGAAATCAGGGACAAGTAAATATTAAAGATTGTGATTTAGTATAAATAGTATCGAACTAATATATAAGTATGAATAAATGCTCGCAACTCGCTACCACTTGACAAATCTTTTGACGTGTCTCGGTGGTTTTTCTTTTTATCAGTACCTAAGTAGTTTTCAATAAATCCGTGGTGGGAAGCTTTCAAATGAACACCCTGTATATAAGCAAGTGGAAAACAGGGACAAGTAAATATTACAGATTGTGATTTAGTATCAGTAGTATCGAACTGGTATAAGTATGAATAAATGCTCGCAACTCGCTACCACTTGACAAATCTTTCGACGTGTCTCGGTGGTTTTTCTTTTTATCAGTAAGTAGTTTTCAATAAATCCGTGGTGGGAAGCTTTCAAATGAACACCCTGTATATAAGCAAGTGGATAACAGGGACAAGTAAATATTACAGATTGTGATTTAGTATAAGTAGTATCGAACTAGTATGAGTATGAATAAATGCTCGCAACTCGCTACCACTTGACAAATCTTTTGACGTGCCTCGGTGGTTTTTCTTTTTATCAGTAAGTAGTTTTCAATAAATCCGTGGTGGGAAGCTTTCAAATGAACACCCTGTATATAAGCAAGTGGATAACAGGGACAAGTAAATATTACAGATTGTGATTTAGTATCAGTAGTATCGAACTATTATAAGTATGAATAAATGCTCGCAACTCGCTACCACTTGACAAATCTTTTGACGTGTCTCGGTGGTTTTTCTTTTTATCAGTAAGTAGTTTTCAATAAATCCGTGGTGGGAAGCTTTCAAATGAACACCCTGTATATAAGCAAGTGGATAACAGGGACAAGTAAATATTACAGATTGTGATTTAGTATAAGTAGTATCGAACTAGTATAAGTATGAATAAATGCTCGCAACTCGCTACCACTTGACAAATCTTTTGACGTGTCTCGGTGGTTTTTCTTTTTATCAGTAAGTAGTTTTCAATAAATCCGTGGTGGGAAGCTTTCAAATGAACACCCTGTATGTAAGCAAGTGGATAACAGGGACAAGTAAATATTACAGATTGTGATTTAGTATAAGTAGTATCGAACTAATATAAGTATGAATAAATGCTCGCAATTGGTAGCTAAAATGTACCAGAAATGGTTTTTGGCCAAAATTAAATGGTTCTTGTACCATAATGCATCGGTGCGGTCACCCTCAAATTTGGCCGCCCACGTGCGGGGCAAAATTTTGCCCATAGCGGTACGTCTCTCTTACCTCTTAGCTCACCGCCTCACTATGGTCGTACCCTTGGCAATGAAGATACCTCGAAGTTGACTATCCTAAATAGGTGACTATCGAGTTCTTCCCTCTTGGATCAGGTGGAGATGAGCTATATCTTTCGAGATTCATGCGTGAAAGTCAAACAATAAAACAAACATTCAAAACGAACAGCTTTTACTTTTGAATCAAATTACAAAAAATAGATAAATACAAATAATTTTTCTATAAATACAATACATCCATAAGTCTCACAGCTGAAAAACTGAACAAATGACCCTGGATAGTGACATTAAAAGAGATTCTTAAATAAAATTAACCACCAAACCTCACCGCCCATCACTCAACATTTTCACTCCTTAACATATTTTATATTTCTATAAAATAGGTAAGTTGTTTTATACAATCGATAGATCCAAAATTGATAACGATGTTATCACCACACTCAAATTCCATCAGCTAGTTGATAGATTCGGAAGAAGTACTGTCGATCGGTTCAGTCACTCGCAGAAATCTATAAAAACTCCCGTGATAATTTCCAAACAGCGACTGCCTAACTTTCAAACTGACTTTCATTAATTTTCCCATAAATATCAAATAACATCATTAGTATTGTTTTGAGGGAATACTTTATTTGACATTACAGTGCGACAGTCTGCATTACGAAAGATGATTTCGTTCATTTCAGTCGGTCTGTCTGTCTGTCCGTTGGCGTTTTTGTCACCACGTATTTTCACCAACCGCTACACCATTTTCATGAAATGTAGGAACCAATATGCTATGTGAATGTGTGCCACCCCATCACATACAAGTGACGTTTGAAGATTTTATGGCCAGGTAGCAGGCCCATAAGTAATCTTAGCTGGCTTCTGTCCAGTGAGACACAGTACCGCTCCATTTTGGCCAGCATTCCTAAAATAAGTTCTCTAGCTTGACAGAGACGTCCAGAGATTGCTCTTCCTGGAGAATGGAGGAGGGACGATTTTATACCACCCTCTGATCTTGCGCTATTTACAGATGGCTCCAAGTCTGAACTGGGGGCAGGAGCGGGAGTAGTGGGTACCAATCCAAGAGTTGAAATTTCAGTCAATTTTGGGAGGTATACTACAGTCTTCCAAGCAGAAACTATTGCCATAGAGCTGGGAGTCAGGGAACTAATCAAAAGGCCCCTGACAAACAGATCTATAAAAATCTTTTCAGACAGCCAGGCTGCATTGAAAGCACTGTGCTCCAGTCGGGTTGATTCAAGACTGGTATGGAGCTGCATGCACCTCCTCAACAAACTCGGAACGGGAAACAGGGTATCCTTGATTTGGGTTCCGGGTCACTGCGGAGTGGAAGGCAATGTATTGGCCGACGCGCTAGCAAAAGGAGGAACTGAATCTGTGTTCATAGGACCAGAACTATTCGCGGGATTGCAAAAAGCACCGCTAAAAAGACCATCCCGGACTGGGCAATGAGGAAAGCACTCCTGAACTGGCGAGATGCACCAGGGCTACTGCACTAGAAGGTGTTTATACGATACCCCTCGAGTCAGGCCCCCCTGAGGATCATGGAATGTAATAGGTACGACCTCCGCATTCTGGTCGGTCTGCTGACGGGACATGGTCGTCTAAGGTACCATATGCGGAAGTTGGGTCTTGAACAAACTTCAGGCTGTCGCTTCTGCTACGTGGAGGATGGAACAGCGGAGCACATTCTTTGCTCCTGTCCAGTACTGGATAATGCTAGGTTCCAGACATTCGGATTTGCCTAACTGGAACCTCATGACTTCAAGGAAGTTTTACCCTTCACGTTGATCGCCTTCGTAAAGAAGTGCGGGCTGTACGGTGAACTCTAAAAAGGTGTGAGCCACAATAGACACAATTCAGTCGCAGTGGAAGGAGGCAGCTCTGCCCCACTCACTTTTAACCTAACCTAACCTATAAGATTTTGAGTTTGTAACCTCACCTCTGCTTTCCGTCTAATGTTACCCGATACCAGCCCCACAGCCGGCTCAGGACCCAGGAAATTATTCCTGGAACTTAGCCTTGCGAGCGAGTCTGCCAGATGATTACCGCAAACTCCAGCATGACTCGGCACCCACACTTGAAGTTTCACCCAAGCAATTCTGGATTGAGCTTTTATGGGGCCCGGGGCTGTTATAGTTTTAAGGGCCCTTTATGAATAACATCGCTCCGTGTGGGGGCGGGTTAGAATATCTCCCATCGTATATCCTGCGTGTCGTAAAAGGCGACTAAAAGGAACACCGAACTACTGTCGGTATAAGCAGTAACCTCTTCTCCACCAACAGCTTTGGGTGGACGAGTTGAGAAGAGTCCTTCTTGTCCTTGGGATGAGAAATTGCCCCTAAAGACGGATGAACCAGTAGATACCGTCTGGTCAACGGCATGAGGATGCAGAAAGCAAATGGGAAACTACTGCATTAAAGATCTTAAAGATATCCCAAGAGAAACTTGTAAAATGAGTAAACAACATGCCTGTTAAGACATTGTAACTATGATGATGATGATGATGAATAACATGCAAATAATATAGCCCTTGCGGGGCGCCCGTGAAGTGCGGGACCCGGGGCTCTAGCCCCTTTAGCCCCATGGTGCACCCAAGACATTTCTACATTGCAGAACGAGCCTTGACGTAAACCTTCAAGCACTCAATACTTTCAGTGCTGCCTGGCTGTCAGGGCAGATTATAATATGCCTCCTAGGGCCCAGAATTTCGTGAATACGAGAAGCACAAGATAAAATAGCATATATTTCTACTTGGAATACTGTAGTGTATCCTCCAAGAGTGAGGGAGAGATGGGTTCATGGTACCAGTCTAGTATACCACCTCAGAATTTCATCAATACGTATAATGGTTTTTCACTTACCCTTCACTTCAAAATGCCGATATGTGTTAATTATTCTTAGGGGTGAAAACTACCCCTTTTTACAAATAACAAAGTGAAAAACACAACAATAACAAGTTGAAAAATACATATGGAGTTTGAATGAAGTCTACTTGATGCATTAGGACAGTTACTTGATGATTTGTCGACCCTTATTTTATATATTTTACCCCTTACAAACCAACCCCTCTGATTGCAAAATTTGAAAAATTGTATTAGTAGTAATTTATATTAAATTTGTATCCTTTTGTGGTGATCAACTCAACTATTTTTTATTTTGAATTTTCAACCCTTAAAAGTCATTCATCATTACGCAAAAATTGAATAAATCGCTTATTTATAGAATTTGATAAATAACTGCTATTAAATAAATTAAATTTGTTTTTATGATGTCTAACTTGCAAATACTTTTTTGTAAATTTTCATCCCTTGAAAACCATCTCTTAAGGGGAAAAGTACAAATCTTGGATGACTATGGAAATGTGGAAATCTAGAAGGAAATATTATTTGCATCGAACAAAATGTTGCTTTATGGCGCTTGATTTTTAAGTTACGTAGTCTGTCAAAAAACTATTATGTAGAAAAATACATGACCTGCTGGCTTAACATTTCTTTAACTCTCTATTTTCAGGATGGTCACGTTTAAATGGCTCTAAAACGGTACCAGCCACGCTGATGTGAACTTTGTAAGGCCATACCAGGGTTAAAACTGGATTTTCATAAAAAATACCAACTTGTTTATTTTCATTTTTTACGAATCTTCAATGATTTGCCTCTCCAAAAGTCGTTTTTAGACATTACCTTGATCATTTTTGGAAAGGGGTGAAATTGAGGTGATTAGAAGTGAGGGTTTGGGGAACATTATTTAAATCACACACCATAGTTTGTAAGGACAAAACAGTTCTGTAGTTTTTGAAAATCAGTTGAATACTGCCAATCATTACAATTTCCGGCATAGCTTCTCTTTTCTCATACCAAACATCTAAATAAAAACTTAAGTCTAGCATAAATTATGGGAAAATTAATGAAATTTAGTAAGAAAATCTGCGGCTGGTTACTTGGAGAATTGCTGCCCGTTATATAATAAGATTTTTCACCCTTTTCTATCCTCACAAACCAGTTTGAAATGAAGGATTGGCCAGTTACAGCGCTATTGTAGCTATCTGGAATGATTATATTTGTCTTTTAAGTCAAGATACTGTTTTTGTAACAAATATTGCATTTTTATTAAATATATCCAGGACGTAATCTAAGGTTACAGTGTTACCAGTGTTGGTACCACACTGAGAGCTTTCTGGGCATATTTTCAGCAGAAAAGTACGTAATATTGCATAGGATCGAATAAAGATAAGGGGACAACTAATAAATGTATTTTTTATACCACTTATTCCATCTCGTATTAAAGACTTTTTTAGGATTAACCTTAGATTACATCTCAGAAAAATGAAGCTGTTATATATGTTATTTTTCCATCCAAGTGGAGAGTCTTCTACACTTTTTTATAGTCCTAATAAATGTCCTTTAATAATACTTTTCACGCTAATAAATTATCTAGAAAGACATATATACAACAAAAAGGCTGTTATCTGGCTATTTCTACTTTGCACACAAAAAAGAATAGTTTATAATTTTTCCTGTCTTCATAACACTGCCACTAATTTTACAATGGCAACACTGCAGATACAATGTAGTGCCTATATAGTATTTACTATTCAAGCTTAAGCTCAAGCCATTCAATTTATGTACCTACTAAATAGATTTTTTATCATTCGAAAATTTGATTATATATCTTTTAGAGGACCTACATTGTTTAAAACGCTAAAACTGAGGCCAGTAAGAGAAAAATGACAACCACACCTTGCCAAATATACAAAAACTTCATACAGTGTATTCGGATATACAACCGATAACGCTTGACAGGTGATAGACCTCACTTTTTTATGATCGTTGAGATAGGAACATGAAGTCTTACCTCTAGGGGCTTAAACAAAGTATACCTTTTTTTACGTAAAACATATCGAGGAAACCATTTTTTATGTTCATATTGATGCACCAAACAAAAAAAAAAATTGTTATTTTGAAAGAACTCGATGTGCATAGGTGGCGCCTTCTATTCATGATAGCAAAACCGTAGACGAATTTGAATTTCTCGCCTTAAAAAACCCCCAATACGTAATTTTACATCATTGTGCCATTTCATTGTGGAATACCTGAAAAAAAAAAGAAAATAAAAGTAAAACTTTGACACCCTTTATCTTGAAAATTAAGCATTTCAAGGCTTCATGTATGATCTTATCTCAATGGTCATAAAAATGTGAGGTCTATCACTTGTCAAGCATTTTTCATTTCCATGGCAGTTGATTTTTCGATAGAAAATAACGCACTTTTTTATGTATAAAAAGATTTTCGAGTTTTCGAAAAGCATAATATCGAAGGAAATGTTTAACCATCGAAAAAATCTCCTGTATGTTCCAAATTAATGGTACTGAAATTTAGATTTATAGCAGCAAATTACAGAATAGGAGATTCCATTTTAAGTATAACCTAGCTTGATGCCGTTCACACTGATACAATGATAATATCCAAAATATACCATAAAACTTTCATATAAAATTTATAAACGAACATTTACAACCGAGAGTAATCTTGACAATTTTTGAAGCCTGAATATGATGAAAACTTTTTGGGAAATCATTAGTCATACCTATACTGAAGCCAAGACTAAAATGTTAGATATTAAAAATGAATTAATATTTTATCAACCGCAGGTTAAAAATGTGGGATAATTCTTTGATCGTGATCTATTGTTAGCTTCTACTGACACTTCTGAGCACGTTATCAGTTGCTCTCTACTAACGTATGAGGTTTAAGTGGTTTCTACAAAAAACATATAAAGAAAAAATCGATTCATTGGTGGTGAGGTATATTGACTTACTGATAGATATTTACATTTTCGTACAATAAATAAAGGAATAAATAATACAAAGGAGATAACAGTCAGTCAAAGTACTCTAGGCCTGTAACTTATCCCCTGAAAGCCTCCGAAAATTGGAGGCATAATTGGCAAGCTTCAGATAACTCTTTTTCAGTACCTTTCAATTTCTGTGATCGTAGAACTTTACATACATATTCAGATTGAAATCATGACAACTACCATTACAAGTATGGGGTGGAGAGTATACTAAAATCAAGAAGGGTCTAGAATATTTACGTGAATATTATTTATACTTGGCTTTTATGTTTTGCAACAGGCTAAAAAAGAATATGTATAGTGTAAAGCGAAAAGAGAGTCCGTTAACCTCACTTTCGTCTAAGTTTTAATATAACCAGTGGCGAAAAGCGTGATTCCAAAATAATTGCTGCTAATAGGTGCACGTCATTGAAAAATATGTATTTCAAGATGAGATAATGGCATCTAAATGTTTTATCTTGCATTGCTTGATCTATATTAAATGACCTACATATTAGTTCAGGTATTTAGGATACATTTTCAGTCGTACACAATCAATCAATATCAACTACAGTAACTTGGGGATTTTTGAAAAACTTTCTGCCCTACGAGTCTAGAACGCTGAAAATTTGTTAATGCCAAGCTGTAACTGAGTCTGGTAGCCAAGAAGGTGAAGAAAACACCTTAACATATACTAGGAATGTACATTTGTGAAAGGACTGAATGAAAGCAGTTTTAACAAGGGTTCGACTCATAGGCGAAGTTAGTTGGGGCCTTGGGGGGCTTAGCCTCCCTAAGAATGAAATTAGCCCCCCCAAAGTCCAAAAATAATTCGTTCCGTTAAGCTTATTGTATCTAGGGCAGGGTCCTAAGCCCCCCCAGATTCAGGGGCCTAACTACGCCTATGGTTCGACTAGAAATTACTGGGCATTAGTAGAGAAGTATTAGTAGGTATTACTAAAGCATAAAGTAGAATGAATGCCCATTTTGGGCGTTGGAGTACAAAATTTAAGTCAGCGGTTTACCCATTCGCGAAGATAATCGTTTTACTGCTTCTTATATCTTGATGTAGAATTTTCAAAATCGTAGTTTATATTACAGTTCTATGCTATAGGAATACAGCAAAATTTAGTAGATTTGATGTTCATAGAAGTGCAGCATGTTCACTGGGATTTATGACAAAATACTGAAAAGTCGATGAAATTGGTATAAAAGAAATCACAGCATACTTTGTGAATTCCAAAGCGAAAAGCCCATTACCGTCTTTTTCTTCTTAAAGATGGAGACTATTCTTGTTAACTAATCAGCGCCATCTACAAGGGCGTAACTAAGGGGGGGGTCGAGGGGTAAGAAGTCCCTAGGAAGAAAATGTTTGCCACATTTTAAAAAAACGTATGTAAGATAATGTCACTGCTGCAATGTCAATGCATAACCCCCCCCCATCAAGGGCTTTTTCGTGCTTGATAGCAGTCCGGTCTCCACGTTGGACCTAGAGACATTATAACACATACCTTCCTTTGCTTTTCAAAACTGTTGACGCTCCAAACGTTGGAACCCAAGACCCCGCATGAATAATTCCTGGCCACGTCTATGGCCAAATTACTCTCCTAGCACACTGATTGGCTGAAAATAATTGTTAACATATATCGCTTAATCTTAAGGCCCCGTCAAACAGACGGCGTTCTAGAACGCGGCGGACCTAATGATTGGCCAAACTATTTAATCGTTTAAAAAGTACAACAAAACGAAATAGCAAATAGCTTATACTGTATATTGTACTGTCAAGTCTCAAATCGAGGAGATTTATTTTTGCTGCTCTTTTACGTAAACATTCCTTTAAGAATTAATTTTTTATCTGCGGTCAGCGTTTTCTTTGAATTTGTCAACCAAAATCTAATATACCTGCTTCTTTTTGCCTCTGTTACTATATTTCTTGGATTTGATACGCCAAATTCATTGGAAACTTCCATATAAAGCGATAAACTCACTCAAAAGCTCCCAGAAAATTGTCGAATGTCTGTCATTCTCGTTAAATTAGCGAACAAAATGTATCGAAAGCCGTAGCCAATGTCTACACGCACCGACTTGTCTGCGCAGTTCATGGATAACTATGCTCACCAGCTCAGTTATCGCTGCAACTGTACGGTCTCCACGCAGTTCTCAAAAATTCACTGTTTTTCTATCCATACGCAACGTTCTGTCTGCAACGATTTGAACTGCACAGACGAAACGTTGTGGAAAACATAGTGTCTGAACATGGCTTTACTGGCCAATAAGTAATAGCGTTTTCGACTCTCCGCTCATAGGAACTGAGTGTCAAAATTATGTTCGTCTTAGATTTGAGTGCAAAACTAGTGTGGTTTTTTTGTTTTCGACTTAAGCTAAATTCAGATGCACACGACATCCAACAATACGACGGTATGAAAATTCAAAATGATGTCAAATCAACATATTTCAACCAATAGGAATAGTTTCGTACCGTCGTATCGTCGGATGTCGTGTGCATCTGAATTTAGCATTATCCGCTTAACTGCACTTGAGTGCAGATTATCGCCACAGAGTCTCTGAGCTCGTGGAGATTTCAGTGCATTTTTGACGTCTATAAAATAGTAATTATAACCTATTTTATATGTCAGAGCAAATAATTTTTGAATTAAAAACTGGGTAGTGGGGTAGTAGCATGGATGCTACGATAGGTTACGGAGGGTGCGGAAAGTGTAGTTGGAAAAACTGCGAATATCGTCATCTTCGGATGATGAGGAAATTGAAGCATATCTAGTTAAATTGCAAACAACGGCTGCGGGTGTCCCAAAAATACGAATATTTGTTGAAGATGTTGTTCACAAACTGACGGAAGAAGCGATACAACAAGATATACATAAGTATTTACCGATATTAATTTTTAGTGCAAAAGCCATATTGCACAAAATGCTGTTTTTATGTCGATAAATAGAATAAGTGGTTGAATAAGGCGAATTCAAACTATTCAAGTTCCAAAACCACCACAGAATGAAACTGAGCTCTCGGGTTGCAAAATGACATCAAACTGTCATCAGTTGGCTGACAGAACAGTTACTTGAATTGCTCTGAAATTTGGTGTATGTTCGACTTACCAGTTCAGATTTATTGCACTTCTGGGCACCAGATGAGTTTTCAATGTGTACTGTAGTGCAATCGTGGTTAAAATCAGTGCAGTAAGTCGGAAACGCTATAAGAACGTCATACACACATTTAAACAGCAGAGGACGACAATTCTATGTTTTGAAATAATTGTTGATTAGTCTAGGGACTGTGAAGTACTTAATACAGGACGAGGTGTAATTGTTTCTTGCTTCTTTATTTATTAACTATGCAGACCTATCGGCTTGGATTCAAGAGTTTAGAATCGCCTGAGAAGATAACTACTTCAAAACGACCAGTCAGTTGATGCCTATGTAAAATTCAATTGTTTTATCAAATTTGTATTTTGAAAAACCTCAAAGACAGCAGGTGCAATATCAAAAACCTTTTCTTAATCTATAAATGAAAAAGTTTTTTGACTGCATTGTGGGTTGAACTTTTGATCTGTAGGTCTTAGCGAATCATCTGGAAGTATCAAGATTTGTCTAGAGATGGGTGGAGTGTTTTAGAAGAAATTTCTTACTGCACCTGGAGGCACTATACAGAATTACCAACAACAAAGCATAACCCTAAAACTTTGACATTTATTTTTCTCAACGTTCCTTTTATTTAAATGTTTTTCAGACCGATCTGTAGGCAAGGTCTCTCTTACAGTTACAGATTCCTCTTTTTCTGTTATTATTGAAAAACATACCTAGTATTTCTTATGTATTGTGATTATTTCTAGAGCACAGTTCTCCCTTGCGAGCAGGATAAATGCTCCAGTTTCAGAGAAAAATGCTAATTTGGCAACGTTGCAGTAAAATTGCTGTTTTTTTCATACGCATTTACGTCAGTAACTCGTATAGTAGTAGGTGTATTGTGTGAATAATGAGGATGAAGTGATTTTGTATAACGTGAAAAATTAAAAGTGTTTTGATGACAGTATTATAAATGTGTTTTTTGCCAAAAAAATCCCGGCACAAATAATGTTATAAAAATAATAGTTAAAAACTGAAGACACGTAGATTGAAATTAAGGTAAAACATTATTTTAATTAGTATGTTTTTGACCATTTGCCATTGAAAGTCGACTAACTCAATAAAATTGGGTATCTTCTAATCCAGAAAGCTTAAACTAAAAAATCTTGTTATGTTATATCTACTCCGATTAAGTTAAACAGCCATTACTAAACTACTGCTGAACAGGTTATACTACCTATAAACAAACAGCGTCAATTATTTTTTATAACTCACGTGAGTTATAATTGCAAATATCGCTGTGAAACGTCAAACGCTAATTCGAACGGTGACAGTATTTATTTTAGCAACAGAAGTGAGGTTAAATTGTCAATATTGTGTAATTATTATGTATTTAAATCGTACGATCCATAGCTTCGATCGTAGAAAAAGCATAATAGTCAACTAGGGGTAATGATAATGACTCACTTGTCGATTTATCATTTTTTGCTTACTTTACACTATCTAGAAATCGCTAAATTTCAATGAGTTAATTGGCCTTTTGCCGCTGCTGAACAAAATAACATTAATTAATAATATTATTTAAAATTTAGCTCTATCTTTTAGAGAGGCCTGTTTCCAGTTTTTTTGCTTTTAGCCCTTAGAGGAGGTTTAATTGTAACCTATTGCTGTACTTTTTTGGAAAATGATGAAACTGCTCAAATGAATGAAGAGTCCTGATAATCTTGGTCACGACTTAGAAACAACGTATTGAATTATCACATAGTCACTGTTCTTAGCACATGTTCAAATCTTTAGCTTCATCTGACTCTTTCAAGTGGAGAAAAACAACGTTGATAGATTCCGTTACATAAATATATACATATGGCCACACCAGAATAGAGCAATTCGCGGAGAGTAATATCCTGATATGGTCATTCAGGGTGGAAAAGCTGAAGACATCTTAAATTTAGATAATGGATTCTCACTAGTCATCCCGGAAAGAGACGACTGGATGAGAGGGGAAGTAAAGTTTCCGCCCAATAGTCTGGTATGCTTCACTGACGGATCGCTCTTAAAGGAGTCAGGATCCGGGGGAGCGGGCTTCTGTCTGGAGGGTAAAGAAGTGCGGCGGAGCTTCGCTCTGGGAACCTGCACGACTGTCTTCCAGGCGGAAGTGTATGCGATATTGATGGCGGCATACTCGACGGAAGTCGAAGAGTGTTCTGAACAGAGCATATATATAGGCTCTGACAGCCAATCTGCTCTGGAAGCGGTGGCAGCTCCGAGGGCCAGATCAGCTCTGGCACAAGAATGCTCTGCCGCCCTTCAGAAGTTAGCAAGCCATAAGAACGTGACCCTACTGTGGGTCCCCGGACATATTGGTATACCGGGTAACGAGAGAGCGGACCGATTAGCTAGGATAGGGGCCAGCAGCCCCTGCATCGGCCCAGAACCTATGCTGGGAATTAGTAGACGCCAGGTCAATGTGGCCCTGGACAACTGGGCCTACAAGGAACTGGCGAAAGCCTGGTTAGAGAGAGACGACTGCAGGCAAGCCAAAAGATTCATAGCAGGCCCTGATAGGGGCCGAACGCAATGGCTTTTTAATAAAGGCCGAGAGACGCTCAACCTTCTGGTGGGGATTCTCACTGGCCATTGCCGGCTGAATAGACATTTGTCAATTATGAGAGTGGTAGGGGACCCCATTTGCTCCAGATGCTGGGAGGAGGACGAGACAGCGTTCCACTTCCTGGGCAGATGTGCAGTTTATCGCAACCTTAGGGTTCAGATATTCGGCACGACGGAGTTTGGGGAGGAGCCTCTATATTCAGCGAAATGGTCGGACATACTGACTTTCGTCAGGAGGTCTGGTAGGTTCGACAAGGAGCTTTCTAGGGTGTAGAATTTTAGTGTTTTCAGTGATTGGTTCAGTAGGGTTGGCAAAAAGGGCCAAAGATGGCCTACTTGCCTGGCTTCGCCTCCCCATCACTACTACTACTACTACTACTACATATGAAGATGACAAAAACGTGCTAAAGAAAATTTTGACAGTGATAAAAAATGGAGGAAGGGAAGAAAAAGAAAACAAGAAGAAGAGCAAAAATTGACTTATAAACAAAAAAGTATTCAAAAATCAAATCTTCAGCTTCTAAATCAAATATACCGAATATTATTAGTGGCAAGTTCCTCTAGCGGTTTCACTAAATATATAGATATCTGAAGAAAATTTGGCGCAGCATCCACAATGTCAAAAGCGGGGGAGTATTAAGCTCTAATAGGTTTATGAATCGACAAAAATTTTAAAAACAATTTCTGCTGTTGCTTCTTATTTACAGTGTAGCATCTAGAGTAATCTGAAACTTGTCGAAGACAAAGGGGTAAGTTGCAGTACTACTTGAGAAAAGGCGCGGTTACGTTAGCATCGGGAACTACAGTGGATATGTTATAGGAGGGTGTGGACTCTTCCCACTCATGATGCGTTGAGGAGTCGAATCCATAGTCTTCATCCAAGTCAATGGAAGTTGTGGATATGGGCGAAATGGTGGTAGTGGTAGACTCCACTTCAATTTGCTCTAGTTCGAGCCTTCTCCTCACACCTTTCTTGTTCTTGTTCTTCTTTTTCTTATCACGCACTATTTCACTATGGCTTAATTTGTGTTTCTTTTTACTAGTCACGTCTCTTTGGCACACTTCACTGTCTTTACTGTCATCACATTTGTTATTTCGAGTCTGTGCTTTTTTCGGTGCGTTAGGCCTCTTGTGTTGTCCTGAAACAAAATAGTCATTTTAAGGATTCATTTTTCTTCAATATAACAATAGCTATATTACTTAAGACAGATTATTGAAAAAGCCAGAGAGCATTATTTTCCCGTTTTTATCTGCTTTGTGGACTATTTTAAAGCGGTTGATAACGTAAAGTGGCCTAAACTGTGGGAAATCCTTATCTCCATGGGAGTCCCTTACCACTTAGTTTTTCTCATACAGCAACTCTATGAGTCTAGCTCAGCTCGTGTAAGAATTGACGGTAACCTGTCTGGTCAAACAGCAACCAGAAAAGGAGTTCGCCAGGGATGCGTATTATCTCCGATGTTATTTAACATTTACTCTGAATTTGTGATGAGACAGGTATTGGACAACTGGACTGGCGGTATAACTTTTGGCGGAAGCAAAATATCTAACTTAAGATTTGATGACGATACAACCCTTATAGCTGCTTCTCAGGAAGAACTAGTAGCTCTATTGAACGTTTTAGAACAACACAGTGCAGCATATGGTCTTGGTATTAACTACAACAAGACCAAGGTTATTATCGTAGATAGAGAGCATGACAATCATCGAGAAATAAAGCTAATAGGCCGTTGTGAGGTAGTTAAAGTTTTGTGTACCTCGGTTCTTTGATCGAAAATTCAGGTAGCTGTGAGAATGAGATTCGACGGCGCATTCAACAGGCACGGGTGGCCATGACAAAGCTTAATAAAATATGGCGTGACCATAACACCACTAAAGCTACCAAAATGTCACTGGTTCAGTCTCTTGTGTTGTCCATATTTTTGTATGCCTCGGAAACTTTGACTGTTAAAAAGGCAGATCGAGCTCCCATAGATGCTTTCGAAATGTGGACGTGGAGGAGAATGCTGAGAATTCCTTATACCGCCCATCGAACTAATGTTTCCATACTGGATGAGCTCGGTAGTCCAAAGAGACTATCCTCCATTGTGTCGATGAGAATGCTTACCTTTTTCGGACATATTCATAGAAGCGATAATATGGAGAAACTTGTAGTTCAGGGCCACGCCCCGAGTGGGCGGCGCCGTGGCCGTTCCCCTACACGCTGGGTGGATACGACAAAACAGTTGCTAGATATGAGTATCAAGAGCGCGACTGAACTGACAGTAAATCGCGAAAGATGGCGAGCTACAGTTCTCAAAACTATTGATAATATTCGGGTCGGCAATACTCTAGCTCCGACTTAATGCATTTTACGAGTTCACAACATGTCTGTTAAGACATTGTAACTATGATGATGAGCTTCACCTCTATGTAGTAACATAAGTGACAAATTATTTATTTTTAATGATGATATTACTTTCGGGAAAACAGAACTATTATTCATTTCACAAGTAAGTATAGTTTAAAAAACTAAAAAAGACGCTTTTAAAAAATACCGAACTAAACAGTTAAAAATATTTTTTGAAATAAGCTTAAACAACAATGAACGAAATATGCTGAAATAATTGTGAAAAAACCCTAGGGCGTTCGGTTTACGATTAGTGTGGCATAAAGCCCTCACGCTTTTTGCACAATAACACTTGTATTTTTCATTCATTATTATTTATGTTTATTAGAAAAATTACTTTTAACTTTTTAGTTCGGTGTTCTTTAAAAGCGAGGTTTTTGGTTTTTTAAACTATACTTATTTTTAATTTTTTAGTTAACTTAACCATTACTGTATAAACGGTAATTAAAACTGTCTGCTTTTCTGAATAAATTTCACAAAAATATCAACTCCTAAACAGTTGGATGTCACGCCTTTTTAAGCTCTCGCCGCTACACTTTTGTGTAATTTTAACAAAAGGTGGCGCCCAATTTCCGCACCGTCAGTTGTAGGTGGCTATGCACGAAGCGAGTTCGACACATGACACGTTACCGATAAAATTCAACAACTATCTTTGCAGGAACGTGGTAAAGCATATTTTAAATTAATGAGTTTGCGTTAGATGTAACAAATTTTTGTAAAAGGAAATGAAATAACACTAGTGAGCCAACTTACTTTAATTCATAGGACGTTACAATCAGTGGTCCCAGATCGTGAGATCTTTCAATTTCAATTTCAATCCCAATCTCACGATCTCAAGTTAAATGACCTGAATCTCACGATATTTTTATGTTTATGATAAAAACACAAAATCTTGCGAATACTCTGAAGACTCCACACACACACACATACACACAAACCATTACAGGTGCTCGTATTTGCTGTGACATCCATGAATTATCCTCAATTGTGGCCTCATCCAAAACATACCGACTGTTAGAGAGAGAAAAATTTTATCATCACGTGACTCTTTCCCGTTTCTTTTTACACTCCGTGGTTAGGTAGCTGTGTTCGCATGCAAGAACCTGACTTGTGACATCGATGTCACAGCAACTATAAAATTCACGTGTGTAACTTTCTGCTTCTGTATTTGTTGTGACATCTTTAAAGGGATGCCACAGCAAATACGGAATTGAAGTGTGTATAACGAGCTGCATAAAAGTTGTGTTAAAAATGAACCAATAAGAAAGGTTAAAAAAATGGAAAAAAGGAAAAAAATAAAAAAAAATAAAAAAATTAAAAAAAACAAAAAACAAAAAAACTAAAAGACATTTAGCATATAACTGTAAAAAAAAAGAAAAAGAAAAAAAAAGTAAGAATATATATATAAAAAAAAGAAAAATTACAAAAAAAAAATGAAAAACTACAAAACAATGATGAAAACACAATTACCCACTAAAACAATAACCTCTACATGACTAGTTGAGCGGTGCTTATGTTCCATTCTCATGTCGAAAATATACATAATCATATTACCTACCTACCCTTATCTCACTTATGCGTATGTTGCAATCCCTTATTAAAACGACTGGCCAGTTGGTCTACGACCAGTGCCATTAAAACAAACAAAAAAAAAAGTTGTGTTAATAATATGACTTCAGACAATAACCTTGTTTATTTTTGTAAATTTTATATCATTAGAGATGGAGCAATGAAATTCGGATTCTAGCAAATATCAAAATAAATTGCTGAAACCAGAAATAAAGTAAAGCTTTATTTAAAAGCCGTACAACATACAACACAAAACAAACAGTCAAATCTGTTTTCTAAGCAATCATTAGATCTAGTCTAACACTTTTTTCCTCTGCGACCTTTTTTTCGGGTCCCGGAGGGCTTTGTTTGGAGACACTTTACTGACTAGGGTATCTAACAACTAGGACAACTCGGCTATTAACATCTTTATCTCTTTATCCTGAAAATCTTATGTCATAATAGAGGTGTTACCTAGCAAACTTGTAATGACATGACCTGCTTTAGCATCTCACAGCTGCAGAGTAAATAAAGATATTGTGCCAGTTCGGCCCTGTCCGCCATCTCGCGAGCGATTGAATTCGCAAAAACGGGCCGACTTCCAGAAACCTGCTTGCTGTGGCCGCCGGCGTCGAGAACGCGGAGAGAACGTTCGAGAGCGGGCGACAGGCATTATATAAGAAGGAGCAGTGCAATCGGACAGCAGAGTTAAGCAGCGAGTCGCAATCCGTGGTCTACCAGTCGCGTGCGTAAAATAAATGGTCAGTGAAATAAAAAAGTAGAGTGAGGGACAAGCATAAATTAGTATAGTGACTGTAAATAAATTAGACTGATAGGTGACAGGTTAAGCGTAGGGATATCAGTGTATAAAGTTAGTGTAAATAAATAGTTTAATCCGTACAAAGTGTCTTCCTGCCCAATCAAATCAAAGACTTGTAACAGTGGTGTCAGGTGTGGGGTAGACTGATTGATTGGGCAACATGGTACGGACAACTAAGTGAATAAATTGTCATAATGGCAAAATTCGAGAGCTCGACGAACGTGGTGCTGATAGCAGTAGGTTGCAGGCCGTTCTCCAGGATCGACTTCGGCATATAATGATGGAAGGGGGCGAGGATCCAGATACCTTCATATTCGAATCTCCTGAATTCGAGTGCGCCAAACAGCTCCAATCAAAAAACGAAGCAAGCTCCAAACAGATTACTGCTGTAGCAAAGGACATCGAAGAAAGGATTGGAGCCAGAATCGACATCTTAGAATCGATAATGGAGAAACAAAAAGAAGATCTGCGAGACAACATCCTGCGAATGCAGCTTCAGGCTGCAAGCGTAATCACACTAAGTGATCTGAAGGCAGGAGATTCGAGCAAGCTGGGATTAGAGCTTCCTCAGTATGGTGGTAACACGTCCTGGCAGAATTACCTCCACTAATTCGAAGCGGCCGCAAACGCTAATGGTTGGTTATCTGGTGAAAAGATGTGCTTCAGACGCTATCACTGACAGAACGAGGGGACTACGTACAGCTAGTCAGACATCTGGACATGAGATTTGGTCAAGTCAGATTCGGTCACGTCTTCCACGCTCAGTTGAAGAATCGCTCCCAACGATTAAACGAGACGTTGCAAGAATTTGAAGCAGATGTAGCCTGCTTTGTTCAACTGATATCCGACGCGACGGCTCCAGGATCTAATGGATTGACTAGCTGTGTAGGGCATAAGTGGGTGGCCTGCCTGATGGCGAAATGCGTCAAGCTGTAGCTCTGGCTCATTCGGAACGTCTGGTGGTTGCACTAGCCAGAGATTTAGAATATGAGGCTGTAGGTTGTGAAAAAGACCTACCACTGCCAGGCCCGAGTTCCGGAATGTGAAGGTGAGACAGAAGTGCTGTCCCTAGTTGAGGTCGCCGCAGTTCCTCAATTAATTATCGAGGCCCGTCGTAAGAAGGAAAGAGAGATCCGATTCTGGAATTGCGGCGAGCTGGGTTATGTTAGAAGCCGCTGCAAGTTAGAGAAGAAGCCACTGTCGAAACCGGAAAAACTATGTCGGGTCGAAGACAAGAGGCAATCCTCAACCCGCGCCCAGAAGGCCGGAGGAAGAACTGCTCGTATGGCCTACGTTGGGCAGCAGATGAAAGACGCTATGACAAGAAGAACCACCGTGGTGGATGATCTCTGGCAGCCTATCGAACTCCGAAAAGACCAAGAGGAGGATTCTAGCCTGAAAATGATCAATCATCGAGTGGAAGAGGAAGGACCAATGACCAAGTTCTTCACCTAAAGTTTCACTTTACTCGCACATCCTCAAGTCCTACTGGGCTCAGTGGGACACTCTGGTGATGGAGGATGGAATCCTGAAACCAATGGAAGACAAAGGAGGGACCAGAGAAAGAAGACAGACCGTGATGGTACTAAGGGAAATTCGCAGCGGAACCAGTGGAGCTCATCTGGGCGTGGCCAAGATCCTGGAGAAGGTTCGGAAACGGTTCTACGTTTAGGTGCAAGGAAGACGTTAAGAAATGGTACAGGAATTGTACAGTTTGTGCCGCCAGCAATGGCCAGAGAGATGTACGAAGGCTCCCACGCACCAATACAATGTTGGAAGTCCCTTCGAGAGGATCGCTATCGACTACTGGCAAATGGGTCGAAGCTTATGCTCTGCCAAACCAGGAGGCCGCAACCCTTGCCGAGGCTCTGGTTTAGGACTGGATTTGTCGTTTTGGAGTCCCGCTCGAGCTGCATTCGGACCAGGGAAGGAACTTCGGGTCTGCGCCCTTCCGGAACCTGTGCAAAGCTTTGGGGATTAGGAAAACTCGGACCACGGCGTTACATTCTCAGTCGGACGGCATGGTGGAGAGGATGAACAGAACGGTGAATCGCTATTTGGCCGAGGTTGTCTCGGACCGCCAACGAGACTGGGATAGCTGGCTTCATCTGTTCCTATTGGCGTACCGCTCGGCAGTTCATGATAGCACGGGAGAGACACCAGCCAGTATTGTGTTTGGGCGAGAACTCCGGCTAGGATATCATGTATGACCTCATGTTTGGCCGCAAATCAGGGGACGATGTGGCAGGCGAAGGCTACGTTGCCAACCTACACAGAAGAATGGCCGAGGTCCATGAGTAAGTTCGGCACAATATTCGCACCGCAAGCGATCGGATGAAGGTGACGTACGACGCAGGGTCCAGCGAAACAGCATACCAATCCGGAGTCCTGGTCTGGCTGTACAACTCTCAGAAAGACCGAAGCCTGTCACCGAAACTCCAGAGCTCCTATGGGAGGGCCCGTATGAAGTCGTCAAAAAAATCAACGACGAAATCCATCGAATCCAGAATGCCAACGGTGGAGAACCCAATGTCGTGCACTTCAACAGATTGGCTCCATTTGCTGGAGATAATGCGGGCACGCAAGTTAGAGAACTTGAGCAACTCAACCCGGAGATGAGCTTCGAAGATTTCATTTCATGGTCACTCACACTCTAGATTTGACCCAAAACCAACAACATCAATAACAATCAGCGCCCATGTGAAACAAAATAAAAACGCTAAAATAAGGGATTATCGCTATTATTATTACTATCGCTGCTAAAAGTAAGACCGTTTACCTATCTCTGGCTGAAATACGCGCTCTTCTCCAATGCTTCTCCCTTGGGCACCAAAGTGATGCTGATGGCAAAAGATACGTTTACACACTTTTACGCTCATAGTGAAATGTGTATTCTGTAGAGGGCGCTTCAGAACAGACTTTATAAATGATGTTACAATTCAGGATGAAACCTGTGTGCTACAAACCGAATTGTGACATCACATACACAATCGAGGAAAATATTAAGCACTGAGCGTAGACCAACATCGATGAACTCAGCGGCGGCGTTGCCAAATGGTCGTCCCGAAACAGTAGAAAGGATGGATTTAAATGAAAAATTAAGAGAGTTATCGCATGTATTGCTATGACATCGGGGTGTAAGATGCCACAGCTAAGGCAGAGGTCACAGTCCACGATTATTCACGCACACGATGTCACAGCAAATGCAGTACATAAACACCATCACACACACACCCGCACACACCCACACACACACACACACACACAGCTAAAAGGTAAAATACAGGGAGTAAAAATCAACATGGCATGGGTAATACGGTGATGGGTTAACCTGTCTTTAAATGATCAGTGACGGATTCTAGCCATAGATGATTCCCCCGTACCTCGTGCGACCTTCTGTTCTTTTGTATAAAATAAAAAACTAAAAATGGCGTCCTCATTGTCTTCCGAAGATCATCGTCGTAGTCACTATGTCTTAACAGACATGTTGTGAACTCGTAAAATGCATTAAGTTGGAGCATGAGTATTGCCGACACGAATACTATCAATAGTTTTGAGAACTGTAGCTCCCATCGTTCGCGATTTACTGTCAGTTCAGTGGCGCTCTTGATACTCATATCCAGCAACTGTTTCGTCGTATCCACCCAGCCAGCGTGTAGGGGGACGACCACGGCGCCGCCCACTCGAAGCATGACCCTAAACTAGAAGTTTCTCCATATTATCGCTTCTGTGTATATGTCCGAAGAATGTAAGCATTCTCGTCGACACAATGTAGGATAGTCTCTTTGGATTACCGAGCTGATCCAGTATGGAAACGTTACTTCGATGGGCGGTATAAGGAACTCTCAGCATTCTCCTCCACGTCCACATTTCAAAAGCATCTATGCGAGCTCGATCTGCCTTTTTAAAAGTCCAGGATTCCGATATACAAAAATATGGAGAACACAAGAGACTGAACCAGCCACATTTTTGTAGCTTTAGTGATGTTATCGTCACGCCATATTTTAGTAAGCTTTGTCATTCCGAAGATAGAGACTTCAAAAAACCCAAGAGGGATGATTCGAAAAATGAAAAGTGAAACGTTATATTTAAAAGAAACCGAAAGTAATTCAGAAACAAATTCAAATTCAGATTAGATTTTTTATGTTATGTTATCATTATAATTATTATTTTTCTTTTTATGTTGTTCATTATTAATGTTTTAGTATATAATAATGTCTTATTTTTCGTTTGTTTCAATAAGAATTCCATTATTTTTTGTATTTAGACGTATTAATGAGTCAATTACCATTTATTCAAATGATCTTTGATTTTTTTATTCATTTACGTGAAATAAAGATATTCTTGACAAGTTATCGTAAGCCGTATAAGCTCCTAACAGCTTTGCCAGTATTTAGGCAGTAGTAAATAAAGGCTAGCAACAGTGATAACGTCAAACCCACGATCTCACGATTTCTCATGATTTTTTTCGAGCAGTCTCACGAAATCTGTTTGGTGTCATCTGGGACCACGGGTTACAATACAAGCTCAAGCTCATACGCTCACAAACCCACATACAGGTGAAGCTAATAGAAGCGTGTTGAAAATAAAGGCGTCTTAGACATTACTGTTTATGTGAGCTGGTACACAGAAAAAAATACTGTTGCGTTTCCGACTAAATGTTAGTATTTGGATGTTTTTCCGTCGCTTTAAATATATTTACAGCTGTTTTAAATCCATGTCATTGAAAGAATTCAATCCTTATATTCAAAGTAATCACAGGTACGCCAATAATTTCAAAATAATTTTATATTCGTTCTACCGATATGTGTAATCCTTCTAATACCGGCATTGACATATAATGCAATCAAAACATACTTTTGTTTTCGAAATTTACCCTGTGTTTCATTCTCAGAGTAACAACTGAACATAGAGGTAGCAAACAACTAATTCTAATAGGCCAACATCTTTTCTTACGTTGTCATATGGACCACCAGATACGGCAATCATAATTGTTTACTATCGTCTTAATTGTATAGTATCCAGAAATATCCCATTGTACGTTAAAAAAGACGGTATTTTGATGGTTCAGAAATGATTACAGCAAAATCAATAGATATGTTGACCTCTACTGCGTTACTGCATGTTTCTTCATCATTAACGCAAATTCTGTCTTACATAAATTTTGATGAGTTGGCAACGCCTATGTAATTTTCCTGCGATTTGTTTACGGTATCCTCCGACTGCCAACGTTTGTTTTGTTTGTGCGTCTTTTATGCTTGGTCAGTAAAATCGAATTCGCTATTTGTTGGTAACTGTAGTGAAGCTTTACGGACTTGCTGTGCTATATTCGAGTGTCAAAAGATGATGGCCTTGATCACGCCATTCTGAAGTGGCTTGTTTACTACCTCTATGTTCAGTTGTTACTCTGAGGTTTTATCTAAGCAAAGCATACAATCTATTCAATGTACACAAATTATTACTGCAACAGCAGTTCGTGATAATTCATCTGATAAAAATTAATTTTGTTTCAATGCCCCTTGTTGTTCGCTGAACTATAATCAGTATTTGGCAGGACTGATGTCTCGATTCAATGAACGTAAAAAGAAATAACAGGGGAATCATCTCAGTGTTATTATCGGCGTGAACCCGCCAACATGGACGAGGTTGTTTCGTTGTGTTGTTTTGGTGTTAGCCGTGTTGTGTCATCTCGTGGTTTTGCGTATTGCATCAGCAATTGTGTGATTTAAATGTGTCCAGTTATATATTAAATGGAGGACCTACTGAGAAATTGGGACTTAGAAGAGCTAACACCCGCATTTGAATGTACGTATTTAGATTAGTCAGACAGTTATATTTCAGGTAAAAATGCAACAACTGGTGCAGGCTTATGTCTAATTCTTATATCATGCTCCTTATAACTTCATACAAAATCACACAATTAAACATCCAAACGAATCGATCAGCTGTACTCGCAATAAAATCTGTTGGTCCAAGGAAAAGGAAGTAGTTTAGAATCAATTACCAAACACAGATTTGATTCAACGGCAGGCTGCGATTGAATTGTTAATTGGAATCCAATGACATCTTGTAGTTGAATCGACAATACAATATAATCGTTACCAACTATACACTTCCCATCGGATAGAACATCACTGTATTTGAGGAATGCTGAGTGTAACGTCCCATTGACTCCAAGCGTAAGTCTTTGACAGAACGACAGATTTTTCTGTGTACTCACCCCGATTTTCTTGCGTGTGGCACAGTTCAAATTCTGGATCGCATTTTCTCTTCTTCTTCTTCCGTTTCCGTTTCTTGGGACACCGTTGTGTGTGCGGCCTCACCTTCTGGCTCTGGTGGGTGGTGCCCGGGCATTGGTGGGCATGATGCCTCATGGGGTGCAACTGAAGCTCTGGGGCGACATTTCGGGTGAGCACCCTCGTATAGGAGGACAGTCTTCCTAGCTGACTGCGGGCCTTCAGGACGACTTTTCTCGACTGACCCCTGCGATTCAGCGCTAGGTAGAACGTCCTCTTTTGGTTTGAGTATTTCGACGATGAGTAGATGTTGTAATTGGATTGCTCGATGGTTTCGTTGAAGACGCATTCATCGCTGAATTCTCTCTGGAACAAGTGGAAAATGGGCTCAAGATCACACAATTTTGAACAGCAACTTTTATAAGCTTGACTTTGTACGGAACAGATAATAGAACCGGTCATGCCCTATCCCAATCTTTTTCAAGCCGCGGCGCACTTTCAAGTATAATATTTTGTCACGGCGCCCTACCTTAGACAGCTATTTTAAATAGATACAGTCGAAAGAAATAGGTATCTATAATAGTAGCAGACAAAACAATAAAAACGTTCTCAATACGAAATGAAGTTTTTTCGTTATATTTATGATAATTCAGAATTGAAACAGATTCAAAAAGAAAAACTCAAGAAAAACAAAAATAAAATACTACAGCCAAATCAATGTGATGGTTGAGTTTGCTGATCAAAGCATAGTTGTTCAAAGCGGGGAATAAGATTCGACACTGCGACTCTCATTTCTTGCTTCACATTGATCTTTGAGCGATATTTGTTCTTGATTACAGCTACGGCTAAAAACCCAGCTTCACATAAAGATGATGTTACCCCATACCTGCCAGACATGGATCAAGCATCATCAGTACATGCACCGATACACTTTTCTGAATCCAAACCATTTTCTGCAATAAACTTGTCAAGAATTTCAAACAAGTCTTGGGCCTTCCCACTTTCGGTAATGCTTTTGCAGAATGAAAGCTCTTCGGAAATAATATTATCAGCCAGAAAGCGTACGTAGCAAATAAGATGTGCATCATTATTACTTTCAGTAGCTTCATCAAGCTGCAAACCAAAATCCTTGCTTTTCATTTTTTTCTATCAATTGGTAATTGAGATCCTCAGTGCGACCCATTAAAGGCGCAGGAGGGGCAGGTGAGGGTATAAACACGGTTTTCAAGCGCGTAGGTCTATGTTTGTACTTTTTGGCAATGGCGATGCGACGAAAGTACGTAATACCTATGTTTTTAACCACTGGCGAGCGTCAGAATACGTATTGTTGCTTTTTAGGCATCCGCAAATATTTGTGCTTTACGCTAGTTGCACACACAGCAATTTTGGACGGTCGGTTTTATTCCGGCCGTCCAAATGGATGGAATGGGACTTTGCACACTCGCCGACTGTAAAATGCTACCGGTAAAATATCGGTGAGCAGCCGGCCACTGCCACTGCAGACCGCCGGTACCGGGACGTCCCAGCGACCGATAGTCGCTGTAATCAAACTTACTGGACGACGATAACCAATCAACTGCTCGTTTGACCGGCCAAAATCCGGCTTGTGTGAAAGCAACGCTCCACCGATAAAATATCGGCCGATATTTTACCGGCCGTCCAAAATCGGTGTGTGTGCAACTAGCGTAAGACGAGGATCGACTCACGGCGCCCCTCTTTACTTTCTACGGCGCACCAGGGCGCCGCGGCACACAGGTTGGGAACCCCTGCCCTAAGAAGAAAGTTAGAACAGCACTTCTGTCAAAAATACAGTATGTGCTAAGCTAACACTAGTATATGAATTTAAAAAAATGGTGAATATGTACAATTAATTAACCGCAAATTCTGTTAATCCTGGCTCAGGATGTTGTTTTCTTGGTCAGCCTACCGCAAAGGCTGAAAGCTTATGGCGCTGTAGGAGCGTTGCGAGAGAATAAGTGTCTGAGCACGTTAGATTTAAAACGCTGCAGGTTGTAGCCGTCAGGAAACAAACTCGAGGGTAGCTCACTCCACAGCGTCGAAGTTCTCCAAATGAAGGAATGCTGGAGGAGACCGGTTCGGGGAGTAGGGACCTCGACCTGGTGAGGATGATCTCGCAGAGCCTCTCTAGTGTTCCTCGTTCGGACGGCCTTCGGTACGATTATCTGGGAGAGCTCACTCGCTCACTAGAGAGTGCTCGGAGCGCATCCCCACACATGGGAGCAATACTCCAACGATGAAAGGATATGGCCTTGCAATGTAGAGCAGCAGTAGTTGCTCTGGTGTATACAGCTTCCTACAACGGAACAAAACTCCAAGTTTCTGGGATGCCGTTTTACCAATACTGACGCCGTGGTCGTGCCAGGACATGTTATTGTTGATGTTGATCCCCAAAAGCTTGACGGAAGGTGACTCGAATATTGGGTGACCCTCCATTTCCACAGCTAGTAAGCCAACGTCTCCTGGGTTGATAGTGACTTGCCTGGTTCCAGGCACGACATTAATGTTCTGTCGTCTGCGAAACTGTAGGTTGGATTGAATGTTATCTCCAGCAGCTTGTTGTTCGACTACAACAAACAGAAATCCGTCCTTCAAGAAGCTATTCAGCCACTGGCGCAGGCCAGGAGGTAGTCCATAATCAGCAAACTTGACCAGAAGTTCCTCGTATCAAGTTTTTGTCAAACTTATTGAATTATGGTATCAGTGGTTTCTGTAGTTTTACCTAACACTTCAAAGTGGAGGCAATTAATGTTCAAAGATTTATTTACATAGATAGATACTCAGCACGTTCAAAGTTGAGACGCTAGTCAGCCAATTATACAGGGTTTTAGAAAAGTTTGAAATCGATTTATTAGGTAAAACATTCACTGATGACGCTCTATGAATCTATAGCCCCTGCAACTATGCTACGTCGATGTTCTGTCGATCTGCGCGTGCTCCATCCGTCACCATAGCAACTAGACCTGTTACCAGATGACAACTGACAACATGCTAACTCATCCACGTCCGTCCGTCGGTCTGTCTGTCTGTATTTTGGCGTTTTTCTGGCCTCGTAATTTCAGTAACCACTGCATGGATTGTGATGAAATTTGGGTGGCAATGTGCTGTGGGGTCATAGTAGGTGCTGCATGCATTTTCTGACGTATACGTACGTGTATTGCTTTATGTCGTTCTGTATTGTGTAACGGGGAAATTATTAAATTGATTTGGATGAAATTTTGACATTGCATCACTACCGTAGCATCGATGGAAAATGCTTTTGGTGTTTAAAAATAGTGTCAGTGGCGGTGCTGCAATAATAAAAAAAACTAAAAAATGTAAAAAAGGTCAAACGTTTTTTTGCGCCGTTCCTGATCGTTTACCAAATTTTACTTCTCACGCTAGTAGGGGATATGGGAGTATTGTCACAGTATAGCCAATTATACAGTAGCGCAACTCTCCAGAATTTTGGTGGTTCGCGCATAGCATCCCGCGCATCGTTCGCAGGATGTTTAGCACGGTGATCGCCTGAGTCTTGTTCAGTCTATGAGAGTGAAGGAAGTGTCTGTGACAGAACCGGATTAAGGAATTTGGTGATACGCTGATATGGATATCGGGACGCGTGAAGTCAAATGTTGCACCGCTGTATGCTGTATTAACAATTCCAAAAACTGTGACTATAGTTTTTTAAGCTTCTTCAAGATGCTGCCAGGTATGCGATTCCTCCAATGTTTAATATGCTCCTTTATTACTTAATAATATTAAAGTGTGATAGCATGGCTCCATTTGTCTCTAACAAAGTCTGTCGGGTATTAGGGTAGCTGTGTGTTTTTTTTCAGTTTTTAGAAGAGTTAGACGTTACGCAAAGTCGTTCTTTAATTATGAGCCTAAAGTCAGAATAATAGTTTCTCACTGTTTCCTCACAGCACCACAACGTTCAAAAGATCTTTCACGACATATAACAAAATGAATGTGATTATGCATTCCAACATTATAAAATTTTAAGCAGGAACTGAAGTCCATTTTAATGGATGCTCAAATAGAAAGTTCACAATAAAAAGAATTAACACGCTAGTTCCAAAAATATATCATTTTCCTCTATAAACATGGATTCTTTTCTTCAATATATATGCCTATTCATATGTAATATACAAATACAGAAGGAAAGGTAGCCTTGGTAAACTAGATAAAAAACAGTTTTGCAATTTTTTTATGAATAACGACCAGTTTAGTATATTTTATCGTTGTTCATATTGATCATTATTTTTGATGTACACCTAACAAGTTTTCATCGGTTTTGCTGTTTACCACGTTTTCGTACCTTAAACGTTTTTCTATAATAATTGATGAAGATAAATTTAAAGGTTGTGGGATAACTAGACATAAATGTTATTTTCGACGCAGTCGTTACATATACCCATATTTGGATCATATAAGATATTATAAAGTTTTTGTATTTATTTAAATGTTTAAAGTTAAGTAAGATAAAATAAAGTAAAGTTGAATAAATCTCGCATTTTTGTCATTTACTTACAAACAATAAAGCCATCTATTTTCTCGGAGTTAACAAGTTTCTTTCATACACCGACTATTTCTTGCCTTGCTTCTAAAAAAAAATGTTTACACCCCATTTATATGCAAAGAATCCATGATGAATTAGAAGAATCAGTACAAAACATTTTCACGTACAATAAATGCGAATGCATGGATATAACTTCAGAATTCCAAAGACAACTGCTTAACCTCGATGAAGAATATCACATTACCACACTGCTCTTAAAATTTACTCTATTTACGAGACATATCGCGTCCATTAGACTTATTGCAACACAATAATTACGCTTCTTCACTCGATTATTGCTAAGCCGACCCTGTGATTAAATCGTAAACGGCAATACTCGCGGCTTGTGCTAAGGAGCCGACGTGGGGTTATTAGAGGCAAGTTTTTCGAAGACAAATTGTCTACATGATTTCTAGGGAGTTGCGCTACTGTATAATTGGATATACTGTGGTATTATGATCATGAAAGTGTTTGATTTTGAGATAATACGTCTTTTAGGCGTTTTATGATATTATGAAAATTCACGCCACTTATTTCTATCGGTCTGTTGGCGTTTTTGTGGCAGCGTAGTCTCAGTAACCGCTGTTTGAATTGTGATGAAATTTGAGTGGTCCCTGATCAATGAATGTTTGCTTTTTTGATGAGGATGGTGTAGGGATAGAGGAACTCCAAATTTTTTATGGGGGCCTATGATGTGTGCGAGGTATTGAGGCAAGGCACTTGACGCCATTTTTGCGATACCTAGAACATTTCACTCAAGAATCCAAACTTCGCTGAAAGCCTGTTTATTAGCTAGCTTGTATAAGATCCTGCTAGCATACAATACAGCCCTGTAAGATGCCGTGACATTGACGAGGTGCGGAGATATTTTTACTCGGATACTCGAAGGTACTTGAGTTACACCAACAACTTATTTCAATGGAAACATCTCCGACTGCATCAACGCGACATGACAATACGTCTCTATCAGGTACAAGGAGATGCACCATGTAAAACAACACTTGATGTTTATTTACTTTGGCTTTGCTTCATTTCGCGCTTGCAGGCGTGCCTGAGATTTTCTTTATGAGAAGCCAATGGACTTGTTGCACTAGTGTCGCATTCGATGCTTTGGCTCAGACTTCATTTAAATGTTGATTTGATTACTTCAACGGCGCTTTTCTTTTGTAAGCCGCTTGTCAATCACACACATATAAAAGTAAATCTTAGGACAAGGAATATATACTTTCATTCAAGAATACAATATCTTCCTATGACCTCGATACGGTAAAAGGGTGAGCTCGTATAGCCTTCGGTGTTATTATCTGGAAGAGCTCACTCGAACATCTTCCGTGATCGAATCTGTAAAGAAGGGATAGGTCAGCCACCCTTCTTCGATGTTCCAGGATGTAGAGGTCCTTTGTGAGGATAGGCGTATCGATTAGTTTAATCGCTCTCTTCTGGATAGTATCTAAAAACTTTAAAGAATGCTTCGGAGCGCATCCCCATACATGGGAGCAATACTCCAACGATGGTAGGATCTGTGCCTTGTAGAGCAGCAGTATAGTTGGTCTGGTGTGTACCTACTGCTTCCTACAGCGGAACAATACTCCAAGCTTCTGGAATGCCGTTTTAGCAATACTGACGACGTGATCGTGCCAGGTCATGTTGTTGATCCCCAAAAGCTTGACGCAAGCTTGACTCTGCTGTGGGGTTGTGGATGGGGTAACGAGAGAGCGGACCGATTAGCTAGGATAGGGGCCGGTAGCCCCTACATCGGCCCAGAACCTATGCGTGGAGTTAGCAGGCGTAAGGTCAGTGTTGCCCTAGACGACTGGACCCCTAAGGAATTAGGGAAGGCCTGGTTAAAGAGAGATGACTGCAGGCAACCTAAAAGATTCATAGCAGGCCCTGATGAGGGCCGAACGCTATGGCTTCTGAATAAAAGCAGAGAGACGCTAAACCTTCTGGTGGGGGTTCTCACTGGCCATTGCTGGTCGAAGACATCTGTCAGTCATGAGAGACAGCGTTCCACTGCCTGTATAGCAACCTAAAGGGCCCCACAGACATCGTTCTTTTTTATCAGGTTTGCATGGCGTGCCAACCGATCACACTCATTTCGGTCCGTGTGTGCCGAAAAACCGTCGCGTTGACCGTCGTTCCAAAAAATCTGTCCGAGCTTGATTTTACCCGTCGGTTTCGAACGCCATCGTGCACCTCGGTACATGTGTGGCCGTTCATCGTGCAATCACGACGGGATTTTGCAGTGTCGTTCTGGTTGCCTTCGAGTAAGCGTATCTAGGGTTAGCAACACCTATCAAAAATGTGCTGTCAGACGTTCATGAGGGGAAATACTTTGTCTCATCCAAGTATCCTGTTTTTTTATTAGAGGTGCTACTGAATTAAGTAATTCCAAGTATGTTTCTTCATCCACCTTAAATATTTGTACCAATCCCCTGGTTCCAGACGCAATTCTTTTAATAGATTTATATGGGAGAATTGGCCTCTGCCACTGTTTCACCCACTTAGAACATTTTTTCTTGCTGTATTTCACTTTAATAGCTAAAGTCGCCGTATTATCCATGTTAACGGACCAAAAATTTGCGAGAAACTGAAAGAAAACCGAACACTGTGTGGAGGTATCGTTCCATCGGTTTAACTGACATCGGTTCGTCGTGCAAACCTGATGAAAAAGAACGATGTCTGTGGGGCCCTTTAGAGATAGATATTCGGCACGACGGAATTCGGGGGGGGGGGTCACTATATTCAGCGAGATGGTCGGACATAGTGACTTTCATCACGAGGTCTGGTAGGTTCGACAAGGAGCTTTATAGGAGGTAGGATTTTAGTGTTTTCAGTGTTGGTTCAGTGGGGTTGGCAAAAAGGGCCAAAGGTGGCCCACTTGCTTGGTTTTGCCTCCCCATCACTACTATTGGAAACATGTAAATTGATTGTAATAATATGTTGATGGCCTTTTAGTACAGAGAAGTTGTGAGTCTAGCCACTTGACGCCATTATTTGCAAGTTTTTTCGAAACCTAACAACTGGATGACTGACAGCTGACTAGATAGGTCGAACATATGGGTACAGGCTGAGAGCAGAGACAGAAAGGTTCTGCCGGAGCGCCATCAGGTACCCGAAGGTATAACGGCAACCAAAGAAAATCGCCGCTAACAGCAGCAGACCTCTTGGAGGAGCGCCACGGCGCGTCCGCTTTAACCACCAGAGAGCGCGGGTTCTATATGCGACTGGTTGGTTCCTTTGGTTGCTGTTATGTTCGGGTACCAGATGGCGCACTGGCAGAACCTTTCTGTCTCTGCTCTTACATGTTTCACATGTTTAGTAAACATGCTGATGCTCTCTATTTCCGTCAATCGACCTACGGCGCACTGATGATCACTAATAAGCGTGAAACAGCTGTCTGCGTACTGGTGGATTGACGGAGATATATGTAGAGCAACCCTCGTATATTCTTCAGGCTATTTCACAAGTCTAAGTGACTAATTTAAAACGAAAAAGGTTCTGGAAAACCTTACGTTATTAGAGCGAAAACAACCTTTCAAACCGGCACTGAGTGTAAACTTGTAAATGAACACTGAAATGGTATCTCCGTAGGTTGTCTTCGTGTGTCTTCTAACACCTTTATATTTATTAGCTGCGAGGAACAGGCGCATACAATGTCGATTTACCTAGATAGTACAATTTAAACATCCAATAAACGTTACTTTATCGAAGCTACATCGATAGTACGGGTCATTTGACACTGTGATTGTCTTCGTACATGTGGATATAGTTATCGTCCACATAAATGTCACATTATGCCGACAAGTAAGCCCTAGGTGTGGGTAATCTAATCAGTAATAACTGGTTGTATGGACAATAATGTCATATCATAACTTGCTCATATCTAAATGCAATGATATTGGCTTTAATGATCTCTCACTTGCTGTTACTTAGAATATAGATAGCAGCATGTCGGTATTGAATGAATGAATAAGGACCAGAGGCTATCCAGCACAGAATGTGACTGGTGCATAGGCCACACGATGGGCCCTTTTGCGCCTCTATCCGCGCTAGTTCCTAAGACCTGCCCTTTTGGCAAAGGCAAGTACATTCTTAGGTCCTATCCATTTTATCTCTATTGGTTCCAAGGTTCTTGACCCCAGCATAGTCTGCCTGTGATAACCCAGTGTTTCACAGCGACACAGGATGTGTGCCGAGGATTCTTCGTCTTTACCACACCACGTACACGTTGGGTCGTTGACCACCCTCATCACGAACAGGTGACGCCTGAAGGTGTTCTGACCCGTTAATAGGCCTACTAGCAATCTCAAGTTACTCCTATCCAGAGAGACAAAATCGTCCTATTCTCTCTGCAGGCCCTGCTAATAGTTCCCGAGCTTGACGGAGATGACTAGAGATGTTCCATTTCAGAGAGTGTTGATTCTGGATCCACTCTCCAGTTGTTTTCCTAATAAAGTTTGCAGATAGTCCTAAGGCTGGTTCCGGGCCCACAAAACTGTTGCCGGATCCCATCCTAGCCAGATGATCCGTCATGTCGTTACCCTTTACCCCAGCGTGGCCAGGTACCCACATCAGCGATACCTTGTGTTTAGCTGAGATGTCATCAAGAGCCCTCCTGCACTCCAGGATCAGTCCCGACGTTATTTTCCAAGCACTCAGTGCTTTGATGGCTGCCTCACTGTCAGAGCAGATAATAATCCGCCTCCTAGACCCGTCAGTTTCCCAAATACGATTTACACAAGCAAGTATCGCATAGACCTCAGCCTGGAATACTGTGGTGTGCCCCCCAAGAGGGAGTGAAAGTCTTGTATGGGGTCCGAGCCCGAGCCCTCTCTAGCGAGTGAACCGTCTGTGTACCAGACCTGTCCTCCTCCTTCGATGACCTGTCTTTCTCTAGACTCCCACTCTTCCCTTGACGGGAACACCACCGTAAATTTACGATTGAAGCGATACGTAGGAGAAACTATATCGCTCCTCGCCAACAAAATAGGACTATCCTCATGCAACTCTGCTAGAATCGTCGAATGCCCTTTGCCTGGATTCATAAAAGTCCAGCTACCCTGACTCCAGAGACGGAACCCAGTTTTTCTAGCTTCCCCTTGAATTACCAGATCCAAAGGAGGAAGATTCAATAGTGTATTAGAAATACTATTTCATACATTAAATCGGCTCTGGCGCTCCACAAGGTTCGTCTTTGGGGCCTCTGCGGTTTTTAACGTATACTTTTGATTTCTCTGCCGTTTTAAAGAACCACCGGGTACAGCGTTTTGCTGAGGATACGCAAGTCTATTACAGTTTGGACAGTGAATAATGCATCTGTGAAAATAAAAATTGATATTGAAACCATTTCAGCACATACAGGGTGTCCCACGACGATTAAGACATGCAATATATCGGAACTGGGCAGTAGTACAGAATTATAATTTTGAGGGTGTAAAATATAGCAAATATAGTATAGTCTAGTATATTATTATCATTGAGTCGCCCAATGAGGTATTTGTTTTTGGTCACGTGACGTCCGATTCAAAATTTTTAATGGAACACCCTGTATATTTGCGCCTTTTTGTGTTCCTCTCGATAGGACTTTTCCAACAAACTAGCACACTTGGGGTCTAAAGTGATTAGTTCAAGAGCTACAGGTACTTAAAGGATTGTACCACTACCATTGATTATAACATGTACCCCTACAGTTATTACTTTGGTAATGTTTCATAATGGTAGTCAGAACCGTCCGCGCAAACCAAAACACAGGGTTCAGAGTTCGCAACAGTTCAATCATAACCCGAATACCTGATTCGTAACACGCATGCTCAGTACAATTCTAGGATCGTCCGCAGCGGAACCAGAACAGTATGTCGACGATTCACTTTCTATGTTCTGTTTTTTGTTTTTTTGTTTTGTGAAATATCTCGATACGAATCTAGTAAATAGCCAAGAAACTGAATTTCTCAAAAGTTATTAATTTCCTTGTTTTCTTCCTTCACCCTTCACTTGTAAATGCTATAAATCATCGTTTTGTCATAGCATAAAACCAAAATATTTGGACGAAACGAAACTCCAGTAGAGCTAGAAACGCAATATATCATAATTAAACAAATAAAAACAAACGAAATGAATAATTCCATAAATCTTGTGAATGTACACTACCCGCTACCTACATAGATTATGTGAATCGAAATATACTGCGCGACTTTGAAATTACAGTACCCACTAAATCTGATATGTTTTATTGATATTCTTGGAAAAAAATCTGGTAAGGAAAAATAAGGAATTGCCAGATTTTGAGACAAGCTTTTCTCAACAATAAGTCAGAAAATTCAGTACTGTATTCCACTGCTATACAAATCTTAACAATCTTTAACCCTTTGGACATGGTGGAAATAAGATGATACGTCAGCTTCTTGTAGGTTCCCAATAGTCTAACCTCGTGGCATCGCTTTGGCCTTCTATATTCCTCGGAAACGTTTCAATAAAATAAAAGACAACCGAGATACGAGGATGCTCCCAAAATCGATAATTTTCGATTTCACCCTGTATCTCTAAAACCAAGAGGGCGATGATAATTTTGTTGACGGCATCTTTAGTTTCACAAAAAAAGTAGCACACTGTAGCGAAAACCGCAACTCTCTATCTTCTAAAATAACCGAGATACCCCGTAAAAGTGCCCAAAATGGGACACCCTGTATTTTTCCCAGGAAGAGCCGGATGGATGGAAGAGGAGTGACAGTTTCATATCACCCTCGGGTCTTGCACTGTTCTCGGAAGTTAGAACTGGCGACAGGAGCGGGAGTAGCTGGTACTAATTCAAGAGTAGAAATCTTAGTAAACTTTGGGAGGTAAACCACAATCATCCAAGCAGAAATGTTAGTCATAGAGTTGGGAATCAGGGAGCTGAACAAAAGACCCCTGACAAATAAATCTATAAAAACCTTTTCAGATAATCAGGCTGCCCTGGAAGCATTGAGCTCTAAACGAGTTGACTGGAACTACAAACTGCATTCATCTCCTCAACGAACTTTGAACAAGGAACAAAGTAACTTCGGGTTGGGTTTAAGGCATATGGGGGTGAAAGACAATGTATTGGATGATACACACGGAATATGTATGTGTTCATTTGCGGACATTGCAAAAAGCACTGCCAAGAAAACTATTTCAGATTTGTCAAAGAGGAAAGCACTCCTGCACACCAGGGGTACTACACTCGAAGGCGTTCCTACCATACTTCTCAAGTCAGGCCCCCCTAGAATCATGAATGGAGCAGGAATGATGTGCGCATTCTGGTTGGTCTGTTGATGGGACACTGTCGTCTGAGGACCTACTTGTGGGAGGTAGGTGTGGAACAAGCAACAGACTGTCGTTTATGTCTATTTGTCTATAGCAGCCCCTCCCTCCCCCAAAGGCTATACAATTTATTCACTATACCGGGTGTCCCAGAATTTCCTTGACACGTGATATTTTCGTAACGAGAAACGGTTCAAGCAAGAACTGAGTGGTACTTTTGAAGGTACTATAGGGTCTATCATAACATGCATTCAAAACATTTTTTTTTTGTAAGTCAACCCCTAAAACTCACCCCCAACTTTTTTTTTCAAATAGCACCCCATAGGTTTTCCTACATAAATGATATCCCCATTTTATTTAAAATCTTGTGGTACCTTTAACTTTATATGCAAACTTATTTTTTTCCGTAAAATCATAAGCACAAGGCAAATGAAATGATAATTTGTTTGACGCCTGATATTTTTGTAACAAAAACTGATAAAAAAGAAAAACAAGTTGGTTTTTCAAGGGTAGTGAATGACCTATCATTCCTTGCTTATGAATCATTTTTTCTTACTTAAACCCCTGCAATCCACCCCTAGCTAGTTCTTTCAAATTTCAATTCACAATTTTGCTCGCGCTGCGAGAGGATGTGTCGGTGCACGTTAGATTTGAAACGCTGCAGGTTGTAGCCGGCGGAAAACAAATTGCCCGGCAGCTCATTCCCTAGCGTCGAAGTTCTCCAAAAGAAGGAATGCTGGAAAAAACTGGTTCGTGGAGTAGGTACCTCGACCTGGTAAGGATGAGCTCGCAGAGCCTCTCTGGTGTTCCTCGTTCGGACGGCCTTTGCTGTTATTACCTGGGAGAGCTCACTCGAACATCTTCCGTGATAGAATCTGTAGAACAGGGACAGCTCAGCCACCCTTCTTCGTTGTTCCAGGCTATGGAGGTCCTTTGTGAGGTTAGGCGTATCGATTAGTCTAATTGCTCTCTTTTGGATGGTGTCCAGAAGCTTTAGAGAGTGCTTCGGAGCGCATCCCCACACATGGAAGCAATACTCCAGCGATGGTCGGATCTGTGCCTTGTAGAGCAGCAGTAGTTGCTCTGATGTGTACAGCTTCCTACAGCGGAACAAAACTCCAAACTTCTGGGATGCCGTTTTAGCAATACTGACGACGTGGTCGTGCCAGGACATGTTGTTGTTGATGTTGATCCCCAAAAGCTTGACGGAAAGTGACTCGTCTATGGGGTGACCCTCCATTTCCACTGTTGGTAAGCCAATGTGAGACTTCTTTGTAAGTGTTGTTGCCTGGGTTTTCGGTACGTTGAACTGTACTTTATTTACTAATCCCCACTCGACAATTTTTTTGATATCTGCGTTGATCTGTGAGGCATGCTGCTGTCGCCGACGTATCGTCTCCTGGGATGATAGTGGCTTGCCTGGTTCCATGCACGATATTAATGTACTGTCGTCTGCGAAGCTGTAGATTGGATTTCCAGCAGCTCGTTGATGTACAGCAGGAATAGTAGGGGATAAAACGGATCCCTGAGGAACACCGGCGTTTATTGAAAATACGTCTGATGAACAGCCTTCGACGACAAAAAACACAGATCGGTCGTTCAAAAAGCTATTCAGCCACTGGCGCAGGCCAGGTGGTAGTCCATAAGCAGCAAGCTTGACTAGAAGTCCCTCATGCCACACTCTGTCGAATGCGAGACTATCCTTAAGTAGTAAGTATTTTAGCTTCACAAACTAAAAGTCATATAACTGGTGTTACCAAAAACTTCCTCCAAGAAGCTTATTTATACTTTCTTGTATGACAAAAAAGCCTCATCTTATGAAGAGAATAATTATTTATTGATAACTGATTACTTATCCTTCTATTTCTCAAACTAACTATAAAACATATTTACATGTACTGCCTGTCGTAGTTTCAATGGCTCTCAGTATATGTATACGTCAAAAACTACTGCGTCTAGCCATGTATAAGTTTATCAGGCACAGAAGTTTCTGAGATTGATGTCGAACAAATATATACGTATGTGTAAGCTGAAACCAAAATAGTTCTGACCAGTTGATCGACTTTCTGAAACGTGCTATGTTGTTCGTTTCATACGTTTCAAAAAAGTCCAAGCGGAAGGCTTGAGGGTAACCTATTCAAAAGATAAAGAACTTATAACTAATCTGTCAGCATACTGAACCGATTCTCTCCTCTATCGAACGGGGCTCAATCGTTCCTTTTGGTGATTCGGAATCGATCCCTTCGATTCGTTCACTATTCCCTGTGATGCCGCGCCCATAAATCCTAGACCGCGGACGCGATCCATGTTCTTGGTATCGATTCCTTTTTCGGAATCGATTACTCCAATTCGTTCACTACGTTCACGATTCCATTAGCCCATTACAGGCCAGAGCAGCTGTTTCGGTCCAATTGTACTGAATTCAGTACCTTTCCAAGTAATTCAATAAAATAATTAATATATTGGATTAAGAGTGATTTCAGAATATTTTTCTAATTATATTCCCGGCAAGCCCTACATTTCATACCCATATTGCAGAAGTGCCTAAAAAATAGCTATTCCGCCATCTCGGCTGGTCGGCCATATCAGATTTAGAATGAAGTCACATTCTTTTTCGAGTTACTCTCAACAACCCCTTTAATTTTACACCCATACTGTACAAATGCATTAAAATTTACTATTCCGCCATCTTGGATGGTCCGCCATATTGGATATAGAATGACGGCACACTGCTTATCGTATTGACATATTCGAACATTAAAGTAAAAAAAAAATGAGTAGCAAGATTCCTACCGTACAAACAGACATACTTTGCAAGTTAAAGAAAAGCTTTTAAAATTTCTGTAGAAGGTACTTCACAAAGAAAAAGTAATGGAATTGCCAGCACCGCACTACAGCAGCGTCAGGTGTGAATGCCGTGAATTGTTTTGTTCATCTCGTTCATGATTCCGGTACAACGGGACGGAATCGACAACACGATTCAATAGTAAGTTTCGCTAACCGACACCAACATCGACAGTCCGAGTCCAAGTCCGTGCGCGGATTTGTCAATTCCAATTCCAAACCATCGGAATCGATTCCTTTGATTCCTATTACGGTATCGTTCCTATGGAACGATTCGTTCGGAATGGACTCACCTCTACTCCTCTATGTTTCTAGAAACTTACTATACTAATACCTCATTGGATATGAAGCCAAAACATTTTTTTTTGAAATTCCTACCAAGGCATGCTTCAAATACCGTCTGCCATTGCTAAAAAATTAGGTTCAAGTGATTTCTTCTAATGTCACTGAATATATCTATAATAAAATTTAAGTACTGCCATTTACTCATCTTTTATGCACAAACTTGTATATTTTCGTTGAATCAGTTTATTTGTAAATCTGTATCGAAGCAACATAAATTGGTCTACTGATTATATAATATAAACATCATAAAAGTGAGAAAATATGCTCTGGAATCCTGACATATAGGATTATGTGACTTCTTATTTATTGACAGTAAACTTCTGTTTAATTTAAATTCACAAAAAGCTGTTAACGATTGTCCAGATTTTACGCTCAGGTATTAAAGTGCCTTAATCCGCTATTTAAAGAGATAGAGGAGCCATTTTGTACAGTATATATGTTACACCCAATAGCCGAATTCGGGCAATGCCCGAAAGAAATACGCAGAACTAGTTTTGAGCAAGGAATATTTCCCAAATCCGAAATTGAATTTTATACGGCTATTGGGCATTACCAAATAGGCAGCATCATGAAATGCACAGAACTAGTATTGCGCAACTTGAAATGCACAGAACTAGCTCTGTGGTACGGAATGACAACCAAAGTAAACATTCGTTATGCATTGTGTGTCAAAAACCAGCAAAAACCTATCGTTTAGGTTAGGTTAGGTTTCTTTGCCGACATTTCTGCAATATAAGTACGAATCGTGAAAACGCAAAAAGAGGTTTGGAAGCACAAGCCAATTTGATGCTCACACAATCAAATAAACATTTAAACCAGCCTCATTTGGCGATTTATTATTTATTGGTGTTCATTAAAATGTATTTAACTTCTCCAACTTTATATTTATTTGAGTCCGTCGCTGGCGCTGATTAAATGGAAGAAGCAGAATTTATGCTTGTCATTCAGAAAATATACAGAACTAGTCCTGTGCATTTCAAGTTGCGCAAAACTAGTTCTGTGTATTTCAAGATGCGCAAAACTAGTGCTGTCTATTTTGTAATGCTCAATAGCCGTACAAAATTCATATTTCGGGTTTGGGAAATATTCCTTGCTCAAAACTAGTTCTGCGCATTTCTTTCGAGCATTGCCCGAATTCGGGTATTGGGCGTAACATATATAAATACTATAGTCTAGAGCAGCGTTTCTCAACCTTTTTTGGTCCGCGGACCAGTAGATTTGTTAAAAAAAAATTGCGGACCAGTGATATTTCCTTAACAAATTTTTGCTAAGTATTTATAAAGAACTACTACGTAAGTTAGTTGTAACATTTTTATTATCATTTGCCTACAGTAATAGATACATATAATAATAAGTAAGTATAGAAACTTTTAACAAAAATGACAGAGAATTATAAAAAATCACAAACACATGGATGTAGGAACACAACAAAAATACCGTTCTTACGATTACCAAAAAATTGAATCAATGGGAACAAACTCTTAAGAAAATTTAGAACAAAAAATCAGAAATTATAAAAATAATCAAAAACTCATTGCAGATGAACATATTGCTAATGAGAAGATTGCTGATACTCTTCTTCAATAAACTTGTCAATAGGGTACTTGCAGAGGTCGTGAAATCGCCTCGGGAGTATACATAGCGTAAAGAAAACCATATCAAGAAACAGTACGAAACAAAAAACATATTTGCAAAATAAAATAAGGATATATTCAAATTTTTCCACATAACTTAAAACAAGGTCTGACGTCACAGATATCTTATCGATATCGACAACCGATACTGCTACAGCGCAGGTCAGTGAGATTCAACTGCAAACTATTTCTGATGTTGCCAAATTTCTTTTTAAATATTTACGTTAGGCATATACCAATAATTTATTTTACGAGCGTGTTTTGTTATATGGGTAGATAAACATATTCCCAAAATGAAATGAGACCTCTTTTATCCTACTACAGCCGTAGTTCCTCATTGAGTAATGCTGCGAGATGCAAAATGCAAAACGAAATCATATCAGCTGTTCGAATGCAACCATATTTTATTTGTGGTTTGCCAACTGCGCATTTGACTAGAGATGATCTGAATCTTTAACAATGCGACTCAATTTATTGATACTTAAACATATTTGAAACAGGCAATTAACCCACTAGCATTTTCGTTGCAATACATTTTTATATCTGAGAGGTATTACAGTTCATTCTGTTTGTGACCGAGATTCGCAACTAATCGAAGCCATCATTTTATTTCGGCGCATCCCATTATGAATGAATCCAAAGATAGTATCTAATTCAAGCCCATCCCTACAAAGTGAATCAGTAATCTAACCTAACTTTTATTCTTTTGACTTTTGTACTTTTGTTGTGTACGTTGTGCAGGTGTTTGAGTTTGAGAGTAAATTTTCATGGTTATAATCTTATGACTTATGACTGTGTTTTGTGGTTATAATGATCAATGTCAAAATGTTAGGTTAGCACTGACTATCGATATCGAATATCAATACTTACATCCCATCACTATACGATATCAATGACGTCAGAGGTTGTTTGCGCGGGATTTTCCGGCATTTGAAATAATTTTTAGAATATCTCTCACAGCCGATTCCAAAAAACCAAACAAGTGATTTTGTCATGTTTACTAGGCTCTAAGGAACGCGTTAACGACATAATATTTTTTTCTGCAAGTACCCTATTGTTGGCTTCAAATTAGACAAACTAAGTCGGATTGATGAAATAACCAAAAGCCGATTTCTAAATTTATTTTTTATTACAGTCATAGATTAAAATCGCGATTCACTTAAATTTGTAGTTGCGAAAGGGACTAACATTTTCATTGCTTTCTCGTATAGAGATGGATATTCATTTCTCAATTTGATCAAAAAATGTATCAATGGACATTGTTGAAAAACTAGCTTTTAACATAACATCTGCAATAGCCTCAAGAAGGGACTCATATTCTCTGTCATTTAAATTTAACTTACTACTATCATATGTTTGAAAGGGTTTGTTATCCCCATATTTCTTTCACACGTGGTTTTTTCAGATGGGAAATATTATTCGAAACTAATATTTAAAGATTGCAAGTGTTTCCCAATGATTGTATTTAATTTTGATAAGGTTAAATCTTGCTGCAAGTTAACAAAATCAAAATAATTACTAAAAATATCAATATTATCTTATTGTTATTTACTTTATCCACCCAAACATTATTTTTTTTATTTTGTACGTTCGTTACTTCCAACGACAGGAGTTACACTTGTAAGAATTTCGGGAATTTGTCTTCAGTGCTGTACTAATCCTAAATTACGTAGGACTAAATTAAATAAATGTTTTTCGTTGATAGAGAGATGTCCGCCGACCAGCGCCAGCGGTTGAGAATAGCTGGTCTAGAGATCTTTTTATGATGACTAATATTAGATTACAGAAAAAAATCGTTTTACCTACCGATCCATAGAGAAATCCACAACTAGCCATACATAAATACTGACAGGTAGCAACTCCTTGGATCTTCATTTGGCCAATACCGACTGTAGTCCTTTGCAAAATAGCTGTAACAAAGACACAAGTATTAGTAATCTAATAGAACATACAGGGAATGTCTCAAAAGTCATGAAATATAATTTTGTCACGCTGCTACTAGTCATATTTGGAGCCTTTCTTACGGTAATATTTCAGGTAATGAAAATAATACTTAATATTGATAATCACGTATTTTTATTTACTTCCATAATAGTGAATCAATCTTCAATCTGATTGCAATGCTGTATTTGTCAATGAATTGCCTTCAAAATGATGTATCACTGGGGTTGAAGGGGTTGATGGCACAATAATAACGTACTCGGTGGAAGAGTTCCCCATCGAAATAAAAATCGACGTGTCACGGCGATTTTCATATTTTGTTATCATTTTAGAGATAAGGCGTGTGGAAAATTTTGGCTGGGAGGGACACATGGGGATTCATCAAGCCAAGTAGCTTGTAGTTTTTTCTTAAATACTTGACTTGACTTGAAAGCTCAAGCTTTTGAAAATTTGATATCTGACTTGACTTGATTTTCGATCTGAACTACTTGACTTAATATCAAGTAAAATCAAACTACTTGATAGTACTTGATATCGATCTGTAAAATGCGAATCAAAGCGTTAAAATAGGGGAATCACTGAGGTAACGACAGCAAGCAGGCTCCCGATGACTAAAACATTAAAACCAACCGACACAGAATGGTTGTTAATTGAACGAATTTGCCAGTACCTTAATGTTTTTAAGAGTATTTCCATGATTGTTGCATTAATATGCTGCTCCATAGACTAGATTCGTGGGCTGTGGAACTTGACAATAAACCTGATCGAGATGAAACCGATGAACATATTATAGATAGGATTCAAGCGGCAAGGGACAGTACTGAAGATATTTTAGAATGGTGGAAAAGACACGAATGTATTTTTCCAAACCTTGCCGCAATGGCCAAAACAAGAAACCGATTAGGTGATAACTCCTTTAGAAGTCTTATGTGTCTCAAATCATGGCATCATGGCAAATGCGGATATTAATTTTTTTTACTTCTGTGTCATCGGCATCGATTGCTCTGGTCATTAGCCTCGTGTTCTGTGTAGGTTTTGTTACTGTTTCCCGGCGCCACTCTAGGAACGCACTGTCGATTAGAAGCCAACAGTGAAGGCTCCGGTGGGTATTCTTCGCTGAGCTTTTTTTATGGATATTTATTTTTGATTGAAAAAACCAGAAATAAATTTCCGCCCCTAACGAGAATCGAACCCGGGACCTTCCTGTCACGAGCCCTCGACTCTAACCACTGAGCCAACCCACCCCCATTTGGGTTTTTTGTTTTTCTATGTATTATGGTCAGAATTCAGAATATTTCGTATTTCTATTTCATGTTATTACATTCATTATTCAACTAAGTTACATCTTTATATACATAGATTTTTATTGTTATTGCGTTTTGGCAGTTAATGAGGTCAATATCAAAAAAGAATTATTTTTTCAAGAAAAGTAGTTTGCTTGAAAAATTGATTTTCAAGTTACTCGATCTGTAACTATACTTGACTTGACTTGAATTTCGACAACAAATACTTGACTTGATCTTAACTTGATCTTGACTTGACATCAAGTCAAGTCAAGTCAAGTAGCTTGAAAATCAAGTCAAGTCGTGAATCTCTAGAGACACACTGTATACGCTATACGTTTAATTGTGTTATAGACACCAAGATACCTGATGATATTATGAACCAAAACGTCGTTCCAAATGACAAACCGATAAAAATGTGTAGTGTATGTATCTATCACTAATCTATAATACTGTTGGTATTACTATACATAATTTAGATATTCTGGTATAGCAATGTTAATTCGACATAAGCCTACAGTTACAAAACAGGTGTGTCATTTTGATTTAACCAAAACGTCGTTCCAAATGACAAACCGATAAAAATGTGTAGTGTATGTATCTATCACTAATCTATAATACTGTTGGCATTACTATACATAATTTAGATATTCTGGTATAGCAATGTTAATTCGACATAAGCCTACAGTTACAAAACAGGTGTGTCATTTTGATTTAACTTGTTGAAGATTTATACACTCTGCTACACTAAACCTTGCAGTGGGGTTTCTTAAATGTGTACTGTAGAGTGATGAATGGGCATAACATGGCATATTGCAATAAACCATTCAACGGGCTCTACACGTCTTCGTGAAGCATTTCAAATCCCCGATTATTTATCAGAATAATTCTTTCAGCAGTTCACAACATTTGTCATTTGGATGCGTTATTAATTTACGGGAGCTGATAACCCTCTATGCACTTGGAGAACCGTTTGGTATGACTATTTATCAGATTTTCGCCCTATTAGGGTATTTCTCAACATTTTTTCGAGTACAATGATCAGTGAATTAGAAATATGGTTTCTAAAGGTTCTTTCCAACAGACCTGAATACCGTACAATGTGTCGTTACGGACATGCGTAGAACGTGAAATGCGTTCCAACACGTTTTGTGACTGTTCATGAAACGGTCCATAAAGCATTCCAACAGATTTCGTTACCGTACATGGGATGGTTTCTGTATGGTCTGATCGGTACTTGGTCCAGAGTAAGGACTGTGAGGACTGACATGCGCAGTAGAAAGTAAATCGCCCGCTTGGCGCACAGTTTCATTGTAACATCTCTATGCGCCTTCTGTTTTCTTGCTTCCTTGAGTTTTGAGTGTTGAGATTGAGTGTGATTTGATTTTGCTTCTTTTGTGTTTGCTGTTGCTTGTTGTTTGGCTGGCTCGTTTGTTGGCCGAAACTTCACCATAGCCAAAAATGGAAATGGAATCAAACAATAATGTTATACGTGGTAAATAATATGATAAATTCGGTCATTTTTATGGAAAACATAACCCAGGTTCTTTGTTTATAGAGCTACAGGAATACCTGGTTGTGAGTGGGAACCGTTATTCATTGCTAAAATTACCCAAATAATCCTCATTTTTCGGTTGTAGTTGATAGACTAATGTATAATTTATGCGACATTTACTTACAGAAAATCTATCTATGCAAAATTTAGATGCAGCCATTCCAAAAGGCTACCTTTCAAAACACTGTTAGATATGTTTTGAAAAACACTTCATGGTAATAATAAATTATCAACTGTTACCATCAAATTAGAATAAGAGTAACTCTGTAAGTATAGCTAAATACTAATACAACTTATTGTATCAGTTTGTAACATCACAGTAATAATTGTATCTTTTAATGAACATCCAATTTTAATATAAAGTCGTACGTCACTGGTAATGCCTTCAAGCTGTCAAAATTTCCGTTACATGTTCGCTGGTCAGCGACCTGTGCATTTTGTTGTATACATTCCCTCTAGAGATGTTAACTCTGTGGGTGAGCCTTTTTCTATTTTCAAAGAGGGGGGAAATATCTCTAAAAAAAGTTTGTCCCAGAGTTTGCTTTTGCTAACGACGCCTCTGAATGTCCACGGTAACAACAGGGAAGCATCTAGATTCCATGACATAACCCCCTGCAGGGTGCAAAGAACACACTTTTTAAATTATTCATGCTACTCGACGGGTTGGTTGCTGCAGTGACATCGTCTAATATATTCAGACAACCACCAGTGAGCTTTGTTGCTATTTTATGCCCTGCCTATTCTTCTCGCTAAAATATTAAGTTTCTTTCCGTAGTCCTTCTCACATCTATACCATACAAATACATAAATTTCACTCACACTTGCCTCGCCACTATCTGCGGATTCGCTATTTTATTTGTGAGGTCCATTGTAGTACCTACGATGGTACGATGGCATCGTGGTTTCTTGTGCTCTCTACTCTCGCAGTACTTCGTAAGACGGCAGTACATCCCTATTAAATCTTTTCTATACGCGGGTTTAAGCTCAGCCAATGTGGCATTCCAGGGCTAAGTTACGACGTACGGCTCAGCCATCCTATATATTTCCAGGGATTTGCAATGCTAATGCGGAAATATAGCCTTCAAGGTTATAAGATACATGTCTGGTAATCAGTTAGGTATTGAGGATACGTAGGCCAGCGTGACGTCATGAGGGTCATATATTTAAAACGACTGATGTATACCTCACCGCATTGCGTTCCACAATTCACAAACTGCTAGAGAAAGTCCTTTACAAACCAACTGTCAAAAGGATAATTCCTATTGAACAAGCTAGTTGTCGCTACAGCAGAAAATGTAACACTTGGACTGGAAAGTTTGTTAGCTAACAATGTTCGAAATATTTTTTTCCTCATTTTTTATAAGTCTAATCACATTTACGTTTAAGGACAATGGCTGGAATTTGACGAGGACTAGTAGCTTTCTTCGTGTTTAGTTTTTGGAGGATGCTTTTTACATCTCGATGTTGAAATTTGACCTCTGCCATTCTCGAGTTTACGTTTATGGTGGTAGTCGGAGTACGTCCTTGGAAGTCTACAGTAGAATTGGCTGCGAAAAGCGTCCCTAAGATGTCTGCTTTTTCTTTAGGAGCAGAAGCGATGGACTTGTCCTCTCTGGTCAAGGGTGGTATTGAGAAATAGGAAAAGTTCTGACTAACAGCCTTAGCTACAGACCAGAATGTTTTGGACGAACAAGGACATGAGAGGAGGTTGTTTTTAATTTTTTGGTTGTGTTCCTCCTTGCTGCTGTCAATCACGCGTTTACAGTGGTTTCTGGCGTCGACAAAACTGCGGTGGTTCTCGGCGTTTGGATTTTTCCTCCATTCCTTGTAATGCTGGTTTTTAGAGGTAACTGCATCTCTACAACGCTGATCAAACAATGGCTTGTTTTTGGAGGGACGCTTGACGACATGTGGAATATAGGCTTCCATGCCGGATAATTAATACCTCTGTTATTTCTTGGGCGCAAGCAAGGTCTCGTGACTTGAAGCAGACGTCGTGCCAGGGAAAGGACTGGTAGTATTCTCTAAGGTCGTCCCACTTTGGTGATCCGTAATGCCAGACCCGGCGAGGCTTTGTATGGTGGGGATCTGGAGAACCCATCCTGCACAGCGTTAAGACGGTGTTATGGTTAGACGATCCTAGTGGAGCGGTTACTTTCACTATGTAAATTGTTGGGGTAGTTGTGAGGTGTAGGTCCAGCAGACTGGCAAAATATCCGTGACGGCTGGGGATCCTTCTTAGTTCAGCATGAGTTGTGAACGTTGAAGTCGCCCAGAAGGACTATCTCTGAATTAGGGTATCCTGATTGCAGCGCGTCCACAGTGGCTAAAAGCTTTTTGAAGAGCTCTTTGCTCTACTTGGTGGCCTGTAGATGCAGCATTTGAATTTGGAATCATTTTGGAAGTATATTTTAAGCCATATGATGTCAAATCCTTCCAGTTGGAGCTCTTCCTTTCCATGACAAGAAAGCCCAGATTTAACGTACAGGCATACGCCAAACCTACGTCTAAATCGGGTGTGTAAGTCATATCCGGGATATTTAAAGTAATTATCCATTGCTGAAGAGCCGACTTGAGTTTCCGTAAGAGCCAGAATGTGTGGCTTCTCTGCCTGAAGATGTTGATGGACAGAGTTTATGTTGGAGGCAAGACCTCGTATATATGTAAAATCGGCTCTGTTTCTCTGGCCTTCGGGCCTGTCGTCAGTGCGAAGTTGCTGCGAAGGACAGCTTCTGTTGTTAGACTGATGAGGAGTGGCAGCAAAATTTTTCTAAACGAACTTCGCTTGATGTTCCCCCCGGACCACCTGGCACCCGGAGATCCGAACGGCCAGGTATTTTACCTCCGGAATCTTTTGACCCTGGAAGAGCCATTGAGCATTTTTAACTTCAAATTTATTTAACTTGTCACTTATCGGTAACCGGGAACATCGGCCCAGCGACGGAAAATGAGCCGTGAGGCCATTTGGCGCCGCCTATTTCCGGGAACCTATTTCTAGTTTCCCGGAAATATTCCGATGTGGGGGTGATTGCACCGCGGGCGAAGCTAAGTGACTCCACTTCTCCCCCCTTTGGCTGCTTGTAGAGCTAATAGTGCACGATGCACCGTCGTCGGTGCAAGGTGTACCATCACCTCTGGGCGATGGGGTCGCCACATCCCTACGCCACAAATAATTGCACCGCGGGCGAAGCTAAGTGATTCCACTTCTCCCCCCTTTGGCTGATTGTAGAGCTAATAGTGCACGATTCACCGTCGTCGGTGCAAGGTGTACCATCACCTCTGGGCGATGGGGTCGCCACATCCCTACGCCACAAATGATTGCACCGCGGGCGAAGCTAAGTGATTCCACTTCTCCCCCCTTTGGCTGATTGTAGAGCTAATAGTACATGATGCACCATCGTCGGTGCAAGGTGTACCATCACCTCTGGGCAATAGGGTCGCCACATCCCTACGCCCCATTCGATGCAATATAATTAAGTTTGTTTCTGTAGTCACCCCGAACGGTGAAAAAACTTGCAATCTTCAATACTATAATAATAGTTCATTTTTGTGATATTATTCTCGGAATCCCATACTTAAGAGTTTAGGGTATAGCGCGCGAAATTGAGAATCCAAGATAACACGTATTTCCGTGTTAGCGAGGAGGCGTGGCCGTCTATTCCCTTTCTCCAGTGTGTGTGTTTAAAATGAGGGGAGATAAGTCCAAAAATCCAAAGGGAAGTTCAAAAGGTCCAAAGGTAAGGTCCAAAGGTCACTATAAAAATGAATTTCGCATTTCCAAGCTCCTGACGTTACCTTTAATCTTACAGTAATGATTCAAAAAGCAAATTGAAGAAAAAAGCTTGCGCTTGTGCAGCTATTTAGCCTTTTTTTGATATCGTGTTTGGTTGTTAAATTGTTAGGCATTTATAGAATATATGATTTTGTACATTTAAAAACTTTTTTGAGAAAATCGAAAATAGTTGTCATTCATGAAAGTCTTCTGAAATGTTAAATGTATAGTTTGAAAATAAAGTGAGTTGAGCGGGAAATTGTGAGTCCGCGTTTTACATGGCAAATACGTACGTATATAAAGGTATCTTCCCAGGCCCCTTAATGAGATTTAGATATAATAACATTCGTTTGAACTGTTTTCTTTTACGAGAATATCACGTGTCAGGAAATAGAGGGACACCCTGTATACCGACTCAAAGACAAACCGGCTTTAATCCAATTTCTTTTATTATCATTAGTATTACGGAAATACTTTTTAGCAGTAGCACAGTAGCAATGTGTGTGTGGTTCACATATGACTGCATGACATCTAAACATAAACAGAGACAATTGCTACTAATAAACAGGAAACAATTTAATGCAAGCAAAATAATTATATCTAATTAGACTCCAACACTCGAGGTACCATATGGACTTCTCTATATGGCTGATTCTACAAACGGTGGAATAAAATGGAGTGATTTTTAACCTTAACTTTTTTTAAGGTATTTTGACTCAAATGTGGGTTTTTCTGTATGGTTTCACTACGGATAATTTGTCTATAAGCTGGCCAGACAATATATACAGAATTATACATTTTGTAGCCCTTTTTCAATTTTTGGAGGACAGGGAAGTGAGGATAGTCACAGGAATGTGATAATGGAGCTGAATTTTGAATTAAAGATGAATCTGTTATTAACTGTTAGACTAGTCCATGGTATGTTTGTCATAAATTTAACTTAATAGCTTAAAAAATAGTATGTTAGTATGTGTATGACTGTCCATAATCTAAATCTAGTCTATATAGTGATGTAAGTATAAGAAACACTCAGTATATAAACTTTTATTTACTGTACAAAATAAAATTGCTACAGTAAGAAAGAAAATGCAATGATTGCACAAGTTCTCTTTGATTGAAAACAAAAAAAAATTAGGAATTCCTTAATTACTATACAACCAAATATAACTAGAGGACTCACTGTGTAGTAAAATCAAAATTTTAACAGAATATTTTGTGAAAAACAGAATTGAACTCATGACAGCTTAAACATATCCAAAGTTTTCTCTCTCTCCAAAAAAAGTTCATAGTCACTATCTGGTGAACAATCTTGGCATGTAAAGAAGATAGGATCGGTTGTAATACAACTGATCTGCGCCAATTCACGACTACGACAGACACACTGAAACCAATCTTGTCCACTATTATCTTCGCTATAGAAAGAATACAGCGACAAGCATCCTATTCCCTTCGTTTCTTTTTTTTTTTCATTTGCCTTCACTTTGTTACCTGATTTAGTCTTTTTTTGCTCATCGCTGCCTTTCTTTTCTTTTCAGTCTCGTTTCGTCTATTAGGACCTTCTTATCTTCCTTGACATCACCATTCAATGTATTATGTTTGCCTATTTCCTTATCGTCTTCTGGAAAAGGTTCTTGAGGATCGATGCCCACATCAGAAATAATCAGCCAAAAATCAAGGTCATCTACAGTTAGTCGCAGACTCGGTGGGAGATCACCAAGTAGTTCATCATGTCATATTTTTTGGTAGATCAATTTTGCATTTGTTCTCGCTATCATTTCTCTCAGAATATGATTCGCCAAAGATATCGTCGGCTCTCACTTTTGATATTGTGGAGTATTTTACAGTACCCAAACGGTAGTGATCGCTACTACAGAAGCAACTTAAAGACTTCATTACGACTATCTGTGGCATATACGCATTTCCTTGTATCGGATGGACTTGCAAAGTTCACTTGAAAGGTAGCAGCCTGTGTTGTTCCTTGGTGATCAAGGCGTCCATTTGTTCAATACCATTGGCAGTTACCGTGAAGAACATTATGTCTGGACAACGATTCTGAATGGCGCTACAAAACTGAGTTAAGTTCGCAACATCGCCTCCTGATACCCCAACACTATCTGCTGTTCTCTTTCATTTTCTCTCTTTTTATTTAACATTTCCTCTCTGGTTTGAGCCTTCCTCTTTGATTTAGCCATATCTGCTTTCACAACAATGATTCATACAAAACGCCTTTTCACGCCACCAATGCATGTTATATTATACTGAAAAGTGAGTATAAAGGATCTTGAAGAGCTAAGGTTTTTGATATGAAGCTAGAAGGATGACTATATTATTTGAAGTACTGTGTTCATGGAAGAATTCTCACTTCCCTGATAGGATCTCACTTCCCTGTCGACGCAACTTCAGGGAAGTGATACACAGGAAAGTGAGACTTTCAGGCTATTACCTCAATGTCTCAAAAACTATATATTTTGCTGCTGATAGCATATACGCAAATACTTCAGGTAATCAATGTTAATGTACTCAACTGATAAAGACTTTGAATTAGTTGAAAATATTAGTATAAACACATTCCAGGTGGGTGAGAAATTGACTGTCCTCTCGAGCGCAATAGCTCTCATACACAGCGTTATTACAACAAACCGTTAACCGATTAAAACAGAACGGCAACATTATGTTAACCTCACCCGGTGCTTCCAGTTGCCCGAATTGCAACATCGCTTATTATTTGATTTCTGTGTGATTTTAACGAATTTTCAGCTGGCAGGGAAGTGATATGGAATTCGTGTCGCCTTTATTCAATCAAGGAGATTATGAAGAAATGTTTGAACCAGTATGACACCGATAGGTTTCTGGAATCAGTTAAATAATAGTGGTAATCTCCAAGATATTATAGTTCTGCATGAGGAGCCCGTTACGGTTATAATTAGTCCTTAGATCTTAAACTCAGGCATGTCGCCCCACAGGGAAGTGATAATTTTTGCTATAAAGTGGTGATTCTGAATAACAAGTATTCATTTAATTGAAGTGTATTTCAGTGCCCACTTTGAAATAGATCAGATACTTATTTTATATATTTTGTAAGTAGAAAATTTTGAAAATTGGAGAATCTACGAGCTGAGCGCACCAAAATTCCTGTATTTGTAGAACTGCCCATATTCTACACGTTATTTCCAACCTTTATAATATGGGCTTTAGTGTTGTTTACACACCTAACAAGCTTTCGCACTTGCACTAATTACCACTATTCTAACTGTCGTCTACCTATACCTACAGGGTGTCCATTAGAAAACTTCCTACCCCGAATTTGTCAAAGAAAAAACGCCGAAGCACGTGAAAAGATTTGCCAAGGGGGACAACTTTTTAACCAAAAACTACTTCAGTCAGTCAGAAGTCAGTACCTGCTTGGATGCAAGAACTGGGTTAGGACCGTTTGAGGATTATGATGACTACTTTTAGAAATTGGCCATAGGACACTAGCGCGCCGCGGTCAGATTGGTCCTAATCCCACCGGTCAGAAGCGCGCAAAATATTTTGGATAATAGGCAGGTATGTGAATACCAGCGCGTGGGGCGGCGAGGTAAACTTATGTCTTATAATAATTTTTTTTAATTCATTCGTCATTTTTGCGATCTTGCTAATAGTGTTACTGAAGAATGTGTAGAACTCCAGTCAGAGGTATCGTTATTTTTGACTTGACTTTTGTTCTGAACATAATAAGTTAATCTGATCACTATAATAGATGCAAATAAAGAAGTTGGTATTGTCAGCAGACCGAAATGTCTTTATAATACCCCAAAAAATTTTAATTAATCAGAACGTGTTCTAATTTGTCACAAATTTGATCGATTTCTTGACGATGTAAAAGAAAGTCCGAGAAATTTACCTTCACGGCTTGTTTTGTGGGAGCATCATGGTTTAGCTCATTATTTCTTTTAAGAACAGTCTCTTCCGATTGATCCATCAGCAAAGATGCTGTGCATCCTCTTCTAGAGCATCTGTAGGCTACACCACGGGTGGTTTCTTTATCTCTTTGGAACGTATACTCTTCATGGACTGTTAATTTCTTCCCTTTCACACTTAACATAGTCTCCATGATGAAAAAGTAGAACACAAACAATACTCACAAACAGCAACTAAGGATTGCAAACTACTGAAATATTTTTATTAAGGGTAGTTTTATATACCTACAAAAGCCGGATAGTCATTTAAATAATCTAAGAAGTAACTGTAAGCTACCGCAAGTCGTAAAAGGACAGATGAAATTTCGCAAGAATAAAAGGGACGTGGTCATTAGGAATAACCAAGCTTAATTTTCTTTAGGTACGCAAGTGATCGGTGCCGATGAAGGCACCCTTTTTGTAAACAGGTAAAAATCAAACCGGGCGCGCTCGTGACCGATCACCTAGAAATTCATGTTTAATATTTTTCCAAAAATTTCCAAAATATTACGACAATGAGACACTGACTCTGTCTACAAATTGTGTTTTTTCTCACTCCGGATTTCTCGAAAACCGCTGATTTCTCGAAAACCGCTGACTAAAAGATAAAACGCCGAGGAAGGCAAAAGATTTGTCAAGGGGGACAACTTTTCGTCCAGAAACTACTTGATCCTCTTTTCCCCCCAGGATCATCCCCTTAAAAATTTCAAATGACAAGGGGTATCGAGTAATACCTTATTTTAAAGTTTTATGTATGTACTGGCCATACAATGCTATAGGCGATTTTCAAATTCAGCTCAAATAGCTTAGAAAGGGTGAAAGTATAAAATATAAAGTCCAATCAAGTGGTAGCTACATTTACAGCTGGAAAGACTCGATACTAAAAACTATAGAAGATTCAACGGCACACTAGATAACTACCCCCGTAACCCCATCAAATTATCACTAGTAGCAACCCTAAAACATAAATACTTTACATAATTTCTGTTTTCCTACATTAATTTAAATTAAAGGTAGGTTGTTGCTACCCTCTTGGGGTAGTTTTCTAGTACAACCTTTATCTCTTCAAGGTGTTCTTCTGAATCATGGTGTTTTGTTAATAGAGATCTCGTTAGCTTCATAAAGTGAAAACCTTGTTCAACTTTATATATTTTCACTGTTTCACTGGTATTATTTCAAATAAGGAGGTAGCTTTTTTGACACCATATAGTAATGGTTTCACGCCAAAGTTACCATAGTGTCTGATCGTTGAACAAAGGGTTTTCAGCTTTTCCAGGAGTCGTAGTTACGTGAAAGATTGGGGTAGTTCCAACCTTCTTCGTTTCTCGAATAACATTATCCACAATTTATTAATTTTTTGCATCATTTTTCAGATGTGGAATCCAATTTTGGGCCGTATAATTTTTTACACCCCTGATTAAGATTCAGCATTGAAAAATTCATAGAGCTATTTGGTTTAGGCCGATTTTATCAACATGTAGATTTTAACAAAGACTTTGACCAATCAGAGCAGCCCTTTCAAGAACATGCGTCTGTCAAAGTACTCTGAAAATTATTGATTTCTCTTGAAGTTGACCTCAGAAAGCTCAAAAATGACATACTTTATATACAATCGAGCATTGTAAATCATCTAGCATCTTTTCCAGTCTGATTTTCCATCCCAAATCGGTGAAAAATTGCATTTTCTTGTTTAATCAAAAGTTTAGCAATTGCTAATCTCAACCAATCAGATTCCAGATTCCATTTCCATTTGATCGCTGGTTTCATGCTGATGATATGATGACAAGAAATTCACTCATTGCATTATTTGGATGAAACAATAATTTACTACCGATAATAATTACGAATATCTGCAATATATCTTTGTTTTATAGTAAAAAGAGGTAAAAATAGCATTTTGTTACATTTCAAAGGTTACAGATACTTCCCAAACGTATGTGAATTACATGGTTGCCTATCCAGAACCCCAGAACGCCAAAGATTGCCATTTTACAATTAAAATTAAGTACAACCCTATTTGATGTACAATGCACCTGTGAATACTTCTATAAGAAGATCTATAACAAACTTGCATCCAGTAAATGAAAGATTGATTCTTCATAAAAGTATGTATTTTCATATAATCCATCTGACTGAAGGACGTGGAATTTTTAATTATTAAATAAGGTAGGTAGCTGCTGTGATTGATATAGGTACCTACTACTTTTATCACAAATTATCGCAGTTTGTAATTAGTAATTATACAATAACTATAATGTAAACATGGAAAATGTGGCACTAATTTGCAAATCAATTGCTTTGTTCTGATATCCTGCTATGATTTTGATCCATAAATTTCTAAAATATCTTTGACAAAAGTGTCATCCAGCTTTGACGTGTTGTTTTCAATATTAATAAAATACTACTGGATGATACTTATTAACATAGCCCTCAATACCCAATAGAAAGCTTTTGCTAAATAACATCCAATAGAAAAGCTTTGTTAAATTCTTTGTTAAATATGCATGTTGATAAAATCGGCCCTTAGTTTGCTATACTTGCAAGACAATTTGTATAAGGTACATCTTTTAAGTATAAAAGATAAAGTGATATCAAGATTCGTGACATAATATGCAGAGATTTGTGGCCCACACATTAAGAGCAAGAACAATAAGTCAATGTCAATTTCCATTTTGTCTCACTTGATCCCCTGAGCCGCTGATTATTTTTTATTTTTATTTCGTATGCCATGCAAAGTAATTATATCGCATTCTGAAAGACCTTCACGCATTTGATTTAATCTCATTAACTCCCAAATCGGTGGGCGTTTAGTTTTGACACCGAAGAACTGCATGTTAATAGTTTTCAAGCCGCTATTCAGACAGCGAAAAGAAAACAAGACGTACGGCTCAAAGAATAAAATGAATGCTAAAAGAACACCGCTGAATAGGTTTGTATACAGGGTGTGTCTTCCTCACGTGTTATAATAGTAATAGTAAAGTACTCACTGCTAAACCGTAATACAGGGTTACTGGTAACTCGACCACTGTCCTGCAAGAGGTGAAAGAGGGACTCGAATGCAATAGATTTAACCCCCCATATGTAATCCCGAAAACCGATAGTTTTCGAGATAATTAATATTTAATGTTTTTCAACCAAATGTCCAAATTTCCACACTTGATCCTAAACTAAGAAAAATACCTGTTGTTGATTCTGATAATTTTTATTTTCGTATTTAACTAACACATACACAAAGCTAACTTAGTATTAAAATGTTTCAAAATACTAAACAGATCCAAACTAAATACAAATATTAAAAAAATAATCAACAAAATTTTTACATTCACCGTGAAATAAAATTATCTAGCTCAAAAAAATTATACAAACGGTTGAACAAATTGCTAAAAAAACTTTCCTACCTAATAACCTTTTCAGAAAGATTATAAGCAGCAATGAATAAAAATCACATATTCAACAAGAACGAATGACAGTACAATCATTATTGATAACTCAGTTACATACTAGAATGTTTGCAAATGCGGTCGATGATTTTATCCAAGTAAAACAAGTTAAATCTACTCAAAGTTTCTAGAGATCTTGCTCAATGTGTTGCCCTTGATTTCGGATACAAGTACGGATCCGCTTCCTCACTTCGGTTTTTGTAACTCGTGTTGAAAAAGTTCGTTTCATCTCCTCCGCCGCATTGATAATTTTTGCCTTAGTTCGTCAGCAGTATTAACTGGAGTCTCGTAAACCAATGCCTTCATGCGACCCCAGACGTAAAAATCAAGAGGTGTCAGATCTGGGCTCCGCGCAGGCCATGGGATGGGTTCACCCCTCCCTATCCATTTGTTCGGGTATGTGTTGTCCAACAACTGCTGAATTGTGATACGGTAATGTGCTGGACAAACATCATGCTGGAATATCATGTTGTTGATGATTCTGTATTATATTGATAAATTTTGTTAAATAGTTACTTGTGGTTGTACTGTCATTCTTATCCTTGGAATAGGCCATCAGATAAGGAAGTCTTTAAAATAATTTGACTGGTTGTGTATCTTTTTTTGAGCTAGACAATTTTCTTTCGCGGTGAATGTAAACCTTTTGTTCTTTATTTTTTAAATAATTGTATGTAGTTTGAAACTGTTTAGTATTTTTACACATTTAAATACTAAATTAGATTTGCGTATGTGTCAGTAAAAAACTAAATTGGAAATTACTAGAATCGACAGCAGGGTTTTTTCTAAATTTGGGATGTAGTGTGGAAATTTGGACATATCGTTGAAAAACATTAAATGTTAATTATCTTGAAAACTAGCAAGCCAAAAGATTCATAGCAGGCCCTGATAAGGGCCGAACGCTATGGCTTTTGAATAAAGGCAGAAAGACGCTCAACCTTCTGGTGGGGGTTCTTACTGGCCATTGCCTGCTGAATAGACATTTGTCACTTATGAGAGTGGTAGGGGACCCCATTTGCTCCAGATGCTGGCAGGAGGACGAAACAGCGTTCCACTTCCTGGGCAGATGTGCAGTTTATCGCAACCTTAGGGTTGAGATATTCGGCACGACGGAGTTTGGGGAGGAGCCACTTTATTCAGCGAAATGGTCGGACATACTGACTTTCGTTAGGAGGTCTGGTAGGTTCGACAAGGAGCTTTCTAGGGTGTAGAATTTTAGTGTTTTCAGTGATTGGTTTAGTGGGGTTGGCAAAAAGGGCCAAAGGTGGCCTACTTGCCTGGCTTCGCCTCCCCATCACTACTACTACTACTACTATCTTGAAAACTATCGGTGTTCGGAATTACAATTGGGGGTGTTGAATCCATTGCATTTGAGTCCCTCTATCACTTCCCGCAGGAAAATGGTCGAGTTACCAGTAACCCTGTATAACCATTTACAGAGCCACTTCTATGACGAGTGGAAGATACTTTAGAAGACTGTTCAGGCTCATATAAAGTAGGATCTGATTTTCAACAGTTTGAGAGATATTTAATTTTTATTTATTTTCAAGAAGCGCTTCTTGTTGATGATTAGTTAGTGTCCTTTTACTTCAATAAATTATATACTTACAATAATTTAGCTAACCACAGCCAAATACATATACCGGCTGTCCCAGAATTCCCTTGACACGTGATATTTTCGTAAAGAAAAACGGTTCAAGCGAGAACTGAGTGGTACTTTTGAAGGTACTATAGGGTCTATCATTACATGCATTCAAAACATTTTTTTTGTACGTCAACCCCTTAAACTCACCCCCAAATTTTTTTTTCAAATAGCACCCCATAGGTTTTCCTACATAAATGATATCCCCATTTTATTTAAAATCTTGTGCTACCTTTAATTTTATATGCAAACTTGTTTTTTCCGTGAAATCATAAGCATAAGGCAAATGAAATGGTAATTTGTTTGACGCCTGATATTTTTGTAACAAAAACGCATAAAAAAGAAAAGTAAGTAGGTTTTTCAAGGGTAGTGAACGACCTATCATTCCTTGGTTATGAATCATTTTTTCTTACTTAAACCCCTGCAATCCACCCCTAGCTTGTTCTTTCAAATTTCTTGTGGGGTTATCTCAAAGAGGTTTTTTGTCAAAATTGTCCAACTAATTTAGAGGACCTCAAGACAGCTATCCGTAGCGCTTGTCGTACTGTTACGACGGAGATGATTAGGGTCGCTTGTACAAGGGAGCTGTTGCGACGGTTTGAAGCTTGTGTTGGAGCCGGAGGAGCACAATTTGAGCACTTGTTATAAACATTCTTTTTTATTAGTTGATTCATGATAATAAAAAAAATATTTATCACACATGTGTTCTAATTAATTTATGCTTACGATTTCATGAATTAAACGAAAAAAAATAACGATAAATTGCAGTAGGGCCATAAAAAGTAAGGCACTGCGATAATTCAATTAAGTAAAGAATCCATTTTTCCAGGCAAAATTGTGGATTAAAATTTGAAAGAACAAGCTAGGGGTGGATCGTAGGGGTTTAAATAAGAAAAAAATGATTCATAAGCAAGGAATGATAGGTCATTCACTACCCTTGAAAAACCCACTTAATTTTCTTTTTTATCCGTTTTTGTTACAAAAATATCAGGCGTCAGACAAATTACCATTTCATTTGCCTTATGCTTATGATTTTACGAAAAAAATAAGTTTGCATATAAAATTAAAGGTACCACAAGATTTTAAATAAAATGGGGATATCATTTATGTAGAAAAACCTATGGGGTGCTATTTGAAAAAAAAAGTTGGGGATGAGTTTTAGGGGTTGACGTACAAAAAAAATGTTTTGAATGCATGGTATGATAGACCCTATAGTACCTTCAAAAGTACCACTCAGTTCTTGCTTGAACCGTTTTTCGTTACGAAAATATCACGTGTCAGGGAAATTCTGGGACACCCGGTATATGTCATTACAATTAATCATAACCATGCCATACATGACACACGCCAACTATGTATGTTTTTACTGAAAACGATTCAGCAAACGAGAATTCATTTTCTTGTATTTAAAATATCCATATAATAATTAAAAAGTAGCTTCTTTAACTATAGTAAAGCCCAGAGATATACCATTTGTTTACAAAGTGAGGATCTCCGCCAAAAGTGCCGACAGAGGGAGGGAAAGGGAACGGGGTCGGACTGGGCGTTCGAATTCGTTGGAGTGGGCAACAACGAAAATGTTCATTCCATCCAATAAAGTGATCATACATCAGTTGGTTGAACAAGATGTTTGAAACTTTATTATCTGTTGATAAATATATGGTAGAGACATTTCAATATAACCGTATAAACCATATGGTAAATTATTCCTTTCCACACTCAATTTTAACGTTCGATTCGTTGTTTTAGTTGTCCCCAAATTAATTCTATAGGACTTAAAATGCAAAAATAGGGAGGCAACCTGAAGACATCATGACCATACTTTTTAGCTATGCTTTCTATGACATATTGTTTCTCAAACTGTTCAGTGTGGAGGATCAATCATTCACTTTTTTTTTTTTGTAAGTTTCTTCAAAGTACAAATCCTGTTTTATGAGAAAATCTTGTATTTCCGCCTTCGATAACGTTGAATTCGGAATTTTGTACCTTTGTCTGGAGTGATAGCTTGCGTTGTCCATTACGATGACGCTAAATAGCTTTAAATTGGAAATAAGGCTATACTCAAACCATTGCTCAAATATTCCCGAGTCCATGTTTTTGTGGTAGTCTATATTGCAGTCTTCAATTTTCTTTCCACATAATTTTGAGTGCGTTTTCGACCCAGCCGTCAGATGATCCGCAGTGTAAGATAACTATACGGGATCCTTTATTTGGTGGAACGCCTTTTAGCTAACACTTCTTTGTACCGTCGGTCCATCCCTTTTTAGCGGTATTATGGGTATCATACCAGGTCTCGTCAAGGTAGTACACTGACCTCCCCTCGTTCCGGTATTGCTCTATCTTATGCCAGTAATCGTGCCGCCATCCCACAATCCTTGCACTTTCCATTATAGCCATTCGTTTGTTCACCGTTCTGTACCTAAACCAGATCTTCCTAATCCATCGCTGCAACGTACTCCTTGGATACTGTTACCCCATTCTAGCCAATTGTCTTTGAACGCATTCGATTGTGGGCCGTTCATTAATTTTGTACTTTTCGTACACAATATTCCTCAATAATTTTGTGATCGTGGGATCTAGTTCTTTTGAAACACCAGCATCAAACCTACGCTTCCTCTTTTGTGGCCCCTTTCTCAAAATTTCACATACTGTTGGATATGGAACGTGTGTTAGAAGTGACGTCTTTTTGATCATACTCCCCTTATTTTCATTCTCTGGATCGTTCGTTAGTTCATTATCATTTAGTACTATTTGTTTTGCATCTGCGCTAAGATGTGACCTTTTGTGAGGTTTTGATTGGTCTACCTCCACCTCCCTTTGTTCAAATTCATTATCAGTGTCCGTATAGTCACTACTTTCACCACCGTAATGACAAACCGCCGACGTAGCTTCACTGCTGCAGGGTAATTCACATCGCTGTGAAATCCCATTATCTTCCCAAGGCCGAAACATACTCTAGCTGTCACACTTCAGAAGAAAACGTCCGATTCAGACAGAAAAGTGACGCACAAAAGTAAAAGCAGATTGGCGTTGCTAGCGGTAGCAATACCTGCCCAAACAATTTGACTAAGTCCGGTCCTCTTCATCGATCGAGTCGCTAATAATCCTGGAATGTGTCGGTCTTATCATAGTTCAGTCAAAATATACATCGTGAACGTCATCCGACAGATTTACGTTCAAATACAACTTAGTGTTTCATTTTCACCATTCTAAAAGGTTGTGTTTTGTTAGAAAATTGGTTAAAAGCACATTCCATGAATTGGTTACGAGTACGAAAGTAAAATAATGGTAACCATTGAATATTATCAAAACTGTATCTATTCCAAATGATGAACTGTACTAAGAGATGGTATGCAGTTTTTATATAGCGCAAAACGTACACAAATGGTATATCTCTGGGCTCTACTGTTTTTTTACATACAACATTTTACAGTATGCCGTTTTTTAGTATTGGATATGCTTTACTTGGAGATATTTTTTCTGTATTTTGCTGAAGGTTCGGCTTTGAACGTACGGGCATACATTCACAAAAAATGGAGTCAAGTTGATTGACTCCTACCATACAATGTCTGTCGCTAGCTTCTGGTACTAACGGTCCGCATCTATGACAAAACCAATCTGGAGGACGGAGGTTCGAATCCCGCCGGCTATCGACTTTTCCGATATTTTCCACATACGAATGAGAGCACGAAAATAAAACAGTTCAACCTCACTGTTATTTTGTCAAATTGCTGAACTACCCTGTATGCACGTTGTGCCTGTCTGTGAGCACAAGAGGCACAACAGGAACTGATACACCTGAAATTATATGAAATTAAAGATGAATGTACGCACATACATTACTTTATTAATTGGTAGTGACAGTTTTATTGCGGGAATTACCTTAAATGAATATGTAAAAGGTAAACGCCTGTTAAGTACCGCCTGGTAGGTGCTGCGGCTACGACGTTGAGATTTTTATCAGTCGCATCTATCGCACAGGTTCTTTCATGTTGAAACGATACCTTGTCGAGATAATTTCAAGCTATTTGCTATTGATAATTATGCTGCAGTTCCCAGCACAGAATACAAATCACGCCTAGTAAGATAATAGGAGAAACAACACTCATTTTACTAGTTCGGGAGTCCACAAGGACCATTATTGGGACTACCAGACTATAGCGTCCTCATTTATGAACCAGTGATGCCTCTCCAGTGAGGCTTCTTTTACGGTGAGCCTCCCGCAAAGGCTAAATGCCTATGGCGCTGTGTATGGAAGCCATACTGGCGATCATTTATGATGTTATTGTTGTCCAGGTATTTCAGGAGCTGTGTGTTAATGACAGTCTCCATAACCTTAGATGTGACGCTGAGAAGAGTCACAGGTCTACCCAGACAGCACAATACATTCCTGGAACATTCTTATTTCATCCAAAATAGATTGAGAATAATCAGAACATTAACAGAATGTTCTATGGATGTTTTTATGGGTTTCATTCCCATGAGGATGTACAAGGAATATTACGTCATGATTATGCCATGAACGTGTCGATCAAAATATTCTGATAATATTCATAAATTAATATTATCTAAAGAATAGTCTATGAATATGCCTTTTGGTATGATTCTTAATGTAGGCGTGGCACCGTTACAGGTTAGGTTAGGCTTGAGAACTTTGAGGTTAGCTACATTAGTCACGGTGGCGGTGGTCGGTGGTGCCTGCTTGTGCTTGTGTATTTTTCTCCTGGGATAATTGGATAGCTATCTGTGTTTTTACTTGTTATTTAGTTTGCAACTTCATCTAGGAGCGACTAGGGTGAGTGTAACTATTTTGTCTCTGTAAATTGTCGACTTTGCAGCACCATGTGGTAGCAACTCTCTTGTTCAGAGTCTAATCTCTATGTTCTAGTCTTACTTGTCGTAGGTACCCTAATTAATATATAATAACCACTAGCAACACATTTGATATATTTGTGACTATGAATTTCCAGTGTTTATTCTACTAAATTTGATTAAAATACAACGACAACATTTTGGTGAAAATCTAGCATTGTAGTTAATGAAGTGTATTTGAGCGTACATCGTATGCTTTAAAATAAAACGGGTTTTTTTATTTTGCAGGATAATACACGAGGACGATTCCGTGCAATGAAATATGTTTTTTTTAATGTGTACATTAAACTTATGCAATTATAAATACAGGTTCCGTGTTCTGTTTTATATATATTTTTTCATCAATGCATATAATAATTAGTATGTGCCTAAATCAGTGCTGCCCAAAACACTGTATGACAGTTGGATACTAGGTTACATATGTTTACTATTCGCGTTAAGACAACAAGACTCACAAATAAATGAAATAAAGTGATAAAAGGTATTAGTTTCTTTCAACATATATTCTTCAAAGATATACCAGGAATCTTCCTACAATATTTGATACATCCTAATAACCATCGTAGAATATTCTGAGGGAATAACCTACGTATGTTTCTTCAAAGATATACCATTCCCATTTTCACATTCTTGGAATGTTCATCAGATAATCTATATATATTCATGGACTTTTCATGGAATGATACAATGTTCCAAAATGGTGATTCTTAGAATGTTCCTAGAATATATTGTGCTGTCTGGGTATACTTTGATTCATCATTATATTGTCGCATACTTATCTCCAGTAAAGGAGGGTGGGTAACTCAATAAAACAACATTTCAAAATTGCAAGATGTATTTCTCTGAAGTTCTACACATTCACGTACAAGAATTCCAACAAATAGAAAATGTTTTTGCAAATTCATGTTCAATATGTCAATTAGTAATACTGTGCAATGCGAATAGTACCTTCACATATTGAAATTGTTCAAAAAAGTGTCAACATACATATTGAAGCGCTACTATAAAGAAAAAATTATAAATAAGGATGTCACTCAAATCTTAAGATTCTTCCACTAGTCTATGTATACATAGGGTCTTCCGTAACATGTTTTAATAGTTCCTGATTATAAAAATAATATATAAACTCATCGTATCAACCCCTAGAGTCATTTCCTTACCATAGTCGATTCAGTCAAATCACATGTCTTAGATAGGAATGTTGATTCAGGATTTCTTTCCTTGTATTGCTTAATTTTTCCAAATTGGATAGAAGGGAATCGACTAGAGTACAGTGAGCTGAAAAAAATGGAACAACAATAAAAATATAATACAGAACATTCTTCTGCCAGAGATGAGGATACGTATTTTAATCATTGCAGTATTACTTCTCGAGGATAAACAAATCTGCAAATAAGAGGTAGCTGAAACTTTGTGCATTATTTAAACATTGATTCAACAACATACAATATAAGGGTTGTCTGAAGGTTCAGGATTACAATATAAATTCGTTTCAAATTGTGGAAATGACTGATTTGTTGGATTGGTAGGAGTACAAAAGGTTTTCTCTATGAAATCTTAAAAATAGTGATGGGAGCCTAAGGGCACCACGGCTTTGTGACCAACATTTTGCCTAATAATTTTAACATTTCTAAAGCCGTGTTTCTTATATGCAGGGTGCCGGATATTCGATCGGCAACGGTTGACAGGTGATAGACCTCACATTCTTATGGGCATTGATATACAGGGTTATTCACGTTATTCGACACGGAGCATTATGGTTAAAGTATTTGATAAAAAAGAGGATAATCATTTCGGATGGATAGAGACCCATAAAGGCTACATTTTAAAAATATTTTCATGTTACACAGGGTGTCCCAAAAACACGAAATGTATCAAAGCTATGTTTTTTTAAATGGAACATCTCATATATTATTGCATATTCAGATTCCTTGGTGAATGCAGTGTGACTTTATGTATCATACATGGGACTTAAAACGAACCGTTTAGGTGTAAATCACCATTTTCAATGTTGTTGTTATCAAAATCTGCGTTTAACCGTATAAAAAAAATTAGGCATTCCCATTTGAAAAAATCAAGTTATCGCTGATCGAAGTTTTCTTAATTAATCGACCGATTTCTCCAAGCATAAACGTAATTTAAATTTGACAGCCTCATCAAAGCTGACGCATTTTATGCTTAGTAATACGGCAAAGTTACAGCTTTCCAAATTTTATGATCTCTGCGATATTCAATTTTTTCCTGATATCTACTTATACCGAAAACGGTGATTTACACCTAAACTGTTCGCTTTAAGTCCCATGTATGATACATAAAGTCACACTATAATTCACAAAGGAATCTGAATATGCAATAATATATGGGGTGTTCCATTTAAAAAAACATAACTTTGATACATTTCGTGTTTTTGGGACACCCTGTATAACATGAAAATATTTTTAAAATGTAGCCTTTGTGGGTCTCTATCCATCCGAAATTATTATTTTCTCTTTTATCAAATACTTTAGCCATAATGCTCCGTGTCGAATAACGTGAATAACCCTGTATAGGAGCCTGAAGCCTTGAAATGCTTAATTTTTAAGATACAGGGTATCAAATTATTTTCGTGTTTTCTCAATTATTCTGCAATGCAATGGCGCAGCGATCTAAACTTTCGTTTGGGGGGGGGGTCTTAAGGCGAGAAATCCAAATTCAACCAAGGTTTTGCTATCATGAATAGAGGGCACCACCTACGGCACATTGAATTTACTTAAATTATCAAAACTTTTTTCCAGTTTGGTGCATCAATGTGAGTATCAAAAAAATCGTTGTCCCAATGTGTTTTACGTAAAAAGGTATACTTTGTTTAAGTCTCTGAAGTTTTCAATGATTTTTTTACTTTTGTGTCATCAGCATCGACTGTTCATCGATATTTCTGTACAAGTTTTCAATCTTCAAAACCACTTACTTTAAAAACCAGATATGTTTGAAAAATGTTTTTGATCTAATATTAATTCTTGCGAGAATACTGATAATTCCTTCGATCACATTTTGCAACTGATTCAATAAACATTATCTCGAAAACGGCTACCTTTAGGGGTTTAAAAAGAGTATAGCTTTTTACGTAAAATATATTGAACGACTGATTTTTATAATATTGTCATTGATGCACCAAACCGGAAAAAAGTTTCCTTGATTTAAACGAGTTCGATGTGCCGTAGGTGGCGCCCTCTATTCATGATAGCAAAACCGTGGTTGAATTTGGATTTCTCACCTTAAAAACCCCCCAATACGTAATTTTTTTGGAAATTGAGCATTTTAGGCAATCACGTTTCAGCCTCAATGTTCATAAAAATGTGAGTTCTATCACCGGTCAAGCGTTGTTGGTCGAATATCCAGGTACCCTGTAGTATAAAGCATTTTGGTATTTGTTGGTACAGCTTTAAAAGTTTTTATATTTTTTCATGCCGGAAAATGTTTACTATCGAATAGGCAGCAAGATTCTTTAAATACTGATTTATACATTTGCATGTTTGCAACCAGGACGGAATCAAAAGATCATATTTATGTAGTCATATAGTTATTTTGTCACCTGCGATCGAGCGATATGCATTTTCATTGGTTTGGCTTATTAGAGAATCACAAACGTACACCAGAGAGCTTCAAAAGCAAATGAAAAGCAAGTGCTATCAAGTTGGAGATGAATATGAGTAACAATGAGAATTTGTACTACCACAAATCAACAGATCAGTCGAATGGCTTGGAAGTCGATGGCGTAATGAGATACATGGATATATTATGTATATCTACACTTAAAATCCTTAATGGAAACAGTTCAGCAACAAGGGCCATTGATTCATATCAGTATAAACGTAACCTAGATAAGGATTTATTATACTCGTACATCTATATTTAGTTTGTTTAAGCTGTAATTTCTCCTTGTGCATAATTACAGCTACAGAAAACCATCTTTGAGTGAACCTTACAATCCTTGTAGCAGGCGACAGAAAGGTTCTGCCGTTGCGCCATCTGGTACCCGAAGGTATCGTCAAACCAAGGAAATCGCTGCTGAACAGCAGTAGATTTCTTGGTGAGACGCCACGGCGCGTCCGCTTGGCCACCTTGGTTTGCCATTACCTTCGGGTACCAAATGGCGTACCAGCAGAACCTTTCTGTCGCCTGCTACAACATGCTTCACATGTCTGGTAGACATGAAAGAATTGATGCTCTCTATTTCCGTCAGTTGACCTATGGCGCACTGATTATCGCTAATAAGCGTGAAACAGCTGTCTGCGTACTGGTGGATTGGCGGAGGTATAGCCTAAACCCGTAAAAGCATTGTAAACACACCAAAAGACACTATTGTTATTAAATTGCTAAATACTCCACTAGAATTGCAATTAGGCTTGTTTTACAAAAAGCTGTTTTTCTACTGCGCTTCTTGCATATTGCAGGCTGTAAAGTAACTTTTGATCATTTTTTGAAGATGTTGGTTTAGCGAGTACAAAAACTGTTAGATCTATGTTGCACATAGTAGTTTTCCATCATACGACAAAGAAAAAAGAAGCAAACGCCGATAAGGGACATTTTTTCAATTTTTGTTCATTGAATTAAGCTCATCAGATGATATGTAAATTTTTTTTGCCTATACATTCACAAAAAAGATTAATGCAAAATTGTGTCTATCTTGAAAGTAAAAAATAAGTAATTCTAAATTCTGAAGTAAATTTTTGCATACAGATATACGCCCTTTATGGAGAGCTCAATTTATTTAAATGAACATGGAATAAACCCTCTTTATAGAGCCACAAACATTCGTTATAATATTCGACTATGAAATCAATTACAAAAATCAATTTTTATTTCCGAGTTAGCTTAGTTATATTCTTCACTTTGGTAGAAACAAGCAACAAATAGATAATACTAAATTTGAACGAAATTTTTGCATACAAATGCACCCCTCATAGAGATCTCAAATTTCTCCTAATTCTCTTAGTAAAACTGGTTCTATAGACACAAACATGACTTTGAACATTGAGCTACATACCAAATTATGAATCAAAAATCAAGGGTAACCTTGAAAAGGAATTGGACAGAGTTCAAATGCCAGCTTTAACAATATATAAACAAAACTAAAAATACAAGGAAAAATTGCAAAAGCTATGGGTGTGTCTGTATATTTAGCTTGGAAAGATCTAAGTATATAATATGATGGCACCTTGCGCTTTAGAATGTTATACAGGGTGATTTTGAACGAACATTTCAGTCCAACCGTGTTAAGTCAGATTTGACAGACTTTTACTTCACATGGAACAAAATGGCTATCTGTAGACATTTGTTGTGAACGAATAAAGTAAGCAAACCAACTGGGATAGTATATGACCTAGTGTAATAAATAAACTTCCCAGGTTGACTTACCTGATCAAAATGATGATTTGCTCAATTACGTCATTTACATCGTGAATTTCGATCTGATCGTTTAAATTGCAGAAAATGGAAGTTTAGATCCGCTTGATAATTCACGTCCCTGGTCAGCAGAACAAAGTAGGCAGAACTAATTTATGACAACGCTATAATTAAAGGCTAATTAGATACCCTATCGAGAATCTCAATGCTCCACATTTTTAGTAAAAAACGCAGCGGATCAAAATTTACGGTACAAAATAAGTGATTGATTTTTCACTGGATCTTAATGGTAATATCGTTCTAATCATCCTGTATATTTAAGATGGGATTTGAGGGTTTGGGCGGATGAAAGACCTTCGGTAAGAACTAGAGAAAGGATTAACAAGTATTTTGTTAATAAAAGTAACAACTTGATTGCTTTTCGTTTTTTTAGAGTCCTTTTTTTATTTCTCCAACTACATATATACCTATGATATATAATTATTAATAAATTCCATGTATTTTTGATTCAGGTTGCTTAGACAACATTCATGTATTCGTTAATCAATCTGAAAAATAATTAATAAAGAAAGGACTTTTCACGGGTATGTTATTTTAGAAAGGTTAACATTTATAACAGGAAAATAGATATTGTAGGATCTGTAGTTCAGTTGCATTGACAAGGCGAATACACATTAAAATTCTTCAGGATATTCAAAGCACAAAATATGTGAAATATTATTTTTCGATTGAAATATGTATAGTAGGCCATCTCCTTGTTCCATTTAAGTTTTGTGAGTAACGTTCAAAATAAAAATAGCCAGTTTCCGTATATGAGTTCACACAGTTGTAATTGTCATATTGATTATGTGTCAAGCAATCTACCAGTTTTTGAACTACAAGGAATCACTGTGCATTTGTTTCAAGCAATTTGAAATAGCTAGTTATAACAGCAGCCAGCATACTGCTTATTATTAAACTGTTTTTATAATTATTAATTAATGCAAATAATTCGGGAAAATGCATTTTTTACGTTTCCCTAAGTTTGTCCAATTGTTTTTGACATCAATAATTATGAAATATGAATTTTTTAAATTCATATACACAGTGACTCTGCAAAATGAATGAAACAACCATGAATCGCTTAACAAATATTCAAAATGTGGCGTTACAATTGCTTGAACTCATGATACATACGTTTTTATAAAAAAACTAAATAAAAGGGTGACCCCTTCCCTTCAAAACTTCTTCTCAGAAACTGTAATTGTATTTTCCATACTTAAAGGTTTATAGTCATGAACGCGAGACACATTGTATAATACTTAACGATCTATTTATATTTCGTGTCATTGTACCATTTTCATTTCCCTCTTAGCACTATATAGCCAATTTAGTTCTATGCATTGTAATTTGTGCTAGTAGAGGAGGAAGTAGATCGTCTGAACATATGTGGGAGACGTTTTTTCTGGAAAACCAAAGTCAGAAAACTATATACATATATTAGTTTCCATAACTAATATAGCGTTTCAGTGAAAACTTGTAAAAGCAATTGAATCGGTTAGTCCAAGAACAGTATAAGTGCAGAAACATAGTTTTGAGATAAATTAAAAAAACATATTAACTCCAAAACGCGTAAAGTAACTGTGTTCGCCATCATACAGGGTGTCCCACGACGATTAAGACAAGCAATATATCGGAGCTGGGTTGTAGGAGCGAATTATAATTTTGGGGGTGTAAATTAGAGCAAATATAGTATATTCCCTTATTATTGTATCCCCCAATGAGGTATCTTTTTTTTTTTGGTCACGTGACGTCCGATTCAAAATTTTTAATGGGACACCCTGTATATTTGTGACTTTTTGTGTTCCTCCCGATAAAACAATTCCAACAAACTAGCACTCTTGGGGCCTAAAGTGATTAGTTCAAGAACTATATGTACTTAAAAGACTGTACCACTACCATTATAACACACTACCAAAGTAATTTAACTGTAGGGGTAAATGTTATAATCAATACTAGTGGTACCATCCTTTAAGTACCTGTAGCTCTTGAATGAATCACTTTAGACCCCAAGTATGCTAGTTTGTTGGAATTGGTTCCATCGGAAGGAACATAAAAAGGCATTAATATACAGGGTGTCCCATTAAACATTTTGAATTGGACGTCACGTGATCAAAAACAAATACCACACAACGACAAGAAAATATACTATATTTGCTCTAATTTAAATCACCAAAATTATAATTCTCTACTGCTACCCAGTTCCGATATATTGCTTGTCTTAAACGTCGTGGGACATCCTGTATAAAAGTTGTTATAATTCTTTAAACTAATGATAATACAACACAATAGATCCGAAAGTCTCACCCTCCTCCAAGCTATTAAAAAAAATAGTTTATGTCCTTGTACTGTTCTTTAACTCTGTCTTCTTTTCACAGGCATTTTTGTATTTTTTTTTAGTTTTAGCGTATGATACGTTTATGACAACGTCAATAGAGGGTGCTAAGTATTTGAAAAATGTTTTATTATAATTAACGATCTCGCGAACCGTGGCGCTGACAGCCAACAAGGAGTTGAGCAATGACGTTAAAATCAGTACATGTCCTGGTGCGTATAATGGGGTTATACTTATACTTTGTAATCTTTTTAAGCGCAACCGATGGATCTTCGTATTTTAAACGTTTTGGCCATCTTAATTTAAAACGCCATTTTTTGGACTTGTACTGTTCTTGGACTCACCGATTCAATTACTAGAGTGCCTATTACTAGTAGCAGTGGCGTATATAGAAATCGATTTCGGGGGGGCCCCATCGGAAAAATTAAAGTTTATTTCATACTGTATAATATTGGCGTATTATAATCCTAACCGAAATATAAAATAACAATGTACTAATATTAATGAAAATAATTATACAGGGTGTTCTCTAACGGCTATTCTGTTTAAATTAGACGAAAATGTTCTAAATAAAAAACGTTTCTTTTCAAATGCTCTACGTTTAGAAAACAATTTTAAAGATGGTGGACTTCCGGATATACCGGAAGTAGACATCAACTTCCTTATTTTAAATAGAACACCCTGTATATTGTTACGTTTTTAAATTCAGCATCGATTTTCAGGTCCCGCTTGTTAACCATTGTTTATGTCTACGAAGCCTATTTTCGGAGTTATTCAGCTATTTTTACAAAATTTGGCGTTTGTAGTACTTTAAAAGAAAAGCTAATATCTCGGAAACTAAACGCGATAGAAAGATGCAGTTATCGGGTTTGAAACAAGCAAAAACGTACTTGTGTTTCAATAAGATCATTTTTCAATAGAACATTAAATCAATAGACTAGCAATTTTCAAATGGGATGGTATGATACGTTTCACATCGGTGGATGCGAAATTAAATTCTCTTTTACTTTTATCTGGGCACATGTGGTTCTATCTTTGATGGTTTTCAAGAAATTTACGGTTTTGTTATTATGGCGTAGGAATTGGAAAAATCGTAGGTGGGGCTCGTAGACAAAATTTGAAAACTGCCAGTCTATCGATTTAACGTTCTTTTGAAACAATGATCTTACTGAGACACAAGTACATTTCTTGCTTGTTTCAAAACCGTAAACTGCATCTTTCTGTCGCTTTTAGTTTCCGAGGCATTCACTTTTCTTGTAAAGTACTACAAACGTCAAGTTTTGTAAAAATTGTTGAATAAGTTGGAAAATAGGCTTCATAGACATAAACAATGGTTAACAAACTGGACCTAAAAGTCGATGTTGAATTCAAAAACGTAATTATATACAGGGTGTTCCATTTAAAATAAGGAAGTTGATGCCTACTTCCGGTATATCCAAAAGTCCACCATCTTTGAAATTATTTTCTGTATAGAGCATTTCAAAATAAAAGTTTTTTATTTAAAACATTTTCATCTAATTTGAACGGTATGGCCGCTAGAGAGCACCGCGCGCTTATTGGACCACCCTGTATATAACACATATACATATTAGAAATGTAAATTTCTATTTTTATACATGATAATTCTAAATTGAATCAAAGAAACCAAGATGTACTTGCTAATCTGACATATATGATCGTTAAATAAATTTGCCCTATTTGCTTTATTATTAGATTACATTTTGATGTCGCTGCTAATTTTATTCAGTACTACTTCAGCCTCTTCCCAGACGTCAAAACTGGATGCGTCGCTGGTTTCGGGGGGGGGGGGGGCTTATATACGCCACTGACTAGTAGCAGTAACATTGAATGATTGAGGCAAAGTCAGTCGTTATTGATCACAGGTGTGTCTTCAAAGACAATATTTAGTTAGGTCTAAATATGACCAGAGTAATTTTGTCCAGGTCAATGGAAGATACCCACATTCTCTCCACCTCCCTACAACTTGAATTTCACTCTCCGAAAAAACTGCAACGATTTCTGAGATTACGCTGATATAAAAATAGTGACAGATCGACAAAAAAACAGCTGAAATGAATGACATGAATTTTTGTAACTTGGACATCACAAAATATATAAAACAAATTGTATTGTGTAAGACTTTCGCGATGAACCGCGGGTTCTTGGGTCGTTCTGCTTGACGTTTTGAAAACACGAGTGGTCGGCATCCTCAGAAGCTGTTATCACCTGTTCGGCGCATTCCGACAGTCGGGTCGACGCCGACTGAACAGCCCAAAAACCAAAAAGTTCATAAAATTATTCGTTAGGTTTTATTATGAATATTTTTGTCTTAGATTATATTTCTTCATAATTTACCTACCTTTTTTATTAATATAACTATTGTGACAGGTGAGACGTACCCAGACTTTCGTTGGAAAGACGTGAATCCCGTTTTCCAAAATAAAACAACATTCATAGGCTTGTTTGACACAAAAAAGGTGGCAACGTCTATAAGTTAATCAAATCACATTTACATACGTGATGCTAATGTTACATATAAGCCGTTGCGAACAAGATGTGATAAAACTTGAATGATATGTTTTGCTTTTGCTTGACAACCTACTCGTTCACAAATCAAAATATGCACACATAGTATCTGATTGCAGTTTCCAAGTAAATGGCCACCCACCTTACGGTAAAGATTCAGCCTTAATCTCATTTCTTAGGCGACATGTAAGCATCTCAATGTTAACTATGCAGATATAAGAGCTGATGCTTGATTTAATTTATCTCATAGAGTGATTTTCATTTTCTATCGATTTGCTATTATTTTTATGATGATTACCATGCTTCTTCATTTGACATTTATCCCTTTACCAGTTCGTTTTTTTCATCCCCTGCACTTGTTTTGCGATAAACCTTCGATTTAAGAAGGGTCAGAAGACTATGATCATATTCATTTTTTTTTAGGTGGGATCGAATTCGGGTGGCAGCTTTTAGAAACCTCTTAACTCAATTGCGAAGAGATTTTTTTCGCACACCAATTTTTTTGCATTTATACAGGGTGGGCCAATAGTGCGTGGACGGAAGATTGTGGGCTTACTAAAAAATATTTCAAAAATCTGCCACCTGATTATAGTAGGGACCCTTGAAGGCTATAACGTAAAAATACTTTCACTTAAATTTTGACGTTTATACAGGGTGATTCATATCAAACTTACATTTTTTTGAATGGAACCCCCTATATATTATTGCATATTTGGATTCCTTGGTCAACTCTAGTGTGACTTAATGTATCATATGTGGAACCTTAAACGAACCGTTTAGCCGCAAATCACCATTTTTGGTATAAGTAGGTATCAGAAAAAAATTGAATATCGCAGCGATTATAAAACTTAGGAGGCCGTGACCTCGCGGTACGACTAAGCATGAGATGCGTCATCTTAGGTCAGACGGCTAAATTTGAATTCGTTTTGTACTTGGAGAAATCAGTAGATTAATTAATGAAACTTCAATCACAGATAACTTGATTTTTTCAAATAGGAATGCCTACTTTGGTTTAAAGAATCAAATGTAAAATTTGATTACCTTTCTAACGATATAGCACTCTCGATATCAATCTTTTTTGGTTTTCATTTTATTTCAAATTTTCAGTCAAGTTGGTGTTTTTCCATTTCCCTGCGTGCAAGCGACCTAGCAGGCCATGACAAATAAACAAAAGCCCGTTAATATGGAAGAAACCAACTTACTTAGTAGAAAGATGCAAACTAACTAGAGTAACGAGGCAAGATTATGAAAATTCTATACAACATATTAGCTCTAACCAGAAACAATAGCGGTAACAAGAACGCTGATTTTTCACAGCCCACTAGCTATTAGCCAATTTCCAAAGTCAGTAAGAAAATATTTAATCAAAGGAAAACTACTAGTGATTTTTGCTGGCAGTAAAATATCTATGTCTTCTGAATAAACTTTCACATTTCATGCTATAAAAAAGTAGCCATTTCCGTAAATCAAAAGCAATGATAACCTCTGACTGGAACCCTCCAAATTCTTCAGTAGGTACTTCTATTTATTAGCAAAATCGCGGAAAATGAAACTTGAATTGCAGTCTGTTTGAATTGTAAAACATAATTTTGTTTGCAGAAAACTACATGGAATAAACACAATTAGAACATAGCATAATAAAGTTATCCTAGCAATTATTTCATTAGATGTTCAGAATTAAATGTGAAATGTCATTCTAAACATTTTAGAGTGTAAGCAAAAATCGCTGGCAGTTTTTCTTTTGTTTCAAAATTTTTAATCGTTTTGGAAAGTTGTCAAGCTCTAGTAGATCTCAATAGCTAGTAGGCTGCGAAAAACAAACACTTCTGTCATACCCAGCTACTCATTGACATTAGATATCTTGCCGCTGTTGTATCCGGTTAGAGCTGATGTGCTGTAAGGAATTTTCATGGTCTTGCCTCACTACTCTAGTTTGTTTGCATCTTTCTACTAAACTAGTTGGTCTCTTCCATATTAATGGGCTTTTGTTTATTTTCGTCGCCTGCTAGGTCGCTTGCACGCAGGAAAATCGAAAAACACCGATTTAACCGAAAAGTTGAAATAAAATGAAAGCCAAAAAAGCTTGATATCGAGAATGCTATATCGTGAGAAAGGTGATCAAATTTTACATTTGATTCTATAAACCAAAATAGGCATTCCTATTTGAAAAAATCAAGTTATCTGTGATTGAAGTTTCCTTAATTAATCTACTGATTTTTCCAAGTACAAAAAGAATTCAAGTTTAGCCGTCTGACCTAAGGTGACGCATTTCATGCTTAGCCGTACCGCAAAGTCATGGCCTTCTAAGTTTTATAATCGCTGCGATATTCAATTTTTTTCTGATATCTACTTATACCAAAAATGGTGATTTGCGGCTAAACGGTTCGTTTAAAGTTCCATGTATGATACATAAAGTCACACTAGTATTGACCAAGGAATCCAAATATGCAATAATATATAGGGGGTTCCATTCAAAAAAATGTAGGTTTGATATGAATCACCCTGTATAAACGCCAGAATTTAAGCGAAAATATTTTTACGTTATAGCCCTCAAGGGTCCCTACCATAATCAAGTGGCAGATTTGTGAAATATTTTTTAGTAAGCCCACAATCCTCCGTCCACGCACTATTGGCCCACCCTGTATAAGACTGTGCGTGACCAAAAAATATGAGCTTTGTGATGTTCTATACTTTGCATATAATATTTGCTAAAACCTGAAACTTGATATCTACTAGCTCAATTGGCTAGTATATGGACAACGTTAATCGTTACAAAAATGGTGGTTTATACAAAGTTCTGAAACCAGTGCCCTACAAAAACATGTATTTATACTCGTATACACCTTATAAGTACTCAGCCAAGTCATCTGACACTCTTTTTCTTCTCACACCAAAGTTCTTTGCATTTATAAAAGGCTGTCCATTACCACAAAAATGATCTCTGCGATATTCTATATTATGCTTAGAATTTTTTGATACATATTACATTTTATAATGCTAAAACCTTAAACTTGAGGTCTACTAGCTCAATTGGCTAGTATATGGACAACCTTACCCTGAATCGTTACAAATAATGGTGGTCTATACGAATTTCTGAAACCAGTGCCCCACAAAGACATGTATTTATATTCTTATATACCTTATAAGTACTCAGCCAAGTCATCTGACACTCTTTTCCTTCTCACACCAAGGTTTTTTGCATTTATAAAAGACTGTTCATTACCACAAAAATGATCTTTGCGATATTCTATATTATGCTTAGAATTTTTTGGTACATATTACTTTTTATAATGCTAAAACCTTAAACTTGAGATCTACTAGCTCAATTGGCTAGTATATGGACAACGTAAATCGTAACAAAAATGATAGTTTATACAGATTTTTGAAACCTGTGCCCCATAAAAACATGTATTTATACTCTTATATACCTTATAAGTACTCAGCCAAGTCATCTGACACTCTTTTACTTCTCACACCAAAGTTTTTTGCATTTATATGAATGATCTCTGCGATATTCTATATTATGCTTAGAATTTTTTGATACATATTACTTTTTATAATGCTAAAGCCTTAAACTTGAGATCTACTAGCTCAATTGGCTAGTATATGGACAACCTTTCCCTGAATCGTTACAAATAATGGTGGTCTATATGAATTTCTGAAACCAGTGCCCCACAAAAACATGTATTTATATTCTTATATACCTTATAAGTACTCAGCCAAGTCATCTGACACTCTTTTCCTTCTCACACCAAGGTTTTTTGCATTTATAAAAGACTGTTCATTACCACAAAAATGATCTTTGCGATATTCTATATTATGCTTAGAATTTTGTGATACATATTACTTTTTATGATGCTAAAACCTTAAACTTGAGATCTACTATATCAATTGGCTAGTATATGGGCAACATGTATTTATACTCTTATATACCTTATAAGTACTCAGCCAAGTCATCTGACACTCCTTTCCTTCTCACACCAAAGTTTTTTGCATTTATAAAAGACAGTTCATTACTACAAAAATGATCTTTGCGATATTCTATATTATGCTTAGAATTTTTTGATACATATTACTTTTTATAATGCTAAAGCCTGAAACTTGAGATCTAATTGGCTAGTATATGGACAACTTTACCCTGAATCGTTACAAATTATAATGGTGGTCTAAACAAATTTCTGAAATCAGTGCCTCAAAAAAACATGTATTTATACGCTTGATTGAATTTCTAGTTTCGTAAAATAGTTTTCAGTGGTGGTTTGTGGTATACAGACTTCATTATTTATTACGGATAGTATCTGCAGGTATGGGGGTGATATTGGGGTGTTGAGGAGACTGGAGAATGGACTAGTATCACGAGGTTAAGAACAATGATTTAATTGTTGTACATTAAAAAATAAACGTACTGCTGCATTTCGTTACTTTCTACATCATTTTGTTTTTTAGTAATTTCACTCTAAAGTTTAAAGAAAGGAATTCAAATTCAGCCAATCAGTGTCAACCGCGCGAATCATCAGCAGTGCATTGTTGCCAAGAACAGCTCCGACTCGCAGACGGGAACAGAAGACGCGTACAGCTCCGGCATTTCGCGCGCCATCAGAATGCGGCAACACAGCACACATATCTGTCTTTTGATTGGCTGTTCGCCTGTAGGGCAGTGACGTATATATTCCTTATTTCCACGGCTTTCCTGTGCCCAAAAAAATCGTAGAAAAAATTAGATGCTTTTTATGACGTACTCTATCATATGCAACCAAAAAAAAAAATCATGATACTAGTCCATTTAGTCTCCTAAATTATTATTACCAAGATTGTATGGGAAGTACTGAGTTGAGCCATTTGACGCCTTTTTGTCTCATTTCCCCCGAAACGTTTCAAATTTTTTTGTGTGGGCAAAACTTAATAACCTAAGATCATTAAATTTGAGTGTGCAAAACAAAACAAAAAACACATCCTGAAGCAATTCTAATGTGTAACCGCCCTTAAAATGATCACAGCAGTGTTAGTACAAGTACAAGGAGGACCTCCTCCTGTTAGGAGGGGGTTGAACCAATCTGGGGTTGAAAGGGCCAAGAGCAGCCTCGTCAGTAGATGAAGCTGCAGCTTGAGGGCGCCTGCAGGCTGAGAATCTGAACCGAAGGTTGCTGCATGGCCCTTTAGGCCATCGGTGGTTGATGCTCCAATACAGAATGGGGCTAAGAGCGGAGTGCATATGACCGAAGAAGAGACTCAACAGTCTCACATAGTCTGGGGGTATCTCCTGAAACATAGGACTCGTAGGATGGTGGTAGATACAAAAAAAAACTCTATTCACACTTTCAATAAAGAGGTCAAAAAATTACTACTTATGCATTCATTCTACTCCATTGACGAATATATGAATATTGTACCCTTGACACTGCATAATACCTATGTAGGCTGCTATATTTTTGTTAACTGTTTCTTTGTTTATCTGTTTGTTATTTGTTATTTCTTGCAACAATGTATTTACTAATGAAAATTGTGATTGTTCGTTTATATACATTATTATAATTGTTGACTATCTTCCAACACTCTGTAAGAGTCATACGGAAATAAAGTAAATAAAGTATTATTATGTTTAAAACAAAAAAGTGCAGCCCGGGCTCCGACACACCGAGCTGCTGTTCCATTACCCAATGACTACTCCTCACACCGTGAGGTGAGCAATCATTGGGTCCGCGAATCGTGCGCCCTAAGTAGACGAAGGGACCCAAGGATGACTGCCTTCTGCATTCTGGCGGCTAAGATGTGCGCCGCCGCACGGCACACCGGTATTTTGCGCAGTGCAGAGAGCAGCGTATTCCTCATTCCACCTAGGGATCCAATGACCATAACCAGCAGACTTACAGTGTAGTCTGGCCAGAGCCTGCGAAGTTGTCCGAGCAACTCCTGATATTTGGTCCGCTTTTCCTCCTCCTTAGAGACGATGTTCACTTCGGCAGGCGCCGAAAACTCAATAACGGACATCGTCTTCTGTTGGTGGTCGAGAAGGACTATGTCGGGCTTGTTTGCCTGTACAAGCTCGAGCGTGGGGAACGAGTAGTTCCAGTAAATCCGGCATCTCTCGTTCTCCACAACGGACTCTATATCCCCTGGAGCGTATGGCAGCACCGGTGTCTCATCGATACCGTATGAGTGCCTTAAATGATAGTAGAGCACTCGTAGAGCCGCGTTGTGCCGATGGACGTAAGCCGTCCCAGCGTACGTCTTACACGCCGACAAGAGATGCATAAGCGTCTCTGGCGCCTGTCGGCAAGCTCTACAATGGGTGTCGGGTACATCTACACCCATAACCCTTCTACGGTATACCAAGGTGTTGAAGACACCGTCCTGGCAAGCCATTATAAAGCCCTCAGTCTCCGACTTCAACCCACTAGACCTTAGGAAAGAGAAGGTCAACTGCTCAGACAAGCTATGCTCTTCTAGATGTTTGTAGAAGATTCCATGCATTGGCTTATCTTTATGAAGTCTTAAGAGGAAGTCGACTTCGGCAGTTTTAATGTGGGCTTTTAATTCTGCGGGAGCAAGTTCCGTAATGGACTGCTGACACCTCCGCTTGAAGTCGAGTGTGAGGCTGAGCTCCTCGGCTGCCCGTTTCGCTGCGCTAAAAAGAAAGGCTCCTTTTCCCGCATTCTCGTGCGCTCGCACGAAGCGGATCAGGGGATCGGTGCTGTTCGTTACATAGCAGGCAGTGGCCAGTACTACTCTGTTGTGCAGACGCTCCAAACTCAATAGTCCACGCCCTCCCAGGTGTCGCGGGAGGTATATTCGCGGGACAGAGGACTTAGGATGCAGGCTTCTCTCCATATTCATCCTTTTGCGGGTCTTCGTGTCGATTTCCTTCAGCTCGTTCACTTTCCAGTGTATAGCACCAAAGGTGTATAATAACAATGGGACCGCAAGCATGTTTGTGGCAGCGACTTTGTTCTTGCCGGACAGTTTTGACGACCAGATCTGCCGGAGTCGGTGCAAATACTTGCGGCGGAGAAACTCTTTAACCAATGTTGCCTCTTGGACATGACGCTGCGCCACTCCAAGGTAGGTATAAGTATCTCCGGCATGCAGTTGTCGCAAGATGCTCCCATCAACGAGCTGTTCCTCATCTCCACTATCTCCGCTTCGTCCTTTCTTGAGATGAACCAATGCACATTTGTCTGTCCCGAACTCCATTCCGATAGCATGACTGTACTCCTGCACCACCCTCAGCGATTGTTGTAGTTCGCGTTGGCCGGAGGCATAAAGTTTTAGGTCATCCATATAAAACAGATGGGTGACCTTGTGCCTCCGGTTATTGGGCGTGCCACAGCTGTATCCTTTAGTATTTCTCAGCGCTATGGACAGAGGCAAAAGTGAGATGCAAAAGAGCAAGGGACTCAAGGAGTCTCCTTGGAAGACACCTCTTTTCAATGACACCAACTCCGTCTGAACCCGAGTTTCACCTGATGTTATGGTGAACCGGGTCTTCCAGAGTGGCATCAGTTGTTTGATGCACCCCACTATCTGATTATCCACCGAAAGACATTCCAACAGCCGCACAATGAGCTCATGAGACGTGCTGTCGAATGCCTTGCGATAGTCAATCCAGGCCATAGAAAGGTTTCGCTTGTACTGCACAGAGTCCTGCGTGACACATCGGTCAATCAACAGGTTCTCCTTGCAGCCAGCTACTCCTTTCTTTGACCCTCTCTGTTCATACACGTCGAGAAATACAGGATTCACAGCTTGAAGGATACGCATGTACAAGATTCTGGTGAAGAGCTTGTAACACGCGTTCAGACATGTTATTGGCCTGTAGTTTTTGGGATCAGACAAATCTCCGGTCTTCGGGAGAAGCACGGTTCGACCCTCGACAAACCAAGCCGGAATTGGCTGCTCCTGATTTAGCCACGAGTTAAAAACTCTAGCTAAATGCCGGTGGCAACTGGGGAATTTTTTCCACCAGTAGGTGTTTATGCCATCCGGGCCAGGAGCTGCGAAATTCTTTGCGCCTCGTAAGGCGTCAAGAATTTCTTCCGTGTTTATCGGGTGACGCAGTACATTCAAGTTAGGAGTCCTCCTACAAACGGACTCAAACTGCGCCAAGGCCGGAGTGTCTGCTGAGAGAGGTTTGGGTTGTTCGTAAATGTCCCTCCAAAGTATTATTATTATTATTTTTATTATTTTGCATTTCTTATTTTTTCTCGCATGCTTGCGGTAGTAGGAAGTATTGACGGGCTATGCCAAGTCAACACCTGACCTATTATTATTCTGAATTCAGGAAGAACCGTACAATGCTGCAGATCTTGACTATTACAGACTTTTGGAAGGTTTTATGTAACTTTTCATCCAGGCCCAATTATTGCAGGTGTGGTGTAAATGTATTTGGAGTAAGGCCTGAGACCGACATAATGAGGGGGACAATGACAACTCTGTTTTGTTTCCAGAGCCGTTTTATTTCTATGGCAAGATCTGTGTATTTAGATATCTTCCCAGCGTAGGTGTTTTGGATATTCATATCATTGGGAATCGCAACATCTATCAAATAGGTCACTTTATCTGCCTTTGGCTGAAAAACAATATCTGGTCTATTGGCTGGGATGGTTTTGCCTGTGTGTATTTCAATGTCCCAGTATAGTTTGAATTTATTGTTTTCGAGTACTGAGGTCGGTGTGTAATTATAATATGGATCTTTGTTTTCAGTTAGTGTGTTTGTTGTGGCCAGTGCTTGGTGTATGATTTTAGCTGCAGAATTATGTCTGGCTGTGTACTCAGTTCCAGCGAGAGTTTTGCATCCACTTGTTATGTGTTATTATTATTATCCTGATTTTTCAAGTTTCTCTCGCATGACTGCGGTAGCAACAGATGTTGACGGGCTATGCCAAGTCAACACCTGATCTATTACGGATCGGAATTTAGGAAGGATCGTACAATATTGCAGGTCTTCAGGATTACAGACTTTTGAAATATTTTGTGTAACCTTTCGTCCAGGCCCAACTGTTTTAGGTGTGGTGTAAATGTGTTGGTGGTGTTATTATTATCATGTTTTTTCAAACTTCTCTCGCATGACTGCGGTGGCGACAAATGTTGACGGGCTAGGCCAAGTCAACACCTGAACAATTACTGATCGGAATTTAGAAAAGATCGTAACATATTACAGGTCTTAAGGTTACAGACTTTTGGAATATTTTATGTAACCTTTCGTCCAGGCCATTATTATTATTATTAGATCCATTCTATAGGGTGTTTCATGATTTGTTGCTAACGCTTAACGCTGTAATGTTTTTTATTCAAACTTTAATAACGGTCGAGTTTTTGTTTTGAAATTTGACGAGCGCGTTGTATATAAGCATTAACAGGCATTTCTTGTTGTGTCCAGTTAGTGTGTAATTCTTCGATATCTCGCAAGGTACACCCAATAGAAGAAAATGTTAAATACATTAAATACAAAAGTTCTTTGGTTACTTAAGACGCATATTCCAGAAATATTTTGAAATATACAGTGTGTTGCGAAAAGTAGTGATCAACTTATTTTTTTTATATGGAACTATACCTTTTTTTTTAAATTCTTCTAAATATTTTTGGGGTCGGTTGCGACGTTGCCAAGTTATAATTTATTTTCTATTAATTTCCGGATTTGCAAGGTCGCAAGTAAGACGTCGAAATTCATATATTCCTTTAACTTTTCTCAATAATATTATACAGCAAGTTTCCTGAATATTAAGTGGATATTACTTTGGATGTTACCAGCAATTTTCATTCACAGGGTGTTCTTGGCAGAATTTTAAATTACGGCAACTTGAAGTTCATTTTACTTTGTTTTTTAAATATAACACCCTGTATTTTTTATTTTAAATCGAAATATCTACTAATACCCTATCTTGCCTTGTGATATTTTTTTTTTCGCGTTTGCGACGTTGCCAAGTTATACATTATTTTTCCAAATTTTTAAACAACTATCTCCGATTTTAATTTATTTTAAATAGAATCTTCTACTTATTTTTATTGCAATGAATTGCGCATGTCAAATTTAATAAGATCTCACAATTTTAAAATTTTGTTTCTATTAATTACTGAGATACGGCAAGACCGCTTTTACAGTAAACGGAACGCTTAAATATTTCCAAAACTGCAACAGCTGGAGAGGTGAAATTCAATACTTGGGGGTTTTTGAACATACAGAATTCAAAAACGCTAACACGAGTGTTGTCAGATTCACCAATGTGTGTTTTTGATCTGTGGTGTATACGTTTTCAACTGAAGTAATGATTAGTTACAAATTCACCAAAATACTGCGAAATGCTGACATTTTGCGTTAAAAAAATTAGGGAGGTTCAACTTCATTTCAGATCAGAAAGACCAAAAAATAAGTTTAAGAAGCATTTAAAAAATAATTACAGAAGCCATTTTTGCCGATTTTTAGAAATAGTAGGCCAAAAAATAAGTTTAAGAAACATTTAAAAAATAAATACAGAAGTGAAAATGTTCATTTTTGCAGATTTTTAAAAATAGTACAAAAGCAATGATATACAAATTTAGCGATGCTTAGAGCACAAGTATATTAATAAAATATCTTTGAAATGGGCTTATCTATACGTCTATGTAGTTTGGCTAACCCCCTGCTAAACACCCTGTATGTAAATAAAAATCCTTCAGTTATATATAACCAGATACTGAAAATAGTAGCAAGCAAGATGAAATTCAAATCAAAATTTGGCTGTGGTTAGGATTTGAAGCTCTGGCTCCAATTTCTGATGTTATCGTCCATTAAATGCTCTCAAGCTACATTGTGGAAAGCGTAGCCATCACATGAATGAAATTACGATTTGACAGATGCTACAATCGCTCATTCAACGGTATATGAAGTTATTAAGGTTGATTAAGAGGAAATTAACACGTCAGTTGATGCTCGAAACCAAGTGCCTAAATGAAATATGTTGTCCACGTTCAAGTACGTCTACATTATTTGCTTTGTAATTGTAACAAATGATCTATTATGCATGCCGTTTGAATAATATATCGAACTGTGAGATTTACACTGTTTGGATGACAGACTTAGTAAACTTTATACAATGCTCTGCATTTATATCATTTATCAAGTTATATTGTGCTAGATACAATGGGTATCATATGTATAAATAATAATTACATTAGGACCCACTAGACAGCATAGTGGAGACGTTTGCTTATAGTATAGTTCTGTAAGCCATCTCACATATTAATAACTTTGTGAAAAATGTGATACGATACGATTTTTTTAATGGAAACGGGTAGTGGCTACTGGTGCATATGGTCTACAAACCTGATCCATGTTTTTATCTAACAAATAAATTTGCGAACATTCTCGAATATCCCTATAAGGGTCATTCTCACCAAAAACGAAAAAGTGGGTCACCGCGTGCTATATACAAAAAAACTAAAAGCTAAGTATTATCGAGGGTGATTTGAAAAACAAATAATAAATGGAGTAAAATCTCCCCTCCAATAGCTGTCTCTCTATCTGTTGTTCCACACAATGAAAAATTCGTTTGTTGGTTGTTCGGTTTAAACTAGCTCCATGTGATAGCCGTGATATTGAATTATTATCTAAGGTTGGTCTAGTTTGATGAACGAACTCTCGGGTGTACCTAAAACATCGAACTCTTTTATTTAGCGTTCTATTGAGATGAAACCTCGCATTTCGGATAATTTCAAGGTGCTGATTATAAATCCGGTCGCAGTTTTGACTCTCAGTCTCGTTTGACGAAAATAAAAAATTTCAGATCTCTCGGGCGGGCGGGTGTACCTAAAAAAATCGAACTTCTTTATTTAGCTTTCTATTGAGATGAAACCTCGCATTTCGGATAATTTTAAGGTGCTGATTATAAATCCGGTCGTATTTTTGAGTCTCAGTCTCGTTTGACGAAAATGAAAAATTTCAGATCTCTCGGGCGGGCGGGTGTACCTAAAAAAATCGAACTTCTCTATTTAGCTTTCTATTGAGATGAAACCTCGCATTTCGGATAATTTCAAGGTGCTGATTATAAATCCGGTCGCAGTTTTGAGTCTCAGTCTCGTTTGACAAAAATTAAAAATTTCAGATCTTTCGGGCGGGCGGGTGTACCTAAAAAAATCGCACTTCTTTATTTAGCTTTCTATTGAGATAAAACCTCGCATTTCGGATAATTTCAAGGTGCTGATTATAAATCCGGTCGCAGTTTTGAGTCTCAGTCTCGTTTGACGAAAATGAAAAACTTCAGATCTCTCGGGCGGGCGGGTGTACCTAAAAAAATCGAACTTCTTTATTTAGCTGTTTATTGAGATGAAACCTCGCATTTCGGATAATTTCGAGGTGCTGATTATAAATCCGGTCGCAATTCTGAGTTTCAGTCTCGTTTGACGAAAATCAAAATTTCCAGATCTCTCGGGCGGGCGGGTGTACCTAAAAAAATCGAACTTCTTTATTTAGCTTTCTATTGAGATGAAACCTCGCATTTCGGATAATTTCAAGGTGCTGATTATAAATCCGGTTGCAGTTTTGAGTCTCAGTCTCGTTTGACGAAAATAAAATTTCAGATCTCTCGGGCGGGCGGGTGTACCTAAAAAAATCGAACTTCTTTATTTAGCTTTCTATTGAGATGAAACCTCGCATTTCGGATAATTTCAAGGTGCTGATTATAAATCCGGTCGCAGTTTTGAGTCTCAGTCTCGTTTGACGAAAATGAAAAATTTCGGATCTCTCGGGCGGGCGGGTGTACCTAAAAAAATCGAACTTCTTTATTTAGCTGTTTATTGAGATGAAACCTCGCATTTCGGATAATCTCAAGGTGCTGATTATAAATCCGGTCGCAGTTTTGAGTCTCAGTCTCGTTTGACGAAAATGAAAAATTTCAGATCTCTCGGGCGGGCGGGTGTACCTAAAAAAATCGAACTTCTTTATTTAGCTGTTTATTGAGATGAAACCTCGCATTTCGGATAATTTCAAGGTGCTGATTATAAATCCGGTCGCAATTCTGAGTTTCAGTCTAGTTTGACGAAAATCAAAATTTCCAGATCTCTCGGGCGGGCGGGTGTACCTAAAAAAATCGAACTTCTTTATTTAGCTTTCTATTGAGATGAAACCTCGCATTTCGGATAATTTCAAGGTGCTGATTATAAATCCGGTCGCAGTTTTGAGTCTCAGTCTTGTTTGACGAAAATGTTCTTACAAAGAAAAACAATTCTGCCGACAACAACAGAAGCAGAGAGAGGTTTTTCGACTTTAAAAAGGGTTAGACTTTTCCACTTCAATAAGAAAGAACCATCATTGAAAAAATCTGTTCTAGTGGCAGAGTAATAATTAAGAAAATTGCCTATACTGGACGTATGGATAACAAAAGTGAGAGAGTTTTGTTTATTAGATTATTACTTATTATTATTTATTATTTTTTGCTTTTTAAATATATCGGAATATTTTCAGAGCTGTCTTTCATTTGATGTCCACTTAGTGACTTACATACATTCAAAAATCCAACGAGTAAAATCATTATTACCTCTGTGATCTCTTCGTACACCTGGCAAATTATATAAGGTAGCCAACAAACGATGAAAAAAATTGACAGCCCCAATAAGCAGTTTGCTAATCTTCTTCGGCTACTTAGAGTCGATGTTGGTGGTCCAGACTCTTCGATTGTCTCTGATAGGGCTTCTGGCATTCCCATATGCTCATAGCCCTAGATTGGAGAGAGATAGATGATTCATTTTGAACGTATACAAGTCCAAAACAACAATCATAGATGTCAGTGGTAGCAAAAGAACTAAGATTAAAAAGGAAGTACCACAAGGCAGCTTAATCTCCCACTGTTTTTTCCGCTACTTTCGAAGTCTGGTCACAGAGGACAATGCATGAACCAATGAAATATATTGCAGTGCCTGAACAAGTATTTCCAAAGAAGACGGCCCACTTTATCAACAAAAGTCTAAGTTTTGCAGCGAGAATGAGATTCATATGATGTATTCTATTGTAAGACCTTCAAAGAAATTGAGGAAAGCAGAGATTTACGAAAATCTCTGGTTATGAGGTACTTCAAACTAGTAGGGGCGTAAAACAAATTCTCCAATCCTGGAAGAAAAATTGAATGGGAGGAAAGTCAAAACAATCATTTTGAAATGATCAAGAAGCTAATGGTATTCACCTAGTATCAATAACTGGAGAAAGCAGCACTTGGAAATAACATGGCCTTCCCTTTAGACAATTATGGCCTGCCTCAATTATGTCTTGAGAAAAACGTATTCTGTTGTGCGGGGTATCATCTGCAAAGGACGGTACTAAGATAAGAGCGAAGGTATGCTATCAGGATTTGAGAGATTAAGGCCCGATTTTATTAACATGCGCATTTTAACAAAGACTTTGACCAATCAGAGCAGCCCTTTCAAGAACATGCATCTGTCAAAGTACTCTGAAAATTATTGATTTCTTTTGAAGTTGACCTCAAAAACCTCCAAAACGTCAAAAATGACATACTTTATATACAATCGACCATTGTAAACCATCTAGTATCTTTTCCAGTCTGATTTTCCACCCTAAATGGGTGAAAAATTGCATTTTCTTGTTTAATGAAAAGTTTAGTGATTGCTAATCTCAACCAATCAGATTCCAGAGAAGCGGTACATTTGATCGCTGGTTTCATGCTGTGTCAAATGATATGATGACAAGAAATTCACTCATTGCATTATTTGGATAAAACAATTTACTATCGATAATAATTATAAATACATGCAATATATCTTTGTTTTATAGTAAAAAGGGGTAAACATAGCATTTTGTTATATTTCAAAAGTTAGACAAATGATTTAACTGTTAGGCAAGCTATTTTCCTAGCGTGCGTGTGCATTACTGGTTGCCTATCCAGAACGGAAAAGCTCACTATTTAGCTGCGTATAACCTTATTTTATATACAATGCTGCATCTTTAGATCCTCTGTGAATATTTCTATAAGAAGGTCTATATCAAACATGCATCTAGTAAATGAAAGATTGATTCTTCATAAAAGTATGTTTTTTTCTATAATCCATCTGACTGACGGAGGTGGGATTTGTAATTATTAAATAAAGTAGTTGCTGTGATTGATACTAGGGACTTATATGATTCTTCACAAATTATCGCAGTTTGCAATTAGTAATTATACAATAATTATTATAATGTAAACATGAAAAATGTGGCATTAATTTGCAAATCGTTCGCTTTGTTCTGATATCTTGCTATGATTTTGATCCATGAATTCTAAAATATTTTTGACAAAAGTGTCATCCAGCTTTGACGTTTTGTTTTCAATATTGATAAAATACTATTGGATGATACTTATTAAGATAGCCCTCAGTACCTATTAGAAACCTTTTTCTAAACAACATCCAATAGAAAAGCTTTGTCAAAGTGTTTGTTAAGTATGCGTGTTGATAAAATCGGGCCTTAGATATGTATAGGGTAATTTGATGGCCCACCCACTCGACCAAAATAATTGGATGTTCTCTTCCTTGCTCGTAGACTAACTCTTATGGCCACCCACATTTAGCAATTTATTGAGAATGAATTATCGGGCTGCAGTGTTTCTGTAAAAACCTGTGGATTGTTCTGTAATGGTATAAGGTAGCTGCAGACCAGAAGCAGCCTAAGAGACACGGACAAATAGTTTCCAGAGAGAAACGTCATTGACAAATTACCATGCTCTCGAGTTGTAAGCTGAGGAATTATCTGTTCTAACCAGAATGTACGAGGGTCGCCTTTTCATTTCAAGCAAACGTAGGTAGGCCTTGATAACAAATAATGCCTTTATTTATTTGGTTGAAAGTAGATTGTAGTGGATCGATTTCTGTGATCGAGCTGGAACCCAGAGGGTTGACAGCGGCTGCATCTCTGACAAGGTTTTTGAAGGTCATAACTGTTTGGAGATACAATACCTTTAATAGCTGTGCAAGACGGATTCTATCAAACCAGAAGTACCTAAGACCTCATTCACTAGGACTACAGAAAACAAGATCTAAGACGAACTCGTTGCGGTTGTTGCAATAGTTGCTAGGAAGATCCTCTGCTACCTGTTTAGGTACTCCTCGTCATCCGACCTCCTTACTTTCTGTAAAGCCCAGATAAGACCTGGTCTGGAGTACTGCTCATATATTTGGAGAGCGACTATACCTACTATCCTGTCCATAGTTGACGTAGTCCAGAGAAGAGAATTTCGATTAATTGTTGACACCGCGCCACCTTCAGCCACTTTCTCACCGCCGTGCGGTTGATGACCTTTCGCTTTTTTGCCAGTCCTTAGGGATCTGTCCTATCCCCTACATTGTTTCTCTGTACATCAACGAGCTGCTGGAAATAACATCTAATCCAGTCTACAGCTTCGCAGACGACAGTACATCAATATTATGCATGGAACCAGGCAAGCCACTATCATCCCATGAGACGGTAAATCAGCAACAGCAAAATGCCTCACAGATCAACGTAGATATCAAAACAATTGTCGACTGGGATTAGAAAATAAAGTACAGTTTAACGTACGGAAAACTCAGGCAACAATATTGACAAAGAGGTATCACGTTGGTTTACCAACTGTGGAAATGGAGGGTATCCCAATAGTCCAGTCAGCTTTCCTCAAGCTTTCGGGGATCAGCATCAACATTAACAAGTCCTGGCACGACCATGTTGTCAGTATTGCTAAAACGACATCCCACAAGCTTGGATATTTGTTCCGCTATAGGAAGCTGTATACACCAGAGCAACTGCTGCTGCTCTAGAAAGCACAGATCCGATCATCGTTGGAGTATTGCTCCCATGTGTGGGGATGCGCTCCGAAACACTCTCTAAAGCTTCCGGACACTATCAAGAGGAGACCAATTAGACTAATCGATATGCCTAACCTCTAAAGAACCTCCTTAGCCTGTAAGATCGAAGAAGGGTGGCGGACCTATCCCTGTCTTACAGATTCTGTCACAGAAGCTGTTCGAGTGAGCTCTCTCAGATAATAACACCCAAGGCCGTCCGAACGAGGAACACTAGAGAGGCTCTGCGAGCTCATCTTCACAAGGTCGAGGTTCCTAATCCTCGAACCAGTCTCCTCCTGCACTATTTCTTTTGGAGAACTTCGACGCTGTGGAAGGAGCTGCCGGGGAATTTGTTTCTCGACGGCTACAACCTGCAGCGTTCCAAATCTAACATGCACACACCCTTATCCTCTCACTGCGCTTCTACAGCGCCATAGGCTTCCAGCCTCTGCGGAGGCTGGCCATAAAAAAATTATTCGAACGGAGCCTGCGCCTCTGAGCTATCCTCCATAATTTCCGAGCCTCTTAGATTCACCTGCAGGACTGTACTGCATCTCATCCCATCTCATACATCATGAACCGACCATAAGGTGCGGTCATCTTCGCTCTCATGGTGTCCAAAGTTTAGAATGGTCTATTAGGTGACGTCTTTATTGGTCCTGCAAATGTAGATCTGTTCAAAGTCCGCGTCATCAAACTTCTGGTACCTTAAACTCTTCATAGCAACCGCGGTAAAAATAACTACGGATGAATTGAACAGACGTAGAATAGAAAGGCAAAAAGGTAATTCCAAGTCTACCAAATACCAGCACCGCTTATAAAGATAAAGTCAAAGTCTAGGAAAAGTCACACCTGAAAGGAGAGGAGAACTGGGAGATGGTTGCTAATTTTACCAGACAGCTTATTGGGCGGAAAGAGAGAGAGAGAGAGATGTAATGAAGATGGAAACAAAAAAAGAAAACAGAATAGAAGTAATGGAGCACTAAAAACATCAAAAAGCCGCACCATTTCATGAAGCAATGCTAATTATATATGTAATTCCAGGAAGTTCCACCTAGCGAAGACAAGAGGTTTCAGTCAGAGTAGCGCCCGACACTGTTGAAAGCATTCAAAGCCACTGTGCCAGCTGCCTTCGCCAAGCGGCTTCCCCTTAGTAAAAAAAACTGATAAAGATAAAGCACATTCTGAAAAAAATCTGGATGAGTTCGTGTGACCCACTGACCTTAGGTACTCCAGCAACAATGATGACATGAGTGGGTCTCCTCATAAGCGGTATGGGTAGAGGTAGTTCACCATGTTTGGCACGTGCGGTCAGTGATAATGCAGTCAGTTTAGCATGCACCCCAAGATGACTCATCAATACGATGCATGCTGGGGTGATATGCGTTAACGTTACACGAACTAACATCAGACTTTTCCGCCACGAATGTTTGTACCTTGATATCACCTGGAACACAATACCACTTCACAAACTTTAATGCAAGGACACGAGTCAGTCAAAAATTATGCGTTCTACTCTTCAATAAATTCAAATTAATTAGCTAAGTTAAACCTCAACGAATTATTTTTAAGTTTTGATATAATCTTCCCGTCAACAGTCTTGGTATATGTTTTATCATTTGTATGTATTCCAATATTTATGCCTGACTTTCATGACTTCTTGATCTTTCAAGTAAATAATGAGCTTCTTCTAACAGTCCAAACAGAACATAGTTGTTCATCCAATATTCACAATCTCTTGAGTGATTTGATTTTGAAACAGTAAATAAACTTTGACCAATATTTTCAAAATCGTAGAGCTTAATAACCGTCATGGCCCCTTAGTTGACTCCCATCTACTCAGCTTTCAAGATCGTTGTGCCAAATATCTGAACCCTAACGTTGACACACACAGCACACTTGCACAGGACGTGGAATGAAACTCTTTCCAGCATTTGAACCATACAGGGTTTTCTCACTTCAATTCGAAAATTGCTTGATTACTCAACATGTGGTATGTCATGCAACATGTAGGGACAGCTGTCACCAGATGGGTGTCAAGTAAGCACCAGAAGCGCTGGGACAAAGTGGTGGGGAATGTTCACTCTAAGAGGATTCTGACGCTCTCAGATTGAGAAGGAAGGAACTACAAAAGGTGACTGGATTGATAACTGGTCATTGGACGTTCAGTGCAAGCCTGCAAAGCATGATGTTGAAGTGGCAAACTCATTATGCAGGAAGTGCTGCGAGGCAGAGGAAACAGCTAACCATGATATCTTGGTGTGGAAGCAGGAACTTCTGTCTGAATGTAGGCCAGGAGGGAAGACAGGAGAGCCATAGTTCGCGAAGAAATTTGTATGGGACTCTGTTTAGTCCCTTTTACTGGTGGTGCACAGTAAGCCTTAAAACTGAGCGGCAACTATTAGGTCAGCTGAGCCCTAACCCCCCCCCCCACTACCAAAAGAAAACCAAAAAGGAGTATCTGCCATTGTTCAAAGCCCTATGATACTTGTTTGGACCAGCTATGGAACTTCTGTCTTGCCTGGGTTAATTTCCTTCTATCATTGATTTCGCTAGTTCGCCGTAAGCCCAGTCAAGTCTTAGCTTATCCCTCATACAGTCTTGATTTAAAACCAACATACTGTCATTTGTTCGGGCCACTAAGAGAAGCTCATCGTAAAGTTCGTTTTGGAAATGAGGAAGTCTGTTTTTTTTTAAATATTCATCAAAGCCGTAAAAATGAATGGAGACTATATTGAGAACTGGCAAATTAATTACCAATGCTATGTAAACTATGTAAGTGTTGGTTTGAATGTCTTAGCAATTAAAATGTTGAGAAAAAGAAACAGGAAGCACTACTTTTTGATTGACTCGCGTAGTACAGATGTTGGAACTGTAAGAGTTACAATAAAATTTTGATTTTTTTAAATAAAGGTGAATTTATTAGAAAGATCACATTCTTCATTATCTATGCTTCATGACGTCCTCATCTTGAACCTACTGTAAATAGTTTCTTAGATATGAGTAAGAGATCCCGCAAGCGAGCGCTAGCGAGAGTAAGGAACCAACTAGTTGATATAATTTCATTCTAACCGAGAAACATGTTGTGTCGTTTCGTATATCTGAGGACGTAACTAGAAATATATTCAATATCCACTAGTAAACTTAACCTCAAAACTACAATTCAGAATCATTAGGCCCTCACATTTACATCTGGTAATTTTTAAATTCATAGCAATTTCTATTTTGTAGAGATAAATACTACAAAAAATCCTTCTTGGTGTGTACAGAAGCTATGTACCATGTAATTAAGAATTTTTCCTTAAAATTTTTCTTCTAGATCCTTACAATATTAGCATGTCACTAGGGAACACTCTGTATGATAAAGCTTTCAAACGATCCCCAATATGAGAAGCCCAGAAAGTTTATCCAGATTAAGCTAATCGTTCAATTGTGACTGGCAGCTTAATTCCATTAGTGCATAAAACTACTAATTTTCAAAGTTTGCCGCAATATAGAACAAATCCACATCGTATCGAGTTCCAACCTACGTGATTGAACCGGATTGCTTTACAATCTTGGTAAATACGTCTGATTGATTAGTTTGTGCAACTTCTAGATGTTTATCCGGAAGTTGTCGCATTTATCAGATAAACCCATCTAGAAAGTGCCATGAATAAAGAGACATTAAGCACCACATAGTTTTTTGAATATATGTATTCTTCTACTCTTGAAGCAACAGTCATTGATCTTACTCTTCATGTAACTTGATAATAGCGACATAATGATAAATATAATAAACATTGTCATTTATTTATTATATTCATGGTGATTCATAAATTCATATATTGAAAAACTAAGAAAAAGTCCTAAAAACTTTATCAGGCTACTATAATAATTATATACAGTAGGTTAAAAATCTATCGCATCCGTTGTATCAGGTGAAAGAATGGAATATTTTAAACGGTAATCAATAATTTGTTTAATTAAATTCTTCTGCATCGAGTCAACAAGCTGAAAATTTCCATTATTCCAATTAAACTCTAAAGTTCGGCAAGAATGCATTCAGCTGAATAATATTGTTGAATATTTTTTGATTTTCCGCTGCAAATGTGATGTTCACAGAGCATAACAAAATGTAGGGAAAAATTATGCATTCAATTGAATAATATTGTTGAAACTTTTTGATTTGCCGCTGCAAATATCATATTAACAGAGCAACACAGAATGTGGGAAAGCATTATGGCATAGGTCAGTTCGTGAAGCAATCGAAATGGTTTGAATACAAGGTTGGATGTTTCAACAGGTCTATCCTGGAGTTGCATTATCTATGCAGTTATTGAATGTCACAACATTCCGAATGATTTACTGTCTTCAGTCGTCTTTACGTGAGAACTGGCAAGTAAGTTCACTTCATGACTATCCTGTGGATAGGAGTCTGTAAGCGACCATTCTGGCACCCCTCTCTACATCAATGCTTAGAGGGAGCAGACAGAAAGAATTCTGCTGGTGCGCCATCTAGTACCCGAAGGTAGCGGCAACCAAAGAAAGTCGCTGCCAAAACAGCAGCATACTTCTTGGTGGAACGCCACGGCGCGTCCTCTTTGAGCCACCAGAGAAGCGCGGGTTCTATATGCCGCTGCATATTAAAAGAGCAACCCTCGTATATCTGCTCTCACATGTTTCACATTTTTGGTAAACATGGAAAAATTGATGCTCTCTATTTCCGTCAATCGACCTATGGCGCACTGATGATCGCTAATAAGCGTGAAACAGCTGTCTGCATACTGGTGGATTGACGGAGATATAGAGCAACCCTCGTATAATGCTTAGAGGGGCTAAGGGGGGGTCCTCGTCTTGTTGAAGTGTAGTTCTTCGTAGCTTCTTTATACTGGTGAATTTGATCTCTTCGTTTAGTGGTCTCGGTTCCTGCCGAGGCCATTCGAGTTTGGCCTATTGAGGTGTAGTTTTCGATTTTTTGCATTGATGGGGTGCCATATCGGTTTGATTTCCAACTAGGTTTGCTGAATACGTGAGAATCAAAACGATGTAGCATCTCCTCATACGGGATATTCAAAAACTACAACTCGAAGCGCCACGTTAGCAGGAACTGGCAGAAAGAAGCCGCATAGGATCACACGTCAGCAAGAGGCAAGAATAGATGCAGAGTACAATATGTTTGCCACTTTTCACCTGAGGACGATTGAAGCTGGTAAATCAATTGAAACGTTATATAGAAACATTTCAAATACTTAGGCTGCGATATACATATTTTATGACAGAGGTAAAGATACAGAAGAAAAAATTAATTCACAAATATTTGCGGAACTATCAGTAGAATATTAAAAAATAAAACAAGAAAAGATACTCAAATCAAATTTTATAAGATGATAGCTGCTGTTCCAACCCTCTTATAGGGTAGTGAAACATGGACAACAACGAAAAAAGAAGAAAATAGGATACAAACACAAAAAATGAAATTTCTAAGAAGAGTGAAGGTTGCACAGACTTCAGGCTTAGATTAAAAAACACAAATATGAGAGCGGAATTAAACATCTTCAATATAAACGAAAAGATAAAAGAAAATAGAACTAAATGGAAAGAACATGTTCAACGAATGCACGAAAATAGGATTCCAGCTAGAGCCAGATTTTATGAATGCTCTGTAAAAAGAGATATCGGAAGGCCGAGAAAAACATAGGTATCGTAACAGGTAAAGGGAAGAAGAAGAAGAAGAAGAAGAAGAGGAAGAAGAAGAAAGTGTATAGACAATGGTAATAGGTTTTTAGAATTCTTGGCTCTAATCAAAATGTGATATAAAATGAACTATAGTGATCAAAAATAAAAGATGTACTTACTTACCCTAGATGGCTTTGCTACTAACCTGAAAAGAAGCAAGTACCGCAGCTGATAGCCATGTAACAGCTACGGCGAAGCTAAGCACTTGTTTTCTATTCGCAGCTTGTCCTATTGGTCTATAGTTTTTAACAGTGAAATAACGATCTACTGAGATTGCCATCATTGACAGGGTACTTGCTGATACTGGCAGCGACTAAAACATAGTCACCAAGGTGTAGTAAAGCCCAAGGATATAGCATTTGTTTACGAAGTAAGGATCTCCGCAAAAAATGAGAAGGGAAGAAAAAACCATAATGAAAGCTAGCATAGATAGCGCTATTGGAGATTGATCTGAAGCTATAGCCACTGTACTATAGTTTCGTCAAATCAGTCATCCTCGAGGATGTCGTTAGACTTTTATGTTGACATTGAAATACAAATTTCAGTTAAATTGTTTAACTTGCTGAAGAAGGATTTTTCTAAGATAGTATAAACTCTAATAAAAACTTTTACATTTACATTCAAATATAAATTTCAGTTACATTTACAGTTACATAACCTCGCTGAAGAAGAAGATGTGTTAGTAGTACAAAAAAATAGGATGAAAATGGAAAGAATGTTATATCTATGGGCTGTAAAACTTCTATAATATAGATGAGTGCTCATGCATATGAATAATCATCTGTCCAAAGCTGCCTTAGCCACTAGGCAGGTGGAGAAAGTGCTTAGATGTCGTAAGTTCTTTCAGTGTTGGTTACCCTGCCTGGTAACTTGGCCACAAATGAAGTTGACATTCCTGTTGATAAATCAATGTGTAAAACCGGGCTACTAACTCTCCAGCACCTAGTTTGAAATTCAAAATGCACACGTTTAATAGCAAGTCTACCTATAGAAATAAATTTACCGTCAAGAGTGACCGATCAGGGTTAGACATAAATCTCATAACTTTTCTGTAATTTTCTAATATACAATGAAATAGGACTACTCGAGGTACGATGTTTCTTCCAAAAGAGTAGTGGCAGATGATCTAATAGGAACAAGAAAAGATGGAGTAAAGTTGATTGACTCAGTACTTCCCACACATTACGGTGATACCATTTTAATATTTCCCATAGCATGAAGCTACAATCTGAGATCCTCTTCACAGTGTATACCGGGTGTCCCAGAATTTCCTTGACACGTGATATTTTCGTAACGAAAAACGGTTCAAGCAAGAACTGAGCGGTACTTTTCAAGGTACTATAGGGTCTATCATACCATGCATTCAAAACATTTTTTTTTGTACGTCAACCCCTAAAACTAACCCCCAACTTTTTTTTTCAAATAGCACCCCATAGGTTTTGCTACATAAATGATATTACTTTGTTCGTATTTTCTATACAAATAGTGCCACTCTGAAGGCTATGCCTTGTGTAGAGTATTGGCTGAAATAACATAAATATGCAACTGAAATTTATGTCCCTAACCTGCTTGCTGCTACATTTTATTTGAAATCTTGTGGTATCTTTAATTTTATATGCAAACTTATTTTTTCCGTAAAATCATAAGCATAAGACAAATGATAATTTGTTTGACGCCTGATATTTTTTTAACAAAAACGGATAAAAAAGAAAAGTAAGTGGGTTTTTCAACCTATGACCTATCAATCCTTGCTTATGAATCATTTTTTTCTTACTTAAACCCCTGGAATCCACCCCTAGCTAGTTCTTTCAAATTTCAGTCCACAATTTTGCCTGGAAAAATAAATTCTTTACTTGAATTTAATTATCGTAGTGCCTTACTTTTTATGCCCCTACTGCATTTTGCCGTTAATTTTGGCGCCCATGTGCGGGGCACACCCTGCACACGGGGTTGGCGCGGCCCGATGCAACCATAAAACTTTTTCACGTTTTTGCACTTAGTTTTGTTGTCACATTTTTTTTTATTAGTTGATTCATGATAATAAAAAAATATTTTCCATACATTAGTTTTAATTAATTTATGCTTACGATTTCATGGATTAAACGAAAACAATTAACGATAAATTGCAGTAGGGGCATAAAAAGTAAGGCACTACGATAACTAAATTCAAGTAAAGAATTCATTTTCCCAGGAAAAATTGTGGATTGAAATTTGAAAGAACAAGCTAGGGGTGGATTCCAGGGGTTTAAGTAAGAAAAAAATGGTTCATAAGCAAGGAATGATAGGTCATTCACTACCATTGAAAAACCCACTTACTTTTCTTTTTTATCCGTTTTTGTTACAAAAATATCAGGGGTCAAACAAATTATCATTTCTTTTGCCTTATGCTTATGATTTTACGGAAAAAACAAGTTTGCATATAAAATTAAAGGTACCACAAGATTTTAAATAAAACGGGGATATCATTTATGTGGGAAAACCTATGGGGTGCTATTTGGAAAAAAAAGTTGGGGGTGAGTTTTAGGGGTTGACGTACGAAAAAAAATGTTTTGAATGCATGGTATGATAGACCCTATAGTACCTTCAAAAGTACCACTCAGTTCTTGCTTGAACCGTTTTTGTTTACGAAAATATCGCGTGTCAAGGAAATTCTGGGACACCCACATTAGTACACTGTGATCCCCTTGCAATCGAATCATTTTCCGCATTTCCGCCCACCCGCAAAAAAATATTCAACACAAAAACTCTCGTAAACAGCTTCTTGCATCTCTCTCCGTAGCAACTTGGAACGATACAGTTTTTATTTTTTATTTTCCAACAGATATCCTAATTATATGATATGTCGATTTTCTGATACACAAAAACATGTTATATTATCAGTATCAATGTTTAGACGGCAACGAAAAGTATTCTATAGATATAAAAAATGCCGGGGTTTCCCAACCACCCCTCCCGAGACCCCAAACTACCGTGGCCCATTTTGACCACTCCAAAAAAAAGTAAAAAATGGCCAGAGATCCCGAGAGTACCCAAAAACAGAGTTTGAACGGCTTTTATATTGTAGTATTTCTTTATTAATTTAGTTTCACCGCCACTAACACAATTTTGAGAAACCATAAATTTTATCGATCTCTACCACTGCACACGGTACGGCTTAGAAATTTCATTGCTATAAGTTCAGTGACACACATTACAGAATTATCTACAACAGTATTATTTTAAAAATTATTTTTTTTGTCTAAGGTATATAAGGTATATTATGTCATTTCTTCACATGGCTATGGAGAGCACACTACAACTACAACAAATTTTCCAGCTTGCAACCCCCAACTTCCAAGCTACCTCAATTTTACCCCCTCTTGAAAATATGGAAAACGATGAGGAACCTCCAAAGCGCCTAAAACGAAGCTTGAGCTGTTTTGTAGTTTTTTTAATATTGCTGCACCGCCACTAACACGATTTCTAAAAACCATACGCATTTTCCATCCTCGCCACGGTAATACGCGGCTAGAAAAACGACACTAGACAGACAGACCGACAGAAATAAGTGATGTAGATATCATAAAACGCCCAAAAAGCATATTATCTCAAAATCAAAAATTTTCACGATCACAATACTCCCCTCACGTATCGGTGTGGGAAGTTAAATATTGTTAGCCTGTACATAATATCAAAACTAGCCAAAATAGCCTTTCTTCAGTATATAACCTGCAATATCTCAAATTCCTGAAAATATTAACCAAGTCTGAGCCCGGATTCGTACTTTATGCAAAAAATACTTTCCTGATACTGGAAAATTAATGTTATTTTTAGGCATCGGTAGAAGCAGGAATGAATTTTTCTGTTAATTATTCAATGCTACTAGTCCGAATGTATTGTGGTTCGTATAGAACCTTTCTAGTAAGGGGACAAAGATGCCTAATATTTTTCTAAGCGACATGAAATTTTATAAGAAGCATAATTTCAGAGGGCTCAACATATACTATTATAATCACCAGCTATGAAAACTGATACGTTTAAGAACGTTACCAAGAAGCAATTGTTTGCAAACAAAATAATGTAACCTGACTCTAACTAAACTCCAGCGTTCTAGGATATCGATCGCTTTTCTTAGTCTCAATTTGTGTAGAAAAATAGGTTGTTCACAAAACTCTCAAATGGGCAGTTATATTCTAATTGAAAATGTTGGAATAACTTAGATTGCTTTTTAATGGAGTAAATCTATGTATTCAGACAGAAGTTTGCGAAACGCCGAAAGGGTACAAAGCTTTTTACTTTAAAATGACCTTGTATTTGTGAAAAATGTTCTGTTGCAAAATGTGCAAAGTTTCTAGAAAAGAGAATGCACTAATTAAAAAGTGGAGTCAAGATAATTAACTCAGTACTTTTCATATTGTCTCGTTTTGCATAAACAGAAAAATAGAGGCCATGTTTTAACACTAATTTCGCGAACCGGTGGTTCTTAGAAGAATTTAATTATATAGTAAAAGGGTAAAAATTAAACCATGAATACAAAACATGAAGGAATTACACCTAAATTTACGTAAGAGCTTAACAGAGACGTCACACAATTGATAACGTACCGGCGTAGACAACATGGCGGATGGCATTGCTTACAGTTAGAGGCGTAGCAATTGTTAATTGTCTTCTCAATTCGAATTTGAATAATAGTATAGTGCAAAGATGAGTGCGTTACTTAAAAACATATGCCGTCAGAGACATTGAGCATCGTAATCGTAAAACTATACTCTCTGCAAACACTTTTGGCAATTATTAAACAACGTGGTCTCAGATTATAATAATGATTTTTTGTCAGTGATCCATGGACAGCAAACATAAAAAGTGATTAACGGTATGTGTTGATTTAACGAACATCAAGGCATTGGTTTTACGAAGTATATCATAAACTTCCAAAAAACACGCTGGACTTGACTATAACGAATAGGAAGCCATAGAACAGCCACTGTGGAAGGCTGTTCATCAGACGTATTTTCAATAAGCGCCGGTGTTCCTCAGGGATCTGTCCTATTCCCTACACTGGTGTACATCAACGAGCTGCTGGAAATAACATCCAATCCAATCTATACAGCTTCGCAAGCGATAGCACATTAATATCGTGCATGGAACCAGGCAAGCCACACAGATCAACGCAGATATCAAAACAATTGTCGAGTGGGGATTAGTAAATAAAGTACAGTTTAACGTATAGAAAACTCAGGCAACAACACTGCCAAAGAAGTCTCACGTTAGCTTACCAACTGTGGAAATAGAGGGTCACCCAATGACCGAGTCTACGGATGGGACATCGAAAGAAAACATCGACGTTGGACATCGATATCAACATTGACGGTCTGCCATTGATAACTACGATATATCGTATTCAACACATCGATGTTTGAACATCGCAAAAACATCGATATATTCGGGTATTGGTGTTCTTCAATTTAAATGTTAGAAATAAATAATAATGTGTATTTTACTACTAAGTATTTCAAATGTCACAGCTTAGTAAACAGGAAATAATAAAGACCAGAAACTAGCTAAATTAACAAATTTTATTAAATTTTAATAAAAAATAAAAATAAGTTTTGGTTGTCTATTTCCTTTCTCAAATTGCTTTGCAACTTTAGCGAATTTGAGAAGATGAAACCAACCAATGACAAATGTCATCTCAAATCAATTTGAAATAGGACAAAAAAAAAACAATTCACATAGAAAACTCCATTGTGAGGATGTGAGCCGAGGTTTTTATCAGCTTGCCAAATCTAGTAACTTGTGACTATACCCCCCTCCCATAGATTCGTAATGACGCCAATCAGTCACCATCGCGTCGGTGTTGTTTTGGTACAGAATTGAGAATAGTAGTAACTAGCTCACTGAAAGGAAGTAGAATGCACACCTCTACAAAGAAACCCAATGCGCCTTCAATTGGTATTTTAAATCATGAGGCAAAACCGAAGACCAGAAAACTGCAGACTCGCTAAGTTTACTTTTTTGTATATTTTCAATTTGTAATTGAAACTCATAAGAAAACATCGATGCAAATTTTTAAAAACATCGATGTTTTCATCGATAGCTCAAGTTAATAACATCGATGGCAAAAACATCGATCATCGGACGTGAAACATCGATGTGTTCCAAACATCGATAATTATCGCCCACCCCTAGTTGAGTCACCTTCCGTCAAGCTTTTGGGGATCACCATCAACAAAGATATGTCCTGACACCACCACGTCGCCAGTATTACTAAAACGGCATCCCAGGAGCTTGGAGTTTTGTTTCGCTATAGGAAGTTGTATACATCAGAGCAACTACTGCCGCTCTACAAGGCACAGATCCGACCATCGTTGGAGTATTGCTGGGGATGCATGTTTTTTATTCTCTGCAAACCTTATTTATTCTTTCAGAGTCGCCTAATTTCCCTAAAGCGATAAAACATGCTGTCATGACTGTTTTCATCTCTAAATGGCACATGTCACGTTCCTCTTTAGATGTTGGTCTGGACGCAGCATAACGAAAACCCTTAAAACAGGAATATTCTACATCCTTTCGAGGGTGACAAACAGCTTGAGGGATTATATTATTTGATATGCAGAATGAGAATTAGTTCTGTTCCATATGTATCATGACAGGATGCTAAACGGTGATCGCCCCTCGGCTTTTCATATCCTCACAGAGGATGGGCTAAAGTGTTTTTTCCGCACAACGAATTCATGTGTGAGATGGGAAACACTGACAGTTATTAATGAAGTTCCACACCCTTGTCAAAAGGTTACACCAGATGGACTCGCCTGAAATTGACACGTCTATCAATTAAAAACAATATCGCCGTGTTTTTTATGAGCGATCAAAGTTCACTGTGGAAACATGTGGTAGTCGATTTACCAGAATAAGGTTTACTTATCCTCTGAATCACTGTGCCTCAAAAACCGTTTTTGGTGAATTAAATTATTTGCTAACGTCTTCCGTGATAGAATCTGTAAAACAGAGCAAGTCGGCCACCCTCCTTTGATGTTCTAGGCTGTGGAGGTCCTCTGTGAGATTAGGCCTATCGATTAGTCCAATTGCTCTTTCCAGGATAGTGTCCAGAAGTTTTATAGAGTGCTTCGGAGCGCATCCCCACACATGGAAGCAATACTCCAACGATGGTCGGATCTGTGCCTTGTAGAGCAGCAGTAGTTTCTCTGGTGAGACTTGAGACTTCTTTGTCAGTGTTGTTGCCTGAGTTTTCTGTACTTTATTTACTAATCCCCACTCGACTAGACATGATTGGTCAGTTGACTCAAGATAGCTGCTTCTGTTTCAAGAGCTAGCTTCCTATATTAGTCACACATATTGTTCCATGTTGATAAATCCGAAATAAATATTAGTAATGCTTTGATGTCTTAGAATCATGATGTTGGCTACGGGACATGAGTAACTGTGATCCAGTGAGGTTGAATCTGCTTCAAGGAAGAATAATAAAAACCGCTCTCGGAAAGGTACATATATTCATAAAAAAGTTAATAAAATCAATGATCGTAAACACTAATTTTGTGCAGACAGTGTGAGTCATTAGTACAATACATCAGTGTGTGTGTTCATCAAGCTACGGTTGCTGTACATTGTGTCAATGACGATCTCACATTCATTCATGTTTGTTGGTTATTAAATCAATTAACAGAAATAGATCAGCCTGCTGCTGCTATTTATCCATTAATAGTGATGATGAATGTACGATCACAGTGCATTAATTATATTGTCGAAGACGTCGTAGTACTAATGTAAGCGGTGATTGATCTATGACTTGCCATTATCAACCCTGTCGCATTCTCAGAAAATTGATGACGGCGTTCTTGAAATCAATGCCTTAGCATCCATTGAAACAATGCATATCGTTAACTATTTTCTATGTTTGCTGTTCATGGATCATTGTCCACAAGATCACAGAGGACATTGTTTGATGATCGGCTATCGGACATTATACTGATGACATAGTAATTTCTATATGTCTGTGTTGATAGTTTAAATCTGATTCTTTTACTATTTAAATGCATTACCAAGGACAAAATGAAACAGTTGATTACAAGAATGTAGTTTTACCGTCCAGTGGAATGCAATCAATATACAAGTGATTTGTTTTATTTGCATTATATGATATTTCGAATTAGGATTGAAAAGCTCAATTATTTGTTTGAAACATCGTAGTCTATCTATAAATAATTTGAGGTTCGTGATTATGTCGGTGCATTGGATTGAATATTAACGAAATTGCTGAATATTTCGAAATGTGAAATCAACAGAAGCAAAACCATATAAATTATTTGTTCGAGGGCGCTAATAATCCAATTAGTATATAATCATGTCACTATTTACGTTACAGTTACGTGCGCTATAACAGAAAGTAGAAAGTATGCATAGTTTTCTCCAGATCCTTCCTCTTTGACATTAGAAACCTACGTCAAGTTCTACACAATGTGGTACATAAAAAATTGTACCCACTTTCTTCACCTCAAAACATGCATATGATGCAATCATTGCCTACGCTATTTCATACCTTTAAAAAGTGTTTTTGGTGATATCTATGGAGATGATATTGTCATGTGCCCTCTATAGGGTGCCCCAATAAGAACGATAGGAAAGAAAAAATAAATAAAACAACAACGGTTTGAGATATCAAATTGGTTTTGGCTTTATTTTGAAGCTACACCCATGACATTATGTATGGAATAGAACATCATTCAAATGTCCGCCTCGGGCTCTCTGGCCGTGCTTCAAGTGGTCGGTCCCATTTCGGATGACATTTTGGAGCGTTTGCGGTGTTATGACGTTGATGGCTACACGAATATTGTTTTCGAGGGCATCCAAAGTGGCTGGTTCGTTGGAGTAGACCAACGATTTGACGTAACCCCAAAGAAAATAATCGAGAGGTGTCAAATCACACGATCGCGGTAGCCAATCAATGAACGCTCGTCTGGTGACGATCCAGTCGCCAAACTTCTGTCGAACAACTTCGAGCGTTGCGTCGCTTGTGTAGATCGTGACTCCATTCTGTTGGAACCACATTTTGGTAATATCGATGTTGTCGAGCTATGGTCACAGAAATTCTTCCAACATCGCTCGGTAACGTGGCCCATTGGTTGTAACGGTGTCTCCTTCCTCATTTCGAAAGAAATAAGAACCGATGATGCCGCCATGCCACAATCCGCAACCACACATTCAATTTTTTCAGGTACTGGGCTACTTCTTCGGTCATTTGTGGATTGTTCACAGCCCAAAATGGACAATTCTGATTGTTGAGGTAAAAATTGGCTTCGTCTGAGAAGATGATTTTTTGACCAAAATGGGGAACTTCGTCCAACATTTGTAGCGGCCGATTTGCGAACTCAGGGCGACGGACTATGGTCGTTCGGCTTCAATTGTTGCGTCAGCACGATCTTATACAGTTGCAGCTTCAAATCCAGACGCAAAATTCGTCGAGTTGTCTCTTGGGAGAGGCCCAATTCCGCGGCTCGGTGTCGATACGACAAATTTTAGTCGTCGTGAACACTGGCCGCTATGGCGGCGATATTTTCTTCGCGTCGACCAGTTCGCATTCGGGTTGGTTTCTTTAGGTCAAATAGAGTGAACTCACGCTCAAACTTTTCCATGGTGCGACGAATTGCCTGCTCACTGAAGCCAGGATGGGGGCCGAGTTCACGACGAAATGCTCGTTGCGTATTTACAATTGTGCGGGAATTTCCGTAGTACTTTTTCATAATATCCAAACGATCGGCAAGCGTGAAACGATCCATGATAAATTGTCAAACCTTACTGAATATTTTGACAGCTGGATCACGTTTGTACCTTTGACGGTTGTCTAGATATCCCTATTAGAAACCTATCACTTCTATTGGGGCACCCTATAGTATCTTGATAGCACTGACGACCCCACAAAAACTGATCAGAATCAGAAAATACGTGAACCTAGAATATTATGATTTGCTAAGCCCGTCACTTTTAAAGGAAAACATTTTTTTCGAAAAATTATTTTTTTTTTCAACATAATATTATTCTATCTCGATACATTTCGTTCGATGTGTTTCTATTTTTGCATTCATTTACTTGTAAAGTAATAAATCCTTTGACTAGAGCTTGTTCAAATCGGCAACTCTGTCACGACATCCAAGCTCTCCCGCTGGTATTGTTTTATAAGCCTATTAGTTTGCGAAAATTATGAATTACTACGGCAAATTGATTACTAATTAATCCATTAGTCGAACGTTCAAAATCATATCCAATTAGGGACATTAATCACCCCTCAAATTTTGAATAGTTAAAATGCAAAGCACGCTGGGGTGACGGTTGCCTCAGTCTATATTTATTACGTTTTTACGGGGTACTAAATTCGTTTTCATCGATTGCCCAATTGCTCAATGACCATGTTTCTGGAAAATTGCTATAAATCATCCAGTCAATTAAGAGAATGGAAGGCATCATCGTTTTTGATTAAGTTGTGTTCCATCGCGCTTCACTAGCTCATAAAATAAAATCGCAAAATATGATAGTAGTACAATCATTTGGTTCACAGAAAAATCGGAAAAATGAAGGGTACCGGCTGGATTCGAACCAGCGTCTTCGGCGCTCTAGGCCAGCGCCCTACCAGCTGTGCTACGGTGCCCCGCACCACAGCTGATATACAGCGCCTATGACCCGGTGTCGACTCCACCGATACCCACCACTCCCCCGTATCTCTCTGCGAACCATGCATTTCAGTCATCAAGAGACATCTAGTCGGCAGTTGGGTGAGTGTGAATCTCTCACCACTATTTGCACGACAGCTCTCTATGCTACTGAACTACGACTCCTCAGTCGGCCAGGATTTCATGTGATGAAAGGTGCTTGCTTACTCCGCAAGAGGGAGATGATTCCAATCATTTGGTTCACAGAATGCACGGTTCGCAGAGAGATACGGGGAAGTGGTGGGTATCGGTGGAGTCGACACCGGGTCATAGGCGCTGTATATCGGCTGTGGTGCGGGGCACCGTAGCACAGTTGGTAGGGCGCTGGCCTAGAATGCCGGAGACGCTGGTTCGAGTCCAGCCGGTACCCTTGATTTTTCCGATTTTTCTGTGAACCAAATGATTGGAATTATCTCCGTCTTGCGGAGTAAGCAAGCACCTTTCGTCACATGATAGTAGTAGCTGTTCATCGCACTTCGCTAGCCCATTATTGAAACTACATATTTTGAGTGACTTTAGGAGGTCTGGTAAAGTTTCGCAAAATAACGCAACAATGAACCGCAAGAAACTGTGTGTTACTATGTGTTGAGACATGTCTATTCATGTTCATGGTAGCCGTCGAGCCAAGTCGATGAGCTAAATTATTATGACAGCATATTAAATTTGCTATCAAATTTGTTATCAAATATATTAACGTGTCATACGGGTCTTTGAGGCAATATTTTCGATGAAATTTGGTATCAAATTATTGAGAAAGTGTTCCAAATACTAGAACAATTTGATATCAAAACTGCGCGTAAAACTGCGCAGAAGAAAAATAGTGAAGTTGACACCTGTCAGATTGACTTCTGTCAAAAACAACAAATCGTAACCTAAGTTTTTTGTGTCATCTCGTCGGAGCACAACCACAAAACCTCTGGAGAGGTGAAGAGGGAACAAAAATCTTTAGCTCAAACTCTCCTCATTTCGCGAATGGATCAAATTTGATCGCAAATGTGATATGAAATTTGATAGCAAATTTAGTATCGGTCCCTAGCAGTGAGAATATTAAAGAAGAAAATGATAGCTGTATTTTTCAAATCGAGTGTGCTTCAATCCCTAGTTACACTTGGCAAAACTGGTTTAAAGAGTGGTTTAGGAGGATGATGGCCTTGGGACCTCGAGTGTGCTATAATCCCTAATTACACTTGGCAGAACTGGTTTAAAGAGTGGTTTTTGGAGGATGATGGCCTTGGGACTTCGATGTGTGCATTAATACCTAGTGACATTGGCAGAACTGGTTTAAAGATTGGTTTTGGAGCATGATGGCCTTGAGACCTCGAGTGTGCTTTAATCCCTAGTGACATTGACAGAACTGGTTTAAAGATTGGTTTTGGAGGATTATGGCCTTGGGACTTCGAGTGTTCATTAATCCCTAGTGAAATTGGCAGAACTGGTTTAAAGAGTGGTTCTGGAGTATGATGACCTTGGGACCACGAGTGTGCTTTAATCCCTAGTTACACTTGGCAGAATTGGTTTAAAGAGTAGTTTTGGAGGATGATGGCCTTGGGACTTCGAGCGTGCATTAATCCCTTGTGACATTGGCGGAACTGGTTTAAAGATTGGTTTTGGAGGATGATGGCCTTGGGACCACGAGTGTGCTTTAATCCCTACTTACATTTGGCAAAACTGGTTTAAAGAGTGGTTTTGGAGGATGATGACCTTGGGACCACGAGTGTGCTTTAATCCCTACTTACACTTGGCAAAACTGGTTTAAAGTGTGGTTTTGGAGGATGATGGCCTTAGGACCACGAGTGTGCTTTAATCCCTACTTACACTTGGCAAAACTGGTTTAAAGAGTGGTTTTGGAGGATGATGGCCTTGGGACCACGAGTGTGCTTTAATCCCTACTTATACTTGGTAAAACTGGTTTAAAGAGAGGTTTTGGAGGATGATGACCTTGGGACCACGAGTGTGCTTTAATCCCTAATTACACTTGGCAGAACTGGTTTAAAGAGTGGTTTTGGAGGATGATGGCCTTGGGACCACGAGTGTGCTTTAATCGCTACTTACACTTGGCAAAACTGGTTTAAAGAGAGGTTTTGGAGGATGATGACCTTGTTACCACGAGTGTGCTTTAATCCCTAATTACACTTGGCAAAACTGGTTTAAAGAGTAGTTTTGGACGATGATGGAGACATGTATGTAGAGCATATTACTTTGATAAAATGTGACAAATGAGGCTGCTTTGCAAAACTTTGCTAGTGCCCTTTGTACTCGAACAGAGTGTCGGATAAATTTTTATGTTGCTATCAAAAAACATGTGCCCTGGGGCTCTAACTTCTTAACCCTCGGTCCTATATTTTCTCTCCACGGCCCTGCCTCTCCGAGCACAGAAAATATCTGATAAACTTTGAATATCAGCGGTAACCGATCCATTACGAAGAGGGGGAGCTATACGTGACGTTAAGGGATATATTGAATCAGGAGAATTACGTCACAAGTAATAACGTTGTCAATTAAATGTATCTGTATTGTCGGCAAGAGAAGTTATCAGTGTTTGACATAAATTTGTGGAGGGATGAAATGAAAATATTGATTCATTTAACTGCAGATGAAATGTGGAAGTTATATCTCAGTCACGATATTTCCCTTTTAATGTGGATTTTGGAATAATGAAGCAGTTTGATTTTCATCGTACAAGCTTAGTGTTTTGATTTGTAGGAAAGTAATCCTAAAATTTGTTAGAATATGTTCATGTTCAGAAACAATATGCGTTGAGTTAATGAAAGGTTTTAAAGTAAATGAAGTGTGTCTCGTCTTGAAAGAGTACCAATTTACAACATTTGTGGGGATTTAAACTGATACTTGTATGTATACATCAAAAATTCCAAGTCCCTTGGTTTCTGTAATAGGCCCTGACCAATGTTCGAATGGACCTAAAGAAGTGCATCAGGTCTCTCTTTCACAGGCCAATGGACAGCCTATTATGAATACAACAAATTTTTCAGGTTTACACAATCCCCCCCCCCCCTTACAACCCAATCTCATCAACACCCAAAAAATTATAGCAGCATGACCTAGTACGGCCCCACAGAATATCGCTACTCAAATTCCATCACCATCCGTGCAGCAGTTAATGAGATTACGAAGCTACACAGACGCCATCAGACAGGAAGACAGACTGACAGACCGACGATTATCAGAAAACGCCCAAAAAGCGTAATTATCTCGAAATCGAAAAATTTCGCGATCACAATACTTCCCTCACCTATCGCTGCAGAAGGTAAAAAGGGCGGCATTTTTATGTTTGCACAACGGCGGTTGAGGGGCTAAGGACAACCCTGATCAGCCTAATTTTTTTTGTCATCCTATATGTATATGCTCTATATGTTTCAATGAATTTCTAAACTATTACAGTTAAGCTTTTATTGGAAATGAGAGCCCGATTAATTTCAAATGTTTATTTGGTTTTTGGGTTTTTCGGTTAACCAATTGTTTTTTATGATAGGGCAGCAGATTTCCTTTTTTTGTGATATTTAATTTTTGATTTTGATAATGACAGTTACGTGTTGTATTCCTTTACCTATTATCTTGACCCTAGCTTTAATGGTGCTTAATTTTAATTGGTATTTGGTCAGATTTAAGTGCAATGCTAAATTTTAATTTCATAATCTGACTTAGTTCAGTTACAGACAGACCGACCGACTACAAATGTTAATGTCTATCAGAATTGGAACTAGTTTTTCGAACAAATATGAGATCCTATTTAACGTATTAAATCTATAAAACAGAATATCAAATATCCGAACTAAAGCTCCATAAGCTTCTATTTGTAGTCATATAAATGTAACTCATACAAAACTTTATTTCCTACACTTTAGTGCATGGAAATGTCATATACAGGCTTTTTGTGAAACGTATTATTTTATTTGCATTTTAGAGGCGGATAATCTGGCGTTCGTTTTCCTGAGAATTTCGGCGTAATATCGTCCTAACTGGCGTAACTTTTGTCCAGCTGCCAGGTGTAAAGGGAGAAGGCCTTTCAACAAAATCCCCAACAAAGGGATTCTGCAGATTTCAGCCGCACATGGCGCTGGGTGTTATAATTTATTCGTTACAAAGTTTAAACAATCCCCTCGGTAATAATACATTGTGATACGAAGTTGGGCGAGAAATTCCGCACGCGAGCTTCGGCGAAAACAAGGAACATTAAAAGAATTAGGTTTGGGGGTGTTATCGATCCACATTCATTTTTGTAGGTGCAGAAAGTGTCATGATTTTTATCATAGTTTTCTTAGCTAGCATACTATACTAGATCCGCCGAAGAAAAAGAGCGCAAAAAAGTCATGGTGTTCAGGTGCTCTCGATATTTGCGAGACCTGTTTACACGGTAACCACCGACGGTAACAGTCAGTCCTTCCTGGAACGACAAATGGACGGTGTCATACAAAAGTGACGTGAGCCACCGATCTGTTGTTTTAAGAAAATTAGTTCTGTAAGATGCCTTCTGGACTGGTCTAGTTAAAAAACACTCCTATTATAATTTTTTATATTCCAATAAAATTAGGAAAAAATTACCAAACCCGACATAAGATTTATTAGCGGAATGGACCACCTATCTACCCAAATAAGCTGAAGTACGCTGAGTTTAACAGTGTCGTTTAACAGTTGTTTTTCCTCAATCTCTGAATCTGAATCACGACCACTTCTTCCAAGATTTTTTTTTTGAAAATCTTGACTTTGGAGATTATTTCAAATGAGAGATGATTATGCAAAAGGTGAATGAGCTTGAAGACCAGCTTAACATTATGACCGTCGTAAGATTTTGACCATATTTCTTAACAGAAGCAGTTTTATTTGTATTTACATATTTACGTGAGCAGGAACCAACTTGCTTTTGCGTACTCATACTAGCTTCATATTCTAATCAAATAATGAAAATATTCGACAGCTGTGTATTTGATTCTTCAAGAAAGGCGGCCTGTTCTCCAGATTTGTCGGTGCCAGTCGTGCGCTTAGGCATTGGCATTTCCAAGTGGTGTAAGCTTGCCTTTGACTAAGTCACGAGAACTCACTCTTTGCTCACCTGTTTTCCTGTGTGTCCGCTGGATGGATATTAATAAATTTCTTCATTAGATTAGCTTTGATAATATGGAAAAGAAACTTGCCCACAGATGTCGCCAAAATGTGAACAGTATTTCAGGACATTTGTGCTCAATGTAGAATGGAACGTCCAGGTTTTGGTATCAAATAAACGATTCTAACCAAAATTATGTTAAATTCCTTATGGCACAACGCCATCCACATCGTGTTTGTTTCAAGAGGTGGTCTGCTGTGGTGTAAGCTTGCCTACGGTCAGGCGACAAGAATTCACTCATCTTGCGAGTGATCACTCTCTTTCTTCGCTGGACAGATAGTAGATGAAACCATATCATGAAATATATATTTTTTCTAAAACATTTCTTGGATATGCTTGCCAAAAGTGTTAATATTCTACAAAGTAATCATCCCTAGCATCTATAAATTTTGAACGCCGGCTTTGCCTGGGCCTTGATGAGCCCCCTGAAAAGCCTCGATGGGAATCTTGTTTAAAGTCGTTGTCACAGCTTTTTGGATAACCTGAACGTTGTCAAAACCAGTTTCCTTTGAGTTGATTCTGGATTCTCGGAAAAAAGTAAAAAGTCGGCGGAGCGAGATCAGGACTATAGGGTGGCTGCGGCAGCGTTGCCACGTTGTGTTTTGCCAGGGAATCACGCACGCGCAGAGATGTGTGTGGATTTTCGGACGCGGAGGACCCTCTTTCTTACTCTTTCCAGAACTACGTAGTAGTACGATCAGTACTGATCGCGAGTCGTCGTCCACTCTTATCTGCTCTCCTTAAACTTCTTCGCCCACCTCGTAATTTTTTACGCAGCTTGAAGCTGTATCCCCGCAAGTTTCCTTAAGCAATGAGTGCGTTTTGATAAAGGGACTTCTAAACGGACAATACTTTTACTGCAATATTTGGCTATACTCCTGGTAACTATAGCCCGGCCATGATGACAACATTTTATTGCAGCATATGGCTCGGCAATGTATACCCCGGCAATATTTTCTGCAATAGTATAGCCCAAAAATTTGTTCATAGATGGGCTATATAGTCGGGCAGCATTTGCTGACGCAGTAGCTTATACTGTTTTAAGGAAAACATTAAATAAAAAAGAGAGAAGACAGTGGATTCTACTTTATCTCAATAGGCGTGAAACTTTAGATAACTTGAGTTTAGAAATAAGTCTTGATAATATGCTATTTAAAAACTTTCCAACAATGTCAAAGAGTGTCTTTCAAAGGAAATTGAACCATAAATAAAAAGAAATGATAGACACATGAAAAAATCAATACCTGTTAGTACAAGACTGGCGGTTTTTAGCAACTGGAGATGTATATATAATCGGTCCAAGCAAGAACTGAGTTGTAATTCTGAAGATACTGTAGGGACTATATCATGCATTCAAAATCTTTTTTGTTCGTCATCCCCGAAAACTCGCCCTTAACTTTTTGATTTCAAATATAGCACCGATTTAAAATCTTATGGAACCTTTAATGTTATACGCAAACTTATTCAATTCAATTTATTTGCATCAATGTGTTACAAAAATTTCTACCTCGCAAAATCATATAAATAAAATAAGAATTTATTTGAAAGCTAATATTGTTGCCAAAAACGAATAAACAAAAGCCAAGTGGGTTTTTAGGGGTATTGAATGACCTATCATGGCAAGCTTCCGAAAAAAATGTCTCTTCTATCCTTTATGATAGACCCTATACTACTTTCAAAAATATCACCCAGTTGTTGTTTGAACTATTTTTGTTACAATATGAAGTGTCAAGGAAATTCTGGGAACATTCACTTTCCATAACTCAGGATGTAAGTGTATTTCATTGATGAAATCAATAATCCTCTCATTGGTCCAAGTATTAGCAATTTTCCTACTAAAATGTTCAATATCAACAATAAACAATCACCAAAATAGAGCAATATTGCCGATGTTTTCGGTAGCCAAGCGATCGTCCGGCCATGTGCCGGCAACACATAAAAATATATCGGCAATGCCGAATATATGTGGCTATATGGCCAGGCCATACTAGAAATATTGCTCAGTGTGGCCGTTGTTGCCGAAAATGTTGCCGGCTACACTATTGCAGCCACACATTGCAGTAAAAGTGTTACCCGTTTAGAAGCCCCATAACATTATTATTCTCCTTGTGGAATGTAGAAAATTAATCCCACTTTACAATGCGAATTTAATGATAAGTTAGTAGAGCGCGATAAACACTTATTTTGAATATTTTAAATACTCCAAGCAACAGCACCCAGGTTTTCCTCCTTTCAGATGTTCGACAAAGGGAAACTTAAACCTTTGTTTTTTGATCTTCAAAAAAGCGTTGTCCGGATTTTTTAGAAGTTGGACCCCAGACCAGATCAGAAGGTGATTCAAACAGCAACTCCTTATTTTCCTATGTGCGACGTTTCCTCTTAGGTTAAGCTATCCTCAAGTAACTAAAACAATTGATGGTGTAGACTATACACAGAATAACTTAAGCGACAGATACATAGAAAAGGAAAATCACTTTTCTTTTTTGGATTGAAAAACGATGAATGCCACTTGCTGAAACGCACGAGTGATTTGATTTGTGTTAAAATAGTAATAAACATACACAAATACCTCAAAAACAAGAAAAGTATATATTTTTTCCAAAAGCTGAATTAACCAGAAAATCGAAGTTCTCATCGTTATGTAATAATTATTCCAATTATTTTAATTACGTTTAACGAAAATGGAAAATTTCGGACTTCCGGATCCTGAGGTTCACCCGCAAAAAATCTAAAATCTTTATTTGATATTCCATGAGGACGAAACCTCGTATCCTAGATGATTTGAGGAAGCTATTTACAAATCCGGCCGCAGTTTTGAGTTTCAGTTTCGTTCAACGAAAATGGAAAATTTCCGATTCCCGGGTCCTGAGGTTCACCCGCAAAAAGTCTAAAATCTTTGTTTGATATTCTATGAGGATGAAACTTCGTCTTTTAGATGATTTGAGGACGCTATTTACAAAGCCGGCCGCAGTTTTGAGTTTCAGTTACGTTTAACAAAAATAGAAAATTTCGGACTTCCGGATCCTGAGGTTCACCCGCAAAAAATCTAAAATCTTTATTTGATATTCCATGAGGACGAAACCTCGTATCCTAGATGATTTGAGGAAGCTATTTACAAATCCGGCCGCAGTTTTGAGTTTCAATTACGTTTAACGAAAATGGAAAATTTCGGACTTCCGGATCCTGAGGTTCACCCGCAAAAGATCTAAAATCTTAGTTGATCTTCTATGAGGACGAAACCTCGTGTCTTAGATGATTTGAGGACGCTATTTACAAATCCGGCCGCAGTTTTGAGTTTCAGTTACGTTTAACGAAAATGGAAAATTTCGAACTCCCGGATCCTGAGGTTCACCCGCAAAAAATCTAAAATCTTTATTTGATATTCCATGAAGATGAAACCTCGTGTCCTAGATGATTTGAGGACGCTATGTTATAAGAATTTGACTAGATAAAACATGCTGGATAAGTGAAACATTGCCAACGGTATTAAAATATAACGTCACGAAATACATACAATAAAAATTAATTAAAAATAAAACAAAAACAAACAGGAACAGAAGGCAATCAGCAATGTGCCTACAACAGAAAGATAGGTAGGTGGATGAGTTGGTAGAAGATATTAAGCGTCTTTCCGTGTAAAATATAATATTTCCATGTATTTTTCAGTCAAAACCCATAGGCGAAGTACGAAAATAGATAATATGAAATATAAGTTAGGGTTTGGTTCATCTATTAGGAAATTTGTTGATTAAATCATGATACACGATGCTTAAGGCATTGATATCCTGTCTGAAATTTACTGTTTCGTTTTTTGAATGTTGCTGATAACTCAAAGCTGATGTTTTGTCAAAGTCAAATTGGTGATTTTCATTTTTTACGCGTTGTACTAGAGTGGTGGGAGCAGAAATGCTATTTATCCTAGGTACATTCATCCTTCTGTATTCAGCTATTCTAGCTTTTATGTATCGGCCTGTCTGTCCTATCTTATATACAACGTTATATTTTAACTCAAAAGGTGTTTTTTCTTCTTTTGTAGTGAAAAACATTTTGCCTAGTGTATTTTCATTGTTTAAGACAATTGTTATACTGTCAGAACTCAAAATTTCGCCCGTTTTCTCCTATGAGTGTTTTACATATGTATGGAGTTTTGAAGTATCTGGTACTAGTAGTGGATGACTTCTTTTAATTACTAACAGTTGTGTTCTGACTGAGGATTTTATTAAAAAATTACATAGGGAAATTGTTGTTTCAAAGAAAATACCTAATTCTATTTAAGACAATGGAGAAGTTTCCAAAGAAATAGAATTTGGAGAATTGACTATTATCTGATAGTCTATTTCTTCACTTGAAGAACGTCGAAAAATTCATCTGAATATTCCAAAAAAACGGCGGAGATATTCAATTTTATATTTGCGTAAAGCGACCGCGGAGGTGAAAATCTGTATGACGTCACATGTTATTAATTGTTCGCGGCAGCCACAGTTTGGTCGGGACTCCGCTATGCATACGCTGCGCTGTACAGTATGCGACATTTAGACTTGATTGTTGAGTGGAACGGCGAAGGTGTTTGTTGTAACGGGCAGACGCCAGTATATTTTTGAAGTATGGAGGAAGGTTACGTTCGTGGTGATTCTAGTAATCTTCCTAAAGTGGAAGACACGATTATGGACTTTTACTTCCCACATCGATAGGTGAGGGGAGTATTGTGATCGTGAAAATTTTCGATTTTGAGATAATATGCTTTTTGGGTGTTTTATGATGTCTACATAACGAAAATCCACGCAACTCATTTCCGTCGGTCTGTCTGTACGCGTTTTTCTAGCCACGTAATCTCAGTAACCGCTGCATGGATTGCTATGAAATTTGGGCAGCGATATGCTGTGGGGTAGTATAGTAGGTAATGTTCTTATAAGTTTGAAAATCGGTGCATAGGCGGTGGAGTAATTAGCAAAAAACCAAAAATTTTAAATATTCCTCAAACTTTGTTTTTAGGCGTTTTAGACGTTCCTGTTCATTTTCTACCTTTTTGGATGGGGGTGATATTGGGGTGGTTGGGGAGTGGTGGGTTGTAAAGCTGAAAAATTATTGTATTCATAACAGGCCGTCCACTAACCTGTGAAAGAAATGCCTAGCGTCATAATACACTTTTTTAGGTGCATCCGAACATTACCTTGGCTATTACGGATCATCGACTTAGAATTTTCTGATGTATGCATGCGAGAGTATTGCTTGTGATCATTCTCTATGGTGTAACTAAGAAACTATAGGATTGATTTCAATTAAATTTTTACACAGTATTACTTAAAACATAAAACTCAATTTTTTGTATTCATAATAGGCTATCCATTGAAATATTTGTTTGGTGTTTTTATGGTGGTTTTTCTCGGTCTGCTAGACATATTCTAATAATACGAGTACCAATAAACTGCAGTGTATCGTTTTGTCACCGTCGGCGTCGCCTACCCTACTGAAAACAAGGAATAACAACATGAACGAGGAGGCCGGCGGCGGCGCGGTGGCTTGCGGGAGCAGCATCCTCGACAGCGCATACACAGGCTTGCGTTGTGTCGTGTGACGTGTGACGTCACAGCGGCTTCGCGCGGAGGATACGGCAATTCAAGCTTTGGAGGACTATAACTTTTCTATTAATGGAGATAATAACAAAATTTTTTCGCCGTTGTTCTCTAAATCTTTAGGACTATCTGATTAATTAAAATTTGAAAAAATGGAAACTTCCTCATTGGATGAAATTCAGTATCTGATATGGTCATCGCCCTGTGCTTAAGATCTTTTGTCTGAAACTGTGAAATGAATGGAAATCTACCAGAAAAGGTTGGCTTCTGATACCATTCAACTTTTAGCTAGTTACTCCAGTTTTTATAATCTCAAAAATGATTTTGGAATAGTCATAATGGTAATGGTGGTTGTAAACGTGGAAAGAATATTAAAGTGAAAATCGGCAAATGGAAAGGTAAAAGTTTTTAGATATTGCGCGAAAACAATGAAAACAATAAAGGGTTCTAATTGAAATCGGATTGGCTCGGCTAGAGTAGAGAACGCTTCAGCAAACGAGAAATCCAATATTCACTCTCAAAATGAATGCTTTGTTGCCCGATGAATTGATGAGAAGATGTGACGAACGTGCGGTGAAAATAAATAAGCAATAATGGGCCACTCGACATAAAAACAGTTTCGGGTTTGAGATGATGCGTTTTTTGCACGTCCTATGACATGTGCACAACGAAAATCCACGTCGCTTATCATCTCTGCCGTCTGTCTTTCTGTTCGGTAATCCTAGACTACTCCTTAGAGTGAGTCTAAAGTATGGAGCGCCCTAATTTATTTACAATGTTGTCAGATCTACCGTTTTTTCGAAAAATCCTTGGAAAATTTTTATTATTTTCTGTTTGATATTTCCTATACCTAAACGTCATAATTTCGGAGTTGCACTTAAATTTATATTGCATCCGCCCAAGTTTGAATAAGACATTAACTTCAAAAAACTTGATTATAATGAAATTTCGATGCCCTGTATTTACAGAAAATGTATGAGAAGTACTGAGTCAAGTCACTTGGCACCATCTTTTGATTATACATATAATATGTTATTGTTACTAAGTTAAACAGAGAACGAAATATCTTTAGGCATATATGGATTAAGGGTGGTCCCTTTTTAAAAGGATTGCATTCCTCTCCTCGCTCAAATGCTTCATTCATTCGTTCGAAATCGTTTGAAGCTTGAAGTATCTTGCATTCAGGGGTTCAACGGGGTGTACAGGAAGGATTACTGGAAGTTGTTGGTATTATTTGATGAAAAACTGCACTTAGGACTATAAGAGAATGGAAATCAGGAAAAACGGGATGTATAACATTTTTTGAGTAGCATAATACCGGATAGAAAAATACGGTACAGGCTAACGACCTTAATTAAGAAAAACCCTTCGCGCTTGAACGGTAGATGAAAAATAATTGCTATATCTTATTTCTTCAGAGCCTAAACTATTTCATTATAGTATATTCACAAACAAAATCTATAATGTCCTTAGATATACTTTGAAATTATTGCATAGAGTACATATTTTCACTTCAACAGAGGAGAAGAATAGAACCAACAATGCCTGTTTCAAAAAAAATAGACATTTTTGCATTAACATCATCGACTACTAGCTGGTTAAAGTTACTTGTTCACCTTAGACTAAATCTCTAGAGTGAAATGAAGACTAATTTCGCTAAGTGACCCATTCGTAGTGGTCAGTGCTTTTCTTACGTGATGTGGGACATCGTTAACATTTTTTTAAAATAAACACTAGGTGCTTGAAAATAAAGTCATGTTTGAAAATGATACTTTCAACTAACCAAAGTTATTGTCTGAATACTATTACAACCAAATCAGTCTTATCTTAGTGTAGTAGTGTACAGAGTGTCCCATTTTGGGCACTTTTACGGGGTATCTCGGTTACTTTTGAAGATAGTCAGTTGCGGTTTTTGCGACAGTGTGCTACTTTTTTGTAAAACTAAAGATGCCGTCAAAAAATTAGCATGGCTCCCTTGGTTTTTGAGATGCAGGGTAAAATCGAAAATTATCGATTTCGAGACCACCGTCGTATCTCGGTTGTCTTTTATCTTGTTGAAAAGTTTAAAAAAGGGTCTTATAGAATTTTTTCTGTATGTTAAGTTTGAAGTCAATCGGAAATAATTCAAGCTTTTCAAAAATCTATATTAGTATGATCTTTTTCTTGAAACTAAGCCAAAATTTCATTTTTACTTTATTTGTAGGAGTAGGCCATGACTAGTCTATTAAAAACAATATCCAAGTAAACAATTATTGAGATACAAGATACTCAATACTTTTAAGCTCAATTATTTAATTAAATTTTATACGCTATTAACTACTATTTGTGATAATGTTCAATAAATATTACATATTGTATTACATTACAAACATTATGTCTATTAGAATTATCTCTCCAGTTGATTTTTGTACCCCTATAGCTTCTTCTTTGGGCTTACAAGATGATGAATGCGTTGCTTCTATGTAACCTAATACGTTTGTTCCCCTTTGTTCCCTATTCTCCTTGAAATAAGTTTTAGGACGTGGTTGAATAAAGGATCTGTACCTAACTATATTTACTTTTAGACGAGCAAATACATCTGAAAACGGTTGCTGTCCCTTTGGGTATCTGAGCTGCCATTATTATAGAAAATTGACAGTAACTAAAATAAAAACACAGAAAGAACAAAGCTACATTTAATAAGAATATAATTAAAAGCTGACAGTCTCACAAGTTTTTTACAGATTTGCTTTTTTGTTTTTAATAGGTGAGTCATAGCCCACTATCTACTCAAAATTATAATAATACAATCATCACTTTAATGAGACATTATTATTTAAAAAAATAAAGGTATTTTGATTCTGTTTTTTCTATTGTTTAGCGCTGTTATCTGCCCGCTTTCTGTTGTTATGCTCTGTTTTCTGTTCTATTTAGTTGTATGCGGCCATTTTCTACCGTTTACAGCCGTTATCTGCTTGCTTTCTGTTGAGTTGAGAGCTGTTTTCTGTTATTTTCAGTTGTATTCCGCTGTATTTAGTCGTTTTCTGTTGTTTAGCGCTGTTGTCTGCTTACTTTCTGTCGTTTTTAGCTGGGTTTGGCTCTATTCGGTTGTATTTGGCCATTTTCTACCGTTTACGGCTGTTATCTGCCTGTCTATCTGTTGTTTTTAGCTGTTTTCTACTCATTTTGGTTGTATTCGGCTGTGTTGTGTCGTTTTCTGCTGTTTCCCGCTGTTATCTGCTTGCTTTCTGTCATTTTGAGTTAGTTTTGACCCTATTCGGTTGTATTTGGTCGTTTTCTACCGTTTACAGTTGTTATCTGCTTGATTTCTGTTGTTCTTAGATATTTTCTGTTCTTTTCTTGTTGTATTCGGCTGAATTTAGTCGTTTTCTACTGTTTAGCGCTGTTATCTGCCCGCTTTCTGTTGTTATGCTCTGTTTTCTGTTCTATTTAGTTGTATGCGGCCGTTTTCTACCGTTTACAGCCGTTATCTGCTTGCTTTCTGTTGTTTTTAGCTGTTTTCTACTCATTTTGGTTGTATTTGGCTGTGTTTAGTCGTTTTCTGCTGTTTCCCGCTGTTATCTGCTTGCTTTCTGTCGTTTTGAGTTAGTTTTGACTCTATTCGGTTGCATTTGGTCGTTTTCTACCGTTTACAGTTGTTATCTGCTTGATTTCTGTTGTTTTTAGCTATTTTCTGTTCTTTTCTTGTTGTATTCGGCTGAATTTAGTCGTTTTCTGTTGTTTAGCGCTGTTATCTGCTCGCTTTCTGTTGTTATGCTCTGCTTTCTGTTCTATTTAGTTGCATGCGGCCGTTTCCTACCGCTTACAGCCGTTATCTGCTTGCTTTCTGTTGTTTTGAGAGCTGTTTTCTGTTATTTTCAGTTGTATTCCGCTGTGTTTAGTCGTTTTCTGTTGTCTAGCGCTGTTATCTTCTTACTTTCTGTCGTTTTTAGCCGGATTTGGCTCTATTCGGTTGTATTTGGTCATTTTCTACCGTTTACAGCCGTTATGCCGCATGTCTCTTTTGAATAGATGCTTAAATGTGTTAATCAATGATTATAATAACACAATATTCATCATTTTAATGTGACATTATTATTTAAAAAATGTATTTTGATTCTGTTTTTTCGAATTTGAGTAGGAAGTCTCTTGTAGAGTAATAACTGCTTAGATGCTTATTATTTATATTTGATTAACCATGGCCTACTGCTACAAATAAAGTAAAAATTAGAAGAATCAAATTTTGAGCGTAATTTTCAAAATAACTTAATACTAATATATATTTTTGAAAAGTTTGAATTATTCCCGATTGACCTCAAAAATAATATACAGGGTGTTCCATTTAAAAAATAGATGTTTGCTTCATAACTGAAAAATGGTTAGAGTAAGAAAAAATCAAACTACATCACTGGATTCTACAGAAAAAATTACATAAGACCCTTTTTTACGCTTTTCAATAAAATAAAAGACAACCGAGATACGAAGGTGGTCCCAAAATCGATAATTCTCAATTTTACCCTGTATCTCAAAAACCAAGAGGGTCATGATAATTTTGTTGACGGCATCCTTAGTTTCACGAAAAAGTAGCATACTGTCGCGAAAACCGCAACTGTCTATCTTCAAAAATAACCGAGATACTCCGTAAAAGTGCCCAAAATGGGACACCCTGTACAGTATTGATATAGTAAGCGAGTAACCAAGAATTTTTGTGTGAGTTTTGTAAAATTTAAAATAAATACTATACAGTGTAACCACTCACCAAACCTATTTTTCAAAGCTTTTCGCTAACCATGTTAGCATTTTCAACGGACACTGTAGACGAAATTCGAACTCCTAATCATTATCCCATATACCCAATTTCCTATAAGCATCTATTTTCTGTCCTGTCAGAGGGAGACATCAGATAATCAGATAATCTTCAAGAAAGTAAAACATTGACAAGATATTTGAAGACGGCTGGCCCTGTTCAATAATTCTTTGAATTCTTTGCTATTTCTGAGCTTTATATGCTTCCAGCACTAATTTTACACTACTCGAATCTACCTTATGGTCACTGATGAAGAAGTGTTGATCTATGCTAGACTTATCTGTACTGCCAAATCTTAAATATGTATTTTAAACTTAGGCAAATAGATATGATCAAGCTAGACTAATATATCGCTCTCACTTATAAACTTCTAAAATTATTTTCAACAAAACTAATACCCAAAAGACAAGGTTGACACACTGAGTATATGAAATTAGCATATAGAAGATTAGAACTGTAGCAGATAATGTAACGAACAAGGATAAAGAGCCGATTGCAAACATCTTGCTATTCGCTTTGATTTACTGAAGATCACGTGGTTATCTGGCCTCTCCCTTCGACAGATACGGGTCGATGCGAATTCAGTGTACTAAATTTTGTTGGCCAAAGCAACATTTCGAGATAAGATAATTAAATGCGGACAGGCAGAGACAGAGTATCTAGGATCAGCTTTGTCTCAAAACAAAATTCTACGAGAAAATGAAAGATATATAAACAAAGGAAGAGAGAGATTTAGAATAGCCTTCTTAGAGGCTTTAGAAAAAGCCAAAACCTTGCCCGAAATGGACGTTTTGAAAAAAAAGTGGAACCTTTAAGACCCACATTGGCTGCAGTTAAAATTGCGGAAGGAATAAACTGGATAAAACCAACTTCAATATCAACCACGCCACACAACAGAAACATAACTTTTTTTGAAAACTCAACCCTCTGCAGCTGAGAGTCAAAAGCTTCCTGCTATGGTTTTATTCAAGGAATAAGCATCTAAAATAACTTTTTTTCATTTGTTTGCATAATATTAGACCATCTAAATAATTAATTTGCCAATTTAAAATTGATTTTAAATCTTAAAGTACACGTAAATCTTATTTTTTAAATAAGTCAATGTAACCACTGATATTTCCCAAAAAATTGTATCCAGAAAATAAGGTAGTTTCGTTCCATATGCCCAGGCTATATCGTCTTTCAAGATTCAAAAAATCAGGGTACATAGAACTATTAAGACTTCAAATACCTACTTTCCTCTAAAATGGAAGTAAAAGTCTCATAATTTTATTACATGTATATTAATATAACTTTAATCCAAAAAGTATAAAAAACTTGTAAAAAAACGCACAACTCAACTGGTACCTATTTAAAATTTATCAGCCCTAATGAGCAATAACTATTTATATACCTACATAATACAGTTTATTATTATTCACTCCTAAATGATTTGAGGGTTATTATTTGTAGTTTGTCGAACGCCAGCTTTTCAATTATTGATTATTTAAAACAATGGTCATACGTCATACACCTCCCAGTGTACAGTGGGGAGCCTAGATTCATAATGGATAAATTGTGTAAACTGCTGCGTAGACGCAAGTATAGTTGCGCCGGTGGGCACATTGTTTGGAGACGTCGTATAGGACGCACCGTTTGAAGAGTTCTTGGGTGTTTATGTTTACGCGTGGAGGGTGAAGGTATTTTTGGGTGTGCAATTATTGTATATTGTTGGCTGTAACCCAGAATAGCAGTAAGTACACACTGATTTATTGATTGGAACCGTATACTGTTAAAATATACACTGTAAAAGTAATGTTGAAGTAAAGGTGTGGTCATTCATTCAGCTTTCTTTTATTTAAAACTCCCTTAATCTGAACTGGTGTTTACAATCGGCAGTAAGTTGGTCAAAGTTGCACATGTTGGGTATATAAGGCGATGATTAGGAATTCTAAATACGTGTCGGGTTTGAAAAAATCGATTTGGCGAACAGACTGTGTAGTTTAAAAGCAGACTTTCAAGCGTGTTTGAACGGATTGCTTCTCCGCTAACGGAATACCTGAACGAATTGGGCTATAAGAAGCCATGCGGTCGAAGAGTAAGGCAGACTATAAAGGACGGCTGTGAGCGGACCACTAAGACAGCAAACGAAGAAGTCCGCTATAACAAGTCCCATCAGAAGTGGACTCTTTGATCCACGGCCCCACCAGAAGCTGATAGCCAGAGTGCCATTGCCTACTACCCCGGTTACAAACAATAGACCGTAGATTGTGATCAGGTAATCCATTCTGGAAGAGAGCAATACATGTCTGAAACTGTAGATTCAAATTTGTAGACAACAGTTAATTATACAGGGTTGGTCATAATGTCGCAGCATACCAATATTTCATTTTTAAATATAACACCTTGTACAGGGTGGGGCATAAGAATCAAGTGTTTTTGAAATAATCATAAAATTATTAGTTTTTACTCTAAAAAAAATTATTCTAGCTAGTCTCTGTTGAATCGCTTCCTTCTCTGCGTCTAACGTACGAGGCTTGGCCCTTTAAACACGTGACTTGAGTTACCTCCATAGAAAAAAATCACAAATTGATAAGTCGGGAGACCGAGGAGGTCATGAAATGTCACCAAACCTTGAAATTGAACGATTTGGAAACAGGTGGCGAAGAACAGCCATGGATGCTCTGGCGGTGTGTGCCATGGCCCCATCTTGCTGGAACCACAAATCTTCGATATCCACACCTCTTCTTTGCGATTCAGGTATGAAAAAAGGTACTCACCACATGAATGTAACGTTCATACGTTACTGTACTCCAAAAAAATATGGGCCAATGATGTCACGCCATATGTCACGCGTTATTCTAGCGTCTACCGCTCTATAATGGCAAGTAAGAAAGTAAAATGGTTTGAGTCAAGGAATGGATTGTAATAAACTGCGCGCTCCTCCCTTTTCTAATATATGAGTACTTCTCAAACCAAAAACACTTGGTTTTTATGCCCCACCCTTTACGTTACTGAATATCTCTCAATTGTTCCTTCAATGCCAACCAAAATTTTTGTGAAACAATTTGCCTGAATTCAACTGTTTGTGTTATTGAGTTTCTCAATGACAAATAGAACGTATCAATGAATAAGAACAAATATTTCTGTATTCTGTTACTACCCCTAATGTCAATAAAACTACATAAGCTAAAAGATATAAATTTTTTTTGACATTTCGACCGCTCCTGGAGCATTTATTAAAATGTAAAATGTATGGCAAAGCATTTATTTTGCAAACTTTGACAGTAGTGCCAGCGAATAGCTACTGTTTTTCCACAATATTTTTTTCTTGAGTTCGAGATTGAAATCTTGAACGGAATATTGTTCTTGAATTGTTGATAATTCAAAGATAATCATGCTGTTCTTTATTTTTATCTTATGAGTTATACCAAACCATAAGAAAACCTCGAAAAACGTATGGTCCACTCTTTCCTTTGGAGAACATTGATCAGACTTTCCCCGAAAGTACATCCAAACCAAAGAGTAGGCCATATATTTTTCCAGGTTTTATAATGATTTATTGTTGGATTCAGGATGAGATGCGGTTTTCTTATCGTCTTAGTATTGTGTCATATACTAAGATACTGATAGGTTACTAGCTCTTATTTCTGATTTGTCAGCAATACAAATGCAACAACACGTGTTCTTAAACATTCCATCTTTAATTAAGAAGTTAATTCCAAAACAAAAACAAAATCCGTTACTTGACACATGAGTCAAACAATATCGCTTGTTCCAAATTTATTTTTTTTTTCGAATATTTGTACTATGACAAAGATTACAGAGGTAGCCGAAGTGTCAGTGAAATGTTTGTACTTTAGCAAATATGGTTTTATTGATCCACCAGCGAGTGGTCAAAGGAACCACATGATAAGTTCCAAAAATTGTATGATTAACTTGTGAAACAGAAAACCTGACGTAGACCTATACTTATTCAAAATAGTGATCATAAAGCTAAGCAAAACTATACTTGCAATTTAAAGAAGCTGTGGAATATCCAATAACACAAGATATCATTCAAAAAATAAGATTCTGTAACCAACCTTGCATAAGGTGCACAATAAGCCTTAAGGCTGAGCGGAAACTATTAGGGCAGCTGAACTTCAACCCCCTCATTACCAAAAAATCTCCTACAATCAAAGTTTCCACTGCTTAATAAACAACCGAAAAGATTGTATGTTTTGTTTGAATTTTTTTTCGATACCTTGAATAATTTATCTAGTAATGGAGCGTCTCCAAACTTCCTTGAACCCTCCATAAATAGCAAAAACGCTTTTTGCCTCATGATTTCATTAAGAAACTCCATAAAACATGCAAGACAAATCCTTGTAATCTATTTGAAGATATCATTTGTATTATTTTACTACTTTCGATTTAATTTTTGTATAAGTATAGTAAATCAGAAAGTAAGTCAATAATTGATGCCATCGCAGAAACTATATATAACGCTGGCTTTTTATATTTAAACTAAGCATATATTTAAAACTTGCTAATGCTGTATATTATTATCAATTTTCGAGCGAAGTGCCTCCCATTTAAACAATAAATGTTTCCCATACAACTACAGGAAAATGTTAAATTATCTTCATTATTAATGGTTTTTTTATCTTTGTATAGCTTTTCCTATATCTAGAATTATCAGTTTCAGAGATATATAGGATTTTTGTATATGATTATTTTAATTCAGCTTGTGCAACAGGTACATACATCTGCTGCTTCATAAGCAAATATTGAACGACGTTTTTCAATAATATGGCTTGGATCACTAAAATTTGAGAAATAGTTTATGTTATATAACTCATTTTCGTGTATTTTTACTGATAGCCTTCAAATCTTATAGTATGAGGGAATAATCAACCTAATCTGTTGCATCACAGTGGGCTTTCAGAAGCATTGCGTAGTGTTTTGTTTTTAAAATTTTGTCGTAAGAGTGGTAAAAGGATCTTTCAAGTAGAGTGTAATGGTGAGGTGGTAGTGTAATTATTGTAGTTTTGGATCTTATGTTGACCTTGTATACATCTTGCCGAAAAGTTATTTTGTTATATAAGTTTGAAGGAGTTTTGGTTGATAAAAACATGCGCTGTAGCTTTCTTCAGTCTCTCATATTTAGCGAGTTTGTAATTTTTTATACCATAATCTGCTTACAATTCATCCTACGCTGAATTGCTGAATTCCAGGCTGCCACTTGGAACAATTAAATCAGAGGGCTTCAAATCTATCATTTAACTTCAAACCTAAATACTTAAACGCAAAATTTTTATACTATAAGTCCCTTTGCAATTTGCCCTACCTTAAATCGCTGTACTCCATACTGCCACTTGGAACAATCAAGTTTTTTCAAAGCAACTTAAATCTACCTTATAACTTTAAACCTAAATATTTAAACTCTAAATTTTTATACTATAATCCCTTTGCAATTTGCCTTACGTTAAATTGCTGAACTTCATGGTGTGACTTGGAACAGTCAAGTTTTCAGAGCGCTTTAAATCTAACATTGATTTTAACGAAATTTCGACACAGTATTATTACCGTGGCGAGGATGGAAAATGCGTATGGTTTTTAGAAATCGTGTCAGTGGTGGGGCAGCAATAATAAATGAACTAAAAATATAAAAATACCTCCAACTTCGTTTTTAGGCAATCTGGGTATTACTCATCATTTCGTTCCATCCAATTGAAGCTAGCAGAACGAAAACTGTGTCGTTAAACACAGAAAGGTCTGTCGTTCTGTCAAAGACTTACGCTTGGATTCAATGGGACGTTACACTCAACATTCCTCAAATACAGTGATGTTTTATCCAATGGGAAGTGTATAGTTGGTAACAAATTATATCGTATTGTCGGTTCAACTCCAAGATGTCATTGGATTCCAATGAATAATTCAATCGCAGCCTGTCGTTGAATCGAATCTGTGTTTGGTAATTGATTCTAAACTACTTTCTTTTCCTTGGACCAACAGATTTTATTGCGAGGACAGCTAACTGATTCGTTTGGATGTTTAATTGTGTGATTTTGTATGAAGTTATAAGGAGCATGATATAAGAATTAGACATAACCCTGCACCAGTTGTTGCATTATTACCTGAAATATAACTGTCTGACTAATCTAAGTAGCTACATTCAAATGTGGGTGTTAGCTCTTCTAAGTCCCAATTTCTTAGTAGGTCCTCCATGTAATATATAACTGGACACATCTAAATCACACTATTTCTGATGCAATACGCAAAAACACGAGATGACACAACACGGCTAACACCGAAACAACACAACGGAACAACCTCGTCCATGTTGGCGGGTTCGCGGCGATAGTAACACTGAGAAGATCTCCCTGTTCTTTATTCTTACGTTCATTGAATCGGGACATCAGTCCCACCGAATACTGATTATAGTTCAGCGAACGACAAGGGCCATTGAAACAAAATCAATTTTTATCAGATAAATTATCACGAACTGCTGTTGCAGTAATAATTTTTTGTACATTGAATAGATTCTATGCTTTGCTTAAATGAAACATAGGGTAAACTTCGAAAATAAAAGGATGTTTTGTTTGCATTATATATCAATAATGGTATTAGAAGGATTATACATATCGTTAGAACGAATATAAAATTATTTTGAATTTATCGGCGTACCTGTGATTACTTCGAATATAAAGATTGAATTATTTCAATGACATGGATTTGAAACAACTATAAATATATTTAAAGCGATGGAAAAACATCCAAATAAATAACAATTAATTGGAAACGCACAGTATTTTTTTTTCTGTGTAAATAGTTTCTTGCATCTCCCTTCGTAGGAACTAGAACGACACAGTTTTTATTCACATCACTTTTTGTGCTTCAAATCTAACATCTAACATTAAACCTAAATAGTTAAACCCTAAATCTTTATACTGTTATCCCGTTGCCATTTGCCCTACGCTAAATTTCTGAACGCTATGCTGTCACTTGGAACAATCAAATTGTCAAAGCGCTTCTCATCTAACGTAAATCGCTTTCCAGAACGAATCGACGAAGCACTGCCAAGCCCAACGCTTTACTCTGGATTGATGGTGGCTGCTTGAGACATTTCAAAGGGAACTGAGAGACAAACATCCACAACAATGTATTCCTGTCAAGGGAAAATACAAAGCGTTTGTCGCATAAACTTTACCAACGAAGCGCTTTCTTTGATGACTGAACAATCCCTTTTCTGTTTGTGCACTTTAATAATTGACGTTGGTAGGGTATAAAAAGTCTCGTCAAGTTGCTTGACTCAGTACTCCGCAGATATCAAAAATGTATTCCTGTCAAGGGAAAATACAAAGCGTTTGTCGTATAAACTTTACCAACGAAGCGCTTTCTTTGATGATGGAACAGTTCCTTCTCCGTTTGTGCACTTTAATAATTGACGTTGGTAGGGTATAAAAAGTCTCGTCAAGTTGCTTGACTCAGTACTGCGCAGATATCAAAACTGTATTCCTGTCAAGGGAAAATACAAAGTGTTTGTCGTACAAACTTTACCAACGAAGCGCTTTCTTTGATGATGGAACAGTTCCTTTTCTGTTTGTGCACTTTAATAATTGACGTTGGTAGGGTATAAAAAGTCTCGTCAAGTTGCTTGACTCAGTACTCCGCAGATATCAAAAATGTATTCCTGTCAAGGGAAAATACAAAGCGTTTGTCGTATAAACTTTACCAACGAAGCGCTTTCTTTGATGATGGAACAGTTCCTTCTCCGTTTGTGCACTTTAATAATTGACGTTGGTAGGGTATAAAAAGTCTCGTCAAGTTGCTTGACTCAGTACTGCGCAGATATCAAAACTGTATTCCTGTCAAGGGAAAATACAAAGTGTTTGTCGTATAAACTTTACCAACGAAGCGCTTTCTTTGATGATGGAACAGTTCCTTCTCTGTTTGTGCACTTTAACAATTGACGTTAGTAGGGTATAAAAATTCTCGTCAAGTTGCTTGACTCAGTACTCCGCAGATATCAAAAATGTATTCCTGTCAAGGGAAAATACAAAGCGTCTGTCGTATAAACTTTACCAACGAAGCGCTTTCTTTGATGATGGAACAGTTCCTTCTCTGTTTGTGCACTTTAATAATTGACGTTGGTAGGGTATAAAGAGTCTCGTCAAGTTGCTTGACTCAGTACTCCGCAGATATCAAAAACATTTTGAATTACTAAATTTTAAGCAAAACTTCGCCTGTTACAATTATGCCAACAAAGACATTCTTCATCAGGCCGTCAGAAAAAAATATGCGATAGTCTGGTAATGTCCAAAATTATATATGAACTTGCTGTCTATAACTCTTGTCTCAGTACTAACAATACAAGGCGCTTATAAATAATGCTAAATAGGGATTCATCAAGCCAAGTAGCTTGAGTTTTTTCTTAAATACTTGACTTGAAAGCTCAAGCTTTTGAAAATTTGATATTTGACTTGACATGATTTTCGATCTGAATTACTTGACTTGATATCAAGTAAAATCAAACTACTTGATCGATCTGTAAAATGCGAAGTGTTAAAATAGGGGAATCACCGAGGTTACTACAGCAAGCAGGCACCCGATGACTTCAAAACTTCCAAGCCAACCGACACAGAATGGTCGTTAATTGAACGAATTTGCCAGTACCTTAATGTTCTTAGGAGTATTTTCATCATTTTTGCATTAATATGCTGCTCGATAGACTAAGTTCGTGGGCTATGGAACTTGAGAATAAACCTGATCGAGATCAAACGGATGAACAGATAATAAATAGTATTTAAGCGGCAGAAGACAGTACTGAAGATATTTTAGAATAGTAGAAAAGCCAAACCTTGCCACAATGACCAAAGACCTTTTGGCAACGCCAGCTTCTTCAGCTCCAGTTGAAAGGCAGTTCTCTAGAGCTGCCTTAACTCTCACCAAAACAAGATATCGATTAAAATCAGTCTTAAATCATGGATGGCAAATGAGGATACTAATTTTTTTTACTTCTGTGTCATCGGCGTCGATTGCTCTGGTCATTAGCCTCATGTTCTGTGTAGGCGCCACTCTAGGAACAGTACTGTTAATTAGAAGCCAACAATGAAGGCCCAGGTGGGGATTCTTCGCTGAGCTTTTTTTATGGATATTTATTTTTGATTGAAAAAAAACAGAAATAAACTTCCGCCTTTAACGAGAATCGATCCCGGGACATTCCCGGTCACGAGACCTCGACTCCAGCCCACCCCCATTTGAGTTTATTGTTTTTCTATGTATTATTGTCAGAATTCAGAATATTTCGTAATTTTGTTTCATATTATTACATTCATTATTTAACTAAGTTTTTTGGAGTTTCCGTTTTTGGATGTTTTTTTTTAAATAAAAGATTACATCTTTATATACATAGATTTTTACTGTTATTGCGTTTTGGCAGTTAATCAGATTAATATCAAAAAAGAATTATTTTTTCAAGAAAAATCAAGTAGTTAGCTTGAAAAACTTGAGTTTCAAGTTGCTTGATGTGTAACTACTTGACTTGACTTGAATTTCGAAAACAAATACTTGACTTGATCTTAACTTGATATCAAGTCAAGTCAAGTCGTGAATCTCTAAATTGCTAAATATCAGAGAAAATTTGACCATTTCTCTAATTGTCTTAGTGTATACAAAAATAGGAGTACTCATGCATTTTGTTACTCTCTGCATCATTTTGTTTACTATTAATTCCGTTTTAAAGAAAAAAAAAAGAACTTAAATTTAGCCAAACAGTGATAAGCAGGCAACAGCAGTGCATTGTTGCCCCGTCAATTTTCAAATCGCTGTATTGATACAATTTTCACGAAACAAACTACTGGTTTGTGAATCATCTTCCATCAAGGGGATGCACTGTGGGTTTCATCTGACTGTGCCACATGAAAAAAGGTTTTGTGAGAGAAAGCTTCGCTTTGAAAATTGTGCTGTTGGTTGTCAAGTGACCTAACCTCATAATTTTATAAAAGTACCTATACCATTTTCGCATTAGTGGATACTAAGGATTAAGTGTCGCTTTACTCAAACTTGAATCCCGCACCGGATACTATATACTTTCAGCTAATTTGATGACCCGTGATATTATTTTCCGAAAAAATAAATGATAAAAAGTCACGACTGAGAGTTGGCTGAAGTAGATTTTCCAACCACTTCACGTCGACAAATCACTTGACCATTTACGCCGCCGTTTTGGCTTTCAGGGAACACGTTACGGTAGACAAAGAATAATATCTGTCAGCAGTTTGTTACCAGTGATCTACATTCCTTGCCATCTCAGATTTTACTACCTTTTAGAACATAAAAAGTTTATACGCAGGGCTGTAGCAGAACTTCAAAGTATAAAAGGGCGATGCCGTTAAAAACGCAGACCTATAAGCATTGTTCACGTACTTGTACACTATGGCGTAGTTTCAAAATCGTTGGTTAACTAGTGGTTAAACTAAAACTAGTGGTTAGCGAAAACAATATTTTCATAATCTGCGGTTTACATCAAAAGCTGTGGATAACCTGTAGTCAAGTTAACCCAAGGATATGGGTTATTTCGACGTTTGCTGTGGTCAACCGATAAGCTTGCTTTGGAGGTTATAAAAACATGGATTTTGATTACAGTGTGTGGTGACATGTTAAAAATATGAATACGAAGATTGGGCTTCTTTGTCAAAGGGTTAGGTTTGTTAGCTTTATTACCGTTTATCCAGGTGTTCGGTCATTTAGTCGTCTATTCCTGACGTCTAACGTCTTTGGGCGAGCTTCTCTTTTGTGTACTGCCCGCCATCGGGTGCCAGTTGCGCGTTGCGCCGGCAGGGAGATGGTTTGGAGACGTCGCGTCGTACAGGACGTACCGTTGGACGAGTTGTTGACTGTTTATGTTTACACGTGGAGGGTGAAGGTATTCTTGCGTGTGCAATTATTGTATACTGTTGGCTGTAACTCAGAATAGCAACAAGTACACACTGATTTATTGGTTAGATCCGTATACTGTTGAAATATATACTGTAAAAGTAATGTTGAAGTTAAGGTGTGGCCATTCATTCAGCTTTCTTTTATTTAAAACTCCCTTAACCTGAACTGGTGCTTACAGGTTGTATTCACGGAACATTATCTGAGACCCCTTCGTGGTGCCAACTTGAAGATAAATTACCTTAACCAATGGTTTTCTTTGTGATACAGCGCTCCCAGATAACTACTAGTAAACTTCCATTTGCCGGTTAAGTTCCTACCAGAGGTTACCAGTGATTGAGAAACCGGGCCTATGAAATACATACTTCCACTTCCACTAGAGGTGAACTAGGCATTAAAAACAGCTGTCAAAAGAAAACACTCATATATTTTTACATGAGTGAAGTACTCTCAATATTTTCTATCTCGGTTGAATCATATTTCCAGCATAACATTACAAATATTACATAATCATCGAAGAAAGCAAAAAAAAATGACATACGTCTCTTGAGGAGTAGTTATTTACGTAACAAGTCCCGAAAGTGATTAGGCGAGTCCTGGAAGCCTGCCAGACACGTAAAATCACTTTCGGGTAGTGCTATGGACAACATTTTTTCTGCAGCCGTTTATTAGATAAAATGTTAAGGATATATTAAAAAAAACTCAATGTTTACCCTTATCGCCAAGTAAATATTATTATCAACGTCTGATAAAAATATATTTCTTCTTTATTTAAAACTCTTGATTTCTTTACTTTGTATCCCACGGATTTCCTTTTAAGAAAAGCGATAACTTTGGAATATCGGCTTATATCGATATTGTTTTTAATGTTAGTAGTAGTTTTTCGCATCGAGTAATTGCTCCAGAGGCTTGACGGTTTTAAGATTTTAGATTATTCTACTAAATACGCAAGAATGACTTCTGCATTTATAATACACACATTTTTATCATCTCGCCATGTTTGGAAGAAATTATATACTATTTCATACCTCTCTCTTGACTTTACCGGCATTAACTCATAAATAGCGGCTTCACTGATTTCATGTGGAATAGGTATTTTCTCGTCACTTTCGTTGTCGATCTCCATTTCTGGATCGGAAAATTGAAAATACAGTGGAACTATCACCAAATTTATTTTGACAAGCGATGGCATAATAAACATTCCGTAAATGTTGCTAAGGCCGCCTACATAGATATTGAAAAGTAAAAAAATCGTCCGGAAAGTAAAAAAAACATTTCGAAAATAGCTACTTTCGGTACGATTTGTGCAAAGTTTCACTTTCGGTTTAATAAATCATACCGTAAGTTCTTTTTTCGGGACTGGTGCAGAAAAAATATGTTTGGTTTAAATTTGGCGTTTTCGAAACAACTGAGTGTAAAACGTGCTCCACTTGCAATGTTTTCTGTTTAGCTAGATATAATAGTAATTCACGTGACTTTTCTAATTAGGCAACCGCTAAATACTTGTACGCTTATTAAAAATTTCGAACTGATGCCCTTCCAAACGTAATTTATTTATTTTATTTATTTATAAATTGTTGAATGGTTTGATTGACTGTACTGAACTGCTTGCTTGCATTCAATTTAATGTCAATGACCGGAGAACTAGAGACACAGAACTCTTCCATGTTAAATTCTGTACAACAAACCATGGAATGAACGAACCAACAACAAGGTTATTAAAGACTGCGAATGCCTTCCAACAACACCTTGAAATCTTTGACTCACAGCCAGCTTCATTCAAAACAGCTCTGAAGCATATAGTACATCAAGCTTAGTTTTAGTTTACACTATTTTATTATGTATTTCTCCAGATTTCTACATTGTTATAGTTTTCTATATTTTTATATATCCTACATAAAGTTCTAAGTCTACTGTGCCTCAGAATATGCTCTCTGAACTGTTGTAATTTACTTTTTGTTGAATTCTTGTATTGTAAATGGTTAATCCGTTAAATAAATAAATAAATAAATAAGTAATTAAAATTTCAGAAAACAATTTCCAATGATGACAATTAAATCGAATCGTACATCAACGCATCGTATTCAGATTTGTCCATTATAATTTGTACAGATAGCAGGCATGGGGGTGAAATTGGCCAGATATAGGGGGTGAATTTGGTAACTCTAGATTCTTTTTTATTAGCGATAATGTGTGGGACGTGCTGACTCAAGTAACGTGACACCGTTTTTTATTTAGCTCAAGGATTAGGTAGAGCAGCTATACGCTAGACTTCGCCCCATACTCATCATCCCCAAGGGAGATAATTGGGTGAGGGGTGAGATTAAGCTCCCGTCTCATCGTCTGGTATATTTCACCGACGGATCACGCTCTAAGGGCTGAGGGTTTTGTGAGGCGGGCTTTTCCCTGATAGGTAAAGGACTGCAAAGAAGCTTCTTCCTTAGAACCTGCGAGATTGTATGCCTAGCAGAGATATTGAGAATAGTGGTGGTGTCATACTGAATGTGAAAAAGTACTAGGAATTAAACTATCAACAGTTGAGCTGGAAAGTTCTTAGACAAGATTGGCAAGCTGGGACCTAGAATGCCTATATAAACGTATAGGACGCAGCTAGCCGATAACCTTTAACAGTAGAGGAAAAACACTATCCCCTACCTCCCACTTCCATTCTTTAGAACACGCGTTTCACAGAGTTGCCGGGTGTGGCGATTATCCGCCAAAGTGGCAATTTCTAAACCGAGTTATCGACCAAAAATCGTAACTGCGAGATTGGCGACTTTTTGTGGCGCAAAGCACACGGTGAGTTGGGGCCCAGAGTCAGACAACCGACAGCTATTATTACATAGCGTTGGTGAAGCGTTTGAAGGATGAAACTAAGGAAAATGATCCTTTTCAGCAAAATAACGCACCCTGTGGTGAATCGATGAAGATGATGGCAAAAGATTCTTTCCAACAGGCCTGAATACCGTACAATGTATCGTCACGGACATGCGCAGAACGTGAAATGCGTTCCAACACGTTTTGTGACCGTTCATGAAACGGTCCATAAAGCGTTTCAACAGATTTCGTTACCGTTCATGGGACGGTTTCTGTACGGTCAAATCGGTACTTGGTCCAGAGTAAGGACTGTGAGGACTGACATGCGCAGTAGAAAGTAAATCGCCCGCTTGGTCCACAATTTCATTTTGTCATTTCTATGCGCCTTTTGTTTTCTTGCTTCCTTGAGTTCTTTTGTTTTTGTCGTTGCTTGTTGTTTGGCTGGCTTGTTTGCTGGCCGAATCTTCACCAAACAAAAAATGGAAATGGAACCAAACAATAATGTTATACATGGTATGTTATGATAAATTCGGTCATTTTTATGGAAAACATAACCCAGGTTCTTTGTTTATAGAGCTACAGGAATACCTGGTTGTGAGCGGCAACCATTATTCATGGCTAAAATTACCCAAATAATCGTCATTTTTCGGGTGTGTCATCGTCAGAAAACTCAGGCCCCGATCAATTTTAATAAAGCTCTTGGCGTCTTGGCCTTTGACCATGGCTATTGAAATGAAATCGAGGTTAGTTTTTCTTATAGCTGTCAGAACTGACACGAGTCCAGTGAAATAAGAGAAGGAGCCGTTCCAACAGATTTTCCTGTTTGTATCGTCACGAAACCATCCAAAATCAACGCATGCGCACCACAAACGATCCGAACAATTTCGTGACGGTTCAGTGGACGGTACAAAATGTGCTGTTGGAAAGAACTTAAAATTGCACGAACTAGGCTTCGAATTGCTCCCCATCCACCATATTGTCCAGATCTGGCCACCAGTGACTTCTTCCTCTTTACTGATCTCAAAAGATTGCTTGATGGAGATCAATTTAGGACCATTGAAGGGGTAATCGCTGAAATTGATGCCTATGTTGAGGCTAAAGACAAATCGTGCTATAAAAATGGTTTAGGGTGATACATCTGTCAACGCACCCTATCCACGCTACCTCCTTGTCTATATATTTTTTATGCCTGCCACAAAGGCTGAAAGCCTGTGGCGCTGTAGCAGCGCTGCAAGAAGATAAGTATGGATATACGCTAAATTTGAACTACTGCAGGTTGTAGCCGTCGGGAAATGAATTGCCCGTTAGCTCACTGCACAGCGTCGAAGTTCGCCAAAAGAAGAAATGCTGAAGGAGACTGGCTCGGGGAGTAGGGACCTCGACCTAATAATCAGGATGCGCTCGCAGAGCCTCTCTAGTGTTCCTCGCTCGGACGGCTTTTGTTGTTATTATCTGGGAGACCTCACTCGAACATCTTCCGTGATAGATGCTGTAAAGCAGGGACAGGTCAGCCACCCTTCTTCGATGTTCCAGGCTGTGGAGGTCCTTTGTGAGGTTAGGCGTATCGATTAGTCTAATTGCTCTCTTCTGGATAGTGTCCATGAGCTTTAGAGGGTGCTTCGGGGCGCATCCCCACACATGGGAGCAATACTCCAACGATGGTCGGATCTGTGTCTTGTAGAACAGCAGTAGTTGCTCTGGTGTATACAGCTTCCTACAGCGAAAGCTTCTGGGATGCCGTTTCAGCTATACTGACGATGTGGTCGTGTCAGGACATATGATTGTTGATGTGGATTCCTAAAACCTTAACGGAAGGTCTCTCGACTATTGGGCGACCCTCCATTTCCACAGTTGGTAAGCCAACGTGAGACTTCTTTGTCGGTGTTGTTGTCTGAGTTTTCTGTTTACCAAACTGTACGTTAAACTGCACTTTATTTACTAGTCCCCACTCGACAATTGTTTTGATATCCACGTTGATCTGTGAGGCCTGTTGCTGTCGTATCGTACCATCGTACCATCTCCTGGGATGATAGTGGCTTGTCTGGTTCCATGCACAATATTAATGTACCAAGTCTGCCAAGGTTTAAATTGGATTGGATGTTATTTCCAGCAGCTCGTTCATGTACACCAGAAATAGTGTAGAGGATAGCACAGATCCCTGTGGAACGCCAAAGTTTATTGAAAATACGTCTGACGAACAGCTTTCCAGAGATCGGTCGTTCAAGAAGCTATTCAGCCACTGGCGCAGGCCATAAGCAGCAAGCTTGATCAAAAGGCTTTCGATATCTCAAGTGCAACAACAGGGGATTCGCCATGATTTTCATGATCTATAAATATAAACGTCTGCTATAGATTGTTCCATCTTAAGTATCCACTTTTAATTGGAACGCAACTGTTTGAGGACTAGACTGAACATTACCGGTTTTATTTTCCATTATATCAAGCATCCATCACGAATAATTATGCTTTTTGATTCGATTTTCATTGTGCGGAATTGTCGAAGTCGACAGTCCTTATGTAAATATTTTAGGAAAGTCAAGCGTCTAAAATGGATATTTTCTTCCTTCTCGATTGATTTTCATATTGCATATAAAATGTATTATTTATCAAGAGTTACGTTTCGCTTAATTGGAACAAATCTACCATATCTAATTAAATGGAAATTCTACTAAATTTGATATAAAACTGAAACTGATTTTGGGTTATAATAATTAATACAATCGGGTTTCATCCGATGTAGTGCGTAATTAAATATACCAACATGAAAATTGGAACCCAAATCACGTACACTCATTTACAAAGCTAGAGGTTGGAAAACAAATTTCAGAATACTTTGATTATATTCCCATAACCATAGCATACTTTACCGCATCGGTATATTTTATGTCTAAATACTAATATCTAATCGCCTGAGACAATGTCTCCAGTTCATTAACAGTTACAAAGTAACAGTTACTTTGTCGCGGTACGTTTTGTTTGCGGGTAAAGGTATATTTCACTTCTAGCTCTCATAAGGCGACTAGACATTAGTATTTAGACATAAAATATACCGATGCGGTAAAGTATGCTATGATTATAGGAACATAATCAAAATTAGACATGCGATAAAATGCGCACTGGCAATGAGCTTGTTTTGAATTGTGTGTAACTGAATACCTCAATACTAAAATTGGAATACAGATCAATAGCTTCACGTACACTCAGCTACAGCGGAAATTGGAAAACAAATTTCAGAATATTTTGATTATATTCCTATAATCATAGCATACTTTATCACATCGGTATATTTTATGTCTAAATACTAATGTGTAGTCGCCTTATAAGAGCTAGAGGTGAAATGTACCTTTACCCGCAAACAATACGTACCGCGACAAAATAACTGTTACTTTATAACTATTAGTGAAGTCGAGACAATGGACATGCGATAAAATGCGCCCTGGCAATGAGCTTGTTTTGAATTGTGTGTAACTGAATACCTCAATACTAAAATTGGAATACAGATCAATAGCTTCACGTACAGTCAACTACAGCGGAAATTGGAAAACAAATTTCAGGATATTTTGATTATGTTCCCATAATCATAGTATACTTTACCGGATCGGTATATTTTATGTCTACATACTAATGTATAATCACCTTATAAGAGCTACAGGTGAAATGTACCTTTACCCGCAAGCAATACGTACCGCGACAAAATAACTGTTACTTTGTAAATGTTAACGAAGTCGAGATAATAGACATGCGATAAAATGCGCCCTAGCAATGAGCTTGTTTTGAATTGTGTGTAACTGAATACCTCAATACTAAAATTGGAATCCAGATCAATAGTTTCACGTACACTCAGCTACAGCGCAAATTGGAAAACAAATTACAGAATATTTTGATTATATTCTCATAATCATAGCATACTTTACCGCATCGGTATATTTTATGTCTAAATACTAATGTTTAGTCGCCTTATAAGAGCTAGAGGTAAAATGTACCTCTACCCGCAAACAATACGTACCGCGACAAAATAACTGTTACTTTGTAACTGTTAATGAAGTCGAGACAGTAGACATGCGTAAAATGCGCCCTGGCAATGAGCTTGTTTTGAATTGTGTGTAACTGAATACCTCAATACTAAAATTGGAATCCAGATCAATAGCTTCACGTACACTCATCTACAGCGGAAATTGGAAAACAAATTCTTCTAACCACTGGTATATGTCTGAAACACGCCAGTGTTACTCACGTAATACTAGAAGAATCGAAGTTACTAATTACGAAACTTTTATACCTAAAAAACGTTCTTTGTTCAAACAGAATCCTGAATCCAAAATGGTACTTTTAATATCACTGTCGCTGTGCAATTATCTTATTCGAGACAAGAAATCGTTGTTTTCCTGTATCACGCTTCCCTGCGAAAACTTTGAGCTTTCAGCGGGAAAGTCTACCAGGAGAATTTCTCATTACTGAAAAGGAAATATCGTAATTAACTCTTCTTAATCTGCAGCTGGGTAATAAAAGCTTTCCCTCTTCATCAAGCAATTGCAACTCTTCGCCTAAGTAACTCACTACAGACGTTTTAGGCAGGATTACTTTACGTAGCTTCCAAAAAGGCTGATCCAAAAGAATTTATTATTGAATTTATTCGAATTCGCGCTAAGTGATTAGAAGCTTTAAAATGTAAATGAAGTTTGAATAGTTTCAATATTTTTTGACTGCTGAAACAGTTTAACAAAATAATTAGAGTAATATCTGAAGCTTATATTAGTGTCTCAGATTTATTGCGCTTTTGAACATGAGTTGAAAAAATTAAACCAAGTACTGAGTCAGTACTTCCTACACATCATAAACTATCGGTGCTAACAACCATCCCAATTTCACCCCTACCCAGAAAAGGTAGAAAATGATCAGGAACCCATAATGGTACGCGCACATAAATCGGCATCGGACGGACGGTACGGATCGGAAAAAAATTACTTTCTATTGAATTTAATGGACCATCGCACATACGTCGGGACGGTATGCATCGAATTTTCAAAATCCGGTGAAAATATAGCAACTACAAATAAAGCCGGCCGATGCGTGCCGTGCGTGCCGATGCCGACGTATGCATGTGCGATGCTGATCGGCGATTGCCGAGGCACCGTCGGCATTTTCCAAGTTTTTTTTATATTATAAATACACTGCATCCCAATTTGGATTCCGTAACAACAAATCGACCGCATTAGCTATTAATCAATTTTGTGAATAGTATTTACGAAGACAATTCGTATGGTATGGCCAGCTTATTTGATCTAACGAAGGCCTTCGATTGTGTGCAACATGATATTCTTTTGGAAAAGCTTTCATTCTATAAATTACATAGTTCTAGCATAAATTTAATAAAATCGTACCTAATTAATAGGCAATAGTTTGTTTCCTTCAGGAACTCGTCCTCTCCAAAAGCAGAAATCCTTAATGGTGTTCCTCAAGGTTCTGTGCTGGGCCCTATCCTTTTTTTGATTTATGTGAATGATATATCATACTGTACTCCTGGCCTAATTTTATTTGCTGATGATAGAACTTTAATAAATCGACAAAAATCTATTCATTCACTTTTAGCTGATACTGAAAATCGTAATTTTGGCCTATTAGAGTGGGTCTCGGCTAATAAACTTACAGTTAACGAATCGAAAACGCAGTCTATGGTAATCACTCTTCGTAGGTATAGTGTTGATTCTATGAAATCAGTTAAACTCTTGGGTGTTCATATTGATGAACGCATGACTTGGGAATCACATGTTAATCATGTTTCAAGGTCACTGTCGAAAGCAATCTACTTACTTCAAAATTTGAAGGACAATGCTTCATTGCCTATTCTGCTGAGAAGCTATTATGCATATTTTCAGTCTAATTTGTCATATGCTCTCTTGAACTGGGGTCACTCAGCTCATATGCCAAGGGTGTTTTCATTGCAAAGAAGGTGCATAAGTCTGGTCTTAAGTATACTGACCCTTGCAGAGAAACTTTCACTGCACTAAAAATCCTGACAATACCTTCACTTTATATACAAACATGCTTAGATTACGTAAACAACAACTTACATCACTATGTAAAGCATAGTGAAATCCACGTGTATAACACAAGGCATAACAATAACTTCATACTACCTAGAAGCCAACTAACAAGAACCAGGAATGGCTCTAATTACTATGGAATTCTCTTTTACAATGTTCTTCCAGAATCCATCCGAAACTTATACCCAAAAGCATTTAGGAATACAATTAAAGGTTACCTAATTGAGAAAGCATTTTACTCTCTCGAAGAGTACTTAAGCAATGATTTCGGTGACCTGACGTGTTCGTAGTATTCTCCAAAACAAAAATAAAAAATGTTTTCTGCATACCTACTTGTTAATGGTTCGTTAGTCTTGATATGTATTTGTTTGTGTATTTCGTAATTTATTTACTTTTTCTAATTGTAACACGTGACTTGGACATTTATGTTTTTAATGCTGCTCATATTTTTACATTTATTTTGTTATTTACTTTACTCTTGACCTGTGCAAACATTTAATTGTAAATAGCACCAATAAACTGTACAATACAATAACACAATAGACCTAAGAACCCTCCCTCCCCCACGATTTTTGGGGTTGGGGAAGTTAAGAAGTACTGAGTCATTCAACTTGTCTCCGTTTTTTCTAACAAGGCACTTAATATTGCCGATATAATTTTTTCCGCGATATTAAATTCTAAAGTAGCTCAATTTCCTTGGAGGGCGAGGAGTACACAAGGACTTCAGTCATAAAATCTGAAAGGTTCGCAGTTTGAATAGGGAAGACGAGAACCCTTTTGTGCACCTCTGTCCTTTGTTAGGGGAATTAAAAAAGAGGAAGCATGGAAATACTCGAAGTTGGTATATATACAGTTACTTTGTCGTCTCAGTGGTTAAGTACACCATTTTGTTTCTCTGAAATTCCAGTTCAGTCCAGATAGTTGAAATTGATATCGATTTGCTTTTTAGCATGCCAACTATGGAAAAAGATTTACCAATCTTATTATAATATACAGGGTGCTCGCCATGTATGGATATAGCATATACAGGGCGTCCCACGACGGTTAAGACAAGCAATATTATCAGAACTGGGCAGTAGTAGAGAATAGGGTACTTGCAGAAAAAACTATTATGTCGTTTACGCGTTCCTTAGAGCCTAGTAAACATGACAAAATCACTTGTTTGGTTTTTTGGAATCGGCTGTGAGAGATATTCCAAAAATTATTTCAAATGCCGGAAAATGCCGCGCAAACAACCTCTGACGTCAGTGATATCCTATAGTGATGGGATGTAAAGTATTGATATTCGATATCGATAGCCAGTTCTAACCTAACATTTTGACATTGATCATTATAACCACAAAACACAGTCACACAAAAGTACAAAAGTCAAAAGAATAAAAGTTAGGCTAGATTACTAATTCACTTTGTAGGGATGAATTAGATTCTATCTTTGGATTCATTCATAATGGGATGCGCCGAAATAAAATGATGGCTTCGATTAGTTGCGAACCTCGGTCACAAGCAGGATGAACTGTGATACCTATCAGATATAAAAATGTATTGCAACGAAAATGCTAGTGAGTTAATTGCCTGTTTCAAACATGTTTAAGTATCAATAAATTGAGTCGCATTGTTAAAGAATTCAGATCATCTCTAGTTTGCAGTTGAATCTCACTGACCTGCGCTGCGCTGTAGCAGTATCTATTGTTAATATCGATAAGATATCTGTGACGTCAGCCCTTGTTTTGAGTCACGTGGAAAAATTAGAATATATCCTTATTTTATTTTGCAAATATCTTTTTTTGGCCGTCAGTAAAATCATGTTTTTTGTTTCCTACTGCTTCTTCATATGGTTTTCTTTACGCTATGTATACTCCCGAGGCGATTTCACGACCTCTGCAAGTACCCTATTATAATTTTGGGGGTGTACTTTAGACCAATTCTTATATCTTTTCTTGTTAATGTGCTACCCAATGAAGTATTTGTTTTTAGTCGCGTAACGTTCGATTCAAAATTATTAATGGTTTGGCAAAGTCACGGCCTTCTAAGTTTTATAATCGCTGCGATACTCAATTTTTTCTGATATCTACTTATACGAAAAATGGTGTTTTGCACGTAAACGGTTCGTTTTGAGTCCCATTTGGGACACATTAAATCACACTAGAACTGATCAAGGAATCTGAATATGCAATAATATATAGATTATTCCTTCAAAAAAAAAACGTAATGTAACGTAACGGGATTCAGCCTGGGACACGGTGTATATAACCATATATAACATTCGTTATTTTCAAAATGTAGTCTAACTCGACCTACATACAATCGCATAGTTATTTTTCTGAAAAGAGATATCGTTTGGACAAAAGAGTCAGAGGCGTTGAGCTTGACTCACCGCACACACAAAAAAAAATTCTCAAGTCAAGAGTTGTGATATTCTTGTAAGTACATACTCACAACAAGAATATCTGTTCTCACTCTAAGAAAGAATATTTGATGAGAAGATTATAGAAAATTTGTATCAAGTATAATATATTTTTGATTCATATACTTATTTTAAAGAAATATGCTCCGAATGAAAATATAATTTTCTTTGCAACCAAGACTATAATAATTTAATAACAAATATTTCATAATTTTATGTCAAGATTATAATTTTGTCCAGCGGTGTCCAGTTTACTTCTATCAAGAATACAGACAGCTTGCAAATGCGAACCTTCATTTACAATATGATAATCTTGGTTTGAAAATGGACGCTGTTTTACAAGCACACTCTATATTTGTATCAAGTAAATCATTTATTTGACGTCTACCAACGTCGGAGTGCGCAGGCGCGCGGCGTGTCACGGGTCAACTCTAACTTCTCCACCTAGTCCACCCTCTCCATTCAACCGCCTGTTGCCCGTCCGCGTCCGCCGCCATTATCGGTTTTCGGATTGTCGCATGCGCCGCCGTCTTTAGCAGCGTAGCGTAATACCTGCGTCCTGGATCCTGCATAATAGCACATAATAGTATTTAGTCAAACTGTTAAATAAATTGCCACTGCCACGTGATACCCGTGATACCACCGTCAGCCATCAGTCAACGAATCTGCTGGTAGTGCTGGTCCACCGCCATTTGAGCCGCGTCCCAGTTCCCATCAGTTTCCTTATCATTGGATCTATCCAACCATGAATGAGCTATTAAAAAAATTCTGACGCGAAGACCTGACTCAGGTGTTCCTAGATAAGTACTAAGTATATTAAATGTGATTTAAGAAATTTTGCAGAACTATTTTTCCAGTGTACCCATCACTAAACAGGCAGTGACTGATTTACAAATATTTGAAAACTTTGCACACATCTTGCAAGTCCAAAATTCAATTGGCTTCTACATGTGTATGTCTTACAGATAATGACATAGACGAGAAACGTTTTTACATGCTCACAGAAGAGTTAGAATGCTCAAATCAATACTACTAAATTTCTCATCCCAGAATATCACAATTTTAGAATAAAGTTGAGCTACGTCCGTCAAGTTTATGAAATGCTTCAGTCAAGATTATGAAATACTTCGGACAAGACTACCATATGCTTGACTTAAGATTTTGGTATTCTTACTATCAAGAATTTCCCAGTTTTGCATTTAAGATATTTTCTCAATCTAACCCTTATATGACCAAAGATATCGTATTCTCACTTTAAGATTAGCATAACTTTGCGCGTATAGGAAGTTATGGTATATTTGAATTCAAGCATCTGTGCTCCATCTGAGAAATTATTTTTATGTGTGCGTGTAGAACATGCAATGATTTAAGGTTTTTCCCACTCATCTCTAATAGTGAATCTGAATCCCATATATTGTAGAGATTTTTCCTTAGCTGACAGTTTTCAGTAATATTACCAGTCGCAATGTGGAGGTGTTGCCTGGGTATGAAAAGCCAGAAGTATCATCCCACGTGGCCTTAACAGCATTGTAGCTACAGTCTCTTAACAGTGTTGGCATAGCTCCGGAAGGAAAGACCCAAAGGGTCTCGGGCCACAGGATTTTTAAGTCCTTTTATCCAGCCAGCCATTATTTTGTTACCGTAGATGCATGCACGAGTGCCTGATGACAATCCCATGCCGAGCTCGTCGTTAGGTTAAAGCACTTGAGGGCCAGAAGCGTTTGTCTGCTGTGATATTCCTTCAGCTGCCATGGTTATGCCGACAACAGATCATGGCCTGTTGTTAGGTTGCACCCCGTATACAGGGTGGTCTACTTTATTGAATTTGGGGCTCGTCCGGTTATGCTCAAAAAGTCATATCGTTGAGCCAAAAAAATGTAATTAGATGTATAGTAGGGGTTGATAGCACCTATAGGTGCAGAGAACTATTCAGAGATTTCAATGTATTAACGTTACTGGCTCTGTTGCTGCAGGAAGTGGGTGTATATACTTTTAATACCAAGGGAAATTATAAATTAAATAAAAATATTCATGACTTCGGTACAAGACAGAAACTTAATAATCACGTACCTTATACGAAATACAAACTTGGCAGCAGATCTACAAATTTTCTTGGTCCACAGATTTTTAACAAGTTACCAGACAATATAAAGAGCATAACCAGCTTGAGTGTAGTCAAAACTCAGTTGAAAAGCTATCTTATCCATCACAATTTTTATTTCATCAACGAGTATATTTGTATTTAAGTGTTTGACTTTAGTAAGTCGCCAGATAGAGATAATGAAAGCCTTTCAATCGACAACTAGCAAATCCAAAGAGTGGGGAAATTCAAATATTTGGGGGCCACTTTAAACGCGAAATGCGATTGTGATGAAGAAATAAAGATCCGGATTGCTGTGCAATACTTTCATAAAGTGTAATACATACCTCCTTCGCCGAGAAGTGCCTCTGGACTTAAGATTGCATGTACTTAAATGCTGCATTTGGTCTATAGTAACATATGGGTCAGAAAGCTGGTCAATGAAAGTAAGATCAATGAATCGTATAGAAGCATTCCCGTGTTAGCGAGGAGGCGTGGCCGCCTGTTCCTTTTCTCCAGTGTGTGTCTAAGATGAGGGGAGATAAGTCCAAAAATCCAAAGGTAGGGTCAAAAGGTCTAAAGGTAAGGTCCAAAGGTCAACATAAAAATGAATTTCGCATTTCCAAGCTCCTGACTTTACCTTTAAACTTACAGTAATGACTCAAAGAGCAAATTGAAAAGGAGAAAGCTTGCGCTTATGCAACTATTTAGCTTTTTTTTGATATCGTGTTTGGTTGTTAAATTACAGGCATTTATAGAATGTATGATTTTGCATTGCGAGTTTTTTGCGCATTAAAAAACTTTTTTGAGAAAATCGAAAATAGTTGTCATTCATTAAGGTCTTAACTATCGCCTTCTGAAATATATGTAGTGTGAAAATAGAGTGAGTTATGCGAGAAATTCTGAGTCCGTGTTTTACATGACAAATACGTATGTATAAATGTGTGTATCCGGGCCCCTTAAGCGGCCCACAGACGCTCCGGAAATCCTCAGAGGAAAAACTGCATAGTCCTGGCCTGAAGGCCCTTGCACTTTTGCCTGAATACGGCCTGCGCAGGCGATCGAATGGTTTTTCAATTCCACATCCGGCGGCCTGTACAGTCCGGCGAACCTACACAAACGCTCTGATAATCCTTGAGGCCAGGACTGTGCAGTTTTTCCTCTGAGGATTTCCGGAGCGTCTGTGGGCCACTTTAAGGGTATTAAAGCAGGATCACCGATATTCTTTTTGTTTACAAGGCATCCACGATTTACAATCGGAGACGATCAACATAATGATGGTATTTTGTAGGTGGCTACTGGGCAATGACCACGATTTCTAAGAAATTTTTCTGTTGATCGACGAATATTTGTTATGTACTTCTACGGCGATTGAATTCTAGAAACCTACATTAAAACTCATTTGGTTTTGATAATTACTAATAGTACCTGAAGAAATCTGTAAATATCTCGAAAACGGTTACTAATAGTACCTGAAGAAATCTGTAAATATCTCGAAAACGGTCAATCGTAAGAAAAAAAATGTAGTCAAGTTGATTGACTCAATACTTCCCACACATTCCGACGATACCAAAAAAAGTGTTCTATTCTACTAGGTACTTCTTTCACAGGTCAATGGACAACCTATCATGAATACAACAAGTTTTTGAGTTTTACAACTCTCCACCCCCGAACCATTCCAACTTCACCCCCACCCAAAAAAAACTAGAAAATTATCAAGAACCCCTAAAACGCCTAAAAACGAAGTTTGAGCTGTTTTCATATTATTTGTTTTTTTAATATTCTGCGCCGCCACTGAGACGATTTCTAAAAATCACACGCATTTTCCATCCTCGCCAAAGTTGTAATACTGTGTCGAAATTTCATGAACATCAATTCAGTAGTTTCCACACTATAAAATACAGAACGATCTAAAGCAATACTCGTACGTATACATCGGAAAATTCTCCAAGTCCATTGGTTCCTGTATTAGACAAGGCAATGCTAATTACTCCGCCGCCCATGCACCGATTTTCAAAATTGTAGCAACATTATCTACTAAGACACCACACCATTTCGCTACCCAAATTTCATCAAAATCCATGCGGCGGTTACTGAGATTAGGAAGCTAGAAGAACAGACAGACCGACAGACAGACCGGAAAAATGACTGACGTGGATTTTCGTTACGTAGGCATCATAAAACGCCCAAAAAGTATATTATCTCAAAATCGAAAATTTTCGCGATCACAATACTCCCCTCAGCTATCGGTGTGGGAAGTAAAAATGCAAGAATATTTTTCTTATTTCAAAAGGCATGGATCATCGAACAAGATTATTGTTATTTGTCACAATGTCAGTAGCATAGGAATCTTAAAAAAGTAATTGTGTAGCCTAATCTCCACCACTATCATCATATCCCCATGGAGGATATTTAGGATATCCTGTGTGTCAAATTTCAAACTTTTCTAAGTCATGGTTTAGGAGATATTCAAAATAATATAGATTTAAAAAAAATTTAAAACCCTGTATCTCGAAAGTGATATAAGTGTATTGAGAAATTGTCATCCTTTTCACATTATCTATGATTTCCAGAAGTGTGGACCCCCCTGTATATATTCTATTGAGGAAAATACGTATTTCGGGAGAACTCTGCAAACACATTTATTTCAATTTGTCGTGACATTCAAATATTCCTAACCATCAGAGATTCCTTCTGTACCTTGGATGTGTTTGCTAATATATATGCAAATCTGATCTACATACAATATCGTCTATCATATGTATACAAACGTTCAAGCACGCTTGTTGATTTTAAGCCTTCTCCTAGTTTAATAGCATCAGCTTTCCATGTAACCACCTGTTCAACGCCTCATTAGTTAGTGCAAACATGATTAATGTACATATTTCACTTCTACACTACATTTAGTAATCTACGAGGGTCGTTCCGAGAGTAGGGAATTTCGGACAGCTAGCACCGAATATATTATAATTAGCAATTTAAATTCATTCTTTATCTGGGGATCTGTTTTAGAGAAAAATCTTGGTAATTTATTAACTTCTTCTTTTTCTTTTCTTTTCATATTGATCCTCTAAAATCAGATTGGCCAGATACTGTTCAGGTATCAATAAAACCTTATTCTCAATGAAATTTTACAGCAGAACCCTGAATAATATAAATGTTTCCAGAAGTTCTAGAGATATCTAGAGATATGATAAGGAGTCAAGTAGATTCACTCATTACAGACTTTAAAATTGTGGATAGAAGATCGTTTAATATATTAAAAATGTACTAAAAATGTCTGAGGATGCTTTTCCGACTGTAGGAACTATAGAAGAGCAAAAATGAAATTTAACACTTGATTTATTTCTGATCCTACGCAATATCGATTGAGAACCTGGAAAACGTAACAAAATATAAGAACTCAGAATTGACAAACATACATAAAATAAATCAAGGTCAACATTCATTTTCCAAATTTTGAGTTCAAGTTAGTATTGCTGTACAAAAATCACTACCTACCGCTCATGGATCCATGTTTTCAGGTTATTAGCATATTGATTGGTTACTGGTATAGCAGCTGTACATTGAATCACCACCTACACTGATATTACGAAGTAAAACACATCTATGGCTTACCACCATATATTCAAACGCGTTTTCAAAATTATCATGACTGGGTTCGTAAGATTAATGCCTTAGTTTTCGTAGATCAGTGATAACAAAATAATTTTTATACACAAAGGGGACATTGTACAAAAATAATCAATGTATTACATCATTTGCCATAAAAAATCGTTGCAATTAATATTTAAAAAATTGATGTTCGACTACATGTACAAAATATCTTTTCTGTGTGAGAAATGTGTCCGATATTTGTAGTTCATAGCTTTATAGATAATTTCACGACTACAGCAATTATTTGTTGAAACTTCGAAATATTTCCTCCGTTTTTTTATGAATAGTGAAAAGTTTACAAAATATTCTTTCTCTGAAGGAATGTGCCCGATATTTGTAGTTCAGAACCTCATTTTATATTGTATTTATGGTTTTGCTTTGGAGAACAAATATTAGTTAAGATCATGAATAAATTAGAATTTCAACGACCGCAGCAATGATTTGTTGAAACTCGTCTAAATATTTTCTCCGCTTGAAAGTTTTCCTATGAATAATGAAGAGTTTACGAAGATTCTTTCTCTGAGGACCGACATTTGTAGTTCAGAACCTCATTTTATGTTGTATTTGTAGTTTTGCTTTGGAGAACAAATATTAGTTAATATCGTGAATAAATTAGGATTTTATCGACCTTAGCAATTATTTGTTAAGACTTGTCGAAATATTTTGCCCACATGAAAGTTTTCCTATGAATAATGAAGAGTTTACGAAAAATTCTTTCTCTGAAGACCGATATTTGTAGTTCAGAACCTCATTTTATGTTGTATTTGTGGTTTTGCTTTGGAGAACAAATATTAGTTAATATCGTGAATAAATTAGGATTTTAACGACCTTAGCAATTACTTGTTAAGACTTGTCGAAATATTTTGCCCACATGAAGGTTTTCCTATGAATAATGAAGAGTTTACGAAAAATTCTTTCTCTGAAGACCGATATTTGTAGTTCAGAACCTCATTTTATGTTGTATTTATGGTTTTGCTTTGGAGAACAAAAATATTAGTTAAGATCATGAATAAATTAGAATTTCAACGACCGCAGCAATGATTTGTTGAAACTCGTCGGAATATTTCCTCCGCTTGAAAGTTTTCCTTTGAATAATGTGGAGTTTGCGTGAGTCAGCCTTCCATCAGTAATATTAACCAATAAATGTTGGATTGAAATCTACCAGATAGCTCTTACCAATATTTGCCTCGAGTTTCGGATATTTTGGAGTACGTAAACAAAATTGCAGTTTCAATAACGTAAGTGGTATGGGTATACAGTAACGAATTTTTCTCCCGAATAGAACGAAATAAAATATTGCACGATCTTGAAATTGGGTCACTAAAATTATAATGTCTCTATGTTATATTTGTTAGAATTTTTAGTCAAAGTAATTACTCGTTATACTTTCATACATTTGTTTCTGAAGAGAATTTTATACTGCAGGAAGATGTTCTATGTATATTTTTTATACATCTGTTGTCACAATAACCAAATTCTGTACAAAAAACAAGCCCACAATATTTTTGTAATGCCTGGTATCTGGTGTACTGTCTTGCCATCAATCAGGACTATTTAATACTCAAAAATAGTTGATCCAAATACAATTATAATTAATTTACACGAGACATTTTCAAAAAATTTGATATTAGAAAATATATTGTCATAAATAAAATATTGTCAATACTCATTAAAAAAATCCTTGCCTATATCGTAGGTGGCTTGAGATTTTTTCAAAGAAATATAATATTTAGGGCCGGTTTCACCGGTCCCTGATAAGTTTCGGATAGCCTATCCATCAGATAACGCCATATAAATAATACAGGTTTACACACAGAAACAAATACTGTTGCGTTTCCAATTAATTGTTAGTATTTGGATGTTTTCCCATCGCTTTAAATATATTTTTACATTTGTTTCAAATCCATGTCATTGAAAGAATTCAATCCTTATATTCGAAGTAATCACAAGTGCGCCAATAAATTCAAAATAATTTTATATTCGTTCTATTGATATGTATAATCCTTCTAATACCAGTATTGACATATAATGCAATCAAAATATCCTTTTGTTTTCGGAATTTACCCTATGTTTCATTTAAGCAAAGCTTAAATACAATCTGTTCAATGTACAAAAATTATTACTGCAACAGCAGTTCGTGATAATTCATCTGATAAAAATTAATTTTGTTTCAACGGCCCTTGTCGTTCGCTGAACTATAATCAGTATTCGGCGGGACTGATGTTCCGATCCAATGAAGGTAAAAATAAAGAACAGGGGGATCACCTCAGTGTTACTAACGCCGCGAACCCGCCAACATGACGAGGTTGTTCCGTTGTGTTGTTTCGGTGTTAGCCGTGTTGTGTCGTCTCGTGGTTTCGCGTATTGCATCAGCTATTGTGTGATTTAAATGTGTTCAGTTATATATTAAATGGCGGACCTACTGAGAAACTGAGACTTAGAAGAGCTAACACCCACATTTAAATGTAGGTATTTAGATTAGTCAGACAGTTATATTTCAGATAATAATGCAACAACTGGTGCAGGCTTATGTCTAATTCTGATATCGTGCTCCTTATATTTTCATACAAAATCACACAATTAAACATCCAAACGAATCAATCAGCTGTCCTCGCAATACAATTTGCTGGTCCAAGGAAAAGAAAGTAGTTCAGAATCAATTACCAAACACAGACTCGATTCAACGACAGGCTGAATTATTCATTGGAATCCAGTGACATCTTGTAGTTGAATCGACAATACGATATAATTCGTTACCAACTATACACTTTCCATTGGATAAAACATCGCTGTATTTGAGGAATGCTGAGTGTAACGTCCCATTGAATCCAAGCGTAAGTCTTTGACAGAACGACAGGTTTTTCTGTGTGCAGGTTACCTGACAGATAGGCTATAAGAAACTATTCAGGGACCGGTGAAACGAAATTTGGCAATCAATTTTTTTGTTTATTATATTTGTAAAACTATAATGAAGGGAAGAAACGAGGGACGAAGAGGAATTGGAAGGAAAGTGAGACTGGACAGGAATAAGCAGTGCAGAACAACTATTCATAGTAGCCGAAAGCCGTGAACAACTCGCCATTGTAATTGCCGACGTTAGGGGGACCTGATATGGCACCAAAAGAAGAAAACTTGTAAAGACCGTAGCAAATGATAAGTGTCAAAGTATCCAATAATAATCTTTGATTCTAAGGCCTGTCATAATAAATTCGTGCATTTCCCTCTGAATGGTACTTTACATTATGAAGGATATTATTCAGCTTATATTTGTGTAACACAGTAACATAGTAACCAATTATTTCATGAAAAGCCTCTGCCAAAACCCAATTATTAAAGTTATGCCTAATATTTTCTAGTATCATCATCATCTATTTGTAATGCGGTAGATTGACCACGTACCTAGTATAATGTAATGGCATCAATTAAAAACCATTTATTACTCAAAAAGGATGTATCTATGTACGTATAATTAAAACTTAAGTTTTTGAAATTATTGCAAAATTTTTTAGCCCTTCCGTGTTGGCATCAATTGAAGGCTACTTAAAAATATTTATCCTAAATATAACTATATCCAATTTCTAGGAAATCCTCTCAAACATTTTGAAAGATCTATAGTCATGAATAAAATATTGCCAAAACCCCCCCAAAATTCCTTCCGTATATTCTTAAGGAGCTGGATATTTTTTATAAAAACATAAAATCTCTTCTATATATTTTGAGGCTAGTTGTACTTTCGTTTGCTGGTGTGTGAAGAGAAATTCATATTAAATAAAAATATTATTCCAGGTATATTTGCTCAAATATCCAGTAATTGTCATATCAACCAAATTTTAAAAATAAAGAGATAATTATTATATTTTCTATCATCAATCTCTTTGTAATGCGATAAAAAGACTACGTATCTTATATAATGTTTTGGCATCAATCAATTATTGATAATTAAAAACAATTAATACGAATATAATTAGGTATAATTAATTTCCATGAAATAATCCCAAAAAATTAATGAACAAAATTGCCATGACTGAATCTACATCCTTAAGGAGCTGGAAATTTTTTGTAAAAATATAATACTCAATATAACAAAGAGTACTTGAAGTTGGCATATAAAAAACAATTAGTTGTAGGTTTCAATGAAATATTTTCAGAGAAGAATAACAATTCTTCCGTAGCAATTTTTAAATGGGTAGTAATAATGTTGGAATATCTTGAGAATTTTGTTAAAAAGTGTCAGGTATCTAACAATCTTTCTTATGAGACGAGATGTACTTTCAAGCCTTTGTATCTGATGAAAGCATTTTGTTGTCTTAGGCATGTATATTCATTTAGACATCCAAATTTTAAATACAGAAATATTTATTAAAAGCCCGCGCACAATTTTAAAAGTTATTTCTATGTTTTCTAACCTCAATCTCTTTGTAATACAATAGAATAATCATGTATCTAGCGTAGTGTGTTGGCATCAATTAAAGACCACTTAATATTTGAAAAAAATTAATCTAAATACAATTATATTTAATGTCCATGAAAATTGCCCAAAAAATTCGAAAAAACCTATTATCATGAATGAAACGTAGGGTAAACTCACCAAAAAATCCCTCTCCACATTTTCAGTGAGTCGAAGAAGCCATGTGCGGACGTAAACAATGAACGTTTGTGGCGGCAGCGGTTTTGTATACAGAATGCACGTCCATGGTCTGAAGCACAACAAGCAGAGGCATGTTCGTGTCGCCGCTTATCTCGACGCCAACTGCGATACTGCGAGTGTCTGCGTCCGCTCCGGTCTCCGGATTCTCCGGTCGGCTCTTCGGATCGCGATGACGTCCTGCATCGATCCGCCCGGAACGAACGCGGCGGCGTCACCGGAGTGCGGCTCCGGTTATTAGGCTCCGCGGCCTGTCATTGGCCCGTTTGAATATCAACCTTTTGCCACTTTGGATAATAGTGCGGGGATCCTTTTTGAATAAGGTCCGTTTTTTTATTTGAAAAAATCCAAAATAATCTAATCAGGCTACAAAGATGCGTCAAGTGACTTGACTCATACTCCACAAAACTATTAACAAGTGCTTCAAATTTCTACTTTTGATGGGTAAGGTTCTGTAAAAAGTCGAATCAGACAAACGTATGCGTGGCATCATTCAGTACTTCTAAACAATCTAATCAGGCAAAAAATGCGTCAAGTAACTAAACTCGGTGCTTTCCAATATACTAACATGGTCATTCATGATTCAAATTTCTACCTTTGATGAGTTATGAGATACTTTTTTGAGTAAAAAATGCAATCACATAAAAATATGCGTGGCTTTAATCAGCACTTTTGAACATTCTAATCAGGCTATAAAAATTACGTCCAGAGGCTTGACCGAGTACTTTCCACAAGTTTCTGGTACTGACAGACTTTCCATTTAAATCCCCAGCTTTAGTCTTCGAGATATTGCGTAATTAAACAAATCTAGTCAATCAAACAAAAAATGCGTCAAGTGGCTTGACCCATTATTTTTTACACATTCTCAGTATTTAAAAATTCTACTCGAATCTTCAGCTTTGGTTGATGTTTGTAAGATATTTAATATTAGATAGATATTAAGTCCTTTTTGAGCAAAATGTTTAAACATACCTAATTAGGCTAAGATAATGCGTCAAGTAGCTTGACTTAATACTTTCCAGCTTTGGCAAGTTTTCAAATAAATACGAACGTTCCTAATGGAGTATGTTCTGCATCGATTCGCCCGGAATGAAAGCGGCGGCGTCACCGGAGTGCGGCTCCGGTTATTAGGCTTCGCGGCCTGTCATTGGCCCGTTTAAGTATCAACATTTTGCCACTTTGGAGAATAGTGCGGGGATCTTTTTTGAATAAGGTCCGTTTTTTGTTTGAAAAAATCCGAAATAATCTAATCACGGTACAAAAATGCGTCAAGTGACTTGACTTGTACTCCACAAAACTATTAACAAGTGCTTCAAATTTCTACTTTTGATGGGTAAGGTTCTTGAGTAAAAAGTCGAATCAGACAAACGTGTGCGTGGCTTCATTATGTACTTCTAAACAATCTAATCAGACAAAAAATGCGTCAAGTAACTCAACTCAGTGATTTCCAATATACTAACATGGTCATTCATTATTCAAATTTCCACCTTTGATGAATTATGAGATACTTTTTTGAGTAAAAAGTGCAATCACACAAAAATATGCCTGGCTTCAATCAGCACCTTTGAACATTCTAATCAGGCTATAAAAATTACGTTCAGTGGCTTGACCGAGTATTTTCCACAAGTTTCTGGTACTGACAGAAATTCCATTTAAATCTCCAGCTTCAGTCTTCGAGATATTGCGTAATTAAACAAATCTAGTCAATCAAACAAAAAATGCGTCAAGTGGCTTGACCCATTATTTTTTACACATTCTCAGTATTTAAAAATTCTACTCGAATCTTCAGCTTTGGTTGATGTTTGTAAGATATTTAATATTAGATAGATATTAAGTCCTTTTTGAGCAAAATGTTTAAAAATACCTAGTTAGGCTAAGATAATGCGTCAAGTAGCTTGACTCAATACTTTCCAGCTTTGGCAAGTTTTCAAATAAATACGAACGTTCCTAATGGAGTATGTCCTGCATCGATTCGCCCGGAATGAAAGCGGCGGCGTCACCGGAATGCGGCTCCGGTTATTCGGCTTCGCGGCCTGTCATTGGCCCGTTTAAGTATCAACATTTTGCCACTTTGGAGAATCGTGCGGGGATCTTTTTTGAATAAGGTCCGTTTTTTATTTGAAAAAATCCGAAATAATCTAATCAGGGTACAAAAATGCGTCAAGTGACTTGACTCATACTCCGCAAAACTACTAACAAGTGCTAACTACTTGCTTAGTCATTATAATGAGCTTTGCGACAATAAGATCCAATCCGATAAAAAAGTGTCTCACGTGACCCAGTACTCTCCATATGCCAACCAGGTCGTACGAAATTCAAATTTCTACTTTTGATGGGTAAGGTTTTTGAGTAAAATGTCGAATCAGACAAACGTATGCGTGGCTTCATTCGGTACTTCTAAACAATCTAATTAGACAAAAAATGCGTCAAGTAACTCAACTCAGTGCTTTCCAATATACTAACATGGTCATTCATGATTCAAATTTCTACCTTTGATGAATTATGAGATACTTTTTTGAGTAAAAAATGCAATCACATAAAAATATGCGTGGCTTCAATCAGCACTTTTGAACATTCCAATCAGGCTGTAAAAATTACGTCCAGTGGCTTGACCGAGTACTTTCCACAAGTTTCTGGTACTGACAGAAATTCCATTTAAATCTCCAGCTTTAGTCTTCGAGATATTACGCAATTAAACAAATCTAATCAATCAAATAAAAAATGCGTCAAGTGGCTTGACCCAGTACAAGATATTTATTTGGCCTTCTATCAAGGTTAAACCTTGTATTTCGGATAATTTGAAGGTGCTGATTATAAATCTAGTTGCAGTCTTGAGTCTGAGTCTCGTATGGCGAAAATAAAAAATTTCAGTTCTCTCGGGCGGGCGGGTGTACCTTAAAGAATCGAAGATCTTCATTTGGCCTTCTATCAAGATGAGACCTCGTGTTTCGGATAATTTGAAGGTGCTGTTTATAAATCTGGTCGCAGTCTTGCGTCAGAGTCTCGTTTGGCGAAAATACAAAATTTCAGATCTCTCGGGGGGTCTGTGTGCCTTAAAAAATCGAAGATCTTTATTTGGCCTTCTATCAAGATGAAACCTCGTATTTCGAATAATTTCAAGGTGCTGATTATAAGTCCGGTTGCAGTCTTGAGTCAGAGTCTCGTTTGGTGAAAATAAAAAATTTCAGATCTCTCGGGCGGGCGGGTGTACCTAAAGAATCGAAGATCTTTATTTGGCCTTCTATCAAGATGAGATCTCGTGTTTCGGATAATTTGAAGGTGCTGATGATAAATCTGGTTGCAGTCTTGAGTCAGAGTCGCGTTTGGTGAAAATAAAAAATTTCAGATCTCTCGGGGGGGCGGGTGTACCTAAAAAATCGAAGATCTTTATTTGGCCTTCTATCAAGATGAGACCTCGTATTTCGGATGATTTCAAGGTGCTGATTATAAATCTGGTTGCAGTCTTGAGTCAGAGTCTCGTTTGACGAAAATAAAAAATTTCAGATCTCTCGGGCGGGCGGGTGTACCTAAAAAATCAAAGATCTTTATTTGGCCTTCTATCAAGATGAAACCTCGTATTTCGGATAATTTGAAGGTGCTGATTATAAATCTGGTTGCAGTCTTGAGTCTGAGTCTCGTTTGGCGAAAACAGTACAGTAAGTCGTTTTTGAGCAAAACGTTTAAAAATACCTAATTAGGCTAAGATAATGCGTCAAGTAGCTTGAGTCGACTTTCCAGCTTTGGCAAGTTTACATCTCCACCTTTGGCAAACCTATCAGTACGTAATTAAAAAAATCGTGGTCGTCGACTTTCCAGCTTTGGCAAGTTTACATCTCCACCTTTGGCAAACCTATCAGTACGTAATTAAAAAAATCGTCGTCGTCGACTTTCCAGCTTTGGCAAGTTTACATCTCCACCTTTGGCAAACCTATCAGTACGTAATTAAAAAAATCTTATCAATCAAACAAAAAATGCGTCAATTGGCTTAACTCAGTACTTCTCACACATTCTCGGTATTTAGAAGGCCTAGTTGAATTTTCAGCTTTGGAGAGCTTGTAAGTAATGTAAGAGGGTCCTTTTTGAGTAAAACGTTTAAAAATATCTAATTAGGCTAAGATAATGCGTCAAGTAGCTTGACTCAATACTTTCCAGCTTTGGAAAGTTTGCAAATATGTACGAACGTTCTTAATTGGGTTTGTTCTGCATCGATCCGCTATGAAGAAGAGAGAGAGAGAGAGAGAGAGTATCGAGTAGATTCAGTCAGTATTTTTCACACATTCCCACACTAATAAGTCTCGTTTAACTCTCCAGGTTTGATGGATTTGTGAGGTAGTACGAGGTTTTTTTAGTAAAAAAAATTAAAAAATCTGAGAAAAAAATAATGCGTCAAGTGATTGGACTCAGTACGGCCCACACATTCTCGATAACTCGGCCTGTGCGAATCTCCATCTTTGACAAGTAGATGCCATAGTACAAGACAAGTACGACCTTTTGAATTAAAAAATTGTACCCAAGTACTTCCCATATATTTTTGGTACTAACAAGGTACGTTTAAATCTCCAGCTTTGACGGAGTTTGTAATATGTTTGAGTTTTTTTGTTGATGGGCTAAAAACTGCATCAAATAGCTTGTCTTCCTATTTCTCATACATTCTCGATGGTAACAAGGCTCGTATGAATATCCGGCTTTAACCACTGGGCTGGAAGGAGTGCTATTTGTTAAAGTAATGTACATTTCTCAATTTAAGAAAACCTTCATCATCATCATAGTCACAATGTCTTAACAGACATGTTGTGAACTCGTAAAATGCATTAAGTCGGAGCTAGAGTATTGCCGACACGAATATTATCAATAGTTTTGAGCACTGTAGCTCGCCATCGTTCGCGATTTACTGTCAGTTCAGTGGCGCTCTTGATACTCATATTTAGCAACTGTTTCGTCGTATCCACCCAGTGTGTAGGGGAACGGCCACGGCGTCGCCCACAAGGGGCGTGACCCTGAACTACAAGTTTCTCCATATTATCGCTTATGTGAATATGTCCGAAGCATGTAAGCATTCTCATCGACACAATCGAGGATAGTCTCTTTGGATTACCGAGCTCATCCAGTATGGAAACATTAGTTCGATGGGCGGTATAAGGAATTCTCAGCATTCTCCTCCACGTCCACATTTCAAAAGCATCTATGCGAGCTCGATCTGCCTTTTTAACAGTCCAAGTTTCCAAGGCATACAAAAATATGGAGAACACAAGAGACTGAACCAGTGACATTTTGGTAGCTTTAGGGATGTTATGGTCACTCCATATTTTAGTAAGCTTTGTCATGGCCACCCGTGCCTGCTGAATGCGCCGTCGAATCTCATTCTCACAGCTACCTGAATTGTCGATCAAAGAGCCGAGGTACACAAAACTTTGAACTACCTCACAACGGCCTATTGACTTTATTTCTCGATGATTGTCATGCTCTCTATCTACTATGATAACCTTGGTCTTGTTGTAGTTAATACCAAGACCATATGCTGCACGTGTTGTTCTAGAACGTGCTGCACGTGTTGTTCTAGAACGTTCAATAGAGCTACTAGTTCTTCCTGAGAAGCAGCAATAAGGGTTGTATCGTCAGCAAATCTCAAGTTAGATATTTTGCTTCCGCCAATAGTTATACCGCCATTCCTGTTGTCCAATACCTGTCTCATCACAAATTCAGAGTAAATGTTAAATAACATCGGAGATAATACGCATCCCTGACGAACTCCTTTTCTGGTTGCTGTTCGACCAGACAGGTTACCATCAATTCTTACACGAGCTGAGCTAGACTCATAGAGTTGCTGTATGAGAAATACTAAGTGGTAAGAAAATCTTAACAGTCTAAAAAAATCTCGCTGAGTGGCTCGTGGTACTTTGCACACATTTCCGGTACTAACATTTTGTTCATAAAGGACAATGACACTATTTTCGGCTAGGTTTCGTTTTATTTTGTTCAATTTGATACACCCTGTACGTTACTCACATATATTTGTCGATAAACACAATTTTATATATTATTCAAACACTACCGAATGTTCACAAGTACTATTTTATATTACAACAAGTGCTTTTGATGTTTGTGTGTGTACATTTTCATTATGTTTATGTACTCGTAACCACTCCACAAATAATGCTAACAATAATAACAGTAGCATCAAAGAACACTTTAATAGCTTCCGAAAAATGTTTATAGACTTTTTTAATGATAGAAAATAAACATCTTCACACTTGGGTAGGAATAGATATACAACAATCATACCTTGCCATGGATTTGAAAACTTTAGGTTATGTTGTCAATTGAAATGGAGAAGATACAATCTATTATGCATTTAGAAGAACCAGAGGATTCCAGCTCCAATTTCTCGTTTTAATTTGGTTGGTTTCAGAACTATCTGTAGGTATATGTTACAGAGTACCTTAGTGATTTATATATTTCTAAACTGCTGAAACTTTTATGCTAAGAGCTTAGAAGAAACCGTCTCAATCTCAATAAAGTTTGGAGATGGTAAATTGTTGAATAAAGTATTCAAGTGATCTAAGCAGATTTAAACAAAGATTTGAGGGTTTCTATAGGTCTAAGTGTTGCTCATAAAATAATTGACAAATAAACAATATTAACAAATATTTCTAATAGTACTACTAACTAGTGATACATCGTTGAAAGGCTAGATGTACCAGTTTGCAGTTTTGCTGTTGATGAACATAAGAAAATTCTGAAACAGTTGAATTTATGTACACATGATAGCTTTATTTTGCATACAGTTTTTGCTCAGAATTCATAATGTTTATGTTCCACCTTTACACTTATAATGAATATTTTTTGAGTTTAGTTCTTTAATAACGTAAAATATAAACACCATTAAAACATGCAACATTATACATTCATATCGTTTGGTTATTTTATATTTGATATAGTTAATATTTGGATATCAAAAGAATGGATAATAGCCAGCAAAAAAATATATCAAGATCCCCCCCCCCCCCCACGGTATTTGTGGGTTATGCAGATAAAAACAGTATTTGAATATTCCGAATACTCAATAGGTTCCCCCTAGGTAGGGCCGTCATCTGTTCGGTTTTTTCATAGCGAGTAGGAGCCACAAAATCTTTTTTTGCTGTAATGGTGACGCTTCTTTTCTGCTCCTGCAGGATGTTTGAGAAACGGAAACCACCTAACCACCCCCCTTTTTTGCTCGCCAAAAATGGTGACACCCTACAACATCCTACTCCTGATATCCAAGGTGTCCTACAGTAGGACGTTGTTGGTGATACCTGACTGCTCCCTATTTCTAACCCCCCCCCCGCAGGTCAGATGATTAAGCTAGTGAGCCCCCCCTCCCCGAAGTGAAATCCTGGCTACGGGCCTGTTTCCGGTATTAATACCGAGTAGGGCACAGGATACGCTATTGTCTTTTTGTCATTATATCAGAGGGATTCCCAGACTTTTAGTATTCACAAGCAGATCTGTTGTCTCCATGCTGATATTCTTTGCCATTATTCTGTTTATACTACTGGTTCTAATTTTAGATTTATAAAGTACGCAAGCCCATGTGAAAGAATTAAATTATTTATTAACGAGTATTATTTGGCTATCGATACACGAGATTTGAGATCAGCTGACTGATATTACAATTAATATGTAATAATTACGGGTGGGATCAGTTTGCTGATAAGAATTCAATTTATTGTAGATACGATTATGCTAAAGTTCATCCAGATTGCATATATCAATTATTATGTAACATGCTGATAAGAATTCAATTTATTGTAGATACGATTATGCTAAAGTTCATCCAGATTGCATATATCAATTATTATGTAACATTGTAAATTTTATGTATTTACATGCAAAGCAGTTGTGAGAATAATAATCCACTTTACTGATAATAGTAAAGTGAATCATTCTGAGACAACGTTAAAGTGCAAGGCAATACCAACTACATCGCTTATTTTTTAATTCATCGATAGCGCAGATACAACTATGAACCTCATAGACATATAACAAGTTAGGCCTTGGGGCAGCTTATTACTCAAAAAATGGGGTCAAGTTGATTGACTCAGTACTTCCCACACACAATGATGATGCCATTTTATTATTTCCCATTGCATGAAGCTATAGTCTAAAATCCCCTTGCAACTAAATTATCGCCCATCCGCCCGCAAAAACAACATCCAACACAAAAAACCCTCGTAAATAGTTTCTTGCGTCTCCCTCCTTTGGAATTAGGACGCCACAGTTTTTTTCTGCATGCTTCAACTGGACGATGCGAAACGATCAAGAGCCTTCAACCCGTCTAAAAACGAAGTTCAAGCTAATTTTATGTTTCTGGTTTTTTGATTATTGCTGCGCCGCCACTGACACGGTTTTGCAAAAACAGAGTCGTTTTCCATTCTCGCCGCGGTAATAAATTCTGTGCCAAAATTTTATTAGAATCAATTCAATAATATACATAGAAAGAAATAAAGCAAAACTCGTAGGTACAGATCACAAAATTGGTTTCTGTAATAGGCAAGCCAGTGTCCGGATGGACCTAAAAAAGTGTAATATGCCGCTAGGTATTTCATCTACAGGTCAATGAACAGACTATTATGAATACAACAAATTGTTCAGTTTTACAACCCCCCACCCTCCAACCACCCCAAATTCACCCCCACCCAAGAAAAAATGAAGTCAAGTTGATTGACTCAGTACTTCCCACACATTACGCTGATACCAGTTTATTATTTTCCCATAGCATGAAGCTTTAGTCTAAAATCCCTTGCAACCAAATAATTGCCAACCGCCCCCCCCCCTAAAATTGTCTTATGCCGCTAGGGCTTTCCTTCACAGGTCAATGGACAGCCTATTATCGATACTACAAACTTCTCAGTTTTACAACCCCCGCCCCCCCCAACCACCTTACTTTCAGCCCCACCCAAAAAACTGATAGGAAATGATCAGGAGCCCCTAAAACATCTAAAAACCGAATTTGAGTAGCTTTCGTACTTGTCGCGTTCTTTGATTATTGCTACGCTGCCACTGACAAGATTTTTAACAAACATACGCGTTTTCCATTCTCACCACGGTAACAATATACTGTGTCAAAATTTCATTAGAATTAATAGTGTCCACGTTACAAAATACAAAACGAGTTAGACCAATAAATTCTCGTATAGTATACAGAAAACGAAGTTTGAGCTGTTTTTATATTTTTAGTTTTTTTATTACTTCTGCGCTGCCACTGGCACGATTTATCAAAACCATACGCGTTTTCCATCTTCGTCATGGTAGTAATGCCGTTTCAAAATTTCATTAAAATCAATTCAACAGTTTCCTCGTTACAACGATCTGACGCAATACTCTCGTATGTTTACCTCAAAAAAAAATTTCTAAGTCCTTTGCTTTCTGTAATAGGCAAAGGCAATGTTCGGATGGACCTAAAAAATGTATCATGCCGCTAGGTTTTTTATTCACATATCAATGGACAGCCCATTCGAATACGACAAATTTTTCAGTATTACAATCCCTCATCCCCCAACCACCCCAAATTCACCCCCACCCAAGAAAAAGTAGAAAATGATCAGGAACCCTTAAAATGCCTAAAAACGAAGTTTGAGGCATATTTGAAATTTTCCGTTTTTTTGCTAATTACTCCGCCCCCTGTATAACGATTTCCAAATTATAGGAACATCACCTACTACGACCCCACAGCATAACGCTGCCCAAATTTCATAACAATCCATGTAGCAGTTACTGAGACTACGAGGGTAGAAAAACGCGAACAGACCGACAGACAGACCGACAGAAAGATCGACAGACAGACCGACAGACAGACCGACAGACAGACAGACCGACAGACAGACCGACATACAGACCGACAGGCAGACCGACAGGCAGACCGACAGACAGACCGACAGACAGACCGACAGACAGACCGACAGACAGACCGACAGACAGACCGACAGACAGATCGACAGGCAGACCGACAGACAGACCGACAGACAGACCGACAGACAGACCGACCGACAGACAGACCGACAGACAGACCGACAGACAGACCGACAGACAGACCGACAGACAGACCGACAGACAGACCGACAGACAGACCGACAGACAGACCGACAGACAGACCGACAGACAGACCGACAGACAGACCGACAGACAGACCGACAGACAGACAGACCGACAGACCGACAGACCGACAGACCGACAGACCGACAGACCGACAGACCGACAGACCGACAGACCGACAGACCGACAGACCGACAGACAGACAGACCGACAGACAGACAGACCGACAGACAGACCGACAGACAGACCGACCGACAGACAGACAGACCGACAGACAGACAGACCGACAGACAGACAGACCGACAGACAGACAGACCGACAGACCGACAGACAGACAGACAGACAGACCGACCGACAGACAGACAGACCGACAGACAGACATACCGACAGACAGACAGACCGACAGACAGACAGACCGACAGACAGACAGACCGACAGACAGACAGACCGACAGACAGACAGACAGACCGACAGACAGACAGACCGACAGACAGACAGACCGACAGACAGACAGACCGACAGACAGACAGACCGACAGACAGACAGACAGACAGACAGACAGACAGACAGACAGACCGACAGACCGACAGACCGACAGACCGACAGACCGACAGACCGACAGACCGACAGACCGACAGATCGACAGACCGACAGACCGACAGACCGACAGACAGACAGACCGACAGACCGACAGACAGACAGACCGACAGACAGACCGACAGACCGACAGACCGACAGACCGACAGACCGACAGACAGACAGACAGACCGACAGACAGACAGACCGACAGACAGACCGACAGACCGACAGACAGACCGACAGACAGACCGACAGACCGACAGACCGACAGACCGACAGACCGACAGACCGACAGACCGACAGACCGACAGACCGACAGACCGACAGACAGACCGACAGACAGACCGACAGACATACCGACAGACAGACCGACAGACAGACCGACAGACAGACCGACAGACAGACCGACAGACAGACAGACCGACAGACCGACAGACCGACAGACCGACAGACCGACAGACCGACAGACCGACAGACCGACAGACCGACAGACCGACAGACCGACAGACCGACAGACCGACAGACCGACAGACCGACAGACCGACAGACCGACAGACCGACAGACCGACAGACCGACAGACCGACAGACCGACAGACCGACAGACCGACAGACCGACAGACCGACAGACCGACAGACCGACAGACCGACAGACCGACAGACCGACAGACCGACAGACCGACAGACCGACAGACCGACAGACCGACAGACCGACAGACCGACAGACCGACAGACCGACAGACCGACAGACCGACAGACCGACAGACCGACAGACCGACAGACCGACAGACCGACAGACCGACAGACCGACAGACCGACAGACCGACAGACCGACAGACCGACAGACCGACAGACCGACAGACCGACAGACCGACAGACCGACAGACCGACAGACCGACAGACCGACAGACCGACAGACCGACAGACCGACAGACCGACAGACCGACAGACCGACAGACCGACAGACCGACAGACCGACAGACCGACAGACCGACAGACCGACAGACCGACAGACCGACAGACCGACAGACCGACAGACCGACAGACCGACAGACCGACAGACCGACAGACCGACAGACCGACAGACCGACAGACCGACAGACCGACAGACCGACAGACCGACAGACCGACAGACCGACAGACCGACAGACCGACAGACCGACAGACCGACAGACCGACAGACCGACAGACCGACAGACCGACAGACCGACAGACCGACAGACCGACAGACCGACAGACCGACAGACCGACAGACCGACAGACCGACAGACCGACAGACCGACAGACCGACAGACCGACAGACCGACAGACCGACAGACCGACAGACCGACAGACCGACAGACCGACAGACCGACAGACCGACAGACCGACAGACCGACAGACCGACAGACCGACAGACCGACAGACCGACAGACCGACAGACCGACAGACCGACAGACCGACAGACCGACAGACCGACAGACCGACAGACCGACAGACCGACAGACCGACAGACCGACAGACCGACAGACCGACAGACCGACAGACCGACAGACCCACAGACAGACAGACAGACAGACCGACAGACGGACAGACCGAGAGACCGACAGACCGACAGACAGACAGACCGACAGACAGACCGACAGACAGACCGGCAGACAGACCGACAGACAGACCGACAGACAGACCGACAGACCGACAGACAGACCGACAGACAGACCGACAGACAGACCGACAGACAGACCGACAGACAGACCGACCGACAGACAGACCGACAGACAGACCGACAGACAGACCGACAGACAGACAGACAGACAGACAGACCGACGGAAATGAGTGATGTGGATTTTCGTTATGTAGACATCATGAAACGCCCAAATAGCGTATTATCTCAAAATCGAAAATTTTCGCGATCACAATACTCCCCTCACCTACCGGTGTGGGAAGTAAAAGATGTTACTGATTCCAAATAATTTCTTTACAGTGTACAAATGTAGACGAAATATTAGAAAATAGATTGTTTCAAGGGATATCACTTTAAATATGGGCCAGGAAATCGCAATGAATCAGAGGCGAAAGGATGAGTTTCAGAAACTGCAACTATCAGTGTTTTCATTTGGAGGCACCCAATGTTAGATTCTAGAACGCAACTAGCAAAGGGGGTTGATAGTGAACACCGCACCCTGATTACACCTATTGTTCGAACTTCGGCTGTATTGTCCTATAGGCATCTTGGAACGTCTATAATTGAATTAGTTCCCATGGAGCACACATGATAACATTATTCAGATATACACGAGGGTCATCCAAAATGTAAAGTGTATAATTTACAAATCGAAATAATTACTCTAAACAAATTTTATTCAATTTGAATTGTTATCTACTCCAAAATGTTTTATTCATAATATACATTTATATAGTGGAATGTTTTTTGACACCACCAATTTTAGAATAAGTTCAATGAATAAGAAAACATTTGAAAACTTCCTACCCCGGATTTTTCGAAAACCGCTGATTAAAAGAAAAAACGCTGAGACACATCAAAATATTGGTCAAGCTGGACAACTTTTTAACCAAAAACTACTTCACTCCCTTGCACACTCTGCCCCCTTAAAAATTTTAGATGGCAAGTGGTATCGAGTAATACGTTGTTTCAAAGGTACGTTGAAGTCCTTCATTTTAACGTTTCATTTTTAAAAATCGGTCGATTCGTTTTTTAGAAAATTGTAATCTTTATGTATCTTAACTTGTATAAATAAAATACAAAAATATACGAAAATATCACTTTTCAATGCAGTAAATGTTCAAATGTTGCCCGCTATTGGCGGAGAAATGAAATAGGTAATTTTCAAATTCCTGACGAGCAATTTGAGTGACCTTCGGTAATGCATTATCGAAAGCTGCCATGATATCCCACAACATGTTATTGCAACTGCCTGTCGGGAATTCGAAAATCGCCTATATCATTGTTTGGTCAATAACGGGCAACATTTGAACACTTATTGCAATAAAAAGCGATATTTTCATGTATTTCTGTATTCTGTTTGAACAAGTTAAGGTAATAAAGGTTCTAACTTCCTTGAAAGCGAGTCGGCCGATTTCAGAGAATCAAACGTCAAAATAAATTACTTCGAAATACCTTTAAAACAAGGTATTACCCAATACCTCTTGTCAATCATAGTGGTTTTCCACTGAGCAGCACTCACTGCGCTCTTGACAAGTGCAAATTTATCATCTGCTCTAACAAAGTGCATATCGGTACGGATCAGTGCAATTCCTGAGTGGAACGTATCCAAGTAGAACAGTGCATTTATAATGACAGCTGACTTGTTTTTTTATAAGGTTAATAGAGCTGTTTACTTTCGGTGTCTATTAACTTTAATCTTTTTGTCATAAAATGACGAATTTTAAGTTAAAAAGGTATAAAATGTCTGAGGTTATGAAAATTATGATGGCAAATGTGGTTTTCCGGGGGAAAAATTGAGAGTCCCTGAATTCTTCTATTAACTTATAGCATGTAGTCCTTTCCACACGAAAATTATTTTTAAACTAAAAATGATTTTATTAAATTTAAAAAAAAGTTTTTAAAGACAAAAATTATACCTATTTATCGCTGAATTTGTGTACTACAGTTTACACAAATAAACTTTCTGTATTTTTAGCTTTTCCTTCAATAACATTGCAATTTCTTCTTCATCATCACTACTTTCATCGCTTTCTAGCAATTCATTTAAAATCAGAAAATCTAACATTTTGGAAGCCATATTTGCCATATTTGCACTGGCACTACAGCACGAGATCCCGAGGCTCGTGCGAAAAAGTTGTCCTGAGTGCGCACTACACTCAGAGAATGTGGGTAGTGGAACATACTGAAAATCAAGCAGTGCAATAGAACTTTACCAGTGGAACAGAACTATTGCACTCAGTTCAACGCAGTGCGGGTGAGTGCAGCCCAGTGGAAAACACTATCAAACTTTTTAAGTACATGATCCTGGGGGAAAGGGTACAAGGGAAGCAGTTTTTGGTTAAAAAGTTGTCCCCTTGACAGATCTTTTGACGTTTCTCGGCGTTTTTTCTTTTAGCCGGCGGTTTTCAAGGAATCCGGTATGGGAAGTTTTCAAATAGATACTCTGTAGGTGCTGGTCAAACAAGCGTCATTAATTTCGAAGTTAAGGAAAAAGATTAGAAATTAATTAATTTTAATTCGGTAACAAAACTGTTTTGAACTTGGCTCAATCGTATATCATGTTATCTATCTTTAATCAAAAACTGGCGATCAAGTTTATTGACTCAGTACTATCCATACATTATTGGTGCTAACAAAAAATTTGGAGTTTCTCGATATCTACACCCTCCTCATTAAAAAAATGTAGTCAAGTTGATTGACTCAGTACTTCCCACACATTCCGATGATACCAGTTTTATTATTTTCCCGAACTATTATGAAGACAAAAAAGTTTCAGTTTTATCTGCCACCCCCCAACCATCCCGATTTCATCCCCACCCAAAAAAAAGTCGAAAATGATCAGGAACCCCTAAGACGCCTAAAAATGAAGTTTGGGCTGTTTTCTTATTTTTTGTTTTTTTAATATTGCTGCGCCGCCACTGAGACGATTTCTAAAAATCAGACGCGTTTTTCATCCCTCCCAAAGTAGTAATACTATGACAAAATTTCATTAACATCAATTTAGTAGTTTCCACATTATAAAATACAGAACGATCTAAAGCAATACTCGTATTTATACATCGGAAAATTCTGTCCCTTGGTTCCTGTAATAGACAAGGCAATGTTTGGATGGATCTAAAAAAGTGTATTATACCGCTAGGTCTTCCTCTCTCAGGTCAGTAGACAGCCTATTATGAGTACAACAAATTTTTCAGCTTTATAACCCCCCCACCCCCCAACCACCCCAATTTCACCCCCACCCAAGAAAAACTAGAAAATGATCAGGAACCCTTAAAACGCCTAAAAACGAAGTTTGAGGAATATCTGAATTTTTTGCTAATTACTCCGCCGTTCATGCATCGATTTTCAAAATTGTAGCAGCATTACCTACTACGACCCCACACCACATCGCTACCCAAATTTCATCAAAATCTATGCAGCGATTACTGAGATTAGGAGGCTAGAAAAACGCCAACAGACAGACCGACAGACAGACAAACAGACCGACAGACAGACCGACGGAAATGAGTGACCTGAATTTTCGTTATGTAGGCATCATAAAACGCCCAAAAAGTACATTACCTCAAAATCGAACATTTTCACGATCACAATACTTCCCTCACCTATCGGTGTGGGAAGTAAAAGTAGACTTGTTTCAATATAATTTCATCAGAATCTATGCAGCGGTTACTGAGGCAAATCTATTTAATTTAAAAAGTACCTTGAATTACCCTCGTACACGGTGCTATATATCCGTCTTATTAGAAAACGACCTGATATTTAATTGTAATGGAAATGCACAGTTTGAAATACTAAGAAAATATTGGTATTTACCATATCTTAACCGTTATATTTAGTTTGTGCAAACAGGAAATAACATCAAGTGCATTTCTGAGAAGCCGTGTAGACACTTTTATAATCGATCGGATTTAAGGACGATTGTGTATTTTAATGAGACTTATCTGTCAAGGACTGAGATAGTGAAAAGTCTGAAAAATGAATCGTTATGAAAGGACCGAAGTGTTATGCCATAGAGAAAGCAGATGATACAACTAATCACGTTAGATTACACTTTAAAAATAAAAAGTACTTTTTTAAATGGCGTCGTTTTATTGTGATATCCCATATCTACTCGTTATCAATAAGGTATCAACATTTTTTTGCAATCAGGTTACAAATTTCCGAGTTAAACGTTATAATTTAGCTTTCTTCCAATCCGCCAAATTACCGTATCCTAATGTGACCTAATACAAAAAAATGTAGTCAAGTTGATTGACTCAGTACTTTCTACACATTCCGATGATACCAGTTTTATTATTTTCCCATAGCATGACGCTATAGTCTAGATGCCCTTGCAACCAAATCATCGCTCGCCCGACCGCAAAAAAAGTGTTTTAGGGCCGGTTTCTCAACGTCTAGTTAAATATTTATCTGGAAGTTAACGGGCAACTGTCAGATAAATTGTTTAAACAATTGAAGGTTAACCTCGCGAATTCAAATAAATCTTATCTGACAGTTGTACCTATAGAAACGCTAGCTGGCAGCTACCTATCTGACACTTTTAACTGGACATTAAGAAACCGGCCCTCATTCTACTAGGTACTTCTTTCACAGGTCATTGGACAATCTATCATTAGGGGGTGAAATTGAGGAGGCTGTCCATTGACATGTGAAAAAAAGATCTAGTGACATAACACATTTTTTTTTGCAGACGAGCGATGATTTGGTAGCAAGGGGATCTCAGATTATAGCTTCATGCTATGGGAGAATAAACTGGTATCACCAATGTATGGGATTTTTGATGTCTAAAGCTAAATTCAGATGCACACGACATCCGACAATACGACGGTACGAAACTGCTCCTATTGGTTGAAATATTCAAAATGGATTGGCGCCAAACTAAATGTCCGATGATTTTAACTTTTTTACGACGGTCGGATAAGTTGAAAATATTTTAACTTTTTATCCGCTGTTGTATGTAATTTGACAGTTGACAATCTCCATTAATTTGTATTCGCAAATGATAATTCAGCGAGCGCAATACGTAAATTCAATAAATATTTTACTTTTATCCCTCTTATGGATAAAAATGGAGAAAAGAGGAAGAACGCGAGCAATTTGGGTTCAAGACATTTTTAAAAAAGAAAGAAGCAAGGAGCGTACCATAATATGTTGCAGGAGATGAAGCTAACAGACACAGAAAAATATTTTAATTATTTGCGAATGTCAAGTAATGTATTTAAATCTTTGCTTCAAATTATTGGTCCACGGCTCAGTAGAATTTATTGTGTTCGCGAACGTTTTTCTTCAGGGCAAAGACTTGCTTTAACTTTAATAGGTATCAACTATGAAAATACAAATTCCCCAAGTTTGTAACCAAATTTCGTACGAAAATTTCGGACTCATGTGAATGGATACATTTTAGATTATACGAGTCAGTTCGTCGTGTGTCGTATGTCGGTTATAGTGTGCATCTGAATTTAGCTTAACTTGAAAGTCGGTCTATAATTGTGTGTTGGATATACGTGAGTGATTAATCTGTCTACTCGAACCCATTTTCCCTCTTTCTGTATCACTGAACTGCCAAAAAGCGTTTTCTGTATGTAGCGCCAGATCGCGAAAAATTGAAGCGTAGAGTTTTGCATTTACCCAGCCGATATACCGAGTGAGTTGCGTATAATAAATAAATTCATCTCATAAACCTCCGCATAATAGCTTAACCGTAGCGGCGGCGCATCTATTAAATATTTACATAGGTAGCGGAGGTATTCCAAAACTAGTCCATCGACAAGAACCGTAAATCTTTCAATCCTAACAAACAAATCCAAATACCGTCTGTATGTGACGTACTTGCAAACGGGGATCTCGACCAAAGTTCACCGACAATACGTCACAGTGTATTAAACCATAACGCTTCTATTTATAATTACGGTATCACAAATTGTAAAATTAGCGGGTCTACGTGAGCTCAGTCGCGTACAATTTTGCAAATGTAACATTGCACAATTGAAAGTAACAGGTATGCGCTATGTACGTTTCGAACAAATCACTATTATTTTATAACCGCGCTCGGAGGTTTGCAATTACATGAATGAATGTTGTCTAAGAATAGGGAATGTCATCTTACTAAAAACAGATAAGATCTCTTGACCACACCTTGTATACAGAGTGTAGCGGTATTAGCGAATATTCTATGCTTAGAAAGCAGTGAACCAATAGAAACAACTGAATCAGTGAGTGGAAAAACAATACATCTCCAAAATCCTTGTTTTGAGAAAAACACAAATATATGTTTTGACTCTAAAATTTTCATTTTACAGCGATGAAGTCTACAGAAATAATATAAAGGATGACTTCCTCTATAAGAACAGGTTCCTATAAGTGTGTTCTGAAGGGCTGTAAAGCAAAAAAAGAACCTGGAGTTATACTATTTTTCCACTCAATATTTAATAAACACAAAAAATGTAAATATTCCAAATTGAGATGCATTTATTGATGTATGTCTACAAATTATATCAGCTTTAGACTGTCTCCCAAGGGGTAATATGGCAGTAAAATCCAAAATTTCACCTTCCATGTACTTTACGTCTCTTTTTAGATTGAATGATTTTATTTGCATTGATTAGTAATGGTTTCTTGTAGGCTACTTTGTTTGGAGAAACAGGGATGACATTAGACTTAAGTAGTTCGAACATATTTATACCTAGTCGTCCAATGAAAACAATAGTGGAAACATACCCTAGTGTAGAACTGTCATAGATCAACTGACGGTATGTTGAAACTGAGGTTTCATTATCTCCTTTCACGACCAACTTACAGGTTGTTACTTCCCACACCGATATGTCATTTCGAGATAATACGATTTTTGGGCGTTTTATGGTATCTACATAACGAAAATACACGTCACTCATTTCCGTCGGTCTGTCTGTTGGCATTTTCTAGCCTCCTAATCGCAGTAACCGCTGCATGGATTGTGATGCAATTTGGGTAGCGATATGCTGAAGGGCCGTAGAAAGTGATGGAGCTATAGCTTTGAAAATCGGTGCATGGGCGACGGAGTAATTAGCAAAAAATAAAAAATTCAAGTATTCCTTCAACCTCATTTTTAGGCGTTTTAGGAGTTCTTGATCATTATCTACTTTTTCTTGGGTGGGGATGAAATTGGGGTGGTTAGGGGGTGGAGGATTTCAAAACCGAAAAATCTGTTGTATTCATAATAGACTGTCCATTGACCTGTGAAAGAAAGACCAGCATAATACACTTTTTTGCGGGCGGGCGAAGATTTGGTTGCAAGGGGTGAATCTCAGACTATAGCTTCACGGGAAAGTAATAATTTGGTGTCTACTTTAATGTGTGGGAAGTACTGATTCAATCAACTTGACTTCCTTTTTTTATAGTCCCTTGGCCACCAGCTTGTCGCATGTCGATTGTCGAACTCAGGCGGCAAGGAAGGAAATCGGATATTGAGTGGAAAAACGATATAACAACCAGAGTTGTATCGTTCTTCCGCTCAATCCAATACCAGGTACCCTCGTAAACTCGTACACGGTGTGTTAGTTATACTGTTTCTCAACTCATCAGAAAGGATCACGTTAAAATATGATTTTGGCTATTTCAGTTAAACACTGTCAATTTTGGACTTCTACTGTTTTTCCACTCACCGATTCAACTATTCAGGGGCAAACACCCCTACGGGTATAGAATTATACTATTAGCTCCAGTGCTTCCTTTGGAAAAATATGAAGGAAATGATTTTTACTTTACCCAAAGAATTGTGATATCCTTTGGGCAAGGTGGAAATTATTTTCTTCAAGTTTTCGCGAAGGAAGCACTCGAGCTAAGAGGGTAATTCAAGGGTGGTAAGGGTATTTGCTTTCGGAGTAGATGTTTCGGGTGGTACTACTGCTTTAGGTTAAGTTAGGTTGAAGGTGAGCGAGACATTTATGCTTCCTTCTACTGCTACCCTATTGTGGCTCACACCATGGCCGACTCTACACTAGGCCGGAGCCTTAGATGTGGCAACGTGGCTTAGCTGTCAAATAGGGGTCCGGTTACCGTAAATTGTTTTATAGTTTCAGAGTTCATCTCGGTTGATAAATTAAGAAAAATACTTTTTAGAACTACTACTACTAATACCACTTACATCTGATGTCTGGTTCATCGTAGTCAAACACTACAAAATAAAAATAAACGCAACCTGTTTCCTGCTGCCACTTCCACTTAAATGAACACTCAATTTACTTTGTAAATTTTCACTTGAGCTAGAAAAATTCACTATTAGGTCACTTTGAAGCCATTCTTGCTGGTCTTGATTCCCTTTCACTATCAAATCTTTTCGTAGGTATGCCCAGATGCATGCCCAGATGAGTTCTATTAACTGTCTTTTTCTGTGATATTTGGGAGGTCCAGAAAACATTGTAGGTCCACATTGTGCTTTAAAATAGGTCTTATCCTTTGAAATGTTTGTAAATTATTGTCTTTATTCTTATAAATATAACCAGCCCTTACGAGGAATACCGTTCACCCACTTCTGTTTATGTCCTTTATTGGAAGCACAGTTGCTAGTGCAACCTGGTACTACACACTTTGCAGGCATCTTTTTATCTTTATAGTTTCGTTTGTGCAGGTAAATAATTAGAAACACATTAAAAATCACCTTCCAATCTTCTTTTTAGCTCTGGATGTTTACACTAATGACTTAACAACAAATAAAAGCTCGGCCCCCGATTCAGTGTTGCCATATTTCAATGCTCCGGCCTAGTGAGTAGAGTCGGCCATGCTCACACCTATTTAGAGGTCATCATACAATCGACGCCTGTGTTGGGTGAAACTTCCTTGAAAGAAATAGGTTCCAGTATGGTGAATCCGAAAGTCTAAAACCTAGCTCTTTCCAGTACTGGACAGGAGCACAACATGTGTTCCGCTGTTTCATCCTCCACATAGCAGAAACGACAGTCCGTTGTTTGTTCTAGACCTAACGTCCGCAAGTGGTTCCTTGGACGACAATGTCTCGTCAACAGACCAACCAGAATGCGCAGATCATTCTTGTTCCATTCTATGATCCGCTGTGGGCCTAATTAGAGGGGTATGGTATGAACACCTTCAAGTGTAGAGGCCCTGGTGTATCTTACCACTGCATGAGTGCTTTACTCCCTGCCCAGTCTGAGATGGTTTTCTTGGCAGTGCTTCTCGCTATGCTCGCGAATGGTTCTGGTCCTATGAACACAGATTCGGTTTCTCATTTTTCAGATGTGTCGGCCAATACATTGCCTTCCACTCCTTTAGGAGATGTATGCAGTTCCGTACTAGTCTTGAGTCCACTCGTTTGGAGCTCAGTGCTTTCAGGGCAGCCTAGCTATCTCAAAAAAGAATTTTAATAGATTTGTTTGTCAGGGGTCTTTTGTTCAACTCGCTGACTCCCAACTCTGTAATTATCATTTCTGCTTGGAAGATTGTGGTACACCTTCCAACGTTTACTGAGATTTCAACTCTTGGATTAGTACCAGCTATTCCCGCTTCTGTTCCCAGTTCTGACTTTGAGGCATCCGTGAATAGCGCGAGATCGGAGGGTGATATGAAACTGTCACCCTCTTCCATTCAACTCTTCCTGGGAAAAGGGTGTTGTAGAATATATCTTTGTGCGCTTGGGGAACCATAGAGTTTATAACCGCTTTCATATCACCCTGATACCAGGCTTTACTCAGGTCCACCTGATGGGATCTGAAAGCTCAAAACAGCGTTGTCATGGACTGGGGACATCGTGCCTGGTGCGATTCAGGACATGTTCCAAACAAGGATCGTGACATCCTGGAACTCACTTTTGGTGAGGTGAAAATCAGTTCCTTCACTCTTCTTCACTCAAATAATTGAGTTGCGATTGTGCATAGGCAACTGTGACGTTTTTCGCTGTAATTTTGCGTTAAAATCCAAATTGAAGATCAGAAATGGCCTAAAACTCCACGAGTCCAATGTATTTGAGGTTCTGTACCAGAGAGATGGCCATTTGAGCTATTTTTGAAGTTAGATGCAGTCTCTATTCGATTTCTTCAATTTGTCTTATTACTGCATCATCCAGTACTAGTATTTCTCTTTAAAATGGGAACCTCAATAGTAGGGACAAGCAGACCCAGTAGTTTTTTAAACTCTAATACTAGCAATAGTAATGATAAAAATTCAAAGTAAACAAAAGTACCTTTCTATTAGAAAACAAAAAAACAACATGTTTTTAGAATTGAGAAGTAAATATCAAACCAAACCAATTGTTGGTTATAAAACATGAAATTGGGAGCAGGAACTAAAAACAAAAATAGAAAGACCAGTTTTATTTAAATGTGACGTTTTTACCCATAGCCTAATTAGCGAAACTAAACGGCACGGAAGGAAGTCTTCAAACTTGAAACTTATGCTTCATAGATTGTGCACTTCCAAAATAAGTGATCTTTTTCAACCAGTCACCGATATCTCTAGGTCACACCTAATACTTCTGAGACCATTCTCGTATCTTAAAAAAAACCGGCATTGACATACATACACTATGAGAAACGAGAATTTGTGGGAAGTGCTGAGTCAACCAACTTGACGCCATTTGTTCCTACTAGTGTGTGCGTGAAAAGGTTGTAAATATTTCAGTTCCATTTCCACCAACTTTGGTGTATTAGCTTTACTGTTATTGTTATTTTGATGGTCTGTGGGACGGAAGTTTACCTGAAACATCCAGTCTTTCAGTGCAGCTGGTAAAAGTCTTTGCGGTTTCTCCTGACATTGCCCTACTTTTTAGATTACAAATATTTTTATAACTCACTTTGAAAGTTCAGCCGAGCAGTAATTCATAGTGGAATATTGATGTTTGAAAAAAATGTTGCGAGGCCAATACCTGTGCTAACTTTTAGAAAAGCCGACTTTTCTACTGTAGAAGAAATAAACCTTGCAATAACTGGCTTTTTGTAATTTCTGGATTATTTCTGTCTCTGCAAATGACGTTATGAAAATTTCCACTAAGGCTACATATTTGTTTGGTAAACATGCGGCAAAAAATTAAAGGGTGATTTTTTTAACTATTTTGAGAATATTTTGTTCTTTGGTGATTTTTGAAAAACCGCTTCATTCCAAAGATACAGGATGAAAAATATTTGCGAAAGCTACCATTTAATTATGAAAAATCGTATGGTAAGTTATTCTACAATAAATGTTCAAAATTACTTCCACCAGCTTGTATACAAGTCCTACGCAATCTTCTCATCAGTAATTGCCGAACTCTTTCAAATACACTAGGTTTGTTTTTAATGGAGCTAGATCTATCAATCATCGTGTTTCGAAAATCGTCCAATTTTTCCACTGGAGTAAACTAGTGACTTTAGATAACTCCAAAAAAAAATAATCTAGGGGGTTTTTAAGTCCAGTGCACAGCCATGCTTGTCGAAAAACCACGACCAATAGAGTATTCTTCGTATGTTCCTGTTAAATATTCGCAAGCAACCAAACTAAAATGTGGTCGTGTACCATCGTTCATAAACCATGTTGCACGTATTTTTGCTAATTTTACATCATCCAGTAAGCCGGGTACGGTTTGTTCAAAAAAGTTGCGATATCTCTATAGATAAAAATGAGTCCCTTTTTCCCTTGGTCACGGCATCACGTGAGAACGGCTTTACCAATTTCATCCATCTTTTTTTTATGTTTGCTATTACTTCGTAGAAGGTTCTTAGGCGAAGAAATCTAAGGAAAATTATTCAGAACATTAGAAAATTTTGAAAAAATGTGAGAGAACTTGACAACTACGAAGGGTGTGTAGTGTTAGTGATTTGTTCGATATTGTTGTCATGTACGACGTTGCTGTCAAAAATACCGGTTAGGTGTCAGATGTTTAAACGTCAATTGTGCGTCGTATAAATAATAACAAATGCGTATACAGAGTGTTAATTATTGATAGACCGTAATTCCAAAGGCATATTTATGACTCAAATTCAAATAAAAAAAGCTCATACAGGGTGCCCGTATAATCGACCGACAACGCTTGACAGGTGATAGACCGCACATTTCTATGAACGTTGAGATTGGAACATGAAGCCTTACAATGTTTTATTTTCAAGATACAGGGTGTCAAAATGTTTTCTTTTATTTTCGTTTTTTCTCAATTCTTTCACAATAAAATGGCACAACTATATAAAATTACGTATCGGGGGTTTTTTAAGGTGAGAAATCCAAATTCAACCATCGTTTTGCTATCATGAATAGAAGACGCCACCCAAGAGACATTGAAAGGATTTAAATTATCAAACCTCTTTTCCGGTTTGCTGCATCAATGTATCAAAAAAATCCTCAATATGTTTTACATGAAAAAGGTATGATTTGTTTGAGTCTCTAGAGGTAACTGTTTTCGAGATAATCTTCATTGAAATTTTCAATGCGACTGAATTGTAAATTGCGATCAAAAAAATTGTCGGTTTTTCCGCACGAATGAATATCAGGCTTAGGCTCATAGTTTTAAATACCATTTACGAAGTATTCTCAAATTTGAACACCACCTATTTTAAAAACTAGATATATTTGAAACATGTTTTTTTGATCTACCTAATATTAATTCGTGCCAGAAAACCGACAATTCTTTGATCACATATTACAAGTAATTGGGCTGCCTTGGATATCATAGTAAAGGTTATCTCGAAAAATGTTACCTCTAGGGACTTACCCAAAGTATACCTTTTTTTTCGTAACACATATTGGGGAAACGATGTTTTTAATATTCAGGTTGATGCTTCAAAACTGAAAAAAGTTTCCTTAATTTAAAAGAGTTCGATGTGCCGTAGGTAACGCCTCTATTCATGTTAGCAAAACCGTGGTTGAATTACCGATACATAATTTTAGATACGTTGTGCCATTTCATTGTGGAATAATTGAGATAAAACCAAAATAAAAGGAAACATTGACACCCTGTACCTTGAAAATTAAGTATTTTGAGGCTTCATGTTCCATCTGAATGTCCATAATAATGTGAAGTCACCCTGAATAAACAATGGATCGACATGTAGCTTGAAGATTCTGGATTGGGTATGAAAGATTGGAAATGAAATTGTTTTTTTATTTTATTTATTTAATTAATTAATTAAACATTAATGAGCCGTTTTTTAATTTGTAGTCTTTCACTGCATTAATAAGAAGGAGTCACCACTGACTAGAAGATAATTATCCTTTCCAGGGGCGTGTCGGGGGTCGGGGGGCAATCCCACGATTAAAAGATGTACGGCTCTAACTTTGAAAAAATTAAATGCTGTTTTTCAGATTAAACAGATAAAAATACCTTTTCTTTTCTTTAAATGTCACTTCGTATCTCACTTTGTTTTGGAACAAATAAATAAAAACCACTTCATTTCATAGCTACACTTTTTCGACGGGCTATGAAGATGATTTTTTTCCTCCAAAACAAAGTGGGATACGAAGAGACATCAAAAGACAGAAAAGTTGGATTTTCATCTGTTTCCTCTGAAAAACAATATTTATTTTTTTTAAGGTCAGTGGCATACATTCTATATTTTCCAAAATTTGACACCATGTATCTTGAAGACCAGACTTTAGGCACATGTTTAAGTGAACTTTTCTACTTGAATTTGGGTTGGAAATACGTTCAGAGAAAAAACGTAAAATTGACTAAAAATACAGGGGAATACAAAAGCGAAGACGTCTTGATTCCGCGCATCCCTATGATTTTAAACAACATGCCATTCGACTTTAAGGGATTGCAATTTTCAGTGAGGCTTGCATTTGCATGACGATAGCTAAATAGCAAGGGTCGTGGGATCAATCTTGATAATGCATGTTTTCCGCATGGTCATGTAGCGTGTTCCCTGTTAACAAAATCATCATTATTTATTTATGGGCCCGAAAACGAAACAAAACATGTTGGATATCAAAAAGTATTTCAATGATCGCTATGCTCTTCAGATAGGTAATTATTATTTATTGCAGATTTAAGTTCAATTTCAATATTCATAGCTAAGACAGGACAGCGTCTGTCGGGTCAGCTAGTACACTAATAATTTTGAGAAATATGGTGGAGAGTGCTCACAAATTTTTTTGCCCTGCTTCTTCGAAATGAAGCGATTTTTAAAAAATTATCATTTTTCCTGTTAGCATCTTCAGAGCAAGTTTTATTATAAATGTTGACACCTAATGATTGCCTCATATACCCATGTTCAGTCAACTGCAACATACGATATGCAGCTCTTTGCAATAGACCCTTTATCCTTATTGTATTACGTTCACTACAGCTTCTTAACATTTACAATACTACTAACTGCTTTTGAATTAGTTGAATCTAGCTTACGTTCACTGTCGAACTTATTATACCAAGTCTTAAATGTGCCATATGCTCACATTTGATATATAGTAGCACAAGGTAACGTAAGGTAGAGCTAAGCAATTTAAATTTAGTGTATTAAACTTTCACAAGCTGGCCGCATATGGAAGCCTAGAGATAGCAAATAGGTCAAACAATTAATATACAGGAATAGAGGTTCGATTGGAAACAGCTTGCTAGTTGCTTTAGTTTTATTACGGTTGGTGTATATGTTAAACTCAATACCCGAATTCGGGCAATGCCCGAAAAAAATGCGCAGAACTAGTTTTGAGCAAGGAATATTTCCCAAACCCGAAATATTAATTTTATACGGCTATTGAGCATTACCAAATAGGCAGAACTAGTTTTACGCATCTTGAAATGCACAGAACTAGTTTTGCGCAACTTGAAATGCACAGTACTATACTAGATTCTCCCAACAGAAAAATCTCATATAAACAAAGACACGCATTCTGTACGTGATTAAACGCGGCGAAGCGTGATCTCTCGAAAACAGGTGCCGATTACAGGTCCGGCTTAAGATATCACTTGATAATAATTATATCTGATTATCCGTTGAAAAGTTAGAAATTGACAAGAAATGAAAAATACTTATATATTGGCACAGAATATATATATCCAACATTATTACGAAATAGAAACACAATTTGCGTTCATCAAACGGTACTATAATTATAATATTGCCTCCCCGCCACAGAAGTTATGGATACGATAGCGTGACTGGATGCCAGCAGTTACTTCAAAAATGGTTTACATATTATTTTAGGATTTCTTCACATGTATATGTAGTCATCAAGTTGTCCATATTATCTATTAGACAAAACAAAATATCTGAGATACAAGAAAATCGGAAAGGGAATCTACTTAACTGCAAAAAATTAGTGAAAAACCTGGCATGCAACTTCATCATAGGTAAAAGTGAACATTTATATCATTGCCGGAACTTAACTGCTCTGACAAAGAGAAATTAATCATTAATATTGACTTGCGGGAAGCCGAACAAAGCAAGAAGCAGCGATAATAAAGGGCTTTTGTTTGTTTTTATTTCTCACGCCGGCGCCGATAGGCGACGGAGGTATTAGAATCCATTGCAGTATACTTTTTCCATATCTGCCATCGTAGTGATATGGTGTCAAAATTTCATCACAATCAAGACGGTAGTTTCCAAGTTATAGATTACAGGTTGCATGCTGTCTGGTTGGAATAGGCCGAACTGCTTTATTTTTAGCAATAGTTCACTGACAGCGGAGTAATGATCAAAAAACAAAAAATCCAGAATTGCATCATCAATGTGGATGGAAGCAAATCATTTTGAATATGTACAAAAACCAAAAGCACGAAAATTTCTATTTAGTGTTTGAAGGAGTTGTATGGAAGGTTGGTAATATTTCAGGAGTGAGTTGGTCAAGTGTATACAAGAGTATTTAGGAATATAAAAATAATAAATCACTGTCAGAGCTAGATTTTTTTCTTTTAGGATAAGATTTTGGCTCTGATTTTGAATGATTACATTTATACTCCTTAATGATCCTGTATACACTTGATCGACTCACACCCGAAATCTCAGCTACCTTCAATCACTAAATCGGCATTTTGTTGCATTTGGTTTTTATAAATATTTAAAATGATTTGCTTCTCAACAGCACTGAGATGCATCAGTCTTTAGGCCCCTTTTTTTTTGGCGGTGTAAAGCTGATATCATCGATCTCTCTAGCTGTGTCCGTGTCAGACATCTCAGGATATAACAAATTCAAATATTTGCGCTAATAATAATTAAATTTATTTCGATGCACGATGCATCGCTATATGGAAAACACTAAACAAGTCTTAACAAGTCCACTCCTGTTTAAGCGGCGGCGGCGCGGCGCGCCGTGCGTTGAACGGCTGTCTCACTCACACTTGCTTGCAATTTTATTGGCTGTCTAGAGAGACTCTACCAATTAGGGCCAATAGGGTTAGCGGTTATCATTCAACCAGTATGAATGCCGCATGACGACCTACCTATCACGCATTGATCATTGTTTATACTCACTTTTTCTGTTGGGTGAATCTAGTATAGTTCTGTATATTTTGGCATGGTGGCATTTAGAACTGTAGAGGAGATTTTTTTTTCGATACATTGTTGATACATTTTTTATTGCAGAGACATGGAGGTTAGGTTAGGTTAGGTTCATTCAATATAGTGAGAATATGTTCTGTTGTCATGAGATTATGTTTTTGTGTACTTGCAGCTTCAAGTAGCCGAACTAATTCGGATTCGAATTTAGCTTGGATTTTTTTACAAGCTGAAACAAAAAACATTCAAAGCAACAACATAAACATAACCTTACTTTTTTAATATAACTGTTGCTGGCCATTCAGTACCAGAGAACTAGTTCTGTGCATTTCAAGTTGCGCAAAACTAGTTCTGTGCATTTCAATATGCGCAAAACTAGTTCTGCCTATTTGGTAATGCTCAATAGCCGAATGAAATTAATATTTCGGGTTTGGGAAATATCTCTTGCTCAAAACTAGTTCTGCGTATTTTTTTCGGGCATTGTCCGAATTCGGAATATTGAGCGTAACATATATAAGGCAACAATAATTAGAAGTTGGAATTTATTCTGAATCTTCTCCTGAAGATGCTAACATGGTTAGGTTTTGGAAATATCGGTTTGACGAGTGGTTTGTTGTTGTTGCAGAAATGATCAAGTGCCATATTAAACGCAATATCTTCTTGATTAATGTACAGGCTATTATGAATAGAGCGCCTAAAAACCAAATTTTAGCTATTTTCATATTTTTTGTTGTTTGATTATTGCTGCGCCGCCACTGACACGATTTATAAAAACCATACGCGGTTTCCGTCATCGCCATAGTAGCAATACAGTGTCAAAATTTCATTAAAATCAATTTAACAGTTTCCAAGTTACACGATACAGAACGATCTAAAGCAATACTCGTATGTATACATCTGAAAAGTCCCTTGGAATCATGCCGCTGGGCCTTTCTTTTACGGGTCAGTGGATTGTCTATTATAAATAGAATAAAATTTTAAGTATCACAATCCCCCAGCCCTCAACCACCGTAATTTCACCCCCCACCAAGAAAAGTAGAAAATGTAGAACACCTACACCTACACACACCTACAAACGAAGTTAGAGGAATACCTGAACTTTTTTGTCTTTTGCTAATTACTTTGCCGCCCATGCACCGATTTCCAAAATTATCAGAGCATTAGCTACTACAACAGCATATCGCTATCCAAATTTCATCAGAATCCATGCAGCGGTTATTGAGATTACGGAGCTAGAAAAACGCCAACAGGAGACCGACATGTCTGTCTGTCTATCACCGACCGATGGAAATTAGTGACGTGATGCATTTTGGTTATGAAGATATTATAAAACGCCCAAAAAACGTATTATCTCTCTCGTGATCACAATACTCCCCTAACCTATCCCTGTGTCAAGTGAAAGGTCAAATAAAGAATGTATGAGAGTATGGAATACTCCTAATTCTAATCCGTCTAAGCCCCAATTTGTGTCAGAGTGAATGCGATTTGGATGTTCCCCAGAGACAGGAACAACTCCGTACACGGCATGTTCCGAGTAGGGGTGGGCGATAATTATTTATCGATGTTTGGAAAACATCGATATTTCACGTTCGATCATCGATGTTTCTACCATCGATGTTGTTAACTTGAACCATCGGTGAAAACATCGATGTTTTGGAAAAATTGCATCGATATTTTGCTAAAAATTTCAATTACAATTTGAAAATATACAAAAAATTAAACTCAGTGACTAAAATTTTCTGGTCTTCGGCTTTGCCGCATGATTTTAAATACTAATCGAACGCGCTTTGGGTTCCCTTGTAGAGGTGTGCATTCTACTTCCTTTCAGTGAACTAGTTCATAAACGAATTACTATTCTGTACGAAAACAACACCGACGCAATGGTGACCGATTGACGTCAATAGGAATTTATGGGAGTTGGGTTAATCACAAGCTACTAGATTTGGCCGATTGATAAAGCAATGGAGTTAACTCGTTTTCTATGTGAATTGTTTTTTGTTGGTCCTATTTAAAGTTGATTTGGGATGGACATCTGACATTGATTGATTTTAGATGAAATTCAGATTCGCTAAAGTTGCAAAACAATTTGAAAAAGGAAATAGACAATCAAAACCGAATTGAAAACAAGTTAGCTCCATCGATCGGTCAAATTTTAAAGCTTGGGATTATAGTCTGATTAGGAGCATTGAGTAACTAATAATACAACAGGTACAACCAGCACAGTTGGGGACTAACACGGATAGATGTCAGGGACCGATTCGCACAAATGTCCACATTAAGTTTTTATATTGTGTGCATTTGGTCTTTATTAGTAGAAAGTATGTTGTTAATTCTATTTTTTTCAAATCTTTGTTTAAATTAATAAATTTGTTAGTTTAGCTAGTTTCTGGACTTATTATTTCGTGTTTACTATGCTGTCTTTTGAAATTTGAAATGATAGTAAAATAAATATATCATAATTTATTTCTAAATTAATAAATAAATTAAAATGGAAGAATATCACTACCCGAATATCGATGTAGTTGCGATGTTCAAACATCGATGTTTTTAATATGATATATCGTAGTTATCGATGGCAGACCATCAATGTCGATATCGATGTCCAACATCGATGGTTTCTTTCGATGTCCCATCCCTAGTTCCGAGGGTAGCGATCTCGAACAAAAAAAAAACCGGTAGGTCTGTAAGCGGATTTAATATTTAATTCTCTTGGTTATTTCACCTGAACGTCCGCGTTCAAGAAAGTGAGGGTCGTCGGAAATGGAATTCTCATCCGAGTTAGTTCCACCAAAAGCTGCTTAGAGCGGATCTATCTGCAAAGTTAACGAGCAAACTTCAAACGGTCTTCTACTGGGGTCGACACCCTCTGCATATTGGGACAGGAGGCAGTTGAAGGTTTCATTTTGTACATTTAAGGGGCCTGGATACACACATTTATACATACGTATTTGCCATGTAAAACACGGACTCACAATTTCTCGCATAACACAATCTATTTTCAAACTAGATATATAATATTTCAGAAGGCGGTAGTTAAGACCTTAATGGATGACAACTATTTTCGATTTTCTCAAAAAAGCTTTTTAATGTGCAAAAAAACTCTCAATGAAAAATCATACATTCTATAAATGCGTGTAATTTAACAACCAAACGCTATATAAAAAAGGCTAAATATTTGCACAAGCGCAAGCTTTTTTCCTCAATTTGCTCTTTGAGTCATTACCGTAGGTTTAAAGGTAACTTCGGGAGCTTGGAAATCCGAAATTCATTTTTATAGTGACCTTTGGACCTTACCTTTGGACCTTTTGACCTTACCTTTGGATTTTTGGACTTATCTGCCCTCATCTTAGACACACACACTGGAGAAAGGGAACAGGCGGCCACGCCTCGTCGCTAACACGGGAATATGTCTTTTCTTGGATTCTCAATTTCACGCGCTATACCCTAGACCCTTAAGGTGCTTGGGTACACACATTTATTATATATTTCTGCCATGTTAAAACACGGATTCCCATTTCGGATAGAGATCACTTTTATTTCAAACTACATAGACAGTAGTTCAAAAGGTGATAGTTAAGACCTTAATGAATGACATCTAAGACCATTTTTTTCAAAAAAGTTTTTTAGTGTGCAAAAAGACTCGCTAGACTAAACGTTTTTCAGGCACACCGAATCCACAAAATCCTGATGTAATTAACCAATTCTGAGCTATTAAGGGGCCTGGGTACGAACAGTTATACGTATGTACAGGATGGGTCATAAAAACCAAGTGTTTTTGGTTTGAGTAGTACTCATATATTAGAAAAGGGAGGAGCGCGCGGTTTATTACAATCTATCCCTTGACTCAAACCATTTCACTTTCTTACTTGCCACTTGCCATCATGGAGCGGTAGACATTAAAACAACGCGTGGCATATGGCGTGGCATCATTGGCCCATATTTTTTGAGAAAATGGGGTCACCGCTACAGTAACATCTGAACGCTACATTCATATGGTGAATACCTTTTTCATACCTGAATTGCAAAGAAGAGGTGTGGATATCAAAGATGTGTGGTTCCAGCAAGATGGGGCCATGGCACACACCGCCAGAGTATCCATGGTTGTTCTTCGCCACCTGTTTCCAAATCGTTCAATTTCGAGGTTTGGTGGCATTTCATGACCTCCTTGGTCCCCCGACTTATCAATTTGTGATTTTTTTCTGTGGGGGCAAGTCAAGTCACGTATTTAAAGGGCCAAGCCCCGTACGTTAGACGCAGAGAAGGAAGCGATTTGCCATGGAATCTCTCAAAAATCAACAGAGACATGCTAGAAACAGTGGAGTGCAATTTTCGTGAACGGCTGCATCATATGCCAGATGTAATTTTTGCACTTAGATATTCCAAAATGGTATATTATCAGCTATGTTCTACTACCAATAATTTTTTTTTAGAGTAAAAATTAATAATTTTATGATTATTTCAAACACACTTGGTTTTTATGCCCCACCCTGTATTTGCAATGTAAAACATGGATTCCCATTTCGAACAGAACTCACTTGTTTTTCAAACTAAATACACAGTATTTCAGAACGGGATAGTTGAGACCTTAATGAATGACATCTAAGAGCATTTTTTTCAAAAAAGTTTTTTAGTTTGCAAAAAAACTCGCAATGCAGAATCATACATTCTTCAAATGTCTGTAATTTAACAACCAAAAACGATATCAAAATATGGCCACCAGAGTGACATAGCGCAAGCTTTCTTCTTCTTTAATTTGCTTTTGACTCATCACTGTAAGTTTAAGTGTAACGTCAGGGGCTTCGAAATGCGAGAAATTCATTTTTATGGCGACCTTTAGACTTGACCTTTGGATCTTTTGATCTTACCTTTGGACTTTTGGACTCTCCTCTCCTCTCCCCTCATCTTAGACACACATACTGGAGAAAGGGAAAAGGCGGACATGGCTCCTCGCTAACACGGGAATATGTATTTTCTTGGATTCTTAATTTCGCGCGGTATACCCTAGACCCTTAACAATTATTCTATACTACGTTAACAGACTCAACGATAGCACAAATTAAACTGTCGTTTTGCATTGTCCTCGAAATAGTTCGTGAAGATCTCAGCTAGGAAATGAAAAAAGCTCTTTCCTTCACACTCAATAAAATTTTCAGAAAAAGCCTTTTCTGTAAAAAAGTGCCGACATTATTTTATAGGAAAGCTGATATTCTCAAGAGATGCTAAAAGCCTTAGGAACAGTTACAAAAGCATTACCTTTAGGGAGTAATCATGACGTCGTGGCTGTTAAACGATGCACAATACTTAAAGTAGGACAAGGTAAAAGAAAAGCGCCAAAACCTTTACAAGTTGAACTGAAAAGGTGGAGGTTGGAGATAAACTTCCATCGTAGCAGTCGTCAGAATAACAATAAAATAAAGCTGATGGAAGAAGTTTGGAGAAATAAAATAAAAATGTCTTTTTACCTGAACAGTAATGCGACAACTGCTACGATTATATTTGTTCAGGACGTGATGAAGAAAAATGTCGTTCTTTCAAGGAAAGGCTCAATTTAATGACTTTTTGTGGAAGTAATCAAACACATTAAAAAGAGATTTACTTGGGTGGTATAAAAAAGTAAAGTTGAATGAATGAAATAAATTTATTTAGCAAAAGCTAGTTAACACATAGAAAGTGAAATACATACGATAGCATTACAATAAATACAGCACCAATATTAAGATTATTAGATTGCTCTTGCCCACTTAGTTTGCTTTTTTATCTTTTTTTTTTCTTACGAAGATATTCCGCCTCAACCAAACTTTTATGTTATTTATTTTATTTATTTTATGCTTATGACTTTACGAAAAAAATTGGATTTTGTATAAAATCAAAGGTACTACAAGATTTTACACAAAATAAGGACTTAGTTTGTGTAGGAAAAACTATTAGGTGCTGTTTGAAAAAACAAGGTTGGGGGCGAGATTTAAGGGTTGAAGTATAAAAAAAATGGTCTGAAAGTATTGACACGTGATATTCTCGTAACAAAAATATGTTCAAGCGAAAACTGAGTGGAATTTTTGAAAGTGCTGTAGGGTCTATCATACCATGCTTTCAAAACACTTTTTTTTACTTCGACACTTAAAACTCACAGTCAGCTTTTGTTGTTTCTCTTAACGGGTTCGATGAACCTGAATTTGATGACAATAACTGCTCCAAGATTCTTTGTATAGTCAACAAATTTCAAATTTTGGTTATTAATTAAAATTTATAATTTTGAATAACATTATTTCAAATCCTACAAACGACTGAATTATAAAATGATAAAGAACTTTAGATAAATAGAAAGTGTATAGTGGTCATCATCATCATAGTCACAATGTCTTAACAGACATATTGTGAATTCGTAAAATGCACTAAGTCGGAGCTAGAGTATTGCCGACACGAATCTTATCAATTGTTTTGAGAACTGTAGCTCGCCATCGTTCGCGATTTACTCAGTTCAGTGACGCTCTTGATACTCATATCCAGCAACTGTTTCGTCGTATCCACCCAGCGTGTAGGGAAACGGCCACGGCGCCGCCCACTCGGGGCGTGATCCTGAACTACAAGTTTCTCCATACTATCGCTTCTGTGAATATGTCCGAAGAATGTAAGCATTCTCGTCGACACAATGGAGGATAGTCTCTTTGGATTACCGAGCTCATCCAGTATGGAGACGTTAGTTCGATGGGCAGTATAAGGAATTCTCAGCATTCTCCTCCACGTCCACATTTCAAAAGCATCTATGCGAGACCGGTCTGCCTTTTAAACACTCCAAGTTTCCGAGGCATACAAAAATATGGAGAACACAAGAGACTGAACCAGCGACATCTTGGTAGCTTTAGTGATGTTATGGTCACGCCATATATCAGTAACCTTTGTCATGGCCACACATGCCTGTTGAGTCCACCGTCGGATCTCATTTTCACGGCTACCCGAATTGTCGATCAAAGAACCGAGGTACACAAAACTTTGAACTACTTCACAACGGTCCATTGGCTTTATTTCTCGATGACTATCGTGCTCTCTATCTACGATATACTACGTATAGTGATACACTCTGGCAGTTAGACACAGTATGCTTGGTGGAATTGTAAGTTACATTAGGTTCTTTCCAACAGGCCTGAATACCGTACAATGTATCGTCACGGACATGCGCAGAACGTAAAATGCATTCCAACACGTTTTGTGACCGTTCATGAAACGCTCCATAAAGCGTTCCAACAGATTTCGTTACCGTTCATGGGACGGTTTCTGTACTTGTCAAATCGGTACTTGGTCCAGAGTAAGGACTGTAAGGACTGACATGCGCAGTAGAAAGTAAATCGCCCGCTTGGCGAACAGTTTCATTTTGTCATTTCTATGCGCCTTCTGTTTTCTTGCTTCCTTGAGTCTTGAGTGTTGAAGTTGAGCGTGATTTGATTTTGCTTCTTTTGTTTTTGCTGTTGCTTGTTGTTTGGCTGGCTCGTTTGTTGGCCAAAACTTCACCAAAGCCAAAAATGTAAATGGAATCAAACAATAATGTTCTACATGGCATGTTATGATAAATTGGGTCATTTTTATGGAAAACATAACCCAGGTTCTTTGTTTATAGAGTTACAGGAATACCTGGTTGTGAGTGGCAAGCATTATTCATAGCTAAAGTTACCCAAATAATTCTTATTTTTCGGTTGTGGTTAATAGACTTACACCACACTAACACCAAGTCATCGTCAGAAAACTCAGGCCCCGATCAATTTTAATAAAGCTCTTGGCGTCTTTGCTTTTAACGATGGCTTTTGAAATGAAATCGAGGTTAGTTTTTTTTTGATAGCTGTCAGAACTGACACGAGTCCAGTGAAATAAGAGAAAGAACCGTTCCAACAGATTTTCCTGTTTGTACGGTTACGAAACCATCCAAAATCAACGCATGCGCACCACAAACGATCCGAACAGTTTGTTGTTGGAAAGAACCTATTATTGTTTCGTTAATCCATAAAAATCACATTGAGCGCACAAAATGCTCACTGCTGCCCTGTGAATTCCACAAATTCTCTCTCCACTTCGAAGGGCTTTTCTCAACACAGTAGTTTCACTGAAACTATTAAATATTTACAGATACTTTCGCTGTTTTACAGCTTTACAGGGAAATGCTATCCAGCTGACTCACATAAAAGAAAATTACATTTTTACACTGCAGATCTTATTACCTAGTACGTAGGTTATTGTGTAATTCCTTAGAACTACAGACCGAATATTTTCTTCCGCTATGATGAAAGGTTTTATGTTTTTTAATCTGAGATCCTATGGCGCAGTAGCCGTCATATATTTTTAAAATAGATCCCCACCACAAGTTCCATATTTATGAATTAATTCACTTAAACTGCTGTATACGATCATAAGTAATGCATGGTATATCTCGCCAGTGCCATTTGAAATATTTGACAATGTAAATACCAAGTTACTTTATTGATTTTACGTGTTCCAATACTTCATTTGTTTTCTTGAGAGGTGATGCGTATGTGGGAGAAAATGTAATGAATTCAGTTTTTGCTATATTTAAACTGAGATCGTTGATATCAGTCCAATTTATTAATGATATCATCTATACTTTTTGCTATTTGAAGAGCTTCACCTCATGTATTTATTACCCATGCAGTTCAAGACAGTATCATCAGCATAATAGTACAATTCTCATATTTGAGAAGCTCATCAAAAAAATTAAGAACAAGATTGGCCCAAGGCCAGACCCTTGAGACACCTTCATTTTTTCTGTCTTCACCCACTTGTTTCCTCATAAGTGACAACATTCTGATGTCTGTCTGATAGGTACCTATCAAATGCAAGGACGTCACCTCATTTACCTACTGTTTCTAATTTTTGTAAATGTTTGCAATGCGTTACACTATCAAAGGCCTTTTGAACATCAACATTGCAATATTATTTTTGTTATTGTTAAAGTTGTCTAAAATTTGTGAAGTCAGCACTTGAGTGAAGTGAAATAATCTTTATTCATTTAGAGACCACCAAAGTCTTTAGTTTAAACATTTTTTAAAGATTTTAGCGAAATTATCATAGTCCATTGGTGAATTAGAAATACAGTCGTGACTTTTTATCATAGCTATTATCCTTTTAATTCCCGCACCAATAGGTGAGGGGAGTATTGTGATCGCGAAAATTTTCGATTTCGAGATAATACGCTTTTTGGCATGTTATGATCTCTACATAACGAAAATCCACGTCACTCATTTCCGTCGATCTGTCTGTCTGTCTGTCGGTCTGTCTGTTGGCGTTTTTCTAACGTCGTGATCTCAGTAACCGCTGTATGGATTGTGATGAAATTTGGACAGCGATATGCTGTGGTGTCGTAGTAGGTAATGTTGTAGGTAAATGTGTAATTTTGGAAAACGTTGTACGGGGGGTAGAGTAATAGCAAAAAACTAAAAATTTCAAATATGCCTCAAACTTCGTTTTTAGGCGTTTTAGGGGTTCTTGATCATTTTCTACTTTTTTTTGAATGGGGGCGAATTTGGGGTGGTTGGAAGGTGGAGGGGTTGTAAAACTGAAAAATTGGTTGTATTCATAATGGGCTGTCTATTGTCTAATGACCTGTGAATGAAAGACCTAGCGGCATAATACACTTTTTAGGTTCATCCGAACATTGCCTTGCTTATAATAGAAACCGAGGGACTTAGAATTTGCGATGTATACATACAAGTGTTGTTTTAGATCGTTCTATATTGCATAACGCAAATATTTTCGAATTGATTTTAATGAAATTTTGACACAAGATTACTGCCGCAGCGAAAACGCGCATGTTTTGGAAGAATCGTGTCAGTGGCGGCGCAGCAATGATAAAAAACTAAAAATATAAAAATAGCTCAAACTTCGTTTTTCAGCAATTTAGGGGTTCCTGATTATTTCGTTTCGTCCAGTTGAAGTTGAATTTTGTCATTTTAGGTCTTACGGAGAGACTCTACTACTACTACTTACTAGTTTTTGTGTTGGATGGTTTTTTGACGACAGGCGGGCGATGATTTGGTTGCAACTGTTATGTGTGGGAAGTATTGAGTCAATCAACTTGACTCCAGTTTTTGTAATTTGAAAGCATGATCACATTATAGACTGTTTTCTGGCTCAACAGCCTGTTCGTTGAGGGATGATTTTGATGTTTTAGTTATGCAATTTTCATATGCCTTGATTCTACATCTAAGAGGCCTTGGAGAAACCACCAGTATAACATTTCCCACACAGTCTCTTCTTATACAGGGTTCTATGACGAATGGAAAATACTTTAGGAGTAGACTGTCAGCTCATTTCTAGCAAAAAAAATCTTATAAAGTAGGGTCCGATTTTTAACTGTTTCAGGGATAAATTGATTGTTAGAAATATTCATTAAAATGCAGACCTTCAAACAAAAACCCTAATAAAACAAAATTTTATTGCATGAAGAAGGCCGCTCCTAGTTTGAAACTGGCACAGTCTGAACTTTTCTCAAATTTTACAGATTCTAATTTATGTCTTATTAGATGCACTGTGTAAAATTTTCAATAAACATTTTGTCCAGTTTCCAGGAATTCCATCGTAAACGTAGTTTATAGACTTCACACGCTATGTATAATAAAACTAATTGAGGGCATCTAATGACAGCATCCCATTAGCAGCTTCTAAGAAATCATTAGAAATGGGATCAAGAAAACTTAGACGTCATTTTATTTGAATACATATAATTTTCCTTATCATTCCTCACACATCGCATTAGATATTGTCGTCACATATAAGACGTATAGAGTAAGTTTATGTTTACCACGACGAGCTTTGGCTTTGTAGTGATGCAAATTCAAAAAATATAATTGCCATTTTGATTAGTGTAGGATGACTTTTCAAAAGATATGGGGTAGACTGTCTAGGTACTTTTGTCCATTCAAAAACTTTACCTCTTTAGCAAATTTTTGAAAATTAATTGAGGCTTAAGAAAGCCTCAAAAAAGCAAAGTTTTTACTCGGTCCTAAAACAAAATCTTCGAAACTTATAAAGCGTCAGATAAAATCAAACATTTGCATACATATAACAAACCAATAGCGATGCAGTAGTTCGACAAGTTTGTGTGATTTTAGATCAGAGGCTTAAAGATCGACGAATAATTAATTATTTGGGTCCATTCACCATTTCTCAAAAGAGTGATTCAGGTAATTTAGCTGGCACATTAACCATTAGGATGACTCGTCATTAATTTTTTTTTAAAGGTTAACAAAACAAGAAAATTATTAAGATTATAATAATATTCTGTCCTTCAGAGATAGAAAATCGGCCAAAGCTTTGAAATACGAATAAAACGGCAACTACTGCTGTTCTACCCCGTGTGGAGGCGGGTTGGAATATCTCCCATCGTATATCCTGCGTGTCGTAAAGGGCGACTAAAAGGAATCGAACTACTGTCGGTATAAGCAGTAACTTCTTCTCGACCAACAGCTTTGGGTGGACGAGTTGAGAAGAGTCAGGACACCTTCTTGTCCTTGGGGTGAGAAATTGCCCCTAAAGGCGTATGAACCAGTAGATACCATCTGGTCAGCGGCATGAGGATGCAGAAAGCAAATGGGAAACTACTGCATTAAAGATCTTAAAGATATCCCAAGAGAAATTCGTAAAATGAGTAAATGTATTTAGCGAGTTCACGCGAGTTCATTTCTGTTAAGACATTGTGACTATGATGATGACTGCTGCTCTACAAGGCACAGATCAGACCATCGTTGGAGGAGCTCTAGACAGTCTCTGCGAGGTCACTCTTACTAGGTCGAGGTCCCTACTTCCCGAACTAGTCTCCTCTACCATTCCTTTTTTTGAGAACTTTGACGTTGTGGAATGAGCTGCCGGGGAATTTGTTTCTCAACGGCTACAACCTGCAGCGTTTCAAATATGATGTGCATAGACACTTATCCTCTTGTAGAGCTTCTACAGCGCCATGGGATTTCAAATCTTTGCGGGAGGCTGACCGTAAAAAAAAGCAGTTGTGAATGGAAGACAAACAATGGCGGACCAGTAGACGTAACGTATTTCTGTAGTTCGAAGGTACAGATACATATTTTTTTATTCTATCAATAAAATGAAATATGAATTTGGAAAAAGGTTGTTTAACGTAAAATTGCTAAATGCTTATTCTAAAAAGGCCAAAATCTTGAGCTGTTTGCGCAAAGATTATGAAATGCATCAGTGAACATATAGTATTCTTATAGGTGATATATTCTTTTTTTCATTTCAAAATTAGAATATTAAAAGATAAAAGTATCACATTCTTGGTTTGAGATTATTACAGATTTGCGTATATAGGAAGATATGGCATACTTGAATAAACACATATATTATTTGTCCAAAAATGTATTCCTATGTGTAGTTTAGAAGCCTAATTAGGTGATCTCTCTGTCTTAGTTGTGCATTGGCTTGTGTGCGGACTGGTTGAAGCCCAAGTATTTGTACGTATAGCCCTTAAATATGTTGTCCAACTAGCATGTATTATTATTGATAGTGTGAGCCATCCTGTAGCAGGGAGAAGAACAAAAGGAGACGAGGAGAATAGAGACTGGCTGGAATTGGTGCGGGTAAACAAGAAAGTTTACAATTGCACTCTTCCAAAACACACGTTTAATCAGCTGCTAAACTCGGCGAAATACAAAAAGAGTAGGTATAACGGAAAGTCGTATCGTAAAGTCTAGTTTATGATCTAGTTGGTAGTTTACCGTTTCCGACCGGAGGCGTTTTTAGCCGCAGTGATAACACTGGTCAACAAAGTTTTGTGTCTGGCAAATTGAGGGTGTTTCCCAAAGTGATTTGTTGTTTAAGGGTCTAGGGTATAGCGCGCGAAATTGAGAATCCAAGAAAATACGTATTCCCGTGTTAGCGAGGAGGCGTGGCCTCCTGTTCCCTTTCTCCAGTGTGTGTGTCTAAGATGACGAGAGACAAGTCCAAAAGTCCAAGGTTAAGGTCAAAAGGTCCAAAGGTGAGGTCCAAATGTCACCATAAAAATGAATTTCGCATTTTGAAGCTCCTGAAGTTACCTCTAAACTTACAGTAATGATTCAAAAAGCAGATTGAAGAAGAAAGCTTGCGCTATGTCACTTTTTTGACATCGTGTTTGGTTGTTAAATTACAGACATTTGAAGAATGTATGATTTTGCATTGCAAGTTTTTTGGCACACTAAATAATTTAAAAAAAATGCTCTTAGATGTCATTAATTAGGTACGTATTCCTTCCGAAATACTGTGTATGTAGTTTGAAAAACAAGCGAGATCTTTTCGAAATGGGAATCCGTGTTTTACATGGCAAATACATATGTATAGTTTACACAGTAATGGTTAATGATTATTACGATATGAATATTGATCGAAAACCATTGTTCATCTTCATTACATAGAGTATTAATAAATACAGCTTGGAGAAAACTAATGATAAAGTTAGTAAAAAATTAAAAATAGATATGGCTAAAAAAAACAAAAAACACGCTTTTAAAGAACATCTGACAGAGGACCAAACAGTTAAAAATAATTATTAAAATAAGCTAAAAATAATAATGAACGAAAAATACTAGCATGTTTGTGAAAAAAGAGTGAGCGCTTTGTGCATTATTATTCGTAAATCGACACTTTTTTCACAATCATATCAGTATTTTTCGTTAATTATTGTTTTACGCTCATTTTAAAAATAATTTTTAACTTTTTAGTCCGATGTCCATTAAAAATATGTTTTTTAGTTTTTTTAAACCATTTATTATATAGTTATTCATTCATTCATTTTCAATTTAACTATGCGTAAACATGTTCTAATCCCACTTAATCTTCAATAAACATTACAAGACACTCGAGTTAATTATATGTGTACAGAGCATATACAATATCGTTGAAGTATCAATTCCAGATGGGCTGTAAGTATGTATTGTTGATATATGCCTGTCTAAAGCAGTCTATCAAAGTGAGCCTTGCTCAGGTGGCGATGGAACGTCTATTGACATGCCGCAATTGCGTCGATAAAAATAGTTTCGATGATACAGCTTACAGGGTGATCTGTTGAGATCATCACCATTATTTGTTTTCCTTTTGCTAGGGAATAATAAGCGACACTGTCATATAAGCCTGTTACACTAAGCCGGTGAAGTGACTTATTTAATGTAGCTGGTGACGGCATTATCTTTATTAGAAAGGGTATATTTGTTTACCGAGTGAGAAGTTGCGCGTAAAGATCATCGAATATGGCTTGTCAAAAAAACCATAATATTATTATTATTATTATTATTATTATTACTATATTAAAGAGAGTTGAGCCAACAATGGCTATAAACTCAGAAACTGTGAGAAAGAAAATTAAGGTACGGTGTACAACATTAAGAAAAAAAGCAACTTAAGAGCTAAGGGCCTTATCTAGGTTGTTCTTAAAACAGTTCACACTCCCGGAGTTCACTACATAGTCTGGCATAATATATAATAATATAATAATAATAGGTAGGTTTTTATTTTATGTACACGCAGAAAAATCTGTCGTTCTGTCAAAGACTGACGCTTAGATTCAATAAGACGTTACACTCAGCATTCCTCAAATACAGCGATGTTTTATCCAATGGGAAGTGTATAGTTGGTAACGAATTATATCGTATTGTCGATTCAACTACAACATGTCATTGGATTCCAATGAATAATTCAATCACAGCCTGTCGTTGAATCGAATCTGTGTTTGGTAATTGATTCTAAACTACTTTCTTTTCCTTGGACCAACAGATTTTATTGCGAGGACAGCTGATTGATTCGTTTGGATGTTTAATCGTGTGATTTTGTATGAACTTGTAAGGAGCATGATATAAAAATTAGACATAAGCCTGCACCAGTTGATGCATCATTACCTGAAATCTAACTTTATAACCCAATTTCTCAGTAAGTCCTCCATTTAATATATAACTGGACACATTTAAATCACACAATTGCTGATGCAATACGCAAAATCACGAGATGACACAACACGGCTAACACCGAAACAACAGAACGGAACAACCTCGTCCATGTTGGCGGGTTCGCGGCGATAGTAACACTGAGATGATCCTCCTGTTCTTTATTCTGATTCTTCATTGAATCGCGATATCAGTCCCGCCGAATACTGATTATAGTTCAGCGAACGACAAGGGCCATTGAAACAAAATTAATTTTTATCAGATGAATTATCACGAACTGCTGTTGCAGCAATAATTTGTACATTGAGTAGAGGATGTTTTGATTGCATTATATGTCAATACTGGTATTAGAAGGATTATACATATCGCTAGAACGAATATAAAATTATTTTGAATTTATTGGCGTACCTGTGATTACTTCGAATATAAGGATTGAATTCTTTCAACGACATGGATTTGGAACAAGTGTAGATATATTTAAAGCGATGGAAAAACCTTCCAAATACTAACAATTAATTGGAAACGCAACAGTACTTTTTTCTGTGTATGTTATTTTATTTATGTATCTATTTTCACTCTGCAAACAAATGTTGAGACATGTTCATACATGCATAGTAGCCGCCGTGCTGCATATCGGCTACATCACGGGGCACCGTAGTGTAGTTGGTATCGCGTCGGCCTAGAATGCCGGAGACGCTGGTTCGAATCCAGCCGCTACCTTTCATTTTTTCGATTTTTCTGTGAACCAAATGATTGGAACCATCTCCCTCTTGCGGAGTAAGCAAGCACCTTTCATTCCATTAAATCCTGGCCGACTGAGGAGTCATACTTCAGTGAGAAAGAGAGCTGTCGTGCAAATAGTGGTGGGAGATTCACACTCACCCAACAACCAACTAGATCTCTCTGGATGACTGAAATACATGGTTTGCAGAGAGATGCGGGGAGTGGTAGGTGTCGGCGGAGTCGATACCTTGTCTTCGGTATATCGGCTATATCACGGGGCACCGTAGTGTAGTTGGTATCGTGTCGGCCTAGAATGCCGGAGACGCTGGTTCGAATCCAGCCGGTACCCTCCATTTTTCCGATTTTTCTGTGAACCAAATGATTGGAATTATCTCCCTCTTGCGGAGTAAGCAAGCACCTTTCATTCCATTAAATCCTGGCCGACTGAGGAGTCATACTTCAGTGAGAAAGAGAGCTGTCGTGCAAATAGCGGTGGGAGATTCACACTCACCCAACAACCAACTAGATCTCTCTGGATGACTGAAATACATGGTTTGCAGAGAGATGCGGGGAGTGGTGGGTGTCGGCGGAGTCGATACCTTGTCTTCGGTATATCGGCTATATCACGGGGCACCGTAGTGTAGTTGGTATCGTGTCGGCCTAGAATGCCGGAGACGCTGGTTCGAATCCAGCCGGTACCCTCCAGTTTTTCCGATTTTTCTGTGAACCAAATGATTGGAATTATCTCCCTCTTGCGGAGTAAGCAAGCATATTTTATTCTTAGAGCAAATTACTTTACAAAATTAAATAAAGCTGTATTGCAAAACTTTTCTAGTGCTCTTTTTCAACACGGCAACTCGAATATGCTCAAAGCTATAAAGGGTAGCGCACTTTTGGCATTATCCTCAATTGCTCCTCACAAGCTTCGTAGTTTTTTACACCGAAAAAAGCGATTTTCTCAGGCAACAATAATATATCCTTAAATGCCCATTGGGTGCCTAATTAGACAAATCAATTTACCAAATTGAGCGAAATTTAATCTCTCCTCCAAAGCACGACGGGAATCACAAGTCGGCACATAAATCGACTTCCTACTAAACGCCCTTGCCGGGAGATTAAACTAAATCCTCACTGTATCATGGGCGTGCTTGAAGCTTTTTATTATTCGTCTAAAGCGGCCCACTATACTTACCTATGAACAGATGATCATTGTATACGAAGCACTTGTTCATAGTCATATACGATATTATATTGTGGTGTGGGGCGCATCATGTAAAAATAATATAAAAGCAATAGAAATTATACAAAAACGTTCAATAAAAATTTTATATAAAGTGAAATGTACATATCCTAGTGACTTCTAAAACAAAAATTCTAGATATCCGCCAAACATTTTTCATGTTATTAGGTATTTGCCAATATAAAAATAAATCAAACTTGACAAAACACGAACATAAATGTGACATGAGATATGCATGTAATGTACCAAAAGCAAGGAAAAATACTTTATTATGATGCCATACATTTCTTGCTCCAAGACTATACAATGAGATACCAGAAAGCATAAAATGTCTAGTGCCTTTAAGTTTATTCAAGTATGGTTTAAAACAATGGATAGTAAATAATAATCGCACCAACTTGTAGACATATGTAATACCTATTATTACTAGTATTTATAGAATACAAATATTCCTGAATTAACCCTTATTTGTTGTTTCTATTTTACAATAATTACCTTTTACCCAAGCACAAGTTTTTAACTTTTTTGGGGCACTTGTTCTTTATTGTATTTTATGTATTTTATATTTACAATAAACGCTATACTGCTACTACAGATGCTCCGGAAATCCTCAGAGGAAAACTGCACAGTCCTGGCCTCAAGGATTATCGGAGCGTATGTGGAGGTTCGCCGGACTGTACAGGCCGCCGGATGTGGAATTGAAAAACCATTCGATCGCCTGCACAGGCCGACTTTTGATGCCATGCTGGCTAGAACTGAAGTGACAGGTTTCCTGAACGTCTGTGAAGGAGGGTGTATTCAGGCCAAAGTGCAAGGACCTTCAGGCCAGGATTGCTCGAAGAACAAAGCATCACCCATCAGTATATTACTTGTGTCATTCGAACTGTTTTACTGATACATGATTTGACGTCTGCATGAAACGTCAATTAAGAGAATGATGGATCAGTGACTTGTGACAACACTTCATACACTAATCACTCGCTAAACGATTTTTTCATACTCAACTCGACCCATATTTAGCTATAGCAGTATCTTCAAGGGAAGCTCTAGGATACATTTTGACTTGCCTTATATAATCCTTTAGAAAATATAGCTTTAAGGAGCCTGGGTACAAACATTTATACATACGTATTTACCATGAAAAACACGGATTCTCATTTCTAACCGAACTCACTTGTTTTTCAAGCTACATATATAAAATTTCAGAAGGTGATAGCTAAGACCTTGATGAAGGGTAACACATAGCGACTTTTTCAAAAAAAGTTATTTTGCAATGCAAAATGATACATTCTTGAAATGTCTGTAATTCAAAAACCAAACACCAAGGCAAGCCCTAGCCCAAGCTTCGCCCTAGCAGAAGCTTTCTTCTTCCATTTCCTTTTTGGATCATAACTGTAAGTTTTAAGGTAAGGATCTTCGAAATGCGAAATGTGTTTTTATTCGATTTTTCATCCGACATCCAAGCCCTGGTTAACCGGCCGGGGTATTCCCCCACCACCTTTTTACAATTCCACCTTTCAAGTTGAAAGAGAAAGTCCTAAAATGTATCAATACTCTTTGATTCAAAATATACAAAGGATCTTGAAAAGGTTTTTTTTCATGGTCGGCCTCCCGCAAAGGCTGAAAGCCTAAAGCGCCTTCGATGTTCCAGGCTGTGGAGGTCCTTTGTGAGGTTAGGCGTATCGATTAGTCTAATCGCTCTTTTCTGTATAGTGTCCAGAAGCTTTAGAGAGTGCTTCGGAGCGCATCCCCACACATGGGAGCAATACTCCAGCGATGGTCGGATCTATGCCTTGTAGAGCAGCAACAGTTGCTCTGGTGTATACAACTTCCTACAGCGGAACAAAACTCCAAGCTTCTGGGATGCCGTTTTAGCAATACTGACGACGTGGTCGTGCCAGGACGGAAGGTGATTCGACTATGGGGTGACCCTCCATTTCCACGGTTGGTAAGCCATCGTGAGACTTCTTTGTAAGTGTTGTTGCCTGAGTTTTTTGTACGTTGAACTGTACTTTATTTGCTAATCCCCACTCGACAATTGTTTTGATATCTGCGTTGATCTGTGAGGCATGCTGCTGTCGCCGACGTACCGTCTCCTGGGATGATAGTGGCTTGCCTGGTTCCATGCACGGCACTAATGTACTGTCATCTGCGAAGCTGTAGATTGGATTGGATGTTATTTCCAGCAGCTCGTTGATGTACAGCAGAAACAGTGTAGGGGATAGGACAGATCCCTGAGGAACACCGGCGTTTATTGAAAATACGTCTGATGAACAGCGCTCGACTACAACAAACAGATATCGGTCGTTTAAGAAGCTATTCAGCCACTGGCGCAGGCCAGGTGGTGGTCCATAAGCAGCAAGCTTGACCATAAGTCCGTCATGCCATACTCTGTCGAAAGCTTTCGATATATCAAGTGCAACAACACGGGATTCGCCATGATTGTCTATTGCTCTGTTCCACAAGTGAGTGACGTAGTGAGTGCTTACGAAAGCCATACTGGCGATCATTTATGATGTTATTGTTGTCCAGGTATTTCAGGAGCTGTGTGTTAATGACAGACTCCATAACCTTAGACATGATTCTGAGAAGAGCCACAGGTCTATAATTGGTGGGATCAGTTTTTTTGCCTTTCTTAGGGATGGGTTGTACGCAGCCAATCTTCCACGGGAAACACGCCTCGTTGATACGAAAGTTTAAAGAGCTTGCAAAGAACAGGTGCAAGCTCAGCGGCACAGCGTTTGAGGACAATGGCTGGAATTTGGTCAGGACCAGTAGCTTTATTGGTGTTCAGTTTTTGGAGGACGCTTTTTACATCTCGATGTTGAAATTTGACCTCTGCCATTCTCGAGTTCACGCTTATGGTGGTGGTCGGAGTACTTCCTTGAAAGTCTACAGTAGAATTGGCTGCGAAGAGCTTCCCCAAGATGTCTGCTTTTTCTTTAGGAGCAGAAGCGATGGATTTGTCCTCTCTGGTCAAGGGTCTTCATATCTCGCGGATTGAGAACGATATGTGTCTAATTCGAAATGTATAGACAACCCCAAGGATAAGGTTGTAATTATCGACAATCCTCCCAATCTTTCTCAGGCAAGACCTATCGAAACTTTTTGGACTCAACTAAGTGCCAAAAGTTTATAACAATGGCTGGGAAGCTCAAAAATAACAGCAGTTAAGAAAGAGAATAATGCTAAGGATCAGAGAAATTGATTTAGAATCTGTCCAAAACCTAATGAGGAGGACATTAAGAGGAAATTGCGAGCCGTGGAAGATCATGGCACATTAGCAGTACTTTAATATCATTTTTATATTAAGAAATATTGTTAGTTTTTGTAGTTCTTGTTACAGTTCAAATATATTGTTGTGAGATATGTTTTTAGTTTTTTGAAAAACATCTCAAAACTTTTGCAACATACGTTACAAATAGTCTAGATTTTTTGCTTCTGGTTTTCTATTGCTACCGAACGTGAGCACATGGAAATTGCACGATTTCAATCCTAGAGTCTGGATTTAATTCAAGTGGAAATTCGTCTTTCGTGGAAAGGAAGAAGGGTAGTAAATGAGTTTCGGAGTAACTGAGCCATTAGAGGACAATTCCATCATTCAAACTTTGCCTCAATTACTTCTGGACAACCGCAGTCTGATATATTTGCAGACCATTTCCACTAATCTTTAAAGTGGATGGTCTAATATTGAGAGGGTCCTTACCGCTTTTGGGGTGGAGTTTGTTAAGGTGTTGTAGTATTTTAATGGCACAGATTAATTTGGTTGGATTAGAAGTGGGAAAAATAATGTTTTTGAAAAAAATGTATAACTTAGTGGCCTCAAGGATTCTAGGAGTAAAATTGATGAGCGGCAGAATTATTGAAGATAACCTAGAGGACCAGGTTCCGTATAAGTTTTGGTAACAAATCGGGGGTCACCAACCGCATGCCTGCGAGAAAGAGGCTGGAAATGGTGCGTCAGGACAAAGTCAACGACTAGTCAAACTGCTTTTCTCTGGACTGCATCTAGTATGGGCATAGTTATACAACGTAAGGGGTTTGAATGGTAACAAGTAATTTCTGCCTCTGGATGGGTACCCAGGATTTTTTCCAGCAGCTGGTGCAATTGCCGAAATGTGTTTGTACCAGATCATATTTTCCCTTGTTTTAAAGAACACTTTTTATATACGACAGAAACCTTGAAAAACAAAAATTAAATCTTAACACTTTTTCAAACTTCTGACTATAGCTGATACGGCCAGAAATCACTGCGAAAAGATGTTTGGGTTGTTTAAGAAGTCTCTCTCTCAACACTAGGGCCCAGTTTCACAATAATTGGTAACCTCTGGTAGTCGCTTAACCGACAGATGGAAGCTAACCAGTAGTTATCGGAAATCTGTTTCACAAAGAAAACCGATGGTTGAACTTATTTATTTTTAAGTTTTAGGCACCACGGATTGATCTCAGAGCACTGCCGTAATGGTGTTCCGTACATAAAAGCTAACCCTTTGACAAAGAAACTAACCTTTCTTTTCATATTTTTGATTTATGTCATTACAGAGTATAATCAAAATCCATCGACGTCTTAGACGTCAGTAACACAATCCATGTTTTTATAACCTCCAAATCTGTCATCGATTGACCACAATAAACATCAAGATAACCCATCCTTGGGTTAACATAACTACTGGTTGACCAGAGCTTTCGACGTATGCCGTCGATTATGAAACGGATTATTTTCGCTAACCACTAGTTTTCTTTTGACCACTAGTTAACTAACGATTGTGAAACTGAGCCTAAGAGTCTTTGTATCTCTAACTTTGGAGAATACTTGAACTATGAGTATCCTTATTTGTTCGTTATATTGCTTTGATTAATAGCTCTGTCGGCACTAGAGCGATTTTGAAAAACCATAATGTTTATCGTAAGCTCCCGTATGCATAGATAAACTAGTGCTTTTGTGTACGGTCTAGCAACAGTAGTTTTTTATTATAGAGGGTTTAGGAAATCGGCTTGATCGTAAGGACAGAAGTCGTGTGAGAGAGAGTCTGCCCGCCCGACATTGAACCACCTTGAGTCCTCCGATGTCATGTCCAACAAACGCAAACGCGTCCTTCCGACATGCCACCACGGGCCGATCGGCTAAAACCAATGAAATGTCAATACCTATGGAAGGGGCATGCGTGCACTCGTTTGCGGCTAGAATGAGATAGCGATAGACAGGGCTGCTGGTAGAAGATTTGCCGACAGCGTTGCCAATGCTCGCTCTTTAGAGCGATATCTCGCTCTTTTTTTTTGCCTGATCCGCTTCCTCGCTCCTCTTCGTCAAGTCTCGCTCTTTTTCAACCATCTGTCGATGACTGCATTCTCCCCATTCTTCTATCGACGATATTAGGCGTTACGTCCACTGTGCAACATCAGTGATCTCGTTCCATAGGCTTTGCCATTTACTTGCAGTCAGTCTCTCAACTTCAGCAGATTGGTGTCCTTTCTTCCGTCACCAAGTATAACGGTGGTTTTGCCGTTATCACTTGCAAGGCTCTTGTGGATACCGTGCAGTAAGCATTGGCCACCCTCACCAGAAACTTTCTCTGCAAGCTTTCTAAGACCTTCTGATCCCTTTTCCTTTTCGTGGCTTTACACCACACAGGAGCTCAGTATGGGCCGACCGACTGTACAACATGGCACAGTAGTGCCCTTTGGTTACTACTGGGCCCTCCTACGTTTACCATCAATAGTAACAGTATTGCTGCCTTCATCTCTAACCTTGCCACTGCTCGACTAAGGTATTCTCCGTAACATCTTTCGTTATCCAGAGTGATTTTAATGTGCACTATGGACTTGCTTGTTCGGAGTTACACTCCCTTCAGTGCATCATAATTGTCTCTGTTTTCTCAGGAGCCAACTCAAGCTTGTTATCGCACATCCGTCTGTCTATCTTGCACAGGTTCCTTAAATATTTTGATTTTTGAAATCTGCAGCTTTCCTAGTTCTTCCATAATCACTGGCAACAGCAGTGGACGAAGCATTTCCAGTGAGCCAGCTCACATGGCAATGTTGCAACACTGCTGCCAGTGCCGCGCGTCGTATTTAGACACACCTACGGTCTTTTAACCTTAATTTTTATGGCGTCCAGAATTCAGAAAAATCTTCATGAGCACGAATTATAACCAATAGATTGATGGTAGAGAAAATTCACACCAGAAATGTTATCACTGGACACACCAAAACCAGGAAATGATTGCCTAGTTATCTGTTATCTATAACAGAATAATTACTAACAAAATAGCTTGGTAGTGACAATATCATTAGATTAATTCTATAATAAATGTTCGATTTGTGATAATGTTGCTGTGTTAATTAAGAATCCGATGGTGCAATAGAATTGCTTAGAAATCGAATAAACGCTGATATGGACACATAAAGTTGTCATGATGTAGGTCTTACGAATATAAATATAATTTCAGTTTTTCCGTCACATTATTTGGATGTTATCAAGAATATGGATTGATAACAATATGGTTTAAAAAGTCACAACCTTTTTAAGTGTTCGTCATCATCATTGTCTAAAAGCAAAGTCTTCTCAATGTCCCGTTCATGTCAATCAAGTACCGCGCCCCCTTTAGTTTTTAGTTAGTGGTACGATGTAAATATAACTACCCTCTTGAAGCCTCTGAAACATGGTTGTCTTGACCACTTTGCGAACAATCTTGCTTCAAGGATGTTGGTGATGATGGACGGCACAGTTTAAATCATGTGCATTATCATTCTAGAAGAAAGCTAAGGCATTTGCAAAAAGATACGTACATTTGTCGTAGAGTATACATCAGAATAGCACTCAGGAATTTCGTATCCAGTCCTTCTTGTGTGTACTTTCAATTTATTTTCAACCGAATTCATTCCTTTTACTTTGTTTGATTGCTTGAAATCAAGAAGAGTATGGGCCAGTCTTTCCTTTTTCTCAAATGCAACTAAAGGAATGAACAAGAGTGCTTTTCATTCGAAAAAACTCTACCGAAATTTTCTGATGGAATAACATGCATTGGTTGAATGGATAGTATCCAAAAGGAACGTATAAAGCTAGACATTTGATAGATTACGGAACACAAGATACTGTTGTACAGCTATTGTGACTGCAAAAAATTAATTACTGAGGTCATGTTTTTATTTTGACCGACAAATGCTTATTTAGATAATGCAATTTTCCTTTTTGGTCTCTGTAGTTTACGTATTTTCTTCTGCAATAAGATAAGGTAGCATAATTCATTTACTCATTGTAAGTTTTTGTACTCCTGCGTGCAAATTCATTTTATTTATGTGTCTCAATGAAAAAGTTGATTATACTGGGTGTCCCAGAATTTCATTGACAGATGATGTTCTCAAAAATAAAAAAAAAGTTCAAACGAAAACTGAGTGGTATTTTTGAATGTACTACAGGGTCTATGATACCTTGTATTCGAAACATTTTTTTTTACTCCAACCCTTAAAACTCACCTCCAACTTTTTTTATTCAAATAACACCCAATAGTTCTTCCTACACAAAGTAAACCCTTATTTTATTTAAAATCCTGTAGAATATTTGATTTTATACACAAACCTATTTATAATGTTAAGTTATAGACATAAGATAAATAAAACAAGGAATGTTTAAGGCGTAAAATTTTTGTAACAAAAACACATGAAAAAAGAAGGTTGAGTGGGCCTTTCAAGGCTGAATGACCTATCATACCATGCTTTCGAAAAAAAAAGTCAAACTCTAAGACTCACCCCTGACTTTTTTTCATATAGCACCCCATAGCTTTTCCTACATAAGTGGTCATGATTTTATTAAAAATATTATATAGTGCCTTTGATTTCACAAAACCAAGTTTTTTCAAAAAGTCATAAGCATAGGATAAAAAAAATGAAGAGTTGTTTGAGGCGTAATATTTTAGTAGCAAAAAAGGTTAAGAAAAGATTTTTTTCGAAAGTATTCATTCAGTACCCTTAGAAACCCACGCAACCTGCTTTTTTATCCGTTTTTTTGTAAAAATATTAGGCGTCAAACAAATTCTTATTTTATTTATATTATGCTTCTGATTTTACAAAAAAAAATTGGTTCCCGTGTATCATAAAGGTAGAACAAGATTTAAAGTAAAATAGGGATATCATTTATGTAGGTACAAATTATGGGGTGCTATTTGAAAACAAAAAGTTTGGGGTGAGTTTTCGGAGGTGGCGTACACAAAATATGCTTTTAATGGATGGTATGATAGAGCCTATAGTACCTTTAGAATTACAATTCAGTTCTTGCTTGAACCGTTTTTCGTTAAAAAAATAGCACATGTCAAGGATATTCTGGGACACTCGGTATCCATAAAAACAAGTGGACAGCCTTGTTGTTAATCTTATCCTCTTTTCTATTGTCAGTTAACCTTGAACCTCTTATTACTATTATAAGGAGTATAATTTTATTGTATTTGTCATATGCAACCTGTCATTCCGATGCTCCTTCATAATTTAGCCTGTCTACTGTCTATCACATGTGTACAATCAGACGGGACTTACACAAAGATTTTTTCAGAGAATTAGGTAATGTTGGCAGACATGTCATATATCACTTCCTAAACTGTAAATTATGACCTACACTGATAATACCTTATCTCTGTTTACAAACACACAATTTATATAATAGTGCTTCAGAATTACGTGAATTGTTCCCATAATATTCCCATATCTAATTAGTGTTCCTTGTATCGAATGTATGTATTATTTCCTTCAGTGGCGTACCTAAGTAATTAACCTGGGGAGGGGGTTTATGGTTATGTCTGGGGAGGCCTAGACATACCGGGGGTCTGTACTTTTCTATATTATTTCAAAATAGATTCTACTTTTTGATCAATATCACGTTCGTTTTTCGTGCAGTGAATGGCTTCTTAAGCTCCATTTTTAGAAGTGTAGTTATCTTGGTACCTATGTTTTAATTGAATTATATCACCTCAATGTAGTCTTCTTACATGTTTCACTAATAGATAAGCAAACCAGACGCAGATTCTATCCAGCAACGAAGAGTCACCTGATGACAATATCTGTGGTAGTATGCTATCCAAACTGTACACAAAGTACCTTATAGGTGCGCCATATCGTGGAATCAATGCCCCTTTAAACCGTACTTGTCTCCTTTATATTCGCTTAGGCATGACGAGGGAAATAACACTATTTATGTTATTAACAGCCAGATGCCCACTCTATGAGCGCTGCTAAAATTAGCAAGTAGTTTTATTCGAGTCATATGATATCGATTCCATTCACACGTCTCATTTCGTAGAAATTTTGGATAAATCATAACGTAGTTATGCAACATAACCAGTAAAAGTTACAACTTTGGCACGTGCACAAAGCTTAAGTTTTCATAAACACTCACGAGGTGGATTTGTATACCATGTGATCAAGTCATGTTATTCGCTCTGGCAGTATGTTTTGAACTTCCCACACGATGATCGCAGAAATTTTCTATTTTTTGGACATTTCATGATGTCTGAATCACGAAAACCTATTTGACTAAAACAGCGTAATCTCAGTAACGCACTTCTTGGTGCAACATCGAGAAGTGCAAACATCACTTTTTCCAATCAGTTCCGGGGTTCCACAGGGTAGCGTATTAGGACCCTTACTGTCTATTCTCTTCAAGGCTGACCTACCCACAAAAGATAACGTCACTATAGCTACTTATGCTTATGCAGTACTATCAGTGCATCCTAACCATATGAAAGCATCAAATCAGCTACAAAAAAGCCTTGACGACACAAAAACTTGGCTCAGGAGGTGGCGTATCAAAGCGAACGAATCAAAATCCGTCCATGTAACGTTTACTAACAGGAGGAACAACTGTTCGATTGTATCTCTGAATGGCCAGAATCTATAACAACAAGAATATGTAAAATATCTAGGCATGCACCTTGATCGAAGACTGACATGGAAAAAACACATATTTACTAAATGGAAACAACTAGGGCTGAAACTTCAAAACCTATATTGGTTGATAGGTCACAGATCCTCTCTATCGTTGAGCAACAAAGTCTTGATATATAAGGCCCTAATAAAACCAATTTGGTGTTATAGTATACAACTATGGGGATCGGCCTTGAATTCTAATATCGAAATACTGGAGAGGTTCCAAGCCAAAACATTACGACTCCTAACCAAAGCTCCATGGTATGTCCCAAATTAATTTGGCGTGACTTGCAGATCCCATCAGTGAAAGAAGAACTGTCAAACATCGCCGAGAGGTACAGAACTCGTCTTCAAGAGCATCTCAACCCATTAGCCAGACACCTTATGCAGCATCAGGGCAGCCGCAGGTTGAAGAGACACATCCCAAGTGATCTTCCAGAAACATTTGAGTGAATGTGTAGTGTGTAGTTCCCAGTGCTAAACTTTGTGTATGTGCAAAAATGTAAGAGGAAATAGTTACTGAACTGTTCCCTCCATGTTAGTGTCAGTGCAACAAACTATTTGCTCATTGTGACTAGTTTTACAGATAGTTTTACAGATAGCAAATGGGAGTTAAATTTAAAAAAAAGCAGTGCTGCTGTGTCGATCTGCCTGTCGTCATTTTTGTTGCCGCGTATTCTCTGTACCCGCTGTGCTGATTTTTATGGACTCTCAAATGCTACAAGCTGTGAAGTTATAGTAACAATTACATGGTTTAGGTTAGGTTAGATTAGGTTGAAAGTGAGAGGGGCGATTATTCCTCCTTCCATTGCGATCCTATGGTGTCCATTGTAGCTCACATCTGTTTAGAGTTTATCGCACAATTCACACCATCACACCTCTTGAGGAAGACGATGGTCCATTGAAACACTATTGAATCTTCCTCCTTTGGATCTGGTAATTCAAGGGGAAGCTAGAAAAACTGGGTTCCGTCTCTGGAGTCAGGGTAGCTGGACTTTTATGAATCCAGGCAAAGGACATTCGACGATTCTAGCAGAGTTGCATGAGGATTGTCCTATTTTGTTGGCGAGGAGCGATACAGTTTCTCCTATGCATCGCTTCAATCGCAAATTTACGGTGGTGTTTCCGTCAAGGGAAGAGTGGGAGTCTAGAGAAAGACAGCTCGTCGAAGGAGGAGGACAGGTCTGGTACATAGACGGTACACTCACTAGAGAGGGCTCGGGCTCGGGGGTCTACGGACCCCATACAAGACTTTCACTCCCTCTTGGGGGGCACACCACAGTATTCCAGGCTGAGGTCTATGCGATACTTGCTTGTGTAAATCTTATTCGGGAAATTGACGGGTCTAGGAGGCGGATTTCTATCTGCTCTGACAGTCAGGCAGCCTTAGGACTACCTGCAAACTTGATTACGAAAACAACTGGAGAGTGGATCCAGAATCAACACTCTCTGAGACGGAACAACATCTCTGGTCATCTCCGTCAAGCTCGGGAACTATTAGCGGGGCCTGCAGAGAGAATAGGACGATTTTGTCTCTCTCTGGATAGGAGTAACTTGAGATTGCTAGTAGGCCTATTAACGGGTCATAACACCTTCAGGCGTCACTTGTTCGTGATAAGGGTGGTCAACGACCCAACGTGCAGTGGTGTGGTGAAGAGGAAGAATCCTCGGCACACATCTTGTGTCGCTGTGAAACCCTGGGTTATCACAGGCAGACTATGCTGGGCTCAAGAACCTTGGAACCAATAGAGATAAAACGGATAGAACCTAAGAATGTACTTGCCTTTGCCAAAAGGGCAGGTCTTAGGAACTAGCGCGGATAGAGGCGCAAAAGGGCCCATCGTGTGGCCTATGCACCAGCCACATTCCGTGCTGGATAGCCCCTGGTCCTTATTCATTCAAGGCGATGGTCGTGTGTTGTGCTTTTCCTTTGCCTAATCTGAGGTGGTATTCTTAGCGGCACTTTTCGCAATGCCCGCGAATGGTTCTGGTCTTACGAACCCAGATTCGGTTCCTCCTCTTGCGAGTGTGCCTTCCGCTCCGCTATGACCTGGAACCCAAATCAAAGTTACTTTGTTCCATGTTCCAAGTTTGTTGAGGAGATGTACGCAGTTCCATACGAGTATTGATTCAACCCGTTTGGAGCTCAGTGGTTTCAGGGCTATCTGAAAAGGTTTTTATGGATTTGTTTGTCACGTGTATTTCTACCAACTCTATGGCTATAACTTCTGCTTGGAAGACTGGAGGTCTGACTAGGAGCCATCCGTGAATAGTGCAAGATTGGAGGGTGATATGAAACCGTCACTCCTCTACATAGTTTAGGCAATCAGCTACTCTTCACTTAATCCCAGACGCTACAAATCATGTATAAGAAAAACTTGAGGCAGCAACCTTAACCAAAATGCTTAAAGAAAGTTTTATGGAATTGAGAAAGTGAATAAAGACAAAAAGAGGAAGAAGAAGAATCAGAAAAGTGGCAAGTAAAAACTAAACTGAAAATTTTTTTGCGGAAGGAAAACAATGACATGCTTCTATGAGTAAAGCTTAGAGAATTGTATAGTTTAGCTGGATTGTAGCTGAAACTACGTTTGAACAGGGTAGATGAGTGTAGAAGTATCTCAATTTCGGGCCTACCAGTTGTAACAGGTTTTGTTATAGAGAAAGTCTTCTCATATTCCCGATCTTGCCAGATCATCAAATTTCAACCATTGAGAGTATTTGGACGACACATGCTCAAACTTCCTTCAACCGTAGATGAAGCACATGCTATTTGGACGTTTTTAAGACGTTTTACTTCCCACACCGACAGGTGAGGGGAGTATTACGATCGCGAAAATTTTTGTTTTTGAGATAATACATTTTTTGGACGATTTATGATATCTACATAACGAAAATCCGTATCACTCATTTCCGTCGGTCTGTCTGTCTGTTGGCGTTCGAACGTCGTAATCTCAGTAACCACTGTATGGATTTTAGTGAAACTTTGATAGCGATATGCTGGAGGGTCGTAGTAGGGAGTGCTGCTATAATTTTGAAAATCGGTGCATAGGCGGCGGAGTAACGAGTCGAGCAAAAAACATTCAAATATTCCTCACACTTCGTTTTTTGGCGTTTTAGGAGTTCCTGATCATTTTCTACTTTTTTATGTGGGGGTGAAATTGGGGTAGTTGGAGGGTTGTAAAACTCTAAAATTTGTTGTATTCATAATACGTTGTCCATTGACATGTGAAAAAGAGACCTAGCGGCATAATACACTTTTTTTGGCCCATCCGAACATTAATTGCCTTGAATATTACAGAAACCCAGGACTTTTTTGATATATACATACGAGTATTTCTTTAAATCGTTCTGCATTGTGTAACCTGGAAATGATTGAATTGATTTTAATGAATTTGATGCTCTATTATTACCTTGACGAAAACGGAAAACACCTATGTTTTTTAGAAATCGTGTCAGTGGCGGCACAGCAATAATCAAAAAACTTAAAATATACAAAATAGCTCAAACTTCGTTTTTAGGCGTTTAGGAGTTCCGCATCGTTTTCTGCTTTTTATTTTATAGCTTCATGTTATGGGAAATAATAAACTGATATCACCGTAATATGTGGGAAGTAATAAGTCAATCAACTTGACTTAATTTTTTGCCTAGCCCTTTTGGTTTTCCGATTTTGTCTCCTTAGGATTTTTGGAAAACGGGGAAGGTCTTTTTGTACTCATAAAAGAGCGTCCTTTACCCTGATTAAGATAAATGCTGGTGATTTCAGACCTACCTGAACATTGCTTTTAAAGACATGCTAGTTTATTAAGCAACTAAGGGCCGGTTGTACAACGCAAACTTAAGCTTCGGCTTAAGGTAAGCCGATGTTAAACCATGTCAGTTGCAAATCGTCCGTTGTACAATGCTAGCTCAGCCCCCCACTCCAAGCCTAGCACGAGGCACGAGCTTACGTAAGCCGAAGCTTAACGCGAGCTTAGCTGAGGTTTAAACCTAACCTGATACAAGTGACATGATATGTCAAGAACAAACCTTCAAATTGCTTGTCACTTTATTAGGTCATATTTTTTGAAAGATTTGTGTCTAATTCAACAAAGAGAGCAAATGAAAGAACAGAGACAGAAACGGTCGTTGCCGAAATTTGACACAAACTGTCGTAAGTGTCTAACCAAAAAAGGTAATTTTTCGGATGATTATGTCAGTACCTATTGCTTCATTGATGCCAACTGTAGTGAATTTCATTATCAACCAGGTTTAACTAAGCCAACCATTGTACAACGGGTGTCGACTTTCAGCCTGAGCTTAGCTAAGCTTAGGCTTAACAAAGCTCGTGCTAAACCCGCATTTGTACAACCGGCCCTAAATATAAAAGAAAATGCTGCACCTGTTTCCAGCGGGCATATCAGTGAAACTATTGTTTCCAGTTTGATGAAACTACTCCATTAAATCAGTCGATGCACAACGACTACCGTTCTCATCCCCACATACCCACCTTTTGTGATAAATGGGTCGCCAAGTGAGATTCCGACATTGTTATAAATAGACTATCGTTATACACTAGGTAAAATGCACATAGGTCTCTTACGTGAACGCTGAGCGTCAATAAACTTTGTATTCGCTCTGAAACATTTAAATTTAACATTTCAAAACTAATAAGATGATGGGATTTGGGGGTATCATCGGACAAATGCTTCATTTCCTATGCACTCATGCAACGAAGATTAGGGTAAGGTAGTTCGTGCGTATACAATACATAATATTGGAAAATGACATCAAGTGGATTCACTCAGTGCTCCCGATACATTCTAAGTAATAACAATTCTATCCTTATACACCTGGGAAACTCTCAATAAACAATCAAATCTTATTAGACAAGTCTGTATAGTCTGTATTAGTATATAAAATACAGTTTAACGTACAGAAAACTCAGGCAACAACACTGACAAAGAAGTCTCACGTTGGCTTACCAACTGTGGAAATGGAAGGTCACCTAATAGTCGAGTCACCTTCAGTCAAGCTTTTCGAGATCAACATCAACAATAACATGTCCTGACACGACCACGTCATCAGTATTCCTAAAGCGGCATCCTAGAAGCTTGGAGTTTTGTTCCGCTGTAGGAAGCTGTATACACCAGAGCAACTACTGCTGCTCTACAAGGCACAGATCCGACCATCGTTGGAGTATTTCTCCCATGTATGGAGATACGCTCCGAAGCACTCTTTAAGGCTTCTGGACACTATCCAGAAAAGAGCAATTAGACTAATCGGTATACTTAACCTCACAAAGGACCTCCACAGCCTGGAACATTGAAGAAGGGTGGCTGACCTCTCCCTGTTTTACAGATTCTATCATGGAAGATCTTTGAGTGAGCTCTTCCAGATAATAACACCAAAGGCCGCCTGAACCAGGAGCACTAAAGAGGCTCTGCGAGTCATCCTTACCAGGTCCTTCTTTTGGAGAACTTCGACGCTGTGGAATGAGCTGCCGGGTAATTTGTTTCTCGACGGCTACAACCTGAAGCGTTTCAAATCCAACGTGTACACGTGTACACTTATCCTCTCGCAGCGTTTCTGCAGCGCCATAGGCTTTCAGCCTTTGTGGGAGGCTGACCATAAAAAAATACGATGTCTTGATGTATGATGAGACTTCTTAATTAAACAAATACCACTGGACATTATTTGCCGAAATTATAAATACGTTCTGGAAAGACATCAGCTAGCAAAAAAGCGAGACATCGAGCTGGCAAACAGCGTACAAGTATACGTTTTTATGCCGTACTGATTTTATAAAATTGTAAGAAGTAAAAAAGTAGTACTAGATGTCCCACTGGATTCAAAAATACTATGCAGGCTATGCCTAACCACAAAAATATTCATTTTTCTTACACATATAGAATACTTTAAAATATTAACGCGTTAATCAAATATTGAAAGATGAAAAACCTGTTATGTAACCCAACCTTGAACTTAAACCTAAGATACCGTTTTGTAAAGGCATACGTGCACTCAGTTCTCTTATACGGAGCAGAAACATGGACATTAAAAGTGGATACCATGAACAGACTTGAAGCTTTTGAAATGTGGACATTCCGTAGGTTATTAAAAATATCATGGACTCACCACATATCTAACGATGAAGTGCTTAGACGTATGAGAAGGGAAAGAGAGTTACTTACTACAATAAAACGAAGAAAGACTGCTTATCTGGGCCACATATACCGGAACAACAAGTATGATATACTAAAACTAATAATAGAAGGAAAAATCGAAGGTAAACGTGGTCCTGGTCGCAGACAACATTCATGGTTAAAAAACATACGCGATTGGACTGGTATGAACACATCATCTTTAATTCGTACCACTCAAGACCGAAATAAATACGCCGAAATTGTCGCCAACGTTCATTAAATGGAGATGGCACCTGAAGAAGAAGAAGAAGAAGGAGAATCAAATATTGAGTTAGGATTCATATTTTGTGCATAAAACTGCCCCCCATTTCTCTGATACAAAACTTTGTTGATCATCGTTAGAATCTACTTTTATTTATGCAATAGTTAGTGGTCAACCTTGCCATATGACCATGAAGACAACAGCATAAATATAACCTCATTATCTTCAATTATAAGCTTTTTGACAGGAAGGAACTAGTAGTTGTTGGGCTCTTCGGTCGGCATCAATGTGCTTCCTTGCTTTGATGGCAGCGACCTTCGCTTTTTGACGTTTCACGAACAAGAGTAGTTGGCATCCTCGGAAGCGGTTACGGTGTTCGGCGACTCCCGAGAAATATCGTCAATGTGTACTAATGCATCAGAAGTTCAGAATCTGTTACCCACAAGACGTCACGCTTACTCTGCGTGCCGCTATACCCCAGTCACGGACTCTATATACCAGTACAACGAGGCCTGCTAGCGTGAAGTTGATATACGTAGCGTGGGTGAGCATGCTAACTCTTAGGGAGGGGTAGTGGAGAGACCTCAGCTCCAAATTTCGGCATAGGGAAGACTTGGACGCTATATGTGGCCCGTTATACCAAGTCCGTGACCCTAAATAATGAAATGGACATCTTTTTGGGCAGCCGTTGTTGCACCTGGGTATATATTGTAGCCAGAGCCTCATTAGCCAGCACCGATACTTCAAACAAAAAGAAGTTACAGTCTGTTTCCATCCCACACGACGGGGACGTTGAGGTTGGGCTTTGTGGGACGATTCAGTAATATCATCAAAAGCAAAGCGATTTTCCAACAACTTTGGAGGTAGTTCTCCATTTGTTGAACCACACGCATACAATTTATGCAATATTTGTGATCGCGTGTACGTCTGGAGTTCTTATCAGATCTCAGATAGCACTACATGTCTTGACCAACATAAGTCTGACCGGCGTTTTAGGCAAACATCTTAACGACATATTTCCAGCGTTTTTCTACTCCTCAGCAGTCACGAAAGCAGAGCCCAAATATCAAAGCACCGTGCTAAGGGAAGCCATTTTTAGACAGATTAGTGATCATTGACTTGGTAAAGACATCATCTGGTAGACCGTGCCCAGCCCTGGATATGAGGGTGTTAGTAGATCCCAGACAGTACCAGACGTCTTAGAGATGCACATTTTGGATTCAACATAGGTCTGACCACAGCAAACGTTAGATAAACGTCTTAATATCGTCTTTCCAGAGTCCCGTGGTTGCTATAAGGAGCTTAAGCTAGAAGCCAACTTGGGACAGGTCAACTTGGTAAAGCCAACTTGGACAACAGAGTAGTTGTTAGTAGATCCCAGATAGTACCAGATGACTTTGAAACGCCCAGTTTAGGTTCAACATAGGTCTGAGCACAACAAACATATGGTCACCCTAGACCTAGTGGAACTAGTGGAATGGTCAAAAATATTTAAAAAAAGCTTACTATATCTTAAACTTGAAAATACTGAGGACAACAATAGCAGCGATATCGTTACAAGCTATTTTCGAGCCAGTTATGTATCATATACAAAAGTCGATGCACTGTATCAGCTGTTTAATAATACCTAGATAGTAAATAAATTATCTCAGCAGCGTAATTGTTTAATGGATAAATTAAAATGAAGTACGCCGTGTGTGACAAAACAATTTAGCCTCTCTCATCAGGAAGTCGGACGGCTAAATTTAGACGCTCTCGCCAATAGGAACGTCGCGTTCTATTATTTTGCACATATTATTAAGTTGCAAACCCAGAAATATACTTCTCGTCGTCTGACACAGTACTTCAAGTCGCAGACAGCATTTTTATTATTGACTGCTGTCACCTCAGAGTAACAACTGAACATAGAGGTCATCATCATAGTCACAATGTCTTATCAGACATGTTGTGGACTCGTAAAATGCATTAAGTCGGAGCTAGAGTATTGCCGACACGAATATTATCCATAGCTTTGAGCGCTTCAGCTCGCCATCGTTCGCGATTTACTGTCAGTTTAGTGGCGCCCTTGATACTCATATCCAGCAACTGTTTCGTCGTATCCACCCAGCGTGTAGGGGGACGGCTACGACGCCGCCCACTCGTGGCATGACCCCGAACTACAAGTTTCTCCATATTATCGCTTCTGTGTATATGTCCGAAGAATGCAAGCATTCTCGTCGACACAATGGAGAAAAGTTTCTTTGGATTACCGGGCTCATCCAGTATGGAAACGTTAGTTCGATGGGCGGTATAAGGAACTCTCAGCATTCTTCTCCATGTCCACATTTCAAAAGTATCTACGCGAGCTCGATCTGCCTTTTTAACAGTCCAAGTTTTCGAGGCATACAAAAATATGGAGAACACAAGAGACTGAACCAGCGACATTTTTGTAGCTTTAGTGATGTTATGGTCACGCCATATTTTAGTAAGCTTTGTCATGGCCACACGTGCCTGTTGAATGCGCCATCGAATCTCATTTTCACAGCTACTCGAATTGTCGATCAAAGGAACAACTAATTTTAATATTTTCTTACGTTGTCATATTTACCACCAGATACGGCAATCATAATTATTTACTATCGTCTTAATTGTATAGTATCCAGAAATATTCATTCTACGTTAAAAAAGACGGTATTTTGGTGGTTCAGGAATGACTACAGCAAAGTCAATAGGTATATGTTGACCTCTACTGCGTTACTGCATATTTTTTCATCATAAACGCAAATTCTGTAGTCTTACATAAATTTTGAGGAGCTGACAATGCCGACATAATTTTCATGCGACTTATTTACGGTAGAACCCCGACTGTCAAATATTTGTTTTGTTTGTGCGTCTTTTATGCTTGGTCATTAAAATCGAATTGTAACATGGGTTGCATTGAAAGAATTTTCAGGTTAGTTGGCAATGTTTGGAGGCTCAAGTGTCAAAAGATCATGAGCACGCCATGCTGAAGTGGTTTGTTTACTACCTCTATGTTCAGTTGTTACTCTGAGGCTGTCACTACCTTCCTCCGCATAATGTAATGGGCATTATAGAGCTGTGCTAGGTATTTCGTTAGTAGAATTCGCTGCATACGTAAAGGACTAACAATAATTTAAGCTCAAAGTACATCACAAATAGAAGGCGTAGTTTCTTGAATTTTTTCATGTCATGACCAACCTCCACATGATGTAATAGACATAAGACCTGTCCTAGGTGTTTCACTATTAGAACGTGTATCACATATAGATGTCCAGATAGAATTCGATGTGAATAGAGAATAGCATACAATATACTCGCTAATATTGGAAGGAAGAGTTTCTTGAAAATTTCTGTATCACTACCACCACCACCTATCACATGATGTACTGGACATGTAAGACCTAAGACCTGTCATATGTATTTCACTAGTAGAACTTCCTTCATAGATGAAGGACAAGACCGAATACAATATCGGTAGACAACGGAATGGATATACTCCATGATATTGGAAGCAGTAGTTTCTTCAATTTTTTTTAGCACTGTGATCTTCCACATAATGTAACATACAAAATCTGTCCTAGTTATTCCACTAGGACTTCTGTCACAAATAAAAGAAGAGGCAAGGTTCAATATTGGTGGACAATAGCAAAGTTTACGGAATACATATAAGTTGGAACACTCTCCGTCGGCACCTTGAAGATCTCACATCAAAGCGATGCCGCGACCGCACGCGCCAGTTAGTTTTTGCGGTGGGTTTTGCACAAGTACGAGGGTCTTTTAGCGGGGACTTGCTAACGCCTGGGTTTTACGTATATACGAGGGTCATTGAAAGATTAGGTTTTGACGGCCGATTTAGACATACAAATACAAATTTAATATAACGTTTATTTTGCTAATACACTAAGTTACATAAATGGATATCAAAAATAAAACCTAGTAAAACTATTACTAATGAATCTCAAATGATGTCATATATTGTAGCTATTTTGTAGATAAGTAAACATTGGTTCAAGGATGCTGTAGTATTTTTACCTTAATGTTTTGTTTATTTGGCTTATTTTTGAGGCCACAGCTTATAAAATTTATGGTATAGTATATACAAACCCGTATGTACAGTTTTAAAAGATAATCATGCAGAAATGCTTTACTTGGATGTGAATAAATTATTTTTGACGTTTTGCTTTTCAGTGTCGTTCCAAATGCTACTGTAGAAACTAGATTGTGAAAGTTATCAATAAATATATTTCCGAGCTTTAAAACATAATTTAGAATGTCCCTGGGTGGTATATTTTGTCTCACTATACGCTTTTAGCGTGATACAATCCTTTAAGTACCTGTAGGTCTTCAATTAATCACCTTAGACTCCAAGTGTGCTAGTTTGTTGGAATTTTTTTATCGGGAGGAACACAGAAAGGCACAAATGTACAGGGTGCCCCATTAATAATTTTGAATCGAATGTCACGTGACCAAAAACAAATACCTCATTGAGTAGTACAATGACAAAAAAGCCACATCTGCTCTAATTTACATCCCCAAAATTATAATTCTCTACTACTGCCCAGTTCCGACATATTGCTTGTCTTAATCGTCGTGAGACACCCTGTATTTATATCCTTTACATTTCAAGGTTTACCACAAAATAAGGATGGATATAATTGTCATTTTCCATCCGTTAATAAATTTAATTGATAAACTCAAACTTCTAAAAATATTATCCATTTCCTGCAAACAAATCCGAGATAACAAAATCCGATATTTTTGAGACACTGTATACACTTCGCATTGAACACGTTCAACCTCTACTTTGCGCTGCCCCGTATCTCCCGGCTGACGTCGGTACACTGCTGCTGGTGTACCGGGGTGACGGGGCAAGGGGCAGGCCGTTTTGATATTTTTGCGGAGTGATCCAACTTATATGTATTACGTAAACTTTGACAATAGCGTGGAACTTATACTCGGTGATATAAGAAGATTTTTTTTATATCACTACCATATACGTAACGTAATACGTATAGACCCTGTCCTAGATATTTCACTAGTAGAACTTCCATCACAGCTGAATGATCAGACAGATACAACGTCGGTAGATAACAGAATGAATGTACTCCATAATATTAGAACCAATAGTTTCTTCAATGTTTTTGTATTACTATGATCTTCCACATGATGTAATAGACATACGGGGCCTTGATTTGAGAGCCTCCCACCCGAATTTCTCTAAAACCGCTACGCCGAGACACGTCAAAAGAATTGTCAAGGGACGCGACTTTTTAACCAAAAACTACTCCACCCCCTTGTACCCTCTGCCCCCCAGGATCATCCTCTCAAAAATTTTAAGAGACAAGGGTTGTCGAGAAGCTTGTTTTAAAGGTATGTCGAAGAATTTATTTTGGAGTTTGAATTATTAAAATCAGAAAATTGGAATCTTTATGTTGTGGGATATCGTGGCAGCTTTCGATAATGCGTTGACTAAGGTCAAATATAAGTATAGGTATAAATATGTATATACAAAATAATGAGTAATATAGTATAAAAGATGCCCACGTTCACTTTTAATATTACTAGAGGAGGCATTCATAAAGAATAATACCCATAAAGCAAACTGTATTTATAAAAGTATGATGAGACATACCTTTGTTCAATGAATTGTTTACTTGACATGTTTATGATCAGATCTGTCTGGTTATGTCTATGACAATAGGACCTATAAACCTAAATAAATTATCTGTAACAATAAATGGAGTATTTATGTATCTCCACTGTAATTGACATAGTAGGTGGTATTCTAAATGGAAGATATTATTGGATCTGAGCGATCTAAAATGCCATTTGCAATATACAATTGCATTCAGAATCCAGCAGTTTTATGCGTTTATCAACATAGTATGCTCGAATAGCAGATTTTACATTTTATGAAGCTATAAAATTACCGATTCAATATACCTTAGCCATTAACAGGAATGCAAATTCATAATTTTTTTACTAAGATCCAAGAATTTATCAATGCAGTTCATATTTTACTTATTCAGTGCTTTTATTGCCAATGAGTGAAGGACGTACTTTATTACCGAAAGAATTAGTAATAATAATATTAGTAATACATTCTTATCCCATTTTTTTTTTATTTTTTAGTAGAAGAGGTTCTTCTGGTTTGTGGATAAAATCCTGCAGAGGTTTTCCTCAAAGAGCCGACTTTCTTCAGGGCAATCGAGTACACCCCTATAACAACAAGAAATAACATGTTTTGTTTTTTGTTGATTTATCCTCCGCCACTGGCAAGAGATCCAACTTCCAACTTCGATGCACTGTTACCATTTCCCCCACGGTAGTAATATGGTGTCACATTTTCATCACAATCAAGTTCGTAGTTTCCAAATTAGACTTTATAGTACTAAGTATAATATCTATGTATCAAGATATTCCATAGATTTGATATAAAATTCAAGGACCACATTCGGATAGGTCTAAAAAGCACACGATATCATTAAAGTTAATTTTTTCAGTATTCAGTATTTTAAGGACACACACATTTGAGTTTTGAACCCTCCCCCTCCCCTACCATCCCAATTTCACAATTTTACCCCCTCTCATAATAAAATAGAAAAGGCTCAGGAACCCCTTAAATGCCTAGAAACGAAGTTTGAATGGGTTCTCATAATTTTTTGTCTTTTACCAATTTCTCCGCCGCCAATACAGATTTAAAAATTATAGAATCTTTACCTAAAACAACCCCACATCAGATCGGTACCCAAATTTCATCACAACCCAATCAGCGGTTATTGAGATTACGCGTCTATAAAAACGCCAATAAACAAACAGACCAACAGACAGGCAGACAGACCGACGGATATAAGTGACGTGATTTTTGTTACATAGATATCAGAAAACGCCCAAAAAGCGTATTAACCCGAAATCGAAAATTTTCGTGATCCCAGTCCCCTATTAGTGTTGGAAATAAAATGTGAAAAACGATCAGGAATCTCCAAATCGTCTAAAGACGAAGTTTGAGCTGGTTTTATGCATTTAGCCTTTCCATCCTCGCCACGGTAATAACACTGTGCCAAAATTTCATTAAAATCAATTCAATAATTTCTAGGTTGTACAATACAATACCCTTGGTTTCTGTAATAGGCAATGCAATGACGGATGGACCTAAAAAAATGTATTATTTTTTTTATAACTGAGCAGACAGCGCAGGCAGAGCCTAAATACCAGAGTACCGCGGCTGCTGGGAGTTAGGAGAAGTTTGTTAACGCTAGATTTGAATGGGCCAATACCCGCAGGCCCAATAAATACATCTTCTGTTAGTCCATTCCAAGCCTTGGACACCCTGGGAATAAATGTGCGGTTGTACCGCTCAGTTCTTGATGTATGAAGAACGACCGTCTTAGGATGAGATACAGCGGTCGCACGGGTACATCTGATAGGAGCAGTGAGCGGCGGAACGATAGAGGATAGCTCAGAGGAGCAGATTCCGTTGGAATATCGGTAGAAGAGTGAGAGGTCACCAACAACACGCCGGTGAGAAAGTGACTGAAGGTGGCGCGTTAAGGCCGAATCGCCAATTAGTCGAATTGCCCTTCTCTGGACGGCATCTAGTATAGACAGGGTAGTAGGGGCAGCAGCTCCCCAGACATGAGAGCAATACTCCAGGAAAGGTCTTATCTGGGCTTTATATAGCGTGAGGAGGTTACATGGTGAGAAATACTTTCTGGCTCTAAATAGGTACCCAAGCTTTTTACCAGCAGCTGTTGCAATTGACGCGACGTGTTCGTGCCAGATCAGATTTTCTGTAATGTTGTCTGCTAACAGCTTGAATGAGTGACTCCTTGGCAGAGCCTGATTGTTCATTAGAACCTGGTGTTGGCCTGGGCACTTCTTGTTTGATAGCGTACAATACTGGATCTTGGTGGCATTAAATTTAACCATATTCTTAAGCCCCCAAGCGGCAATGGTATCGAGATCCTTTGGAAGTGATGCTGCCACTGCCAGTCTTCTGCGTTCCAGCTCGACCACAGAGATCGGTCTATTGCTCATGATGCCTGCATGCAGCGTACTGTCATCCGCAAAACTGTGGATTGGGTTTGTAGTGCTAGAGTGTAGATCATTAATATGAAGCAGAAACAATGTCGGAGCCAATACCGATCCCTGCGGAACCCCGGCATTGATGCTATGGAAAGAAGAGGAAAAGCCGTCTACCACGACAGAGATTTTCTGACCTGAGAGGAAGTCTGCGAGCCAACCGCAGAGCTTAACATGGAGCCCATAAGACGGGCGCTTGTTTAGGAGAGCTGCATGCCACAGTTGATCGAATGCCTTTGAAATATCGAGAGCAACGACGTGAGCCTCACCAAATGACTGGATGGTTGTCACTCACAACCAGGTATTCCTGTAGCTTTATATAAACAAAGAACCTGGATCATGTTTTCCATAAAAATGACCGAATTTATCATATCATACCATGTATAACATTATTTTTTGATTCCATTTCCATTTTTGGCTTTGGTGAAATTTCGGCCAACAAATGAGCCAGCCAAACATCAAGCAACAGCAAAAACAAAAGAAGCAAAATCAAATCACACTCTTGAGATTCAACAGTCAAGACTCAAGGAAGCAAGAAAACAGAAGGCGCATAGAAATGACAAAATGAAATTGTGCGCCAAGCGGGCGCACTCTGGACCAAGTACCGATTTGGCCGTACAGAAACTGTCCCATGAACGGTAACTAAATCTGTTGGAACGCTTTATGGACCGTTTCATGAACGGTCACAAAACGTGTTGGAACGCATTTCACGTTTTGCGCATGTCCGTGACGATACATTGTACGGTATTCAGGCCTGTCGGAAAGAACGTCCTATCTCCTTGTAAATGGAATGGCAACTGAACTAGGCTGCCTTGCAATCATATATCGGCGACACAAGCAGAAAAGAAAGTAACAAGTTTATACATAATTATTGTGACAATTGCCTTCGGTTGACCAGGGTTAAAAACAAATAAATAGAATAGACTTCACCATGATTACCAGTAGTAAGACTGCGTTTACAGGTGAAGGCCGTGTTTTGTTGTTTTACTTATTGCAAACAAGTTACTGACAACATGATTCGTGATCATTTGCACGTAAAACTGCAGAAATTGCTGCTTTCGGTAGCAACAAGTAAAGGGTGGGACAGATTACGCACAAATTTAGTTACTACAATATGGAAATGTGATATTAGTTTGCCCAGGTTTTTGACCCATCTGAATATTAATAAATTAAAACAAACAAACTTTTTTAAAAAAAGCTTATATTAAAAAGGTTCTGGAAAAAAGAAAATAAAATGTTGCTTTAGAATGTTAACTATCAACTTATAGCCTCATTATACACAATTTATATGATCATAAAAGCTTGTCGCGAGGTCTACGTAAGTACCTATAGGAATTCAATTAAACTGAAATTTTAACACAATTAAACTTAGCAGACCAAGTTAGTCAATTCAATAGATACTATAGTTTTATAAATCGCGCGACAAGCTTTTATGATCATATAAATTGTGTATAATGAGGCTGTAAGTTGATAGTTAACATTCTAAAGAACATTTCATTTTCTTTTTTTTAGAACCTTTTAATAAAAGCTTTTTTTAAAAAAGTTTTTTTGTTTTAATTTATTTTTTACTTTTTAGTTATTAACTAGCATTTATATCAAACAAAATGTTTATTGATTCTCGGCAAGCCCTTTTATTTGATACCCATATTGCAGCAGTGCATTAAAAATAACTATTTCTCCATCTTGGATGGTCCGCCATAGTTGATTTAGAATGACGTCATATTATTTTTTGAGTAACTCTCAACAAGCCCTTTCACTGTGCAAAGGCTCTCTTCTCTCAGGTCGTAAACAAGGTTCACGCAGTGATAAAACGACTCACCGACTTTGAATAGTATATTTTCCCCAAAATCTTACAACAAAACACATCGTATTATATCTAAAAATACATATTATTTACCATCGTTTGAACGACAGATTCTAATTTAGAATTTGCGCTATCCTGATATCCACTCATTTTCGTAGATTTCCTTTTATCAGACATCATGAAAACCTTAAATTAAACTAAAAATATAGACCTACTCTAAACATAATTTTAAAACTGTGTTGGTGATAAGAGTCCATTAACAACACGAGATTATCCCTATTGCTTTTCCAAAGTCAGTCCAGCACCTCAAATGTTCCTTTACAACTTATTATTGGAAAATCCTTCCCGCGGATCTTCTTTACCACTTACGTTGCGTCACAGGCATACACACCGGCTGTCCGGTCTACCCTTCGTGGTTGCTGGGTGCACCACCGGTTCGTTAACTACCCCCTAACCTCATGTCGATGTCGTCACCGTCGCCGTCGTCGATACAACCTGGTGATGACCACTGCGTAGGTTGTTTGGAGGAATTCATAAAATTCGATCCAGAATCCCCTGTGACTGCTGCCAGATTCTTGCCTACACCGCAAGCCTCTAGTTGAGGGCCAAATGCAAAAACTCTCTTCTCTCAGATCGTCAGGTTCATGCAGTGATAAAACAACTTGCCGGCTTTGAACAGTATATTTTCCCCAAACTCTCACAACAAAATTCATCGTTTGACTAAAAATGACATCAGTCTCAGTGATGACATTCCTCTCATTAGATTGTCATTCCCCTTAACATCTACTGGGCGTCCTCATATCAACATGGATACCCATATTGTAGAAATGCATTAAATAACTATTCCACTATTTGATTTAGAACGACGTCATCCAGCTTATCATGCATTGTCATCCAAACTAAACGCGTATACAAAATTTCAGCTCAATCGGTTGAAGATATCTGCTTCAAAATTGAGTTGCAACATTCCACCCGAACAAGCGTACATACATTGCAAGTTAAATAAAAGCTTTTAAAAAATTAATACGCTTGATTCAACAATTATATCCATTGAACCCATAAAATAACTTTTGACAGATAAGATTTACGTTTGTTTTTTGGTACCAATAATTCAATAAACATAAAACTTATTTGTAATTGGAAGGCCACTCTATACTGATGCGTTGGAGAAACTGAGTAAATCTACTGGATTCTGTTTTTAAAGTGCAGCTAGCGCTAGCTGCTCAATCTTAGGATCAATCCAGCCATTTAAAATAAAAACTCATTTTCCATAACAGAAATTTACAAAAAGTGCAGACTAAACGGAAACCTGGGCACATAGTAAACTAGGACTTTAAATTCTATGCTATATCTTAAAATAATTCGATGAATAATAGGGTATTTCCTACAAGTTTGGATACACATAGGATCTTATTGTTTCTTTGTTTAGCTATTAATGAAACTAGTTATTATAGCTCGGAAGTTTGTTTTGGCAGCATTTTCTATTTTATTTCATGTATGTGGTGAACAATTTTACAAGGTTTTTGACCCAAATTACTATATATGAACTGAAATGCTATTAGTAGAAGTGATAAAATTTCTTTTGGTGGCGGTGTAGAAGAAATCAATCATATTTGTTATGTCTGCACAGTTTAAATACCTACTTTGAAGAAAGCTGGAATCAAGCTATCACTCAGCGAGTCTGAATTTCAGATTTCACTTTTTGTATAGGTAATGAACTGGAGGGTTTTATTGGCTGGCAAATTTCTCAGGCGCAGGCAGGCTTCGTAAAAGGACGCGGTACGCGTGAACAGATCTTAAACTTAAGACACTTTATTGAAAAAGTCAGAGAGCATTATTTTCCCGTTTTTATGTGCTTTGTGGACTATTCTAAGGCGTTTGATAACGTAAACTGGCCTAAACTGTGGGAAATCCTTATCTCCATGAGAGTCCCTTACCACTTAGTATTTCTCATACACCAACTCTATGAGTCTAGCTCAGCTCGTGTAAGAATTGATGGTAACCTGTCTGGTCAAACAGCAACCAGAAAAGGAGTTCGTCAAGGATGCGTATTATCTCCGATGTTATTTAACATTTACCCTGAATTTGTGATGAGACAGGTATTGGACAACTGGAATGGCAGTGTAACTATTGGCGGAAGCAAAATATCTAACTTAAGATTTGCTGACGATACAAACCTTATTGCTGCTTCTCAGGAAGAACTAGTAGCTCTACACAGGAAAAAATAATTACATAACTTTACGTTGGTAATTTGTAACCAACGTAAAGTTATGTAATTTCACAGTTGTTCTGATGTAAAGACATTTTACATAATATGTAATGTATTTTTTTTACATAATGTATTCTGTGATTCTCCAGTACTTGTTCTGTGTTGGAATACATAATAAGTTATGGAAAAACTATGCATTCTTTGTCGTTTTCCATAACATATTATGTGGTTGTTGTTACATAATATGTTGTGTTTCGTGCATAATTTTTATTGCTATTGTACATAGTTTATTATGGAATTTATTATACAGGATATGCCACTTACGTATGAATGCAGGATCATATTTTGGGCATTGCTGAAGGGATTTTTCAATATTTTTGTTCGAAATTATATACAATATTGAAAAATCAGATCAGGGATGCTCGGGATATAAACCCACACTTATATGCAAGTAGGATACCCTGAATAATAAATTCCATAATAAACTATATACAATAACAATAAAAATTATGCAATGTAACATCATATAATAACGATGACTCAAATGTAGTAAATTATGTTATGTGGTTAATAATCGTACCTCGTCATGTATAGTAATTGAAATATGTTTCTTATGTGAAAGTTTATTATATATGTGGAGTCCTATAGAGGTTTGTCTTTCAAAAAACGCAATTTAGGCGACAATTCAAGTAATTGGTGGATATCATAAGTATTTAATGACTATGAGTCAAGAAATATATTGAAATGGTCTTAAAAGCTTTAAATTCAAATATAACTTTAAGGGGTGCTTATACCCTTCAACGAAATGAGTATTTAAACAATTAAGATTTACACCTTTGAGTTACAAAAAATATAGATATACACCTAAATAATTATAATTGCATAACTCTGTAGAACAATAATACCTTCAAATAAACTTTGCTGGCATGCTTCTTAAATGGGGCATTCTTCATACATAGATAGTTACTGGATGTGCGATGTATTGACGGTGATATAAATACAAATTAATACATGTAAGATACTCTGATACTGCTTTATTTGTAGGTACAGTTTCAAAAACCAAAAATTATAATTTCTATAAAAAAATCTTAATTTAGGTACCCACATTTTGATGAACCAAACATTAAAATTTATATAAAAAAATCTTCATATGATATAATGGATATGTGCGTCAGCAAGCTTAAATGCTTCAATAAATGATTCGTAGAGGTCAATCAAATGCTTTTCCACAAAAAGATAGAATCTTGTTTTGCCATTTGTTTCTGTTAAATCTGTAAAATAAAGCACATTGTAGGAGTAATGTAAATAAACATGTAAAAGAAGTGCGATAAGATATAACAGAATCGCTCTATTATACAACATAATTGTAAAATGGGACAGATTACTTTTCGCACTATTAAAAATAAGGATTTGGACTGTAGATATATTAGAATTCAGTCAAAACATTTCTGTAAATTCTCTAGATTTGAACGTTTACGTAGGACATTTTATCCCAACTTATCCTAACCTTAGTGCCAATAGCAAGCAGCATTATGTTGCGTTCGTTTTACATCAAGTGGCACATTCCATTCCGTGATATTTTTACATCAGTAAATTATTTAAACGGCATTCTGTTACATTTCATTGCAGGCAAATAAATTGTACGCCTTGCCAGTTCCTATGGACATACTGGTGGCTGTCAGTGTATGGCATTTGAACTGGCAAGTACAGCAAATAAACATGATGCTAATAAGCTTACCTTCAGAAACACCACCTTCGTCCTTCACAAAATACGTTAAATACACAATTACACTTCTATAAATCACCAAAACAGCAAAAGGTGGGTGGCGTCTGTTGTACGTTCTTTACGCGAAACTTGAGGTTTTAGGTTATGTGTTCATAACCTATGAATAGATGGCGCGCTTAGACGGCACGAAGGCGCTTCCATAATATGTTATGTGATTTCACATAATCTATTATGCGATTCACAGTGTTTGTGTGAATTGAAAGTGGACAGTTAATAGTACATTGTAACTTTATTTTTATTACATGTTTTCTAATGTAAAAATAGTTGTCTACATATTAAAACACAGTATTATGTAAAAGCACATGATAAATAGTGTAATATCATGAAAAACATGATATATTATGCAAAGTTTACGTAATACAGAATGTGATTTTACCCCCATTTTTTGCAGTGTATTGAACGTTTTAGAACAACACAGTGCAGCATATGGTCTTGGTATTAACTACAACAAGACCAAGGTTGTGATCGTAGATAGAGAGCATGACAATCATCGAGAAATAAAGTCGATAGGCCGTTGTGAGGTAGTTCAAAGTTTTGTGTACCTCGGTTCTTTGATCGACAATTCAGGTAGCTGTGGTAATGAGATTCGACGGCGCATTCAACAGGCACGGGTGGCCATGACAAGGCTTACTAAAATATGGCGTGAAATGTGGACGTGGAGGAGAATGCTGGGAATTCCTTATACCGCCCATCGAACTAATGTTTCCATATTGGATGAGCTCGGTAATCCAAAGAGACTATCCTCCATTGTGTCGATGAGAATGCTTACATTCTTCGAACATAATCACAGAAGCGATAATATGGAGAAACTTGTAGTTCAGGGTCACGCCCCGAGTGGGCGACGCCGTGGCCGTTCCCCTACACGCTGGGTGGATACGACGAAACAGTTGCTAGATATGAGTATCAAGAGCTCCACTGAACTGACAGTAAATCGCGAACGATGGTGAGCTACGGTTCTCAAAACTATTGACAATATTCGTGTCGGCAATACTCTAGCTCCGACTTAATGCATTTCACGAGTTCACAACATGTCTGTTAAGACATTGTGACTATGGTGATAGGTAATGAAAGCGCGCATCGTAGTTTACAATAAAACTTTACTTTAACTCAAAATAAACTTTGGTATGAATGACTAAAAGCTTTACTCAGAACAGGGAGAAACCCATATTCATAATAATAAACTTATTACTACTCTGGAAGTTTTTCAGCGTTCTTTTACAACCGTATTATGTTATGTCTTGCTGAGAATTCGTTGAGTTTATTGGCTAATATTTAGATATTAATATTTATTCTTCTTCTTTGTATGAAGTTTTAGGCTTTTTTCCACCATCTTCTTCTCGGCCTTCCGATCTGAAATCCAATTTTCGTGCATTCGTTCTACATGTTCTATTCATTTAGTTTTATTTTCTTTCATTTTCTCGTTTATATTAAAGATACTTAATTTCGCTCTTGTATCTTTGTTCTTCGTCTGTCTAGTTTTGTGCAACCTTTCACTCACGTCATTTCTTGTGTTAGTATCCTATTTTCTCCTTTTTTTGTTGTTGTCAATGATCACTACCATATACGAGGGTTGAAACTGCTAGCGTCCTGTAAAATTTCATTTGAATATCTTTTCTTGTTCTGTGTTTTAAGTATCTGAAGTGTTTTATCTGTTCCAGTACTTCATCGTTTATGACAATCTTTGTCCTAACTGGATATTTACCTAAGAAAGCCATGGTTTTAGTTTTATTTTTTGATATTTTCATGTCGTATTTCTGACAGATTGTTTGCAGAGTGTATACTTCTCTCTGTAGATCATCTTCTCTTTCGTCTAAAAGCACTAGGTCATCAGCATATGAAATAGAGTTTAAAGTGGTGTCTTCGTCCAGATGTATACCGTCAGGACATTTCGTTTCCCACTCTTTTATAATGGCGTCTATATATTATATGCTAAATAATATTAGTCAAACACAGCAGCCTTGTTTAACTCCCTTATTTACTGATATTTTTCAAGTTAATTTTCCCCCCATATCTATAGCAGCTTTGTTGTCAGTGTATAAACTTTGTGTAGTAAACTATGAAAAGCTCGAAACATATGGAAGCTAAGAAATAACAAAGAAGACAAACAAATGTTGTGGTTGATATCAATTCATACTTCCTGCAATAGGTCTGCTTCCTTAAGGAAGTCGACTAGCTTAGTGGGGGACACTGTGACAAAACTACTGTAATCTTCTCTGACTCTCAGGCTGCTTTAAAGCCCTAGGATTCTGGAGAAATTACATCAAAACTCGAGTCTACTCTAGACAAGCAACAAGCAAGAAACTGCTTCCAGTCCCAATTGAGCGGTTCACTAGCTGGCTAGAATTGATGTTAGGCAGGTTATTGCTCTTGTTGCTGGTCATGGCCACTTCATACATTATCTATACAATATCAATAACAGAGAACAAGAGTGTAGACTTTGCCATCCATCACAAGAGACTGTTCGACATATCGTTTGGAGCTGCAATACACTCGGAGCGAGGATAAGGGCTCTGTTTGGTGTTATACAGCCAGAAAACGGAACTGAACATAGTGTTCGAAAAAATCTCCTGGACCTGTTCGAGGTCACAGTAATTGGCTTACATCCTATAAGCTACGGTTGACATGTAAGGACCAAAGTCAATCTCAATCAGTTAAATGTAATGTAATCTCTAATCCATACTAGGTGGATTTTGTTTTCCTTAATTATTATACCAAAAGCTAATACTAGCGAAATACGTATGATTTCAAATATTAGTTTGACATGTGATTAGACTGCCTAGTGTTTGTGATTGCTGTTGCAAAGAATCCAGTGTTGCATAAATAACTTCCCAACCCAAGAAACATTTTTAGTTTTATCGAAACCTACAGGAGGCTGATACAGCTCAGTATTTCATACCCTTTTAAAGCAAACTTGCTTCAAGAACTTCCTTAAGGCAATGATATAACCTTCACACAGCCGGGAGGGCCCACACTTAAGAGAGCTGTCACAGCTTTATGATGAAGCTAGCCTTAAAACCACAAGTACTTGAGCAAGTCTGTGTTAAGTCTCCGATAAATACTCATTCCTCTGTTCTTAAAGCTTTGTTAAATCCTTTAGGCTTTAAGACATCATAACTTGAGGCCATGAAATAACTATTCTATCTTAAGATTGCTTTCCTGTAGATATTTTGGTAGACAAAATGACGTATAAAGATAAGTTGGTTTTATGTACATTTTATCAGTGCTCTATCATGAAAACGGAAAGCTTTTTTTTTATCTAGACATTTACAACATGGAGTATCGTAGGTATATATACCATCTATTACTATTTTATAAAAATAAAACGAATCACAGTTTATTGATGAAACTTTATAAGATAGCTCTAAAAAATGAGATCCCTGATCCCTCCAAATATATTACAATTATGATGAAAATCTTAATTAAAAATATATTCAATTCTTTTAGGTTAAAATATAACGTCGCATACATATTACTTTCAAAATGCAAGGGTTTCCTTGCAATATATGTTCAGTCGATATGCATGCTAGGAATTGTACTATTATCAAATACAATTACTTAGGTATATGAAATAATTGCGGTAATCAGTAACTCAAAAGATATGGCGCAAGAGACGCCCATTTCCAGAATATTCTTAAAACCACCTTAGAACCCATAAGTTCTTCATATGGATAATATGGTCTTGATACTGGCCTAATTGTTTTAAAATAGCTAACCTCAAAATATATTTCTTATTTCGTAATATATCGTAAGTAGGTTAACCTGTTGATGTTGGCAATTCTGTGTGGTTTCGTGCATTAATAATTATGTACTGCTGTGCTTGGAGTTGAACCTTTGAAATTGTTTGAAGTGACGTTGCTATTTCTTATCACCAAATATATTTTTTTAATTTGCTTTTGAAATACCCATTTTTATTTATTTTGCATCACTTATTAAGTTTGGATCCCTTATTAAGTTTTAATTTTATCCAAGCCTTTCTAACAAAAACATGTCTATCCTAAGCATCCTTAAATCCAATAAGTTTGAAGGAAGATTTTAGTTGTGCCTATTTGACTTGGAAAATATATAGTTTTAAGGTGACGAGCATTTTCTTTCAACTGTTTAAAACCGTTAGGCTTTTTTGAAGGCTTTTTTAAAGTCGGTAAGCCTTAAGACAGTCGTAAGGACAAAATAGCTTTAACAGAATGCATATGAGACCACCAAAAAGCTTCATTAAAACTTTGAAGTTTAAATTGACTATTGGCCATATGAAATAGGTTGATAGGATAATTTGATCCTGAGTGCATTTGGCCATAGCCAATGCAGTCATAAAACACAACTCTTATCAAATGTCACCTTAAAACCTATTTAAAACGTCCATGAATCTAATAGGCTGCTGAAATGTTTCTTGTGAATTGTGTGCTCTGACATGCAAACAATGTCTGATAAGCTCAAAACTTGAACACCACTTATCTTAGATGAGTTGCGCAATGGTACTACGGTACGAAGTTATGTTGCATGTCTGTACATGATGGTGATAGCCCACCCTGTATAATCAGTAGCTAAATCATTGCGTCACGTCGTTTGAACGTTCAATGTACTACAATTACGTATTCAAATGAATGACTTCTTTAACACACAAATTGGCCTGAGCACCAGAATCTAGATGGAGTAAATCGAAGGAAGTCCAGATTCGATAGCATTATGATTTATAGTGAATGTCAAGGTGTCTCAGGTGTAACCGTGATTCAATATAAATCGTTCTATTATCGCCCACGTCTGGTAAAACATAAATAGGCGTAGCACTGCGTGTTCTTGAACTTCCTGATTTCTATCTCCAATGTTTACACGAAGATTATCCAGTCTGGTGATTTTTTTTGCATAAATTTGCTGATTAATCTCTTTGGCCTTTCATTGTGATGTGATTGTTAGGACAGACATCTATATTTTTTGCGTGTCCAGCAGAAGCCTTGTCAGTCGTATTAAAAAATTCGTACTAGGGTCATCACCATTGTTTAGAGACAACGCCTTGTCTATATACAGATGTGCCTGTCCCTTTAACTTCCCACACTGATAGGCGAGGGGAGTATTGTGATCGCGAAAATTTTGGATTTTGAGATAATATGCTTTTTGGGCATTTTATGATGTCTGCATAACGAAAATCCACGTCACTCATTTCCGTCGGTCTGTCTGTGGCGGTGAAATTGCGGTGGGGGGTTGTAAAACTCAAAAATGTGTTCTATCCATAATAGACCTTTGACCTGTGACACTTTTTTAGGTCCATCCGAACATTGCCTTGTGTAATACAGGAACCAAGGGATTTAGAGAATTTTCCGATGTATATATACGAGTATTGGTTTAGATTGTTCTGTATTTTATAATGTTGAAATTACTGAATTGATGGTAATGAAATTTCGACACAGTGTTACTACTTTGGCGAGGATGGAAAACGCGTCTGATTTTTAGAAATCGTCTCAGTGGCGGCGCAGCAATATTAAAAAAACTCAAAATATGAAAACAGCTCAAACTTCATTTTTAGGCGTTTTAGGGGTTCCTGATCATTTTCTACTTTCTTTGGGGTGGGGGTGAAATTAGGGTGGTTGGGGGGTGGGAGTTGTAAATCTGAAAAATTTGTTGTACTCATAATAGGTTGTCTACTGACCGCAGAGAGAAAGACCTAGCGGCATAATACACTTTTTTAGGTCCATTGCCTTGCCGACTACAGAAACCAAGGGACAAACTTTCTGATGCATTCACAATACATACTCATTTCCGCCTGTCTGTCTGTGGCGGTGAAATTGCGGTGGGGGTTGTAAAACTGAAAAATGTATTCTATCCATAATAGACCTTTGACCTGTGAAGTATTACCAAGCGGCATTATACATTTTTTTAAGTCCATCTGACCATTGCCTTGCCTATTACAGAAACCAAGGGACTTCGAATTTTCTTATTCTGCGTTGTGTAACCTGGGATTGATTGTAATGAAATTTCGACACAGCCGTGGCGAAGATGGAAAATGCGTATGTTTTTTAGAAATCGTGTCAGTAGCGGCGCAAGAATAATAAAAACAACTAAAAACATAAAACTAGCTCAAACTTCATTTTTAGACGATTTGGGAATTCTTGATCATTACGTTTCATCCAGTTGAAGCTTCCAGAATAAAAACTGTATCGTCTTAGTTCCTACAAAGGTGCAAGAAACTATTGACGAGAGTTTTTGTGTTGGTGGTGTTGTGTTTTTTTTAGGGCGGGCAGACTATTGCTTCATGCAATGGGAAAATAATAAAATGATATCACCGTCATGTGCAAGAAGTACTGAGTCAATTAACTTGACTCCATTTTACTTCCCACACCGATAGGTGAGGGGAGTATTGTGATCGCGAAAATTTTCGATTTTGAGATAATACGTTTTTTGGGCGTTTTATTTGTTGTTGGTGGTACGACGCAAATCCCTGTAGCTTCTTGATGGTGTTAAAACACGATTGTGCGGATCTTCCTTTCGATCTCTTTGCATCCAATTTGCCTTCCAAGATTCCAAGATCCAGTTACTACTTTCAAGTGACAGTGCCAGGAAGCTGCGGATCTGTTGAAGAAACTACTTTTGTTTTTACTTCCCACACCGATAGGTGCGCGGAGTATTGTGATCCGGAATATTTTTGATTTTGAGATAAAACGCTTCTTGAGCGTTTTATGATACCTAGACTCAGAGTAACAACTGAACATAGAGGTAGTAAACTAACCACTTCAGCATGGGATGCTCAAAGCCGTCATCTTTTGACGCTTCAGACCCAAACAGTGCCAACTAAGCTGAAAATTCTTCCAATGCAACCCATGTTACAAACACTGCTCTGCACTTTCCCATCTCGAAAAACTGTTAAACTACACTCGAATATAGCACAGCAAGTCCGTAAAGCTTCACTACAGTTACCAAACAAATAGCGAAATCGATTTTACTGACCAAGCATAAAAGACGCACCAACAAAACAAACGTTTGACAGTCGGAGGTTACCGTAAACAAATCGCAGGAAAATTACATAGGCGTTGCCAACTCCTCAAAATTTATGTAAGACAGAATTTGCGTTAATGATGAAGAAACATGCAGTAACGCAGTAGAGGTGAACATGTCTATTGATTTTGCTGTAATCATTTCTGAACCATCAAAATACCGTCTTTTTTAACGTAGAATAGAATATTTCTGGATACTATACAATTAAGACGCCGTATCTGGTGGTCGATATGGCAGCGTAAGAAAAGATGTTGGCCTATTAGAATTAGTTGTTTACTACCTCTATGTTCAGTTGTTACTCTGAGTACCTAGATAACGAAAATCCACGTCACTTATTCACGTCGGTCTGTATGTCTGTCGTTTTGTCTGTTGGCGTTTTTCTAGCTATATGCTGTGGGGTCGTAGTAGGTGATGCTGCTATAATTTGTAAAGTCGGTGCATTGGAGGCGGAGTAATTACCAAAAACAAAAAATTCCAAATATTTCCGAAACTTCGTTTTTAGGCATTTTAAGGGTTCCTGCTTACTTTCTGTTTTTCTTTGTTGTAAATTGAAAAATTTGTTGTATCAATAATAGGATAGACTGTCTATTGACCTGTGAAATATAGAAAGGACCTAGTGGCATAATACACTTTTTTAGGTCCATCGGAACATTGCTATTATAATAGAAACCAAGAGACTAATTTTCTGATCTGTATACATACGAGTAATGCTTTAGATCGTTCTGTATTGTGTAACTTGAAAACTATTAAATTGATCTTAATGAAATTTTGACACAGTATTGTTACTGTGGCGAGGATGGAAAACGCGTATGGCGAAATCGTGTCAGTGGCGGCGCAGCAATAATCAAAAGACTGAAAATACAAAAACAGCTCAAACTTCGTTTTTAAGAGTTTTTGGGGTTCCTGAACATTTTATAGTTTTTTTGGGTGGGGGTGAAATTGGGGTGGTTGAGAGGTGGAGAGCTGTGGAACTGAAATTTTGTTTGTATTCATAATAGGCTGTCCACTGATCTGTGAAATCAAGACCTAGCGGCATGATATCCTCTTTTTAGGTCCATCTGAGCATTGCCTTGCCTATTACAGAAACCACTAAGGGAGTTTTTCTGATGTATATGTTAGGAGCAAACACCGATTTCGGCCAATGGACGGAAAATATGGTCAAAATGCGTTTTGGCTGCTACCATTTTACCAGTGTCCGAATTATCGCTTTCCGGCTGTTCAATGTAGCCCAGAACGCGTTTTGGGTCAACTACGATTGCGAGAACACGTTCTATATTCTACTACGAATAATAAATCTCAATAATTTGCCGTGTTGTGTTACAATATTTCCTCTGAGCTTAGAATCCATAACTAAAATGAATAAAAATGAATAAAAAGCACTTGTAGATCTTAGGTCCGTGAACAAAAAACTGAAAGAAACATACCTCACAATCTCTTATGTCCAGCTCCCACATGAGCGGAAAGAATAATGTCAAATAACTAGTGGGTCATGCAAAAATAACGCAGTTCGGCTGTTTCGTCTGTCTTTCTTTCAATTAGCTTTTCGATATAGCCAATTTTTAAAATATCATACCTTTTCAATCGTTGTGTTTGTTTCGAAGATATTGTATCACCGTTACTTTTACAAGCTTTGCCGCCTTTACCTCTGCGAGTGTTAGGTCGTATCTTTCTTTTGTACAAATATTACTGCGATAATTGCTACCACTTATGACTTTTTGCAGTTCGTCATTAAAACATAACCTTAGGTCTTCCATGGCACTCTCTAGCTACTGTCTAACCCGCACAAAGATCAAATACTAAATGAATACATTAGCTCCAGAGGTATCGTTTACAAGCTGAGACTCACAAAATCCACAATGCGTTATGGCAATCGCAGTAGGACAGGACGCGTTTTGGCAATCGTAGTTGAGCCAAAACACGTTTTGGGCTACATTAAACAGTCGGAAAGCGATAATTCGGACACTGGTAAAATGGTAGCAGCCAAAACGCGTTTTGGCCATATTTTTCGACCATTGGCCGAAATCGGTGTTTGCTCTTAACATATACATACGAGTATTGCACGCACCCTATCTTTGAACCAAATCCTAGTTCGAAAAATAGGTAGATGAACTACAATGCTTTTTTATCAAGAAAAACAATACTAATACACTAGACGTTAATGTTTTTTGTAAATCCAGAATGTTTGTTCCAGAAAGTATGCCACTTAGCTTAATTTAGATCGTCTTTCAACGTACAATGTAATAGCTGTAGTAATGAACACAAATTGAAACGTACATGCTAAACAATGTGTGAACCAATCTTGAGAGTAATAAGAGTGTCGGATATCGTGGATATAAAAGCATTCTACGTAATGCGGTTTTGTTTTTAGGTTAATAGTTGTAATGTTCACCTACGATTCAAAATAAGAACCAGGAATCCCCCACGAGTTCTTGGAATTACTCATAATGCCGTTATGGATCAGTTGCTGGCCAAATTGCTAGTTTGTAGTTGTAGTTGTAACAAATATCTCTAAAACTCAGTGGCAGCCCGTCAAATGAGGCTAAGGAGAAAGTAGTATGCGCAACACGAGCGTATGATAGTCTACGATGTTTTAGGATATTAGGTCCCAACGCCCCAAAATCCAGGACAGATAGTTTTTCTGAAATTTAGATTTTAAATTTGGGTTTTCCATGTTAAGAACTAAGACGTCTTGTTTTGACTGCTACTGTTGTGTAATTGGATCACAATAAATGAGACACCCATCACTTTAACTTCCCACACCGATAGGTGAGGGGAGTATTGTGATCGCGAAAATTTTCGATTTTGAGATAATATACTTTTTGGGCGTTTTATGATTCCCACATAACGAAAATCCACGTCACTCATTTCCGTCGGTCTGTCTGTCGGTCTGTCGGTCTGTCGGTCTGTCGGTCTGTCGGTCTGTCGGTCTGTCGGTCTGTCGGTCTGTCGGTCTGTCGGTCTGTCGGTCTGTCGGTCTGTCGGTCTGTCGGTCTGTCGGTCTGTCGGTCTGTCGGTCTGTCGGTCTGTCGGTCTGTCGGTCTGTCGGTCTGTCGGTCTGTCGGTCTGTCGGTCTGTCGGTCTGTCGGTCTGTCGGTCTGTCGGTCTGTCGGTCTGTCGGTCTGTCGGTCTGTCGGTCTGTCGGTCTGTCGGTCTGTCGGTCTGTCGGTCTGTCGGTCTGTCGGTCTGTCGGTCTGTCGGTCTGTCGGTCTGTCGGTCTGTCGGTCTGTCGGTCTGTCGGTCTGTCGGTCTGTCGGTCTGTCGGTCTGTCGGTCTGTCGGTCTGTCGGTCTGTCGGTCTGTCGGTCTGTCGGTCTGTCGGTCTGTCGGTCTGTCGGTCTGTCGGTCTGTCGGTCTGTCGGTCTGTCGGTCTGTCGGTCTGTCGGTCTGTCGGTCTGTCGGTCTGTCGGTCTGTCGGTCTGTCGGTCTGTCGGTCTGTCGGTCTGTCGGTCTGTCGGTCTGTCGGTCTGTCGGTCTGTCGGTCTGTCGGTCTATCGGTCTGTCGCTCTGTCGGTCTGTCGGTCTGTCGGTCCGTCGGTCTGTCTGTCGGTCTGTCGATCTGTCTGTCTGTTGGCGTTTTTCTAGCCTCCTAATCTCAGTAACAGCTGCATGGATTTTGATGAAATTTGGTTAGCGATGTGGTGTGGGGTCGTAGTAGGTAATGTTGGTACAATTTTGAAAATCGGTACATGGGCGGCGGAGTAATTAGCAAAAAACCAAAAATTTCAAATATTCCTCAAACTTCGTTTTTAGGCGTTTTAGGGGTTCCTGGTCATTTTACACTTTTTTTTTAGATGAGGGTGAAATGGAGATGGTTGGGGGGTGGGGGGTTGTGAAGCTGAACAATTTGTTGTAATCATAATAGGCTCTCCATTGACCTGAGAGGGAAAGACCTAGCGATATAATACACTTTTTTAGGTCCATCCCAACATTTCCTTGTCTATTAAAGGAACCAAGGGACTTAGAGAATTTTCCGATGTATACATGCGAGTATTGCTTTAGATCGTTCTGTATTTTATAGTGTGGAAACTACTGAATTGATGTTCGTGGAATTTCGGCACAGTATTACAACTTTAGCGAGGGTGGAAAATGCGTCTGATTTTTAGAAATCGTCTCAGTGGCGGCGCAGCAATATTAAAAAAAAAGCCAAAAATATGAAAACTGCTCAAACTTCGTTTTTAGGCGTTTTAGGGGTTCCTGATCATTGTCTACTTTTTTTGAGTGGGGGTGAAGTTGGAGTGGTTCGGGGGTGGGGGGTTGTAAAACTCAAAAATTTTGTTGTAATCATGATAGATTGTCCATTGACCTGTGAAAGAAGTACCTAGTAGAATAGAACACATTTTTTGCGGACGAGCGAGCGATGATTTGGTTGCAAGGGCATCTAGACTATATATAGCTCTATGCTATGGAAAAATAATAAAACTGGTATCATCGGAATGTGTGGGACGTACTGAGTCAATCAACTTGACTACATTTTTTCATTGCGAAGATTTGTGCTTTTGTTGAACGATTTTTTTACGAAAAGGGTTGTTATTTCAACAACGACAAAATACATACAAACCGTATGCAAACAATATATATCTAATTACCGTAACCTTACCTTCCAATTGTCACCAGCAAAATATTTGAATGCGCAGTAAATAAATAAAATAACAAAAATTCGAACAATTTGGATGTAAAAATGCGCAGTAGAGAATGCGTAAACACCATATTTCCTGTCAAATTTATTGTCAATATTAAGGATGGAAATTTAGATCGTGACATATAGCCTTAAGGGGCCTGGGTATACACAGTTATACATAAATGTATTTGCAATGTTAAAACACGAATTCCCTTTTCAAACAGAACTCACTTGTTTTTCAAACTATATACACAGTATTTCAGAAGGTGATAGTTAAGACCTTAATGAATGACAACTTTTTGCGATTTTCTCAAAAAAGTGTGCAAAAAGCTCTCAATCCAAAATCATAGATTCTTCAAATATCTGTAATTTAACGTCAAAACACGATATCGAAAAAAGGCAAAATAGGTGACAAAGTGCAAGCTTTCTTCTTTAATTTGCTTTTAGAACATTACTGTAAGTTTGAAGGAGCCTGGAAATGCTAAATTCATTTTTTATATTGACCTTTAAAACTTACCTTTGGACCTTTTGACCTTACCTTTGGATTTTTGGACTTATCTCCCCCTCATCTTAGACACACACACTCTAGAAAAGGAACAGGCGGCCACGCCTCCTCACTAACGTGGGAATACGTCTTTTCTTGGATTCTCAATTTCGCGCGCTATACCCTAGACCCCTAAGTCTAGCATTTATTGACACACACATAAGCGACTTTGAAATTTATTTAATGTTCTAGGCAGTACGTATGTTTGTATAAGCTTTATTACTCGTTCGCAAAGCGCCAATTCTGTATTATTTCTGCTCGCTTTCTTTTGAATCTGTTACATGCACATACATATAAACATCGAATTTATTATCAAACAGGTCCTCAATTACTTGCGCACTTTTCCATAAAATATCGCTATCCATAAATATCAATGTGCTTGTATTTTATGACCACCGATCAGTCCATTTTTGTATAATTTGATGTACTCGAATGACAAGAAGTAGTGCCTACACAGTTGAAGGCATTTTCATAGAAAAAATTGAAGTCTAATATACTAGATTGTAACCTTCGATAAAAATCTATCTTTCTCTATTAATATTTAAGTCGTCTAAATCCAAAACCTGACATATCACACATTTTTCGAAATACAGTTTTATGTACCATACTGTTCACTGTCTACACACAGAAAAAATCTGTCGTTCTGTCAAAGACTTACGCTTGGATTGAATGGGACGTTACACTCAGCATTCCTCAAATACAGCGATGTTTTATCCAATGGGAAGTGTATAGTTGGTAACGAATTATATCGTATTGTCGATTCAACTACAGGATGTAATTGGATTCCAATGAATAATTCAATCGCAGCCTGTCGTTGAATCGAATCTGTGTTTGGTAATTGATTCTAAACTACTCTCTTTTCCTTGGACCAACAGATTTTATTGCGAGGACAGCTGAATGATTCGTTTGGATGTTTAATTGTGTGATTTTGTATGAAGTTATAAGGATCATGATATAAGAATTAGACATAAGCCTGCACCAGTTGTTGCATTATTGAATTTTTGGAAGTCGCCGAAGTGAAATAGCTTCTGAAGATGCCATCCACTCGTGGTGGCGAAACGTCAAGCTTTAACGCTAAACGACGCCGGCCTAAAAATCCAAGAACCACAAATTCATTGGACGATGGCCGCGAAAGCCTTACACAGTATAGTTGCATTATTACCTGAAATATAACTGTCTGATTAATCTAAATACCTACATTCAAATGTGGGTGTTAGCTCTTCTAAGTCCCAATTTCTCAGTAGGTCCTCCATTTAATATATAACTGGACACATTTGAAACACACAATTGCTGATGCAATACGCAAAACCACGAGATGACACAACACGGCTAACACCGAAACAACACAACGGAACAACCTCGTCCATGTTGGCGGGTTCGCGGCGATAGTAACACTGAGATGATCCCCTGTTCTTTATTTTACGTTCATTGAATCGTGACATCGGTCCCGCCGAATACTGATTATAGTTCAGCCAACAACAAGGGCCATTGAAACAAAATTAATTTTTATCATATGAATTATCACGAACTGCTGTTGCAGAATAATTAATTTTTGTACATTGAATAGATTGTATGCTTTGCTTAAATGAATCATAGGGTAAATTTCGAAAACAGAAGGATGTTTTGATTGCATTATATGTCAATACTGGTATTAGAAGGATTACACATATCGCTGGAACGAATATAAAATTATTTTGAATTTGTTGGCGTACCTGTGATTACTTCGAATTTTAAGGATTTTTCTATAAAATTCGCTTTTAAAACTCGAGATTAGACATGAGATATTTGGCGAAGAAAATTAGGCTTAGATGTAGACACTGACGAGTCCAAGCGGCGTTTAATTTCAAACACTGACATGTTCACAGGTATCCAATACGAACCACGGGAGCACGTGACGTGTCGATTTATTCTGGTCGTTGCATGTCTTCTCCTTTCGTTGAGAATACCTGGCGGTAAATTCCCTATTTATAAGTTACGATTGATTTATACTATATTGGTAAATTATTTATCAATTCAAGAACCATGGGTGACCAAAAGATTATTCTGTCACAAGGTAAGTTCGAAAGAAGATTAAGACCCCGTTCAACCAAATCGTGAACACTGCTCCTAGTTCTGAAGAATTTTGTTTGTCCGAAAAATTTGAACTTGAGAATTTGCCAGTGATCATATGTTAACTAGGTGTACTACCATGTACGTCTAAAATCTTCTATGAGCCTATATGGTTATAAAACTGTTTTTACCGTCGACTGAATGGAAGGTGACGTAAGTATAGCTGCCATATTGTCGTCAACCACGTTCCTGAATAAGAATACTATTGGTGCAGTACAGGTGACGTCATTATGGGGGCATTGTATTACATTTACATTGAGTACTTTCCACGGATTACGGTGATATCAGTTTATTATTTTCCCAACACATCCAACACAAAAACAACGCAAGGCAGGTAAGGCAATGTTTGGATGGGCCTAAAAATGTTGATTATGACACTAGGCCTTTCATTCACAGGTCAGTGGACCTCCTATTATGAATTCATGTTTTTTACTTCTACAACCCCACACTTCCCGACCACCTCAATTTCACCCCCACTCAAAAAAAATCAAAAAAAAGACAATGTTTGTTTTCAAAATTAAAGCACCATTACCTAGTACGAACCTAGAGCATATCGCTTCCCAAATTTCATCACAATCCATGCAGCGGTTACTAAAATTACCAGACTAGAAGAACGTCAATAAACAGCCAGACCGACAAACAGACCAACGCAAATGAGTCACGTGGATTTTTGTTATGTAGATATCCTAAAACGCTCAAAAAGCGTATTATCTCAAAATCGAAAATGTTCGCGATCACAATACTTCGCTCACCTATCGGTGTGGGAAGTAAAAGTGATATTTGTATTAAAAGTAATGTCATAATGATAAAACTAATTAGTATGAGATCACGGTATAGGTTCATTGCTTGAATGAAAGACTGAACGAACAGCGATAGACAGACTGTCGGAAATATATGACATGTGACGTGATAGCAGACGTGATACATCCACAAACAGTATTATCTCAAAATAGAAACTTTTTCCGCTCACTCTTGTCGTACGTGAAAATAATGATAAATAATAATATTTTGAACCCTGTTTATCTAAAGAAAGGTTGCCGGCATCACAAATCTGTGTCAAAATTACGATTTGGATTTGTTGACAGATATCTGTTACATAATGGAATTGAAACCTATTAACAAAGAGACATAAAAACATGTAATTCAAGTATCGGAAGTGTACGGCTACAAGAAATGATACTTAAATTAGAACAAAGCTGAGAAATTTTACGAAAGTGAAAATAAAAAGGTGAACGAAATTCTATAATTAGTCTCATACTTGTCTCACGTCCAAGAAACATATAAAGCTGGATTGTTCAAGAAGCTCGTTTCCCTATTGCGGTCTGGTCCATTTTTAAATGAAAAATTGTTACAATGTACAACAGTCACCTATCCGTTTAAAAATATAATGAGATGCACTACTGTTAGATAATAATTTCACTCAAAATTTGGCACGTCCACCGCCGAAACTCAACAGGTCATTCATGTATGCCTCCAATTTACAAAACACACTTACAGGGAGTGTCCCAAAAGTCACGAAATATATACTTTTTAATTTATTTGATATTTTGTTACAAAGTGTTAATATTATTCAAATTAATCACCTTTAGCATCCATATTTTTTACACTGGCTTTTCCATGCCCTGGAAAGATTCGCCGGGAACCTTATTTAAAATCGTTGTCACAGTAGTAGTATCGTTAGTGTTCAATAAATCTCGCAATTTACTATACATATACAAAATAGTGCAATTTCATTTAGTTGGTTCGAAAATAGCTAATTTGGACTTTTCCTCTTCAGACATATATCGTACCCTAGCCGTTACGCTTTCGGTATTCTGTAATGTCAACGTATTCAAAACAAGAGAACAAAGTTTGAGTTGTATCAAAATTCTTATTACTTCCCACACCGATAGGTGAGGGGAGTATTGTGATTGCGGAAATTTTCAAATTTGAGATAATACGCTTTTTGGGCGTGTTATGATGTCTACATAACGTAAATCCACGTCACTCATTTCAGTCGATCTGTTTGCCTGTCGGTCTGTCTCTGTCTGTCGGTCTGTCTGTCTGTTGGCGTTTTTATGACGTCATAATCTCAGTAATCGCTGCATGGATTGTGATGAAATTTGGGCAGCGATATGTTGTGGTGTCGTATTAAGTAATGTTCCGATAATTTTAGAAATCGTTGTACGGGGGGTGGAGTAATTAGCAAAAAACGAAAAATTTCAAATATTCGTCAAACTTCGTTTTCAGGCGTTTTAGGGGTTCCTGATTCGTTTTCTACTTTTTTTGGGTGGGGGTGAATTTGGGGTGGTTGGAGGGTGAGGCGTTGTAAAACTGAAAAATTTGTTGTATTCATAATGGGCTGTCCATTGACCTGTGAATGAAAGACCTAGCGGCAGAATACACTTTTTTATGTCCATCCGAACATTGCCTTGCTCTTGCTTATAATAGAAACCAAGGGACTTAGAATTTGTGATGTACACATTCGAGTGTTGTTTTAGATCGTTCTTTATTGCGTAATGCGAAAATCATCGAATTGATTTCAACGAAATTCTGACACAGTGTGACTGCCACGGCGAGGATGGAAAACGGGTATGTCTTGGAAAAATCGTGTCAGTGGCGGCGCAGCAATAATAAAAAAACCAAAAATATAGAAATAGATCAAACTTTGCTTTTAGGCGTTTTAGGTGTTCCTGATAATTTTTTACTTTTTTTGGGTGGGGGTGAAATTGGGGTGGTTAGGGGGTGGGGGGTAGTAAAAATGTATTCCATTCATAATAGGCTGTCCATTGACCTTAGAAAGAAAGACCTAGCGGCATAATAGACGTTTGTTAGGTCCATCCGAACACTGCCTTGGCTATTGCAGAAATCAAGGGAATTGTCTGATGTATACATACGAGTATTGCTTTAGATCGTTCTGAATTTAGAAACATGGAAATTATGGAATTGATTTTAACGAAATTTAGATACAGTATTATTACCGCGGCAAGTTTTTTTAGCATTTTGGGGGTTTCTGATTGTTTCATTTCGTCCAGTTGAAGCTGAATTGTGTCGTTTTAGTTTCTACGGAGAGATTTGGGAAACTATCTACTAGTTTTTGTGTTGGATGTTTTTTTACGACAGGCGGGCGATGATTTGGTTGCAACTGTTATGTGTGGGAAGTACTGAGTCAATCAACTTGACTCCATTTGTTTCACTTCCCACACCGACGGGTGATCGGAGTATTGTGATCGCAAAAATTTTCGATCTTGAGATAATAGGCTTTTTGGGCGTTTTATAATACCTGCATAACGAAAATCCATTTCCGTCGGTCTCTGCCTGTAGGCGCTTTTCTAGCCGCGTAAGCTCAGTAACCGCTGCATGGATTGCGATGGAATTTGAGTAGTGATATACTGTGGGGTCGTAGGTAGTGCTGCTATAATTTTGAAAATCGGTGCATTGGCAGCGGAGAAATTGGTAAAAAACAAAAATTATCAGAAACCCTCCAAACTTCTTTTTAAGGCGTTAGGTTTTGAAAACTCTATAGTGTGCTTTCTAGACCTATCCGAATATTACCTTTAAATTCTGTATCAATGGAATAATTCGAAAGATCTATACATATTATAATACTATAACGTGTTATTTGGAAATCTCGAACCATAGGCGTAGTTAGGTGAGGGCTCGGGGGGCTCAGCCCCCCCAAAAATCCAAATAATATTCATTCTGTTAAGTTCATTGTATCTAGGGCAGGGTATTGAGCCATCCCAGAACCAGGGGCTTAAGCCCCCCTAGATTCAGTGACTTAACTACGCCTATGTCTCGAACTTGATTCTGATGGAATTGTGACACCATGTTACGAACGTGAAGGAAAATCTCATTCCAAATAGGCTAGCATCAACCAAGTTAAGAGTTATACAATTATATAAAAAAATGCCACACATGATTATGTTTACAAAAGCAATCTTTGGCTAAGACTAATTATTACTTTTTTAAGGTAATAAATGTTACTTGTCAATGCTAAAAAAATGTGTATCAAAAATCTACACATATGTCTTCGTGTCTGTCGAAGCAAGCTGAGGCTTGAACCTTGTGGTCGTTGATAGAAACTCCCATGCTGCAATATTTCGTTTCACTTATAGCAGTTTCGATGACAGCGTTGACAAACAGAGGGCAGTAAGCAGCCTTGTGGAACACCTTATTTAATCTGAGCTACCAGCAACGTCTATTATTATTGTTGTAGCTCCAATCATTTCTATCCTTGTTAGAGAATACACTATTTTATCCCTTGTGTGGATTAGATACCGCGAAAAGCCTTTGGATTGCGGAGGAATCCTTTATTTCCTTGCGATTGAGTCTCAATTGTATTGTATGTATTCAAGGTCACAGAAGGTGGATGTTGTATATATTCCGAATGAAAGTGAAAACTGTGATTGCGAAGCAATTGAGAGAAACAGAAACCGAAACAAGACAATTCGGGATTGTCACGACCAGAAAAATACGGTACTCGATTACCATAACACAAGTGGGTGCGCGAATGACCTTGTTTCATGAAAAATTCAGATCGACAAAACAAACCCGACGACGTATCAACGTAAATGTACAGGGTGGTTTTTTAAACAACTGATACTTCATTTTACTACTTGTTCCAGTGGCGGCTCGTCCCAACTTAGAGAGGTAGTGCCAGAATGACAGCCAACATTTCAAACCGATATAAAATTGAAAAAAATACTTATAACTAGCCGATAAGTCGAATTTAACTGAGTCTTTATGTTCGATTTACCAAACATCGATAAACTGAAAACATTAATTCATATGCACTTTAGATATTTTATGGGTCTTCATTTTCTCCCATATATGATTAAGATCATCCGTGCCTTTTTTCACCTAAGTGTCATCGCCTCCAAATAGAACACACACAAAACAAAACAGTTTGTTAACTTCTTCGCAGTCACTTATACTAAATAGTTTTACTAAATTTACGACAACGCGATTTCTGTTCACTGCCAATAAGTTTTTCAATTTTTCTTAAAGCGGAAGATTACTAAATGAGTTTATTAATGCGTCAATTTAATTCATTTTCGCTCCAATGATATATTTTAATTAAACACAAAAGAGATACCGATCCGAAAACAGCGCACAACTCACTCAAACTAATAAGATCTAAATTTCAAACCGTTAACCAGAAACACTGCTGAAACAAAACAAAAATAGTGAACCATGAATGGAAATATGGGTAATGTGCCTGGCATGATCGACTTCGGATTTTCGAATTTAAAATCTATCCAAATGTCCAGCATAGCGTTCGCTTTGTCACTCGTAAGCGTTTGTGATAAGACTTCTCGCACTCTGTTTGTGCCTTATAAGAAACGGCACCGTAGGATTTTGTCTTCTCGCCGTCGCGTCGCGTGTCAGCTCCCATCGTGTGAGTTGCCATGATGCCACGTGTTGCCTGGTGCAAGCATTTATGCGTTGAGGTGCTCTTGCCACTTCATATAAAACAGAAAAAGTCGTTGGAAACTAACATAGAATAAGAAAAGTTTTATTTTAATTAATTTTGATTAAGAAAATTAAGGTAGTGCCATGGCACTGTGGCACTACCTCACCAGCTGCCACTGACCTGCTCTAATAGGTGGAGGAAGTATTGTTATGGAGAAACATTTCTAATGGCTTATACATTACGTGCCAGGGGCGTGCGGGGTTTACATTTAGTGGAAGCACTAAGTAGCAAACTCAACTAACCTACGTAATTTCCACGTTTAACACTAGCTTCTTCTTCATTTTGACCTCTAAAGCTAAGTTCATGTTCCCCAAGAAGCACGTGATATCAATTAACCTTTTTACAGTTTCTCGATTTTTTTGAATCAATTCACTATGCTTCCTGTGATCTTCCCTTAGTTGGCGCTCCAATGCATGCTCTATCCGCAAAGTTCGAAAACGTTTTTGTTTGAAAACCGCTCGAAAATGACTCTTACCGTTACAATATCTTTCATCATTTTATGCACACTGTTTAAGCCGGAAGATACTGAAGTATTCCACATCCACATGTTTTTCTAAGGTTCCTGTTAACCGCTCATGAGTGTTATGCACACCGATAATAAAACGTAGTCGACCCCTTTTTCAAATTGACTGTTTATCTATAAATGATCGCATGGAATTTTATTTCAAAAAACATAATTATAATACAGTCTTATGCACAAGCGATATCTCCAATATGAATATGGCCCCTATGGGCGCGCCACTGGATGGTACGCCCTCTCCCGTAGCAGCCTTATCCATAACTCCGCACGCTCAGGACAGTATTGGAATACTGGAAGCGAAATTTAAATCGCTTATTCGGTAGCTATGGGGATGTATGTATAGAACAATGGCCGTCGATCTTGCAAAGCGACAAGTGCTTGTAGGAAATAAGCGATCCCCTCCTGTGGATTACTGACGGATAAGTTGGTTGCCGTATTTTAGGCATCTTGATCTTGTTTTTCGCCGTACCGTAAAGCAGGATCAAATTTTATGGATGCTAAGGGGTGTAGCAGCTACTGCGTCAGAAGTTCACTCACTGCAACATTTTATAATTACTGATAAGTGTGGGAGGTAGCGAGTCAAGCCACTTGACACCATTTTTTTATTTTTCAATTTGTGCACTAAAGAAATATATTGTATTGCTGTTACACCAGAATTCTTTAACATAACTATATAGCATACTTTGGTAAAAGATTTTTAGAAGAAAAGTAGGCTTATGCAACGAAAAAAATGTGTCCGTTATTGCATTTTATCCAGAAAACTGTGTTTAATGTTATGCATCATGGGTTAAGTGCAGATGGGTATTATTTCGAGCTATTACCTTAATTTAATGTAGTAGGTAGTATTTAGCATAACTAGCAATATCATTCAAAGCACCTAGCTCCAGGCAGTCTACTATAGCAGGTAAGAAAAAAGAAACAGCGATCAAATGAATCATGCCAATGAGCCGATGTTTTTTGCATAATCAAAAGTGTCACTTTCTGAACATAGATTAGAATCTATCAATGACAGCACGGACCTGATCAGTCCAGTACATAAAAGCTTATGGTTGCGGTTCAGTTCAAAAGAATTCTTGAAGGTTGCGGCTGTTTTAGGGATTTGTAGATTTTGCTCTGTGGTATTTCGAGGTTCCACCGCGATAACTTATCGGTCCATAAGTTGATTTAGATTTCACCTGAAAATAATTCTATTCCTATAATAAATAAAAAAATCGGATAAAGTTTATTCACTTAGTACTTTCCACACATTATCGTTTGCATACTATAATATATATACAGGCTGTTAATTAAGTATGTTAACAAACTTTAACCACGAATAGTACTCCGGAAAATGGAAAGACAATGTCATATGAACATGGGTCCGGAAATGCTTCCTAAGGGAGCTACGCCCCTTTGCATGGGGCAGCCTGAAGATGGTTTTCCCTCGATATTCTCGAAACCATTCATAACAAAATTACGAAATTAGGCACGATGGGTAAGCTTTTGACGCTGAATCTGATTCTGAATTCAGAATTTCATAACTTGTATCAGAGGCGTGTCATACGGGAGGAGTTAGGGGTAAAATAGCCTGCATCGATTCAATAATTTGCATTTTTCTCGAAAACGGTTAGCCCTATCGAGATGTACCAAGAGACCATTCTTACGTAGAAATCTCTGAAATACCATATTCTAAAATCAAAAAGTCAAAAAATTACCATTTAGAAAATGAGGTTATTTTTACCCTTAACTCCTCCCGTATGATGCGCCTCTGATTAAAATTATGAAATTCTGAATTCAGAATCAGATTCAGCGTCAAAAGTTTACCCATCGTACCCAACTTCGTAATTTTGTTATGACTGGTTTCGAGAATATCGAGGGAAAACCATCTTCAGGGTGCCCCATGCAAAGGGGCGTAGCTCCCTTCGGAAGCATTTCCGGACCCATGTTCATATGATATTTTCTTTCTATTTGTCGGAGTACTATTCGTGGTTAAAGTTTGTTAACATACTTAATTAACACCCTGTATAATATATAAATATTTGAAAATGTTTAAAGGTTTCCAGAATTTCGAGATGGTGGAACAAAGATGTTTTCTTGTTTGTCATGTTAAGAAGTATAGCTAAAGATAAGATAAGCTTTAAAGCCATTGCCACTGATTGGTTCTTGGTTATTATTAAGGGGTATTTTTTAATTTTCATCTGAGACAGTTACTTGATAAAGGTCTTATGATGTCGATGACTCGACAAATTGTTTGGGTATTTTTTTTTAATCTTAACGTTCCAGGATAAAGAATCTGCAAGCTCGACGCCTCGGACTCTTTTGATCAAACGATATCTCTTTTTAGAAAAGTAACTATGTGACTGTATGTATACCGAAATGCACTACATTTTAAAAATAATGACTTTTATACAGAGTTTCCGCAAAAAGTGTGGCATATCAACGTTATGTTTTTTTCTAATGGAACACCCTATATATTATTACATATTTTGATTCCTGAGTCAATTCTAGTATGTGTCACACATGGGACTTGAAATGAACCATTTAGGTGCAAATCACCATTTTTGGTATAAGTAGATATTAGAAGAAAATAGAATATCGCAGCGATCATAGAAGTTAGAAGGCTGTGACTTTGCCTTGTGACTAAGCATGAAATGCATCCCCTCAGGTTAGACGATAAAATATGTATCGTTTTGGTACTTGGAGAAGTCGGTTGCTTAATTAAACAAACCTCAATCACAAATGTGACGATTTTTTCAAATAATTAATTTTTTATACTATGGAATGTAGAATTTAACGGCCTTTCAAATGATATAAGATTATAGCGATACAGCAATCTGGTAGTTTTCATTGAATTACAGCGTTTCTGTCAAAATTGAGCCTGTATAAATGTCATTAGTTTTAAAATGTAGTCCAAATAAAATAAAAATACATATATAAATACACAATACAGACAAACACAAAAACGCAAGTAAGGTTTAGTTCAGATGACGCGCGTCGACGTGGCGCTCGTTTTGAAAATACACATAATTAATTCAAGCTGTTCACATGGACGCGCGCACGACAAATTGTACGCGCGTACGAAGCCACTAGACGCAGAGAATCTCAATATGCGCGTCGGTCAGCGGCGTCTTTTCTAGCGTTCAGTCGACATACCTGGTATCTCTCTGCAAAAATTCATTTCTCACGTATGCTATTGAATGAGAAACAGAATAATTCAACACAGCTGTTTTCATTGCTGAAATTGAGAGAAGGCCTACGATTTGGGACATGCATTCCAAATTATATTCAAATAAGAGGGCAAAAAGAGCGCCTAGGAAGAACTGGTCCTAATGTTTTGCAAATCCGACGATACCGAAGAAAAAAAGAAAATATTAGGTAGGTTTTTGGTACTGCTTTATTTATAATAGGTGTTTACAGTTAATACAGCAATTCAGATCATTCTATCATGCCATTCTAGTTTTCCTTCATTCACAAAGTACTTTGTCAACTTTACTCCTGAAGTAGTTAAAGGGTAAGGGTTCGTGATTTCGCAGACTGGGATACAGTGTAACGTATAAACTTTTAGAAAGTCTATTCCTTAAAATTGGGTGAACCCAGTGTGTCCTTTTCCTCCTACGTCGTTTCCTTCTTCTATATGCTAACCAAACACAAACATCCATTCTCGTTAATAACAACAAATACACTGACACTCGATTGCCTAGTTTCATTTCACTCTATATAAAAATTGTACGAAGTCCTACGCGCGTCATCTGAACACAGACGCAACAAACGTGCGCCACGTCGACGCGCGTCCTACGCGCGTCATCTGAACCAAGCCTAAGGTTAATCATCCAAAAAACTCTTTGGAGCACAACCACAAAACCAAGCTCTGGAGAGAATAGGAGCAAATATACTCAGTTCAAACCCTTCCAATTCGCGAATGGATTGCGCACGAATCTGAGGCAAAATGATCTAAGGTAAGATGGTGAGAATATCTGAGAAAATGTGTGAACGGAACGCATCTAATAATGACGCAATGCTAACATAACCTACAAAACGCGTTCGAATAGTATTGTCAATTGTTGAATTTCAGCTGACATCTGTCAATAGTGTCAACACAGTATTGGCAATTGTCCTATTTAGTTTCAAATTTAATATTAAATTTGAGATGGTACACAGTTTCAAATTCTCTGCACTTTCGGTCAAATTGTCTTATGAAATTTGATAGCAAATTTAGTATCGTGTCATACAACTCTCAGTAAAGAGTTTATATTTTGGCAGACGCCGTTTTTAATAATAATCCAGTGAGGCACGATACCTCATATTACCCAATATCGTAGAAGTACCTCTAAAACTTTCCTACAACATCCAAAAGCCATTTTTCTTCTAACACGACTGGCTTTTCCTTAAAAATATGTGCACAATGGTCGTTATGTGAAGAGTAAAATTATAGTTAATGTTTGCTGAAACACCTCGAGCAAATTTTCAATCTCATGCATCAGTGTAACACGTGTACCAAAGCCGTTTGAGCATATATCATCCGCAAAAGTGGCCGTAAAAGTCGGTCTGGCACGTAAAGCGTGTACCCATTTTTCTACTCCTAGTTATGGGGCATAGATAGCGAACCAACGCAACGTCAGTACTTCTGATAAACTATCATCCACGTTACAGAAATCTAGTCTATCATTATAGTTTTTTATTACGCATAATCACATCCTCAAAATTCATAAATCCACTGAGATGAAAATTTGCATCATCCAAATATTTTTTCTCAAAGCCTAGACAGAGCGATTGTGACGCGGGATAGGTATGCAAATATTCATAGTTCGGGAAAATTAGAAAACGAGTGTCCTGGAATAAATCTCGAGTATTTATATAATGTTTTGAAAATCAACCTAGATGTGTAAAATGAATGAAACTGAAGCGTGTGATCGTTCAAACGCGTGATGGATCTTCGAAAAAAAAAGTCTGCATTAGAATCAGAAGGCAAGAAAATGAAAACTATACTGGAATAGTAATGCTATTTATGTGTTGTTTTCCGTTGAACCCTACATATGAAAAGAAGCTATAGTCAGAAGAATGCTACAAATCCTGGACCAGTAGCGTGATATACGTACTCTTTGTGAAATTGTAATAATAATTATCGCCATTATTTGAGGTTAACAAATCAGCAGAATTAGCAATAAAAAAAGGGATCCGTGAACAGCAGCAAGGATTTATCGAATACTATGTATGTATATACATCGGAACAACAAACGGATCGGTACAAACTAGAATTTCGGAACACAAATCAAATTACCAATTAGGTCAAACAGAAAAATCTGCAGTAGCTAACCATGCTAAGCGGTGGCCACAAGATAAAGTTTATGAGACCCAGGTTTTCACTACGACCTCTTCTTATTACACCAGTTTGTACAGGGAGTCCATTGAGATTTTTAAACATAAAAACAAAACAACTTCAACAACAAAGAAGGAACATACAAGCTCAACAGAATATGGATACCCGCTGTGAGAGATGCAAAGATTCGGGAATACGCAGAAGATCCATAGTTGATACCTTCTGAAATTAATATGATCCTTTCTGATTTACATTTAATACGTTCTGATTTTCATTTGGTTATTCTGATTTACATATGACGCATTCTGATTTTCAATTGACTGTCCTGATTTACATTTGACTATTCTGATTTACACATGATGCTTTCCGATTTAGAGTTGGAAAAGGTGAAGTTAACATAGTCAAAAATGGTGATATTAGTTGTTTTTTAAAATAATAATGATTTTGTTCAACCCTACCAGACATATATGAAAAAAGCTATGATCGGGCGAATAATCATATGACACCAGTATTCCTGAACTAATAGCGTAACAGCCACCGCCTTTGTAAAATTATAACAACTATTCATCATTATTTAAAGTTAACGTGTGTATGTGTCTATGATCACATAGATGAAAACTAATTCCAACAAAACAGGAGACATATCTAATTAATTCATAATGAGGCAAAAGGATTTACATTAGAAAAAATATGCAAGAAAGGTGAAATTTTCTGTTATTTTTTTAAATAAAAACGATTTTTTTGACCCTACTAGACATATGAAAAGAATGGCGCCAAGTGTCTTGACTCAGTACTTCCCACTCATTATCGGTGCTAAAAAAAATTTGGAGTTTCCCTATTCCTACATCATCCTCATCAAAGAAGTAGATAATGATCTGGAAACTTTGATACATCTCGGAACGACGTTTGAGCAGTTTTGAAATATTTCAATTTACTTCCCACACCGATAGGTGAGGGGAGTATAGTGATCGCGAAAATTTTCGATTTTGAGGTGATACGCTTTTTGGGCGTTTTATGATATCTACATAACGAAACTCCATGTCACTCATTTCCGTCGGTCTGTCTGTTTGTTATTTTCCAAAATAATAATGATTTTGTTCAACCCTACTAGATATATGAAAAAAGCTGTGTCCGGAAAGAGTCCTATGACAGCACTATACAGAATTATACCCTGTACAAGCTGTCGCTATTTCTAAAACCATAGGTTCAGAGTTTTTGAAATTTTGTAATATTGACGGATTGATAAAGGTGTTATGTCATTTCGTCGAACTCGTCTCGAAATCATTAAAAAGCACCACTAATCAATCAATAAAAAATTATATACACTAAACAACCACTACTCCTGAACTAATAGCGTAACAGACACCGCCTTTGCAAAATTATAACTATTATTCGTCATTATTTAAAGTTAACGTCTGTGTGTCTACGATCACGTAGATCAAAAGTAATTCCGACAAATCTCCACTAGACATATAGAATCGTGAACTAAAATGATTTGTTAGACGGAATTCATCCCACAACTGAAAATAGTTGAAATATAAAATACAGGAAAAATGCTGATGTTTGTTATTTTCCAAGATAATAACGATTTTGTTCAACCCTACTAGATATGTGAAAAAAGCTGTGGTCGGAAAGAATCCTATAACACCACTGTACAGAATTATACCCTGTACAAGCTATCGCTATTTATAAAACCATAGGTTCAGAGTTTTTGAAGTCTTGTAATATTGACAGATTGATAAAGGTGTTATGTCATTTCATCGGACTCGTCTCGAAATCATTAAAAAAGCACCAGTAATCATGAATGAAAAATTATATACACTAAACAATCACTACTCCTGAACTAATAGCGTAACAGACACCGCCTTTGCAAAATTATAACAATTATTCGCCATTATTTAAAGTTAACGTCTGGGTGTCTACGATCACGTAGATCAAAAGTAATTCCGACAAATCATCACTAGACATATAGAATTATAAACTAAAATGATTCGTTAGACGTTATTCATCCCACAACTGAAAATAGCTGAAATATAAAATACAGGAAAAATGCTGATGTTTGCTATTTTACAAGATAATAATGATTTGGGTCAACCCTACTAGATATGTGAAAAAAGCTGTGGTCGGAAAGAATCCTATAACACCACTGTACAGAATTATACCCTGTACAAGCTATCGCTATTTATAAAACCATAGGTTCAGAGTTTTTGAAGTCTTGTAATATTGACAGAATGATAAGGGTGTTATGTCATTTCATCGAACTCGTCTCGAAATCATTGAAGAAGCACCAGTAATCACGAATGAAAAATTATATACACTAAACAACCACTACTCCTGAACTAATAGCGTAACAGACACCGCCTTTGCAAAATTATAACAATTATTCGTCGTTATTTAAAGTTAACGTCTGTGTGTCTACGATCACGTAGATCAAAAGTAATTCCGACAAATCAGCAGACATAATATAGAATTAGCTACAAAAATGAGTCGATGCCATTAGACGGAATTCATAGTAAAGCATATTGACACTAACTCCTGCAAGCTAATTTAAGGAATTCGCTTGTAACACCGACAGGATAAAATTAGACTGGCTATTATCCGGTGATTGCCTGCAAAACGAATAAAGAGCGGGTTCGAGTTGTAATGTTTTGAGTAATTTTTCAATCATCATTATCATCGTTCGCCGATGGTTACGTTCAGGCCTCTTTCCTGCAGGGCTTCTGGGGAACTGGCTAATATTTCAACTGCAACTTGTTGAATGCGTTTATAAAACGACCACTATCGCTGGATTACCCAACTACTGTTTTCAGGAAGACGTCACGCTGATTATTTTACTTGCTGTGCACCAGCGCTGTGCTGGCACGGCATGCAAAATTTGATCGATGTATTTTGCCAGGAATCTGGCACATTTTTTATTTGTTCAAATAAAGGGTATTACTGAATTTTGGTCGGCGGCGGCGTAGTTGAGCGTTGAGGCTTAAGGGTCTAGGGTATAGCATGCAAAATTGAGAATCCAAGAAAAGACGTACTCCCGTGTTAGCGAGGAGGCGTGGCCACCTGTTCCCTTTCTCCATTGTGTGTGTCTAAGATGAGGTAAGGTCAAAAGGTCCACAGGTCACTATAAAAATGAATTTTGCATTTCCAAGCTCCTGAGGTTACCTTTAATCTTACAGTAATGACTCAAAGAGCAAATTGAAGAAGAAAGCTTGCGCTTGTGCAACTATTTACTTTGTTGTTGTGATGGCCCTCTTTTGATATCGTGTTTGGTTGTTAAACTACAGGCATTTATAGAATGTATGATTTTGTGTTGCGCGTTTATTTGCACATTAAAAAACTTTTTTGAGAAAATCGAAAATAGTTGTCATTTATTAAGGTCTTAACTGTCGACTTCTGAAGTATTATATATGTAGTTTGAAAATAGAGTGTGTTATGCGAGAAATTGTGAGTGTGTGTTTTACATGGTAATGACGTATGTATAAATGTGTGTATCCAGGCCCCTTAACGTTTTGCCACCACGAGTGAATGGATGATCGCGAAATCCTTACACAGTACTAATGTTGCTAGGAAAATTTTGCAATATGATAATAATAATAAGCTTTATTCGCCCAAGTATAACCATTTATAGAGCAAAATATTAACAAACAAACAAAAATTAAATACTACCAAGAATCAAAAACGAAACGAAAACTGAGTGGAATCATTGAAGGTACTATAAATTTTATCATATCATGCTTTCAAACCATTTTTTTGTACGTCAACCCTTAAAACTCACCCCCAAGAGAAGCTGTGGGGTGCTGTTTGAAAAAAAGGGTTGCGGTACAAAAAGAAATATTTCGAAAGCATGCTCTGGTAGGCCATTCAGTACCCTTGAAAAACCTACTTCCTTTTTAACTGTTTATCTTACGAAAATGTTATGCCTCAAAAAAATCCTTATTTTATTTACATCATGCTTAAGACTACGAAAAAATAGCCTTATGTATAAAATCAAAGGTACTGCAATATTTTAAATAAAATAAGGACTTAATTTGTGGAGGAAAAACGATTGGGTGTTATTCGAGAATAAAAGTTGGGGGTGAGTTATAAGGGTTGAAGTACAAAAAAATGTTTTGTGCGCATGGTATGATAGACTCAATTGTACTTTCAAGAGTTTCACTCAGTTCTCGTTGATGTTCCAACTCATCGGGCCAAAGCCCGTACCAAATATTTAAGGGGTCTGGATAGATACAGTTATACATATTATTATGTATTTGTCATGTAAAACACGAATTCCCATTTCAGCAGAACTCACTTGTTTTTTTTTATGTGCAAAAAGCTCGCAATGAAAAATCGTGCATTCTTCAAATGTCTGTAATTTAACAACCAAACACGATATCAAGAAAAATCCACCACAGTGACAAAGCACAAGCTTTCTTCTTCAATTTAGTTTTTGAATCATTACTGTAAGTTTGTAGATACCGTCAGGAGCTTCAAAATGCGAAATTCATTTTTATGCTGACTTTTGGACCTTTTGACCTTACCTTTGGATTTTTGGACTGATCTCCCCTCATCTTAGGCACACACACTGGAGAAAGAGAACAGGCGGTCACGCCTCCTCGCTAACACGGGAATGCGTATTTTCTTGGATTCTCAATTTCGCGCGCTCTACCCTTAACCACGACAGGACTGGAAGTTTTTCGTACCCTCCCTGCAGTCCAGACCTTATATGAGCATAAGTTTTTCCAAACTTTCTTATGGTTCGCTGTTGAATCCGGATTGAGTTGTCTCGACATATTCAGAATCACCTACTTAGGAAATTAGTTTGCAAATAACAAAAGATGTGTTTTGGCAAAGCAATTACACAATGTCGCTTATTATGGTTTTGTCAAATTTTATACTTTGATAAAGTCATAAGAGGTGACGGAAACGTAATTAAATTTAACATTCCAGCTTACGTAGTTTTTTATTTATGGGTTAATCAAGAGAAATCAAATTTCTTTCCGGTTATGAAATGTCCAAGGATTATCGGACAGATGACAGAAAGACAGACCGGCGTAAATGAGTGAAATGATTTTTCGTGATATGGATATCATAAAAACGTCCATACTATCTCTAAGCTGCAAACAAATATTTTCGCAGCTAGGTATCATGACTCTGCCATCGTTATATATTTTTGAGCTACTGATGTATGTGAAGCTAAATATTGACAACTTCTGCAGGCTTAACTGTCGTAACAACTACTCAACACGAAATAGTAGTATATTAATTGTTCCTTCTCATAGACTTGCTATCACAGAAAATAGTCCAAAGCTTATGCCAACCAAATTGTATAACAAATTACCTAACCGTTTCAGAAACATGTCTAAAACTAGGTTTAAACTAGAGTTGAAATTATTTTTAATTAGGAAAGCATACTACTCCACCGCTGAGTATATTGGAGACGTTCTAATTCTGTAATAATTGAGGTTTTGAATAAAGAAAAAAATATATTTTTTTTGTGATAAATCGAAAGATCATATATAAGTTTTATAACAAAACCGTTTTTGTTTTCTTTTTTTTCGCAATAATTCAAAAGTTATATCAAAATAAAAATGGGTTTTTGAATCGAGTGCCGAAAACACGCCGACGGCTCCCGAACCCGTGTGACGTAATGATGGTGGTTAAGATGCTCCTTTGACCAACGACATCCTACATTGATACTAGATTCTAGATTCCCAGCCAAACGTGAAAATACTTGCTAGTAACTAGTGTATATTTGTTGCAATATAGCCGATGAATGAAGTTTGCAGCTCAGGACGACCTCTACGATCGAAATAAATATCTTTTTGAATGTTTGAAATCAGATTACAGATTCCAGTAAGTAAGTAAGTACCTAATCAAATATGTCTTATTGAAACTATCTGGTGCATGTTCGGCTGGCCTAGTGGTTAGAGTATTGGCTAATGGATCCGTTGGTCTGGGTTCAAAGCTCAGCCCGTCCAACTTTTTTTTTATTTTTTTTTATCAAATAATTCATTCATGTGCCTTTTGCACTTGTTATGTACATTTTTTTTCTACGATCAACATAAATATGTTTTTGAAACAAATTCTATCAGACATATTACTTGCACTGCATAGTGCAAAGACTAAGTACAGGACGCGGTGGACAATTCAAAAAATCAGTTCAAATGGTGTTTGTCCGTCAATATCACCCGCCAATATTTTTTTTAAATGTAATAGTTGGTTAATAAAACAAAATCCATTCATTTTTTAAGTTTTTAATATAAACATAAAATAAAACTCGTAATCACAACAGTCTTCTGTTTATCACTTGATATTTTTATTTATTTAACTTTGAGCAACGAAGCTTAATAATTAAATTTTCATAAAAATTTAACAAACAAAAATATATAAACGCAATGCAAACAAACAAAACTTATTCTTCTATGAGTTTCAATGTTATAATTATCTTTACTGTACGTAGATGCTTTTCTGTTAAAATATTTGTTAGTAATTTCATCTTATATGAAATGAATCCAATTTTTTTTAATAAATTATTAATATGTACATCCCAACGTAAGTGTGAGTCTAAATATATCCCTAGATACTTTTTACTTTTTTCTATGTTCGGGACTAAAAAATATAGTTTTATTTTTGTTTACTTGAAATGCTAGCTCTTATGTAAAATAGTTATACTTATAGTTTATTTATCGTATAAGTATTTATTATCAATAATAATATTAAATAATAAAATAATTTTTTTAAGTTTTGGTCAAGAAGATAATTATAACATTGAAACTCATAGAAAAATAAGTTTTGTTTGTTTGCATTGCATTTTTATATTTTTATTTGTTAAATTTTTATGAAAATTTAATTATTAAGCTTCATTGCTCAAAGTTAAATAAATAAAGATACCAAGTGATAAACAGAAGACTGTTGTGATTACGAGTTTGACTTACTTTATGTTTATATTAAAAACTTAAAAAATGAATGGATTTTGTTAACTTATTATTAACCAACTATTACATTTAAAAAAAATATTGGCGGTTGATATTGACGGACCAACACCATTTGAACTGATTTTTTGAATTGTCCACCGCGTCCTGTAGGTACTTAGTTTTTGCACTATGCAGTGCAAGTAATATGTCTGATAGAATTTGTTTCAAAAACATATTTATATTGATCGTAGAAAAAAATGTACATAACAAGTGCAAAAAGCACATGAATGAATTATTTGATAAAAAAAAATAAAAAAAATCGGACAGGCTGAGCTTTGAACCCAGACCAACGGATCCATTAGCCAACACTCTAACCACTAGGCCAGCCTAACATGCACCAGATAGTTTCAATAAGACATATTTGATTAGGTACTTACTTACTGGAATCTGTAATCTGATTTCAAACATTCAAAAAGATATTTATTTCGATCGTAGAGGTCGTTTTGAGCTGCAAACTTCATTCATCGGCTATATTGCAACAAATATACACTAGTTACTAGCAAGTATTTTCACGTTTGGCTGGGAATCTAGAATCTAGTATCGATGTAGGATGTCGTTGGTCAAAGGAGCATCTTAACCGCCATCATTACGTCACACGGGTTCGGGAGCCGTCGGCGTGTTTTCGGTACTCGATTCAAAAACCCATTTTTATTTTGATATAACTTTTGAATTATTGCGAAAAAAAGAAAACAAAAACAGTTTTATTATAAAACTTATATATGATCTCTCGATTTATGACAAAAAAAAAATTGATTCAAAACCTCAATTGGGGGTGAGTTATAAGGGTTGAAGTACAAAAAAATGTTTTGTGCGCATGGTATGATAGAGATTGTACTTTCAAGAGTTTCACTCAGTTCTCGTTGATGTTCCAACTCATCGGGCCAAAGCCCGTACCAAATATTTAAGGGGTCTGGATAGATACAGTTATACATATTATTATGTATTTGCCATGTAAAACACGAATTCCCATTTCAGCAGAACTCACTTGTTTTTTTTTATGTGCAAAAAGCTCGCAATGAAAAATCGTGCATTCTTCTAATATCTGTAATTTAACAACCAAACACGATATCAAGAAAAATCCACCACAGTGACAAAGCACAAGCTTTCTTCTTCAATTTAATTTTTGAATCATTACTGTAAGTTTGTAGATACCGTCAGGAGCTTCAAAATGCGAAATTTATTTTTATGCTGACTTTTGGACCTTTTGACCTTACCTTTGGATTTTTGGACTGATCTCCCCTCATCTTAGGCACACACACTGGAGAAAGAGAACAGGCGGTCACGCCTCCTCGCTAACACGGGAATGCGTATTTTCTTGGATTCTCAATTTCGCGCGCTCTACCCTTAACCACAACAGGACTGGAACTTTTTGCGTACCCTCCCTGCAGTCCAGACCTTATATGAGCATAAGTTTTTCCAAACTTTCTTATGGTTTGCTGTTGAATCCGGATTGAGTTGTCTCGACATATTCAGAATCACCTACTTAGGAAATTAGTTTGCAAATAACAAAAGACGTGTTTTGGCAAAGCAATTACACAATGTCGCTTATTATGGTTTTGTCAAATTTTATACTTTGATAAAGTCATAAGAGGTGGCGGAAACGTAATTAAATTTAACATTCCAGCTTATGTAGTTTTTTATTTATGGGTTAATCAAGAGAAATCAAATTTCTTTCCGGTTATGAAATGTCCAAGGATTATCGGACAGATGACAGAAAGACAGACCGGCGTAAATGAGTGAAATGATTTTTCGTGATATGGATATCATAAAAACGTCCATACTATCTCTAAGCTGCAAACAAATATTTTCGCAGCTAGGTATCATGACTCTGCCATCGTTATATATTTTTGAGCTACTGATGTATGTGAAGCTAAGTATTGACAACTTCTGCAGGCTTAACTGTCATAACAACTACTCAACACGAAATAGTAATATATTAATTGTTCCTTCTCATAGACTTGCTATCACAGAAAATAGTCCAAAGCTTATGGCAACCAAATTGTATAACAAATTACCTAACCGTTTCAGAAACATGTCTAAAACTAGGTTTAAACTAGAGTTGAAATTATTTTTAATTAGGAAAGCATACTACTCCACCGCTGAGTATATTGGAGACGTTCTAATTCTTTAATAATTTTTTATGAGTAGATACATGTACAAGTTTAAAATTTTTGTGTTTTTGGCGTTGTTGTTAATTTTGTGCATATCAGGTGTTACGTGTTTTACGATGGATTTTTTTTACTCGTATCGTACACTATCTATTTGAAGACATTTTATTTACATCGTGAGTGCAATCCTCGCTTTTTATCACAATATTATATAATCGTAGCAGGTTTTTTCAAGATATGTAAACCTAACTTTGGCATGTACAAGTTTTAAATTTTTCTGTTTTTTTTTGTTGTTTTTAGTTTCGTGTACATCAAGTGTTAAGTGTTTTATGACGTTTTTTACTCATGTCATAATTATATTCATCTATTCGAATACATTTTGATTGACATTGTGAGTGCAATCCTCACTTATAATCATAATATTATATAATTCTTGTTATTTTCTTTAAGAAATGTAAACCTGACTTTTTGACATGTTCTATATCATCTGTGATGATCAAAAGAATAAAGATGAATCTATCTATCTATCTATCTATCTATCTATCTATCTATCTATCTATCTATCTATCTATCTATCTATCTATCTATCTCAGTAATGAATTTTTTGCGATTAAAATGCTTCCTCTGCCTGGTATGGGAAGTACAAAGTTAAGATTTTTTTTAAGTACCGGCACCAGACATTTGCGTACTGTACGACGTGTAATTTTTGCGTATAAATAGTGAAGGACTTTTCCTGAGCAGATCAAAATTAGATATACGAGTAATTATGCAAATTCGCTGTTAATGATAATTATTGTTAATTTATAAGCAGGTCACAGCAAACGAGAATATTTAAATGTAGATCAGCTGTGTGTCTACAATCACGTACTTTAACAATACTACAGAAAAGACCGCCAGTGAGTGACTCACGTAATTTTATACATGATAGCGCACGTAAGAAAATCGTAGGTAATTTAAATATATATAGTCACAGTAATACCATAATAATCAACAGTTTTTGCTTGCCCGAACGAAAGTGAAATTAAATCTGTTCATTGACTTTCATAGTCCAATAAAAATAGTAGAGATTTAAAACTCTAATTCAAGCGGTCGATTTTTAGCTTCCACGACAAAGGAGGGCTAAGTTATTAGAATTTTACCGAAATCAACGTGCGAGATGTCATTTCCAAAGTAAAATTACCTCCTAACTCATTTTGTGTAAAGAAAATGCTTCTTTTTCAGAGCCCACCATTAGATTTCCACCAAAAGTGGACCAAAAGATAGACAACAAGAACCTCGTTAGGACAGTAAAGTTTAAAATTATTTGGATCATTCTTGTGACAGTTACTGCCATTTTGAGTTCGAAAATTAGATACTTTCAATGAATTTCTATTTCGCAATTTTGAAATTTTTGTAGCATGCGCGTCAGCGTTTTCGACATAAGAAAATATGCTTTTTATTATGGTAGTATTAATTATAATTTCACATGATGACATTATTTTACGAGTTACCCCCACCGCCACCCCTTGTTTATCATCGTGCGGTCTGTAAGCCTGTGATTTCGTTCTCCAACGATTGCTCAAAAACATCCCAAGCGATTGCTCCCAAATTTGGCCAACTTGAATCAGCAAAAGTCCTTTCGAGTTGAAAAGATTTTGTCGCTGATAGGACGATGGGATGTGTAAAAGGGTGGAGGTACACAAAAAAAATGTCAAACAACATATACATTTGATAGCACTATTGAAAAATAATGTGCCCTTATTTCTAAAATAACATGTCACCCGAAATACGAGGTTTCATCTCAATAGAAAGCCAAATAAAGATTTTAGAGTTTTTTAGGTACTTTTCATTTTCGTCAAGCGAGACTGAGACTTAAAACTTCAACTGGATTTGTAATCAGCCCTTGAAATTATCCGAAATACGAGGTTTCATCTCAATAAAAAGCCAGATAAAGATTTTAGATTTTTTAGGTACACCCGCCCGCCCGAGAGATCTAAAATTCTTCATTTTCGTCAAACGAGACTGAGACTTAAAACTGCAACTGGATTTGTAATCATCACCTAGAAATTATCCGAAATACGAGGTTTCATCTCAATAAAATAAAGATTTTCGATTTTTTTAGGTACACCCGCCCGCCCGAGAGATCTAAAATTTTTCATTTTCGTCAAACGAGACTGAGACTCAAAACTGCAACTGGATGTTTAATCAGCACTTTGAAATTATCCGAAATACGAGGTTTCATCTCAATAGGAAGTCAAATAAAGATTTTAGATTTTTTTAGGTACACCCGCCCGCCCGAGAGATCTGAAATTTTTCATTTTCGTCAAACGAGACTGAGACTTAAAACTGCAACTGGATTTGCAATCAACACCTTGAAATTAACCCAAATACGAGGTTTCTTCTCAATAGAGAGCCAAATAAAGATTTTCGATTTTTTAGGTACACCCGCCAGCTCGAGAGATCTGAAATTTTTCATTTTCGTCAAACGAGACTGAGACTTAAAACTGCAACTGGATTTATAATCAGCACCTTGAAATTATCCGAAATACGAGGTTTCATTTCAATAAAAAGCCAAATAAAGATTTTCCATTTTTTTAGGTACACCCGCCCGCCCGAGAAATCTGAAATTTTTCATTTTCGTCAAACGAGACTGAGACTTAAAACTGCAACTGGATTTGTAATCAGCACCTTGAAGTTATCTGAAATACGAGGTTTCATCTCAATAGAAAGCCAAGTAAAGATTTTAATTTTTTTAGGTACACCCGCCCGGCCGAGAGATCTAAATTTTTTCATTTTCGTCAAACGAGACTGAGACTTAAAACTGCAACTGGATTTGTAATCAGCACCTTGAAGTTATCTGAAATACGAGGTTTCATCTCAATAGAAAGCCAAGTAAAGATTTTAATTTTTTTAGGTACACCCGCCCGGCCGAGAGATCTAAAATTTTTCATTTTCGTCAAACGCGACTGAGACTTAAAACTGCAACTGGATTTGTAATCAGCACCTTGAAGTTATCTGAAATACGAGGTTTCATCTCAATAGAAAGCCAAGTAAAGATTTTAATTTTTTTAGGTACACCCGCCCGGCCGAGAGATCTAAAATTTTTCATTTTCGTCAAACGAGACTGAGACTTAAAACTGCAACTGGATTTGTAATCAACACCTTGAAATTATCCCAAATACGAGGTTTCATCTCAATAAAAAGCCAAATAAAGGTTTTCGATTTTGTTAGGTACACCCGCCCGCCCGAGAGATCAAAAATTTTTCATTTTCGTCAAACGAGACTGAGACTTAAAACTGCAACTGGATTTGTAATCAACACCTTGAAGTTATCCGAAATACGAGGTTTCATCTCAATAGAAAGCCAAATAAAGATTTTCAATTTTTTTAGGTACACCCGCACGTCCGAGAGGTCTGAAATTTTTATTTTATTATCACACTGAATTGTTTGATATGTTAAAACAAGGACAGGGCATGATCAACAACCACTTGAGTCGAACAAGGTCCTACCACGAGGTCTACCTCTTTCAACGTCTACATTTCTTGTACTAGTGCTTCAACCATGTTAGAAAACAGTGCCCAATTTCAGCCCAAAAGAGATAGACTGAAGGATACAAAACTTAAAACCATACAGTTGGATGTCAGAGAGCTGGACAAAAGAGCTCTGACAAACAAATATATAAAAATCTTTTGAGATAGCCAGACTGCCCTGAAAGCACTGATGCAATGGATTGACTCAATAACCTAACCCAGCCTACGAGTACTATACCAAAAAAGTAGTATCTTGGATAACTAAAGTTCTAAATCTTGGCTATTTTTATTGGACTATTCACCTAGACGTTTATCATTCAGACTGGCGATAGATATTTTTTCCAAATTTAGCACCCGACTCGATTTCATTGCATCACTATGCCAAATATGTTTTTTAGAGAGTGATGCTGACGTGATCATACATGCACTATATTAGCTGCCTTGTTTTCCTTTCGGCTAACATTGTTTATTTACATTATCTCTGTTTTTGTATTATTATACGGGTAACATCGCACTATTCAGTCATCTACGGTATCAAAATAATATATAGGTAGATTTTAGATAATACTCATTTTGTGTTACCTGCTAGAAAGCATTGAAGTGGTAAGGAAGAAATAGATTTATGGTGCTTTATTTTTACAAGTATAGAGTGTTTTGGTAGTTTCATGTAGGTAAATATCGTCTGAATGGTCAACAAGTTTTAGATGTGTACTAGAGGGAGTACTGCCAAACTGTGCAAACATTTTTTATGCAAATATCCTTTTTTTCTAGATGTTCAGATTCCTACTACTTTCGAGATATTTCTAAAACTTTGCGAAATTATTTTACACTTTTATTTCCCACACCTATATGTGAGTATTGCGATCGAGAAATTTTTCGATTTTGAGATAATACGCTTTTTGGCCTTTTTGTGATATCTACATAATGAAAATCCACGTCACTCATTTTCGTCGGTCGGTCTGTCGGTCTATCGGTCTGTCAGTCTGTCGATCTATCTGCTGTCTGTCGGCCTGTCTGTCTGTCTGTCTGTCTGTCTGTCCGTCTGCCTTTCTATTGGTCTGTCTGTCTGTCTGTCGGTCTGTCCTTCGGTCTGTCTGCCTGTTGGCGTCTTTTCAGCCTCGTAATGTCAGTAACCGCTGCATGAATTGTGATGAAATTTGGGTGCCGGCATGCTGTGGGGTCCTAGTTGCTAATGCTGCCTTACCTTTGAAAATCGATGCATTGGCGGCGTAGTAATTATCAAAAAACACAAAAAAATAATATTCATCAAACTTCGTTTTTAGGCGTTTCAGGGGTTCCGAATCATTTTCTACATTTTTCTGGTGGAGGTGAAATTTGGGTGGTTGGAGTGGTTGGGGAGTGAGGGGTTGTGAAACTGAAAAAGTTTTTGTTTTCATAATAGGCTCTTCATTAACATAGGCTCTTCATTAAACTGCAAAAGAAGGACCTAGCGGCATAATACACTTTTTCAGGTTCATTGCCTTGCCTGTTATAGAAACCAAAGGGACTTGGAATTTTCTGATGTATCCGTACATACGACTATTGCTTTAAATCGTTCTATATTGTGTAACCTCAAATTGATTTTAATGAAATCTCAACACAGTATTGTTATCGTGGCGACGAGCAGTAATAAAAAACTAAAATTATAAAAATAGCTCAAACTTCGTTTTTAGGCGCTTTGGGGGTTCCTGACCGTTACGTCTCATCCAGTTGAAACAGAGTAAAAACCGTATCATCCTAGTTGCTATTTACGAGAGTTTTTGTGTTGGATTTTTTTTGAGGGCGAGCGATTTGGTTTTAAGGGGATCTCATACTATAGCTTCATGCAATGGGACAATAATAAAATGATATCACCATTATGTGTGGGAAGTACTGAGTTAATCAACTTGACTCCATTTTTTTGCTATACGGAGTACGAACCATTTTTAGTTTAATTAACGCTACCTGTTGATCTTTTTGCACTCAAACAATTTTCTAAAACCAACGCCAAACTTACTGCGATGCAGGCACTCCAAAATAGTATCCAGAGCAGACAGGCATGGCGGTCCTTTCTTCGTAGAAATGTTAGTCATATCCATTTTTGCAACAGATTTAAAAAAACAGTGTTTAGGAATCACAAATCACATGTAACTGCAAAAAACGCAGTCTAATCAGTTAATAATCAGTTCCCGCCCTACAGTTAGTTGGCAAAAACAAACTACATCGGCTTTGATTAGGGAATTAAAAATTATGCAAATCAAAGTAGATAATCATAGGGAAAAAACAATGAGTGAGTAAAAAATGTATACTATCATCAAAGGTAATAAAACCGCTAATTTAGCACCATGAAAAAATAAGACAACCTGGCCTTCTTTCTGGTTTAAGGCCGGTCTTAAGCGCCTATGATTAACGTTTTAGAAGTTTCAAAAACAAACTATAATACGATGGGTCAAGGCAGTACAACGTTTTTTGCAATTTATTCAGGTAGTATCTCAGAGTAACAACTGAACATAGAGGTAGTAAACAACTAATTCTAATAGGCCAACATCTTTTCTTACGTTGTCATATTAACCACCAGATACGGCAAACATAATTATTTACTATCGTCTTAATTATATTCCCAAAAAAGGTACCTTAATATCCACTGGAAAAAAACTCTCTGCGATTCCTTGGTTTTATCTGCTTTCAATTATAGCGATGTCTTATATCACCCATGCTTAACAAAATTTGACTCTCACAGAATTCAACGTATGCAGAATTCATGTGCTAGGTTAGTGTGTGGCGTAAGGAGAGGGCATCCAATTTCTCATAAAATCAAAGAAATAGGCTGGCTCCGTATGTCACAGAGACGCATACATCACTGTCTTGTGCTTTTTCATCAGATAATCCTTGAAAAACACCCTCTTATCTTTATAATAAAATAGTATTCAGGTCGGATTTACACAATGTCAACATACGGGGGAAGGAGTTGATAAGTCCACTCCAGCACAATACTTACTTTTTTGAAAGGTCATTCTCATATTGTATATATAATTTGTATAATATGCTGCCCTCAGAATTTAAGAGATTTTCAGTCGAAACCTTTAAACGACGGGTCCGAACATTTATAGTTGAAAATGCCATTTTTTGAATAATTATGTTCTATTATCCTCGCTGTTATATAATTTATGTATAGTATTATTATCAACTATCTTAAATAATAATTATTAATAGGTATGTATATTATTACGATTATGTATATTTGTATAACATTTTTCTAGCAAAATTTGCTATGGGAGTAGGTCTTTTATGAAGCGGATTTATTTAGTTACTGATTTATTATATGTTTATTTGCGCAGTAGAAATGTGTACCTACAGATTTTGCAATGAAAATTAGTCATTTCGGCAGATTTTTCAATCAATAAATTTAGACACTTGTTGAATGATTGTTCCTTAAATGCGATCAGAGGTAGCTGAGGTCATAATATTGTATTTAATAGATGCAATGTAACTGAGGCGCTACAGTTGAATGATTCAAATTTTAGAAATACCGTGAAAAATGCCATGGAAATACGTTATGAAATCCTGTTTAGTTGGTAGTTAATAGAGTTAGGTAATGTAAAGATGGTTGAGTGGAAGAGCACTGCTATAGTGAACTCCGCCATTTGAGGTACATCTGTATATGCTTCAATAAAGGCTATTATTATTATTATATAGTATCCAGAAATATTCCATTCTACGTTAAAAAAGACGGTATTTTGATGGTTCAGGAATGATTACAGCAAAATCAATAGATATGTTGACCTCGACTGCGTTACTGCATGTTTCTTCATCATAGACGCAAATTCTGTCTTACATAAATTTTGAGGAGCTGGCAACGCCTATATAATTTTCCTGCCATTTGTTTACGGTAAACCCCGACTGTCAAACGTTTGCTTTGTTTGTGCGTCTTTTATGCTTGGCAAGTAAAATCGAATTCGCTATTTGTTGGTAACTGTAGTGAAGCTTTACGGACTTGCTATGCTATATTCGAGTGTAGTTTAACAGTTTCTCGAGATGGGACAGTGCATAGCAGTGTTTGTAACATGGGTTGCATTGGAAGAATTTTCAGGTTAGTTGGCAATGTTTGGAGGCTGAAGTGTCAAAAGATGATGGCTTTGAGCACGCTATGCTGAAGTGGTTTGTTTACTACCTCTATGTTCAGTTGTTACTCTGAGGGTAGTATTGATGCATGGAAGCAATCTGAAAGAAACTACACCTTACTGTAGTGTTGATCAAATCGTTTTACGTACTTTCCACGATGGACTTTTGAGATAATAAGGTATTTAAAGGTTATATGTGATGTCTACATCACGAAAATGTCACTCATATCCTTGGGTCTGTCTGCCTGTCTGTTGCCATACTTGTAAGAGTGCATTCTCAATAACCGCTTCACCGACATCGATAAAATTTGCTCCAAACCTCGTTTTTAGGCATTTTCGGAGTTCCTTATCATTTTCCTTTTTTTGGAAGGGAGTGAAATTCAGTTGGTGGGGAGAGTGGGTAGAAGGGGTACTCCAAATTTTTGTTTTTGAATTCATTAAGGACCTTCCATTACATTACAAAAATTACCTTGATGATATTCTGAAACCTATCAGACGGTCGCATTTGAAGACAGCCATATAAACTGTGACTTGGAAAATGATAGCTGTGTTAGCAGATGACAGAAAAGTTCTGCCGGTGCGCCATCTGGTACCCGGAGGTAACGGCAACCAAAGAGAATCGCTGCTAACAGCAGCAAACTTTTTGGTGGGACGACACGGCTCGTCCGCTTTTAGTCACCAGAGGAGCGCGGGTTCTATACGCTGCTGCGTATGAAAGCCGATATACGAGGGTTGACGGAGGTATAGAGCAACCCTCGTAATAGCTGTGTTGTCGTGTATATTTTCTTTCAAACCGTGCCAGTGGTGGCGGACTAGTCTTAAAAACTGGAGGACTGATCAAACTGTGTTTTAAGGTTGTATAAATACTTAAATGCCTTTTTCAAGTACAAATTTGAGATTGGGTAGGAGAGACGGTTCGAACCTTAAGGGGCCTAGATACACACATTTATACATACGTATTTGCCATGTAAAACACGGACTCACAATTTCTCGCATAACACACTCTATTTTCAAACTACATATATAATATTTCAGAAAGCGATAGTTAAGACCTGAATGAATGACAACTATTTTCGATGTTCTCAAAAAAGTTATTTAATGTGCGAAAAAACTCGCAATGCAAAATCATACATTCTATAAATGCCTGTAATTTAACAACCAAACACGATATCAGAAAAAGGCTAAATAGTTGCACAAGCGCAAGCTTTCTTCTTCAATTTGCTATTTGAGTCATTACTGTAAGTTTAAAGGTAACTTCGGGAGCTTGGAAGTGCGAAATCCTTTGGACCTTTTGACTTTACCTTTGGATTTTTGGACTTATCTGCCCATACTGGAGAAAGGGAACAGGTGGCCACACCTCCTCGCTAACACGGGAATACGTCTTTTCTTGGATTCTCAATTTCGCGCGCTATACCCTAGACCCTTAATAACCCCATATAACCTATACCTGTCGGTCAATTGACGTTTTTATAGGTAATGCTGCAATATTTCTGAAAATTGTAAACTTTCCAAATCAATTTGTTAAAAGTTTTTCACATCATCTTTTTCTGGAAAGGGGATGACCTAGGGTAGAGGAGGCTAGCAATATTGAGAGGGGTGGGGGGTATATACTCTATATCTCACCCTATACAAATATGACCATGCCGTCACAATTTTCAAACTAAAAATGTTTGGTAATTTTAAAAAATAGTTTTATTGTAGTAACAATTATTAATTAAACCATTATATTCGTATTGGTACTCTAAATAATCATCCTTTTTATATTGACCGAAATTCACAAAGTATCTTTGCAGAATGCAATATTCGTTCAAATGTCCTTAAATTACATTTAGCATAAATGATACTATTAATAATAAAGTAACAGTTCAAAGTAATAAATTAGGTAGCTTCCGACTGGAGAATTGATATGAGGGTAATTCTTTTAAACACCGCTTAAACAAAACCTTCAAAGCTGTTCTGTAAAATAACTGGAATTAGCAGCCATCATCATTAGGATAGATGAAAGCGTAATATACTAAGTGAATAATTATGAAAATAAGATGAAAATGGTCGTTCAGACTGTATGCCGAAACAACCTGCATATTGAATAACACAAAACTAACAGTGAAAAGAATCCTATTTCATGGCAGGTTTATGGTTAAATATTTAAAAAAACATCTTTCTTAATTCAGTAAAATATGTTTTATTGATAGATTTCATTAAATGGGGCTTCATATAAAGTAGATTAGAAATAAACCCAGTTACAAGGAAGTGACGCACTAAATTTTTGAACTTTAGTTTTATTTAAACCAGACAAACGACAGATAGACAGACTATAGATAGACACTACATTCAGATAATAGCCAAACAGACTACCGTCAGCCTGTTTGTCTGTTGGTGTGCTTCTAGCCTCGTAATATCAGTAACCGCTGCCTGGATTTCAACAAAATTTGGGGTAGCGATATGCTGTGGGGTCGTAGTAGGTATTGCTTAAGCGTAAAATCGATTGCAGGCCATAATAGACAGAAGGGCGAAATTTAGCCATAGGTTACATTTAAAACTATAACAATTTTATCATTCAATATAGTTGCCTTCGAGGGCAATACAACGATTGGAGCGGTCACTGATTTTTCGATACCATTTTACCCCCCGCATCGATAGATGAGGAGGGTATTGTGATCGCAAAATTTTACTATTTTTAGATAATATCCTTTTTGGCCGTTTTATGATATCTTGAAAACGAAAATCCACATCACGGTGGTCTATCGGTCTATTTGTCTATCTGTCTGTCTGTCAGTCTGCCGGTCTGTCGGTCTGTCTGTCTATTCATCGGTCGGTATGTCGGTCTTTCGGTCGGTCGGTATGTCTGCCTGCCTGTCTGTTGGCGTTTTTCTAGCTTGGTAATCTCAGTAACCGCTGCATTGATTACGGTGGAGTAATTAGCAAAAAACAAAAAATTTCTAATATTCCTCAATCTTTGTTTTACGCATTTTAGGGGTTCCTTATCATTTTCTACGTTTTTTGGGTAGAGGTAGGGGGTTGTAAAACTGAAAAAATTTGTTGTATTCATAAAAGGCTCTCCACTGAAAGAAAGACCTAGCGGCACAATACCCTTTTATAGGTTCATTCAACCAAGGGACTTGGAATTTTCTGGTATATACATAGGAGTAGGTATTGCCTTAGATGATTGTGCATTGTGCAACCTAGTAATTATTGAAGTGATTTAATGAAATTTAGACACGAAATTATTACCGTGGCGAAAATGGAAAATGCGTATGATTTTTAGAAATCGTGTCAGTGGCGGTGCCGCAATAATAAAAAAAACTAAAAATATAAAAAAGATCAAACTTCGTTTTAGGCGAAAATGGCGATGTACACCTTAACGGTTTGCTTTAAGTTCCATGTGTGATACATAAAGTCACACTAGAATTCACCAAGGAATCTGAATATGCAATAATATATAGGGTGTTGTATTTAAAAAAACATAACTATGATACATTTCGTGTTTTGAGGACACCCTGTATAACACGAAAATATTTTTAAAATGTAGCCTTAATGGGCCCCTATCGATCCGAAGTTATTATTTTCTTTTTCATCAAATACTTTAGTCATGATGCTTCGTGTCGGATAACGTGAATAACACGGTGTATCACAAAAAGCCCAAAAACCATATCACCTTAAATTTGGAATATTTCGCGATTCCAATACTTCTCCCGCCTATTGGCGTGAAAAATAATACTTGTCCAATACCAGAATGACTCACCGGTTTGCCAAACACGTGTGTTCCTCCGCCTAAAGAATTTTTTGGAGCACTAATTGTTTGGTAGTTTGAGTAGTACCCGTCCGTCGTTCGAAAGGAGAACGCACTTGAATAAATCGTTGAGTATTAACCGTATAAGCACGTGTAAGATGGTAATTCATCCTACGTTCCATTCAAATATCTCCGACCTTGAAGCGGCTACTACCTTTTCAAGAGACTCATTCAATTGACGTCTAACTGGGAGCTACTTTATCATAGTACGCCAAAGTGTCGTTGTGTATTAGAATTATGGGGATAAGTTAGTTATTTTTAGCTAGGCAATCTAATTTTGTCACTGTGGAGTTCTTTTCTTGAAACAGACGTTACCTAGTGAAACAGGATTATTTTTGGGTGTCAGCAATTTGTGAACATGACATGTTTCCATCTACTGACTCTCTTCGGTTGATTTCTTGAACACTGTGATGTCTTTTCTTGTATCCCTTTATAAATGGAAATAATGAAAACTAGTGGAAACTTTTGTCTATAGGTATGTATAGGTTTAAGGTAGCTAAGTTGGCTGTCGACTTTTCACCGCGATTCTTTGATCTATTGAGGCTCACATCTATTCATATTTTCTCCAATAGTTTTGGTACAGACTGCAACCGCTAAGAGGGCGCTATCAACCATCACGCTACCAGCTATCTTTCATAGCTGTCAATATTGTTATTGTTGTGTTTGACACCTAGCGAAATGTGGAAGCGTACATACCTTTTTCACGTAGACATGCTTGAAAGAACATAATCTTCAACATTTGTACTAATTTACTGTGACTGTAGCTCGCCATCGTTCGCGATTTACTGTCAGTTCAGTGGCGCTCCTGATACTCATATCTAGCAACTGTTTCGTCGTATCCACCCAGCGTGTAGGGGAACGGCACGGCGCCGCCCACTCGGGGCGTGACCCTGAACTAGTTTCTCCATATTATCGCTTATGTGAATATGCCCTCATCGACACAATGAAGGATAGTCTCTTTGGATTACCGAGCTCATCCAATATAGAAATGTTAGTTCGATGAGCGGTATAAAGAATTCTCAGCATTCTCCTCCACGTCCACATTTCAAAAGCATCTATGCGAGCTCGATCTGCCTTTTTAACAGTCCAAGTTTCCGAGGCATACAAAAATATGGAGAACACAAGAGACTGAACCAGTGACATTTTTGTAGCTTTAGTGATGTTATGGTCACGCCATATTTTAGTAAGCTTTGTCATGGCCACCCGTGCCTGTTGATGCGCCGTCGAGTCTCGTTCTCACAGCTACCTGAATTGTCGATCAAAGAACCGAGGTACACAAAACTTTGAACTACCTCACAACGGCCTATTGACTTTATTTCTCGATGATTGTCATGCTCTCTATCTACGATAATAACCTTGGTCTTGTTGTAGTTAATACTAAGACCATATACTGCACTGTGTTGTTCTAAAACGTTCAATAGAGCTACTAGTTCTTCCTGAGAAGCAGCAATAAGGGTTGTATCGTCAGCAAATCTTAAGTTAGATATTTTGCTTCCGCCAATAGTTATACCGCCATTCTAGTTGTCCAATACCTGTCTCATCACAAATTCAGAGTAAATGATAAATTACATCGGAGATAATACGCATCCCTGACAAACTCCTTTTCTGGTTGCTGTTTGACCAGACAAATTACCATCAATTCTTACACGAGCACTATATCATTTTAAAGAGGTTTAATGTATAGTAAGTGGCGTCCTGTACCAGTGGAATCCAAACTAAGACCAGATTTCAATTTCCTGCCTAAAAAAAGCCCCGAGATCCAAATTCCAATGATTTGGATGCCATTAAACGTCCAAAAAACGTATCCAAAATTCAAGTTTTGTGACATTTTTTTATATTTCCTCTGCCAATTGGTGTGGGTAGTAAAATTAGACTTTTTAATTCTGACGAAATATAAACAACACGATACCTGAAATAATGTTCGTCACTTTCGAGAGCATTTGTGTGTTTAACCACATTAGAAGAGTCTTGTGTTGGAGCACACTGTTATAACGTCTCAATGTCAGCCGATACCACGTGTCTGAGACAGTACTTGCTACTATATTTATAGAACCATTAAATGTTTATTATAAACAGGGTGTTCCATTATAACGCGTCATAAATTTCACAGACAGCGGGATGCTTAAAAATGGAAAGGTTATTAAACGAATTGTATGTTGCAAATATATGGATAAATAACATCCTATTATCATTTATTGATCTAACAATGTATGTAACAGTAAAGAGTTATATATTTTATGCGTATAGTATTGAATGATTGTAAATATCTATAAACGACAAGATGTTTTATGTTTTCTAATTGATGGATAATTTATAATTACTTTCTTGTATTATGTAACTCTTTGTTTGTTAACCTTATATTGGGTTTTTTCAATATTTTCCGAAATGTGGGACTTGGCAATTTACTTTCCAATTAGGGTTACTTATGTGAGCAATGTGAGCTAAACGTTATTATTGGAAATGTGGATAGCAATATTGGGAAGGTAGTGGCGTCAATACCGATAATTTCATAACACTCACACCCTCCAGTAGGTTTCAAGTGGAAGGTTAGAGTATGAGTTCTCACAGAGATGGAATTCGATACAGCGCGATATTAAGACTGTATATCAGACAATGTAAGCTGTATATCTATACAGGATGTTCATGTGAAACCTTCCCACCACGAATTTATCGAAAACCACTGACTCAAAGAAAAAACGTCGAGACACGTCAAAAGATTTGTCAAGGGGAGAAGCTCTTTAACCAAAAACTACTTCACCCCCCACAGGGTCATCCCTTAAAAAAATATAAATGACAAGGGCTTACCTATTGAGTAATATCTTGTTTCAGTCGGTCGATTCATCTCCGAGAAAATTAGAAAAATCATTATAAATCTTGATTTGTTCAAAAAGAACGAAAACATACGAAAATATAACTTTGTGTTGCAATAAGTGTTTAAAATGTTTCCCGTTATTAGCAAAGCAATAGCGATGTTCAAATTCCTGACGGACAGTTGCAAAAATAGTGGAAATAATTCCAATTTCCAGATGTTGGTGCTATTTGACCGACAAAAAGGGCCAAAAAAAGGCCCTACTTGATTGCTTCGATTGACGACGATGATATGAATCTATCTTTCGACACATTTTCAATAAAATCGTAGTGAGAATCATACCTTATGGAACAAAAATCTTCCAAAACGGCTTCATTTTTTTGTAGTCTGATCTGAAGAAAACTCTATCAAACTCTGTACTGCTACGTAGTATATCGCTCTATTTGGTCTTATTTTCAGTGCAATAGATAAAATTTTAGTGGAAAGGACTCTTTCAAATCATCCATCCCACAGATGTTTCTCCAAGTTAAATGGAAGCGGTATGGAAGGCCAAGACGTCAAGAAGCTGGTGTGATTTATCGCGTACCAACTGAAGTAGTCTGCATTTGTCAAACTTCAATGGTTACATTGATAACGCATTGTTTTTAAACAATGATGATCTTGTAATAATACGTACTGTGCAACTTCAAGCTTAGACACACGCAAAAGTGGTGTTTACAAGAACGCAGGCCAAAGCATTGGGTAAGGAGTGGTGTGTATGAATTATGACTTCACAGGTCACAGATATATGGAGGATGCTAATCAACTTAACATGTTCATTTGTTTCGCACGGAGAATCCAATATTGAACCTTTGACCTCATGTTATTAGACTCAGTGTACAGCTTTGACAACACTGGTACATCCTAGGTAATTAGAATGTTAAATTATCAAAAGAATAAGGAAACACTGACAGTTTATCAATGTGATGCCTAAAATATGGAAACTGAATGAATATTCCTTGTTACAAAGCAGAAAAGTACTTTTTTCGAATAAAGCTTTTTATTTTACATATAATCTCTTCTACCTCCTATAAATTTTTCTAAGCGTTTATCAGGTTTTTAAGCTGTAAGGTTCGGAAGCTCGCCACAATAGGCACTTGTTTGTGCAATGCCTTCCTTGTTAGACGTAAACCTTTATACTCCAAGCCATTTCTTTAGATTAGGAGATGAGTAAAAATCACTGGGAGCTAGATCCGATGAATACAGTGGATTTTGTAACAATTTGATCTTTAACTCCATAATTTTGGCCATCCCAACTGTGCATGTGTGCAGCCGTGCATTGTCTTGACGAAAGAGTATGTTTTTCCTTTTTCGATGATGAGGTTCCACTTGATTTCTTTACCGTGTCGGCCTAAAAAACCGTGGTCATAACCTTGCTGGCCAATTTTACGGTCTTCAGAGCTCACTCGCCTTCAAGGATCCATTGTTTTGACTATTCTTTCGTCTCTAGAATGTAGCAAACGGTGAAGGGCAAAACAGCTTCAAAATCGACATCTCTTAAGTTAAAGAAAAAATGGCTTAGGTGTCTTGACTCAGTGCCTCTCACACAGTATCGGTACTAATAAAAAAACTGGAATTCCTCTATCCCTACACTATCCTCATCAAAAAGTAGACAATGAACATCTAAAAAAAAGTGGGCGATTTTGAAATTTTTAGTTTTTTGATGATCTCTTCTCCACCACTCGCAAGAGGTCCAACAACGATACACTGCTACCATTTTCTCCACGATTGCAACACGGTGTCACAATTTCATCACAGTCAAGTTCGTAGTTTCCATGTTACACGTTAAGAGATTATATTATATAGGATGTATTCTAAGTTGGGACATTTCTTTATATGGCATATAATACTTGATTTTTCTCAGTAACATATTACCGGAATATTATCAAGATATTGACGGATAATGAGGTCTTCATTTTAAATTCCGTCCCTGTGCGACTAGATTAAAACAGAGGCGAAAAACGAAAAAACCCAGTTCACTATGGAGGATAGATGTAGGTAGTAGCACGCATTTGACGTCTCTTTGAGTTGTTGACATAAGAATTTAAAAACAACAAAAATTATGCAACAGGTATAACTATAATGAATTGGTGGATATGGGTTTATTGTAAGGACGGTGAATGTGGTCAAAACGCCTCTAGGATTTTCATCTCCTCCAAAGAGCTAGTGGCACAGGATATTTGTATTTACGTCATAGTGGACACGCTGGCCGACCTGGACAACCTCGATTAGTCCAAATTGAAGGAGAAATACTTGGGTTTTCAGCCTTGTGGCGCGAACTTCGCATCATATCTATAAGACTCATGTCACAGGACCGTACTTAAAACTTTGCATCGGACGAATAGTAAGTATTTTCTTACCATTTTTTTATTCTTCTGCTGCTGATTCATCGTACATTAGCTTTGTCATTTCAAAGGCAGTTGTTTCTGAAAAGGAAAGTCCCAACTTTGAAAACACCCTGTATATGTATCATATTATAACACAGATATAAAACATTCGGACAGATCTAAAAAGCTCACGATATCGCCAAAGTAAATTTTTTGAGCGCAATATAGAGTCATGAATACAAGAAATTTAGTGTTTTCAATGACCCCATAGCATATCGCTACCCAAAATTTATCACAATTCAGGCAGCAGTTACTGAGATTACGCAGCTAGAAAAACGTCAATAGACAGATAGGTTTTTGTTTATTATGTCGTGTTCTTCACCTCAATTTCACCGTCACCCGAAAAGCGGAAAATGATCGGGTCACCTAAAAACAAAGAATGTTTTGTTTTTTGCTAATTACTCCATCGTTTATGAACCAATTTGCAAAATTATAGCAGTATGACGAATATCATGTTATCCCAATAGTCGAGTCACCTTCCGTCAAGCTTATGGAGATGAGCATCAACAATAACATGTCCTGGCACGACCACGCCGTCAATATTGCTAAAACAGCATCCCAGAAGCTTGGAGTTTTGTTCCGCTGTAGGAAGCTGTATACACCAGAGCAACTACTGCTGCTCTACAAAGCACAGATCCGACCATCGTTGGAATATTGCTCCCATGTGTGAGAGCATTTAGACTAATCGATACACCTAAGCTCACAAAGGACCTCCACACCCTGGAACATCGAAAAGGGGTGGCTAACCTGTCTCTGTTTTACAGATTCTATCACGGAACATGTTCAAGTGAGCTCTCCCAGAGAATAACACCAAAGGCCGTCCGAACGAATAACACTAGAGGGGCTCTGCAAGCTCATCATTGACAGGTCGAGGTCCCTACTCCCCGAACCAGTCCCCTCCAGCATTCCTTCTTTTGCCGGGGAATTGTTTCCCGTCGGCTACACCCTGCAGCGTTTTTAATCTAACGTGCACCGACACTTATCCTGTCGCAGCGCTTCTACAGCGCTATAGGCTTTCACCCTTTGCGGCAGACTGGCCATGAAAAAAATCGAAAAGCTTAGCGATCACAATATTGCAATGGTTCTGAAGTTCATTCGAAGTGCTTATTTTAGTGCTTATTTTTCTAGTGACCGCGACTATAGATTATGGTTTCGGTCAACGATTGCAACTATAACTTTCCTTCACTACGTTTCGGTTTATCTTAATCTAAACCATCTTCAGGTGTCTATAAATGAATAGGAAATGATCTGTATATAATAAAAATAAGAATAAAAATACAAAAAAACACAATTAAATAAAATAATTATAAATTGTATGTGTAAAGTAGAAATGTAACTAACTATAAATGTATATATAAAACTTTTAGACATAAATTTAGTGATTTTATTTATTTATTGAAAATGAATATAAAAGAATTAAATTTACTGAGACAAAGAAAATAATACTAACAAACCTACTTACGTTAATTTCGGATGTCGGTTACATTTCTGTAAAATTGTTTTGTTTGTGAAACAGCCTCGACGGGTTGAGAGGGCTGAATGACCAGTACGGCGTTTTTAGGATATTGTAAAATACACAGATGTTCTTAAAGTGGTGGGAAAAGATTTATTAAATTATTTAACAATAATTTAATAAAGTAGGGTTTCTGCATCTTTGAAAAATCTAACAAACCATATTTATGTATACATAGATAGATACAAAAGCTTTCACCCCTATTGTTCCTTCAATCTTTTCCCACCACTTTAAGAACATCTGTGTGTTTTACAAATTCCTAAAAACGCCGTACTGGTCATTCAGCCCTCTCAACCCGTAGAGGCTGTTTCACAAACAAAACAATTTTACAGAAATGTAACCTACATCTGAAGTTAACGTAAGTAGGTTTGTTAGTATTATTTCCTTTGTCTCAGTAAATTTAATTCTTTTATATTCTTTTTCAATAAACGGAAATAAAATCACTAAGTTTATGTTTAAAAGTTTTATATATACATTTATAGTTAGTTATATTTCTACTTTACACATACAATTTATAATTATTTTATTATTTGTTTTTTTTTGTATTTTTATTCTTATTTTTATTATATGCAGATCATTTCCTATTCATTTATAGACACCTGAAGATGGCTTAGATTAAAATAAACCGAAACGTAGTGAAGGAAAGTTATAGTTTCAATCGTTGACCGAAGCCCATGAAAAACAACCATAATGCTTATTTTAGATGCGATGCGGCCAAATATCACTTAGCTCCTTTTGACAGAAAAGCTTATGACCGGAGCATGTTGCTTGCATCGTAGCTTTCGTAGCCAGCTGTTAAACTAGTAAAAGTACGGCAACGTTGGATGCTTTTTTGGAAGTGGGGCAAGCCCGAGGTAGTCAGCCAGTCAGTGTGCGTGACTTCCATGTGACTACCTTTTAAAATGGACCGGAGACGGAGACCGACGTCGAGCGTCGATCTTTAGGCGTCGCGTCACACTGAGCGTCGACTTGAGATGAAACGGGGCGACGGAGACGCGACGGCACTTCACATGCTTTCACAAGATAACCGAGGAATCGCCTTTGCGATGATGCCGTCCGTGGTCAACGTTCGGACGATATTTAGAGTTTCTGAATATAGACCAGGAGAATATTTTTTTTTCTGGTGTAAAATGGTACCACGTAGATCGGATGGTAGACCAATGCCTATCTCACCGGAGTATGCAGTCACTAACACTCAGTAATTTAACCACCTCCTGTATTAACAACAACAAGTATTTATTTAACAAATATAACTACATGAATTATAATTACACAAATCAGTAAAGCTTCATTTTCAGTTGAACAGCAGCGATGATACTGTAGTAGACATGGTAGTTATTATATTAATATTTGTATGTATAGCCACATCATATGCTAGATAATGGCACAATCAGAATATGATTAAATATTTATAAACAAGAATAGGTTCTAGTTTCATTTTAGAGATGGTCCTATATACTTACTAGATAAAATCTGCTACAGAGACCCTAGAGGTTGGGCATTACTACCTAGGCAGTAAAGCCTGTTTTGCCTCATACCCAGTCTAGGGGTTTTTACAGTTGTATTTTGAAGCTTATGAGTATTGTATGTAAAGATAGAAAAAAAGAACAAATTTGACAATGTATGTGGATGATTGAAAACATGGATATAATTTAAAATAATGATAGGAAGGATGCCACTGTATACCATGGAAATCAGGTTGCACTAAAATGAAACTAGCTATCTAAAATTATTTAGAATTATTTACATATCATCATTTTTAAGAATTTCATGCTTCAGACCTGTCCAATATCCTAAGAAATGTTGTTTGATTTTCTATCATGAATTTTTTCACTGAAATTTTGAATTTTTTTAATGTAAGTATCTCCTTTAATTCGCATGGTATTTGATTACAAAATTTTGGGCCAAAGTAAAATACGGTTCTCTGTGTTAACGTTTTTTTTGAAATTCTCACTACGCAAGTCATTTCTTGTGGTGAATCTGGTTATTATCTCTGATTGAGTTACTTTTTTTGGCTTCATGTTATATATCCTTATTATGGATTCATACACATAGATGAGTTTTATATTTAGTACGTTAATTTCACGATATAAACTGGATGAGGAAAATAGTTTAGGTATTAAATCTAGAGTAATTTTATTTTTGTTTCTAACACACTTCTCCAAACACATCAATCTGGATTTAGGAAGTCTCATAGCACTTCAACATCACTCTGTTACCTTGTGGACTCTATCGTTGCTGCACTTGACCGGGGATGTGCCACAGCCCTTTTGCTTTTAGACTTTTCCAAAGCGTTTGACACGCTAAATCATCTGCTTTAATTATCTAAATGCAGTTACTATGGTTTCAGTCAAACAGCTCTAAATTTTGTCAAATCATTTTTAAAGAACCGCGTTCAAAAGGTCTCGCTATACTACGTACCAGACTGTAACTTCACGCGTCCCCCAGGGTTCTGTTTTAGACCCTCTCCTTTTCCTCATTTATACTTCTCACTTATGTGAGAAGTTAACAACGTTAACCTGCAGTTCTTTGCTGATGATACTCAAATTCACTTAAGTTTTTTGCCCGACAACACTTATAACGCTGCCGCTGTTATCAACGGAGATCTCGAAAAAATCAACTACATTTTCTCACAATCTGCAATTAAATGCTTCTAAATCTAAAGCATTAGTGTTCTGTCATAGAAGCAAAGGGGTAAAAATCGAGTCGGAACTTAGTTGTTGTATCGGAAATGAGGTAACTCCTATAGTAGATTCAGCTAAGTCTGAGTGCTTAGGCCTTGTGATTGATAACGACTTGAAGTTTGTGAATCACTGTAATACTGTTATTGCTCAATGTTATGCGGTGATGAGGTTGCTTTATGCAAACAAAGATGTACTAAGCAAACATATAAAAACACAGTTATGTGAAAGTCTGGTATTTTCTCGGATATTGTATTGTCTTACAGTATATTACCCTTTCCTTGACGCATACAGCTCTAGAAGAATTCAAATGATCCAAAATACTTGCTGTAGATTCGTTTCTTTACTACGTAAATATGATCACATAACCAAACCCATTCAAGAACTGAAATGGCTAAATATAAAGAACTTATCCACCTGTAATTTGCTTTTATTGCTTCATAAAATTCTACATGGCAATGGGCCATCATACTTATTTGAAAAATTTCAATTTAGACATGCTCTTCATAATGTAAGCAACAGGAATAAATCCATTTTGCATATGCCTCGTCATAGTACTGCTTTGTTCAGAAAATGCTTCTCATTTAGTGCTGTGATACATTACAATGTGTTGCCTCTTCATTTGAAAGAAGTCGCATCTATTGTGGCATTCAAAAGAAAACTCAAATTGTTCCTACAGCTAGCAGTCTTCTTGCTAGTGTATATTTTACTACTATGTATGTAATCTTTTCTATCTGAAGTTGTTTGTTTTAATGTATTTTGTGTGTTAAGCACTTTGGTGCAAAAATTCCTTTATCCTTAATAATTCTGTATTATTATTTTGTTTATATCCATTGTTCACCTGATCTGTTTAGGCACCACAATTACTCACTGGTGGATTACTTCTATTTAGTCAGGGGTTAGGTAGGGTAGCACTGTTGCTAAATCTCGCCCCTTGATAAATTGTGTTAATTGTTTTTTTCATTAATATAATAAAGACGTTTATTTATTTATTTTATTTTATTAGCTTCACCGGTATGTAGGTTTGTGAGCTTATAACGCTCCTTTAGCTTACTTCTGTTTCCATTTTTTACCAACAACACCGCCAACACCAAATAAGTATTCCTTCTCATGCTCCTGGAAAGATAGGTGTTGAATTTTGTCTGTCGTGTGATAGCAACTGCACCACAGCGCCATCTGTTGTATGGCTTTTTATTATAGCCACCTACAACTGACTGTGCGGAACCTTGGCTACATCTTTCGCCTGAGTTGGGACAATTCACAATCAAAATATCTTGTGAATTAATGTCATAACACACTTTTCTGTGTTTTCGACACGTGGACAGTGGTAATAGAACTACGAGTGTCAAAATGAACAAATTTTGCAGGATTTGTAGCTTATGTTCAATTAAAAATACACAAAGAATAGTTAAAACAAAGTTAGCAGCTCTACGGTTCACAGTTAGGTATTATGTCAAATGACCGAATCAGTTTATTAGTTAAAGGCCTCACAGACATCGTTCTTGTTCATCAGGTTTGCACGACGTGCCAACCGATGTCGGTTAAACCGATGGAACGATACCTCCACACACTGTTTGGTTTTCTTTCAGTTTCTCGCAAGTTTTTGGTCCGTTAAACATGGATAATACTTTAGCATTGGCGGCGGCTTTAGCTATTGAAGTGAAATACAGCAAGAAAAAACGTTCTAAATGGGTGAAACAGTGGCTTTTAGAAAGAGGCCAATTCTCCCATATAAATCTATTAGGAGAATTGCGTCTGGAACCAGGGGATTGGTACAATTATTTGAGGATGGATGAAGAAACATACTTAGAATTACTTAATTCAGTAGCACCTCTAATAAAAAAGCAGGATACTTGGATGAGACAAAGTGTTTCCCCTCATGAACGTCTGACAGCTACATCCCTTGCTACGGATAGAAGCTACGAGGATTTGAAATTTTCAGTTGCGATATCCCCCCAAGCTTTACAAATTATACCTGAAACCAGAACGACACTGCAAAATCCCGTCGTGATTGCACGATGAACGGCCACACATGTACCGAGTTGCACGATGGCGTTCGAAACGGACGAGTAAAATCAAGCTCGGACAGATTTTTTGGAACGACGGTCAACACAACGGTTTTTCGGCATACACGGACCGAAATGAGTGTGATCGGTTCGCACGTCGTGCAAACCTGATGAAAAAGAACGATGTCTGTGGGACCCTTTAGAGATGCACCTCATACCGGTCACCCACAAACTGCGCGACCTACCACAAAAATTACAGAAATTAACGACCTGGTACAAAATGATCAACGGACTGACATGCCGTGTGAACGGACTGTTGGGGCCTGGCCGAATCTCCTCGTCACAACCTCGTCAACGTGGAACGAGTGTCGCTGCAGAGTACCGTTGCCACGACGTGCTACTGACGGTACGGCAACGTCGCCGTGGGACGCCACGTCGAACGTCGTCGCCGACGTGTGGCTAGTAGGACCGATTTTATCAACAGGCGCATTTTAAAAGAACAATGATCAGAATGGGCTGCTCTGATTGGTCAAAGCCTTTGTTAAAATGCGCCTGTTGATAAAATCGGGCCATACTGTCACTGGCACGTCGTGGCGACGGTACCCTGCAGCGACACCGCACCGTTCCACGTTGACGACGTCGTGACGTGAAGATGTGGCCAGGCCCTTACAGCGCATGCGGTGAAATCACCGTTTCGGTAATTTTAACGAATCAGCGCAAACCGAATGATATGTTCAAACAGAAAACGGTTGTAAACAGATTTTCAGCCGATCCTGGGTTTTTGGTTCATTTTTGAATGGTTTTCTTGCGAACGGACATAAAGACGTTTATAATTTTGTATTGGTATCGTCGAAGGAGGCTTAGATTCGTAGATTACTCAACAAATTCACGCTATTTTAAGTCAAAGGTTTCATTTGGGTGCTTACTACCGATTAGGTTTTATTCGCGAATAAGCTATTCGGTTTACGGTGACAACACGAGACCGAAACGACGAAATTGCAGTAGGCGTTTCATAGGCTCGCCGTGTGAAATACCCGAAACGGTGATTTGACCGCATCATGTGAACGGGCTTTAAGGGTACGGGTACATAAATCGGCATCGGACAGACGGTACGGATCGGAGAAAAAGAAGAAGAAGAATTTTCAAAATCCGGCGAGAATATAGCAACTAGGATCAAATGCCGGCCGACGCGTGCCGTGCGTGCCGATAGCGACGTATGTGCGATGCTGATCGGAGATTGCCGAGGTACTATCAGCATTTTGCAAGTATCTACTTATACCTTAAGCATATCATCAACCTTTATTTCGCTCTAATAGGCGGGCGAGATGGACATTTTCCTTCAGTAATGGCTTCTCTTATGGCCTCCAGTAGAGAATGGAATTTAAAACGCGTCACTCTGAAGTAATAGAAGAACCTTTTTTCGTCATTCAATAAGTCCGAAAATTAATGTACATATTCGTCAGAAATGCCCTTCTCTGAGATACTTCATGAACCCACAACCGTCTACGTTTTCTACGTTTTTCAAAATTTTCTTCTTCCAGAACAATCGCCAACTCGTCACCGTTCGAAGACATATTTGCAACTGCTTTCCAATTTTTCCGTCGATTCCGATCAGATATGTGCGATACCTAATGAAAAATCTGTACCGTCCGCATTTATACATTCCGTACATGTATACAGCACCTAGCATAATCCCATTGGTCAGATTTGAATTTTGAACCAATCAAGCTCTGAGTGCCATACGCGAGTATAGAATGTAAATGAGTGCTATATGCACTTACGGAATGTAGTACTTAATGCAGCTCAAAATTTTCAAAGAGGAAAGCGATTTTAGCGAAAACCATTTTTCAACTATGTATTAAACTGCAGTAAACTTTATTACAAATTAAGTTATAGTAGGGTGTATAATTTTTGTGCTTCTTTACGAAATATTAAATGTAATCATTGCAAACATCTGGTGCATTAAGTTAACTAAGTATTAATCTTCAGTGGGCAAAGAAAACATATATTAGATACAAGATTAAAGACATTAAAGAATATAGCAGAACAAAAAAGAACGTTATATAGAATCATGCATTGGGTTGATTTGTTTCAATATTTTGGGGTAGATTAGATTATATTACATTCCGTAAGTGCATATGACGCTGATTTATATTTCATACACGCGTATGGCACTCGAAGTTTAGCGCTCAACAATATTCAATTCGGTAAGTGCATATGGCACTGATTTACATTTCGTACACACGTACGGCACTCGAAATTTGATTGGTTTAAAATTCAAATCTGACCAATGGGATTGTGCTAGGTGCTATAAACATGTATGGAATGTATAAATGCGTACCGTACCGACCGTTCCATCCGTCCCGTTCGATGCCGATTTATGTGCGCGTACCATAAGTGTGTCGATCACTGGCTCTCAGTCTAAATTCAGACACAGGTACTCCTTCTGGTCGGGAGGCCTGTTCGCTTGATGCTATCAGGCTGTTCTGTCCGGCCACATCGCGGCACGGCTTTTTGGCAATGCCAGAATGCCTCCACTTCCACCACTCACTTCGCAAATCGCACGTAGACACACCAAGAAACAGTTAGACATGCCATCGGAACACTTCGCTCTCAAATAAATATCGCTCACCACTGCAAAAGTGCCACTGGCACAAATTGGAATCGGATACAGGGTACACCCCAAAAGTCGTGGCTCTGTATTCTACATTGGAAGCAAGGAGATCTGTCAAGATTGGACCCCTTGTAAATCCTCCCAAGGATCTCTCGGAACTGAGTGTTCAACTATACCAATCTAGTACACACATAAAAAGAAATTCTCAAGTCAAGAATTGTGATATTCTCGTAAATACATACTTACAGCAAGAATATCGGTTCTCACTCTAAGAAAGAATAGTTGATAAGAAAATTATAGAAAATTTGTATCAATAATAATATTTTTTTTTATTTATATACTTATTTTAAAGAAATATGCTTCGAAAGAAAATATAACTTTCTTTGCAACCAAGGCGATAATAATTTAATAACAAATATTTCATAATTTTATTTCAAGATTATCATTTTTTCCAGCGGTGTCCAGTTTACTTCTATCAAAAATATAGACAGCTTACAAATGCGAACCTTCATTTACAATATGATAATCTTGGTTTGAAAATTACCGCTGTTTTACAAGCACACTCTATATTTGTATCAAGTAAATCATTTATTTGACGTATACCAACGTCGGAGTGCGCAGGCGCGCAGCGTGTCACGGGTCAACTCTAACCTCTCCAGTCTCCACCCTCTCAGCTCAAAGGCCTGTTGCCCGTCCGCGTCCGCACCGCCATTATCGGTTTTCGGATTGTCGCATTCGCCGCCGTCTTGAGCACCGTAGCGTCATATCTGCATCCTGGATCCTGCATAATAGCACATAATAGATACTAGTCAAACTGTTAAAAAATTGCCATGGCCACGTGATACCCGTGATACCACCGTCAACCATCAGTCATCGAATCTGCCGGTAGTCCTGGTCCACCGCCATTTGAGTCGCGTCCCAGTTCCCATCAGCTTCCTTATCACTGGATCTATCCAACCATGAATGAGCTATTAAAAAAATTGGGATGCCAAGACCTGACTCAGGTGTTCCTAGATAAGTACTAAGTACATTAAATGTGATTTAAGAAATTTTGCAGAACTATTTCTCCAGAAAAATTTATAGGGATGAGGCAAAGATCTTACAAAATAAAACAGAAAATTTCGAATCTGTATTTTTATTAATGTTTCCCGGAAAAATATTTGAAAACGTCAATTTACTTTCAAAATGTTTGCAAAAAAATGATATAGATATTGGACAAGCCACATACTTAACTGCATATGTTTCAGATCAATTAGGGAATTTAAGAAATAATTTTGAAAATATCTTTGTGACTTCAGTAACAATAGCAAAAGAATGGGGTATTGAGCCACAATTTACAGACAAAAGAGTCTGTACTACAAAAAAGTTTTTTGATGATCAAATGGCGGTTGATGAACCTATTGAAGACCCTAAAAATCGTTTAAGAATTTTACTATTCAACACATATCTAGAACTATTTTAGTACAACTAAAAAATAGAAGTGAGGCGTTTACAAATAACCCTGAGAAATCTTAACATTATTAGCGAATTTTCTGATTTTATTTTCGAAAAAAAAATCAATTGTTGATTAGTAGTGTACCTGAGATTTGCACTGCATTCCAGTTGTTTCTAGTACTGCCTGTTATATTGGCTGAAGCAAGCTCATTTTCAAAACTAAAGCTAAAAAAAGTCTTGACAATGGGTGAATCGCGCCTAAGTTCTTTGGCATTAGTTTTTATAGAAAATGAACGGGCAGAAGGCATAGACCTAGACCAAATAGTTGCTTTCATAGTGGCCATATATTATAAACCAATTTGAAATATTATTTTTTTATATAGAAGGGGCCCCGTGAAAAAAATTGCAGGGGGGCCCTCGAAGACCTTGGCACTCTACTGCCTCCAATGTAGCCAAAACAGCTATATTTCGTGTAGATAACCTGAAATATCTCAAAATCTTCATGTGATGAAGAAATTCTGAGCTCAAAAGTTCTGTTCTCATGCTTGGTTTTACCTATTCCTTGACTTGGCTTCCAACTAGGCTCGATATGGACCAAAATATGAAGCAAATGATCCCTTTCTTGCAAGCTTATCTTCCCTTGAAGCCCTCTAAAGTTCGTTGGTTTCCCCGCTTTTCTTTTGTAGACAGATGGTTTCAATCTACTGTCTGAATAATTCACCTACCCGAATAGCTATATTTGACTCCCTAAAAGTATCTATAACGTGTCCACTAGGGAGCCTTCCGAACCAAAACTGGTTTAACTTCAGGATCGCGTGCCTTATCAACTTCCTTACTGATGTCAAGTGAATAACTATGCAAATATTCCCTTCTGTTTTACGTTTCACCGCACCTATGCAGCTAAATACAACTAATAAACGTAACCGTCATGTTTGTCCGGACTCCGGTCAAGAAAGTGAAGCAGTCATTATTACCGTGTGTGGCGGTGCGACCTCTGTACAGGGCCGGAGTAAGGCCGGTACAGTCGTACAACCAGATACTCGTTCTGTTCAATACAACGATTTCGAATAGGTTAGAAGACGTAAACAAAGGTTTTGTTTGTTTGAATCATCCTGCTTGAGGATGGTTGAGGATGGCACAAGATGTTGCCACATCTCCTCTGGGTGAAGTCATTGTATTTTCCTTAAGGGCCCCACAGACATCGTTCTTTTTCATCAGGTTTGCACGACGTGCCAACCGATCACACTCATTTCGGTCCGTGTGTGCCGAAAAACCGTCGTGTTGACCGTCGTTGCAAAAAACCTGTCCGAGCTTGATTTTACCCGTCTGTTTCGAACGCCATCGTGCAACTCAGTACATGTGTGGCCGTTCATCGTGCAATCACGACGGGATTTTGCAGTATCGATTTGGTTCCCTTCGAGTAAGCGTATCTAGGGTTAGCGACACCTATCAAAAATTTTCCGTCAGACGTTCATGAGGGGAAATACCTTGTCTCATCCAAGTATCCCCTTTTTTTAATAGAGGTGCTACTAAATTAGGTAATTCTAATAATAGATTTCTTCTAATAGATTTATATGGGAGAATTGGCCTCTTTTTAAAAGCCACTGTTTCACTTATTTAGAACGTTTTTTCTTGCTGTATTTCACTTTAATAGCTAAAGCCGCCGCCAATGTTAAAGTATTGTCCATGTTAACGAACCAAAAATTTGCGAGAAACTGAAAGAAAACCGAACAGTGTGTGGAGGTATCGTTCCATCAGTTTAACCGACATCGGTTGGCACGTCGTGCAAACCTGATGAAAAAGAACGATGTATGTGGGGCCCTTTTTTATACTAGTCCGTAATGTAAATATCAAAGCTGGTTTGACGATATATTGCAATCATTGCAGTATAGTAAAATGGCTAAAAGAAGCATGTGAGGAAGATCCCAAAACAGCCCATTGCCATAAAGGAAGATACTGTTCCAGTTTATTTGTTATTATATTGGAAATTGAAAGAAAGCTGTTATTGCTCCGATCAAAAATACTACAACGCTACTATAGGATGTGCAATTTAAAAAATTCAAGATTAATTATTAGAGCGGTGGCCAAGTAATATATCGTACAAACAATTATTTTTCATAAAACGTGACAACATCGCATCGACCGACCGCCGACCTTGGGCAAACAAGTATAAACAACAGATAGTGGCAGGGCTTTGTTTTGGTTTAATCGTCCCTTGTTTATTGGGCGATTTTCGAGCGAATTTTATGATTTTATCAGTGCATAAGCTAAAAAAAGACAAGCTTAGACAATTACACAAGGCAGTGAAGTCCTGTATAATTTGCAAGAAGCGATTTGAGCATAATGAGTGGGCGTCTGTAATAAGAATCACATGCTTGTTGGAGCATGGGTTTCTTTTCTTCTAACCTATTCGAATTCATGTGATGAAAGGTGCTTGCTTACTCCGCAAGAGGGAGATGATTCCAATCATTTGGTTCACAGCAAAATCGGAAAAACGAAGGGTACCGGCTGGATTCGAACCAGCGTCTCCGGCATTCTAGGCCAGCGCCCTACCAACTGTGCTGCGGTGCCCCGCACCACAGCTGATATACCAGCGCCTATGACCCGATGTCGGCTCCACCGACACCCACCACTCCCCCGTATCCTCCTGCGAACCATGCATTTCAGTCATCAAGAGACATCTAGTCGGCAGTTGGGTGAGTGTGAATTTCTCACCACTATTTGAACGACAGCCCTCTATGCTACTGAACTACGACTCCTCAGTCGGCCCGGAGAGATACGGGGGTACAGGTTTCTTGAGTTATACTTCCTCAGGTATTATATCAGAGAAGATATTTAATCTGATATCTAAGGAAGTATAACTCAAGAAACCTGTACCTGCAAGTAAAATACTTTTCTGTATACAGGGTGTTTCATAAGTTGGGACTTTTTTTCATACAGCGGATAGTACTCGTCAAAATGAGTGTTTTTCCCAGTAACATATAAACGAAATATTTAGAGAAAACAAGATACTGATCATTAAAAAAACCTAAATTCTAAGTCCGTCCCTGGACAATGGCTCACCATGTCATAATATCACAACAAACAAGGCAGCGCTAGCGGTGCCGATGCCGGTGAGAAAATACTAAAACAAGCAGTTCGTCATACTTCGCGTTGCTGTGGCATAGTGCACGAGCGAGCTTGACTTGCTACATCTCACTACGGACTTTAAAATCAACAACCATGGCGCACGCTTATAACAATAATGGACTGGTGGACATCATTTTAATGTACGGTGAGTGTGGTCAAAATACCGCTGCGGCTTCGCGAGTGTATGCCGATCGTTTCCCTAACCCTACTCACCCTGCACCTCGTCGATTTGTCTCGCTTGTGCAAAGAGCTAGAGACACAGGATGTCTGAATCCACATCGTGGTCGATACGCTGGAAGACCTAGACAACCTCGTATAGTCCAAATTGGAAAAGACTTCGTAAATCGTACTTTTACCTGTAAGACGCCTGCGATAGGGCCGCACTTACAACTTAGTAGCAACCAAATAGTGAGTATAAATAGTAGTGAAATTTTTTTTTACTGATTTGCTGCTGGTTCACCGTGCATTAGCTTTGCCGTTTCTTCTAAATAGGAAAGTCGCACATCCGATATAAATGTATATCGGTATCTGAAAACCAAATCCGTCCCTGGTGGCATCGAGAGTAATTTACTTTTACTGGCGGTACCGCGGTAGCAGGTAGGTACGATTCGTCACTAGCGCGCCAACTCCAAATTGGTGTCGCCAACCTTCAAAAGGTTACCTGTACGGCTCTTATAGATACGCATGCGTTAATGCGTTAATTACGATACTGTCGTTCGGTGTACGATTACGGACCAACTTATGTATATTAGATACTATGACACATTTGTCTTTCTAGGTTGCTGAATTTTGTAATGGCTGCTTAGTTAATTACTAACGTGAAAACAGCTGTTTTCAGATAGGTGCCTTTGGGATGGTATTTTCACATTTGTATAAAAAGAAATATTCCAAGGAACCTAAATAACTATTTCTTGGTTTAAAAATTTTCTCTCAATAGCAAATCGTTGCATACTGGTTAACCATCTCTAATTTGTGTTTCATTTATATCACATTATTGGACACTCTGCTGGCCGGGAGGCTTCGTAATATGGCACCTCAAAACATTCCCATTTTTTTCCGTTTGTAACATGATTTGCGTTATCAAAATATTTTAGGGTTATTCATTCTTGACTCCTTTTTTTCATTTTTGAGGTTTTTGGTGACAAAAAAAAGACGGCTATATCTGTCGTGCCATATCACAGCAGACTTTATGTTCTAGAATGGCAACCTCGGCTATAGCCGTCTGATCAGTGTAATCGTAAAACACACCTTGTGGAAAGAAAAGGACAATTTTCGAGACAAAAGCTAAAACAAAAACAACATTTTATTGTATAAAATTTATAAATAAAAACGCATCTCTCAGAATATAGATGTTATAAAAACAAAAAATCAAATTTATTAGCAAACAGAGGTATCCCCGAACAAAACAGAATTTAGGGACAAATTTATGTTTGACGCCACTCTTCAAAGCAGTCTGAACACAAAGCAGGTTTATTTTCACAACTCTTGCATCTATAGCTAGTTTCTTTGCGTTTCCAGACTTGAAACATTGTTTGCATCTAAGAAAATATGATTTTATTTTATGAACCTCTGGTAGGGGCAGCTTCTCTGGAAAATGTCTCATACGCGCTTCGAGTTTTGTATTGATATGAAACAATATATTCTATATGTAAAATAGGTGGAGACGGATATCTGTTTAAGATGAAAATATCTGGTTACCTATCTCCCATCAGTACTGAAAACATGAAAATCGAACAAAAACACAGTTGCAATATGGCAGCTATACACGTGGTCAATGCATCACATTGGAGGTTATGGACGGTTATAGCCGTCGTGAACATGAAAAGTTGGGATAGCGTAGTGGGTTAGGATTTGGCAATTTCAGAAATGACGAGCTTTACGTTACGGCACTAACATTGCTTAACAGGACAAGTATGTATACCGATATTCTGACGGTCGTCGCCGTTCTGCCGTAACAAGCAGATAACTTTTTGTCTGATATAGCCGTCGTGGCGTATCACGATCACTCCTCGCAGACGGCTATAGCCGTTGTGTCCAACAACGTGATATTATGTATGATTAAAGCACATTGAAATTATTTATATTACAATTACAAATTATCAAGCACTTCGCTAAAGCAACTCGGCAAGCTACATTTACACATATATCTGAGTGCTTGAAGTACAAAACTTTCGAGACCCCGAATGCTTCAAGCACTTTCACAAGCATTAAGCTGTCAAGCCCTATCTAATCACGGGTACAGTGGAATTATGCAAATTAAAATTTAAGTTCAATACTGCGTCAAAGCTCAGAGTGTTCGAGCCTCCAAAATATTTCAAGCACCCCAAGAAAATCGTCCTTCTTTATAGATTCTCCATGAAACTATCGAAACTGTCGAACATATCATGAAAGTGATATGTCGACAAACTATACTGTAATGCCATATGATAGATTAAGGAAATTTTCACTGCTTCGTTCCTATTTCTGTGATATCCCACAAGTAGATTACATGATAGAAAATGTTTTCAGTTTAATTACGCATCTCCAACGAGATTGAAAAGATAGCCTACCCAGCGACGCAAAGAATGTATAATATATTGTAACTTGGTAAGAGTTATAAAACTTTTTCAGACATGGAATTCCTTACACATATTACATGCCTTCCAGAGGTGATGCATTACTGTCTTCACATGATATGATAGCGTCCCTGTTTAGTTTTTATTTGTTTTCATTATAAATTCAAATAAAGGGATATACATAATTATATACACAGTATACATTTAGTTATTAATATAATTTCTAAAACTTATCATGTGATTGTCTCTGATTCTTCGTGCTTTACTGCCGAGGCTGGAATGTCAGTAAAGTTTATCATGTTTTATTATGTGGTTTTTATTGATGGGCCAGTGAGACACGATAGAACATTTAATTATGTTTGAACAAAAATTATTAATCCAATAGCATAAGCAGACAAATCAATTCTGCAAAGGAACATACGGAAAATAACTGTAGATTAAAAAAATAGAAAACACGCTTTTAAAGAATATAGGGCTAAAAATTAAAAATAATTTTTAAAATAAGCTTTAAACAGTAAAGAACAAAAAATACTAGTATCATTGTGAAAAAAACTAAAGGCATGTTTATGAGTGGAATAGAACTAAACTGTAGGTTGTGTAATTCGTACTAGATACAGTTCCTTCATCCACAATATCATAGTGAAAGATAGGTCAACTCAAGAAACTTATGTAATAGAGAGATAAATAAATCCAACGATAACAAATATTTCATTATCCATACGCACTGGAAGAGTGATAACAAAATTTAATCATACAGAATGTTGACTTAGCAGTTTTCATAACTATTTTCAAAGTTAAAGAGCAAATATGTGAATAGAGGATATAAAATAATATTGAATAAATGTTCGTAGTATGACTTTGCGAACGCTTTTTGTTTGAATTGTAAACAGAATGTTTATTTTCACAAAAATAGTTTTACATCACAATGGGCCTATATATCTTACCGTCATGTAGAACAGCTTTTCCAAAGATAGAATATTGTAGTTTTTTATATTAGACTGGATATTGGATGGGGGTCAGTGGGATGAAAAAAGTATGGTTATGGGAGTATTTGCTTGAAAATCGAAAGTACAAAAAAAGGTCCAACATTTCTAAAAAATATCTTTTTGAAGCTTTCTTCTCCTGGCGGACTTATTTTATTTGATAGGCAACATCTATTATTAGGCAGTATACATTGTTATGTAACTGTCAATATGAGGCAAATCAATTTTTTTGGATTCTGTTTAATTATTTTTGTTTTTGTCGATAAATCTTGATATAATTTCACCCAATTTAAGCTGAGGTTTTTTATTTTATTTAAAAAATACAATTTTTAAACGGATTTTATTTCATGTGTATTGTGAAATTTTATTATTTATGTATATGATTATATAATTATTGATAGCATCTATATTATGCTGTGAGGCTTCGTTTGAGCCCAAAAAAACAAAAAATGAGCAACACGCCTACTATTTCTACTTCCCACACCGATAGTGGCGGGACAGCAACAATAAAAAGACTAAAAATATAAAAACAGCTCAAACCTCGTTTTTAGGCATTTTAGAGATTCCTGACCTGCAGCACTGTGTCGTTCTAGTTCCTACAGAGGAAGATGCAAGAAATTTAATATAATTTTTGTGTTGAATGTTTTTTGAGGGCAGGAGGGCGATGATTTGGTTGCAAGGGAATCTTAGACTATAGCTGCATGCAATAGGAAAACAACAACATGTGTGAGAAGTACTGAGTCAATCAACTTGACTCCATTTTTTTACAATGATAAATCCTCAATAATGTTCTATTTTTTTTACTACAGTCAAATTAGGCTAGAGCAAAGACAGAGATGTTAAAATCTGTATATTTACAATTTTTTTTTCACTACCTTGTAACAAATAGAATCGAATTTTTTTACTGAATCTTTTGCTTTAGTATAGCATATATTTCGATATGTTTTGCTATCCTCTCTGGGTGCAAGGTTCGATCGAAACTGATCACGATGCAGTAATCTCAAAAATATGTGTTAATGAACTCTTAGCTGAAGCTATAAAAAAGTATTAGTATATGGTTCTACTGTGAATAAAAATGTCATCGATCGCAGCTTGTTTTTAATGATTCCATTAAGAAATACACGCATAGGTTATAGATAAAAATAATAAGATTTTTAAATCAACACTGGTACAAACATTCAATTTCTATGAATGGGTTTCTATAAATACACTTCTTGTGCGTAGACAATCAATTCGAGGGTTTCTTAATATACATGATTTCCATTAAAAATAATAGAACACAAAAATGTGTAGATGACCCTATAAATCTTATTCCTTATCATATTTTATGACGATTTCAGTTCATGAAATTTATCAGTACAATAAATCACACGGAGGTACCCGATTTAATGTATATGTATGGCTGTCCGTTCATCATAAATCTTCAACAACATAAACTGGTTACTGAATAATTACTTTAAAATTCAATAACTGAATAGAAGGTAACTCGCTGACGGATGGTCGGCATTTTTACTTGTACAATGAAGTTGTGGCATCAAGTAGATTCACTTGGTGCTTCCCACTTCTTCAATTCGTCAATGATTGTCAAAGCAGTTCAGGAGCTTTGCTCTTGTTGTGCTCTTTTCTTTCATCATCATCATAGTCACAATGTCTTAACAGACATGTTGTGAACTCGTAAAATTCATTAAGTCGGAGCTTGATTATTGCCGACACGAACATTATCAATAGTTTTGAGAACTGTAGCTTGCCATCGTTCGCGATTTACTGTCAGTTCAGTGGCGCTCTTGATACTCATATCTAGCAACTGTTTCGTCGTATCCACCCAGCGTGTAGGGGAACGGCCACGGCGCCGCCCACTCGGGGCGTGACCCTGAACTACAAGTTTCTCCATATTATCGCTTCGGTGAATATGTCCGAAGAATGTAAGCATTCTCATCGACACAATGGAGGATAGTCTCTTTGGATTACCGAGCTCATCCAGTATGGAAACATTAGTTCGATGGGCGGTATAAGGAATTCGCAGCATCCTTCTCCACGTCCACATTTCAAAAGCATCTATGCGAGCTCGATCTGCCTTTTTAACAGTCCAAGTTTCCGAGGCATACAAAAATATGGAGAATACAAGAGACTGAACCAGTGACATTTTGGTAGCTTTAGTGATGTTATGGTCACGCCATATTTTAGTAAGCCTTGTCATGGCCACCCGTGCCTGTTGAATGCTCCATCGAATCTCATTCTCACAGCTAACTGAATTGTCGATCAAAGAACCGAGGTACACAAAACTTTGAACTACCTCACAGATTTGGTTATCCAGAAGTCACAGAGAAGTAAAGGAAGTATCGGAAAAGGAAAGAAGTAGGAGAACAAAGAGAAGGAAGTGGGTTTTTTCTCAGTAGTGAGGGGGTTAGGGTTCATCCACCCTAAAAAAACGTTAGTTAGTAATTTGGGGTTCGATACCACTATGCTTTTAGGAGGAAATACCGTTTTGTGATCTAGAACTTTGGAACCAGATTACGTACGCGAGATGGGATCCAAGGCTCTACTAGTTTTTGCTGAAAAGGTAGGTCTTGGTTACTTACTAGCACAGTCAGCGCCAGTGGCTGAATAGCTTTTTGAACGACCGATCTCTGTTTGTTGTAGTCGAGGGCTGTTCATCAGACGTATTTTCAATAAACGCCGGTGTTCCTAAGGGATCTGTCCTATCCCCTACACTGTTTCTGCTGTACATCAACGAGCTGCTGGAAATAACATCCAATCCAATCTACAGCTTCGCAGATGACAGTACATTAGTGTCGTGCATGGAACCAGGCAAGCCACTATCATCCCAGGAGACGGTACGTCGGCGACAGCAGTATGCCCCACAGATCAACGCAGATATCAAAACAATTGTCGAGTGGAGATGAGCAAATAAAATACAGTTCAACGTACAAAAAACTCAGGCAACAACACTTACAAAGAAGTCTCACGATGGCTTACCAACCGTGGAAATGGAGGGCCACCCCGTAGTCGAATCACCCTCCGTCAAGCTTTTGGGGAGCAACATCAACAATAACACGTCCTGGCACGACCACTTCGTCAGTATTGCTAAAACGGCATCCCACAAGCTTGGAGTTTTGTTCCGCTGTAGGAAGTTGTATACACCAGAGCAACTGCTGCTGCTCTACAAGGCACAGATCCGACCATCGCTGGAGTATTGCTCCCATGTGTGGGGATGTGCTCCGAAACACTCTCTAAAGCTTCTGGACACTATCCAGAAAAGAGCAATTAGATTAATCGATACGCCTAACCTCACAAAGGACCTCCACAGCCTGGAACATCGAAGGAGGGTGGCTGACCTATCCCTGTTTTACAGATTCTATCACGGAAGATGTTCGAGTGAGCTCTCCCAGATAATAACACCAAAGGCCGTTCGAACCAGGAACACTAGAGAAGCTCTGCGAGCTCATCCTTACCAGGTCGAGGTCCTTAATCCCCGAACCAGTCTCCTCCAGCATTCCTTCTTTTGGAGAACTTCGACGCTTTGGAATCAGCTACCGGGGGAATTGTTTCCCGACGGCTACAACCTGCAGCGTTTCAAATCTAACGTGAACCGACACTTATCCTCTCGCAGCGCTTCTACAGTGCCATAGGCTTTCAGCCTTTACGGGAGGCTGACCATAAAAAAAATAGTCAAATGAGTAAAAGGACCCATCGTGTTGTCTGCACTGGTGATTATTACCGTATGACAGATAAAGTCAGTTTCGTACCGTCTTATCGTTGGATGTCGTGTGCATCTGAATTAAGCTTAAGAAGGAAGTGTAGAGTTGGGGAAAATCCCACAGTATGGCAACCATGGCAGTAGGCAGGTTATACATTTCATAAATAATAATGCGTTCTCCTAAACACAGTTTATTTGCCTCTCCTGTCAGTGTTCAAGCTGGCAAAAAACTCACCGCCTCTATAGCGTCTCGTTATTTAACTTGCATCGTTTATTTGCACTATTATCGTCAATATTTTCTCGTAGATGTAACTACTTGATAGTTATTATCGCATCAAATATTCCAAGTTGCAGCCCAAATGGTTTTTCCAATCGCTTTTTCAGCGTTCGCGCGTTTTAGCACCCCGTAAATTTGTACAACATAATTTATGATAATGCGGCAAAGAAAAAAATACATGAAACCTGGAAAATTGAATTTGTTACTACCAGAGCTTCAGTTTTACATAATGCTATATAATTATCGAGTGTACAGAATTATTACAATCACCTGATCTTCATATGATTATCGTATAAGTGTTGCTGTTTAGCAAATCGGCAACTATATACAGGGTGGTCCTTAATGAGATGCCAATACTTACGGGAGAGATTATCGAGTCCATTCTAAGATAAAAACTTTATATAAAGGTATTTCCCAAACTTAGACCGTTTTTTTTTAAGAAACATCTTTTTCACGTAATCTCTCGTATGCCATTCTACATACATGTGAAAAGTAAATTCTCGAACGATGAATATGTGCTTTCATTCAAGTATACCGTATCTTCCTATATGCCCAAAGCTTTAATAATCTTTAACAAAAATGTGATATTTTTGAGCATATAGCGTTATATTAAGTAATTAGTTTCAATTCAAAACTAGGAAAGTCTTAAAAGTAAAAATACAGAAATCTTGACTGGAGCATTTCATAATCTTGGCTCAAACAACTCAAGACTTTGGTCTTCTTGGTACAAACAAGATCATGATGATGAAAAAAGCTTTTAAAGAACATCATACTAAAAATTAAAAATAATCTTTAAAATAAGCTGAAAACAATAATGAACTAAAAATACTAGTATGCTTGTGAAAAATGTGGGTGCTTTGTGCCATATTGTTTGTATCAATTGAGGGCCCGACACTTTTTTCACAATAATACTAGTATTTTTGGTTCATTATTGTTTCATACTTATTTAAAAGCATGTGTTTTATTACGTCTGTATAATAATCTCAACTCATTTTTTAGCAAATTAAGAATTTTAGTATATTTTCACAAGAGTGCATGACATCTAATAATACTAGCTGTTTTAAAAGAGGGTCTGTTACCCCAGAGGCGCAAAAAACCAGAATTGAAATAAAATCAAATGTTTCTTGACACCTCAAAAAACCACCTTGTATGACAGTATAGTGGAAACTTATGTGATTAGTTCACTTCAGCACAGACACTTAGCATAATTGAAATGCGATTGCAAGGTGTTAATAGTTAAAACGCTTATCACCATGCTTCTCGACTAAATTGTATGTGCAAGTGATGAAATATACGGAAGAATGTATGAGTAATTTATTACATTGGCCTAGTTGAACTTTTAAGCATAACTGTAATAATAATTCAGGTGTTATGCGAAAGAGATAAAGTTGTAACCAAAACGTAGGTTTTCCTAGACGTCTTCAAATTTTAAACCCATTTCGAGTTTCGAAGTTTCTTGAGCTTAGTGATACAGGTAGCATTGACATGAACAACTTTCTTGCATTTATTTTTTTACATTAAATACACATCCAGTTATTTCGGTAGCATTAGTGACTAGTTATTACTTAAGCTGAAGGGGATACTATACAAAGGAAAAGCACACAAAAAATGAGTTTAAGAAATATTTAAAAGAAATAAACAAGTATTTTTAGACAATTTAAGGGTTCCTCAAAAATTTCCATTCTTTTCCGGGAGGAGGTGGAGTTCGCGTGACGGGAAATGTGATAAATGGAGGAATTTGACAATGTTTTGTAATCATAAAAGATTATCTATTGGCTTAAAAAATTACCTTTGTTATATTTTATATGTTATAGACCTATCCCAACATTGCCTTTGAAGCTGTATGTGTGAACTTGACATGCTTTTATATATTACTCTTTATAATACTCTTTTCATATGTCTGAAATTACATCTGAAGCTCTTAAAGTTATAGAACTTGTTTAAAGGGATTCTAAAGATTTTTCTGTGTATACCTGCAAATCATTGTACTGTTACTCTGGTTAGATCTACTCTAGATGAAGGAACTCGACAATGTTTTGTAATCATAGCAGATTCCCTATAGCCTTGAAATATGACCTTTGTTCTACTTTATGCTTTATAGACCTATCCCACAGCAGCCTTTAAAACCGTATGAGTGGATTTGACGTATGTTGACATATATTTCTCTTTATAATCCTGTTTCCCCTAACTTGGAAATTACTAACTTGGCTGGAATGAAATTCTGACACGGTATTGCTACCATAAAGGGGTTGTAATTTTTTTTTGAAAAGTTCATGGAAACCTTGCTGTTGGTGGCGTACTAATAGTTAAGTTTTAGCGTATTGCTGATTTGGGTTCCGGGCCACTGCAGAGTGGAAGGCAATGTATTGGCCGACGCGCTAGCAAAAGCGGGAACTGAATCTGTGTACAAGACCGGAACCATTCGCGGGCATTGCAAAAAGCACCGCTAAAAAGACCATCTCGGACTGGGCAGTGAGGAAAGCACTCCTGAACTGGCGAGATGCACCAGGGCTACTGCACTCGAAGGTGTTTATAAGATACCCCTCGAGTCAGTCTCCCCCCCGAGGATGATAGAATGTAATAGGTACGACCTCCGCATTCTGGTCGGTCTGCTGACGGGACATGGTCGTCTAAGGTACCATATGCGGAAGTTGGGTCTTGAACAACCTTCAGACTGTCGCTTCTGCTGCGTGGAGGACGAAACAGCGGAGCATATTCTTTGCTCCTGTCCAGTACTGGATAATGCTAGGTTCCAGACATTCGGATTTGCCCAACTGGAACCTCATGACTTCAAGGAGGTTTTACCCTTCACGTTGATCGCCTTCGTAAAGAGGTGCGGACTGTACGGTGAACTCTAAAAAGATGTGAGCCACAATAGACACAATTGAGTCGCAGTGGAAGGAGGCAGCTCTGCCCCACTCACTTTCAACCTAACCTAACCTAGCGTATTGCTGAAAAAATATGATACTCTATACAAATTTATAAAATCAGTACCGCATAAAAACCTATATTTAGATGCATCAGTTTGACTGATTCAGTGATACTGAAAGCGATATTTGTTCTCACTGTTCAGTTTTAATGAATAATTTTAACCTATTTAGCATTGAGAAAAGTAACGTTTGCATTCATCTTTCAATACTAATTCAGTCAAAATGAATGAAAAGTAGGACTGACTTTCAGTTTGACTGAAAGCTCAAACCCACTGATCAGTTTCACTGAAAAGGTGTTCTCACGTTCATTATCTGTTCAGTATCACTGAATCAGTCAAACTTATTCAGCGAAACTGAATCGTGAGAACCCACCTAAAGTGAAAGCCAGTCCTACTTTCATTCATTTTGACTGAATCATGAAAAATGAATACAAACGTCAAACTGACGTGCGAGAATCTTTTCGTCATGAGACTCATCAGTTTTAGCACTTCAAGGTTATGGAAAAGTCGTTTTCATGAATGCTGAATCCGTTAAAATGATCCGTTAAAACTGAACAGTCAGAACCGCCTTCAGCGACTCTAGTTTCCTGATGGTACAAAAATATGACGGTTGAAAGTATCTATTCTACAAAATGATCCTACCAACATGTCAACAGCCCCGTATACCCACTGGTGCGTATGTATCAGTGTTGCCATATTGGGGGATTTTCCCCCAAATTTGGGATATTTTCAGCCCACTGGGGGAAATTTTGGGGGTCATTATTTCCTGGGGGATTTTCTGGGGGAGAAAATAAAGCCTTAGGAATTTTTGCGGGTACTTTTTTTCGTTTTTAATAATGCAAGACTGCTATTTGCTATTGTAATTTGCTATTTTTTATTTTGGCACGCCCAACTCTACAGTTCCTTCTTAAGCCTAATTCAGATGCACACGAAATCCAACGATACGACGGTACGAAACTGTCTCTATTGGCTGAAATATTTTGATTTGACATCATTTTGAATATTTCAACCAATAGGAATAGCTGCGTACTGTCGTATCGACGGATGTCGTGTGCATCTGAATTAAGCTTCAAAAGTGGGTTGGCAGACTTGCGGCAATATTAAGGGTGAGATTTCACCTATGAAAATTGGCTGTGCTAACTTTACACCAAATCAGAATATGTTACGCAGGTTCAACGCAGACATGTATAAAGTTGCTGATGACAATGCCTTAGATATATTATTTGAATAAATTTCATAGTTTAACCCCATACGTTTTTTGTTTGCTATATTTAATACATTACTTAAAATGTTTATTTTTTTTGTCACGAAGATTACATATTAATAATATTAGTCTGTGAAAGAATCCATTTTTTATGTTTTATTAAACCACAACCTCAAAAGATATTTGTTAAACTTTATTTCTTTTTTAAGTTTCAACGGATTGTTTTCTCAGGATCTACAAGAATGACAAAAAATGCGTTTCTTGCGCATCTTTTATTCGACTTTGTTTACATTTCACTATCGCTAAGTGTACGTGTAATACATAAAAAAAATAATATTCATTTATTTCTTGATATTTTTGTTAAAAACATTTTGGGGGATTTTTTTTCAAATATGTCTAATTTGGGGGACTTCTGAATCTGACCTGGGGGAAATCCATCAAATCCATCTGGCAACCCTGGTATGTATATATACTTCCTATACTGTGCCGTGCGGACGTAGTTAATTTAGGACGTAATGGCTGTCTCATAAATAAATTAGAAAACTCATGTGGCTTATCAAATATAATTGTATACTATCGTACCCTTAGTGTAACAACTAGATAACTTGAAATCAATGGTTTTAAGGAACCGGAACATGAAGACTCGAATCGCAAAAAAGCGTACCTACTGCCAAGTAATCGTCAATATGTATTTGTAATGGACGCGTAGATACGATTCGTCGGTCTTAGAGAAAACTGAGCTTAATATTTTGGTAGACCTTGATCGAATACTTGAAATATCTATCGCTGAATATTCATTTAACAAAATGAAAGTTATCCACTTGTAAGCGATAGTAATTGAATTTCAGCTATTAAACATAACTAGTGAATAAATTTAGTATGAACTGAAATAGAAAGCCTAACACTGTGCAACTTAGAAGTCAATGTCATTTATGTTAGTTTCAAAAACCACGTCTACTACGTTCTTTTCTCTCAAAAAGTGAAGGTGTAAAAAATGGGTCATATTTACTAAGAAGAAGTTGTTATAAATGAAGATATTAGAACAATCTTTGTTTATTTTTAAGAAGTATAGGATTTTCTTTAAATGAGGTTAAGTAGACTAACTCAGTCCTTTATAAGGATGAAATATTTATAGATCAGCAGAGTTTTCCGATATCAAACAAGAAGTGCCCAAGCCAACACCAGGTTCTAATGAACAACCGGGCTCTGCCAAGGAGTCACTCATTCAAGCTGATAGGAGTCAACATTACAGAAAATCTGATCTGGCACGAACACGTCGCGTCAATTGCAACAGCTGCTGGTAAAAAGCTTGGGTACCTATTTAGAGCCAGGAAGTATTTCTCACCATATAACCTCCTCAGGCTATATAAAGCCCAGATAAGACCTTGCCTGGAGTATTGCTCTCATGTCTGGGGAGCTGCTGCCCCTACTACCCTGTCTATACTAGTTGCCGTCCAGAGAAGGGCAATTCGATTAATTGGCGATCCGGCCTTAACGCGTCACCTTCAGTCGCTTTATCACCGGCGTGTTGTTAGTGACCTCTCACTCTTCTACCGATATTCCAGCGGAATCTGCTCCTCTGAGCTATCCTCTATCGTTCCGCCGCTCACTGCTCCTATCAGATGTACCCGTGCGACCGCTGTATCTCATCCTAAGACGGTCGTTCTTCATACATCAAGAACTGAGCGGTACAACCGAACATTTATTCCCAGGGTGTCCAAGGTTTGGAATGGACTGCCAGAAGATGTATTTATTGGGCCTGCGGGCATTGGCCCATTCAAATCTCGCGTTAACAAACTTCCCCTAACATAACCCTTTCACAGCAGCCGCGGTACTCTGGTATTTAGGCTCTGCCTGCGCGGTCTGCTCAGTTACATAAAAAAAAATTATTTGTTTTTGCTAATTATTCCGCTGCTAACCCTTCGATTTTCAAAAACTATATGATGTTTGTATCGCGGACACGGCAGTAAGACGGCGTCCCAGCTATTAAAGAGCTACAGGCGATTTTTTAGAACAGAGCATTTTAAAAAATCGCCACTTTACAACTGCATCACTTTCTATTAAAACTGCCGTCTGCAATACAATCATCCTCTTCAATTAAATCATATAAGAAACAGATCACCGATCTGTTTGTGACTAAAGTTTATTACAGAATCAAAGAATTTTTAGAAGACAATCTTTAGTGAGCAATACCTGTTTAATTTTTTCTATTGCGACTATATTGTTAAATCATTTTAAATAGTATTTGTAATGTGTTATGTGATGTATTTTATGTACCTATTCGTTTTTCTACATTCTCTATATGTATAAGAATTACTTTTACATAATTTTGACGTGCTGATGTACATTTGATATATCCAAATAGCAAATAAACAAACAAACAAACAAACAGGTGTACTCGATGGAAAAAAAATTAAAAGGGCCACTTTTATTCAGGACAATGCTAACTATTTATAAATAAAGAACATTCTATAGTTCCCCAACACTGACTTTCCCACCGCGTCAATTTCACCCCCTGAAAGAGCTAGAAAAGAGCTCTCCCAAAGCACAAAACAAAACGAAGTCTGGAACAGCATCCTTTAGCTTTTTGCTACTCAGTCGCCTATGCATCGCTTTAAAAAAGATAATATCATATAGTACCCCTAATTTCATCAAAACCAGTGGAGCAGTTACTAGGATTATGCGGTGAGAAAAATGGCGTCAGAAAAACGAAAGAATTTAATCGTTGCTACATGTCATAAGACTTACTTTTTGTGAGAGGATTCAAATTCGATATCTATACAGGGTGTTTGACAGGTGATATTCTCGTAACAAAAAAAAGTTCAAAGGAAAACTGAGTGGAAGGTCAAAAGGTCCAAAGGTAAGGTCCAAAGGTCACCATAAAAATGAATTTCGCATTTCCAAGCTCCTGACGTTACCTTCAAACTTACAGTAATGACTCAAAGAGCAAATTGAAGAAGAAAGCTTGCGCTTGTGCAACTATTTAGCCTTTTTTTGATATCGTGTTTGGTTGCTAAATTACAGGCATTTATAGAATTTATGATTTTGCATTGCGAGTTCTTTTGCACATTAAAAAACTTTTTTGAGAAAATCGAAAATAGTTGTCATTCATTAAGATCTTATCTATCTATCGCCTTCTGAAATATTATATATATGTAGTTTGAAGATAGAGTGAGTTATGCGAGAAATTGTGAGTCCGTATTTTACATAGCAAATACGTATGTATAAATGTGTGTATCCAGGCCCCTTAATGTTTATAGCTATGCTGTCGGTAAAATAAAGACTCCCTAAGTACTCCCTTCATCAATAGTGTGGCGGGTAGAAAATACACTACGTAATTTAAAAATCATATATCATACATACGACTTAATTACCAGGAAAGTGCCTTGGCGTACCGCACTTATAGCCTATTTAACCCATTTCATCTACTGACACCAGCATGGAGAATGCGCAAAAGTTTGAATGAGCGTACTAAATCTCAATGACAATGGCAGACGTAAAGTACAGATAGACTGCATAATTAACGAATTGTAATAAACATCCGAATAGACAGAAGTTAATAGATTTCATGGGCAGAATTGCTTGGGAGTTGGATAGGTGCACATCTATGCATACTGTAAACTGCATGAGAATCAATGGCGTATCGTAAGCAAAGGGACACAGAAAAAAATACTGTTGCGTTTCCAATTAATTGTTAGTATTTGGATGTTTTTCCAGCACTTTAAATATACTTACAGTTGTATCAAAGCCATGTCATTGAAAGAATTCAATCCTTATATTCGAAGTAATCACAGGTACGCCAATAAATTCAAAATAATTTTATATTCGTTATAACGATATGTATAATCCTTCTAATACCAGTATTGACATATAATGCAATCAAAACATCCTTTTGTTTTCGAAATTTACCCTATGTTTCATTTAAGCAACGCATACAAAAAAATTATTACTGCAACAGCAGTTCGTCATAATTCATCTGATAAAAATTAATTTTGCTTCAATGGCTCTTGTCGTTCGCTGAACTATAATCAGTATTCGGCGGGACTGATGTCCCGGTTCAATGAAGGTAAGAAACTAAGAATAAAGAACACGGGGATGATCTCAGTGCTACTATCGCCGCAAACTCGTCAACATGGACGAAGTTGTTCCGTTGTGTTGTTTCGGTGTTAGCCGTGTTGTGTCATCTCGTGGTTTTGCGTATTGTATCAGCAATTGTGTGATTTAAATGTGTCCAGTTATATATTAAATGGAGGACCTACTGAGAAATTGGGACTTAGAAGAGCTAACACCCACATTTGAATGTAGGTATTTAGATTAGTCAGACAGTTATATTTCAGTTAATGACAACAACTGGTGCAGGCTTATGTCTAATTCTTATATCATGCTCCTTATAACTTCACACAAAATCACACCATTAAACATCCAAACGAATCAATCAGCTGTCCTCGCAATAAAATCTGTTGGTCCAAGGAAAAGAAAGTTTAGAATCAATTACCAAACACAGATTAGATTCAACGACAGGTTGCGATTGAATCATTTATTGGGATCCAATGACATCTTGTAGTTGAATCGACAATACGATATAATTCGCTACCAACTATACACTTCCCATTGGAAAAAACGTCGCTGTATTTGAGGAATGCTGAGTGTAACGTCCCATTGAATCCAAGCGTAAGTCTTTGACAAAACGACAGATTTTTCTGTGTTTTCGTTCTTTTAAAGTGTAGTCATCATCATACAGACCAGCCATACTGATATACTAAAAGAAACTCCAGATTTTCCGAGAAGATGTAAAATAAGCAAGGACCTCAAAGCATAGACGAAAACGTCACCAAGTGTCAATTATTACTCGAAATTAACAGTACTTGACTCAGTACAGCCCTGTATTCCTCCAAAGCTTAACATTGATACGTCAAGACTCAATCTGGAGTATTTTTAGTTATCACTAGCCGAATAGCTGTTCGCTCTTGACACGGCTGACAGTTTAAAGTATCGGGTATACACCGGTTATAGGCCTACGTGGTTAATCAGACTTAATTGTTAAATAAATAAATAAATAACGGAAACGTAATCTTTCTACCACCTTAGATACGCCACTGATGCGGCACTAGTCGCTTTATGGTTGATTCACTAATGGGCTTTCGCCGCATTGAAAATATCTATGTGTTATTACCCCATACAATTCCAATACAATGCATCGATTCGCATGTCTAGTAGCTCTAGGAAGTGTGAATTGTTTGAAAAATACTATCTATTTTACACGTTTGGTAATATGGGATGTAAAGTTGTTTTTTCAACGACTTATATGTTATGGCGTGCCATGAAAGAAAGCAAATGGTGCCGTTCTACAAGGAAAACATGTTCTGACTGGTGACCTTTCCATGTGGTGTGAAATACAAAATGAAATTTGTCAACTTCAATACACTGACTCGCCAGTATTGCAAATCAATGTACTTTAATGCCATTTTAGCATTTTTTTATACTTTGACGATACTACCAAAACTAGCCATACGATGTTTTTGATTACAATCCGTAATTTAATAATTATATTCCTCATCGGTTGACTGCGACTCAGTATGGTTGGATATGCTTCAAGGAAAAATCTAGTCGGTCAATCTTCTAAACACCATAGATATAACGTTCTAGTTTTTTTGAATTAGATAGGATATTTGTGAATCAATAGGACAAGACAAAAAAGTATAGTCATGGGAGTACTCCTTGAAGATCGAAATTTAGTTCTAAAAAATGTCTAAAATTCCTAACAAAGAACTTTCTCTGAAGCTCGCTTGCCTTTTTGGCAAACTTTTTTATCAACTAAGCAGCATCTATTATTAGCCATTGTTAACGTTTTTGATTCAACGAAATGTGCTCAATGCTTCAAAAGTTATGATTTTAAATAACAAGGACAAATAAATTAAACTGCCAATATAAGGCAAAATAATTTTTTGATATTCTTTCTTTTTTTTCTGTCGACAGATTGTGATCTATTTTCATCAAGTTTTGGTTGTACACTTTATACTAGGACGCTCTGGCTGTTACGTTTTTTGGGTTTTTGTGAAATCACTAGATATTGTAATATTGAAGCATCTATTCCTTGATATATAAAAACCAACTAAATAATACTCAGTGATTGTTTTATAATTTTGCATCTTCGTATTTGACGACTTTCTAAATTTCTTTTGTGGTCATTCAAGTATATTTTGCTCCCAATGTCTCTGTTTCTTTTTAGTCTCCATATGATAACTGAGAGGAGTATGGTGATCGCGTAAATGTTCGACTTCAAAATATGTTTTTAATGCGATTCATGATCGTGAAAATTCATTTTTTTATAACTGCGCAGACCGCGTAGGCAGAGCCTAAACACCAGGGTACCGCGGCTGCTGTGAAAGGGTTATGTAAGGGGAAGTTTGTTAAGGCGGGATTTGAATGGGCCAATACCCGCAGGCCCAATCTCCTGGCAGCCCATTCTAAGCCTTGGATACCCTGAGAATGAATGTGCGGTTGTACCGCTCGGTTATTGATGTATGAAAAACGACCGCTTTGGGATGAGATGCAGCGGTCGAGCGGGTAGCTCATAACAGAATTTCTTTCTGTCTGTCTATCTGTACCCATTTTTTAAGTGCGTAATCTTAGTAACCACTGTACTGAATTTGAGAAGATAATATGGCGTGAAGTCGTACAGAGTACTTTGTTTTGGCATTCTATGGGAGGGGGTGAAATGGGAGCTTTGGGTAGCTTAGGGGATTGGAAATATTTTTTTGTATTTATAAAGGAACTTCTTTCGTCTCGCTAAAAAAGGCCAAGGTCTCGCCAGAACGAGATTGCAATCCCTATTTAGGAACAGTTATTCGTATAGACTAAGATTAAGTTACGAGGAGATCTTCATTCTATGGGATAATGATAGCAAAGAAAAAAACCGGTACCTATAGCTGTACGCTATAAAGCGCGAGAATCACTTTGGCTAAATTTTTTAGAATCAAATTTGTGTTTTGCATATACTTATTTCTTCTCATTGAACATGGCCGACTCTACTCACTAGGCCGGAGCATTGAAATATGGCAACACTGAATAGTCGGCCGAGCTTTTGTCATTAGTGTAATTCTTCCAGAGTAAAAAAGAACCTTGCAAGGTGATTTTGAATATGTTTCTAATTATTTACCTGCACAAACGAAACTATAAAGATAAAAAGATGCCTGCAAAGTGTGTAGTACCAGGTTGCACTAGCAATTGTGCTTCCAATAAAGGACATAAACAGAAGTGGGTGAAAGGTCGTCCTCGTAAGGGCTGGTTATATTTATAAGAATAAAGACAATAATTTACAAACATTTCCAAAGATAAGACCTATTTTAACGCACAATGTGGTACCTACAATGTTTTCTGGACCTCCCAAATATCACAGAAAAATACAGTTAATAGAACTCATCTGGACATGCATCTGGGCATACCTACGAAAAGATTTGAATGGCTTCAGAGTGACCTAATAGTGAATTTTTCTAGCTCAAGTGAAAATTTACAAAGTAATTGAGTGTTCATTCAAGTGGAAGTGGAAGTGGAAGTGGCAGCAGGAAACAGGTTGCGTTTATTTTTATTTTGTAGTGTCTGACTAGGATGAACCAGACATCAGATGTAAGTGGAATTAGTAGTAGTAGTTCTAAAAAGTATTTTTCTTAATTTATCAACCGAGATGAACTCTTAATACATATAAAATGTAATAATTATTATTCTGAAACTATAAAACAATTCACGGTAACCGGACCACTATTTGACAGCTAAGCCACGTTGCCACATCTAAGGCTCCGGCCTAGTGTAGAGTCGGCCATGCATTGAAGCATCATTTCAGAACGGTTTTGGTTTTATTCGGCACGTTGACCTACCCAAAAGGCTTTCCGACTTTTACTTTCCTCAGGATTAATTACAGAATGCATGCATAATTCTATATAAATCGCAAATAAAATCAAAACAACCATACGGCTGACACACTAACCATATTATTATACGCTGGATCCACCTGTGAGCAAATGCCTGCACGTCTGCATAGTAATTGATACCTGTGAATATTAAAATAACCACAATTGGGAAGATGGCCACGGATTTCGCACTTTACGTTACCCGCGTACTGGGCTTATGACTACGTGATATATTCTGATGTGCATCCCAAATTTACAAATCTTACATTGTTTTCCTCTCGCTTCTTACGCAGTGTTGCAAAAAATGGGGTTGCGGCTTCCCAATTTTTTTCACAGTTGATACTGTAGCCTCAAGGCTCTTATTGTATTGTATTGTTCGACCGGGCAATGAATGCGAGAGAGGGGTCGGTCAAGCGACTGACTCTAGCCACCGTACATTAACAAAGACAAGTAGGGTCACTCTAAGCTCCGCCCCCAATGTGGTCTTTCCACCTCTGCTCTCGGATACTAGGCAAGCTGGCTTATTCTGGCGCCCGGCGATCTCGAGCAGTAGCCGAACGCTAACAGCTGTGGTTTACAGGGTCAGTCCACCTAACACCACCTAACACGCGACACGGTGCACGGGATACAATCGGTCGGATCTACCGGGGTGCCTAAATAAGTAGTGTTTGTGTGTTATTGAGCGTTTTGCGCGTATTTCACAAAAAATGCCGGCGGCATGCTCTGTATATGGCCCCATTGTTTTTTATATTTGTGCCTACATTTCGAGAATTTATCCAGTCCAGTCTTTTTGAATTTCGAATCTTTTTTACAAGAAGTGATTAAGTCAATTGGTTCCTGAAGTAATTGAATTTCTGTAGTTTGAATATTCTTTTCAAATTTTGAGACGATGGTATTATGATCTATTCTGTTTACTTCTTTTCTATATTTTGTCGTACTTTTATGTGTACACCTAAGGTTATTGACAACAAATCATGAATGATCAGACTGATACTGTTCCTTGCTACTTGAATCGTGCATTTCAAATTACTACATCTATCTGACAAAACATGATCTATAATACTCCTTGAGCTATTTGCCACCCCAGTAGCTGCATCTGCAGTTCTTGTGTTGAATGGTTCATTGAATAATAGTTTATATTCTATCTATACTATAGAATTCATTTCTATTGACCCCCGTATAAGTAAAGTGAATGTCGACCGTTGACGGCGATCATATCGCACAGTCGGATTCCCTGTAAGCACAGTAAACGAGATCGCACGGAGGGAACCTCGCTGAATTCGAGGCGGCTCGCATTTGTGACCCACATCAAAGTCGGCACGGCGAGTGACCCTACTTGTCTTTGTTAATGTAGTGTGCTCCAGCGACGCAGCTCACGACAGCCTACGGGGTTGCCAGATATAGCAGTTTATCTCAAATACTTTTCAACCCTTTTCTTGTTCCGAAATATTTATCCTGCTGTTCTTTAATAACTATATATTTTAAATGAAAATATTGCAGTACATGTTATGAAAGTACATGATGTAGAGTATTTTTATCATCGTTCAGTAGCATTATAGGAAAATACTGAAAATAGCAGATCGTGCATTATATTTTTGCAAATTGGTTAACGATGTCTTGTGAGTTCGAGTAGTTTATATGCCGTATGTCATTATTTCGTTTTGTGTGACCAAGGTCTCCATCGTATAGCCCCATTCTCTTCAGGTGTTCCTTTAGGCCACATGTCCTGTAAGGAGACCAGTGGTTACTCAAAGCTGATTCCTGCTAAAAGAAAGTAGCCGTTCAGCTATTTTCTGGCATGAGGCCTTCATGAATACTTTCCCATGTCTGAATCCAGGCATCAAGTCCCAATATTTCTTGTGCTGGAGAACCAATCTGGAGGTCCCAGGTTCGAATCCCACCAGCCGTCTGGTAATAATTTAAAATGAAAGCACGTTTTTCACTTGATTCGAAGAATTCAAATTTGCCTACTGATTTGACGAAAGCCATAACCTAGCCGTTACTATTGGCGTCAGAAAGAAAAAAATTGAACACAATGTGCCACACAATTGTTTTATGGCAAAAGCTCAATTATAACAATTCAGTGTATATCCTGTGCATGCCGATTCCATCATCAATTGTTAAAAATATCTGTGTTGAATAACCTACTATGAACTTTCTGGCCTAACAGATAATAGTGATACATTGTTATATACGCTAAATTGAATGTGACCACTGACCAGTGGTGGTGTACATAGAGTTTTTTTATGGTCAGCCTCCCGCAAAGGCTGAAAGCCTATGGCGCTGTAGAAGCGCTACGAGAGGATAAGTGTCGGTGCACGTTATATTTGAAGCGCTGCAGGTTGTAGCCGATGGGAAACAAATTTCCCGGCAGCTCATTCCACAGCGTCGAAGCTCTTCAAATGAAGGAATTCTTTAGCAGACTGGTTCGGGGAGTAGGGACCTCGACCTGGTAAGTATGAGCTCGCAAAGCCTCTCTAGTGTTCCTGTTTCGGACGACCTTTGGTGTTATCTGGGAGAGCTTACTCGAACATCTTCCGTGGAATCTGTAAAACAGGGATAGGTCAGCCACCCTTCTTCGATATTCCAGGCTGTGGAGGTCCTTTGTGAGGTTAGGCGTGTCGATTAATCCAATTCTGTCTCTTCTGTATAGTGTCCAGAAGCTTTAGAGAGTGCTTCGGAACGCATCCCCACACATGGGAGCAATACTCCAGCGATAGTCGGATCTGTGCCTTGTAGAGCAGCAGTAGTTGTATACAGGCTGTTTGGCAGAGGGGAGTGGAGTATAGATAAGCCCATTTCGAAGTTATTTTATTGATAGGCCTGTGCCCTAAACATTCCGATCTTCTATATCACTGCATTTGTAATATTTTCAAGAATCTACAAATGATCTTGGAGCAGCGATTTCTGGTTTTTTGCTAATTACTACAGCACCACCGCACCTATTTTCATGCTATGTAGTTACGTACCATGATGTAAAATTTTGTCCACACCGGTAAAGCGGTTACTGAGATTCATTCATCTTCCATGTAGAAAGAATATTGAAATATATCCCATACGCCCATATACCCTGTTTACCATCAAATATGATGTGCTGAGTTAATAAACTGATTATATTATATATTATTATTATATATATATATTACAAATTATTCTTCATTAACAGCTTTAAAAATGGTATTGAGGGTCTAAGGTATAGCGCACAAAATTGAGAATCTAAGAAAATGCGTATTCCCGTGTTAGCGAGGAGGCGTGCCCGCCTGTTCTGTTCCCTTTCTCCAGTATGTGTGCCTAAAATGAGGGAAGGAAAGTCCAAAAGTTCAAAGGTAAGGTCAAAAGGTCCAAAGGTAAAGTCCTTAGGTCGTCATAGAGATGGATTTCGCATTTAGAAGCTCCTGACGTTATCTTTAAATTTACAGTAATGATTCAAAAAGCAGACTGAAGAAGAAAGCTTGCGCTACGTCACCTCGGTAGCCTTGTTTTGATATCGTGTTTGGTTGTTAAATTACAGATGTTTAAAGTATGTTTTTTTGAGTTCTCCCTGAAAACCCCAAAAAAAACACTACGACTGTGATTTTATGCAACCAATACTACAATGTCACCAGGCCATGTGTTCAGCATTTTCCCGGTAGGGGCGGGCCTATTTCTGGTAATTTAGTTTTTCGATATTGGCTATTCTGCCTGATCGTATTCGACATTAGGTCTGTTTTTACAGCAATCACAAACTAGTCAGCGTCAATTTGATTGGCAGGTACTAGTCAGAAATAGTTTGACAACTGCAATGGGGAATACTGATTGGCTCTGACTGGTTTGTGATTCTCTGTAAAAACAGACCTATTGACAGTCTGTGATCTGTCACTGTGTTGACAACTAACCTAATATTCCTCTGTTGTAGTTGTTCATTGTGTAAATATACATGCTCTTTATCACTATTGAAGGCTGTTCAGTGGCCTTTTTATAATTCTTATGTTAATTCTTTCTCTCCCATGCATTTATAGGTACCATTCTCTATGGGCCAGATCGATTTGTACTAAAATGTTGATGACAGTATTTTACCCAATACAGTATGAATCTAGATTATGATTATACGCACTTTCTATGTTGTGAACAGAAAATGCCATCAAGAAAATCTGATTATTGCCAAAGCAATTGAAAATTTTGTCAAACCTAAACAAAGACGTGTAGGTTTTATACACCTTAAGTCAGTTGTACCTATACTTTGTGTTAAATATTTGGATGTTGTTTTAAGTTTGTTCTTACTTTTGTATGATAATCTTGACACAAAATGAATAATAAACACTATAAAAAGTATGAGGTTTAGTAACATCTTTAAAATTTCTTTGTGAAACTCAAAATAGTGACATTAATCTTGAAATTAGAAAACTGTAGTATTTTTTGTTATTAAATAACAAGAAAGACTATATTACTACTAATTTCATTGTTACATAATATACATGTTATAGTATCCAATACCATAGAATTTTTATCAAACTTAGGCATTTACTTCTACCCGTTCTCAACATTTTCCTTCTCTCGCCTTTCGCCCACTCTAAATCACCATATTACATTTTTATGAAATTATCTAAAATCTTTACTTTCTATCAATGTTTTCGCATTAATTTTTACAAAGTTGTAATTTTCATTATTTTTTTTTTAGCGAATACAACAAATGTTTTTAAATAGTTCAAGATATTCCAGAATTAATGCATTTATTTAAACGTTTTATCACAATGGAACTTAATCAGTGAAATGTGATGTTCTGTGTTGAAAAACTCTGAGCTTATTGGACAAACCACATGAAGAACTTGTAGTTTGGTGAAGAGTGCAAAATACTTTATACCTTCCCATTTGTCTTAACTATCACCTTCTGAAATGCTATGTACGTAGTTTAAAAAACCAGTTGTGCATTTACTTGCGAATCCTTGTTTTACATGGCAAATACATATATGTATAAATATGTGTACCCAGGCCCCTTAAGTCTTTTTATTTCTGCGTCAAAAATTCGAATTTAGACAAGGTACAGTTTTTGGGGTACATACATTTCAGCATACATATACTTATGTTTATTCAAAAACGATGAAAGTCGATTATTTTTGGAATTATAAACAGACTATTGTAGGCGGTAACATAGCGTTAAAAATCACAGATGTTAACTGAAACAAATTACGGCATTCAAGTGGTTAAGTATCTAGACTATTTATCTACAAGCGTCTGGTGGCTAGACTGCACTGTCAGGAACTGAAGAGTACCACGAGCGTACCTATAGGGGCTGAAAAGTAAATCACTTTCCAGCAAGGTATTCAAAATATTACTTCTCAAACCAATAGGCGTTAGAAGGATTCTAGATGCCAAAAATATATCTAGTTAATATCTGCATAACATCTACAACATGAAAAAACATTCACTCCTGTAAGTCAGTCTGTATGTCGTCAGTCTCCAAACAGTCCAACGCTAGACTGTCATTGTCAGTGAAAAAAAATTCGAAAAACAAAATTGTCGGCTGTGACTAAATTCATATTGTATAATATAAACAAAGACCATAGTAGCTGGGCAGATGAAGGCAACACGAAAACTGGTAGAAAAAGACCAGATGTTGAATGTGCAGGAAAAACTGCTGCGTGATATGGCATGACAACCAAGCGTCAAAATTTAATGTAATCCATAACTCTCAAACAATATCTTCAATGTAGCAGGCGACAGAAGGGTTCTGCCGGTGCGCCATCTGGTACCCGAAGATAGCGGCAAACCAAGGAAATCGCTGCTGAACAGCAGTAGATTTCTTGGTGGGACGCCACGGCGCGTCCGCTTGGCCACCAGAGAGCGCGGGTTCTATATGCTACTGCATATGAAAGCCGATATACGAGGGTTGCTCTATACCTAAGTCAATTCACCAGTACGTAGACTACTTATGTACCAGACCTATTATTGAAAATATGAAGTTATATGTCCCTAACATTCTACTTCCACAAAACGTAATAAGAAGTAAGAAGCAGCGAGCTATTTCCCTGGAAATTGGTTTAAAATGAAAAGTTGTGAGAGCGCCAGTTATTGGCACTCTTGGCCAGTTGTTGGCACCCACTACTGCCTAGTTATTGGCACCCACGGGCCAGTATATTATTGATATCTAGGTACCTACCTAGGTGCTTATATGACATTGCATCTAATAGTTGATTTGATTATGGCTAATATTTTTTATATATTTTTTTCAGAGAGCTTATTCTAGCTTATTTCATATACCAAGATGTTTGTTTCAATTCAGCTGTTTAATTGATAAAACTATAGACAAAATACTAAACAGTTTATTAAAAGAGAAACTTAAAAAGTATGACAACCAATGGTCGGAAAAAAATAACCTTTATTTTGTCCATATTTGTTTACGGACGGCCTCCCGCAAAGGCTGAAAGCCTATGGCGCTATAGAAGCGTTGCGAGAGGATAGGTGTCGGTTCACGTTAGATTTGAAACGCTGCAGGTTGTAGCCACCGGGAAACAAATTCTGGTCCCACTTACTACATTCGTGTAAGGTATTTTTCACACTAAAGGAACTTTAAAGATTTTATTTTCTTCCAGACACATTGTATGGTAGGTTCTAGTACATGACTTGCATTTTATGCCTATCATATTCGAAGTTATATTCCTTGTACAGGGGTAACATAATATTTTTTTCAGAAAAGCTTGATCGGTTTCGCTTAGTTTTCTATATTGGTGCCATCTGAAAGAAATATACTTTCCCGCACTATGATAATTCCTACGATTTAAGTGTTAAGAAGTTTCCAACAATATTAGTATCTTGTTTTTTACAATCTTAGTCGCGTGCCAAGTAATGGAAAACTGGCCCTTTTGGGTTAGCAGTAGTTGGCACGTAAATATTTTCTACAAAGCCTTAAAAAAATTGCATTTTCTGACTGAATATAAATAGCTGTGATTGTATTCGACTATTTCTGATTACTGGGAGTGTAAAGAAACATACGAATTTTCTAAAATAGTGCCCACAAAATAATCTCGGTGTTACGGAACGAAGCTAGATTTACTACTACCAATAGAGTAAAGTAACAAACTAACAGAGAATATGAATGTTGTTTCCCTATGATAACTATTTCCATTACTAACTCTTTTTCCTATCAACTACTCAGATTTAAATTGTTTTTATGAACTAAGTAGGTCAAAAAAGCAGGAATTATGAAAGTGCCAATATTAGGCAGGCTTATTTTTACCAGGTACCAATAGTTGGCACAGGGGTGCCGGTAATTGGAATTACGAACATTTTATGTAACCAGTGAATGGCACCCTATTTTTTTTGAACAAATGTACACTTTATCAAAGGAAAAATAGATAAATATCTAACCTACGACATTACTTCAAGAGTATATGTTACTGGAAGTAGATACTTTCGTTAAATAGTTTTTTATATCAATAATGCCCTGATAGTACGTCTTAACAAAACGCTAATAGTTTTCCGCGATTTGCTCTTCTCAAAGACACAACCCCTTCGCTCTGCTCTCGAAGACATACTATATCACATAGGCACGATTAGGCTATTGGAAAATATTAAGCGATGTTGCAGGTCATACGGGAAAGAACATTGAAAGCACATTACTTTACTGTTACCTTATTTTTTAGGAAAATAGATCAGAGTGCCAACGATAGGAAGGGTGCCAACAATAGACGAGTTTACCCTGCCATATCCTTTCTTCGCTCAGTGTTTCCCAAACTGCAACAGTATAATCTAAACAGAAATGTTACACTAACATTAGCGCATTCCGTATACGAACTGCTTGAAACGCCTAAGACCTCATTATCTCGAAATCTTTACGGCCATTCTAAGAAGCAAACCCTAGAAAAGCGGTCAGAGCCCGCCCTTGAGTAGTTTCATTAATGAAGTGAAGACACCACACCTAGGGTTGTTACCTTTAATTGAATTTTATGTAAAGGCTCTCGTCTATACGGCCATACGAGAGACGGGTTCGCTCTGAAATGTTTACGATGTCCGAAGAATTATAAGATAGTACCGGCAACGGGGAGGCACACCCCTTTGTTCCAACCTAAATAATGGTTATTGCCATACGAAAGCGGAAAAGGCGGTTTGTTATCCTTACTGTTTCTCTTCTCAACATCGGTCTTTTGTTTGATGATGGATAAGTTCACCCGAGGACATTCACGTATTGACACATAAACTTGTTCAAAAAGCGCAAAGTTGATTGCAGATCATAATAGACAGAAGGGCGAAATTTAGCCATAGGCTACCCTTATATTTAAAACTATAACAATCATTCAATATAATTGCCTTCGAGGGTAATACAGCGGTTGAAGAGGTCACTAATTTTTTGTTACAATTTTACTGCCCGCACTGATAGGTAAGGGGAGTATTTTGATCGCAAAATTTTACTATTTTTAGATAATAGGCCCACTATTTGACAGCTAAGCCACGTTGCCACATCTAAGGCTCCCGCCTGGTATAGAGTCGGCCATGGTCTGTCTGTCGGTCTGCCGGTCTGTAAGTCTGTCTGTCTATTGATCAGTCGGTCTGTCGGTCCTTCTGTCGGTCGGTATGTCTGTCTGCCTGTCTGTTGGCGTTTTTCTAGCTTCGTAATCTCAGTAACCGCTACATGGATAACGGCGGAGTAATTAGCAAAAAACAAAAAATTTCTAATATTCCTCAATCTTTGTTTTACGCATTTTAGGGGTTCCTCATCATTTTCTACGTTTTTTGGGTAGAGGTAGGGGATTGTAAAACTGAAAAATTTTTTGTATTCATAAAAAGCTCTCCACTGAAAGAAAGCGGCACAATACCCTTTTATAGGTTCATTCAACCAAGGGACTTCACAACATGTTTGTTAAAACATTGTGACTATGAAGAGGAACCTCGATCGATTGAGATCAAGATGTAATCGAACTGAAACGCTGAATATATTTTGTTAATATTTAATGTACATTCACATATTACATAAATTTGGTTTTTCAAACACCTAAAGACATTCGGATTATTTGATTCTGATGTTTCCTCAACACACAAATAAGCCATATTATAATATAAACTTTTACATACCTATAATATAAACTTTTACATACCTATTACATCATTTCTGAAATGTGAGAATTTCGTTTCCCTTACGTATCTTGTCAAAAATAGTATATTTACTCTATGAAGTAGAAGTTTTCCAATTACCTTTTAAAATTTGTATAATTCATTAAGAAACAATACCTTAGATAGTGGTTACACTACACCCTATAAAATATTTAATAGCAATCACAGACGAATGTAGAAACGTTTAAAACTTACACAGAATAAGATTAAATAAGACTGATCACCCTGTATATGTTTGAATAAAACCTCGAACCTAACAACAGATATCGGAAAACTTGCATATGACAGTCTCGATACGGAGAGTGCTTATTTTCTCTATATACCATCATTCTCTGACATCACAGCTACTAAATTTCTAATATGCACAAACCAAAATCGTGAAAATGGCCGCCAAATTTTGGGATGTATACATACTATATTGCTTTAGATCATCCTGTATTGCGTAACCTGGTAATTATTAAATTGAGTTTAATGAAATTTTGACACAGCGTTATTACAGTGGCTAGGATGGAAAATGCGTATGGTCTTCAGAAATCGTGTCAGTGGCGGCGCAGCAATAGTAAAAAACTATAAATACAAAAAGCTCAAACTTCGTTTTTAGGCGATTTGGGGATCCTGATCGTTTTTCGCATTTTTTAGAGAGAGTGAAATTGGGCTAGTTTGGGGGGGGGCGTGGTTGAGAAACTAAAAAAAATTGTTGTATTCGTTGTGTTGTGTGTTTTTCAGATATATCCTGCCCTGAGACAAAAAATAGTTTTAGAAGTCATGTAATGTGTGTCATGCTTATCACTAAACTGATAGCAAAGAAATGTCTAAGCCATACCGTGGGCCATGGTAGAGATGGATAAAGTCTATGGTTTTTGAAAATTATGTTTCTGGCGGTGACACTAAATTAAAACATTTTCTCTGTCTACAAATTTTAAAATAGTCATGAAAATATGTATGCTAGATAGTCGATTGTGATAGAAATGGTGGATTTTTGAAACCTTTTGACTATAATAGCCCTGAGGAGATAGACGGTGTATCGAAATTTGCATAAATAATTGATACCCCTGGATATAAATATATCTGCAATCAAGGAAGTCTGTGCTAGATTTCACACTTCAGGTAACTAGTGGAACTCACGGGACGTCATAAAATATTGTAAAATTATTGATTTCAAATTAAGGATTTTCAATAAATCTCGGTAGTAGCAAAGTACCGAAGGTCTCAGAGTAGTAATTTTGAATCGTCCATTCCTGTTTTTAATCACCGATTGGCTTATAAATTCTCGAAATACTGACTCAGTGGCGTTCTTACTACTTTCGCACCGAAGAAGATTAACATTCTGAAGATTCTGAAGATAATAATAATTAGTATTACAGACATGTCTGTACTATACATTATAACCATTTATAAGACGTTCAACCGACAAAAGGATCGATATATAAAATGCTTTTTTTTTATTTATGCTTATTTTTCTAGTGCCCGCGACTATAAATTGTGGTTGTTTTTCATGGGTTTCGGCCAACGATTGAAACTATAACTTTCCCTCACTACGTTTCGGTTTATTTTAATCTAAACCATCTTCAGGTGTCTATGAATGAATAGGAAATGATCTGTATATAATGAAAATAAGAATAAAAATACAAAAAAAAACACTAATTAAATAAAATAATTATAAATTGTATGTGTAAAGTAGAAAATACCTAACTATAAATGTATATATAGAACTTTTAAATATAAACTCAGTGATTTTATTTTCGTTTATTGAAAATGAATATAAAAGGATTAAATTTACTGAGACAAGGAAAATAATACTACCAAACCTACTTACATTAGTTTCAGATGTCGGTTACATTTCTGTAAGATTTTTTTGTTTGTGAAGCAGCCTTTTTTTCATAAATACAGACTGTAGAATCATCGATAGCAAAAGTAAACAAGTCAAAAAAGCTAGTTTCTCGCAAATGGCTGTCGAAAGTAATTATTTTAGCAACAAATTCATTGTGCTTTTTAGAGAACAAAGAACTCATAAATTTTCACTTCAAGTTATAGTTTCATAGAATTGAGGTTGAATGACCTTAACTTCAATGACTTTGAAGAAATTAGACTATATTTTTGACTTTATCGCGCTTGGTGTTGAAAATATATATTAATACTGACTTGGTCAAAATAAATTTTATTTTTTTTTGGGGCAGTCCATTAATCACGCGAGGCTTGAAAGGGGGGGTTTACAAAAATCACGAAATATCACAGGGGGAAGGGGAGTCTAGTAAGATATCACGAGTATTTATTTTTTCTTCAAACACATAATTTTGATTAAAATGTTACATATATATATGTATGTATTGATTGATAAATCTTCGTGATTTTCATACATGCGATTTCTAAACCCGAAGTGGAGTGTATCTTATACTTTATACCTATTTATTTCAAGATAATATTCGAGAAATTTTGAGATTCTTTATACGTACTAAAAATACACGAGATGTTTCATGGGAGAGGGGGTAATATTAAATCCCACCATATATCATCAAAGGGGAGGGGGGTTAAAAAAGTGGTAAACAAAGGATCACAAGATTAACTGACATAATAAACACAATCAACCATATTTGAAACCAGAAGTCTGATTGAGATTCAGAATAGTTTGGTTCCAGGGCATTGTTTTTGTTGTTCCTATCTACTGGAAGGGGCCTATACCAGCTGTGATAGTCAAGATCTAGTCACTTCTACGTGATATGTCTCACAATGTACAAATGATCAAGTCAAGTTGATCACTTTCACCTCCTACTTTATTAGTTCTATGGACTTGGTCTGGACAAGCTATTAATTAAACTTGCAAAAACATTTGAGTATTGACTTGAGAATTTTTTCTTCAAAGAGACAAAATCATTAATTGTAGTCGCTTGGTATCAAAAACGTCCAATCGTCTTGGTCACTTTTTGCAATGCACCGACGTAATATTAATTAGTCCTTTGCACTACACTAAGATTCCTATAGGTCCCAAAAATAATCATAACTTAGGTATATCGTTTCTCGGTATTGTAATAATCAGAAAATCAAACGTAATTGTAAATAAGTTCGAGTAAACTGTGGTATTTTTGGTATTTTCTTTTACAACTACCCAGCCGCGAACGCAAAACCTGAATACCAGAGTACTGCGGATGCTGTGAAGAGGTTATGTTACTGGAAGTTAGTTGGCGAGGGCCTTGAACAGGCCAACACTCGCAGGCTGCATAAATACATTTCCTGGCGGAGCCTTTCAAGCCCTAGCATGAAATATGACCGCGAGGTCACCAACCGGACACCAGTGGGCAAGCGGATGGAAGTGGCGCGTTAAGGCCAATTCACCTATTGCTCTTCTCTGGACTACACCAAGTATGGAAAGGGTAGTAGAGATCACAGCTATGTGATATGTGACTTGGTTTTATCTGGACTTATACTCGTGAAACTAGGAAAGTTATCTGTCATTTTTTGTAGGCCAGTAGACAGTACTTCATATTAAGGGGCCCGGATACACACATTTGTACATACGTATTTGCCATGTAAAACACGGACTCACAATTTCTCGCATATCTCACTCTATTTTCAAACTACATATATAATATTTCAGAAGGCGATAGCTAAGACTTTAATGAATGACAACTACTTTCGATCTTCTCAAAAAAGTTTTTCAATGTGCAAAAAAACTCGCAATGCAAAATCACACATTCTATAAATGTCTGTAATTTTACAACCAAACACGATATCAAAAAAGGCTAAACAGTTGCACAAGCGCAAGCTTTCTTCTTCAATTTGCTCTTTGAGTCATTACTGTAAGTTTAAAGGTAACGTCAGGAGCTTGGAAATGCAAAATTCATTTTTATGGTGATCTTTGGACCTCACCTTTGGACCTTTTGACCTTACCTTTAGATTTTTGGACTTATCTCCCCTCATCTTAGTCACACACACTGGAGGAAGGGAACAGGCGGCCACGCCTCCTCGCTAACACGGGAATACGTCTTTTCTTGAATTCTCCATTTCGCGTGCTATACCCTAGACCCTTAATACTAATTCCATAAAGTACGTGAATGTTTATCAGCTGGGACATCTATTTTTTTGAAGGCAAGTCAAGAGTTTTACTCTCGCGTAGTTTATTTGAGTTTCAGGTGAATAACGATGAACGTATGATTGTATTGGAAAATTTTCCGTGGAATTCCTCAACCTGTCTAGCCGACGTCACTGCACTCTTTTATGACATAAATCTACCTGTTGTTGGATGCCTTCCAGTGTTTTTCTTATAATTAGAAGTAAATCTGTCAACGATTTACCGATCCCAAAAAAAACGCTTCCTTCTTTCAGCATTGCCAGACTAGAGCATTAATCACTCTTTGTATCAGACCGTCTAAACTAATAAAAGTGTTTATATGAATTAACAAACAATATATAGATTTATGAGGGGGGGATTGTTGCATTCATTATGGTTATGGAGGAGCACTTCATGGAATTTTGGTTCCGATTTCTTTGAAATTCAATTTGGTGTCTTCGCCTTCAGACCGCATAATTTTGAAAATGACATTTCATTCCCAGCTACTGCCAGCTAACGAAAATGGCGTCAAGGGTGTTGGTTCGCTACTTGCCAGCATTTTCAGGTTACTTTTTTTTATGGTCGGCCTCCCGCAAAGGCTGAAAGCCTATGGCGCTGTAGAAGCGCTGCAAGAGGATAAGTATCGGTTCACGTTAGATTTGAAACGCTGCAGGTTGTAGCCGTCGGGAAACAAATTCCCCGGTAGCTGATTCCACAGCGTCGAAGTTCTCCAAAAGAAGGAATGCTGGAGGAGACTGGTTCGGGGAGTAAGGACCTCGACCTGGTAAGGATGAGCTCGCAGAGCTTCTCTAGTGTTCCTGGTTCGGACGGCCTGTGGTGTTATTATCTGAGAGAGCTCACTGGAACATCTTCCGCGATAGAATCTGTAAAACAGGGATAGGTCAGCCACCCTCCTTCGATGTTCCAGGCTGTGGAGGTCCTTTGTGAGGTTAGGCGTATCGATTAGTCTAATCGCTCTTTTCTGGATAGTGTCCAGAAGCTTTAGAGAGTGCTTCGGAGCGCATCCCCACACATGGGAGCAATACTCCAGCGATGGTCGGATCTGTGCCTTGTAGAGCAGCAGCAGTTGCTCTGGTGTATACAACTTCCTACAGCGGAACAAAACTCCAAGCTTCTGGGATGCCGTTTCAGCAATACTGACGACGTGGTCGTGCCAGGACATATTATTGTTGATGTTGATTCCCAAAAGCTTGACGGAAGGTAATTCGACTACGGGGTGACCCTCCATTTCCACGGTTGGCAAGCCATCGTGAGACTTCTTTGTAAGTGTTGTTGCCTGAGTTTTTTGTACGTTGAACTGTACTTTATTTGCTAATCCCCACTCGACAATTGTTATGATATCTGCGTTGATCTGTGAGGCATGCTGCTGTCGCCGACGTACCGTCTCCTGGGATGATAGTGGCTTGCCTGGTCCCATGCACGACACTAATGTACTTACTCGAAATACCATGCCAATCCCATATTTGGGGTAGACATCTTTAAGTGTTTATGTGATACATCTTTTAGACATAAAGACACATTCTCTGTCAACTATCAAATCTATCAAATTGCCCATTTCAAAAATTACTTTAGTGTTTATGTGATACATCTTTTAGACATAAAGACACATTCTCTGTCAACTATCAAATCTATCAAATTGCCCATTTCAAAAATTACTTTACAACTGTTTACAACTGAGATCCTGGTTCTTTGGTGTTTTTTGACTTTTCAGGTTTTTGTTTTCTCACAGTTGGTATTGTTCAACTGTCAATATAATTAATATTTCATATGTCAATCAGTTTCCCTTGCTGCTTCCTGTCTCCACAGTTCACAAAGTAACGGCCATTTTATCACCTGTTAGACCAAGGTCTTTATTTAAGAAAATCTAGATCGTAAAATGTGTGTTTTCAAACCACGGATTTCACAATACCATCGGGTTTAAATTTTTTAAATGTAAAGGTCGTTTCTGTGTGTTTGTAATTTACGATTATATGTTGTTTGTTTCCTGACCTGTTAGTGGAAGACGATTATTGTAGCTGCATCAGGAAGTCGTTGCACTCAATGCAATTGCTGTTTTTTAAATTAGCAAACCTCAACGTTGTGAGGATTCTTTTGAAAAAATTATTATATATTTTGAAACTAAATTTCTTTTTTTCTCCTATGTAGAAAACCCTGAAGATAGCAATAAACATTGCCGAAAGCTTGGCTTTTAACACCAGAGTCTCCTTTATGCTGTGACCCAGTCTTCTTTTTTTCAATGTTCATCTAAAAAATTACTTATACGAAGAACAGGATTTTTTATTATTTTTTCTTTTTGTTCGTATCAAATTCTAAATGGCGATAGAAGAGGAAACTATAAAACTTTTATATCCAAACTTTTGTTCTATCTCTTCAAATAAAAAAGTTAAGAGGGGTGACTCAAATGTATGTGATGCTTGAAGAAAATAGTCGATGTTTCTGAAGCCCAACCGCGCTGAGTGAGGTGGCAGACAGTGCGGGTGTTCCACAAAAGACTTGATAAGTGGTAATTATCATACTAATTGCGATCAGACTATTAGAAGACACACGTTGGAGCCAGTTTAAAGCCAGTTTCTCTCGATATTTATTATATATATTCCACCTACTAGCGATGTTTTGTTGAGTTGTTTTCAGATTGTTGTAATTTAATTCTTACACTCAGCTTTACAGATTATTATAATGGGAATCATGTAACTGATATAGTTCTGAGATGCACTCACAAAAATGGCGTCAAGTGGATTGGCTCTGTGCTAATAAAAATCCACTTTCAAGTCACTCGCAGGTATACAGGGCGCCCATTATGTATGTAATATAGTATCATCATCATCATCATCATCATAGTCACAATGTCTTAACAGACATGTTGTGAACTCGTAAAATGCATTGAGTCGGAGCTAAAGTATTGCCGACACGAATATTATCAATAGTTTTGAGAATTGTAGCTCGCCATCGTTCGCGATTTACTGTCAGTTCAGTGGCGCTCTTGATACTCATGTCTAGCAACTGTTTCGTCGTATCCACCCATCGTGTAGGGGAACGGCCACGGCGCCGCCCACTCGGGGCGTGACCCTGAACTACAAGTTTCTCCATATTATCGCTTCTGTGTATATGTCCGAAGAATGTAAGCATTCTCGTCGACACAATGGAGGATAGTCTCTTTGGATTACCGAGCTCATCCAGTATGGAAACGTTAGTTCGATGGGCGGTAAAAGGAACTCTCAACATTCTTCTCCACGTCCACATTTCAAAAGCATCTATGCGAGCTCGATCTGCCTTTTTACAGTCCAAGTTTCCGAGACATACAAGAATATGGAGAACACAAGATATTGAACCAGCGACATTTTGGTAGCTTTAGTAAAGTTATGAAATGATTGTATGAAAGACTCTTTTATATAAACGTTGTTTAATATTGTATCTCTCATAATACGACAGCACTCAATTGTTTTTGTTCCAGAAAAAAAAAATAGTAACCAAAAACCATTTTTTTTAAATAGCAATATAATCCATAATTAGGCTCATTTAGAGATTTTGTTGTTGTCAATGACATATCATGTTAGTACTCAAAAGCAAGATGTAAAAATAAACTGAATTGAGTTTATTACATCAATAACATTAATCTAGTAGAGTGGGGATTAGTAAATAAAGTACAGTTTAACGTACAGAAAACTCATGCAACAACACTGACAAAGTCTCTCGTTGGCTTACCAACTGTGGAAATGGAGAGTCACCCAATAGTCGAGTCACCTTTAGTCAAGCTTTTTGGGGACCACCATCAAGAAAAATACTCGTATCTCCTGGTACCACCACATCGTCAGTACTGCTAAAACGGCATCCCAGAAGCTTGGAGTTTTGTTCCCATGTAGGAAGCTGTATACACCTGAGCAACGGCTGCTCTAGAAGGCATAGAACCGACCATCGTTGGAGTATTGCTCCCATGTGTGGGAATGCGCTCCGAAGCACTCTCTAAAGCTTCTGGACACTATCCAGAAGAGAGCAATTAGACTAATCGGTACGCCTAACATCAAAAACCTCCACAGCTTGGAACACCGACCCAGTCTCCTCCAGCATTCCTTCTTTTGGAGAACCTCGACCCTGTGAAATGAGCTGTCGGGGAATTTGTTTCCCGATGGCTACAGCCCGCAGCGTTTCAAATCTAAAGTGCACCGATGCTTATCCGACTTTAAACAATTTCTTTGACTGGTTTGTTTATGCTGGCCAGCTCAAGCTAACATGTCCATAGGCCTCTCGATCTCTATGTGGAGACTCCAGAAGTACTCTAGAAGTACGCAGCATGCATGTCTGTGAAGATGTTAATGACACATTTCGTTATCTGACTTTCAGTGTTTGTGAGTAACAAGTCAAAATGACTGACGCATCTGAACCACAAATCATAACTTATATATTCTAATCGTAGCTGAACATTGAGTGTCCTGAAAATTTACATTAAAATACAATGGCATCATCGAAAGTAATTTCCTCTTTCCATATGTAACTTGATCTGGACTGAGATAATTCCGAAGGGTTTTGGATAGGACGCCCTAATCAAAAGCCCGAGGTAATTCCATTTATAATGGTGGTAAGACGTGAGATACTTTTATCGAAATATTCAGTGGCGTATATATTTAGTATAACTTTTAGGGATTAACGTTATACATATGTTCAAAATACCTTGAGGTTGAGTTGTGCTGAATGGACTAGTATCAGAATTTTTTTGGTTGCATATGATAGAGTACGTCATAAAAAGCGTCTCATTTTTTCTCCGATTTTTTTGGGCACAGGAAAGCCGTGAAAAAAAGGAAAATATTTGAATTCTCCTAGGGCAGTGACGTCACTGCCCTAAAGGCTAACAGCCAATCAAAAGACAGATATGTGTGCTGTGTTGCCGCATTCTGATGGCGCGCAAAATGCCGGGGCTGTACGCGGGCTGGCTCATCTATCTTGTCTTCTGTTCCCGTCTGCGAGTCGGAGCTGTTCTTGGCAACAATGCACTGCTGATGATTCGCGCGGTTGGCACTGATTAGCTGAATTTGAATTCCTTTCTTTAAACTTTAGAATGGAATTACTAAAAAACAAGATGATGTAGAAAGTAAGGAAATGCAGCAGTACGTTTATTTTTGTATGCACTAAGCGGTTATAACAATTAAATCATTGTTCTTAACCTCGTGATACTAGTGCATTGGCTTTTCAGCACTAATCAGATATAAATTGGAGAAAAAAACACCTGTACACCTTAAGCCATGGCACGTGAAGAAATGCATGTCAAGCAAATAAATGAAAACAAGAATTCAGTGTCAAACGAAAATTTGAAAAAGAAGGAATCTCTTCTTACCACCACCATGAATATCAATGAAGTTGCATTTTTTAGATGGAACAACTTTTATATTATTAGATTCTGAAATGTTTATATGTGACTAAATTCAAATGTTTTAAATTTATACAGGATGTCCATTTAGTGTGTAATTCTTTGATATTTCGCAAGGTTGTATCATGTAGAAAAAAATGTCAAAAACAAAAGTTATTTCGTTGCTTGAAACGCAACCTAAAAATATACAGAGTATTGCAGGAAGGTAGAATAGTAGTCAACTTGATTTTTGTATATGGAACCATAAACTTTTTTAACCTCGTTTTGTTTCCATCACTGATCTCTATTTAACCACAAGATATTACGACGTTTCCAAGTTATATTATATTTTCTATCAATTTCTGAATTTGCAAGGTCGCAAGTAATACGTTCAAATTGGTATATTGCTCCAATTTATCTCTCTAATTTTATACAGCTACTTACTTGAATTCTAAGTGAATTTTATTTTGGATATTGCTAAGTATATGCATTTACGGGGTGTTTTCGGAAGAATTTTGAATTATGGTAATTTAAAAGCACTCTATTTTGTTTCTTTAAATATAACACCTCATATGTTTTATTTAAAATCGAAGTATCTGCTGATACCCTATTTCGCCTTTTCGAGTTTACGGCGTTGTCAGGTTATAGATCATTTTTCCAAAATATCAAACAAACGTATCCCCGAAAATCGGAAAAATCGGATTATAATGTTTAAATTCGTTATTTTTTCGTATTTCTACATCATCTGTTTGTCATTTGGACCTTAGTTTGTGAAGGCACCCCAAGTTTTTTAGACGCTTTTCGAAATTTTACAAGCAAGCAAATATACTGACAACGCTGTTCATTGCACAATGCAGTTTTTTTCTTCTAGTAAACGTGGTAAAAGTGGTTTTACTAGAATATAAGCTAAATAAACGTGAAATAAATGTGTGTAGTCATATACAGGATGTTCTATAATGAGTGTAAGATATTTTGTTAGAAGACTGTAACAGCTCATTTCCAATAAAAAAAGTCAATTTAAATTAGGGTCCGATTTTCAACTGATTCAGAGATTCATATATTGAATTTTAGATATTTTCATTAAAATCATCCCTCCAAACGAAAACGCTAATAAAACAAAATTTTATTGTCAGATTTTGGAATTTTTAGTGTTAGTCCTTAGAAGAAATGCTATCACGAAAGTGACTTCAAGGATCGTTACAGAAAAATGGAGTCAAGTTGATTGACTCAGTACTTCCCACACATAACTGTTGGAACCAAATCATCGCCCACCTGTCGTCAAAAAGCATCCAACACAAAAACCGGTAAACAGACAGACAGATACACAGACCGACGGAAATGAGTGACGTGGATTTCCGTTATGTAGACATAAAACGCCGAAAAAGCATATTATCTCAAAATCGAAAATTTTCGCGATCACAATACTCCCCTCACCTATCGGTGTGGGAAGTAAAAGTGAATTTATCTTAATTAATCCATAAACTTTACTGTCAACCTTTACTCATAAGTCACGACCTGCTGAACGTTCAATGTATTTGTGTAGATTCACTCCAATGTTATCCCTGTGCCAGTCTCAAAACATCCAAAATACGCCACTGTCACGTTTGTTTCTGTTGGTCCCATTCAGTGTCCTTGGTGTGATGCCAGTTGCGTTTGAAATATCATTTGAAGAAAAAATAAATTGAGCTAATCGATGCCTACTTGTCTGTCCATTATACTAGTAACCATTGAACTTAGATAAGGTAGCAGCATTATATTACGATGTGTAGTAGCACTGTATTATTAATGGCTAGATATACACATACGTGAAAGCTCGGATAAGTATAATGATGAATCGTTGTATGGGAAATGCAAGTATTCGGGAAATTGACGGGTCTAGGAGGCGGATTACTATCTGCTCTGACAGTCAGGCAGCCATCAAAGCACTGAGTGCTTGGAAAATAACGTCGGGACTGGTCCTGGAGTACAGGAGGGCTCTTAACGACATCTCAGCTAAACACAAGGTATCACTGATGTGGGTACCTGGGCACGCTGGGGTAAAGAGTAACGAAATGGCGGATCATCTGGCTAGGATGGGATCCGGCAACAGTTTTGTGGGCCCGGAACCAGCCTTAGGATTATTTGCAAACTTGATTAGGAAAACAACTGGAGAGTGGATCCAGAATCAACACTCTCTGAGACGGAACAACATCTCTGGTTATCTCCGTCAAGCTCAGGAACTATTAGCAGGGCCTGCAGAGAGAATAGGACGCTTTTGTCTCTCTCTGGATAGGAGTAACTTGAGATTGCTAGTAGGCCTATTAACGGGTCACAACACCTTCAGGCGTCACTTGTTCCTGATGAGGGTGGTCAACGACCCAACGTGCACGTGGTGTGGTGAAGAGGAAGAATCCTCGGCACACATCTTGTGTCGCTGTGAAACCCTGGGTTATCACAGGCAGACTATGCTGGGCTCAAGAACCTTGGAACCAATAGAGATAAAACGGATAGGACCTAAGAATGTACTTGCCTTTGCCAAAAGGGCAGGTCTTAGGAACAAGCGCGGATAGAGGTGCAAAAGGGCCCATCGTGTGGCCTATGCACCAGCCACATTCCGTGCTGGATAGCCTCTGGTCCTTATTCATTCATTCATGGGAAATGCATTTTGCTTCCCATATTCATATACCAAGGGGACCAGGAAAGTTTTGCAATATATCGGGACAATGAATCGCAGGGAGCTGCATGTTGGTGCGTGTTCATCATCATAGTCACAATGTCTTAACAGACATGTTGTGAATTCCTAAAATGTATTAGGTCGTAGTCAAAGTATCGCCGACACGAATACTTTCAATAGTTTTGAGTACTGTATCTCGCCATTGTTCGCGATTTACTGTCAGTTCAGTGGCGCTCTTAATACTCATATCCAGCAACTGTTTCGTCGTATTCACCTAGCATGTAGGAGAACGCTAACGGCGCCACCCACTCGAGGCGTGACCCTGAACTACAAGTTTCTTCATATTATCGCTTCTGTGTTCTGTGAATATGTCTGAAGAATGTAAGCATTCTCGTCGACACACTGGAGGATAGTCTCTTTGGATTACCAAGCTCATCCAGTATAGAAACATTAGTTCGATGGGCGGTATAAGGACCTCCCAGCATTCTCCTCCACGTCCACATTTCAAAAGCATCTATGCGAGCTCGATCTGCCTTTTTAACAGCTCAAGTTTCCGAGGCATACAAAAATATGGAGAACACAAGAGACTGAACCAGCGACATTTTGCTAGCTTCAGTGATGTTATGGTACGCATATTTTAGTAAGCTTTGTCATGGCCAACACGTACCTGTTGAATGCGCCGTCGAATCACAGTGCAAGATGAGTTAAGTATGTCTTTTCTTCCCTTTCTGCTTCTTCTTGTTACATATCCCGACATTCATCTGTCTCTTTCAATTTTAAGATGCCTTGAACCATCTTGTGCACTATTTTCCAGCGTTTCTAGCTCGATATCATGATAGGTACCATGTACTCTGGGGTCAGATCCTCAGGCAGGTTCGCTCTCGCTCCCTGCTTGTAATAGGATCATCTGTCGCACTCAAATAGGGCGTGCTCGACTGTGTCGCTTTGGCCACAATGTCGACAACGATCGTCCGTCGCTCGTCCTATTTTGTTTCTATACACCCGAAATGGACCGTGGCCCGACAACGCCTGTGTTAGGTAATAGCAGGTTGTCCTGTGTTTACACTCTGCCCACCCTTGTATATTTGGAATCAGACGCTTAGTCCACTGCGCCACCTGCGTTGTACTGGACCAGATCCCTTGCCACTCGTCCATGGTTTTCTGCCTGGCTCCTCATAATATGTAGGATAGGGTCATCACTTTGCAGTTCCGAGAGGATGGCAGAGTGTCCCCTGCCACCATTCACAAAGGACCAACTGCCCTGACTCCTTGAACTACCAAGTCAAGTGGGAGGAGATTTGGCAGTCCTAATATTTATCCTTATCACAATAATTGTTTCCCTAAAATATTAATAGAATATATTCATCTTTACCGGTTGTTGCAGTTTCAATATCACTCAGTATATACCATGAGTACCCTTATCTTGATCAGTGTTACAAAGGAAGCAAACTTTCTTGCACTGTTCCACTGAATCTAGAACTGAGTATTTTATAAGAGAAAAGCCTATTTGTATTCATCTTCCTGTTAGACTAGACTGCCTTAAGATACGCTTTCATTGAGCAACAGATAGAACATTTTTCCATGGTGCTATCAACCATCAATAAACCATTTCACTCTTTAGATAAAATAATGAGTATACAATAAAGCTAAACAGCATATTCACTCCGGATTTTACGACTACTTTAACGAGGTTTTTCTATTTCAGGCGATCGGTGATTCGAAGCTTGTGGTTAGTTATGGTTTTTAGATAGTTGTCAAGGAAAGAAAAGCGACCCGTGTTCATATCTAGATATATGTCACCTCCCATGCTGATACGGAAATCGTTATAATTGCATTTTTTACTCCCACACCGATAGGTGAGGGGAGTATTGTGATCGGCGAAAATTTTCGATTTTGAGATAATACGTTTTTTGGGCGTTTTATGATGTCTACATAACGAAAATCCACGTCACTCATTTCCGTCGGCCTGTCGGTCTGTCTGTCGGTCTGTCTGTCGGTCTGTCTGTCGGTCTGTCTGTCGGTCTGTCTGTCGGTCTGTCTGTCGGTCTGTCTGTCGGTCTGTCTGTCGGTCTGTCTGTCGGTCTGTCTGTCGGTCTGTCTATCGGTCTGTCTGTCGGTCTGTCTGTCGGTCTGTCTGTCGGTCTGTCTGTCGGTCTGTCTGTCGGTCTGTCTGTCGGTCTGTCTGTCGGTCTGTCTGTCGGTCTGTCTGTCGGTCTGTCTGTCGGTCTGTCTGTCGGTCTGTCTGTCGGTCTGTCTGTCGGTCTGTCTGTCGGTCTGTCTGTCGGTCTGTCTGTCGGTCTGTCTGTCGGTCTGTCTGTCGGTCTGTCTGTCGGTCTGTCTGTCGGTCTGTCTGTCGGTCTGTCTGTCGGTCTGTCTGTCGGTCTGTCTGTCGGTCTGTCTGTCGGTCTGTCTGTCGGTCTGTCTGTCGGTCTGTCTGTCGGTCTGTCTGTCGGTCTGTCTGTCGGTCTGTCTGTCGGTCTGTCTGTCGGTCTGTCTGTCGGTCTGTCTGTCGGTCTGTCTGTCGGTCTGTCTGTCGGTCTGTCTGTCGGTCTGTCTGTCGGTCTGTCTGTCGGTCTGTCTGTCGGTCTGTCTGTCGGTCTGTCTGTCGGTCTGTCTGTCGGTCTGTCTGTCTGTCTGTACGCGTTTTTCTAGCCACATAATCTCAGTAACCGCTGCATGGGTTGTGATGAAATTTGGGCAGCAATATGCTGTGGGGTCGTAGTAGGTAATACTGCTACAATTTTGAAAATCGGTACATAGGCGGCGGAGTAATTAGCAAAAAACGAAAAATTTCAAATATTCCCCAAACTTCGTTTTTAGGCGTTTTAGGTGTTCCTGATCATTTTCTACTTTTTTGGTAGGGTGAAATTTGGGGTGGTTGGGGGTTGGGGGTTGTGAAATTGAAAAATTTGTTGAATTCGTAACAGACTGTCCACTGACCTATGAAGGAAGACCTAGAGAGATAAATAGATTTTTTAGGTCCATCCGGGCATTGCCTTGTCTATTACAGAAACCAAAGGACTTAGAATTGTTTCTGATGTAAGCATACGAGAATTGCTTTAGACTGTTCTGTATTATGTAACGTGGAAACTGTTGAATTGATTTTGACGCAGTATTAGTACCGTGTCAGGGATAAAAATGCGTATAGTTTTTTTAAATCGTGCCAGTGGCGACGCAGAATTAATAAAAAAACTAAAGATATAAAAACAGCTCAAACTTCGTTTTTGAGCGTTTTAAAGGTTCCTGATCATTTTCTGCGTTTTTTGGGTGGGGTGAAATTGGGGTGGTTGGGGGTGGAGGGTTGAAAAACTGAAAAAATTGTTGGATTCATAATAGGCTGTCCACTGACCTGTGAAGGAAGGCCCAGCGACATAAATCACCTTTTTAGGTCCATCCAAATATTGCCTATTTACCGAAACTAAGGGACTTGTTCTGTATACATGCGAGTATTTATTGCTTTAGATCGTCTTGTATCTACGTTGTCAAGTGAGTTATATTTATTCAATAATCATTATGTATACAGGCGTGGAAATGGATTTGATTTGATTTGATTTACAGATCAGAATTTTCTGACAGATAGGAATTTACCCTCATTATCGAAAACCCAATCTTTGTTTTGAGCCTTGGTCAGCGCATTACCAAATCTCGTCACCTGTATGATGTTGTTCACATACAAAGATTGTCCCATATAAAACAGGTTGTATCCTCTGCTCTTCAATCAGTTGGGACGGCACACCGAAATAGGTGAGGGGAGTATTGTGATTGCGAAAATTTTCGATTTTGAGATAATACACTATTTGGGCGTTTTGTGATGTCGACATGCTGAAAATCCACGTCTCTCATTTCCGTCGGTCTCTCTGTATGTCTATCTGTCGGTCTGTCTTTCCGTCTCTTGGTGTTTTTCTATCTCCGTAATCTCAGTAACCGCTACATGGACTGTGGTGAAATTTGAGTAGCGATATGCTGTGAGGTCGTAATAGGTATGCTCCTATAACTTTGGAAGTTGGTGCATGGGCGGAGCAGTAATTTTAGATATTCCTCAAACTTTGTTTTTAGGCGTTTTAGGGGTTCCTGGTCATTTTCTGTTTTTTTTAGTAGGGGCGAAATTGATGTGGTTGGGGGGTAGGGGTGGTAAAACTGAAAATTTGTTATATTAGTGATAGGCTGTCCAGAAGCCTGTGAAAGAAAGACCTAGCGGCATAATACACTTTTTTAGGTTCATCCGGACATTGCCTTGCCTATTACAGAATCCAAGTGATGTATACATAAGAGTATCGCACTAGATCGTTCTGTATTGTGTAACGTCGAAACTGTTGAATTAATTTCAATGTAATTTTGACACAGTATTATCACCGTAGAGCGGAATGAAAAATGCGTATGGTTTTCAGAGATCATTTCAGTGGCGGCGCAGCAATAATCAAAATACTAAAAATATGAAAAGCAACTCAAACTCCGATTTTAGGCGTTTTAGGAGTTCGTGATCACTTTCTACTTTCTTTCGAATGTAGGTGAAATTGGAGAGGGGGTTGTAAAACTGAAAAATTTGTTGTATTCATAACAGGCTATCCATTGACCTTAAAAGAAAAACCTAGCGGCATAACACACTCTTTTTAGCGGGCGATGATTTGGTGCTAGAAAATCTCATACTATAGCTTTTTACTATCGGAAAATAATGAACTGGCTTCATCGTAATGTGTGATAAGTACCGAGTCAATCAACTTGACTTCATTTTTGTGATCACGAAAATCTTCGATTTTTTTATACTTTTCTTAACTCTTATCCGGGATTTTATTCCGCTACAGCCATGCAGCGTGTATTCTAGCGACAAAATGTACTCCTATACAACTAAAAATTCAAGATGAAGTGACGCCAGAAAGCCTTTAATACGGCGTAAATAAGATGCGTCCATAACAATGACGTGTCTAATAGCCCGGAAAAATCAATTGAAGCGTGGGTATTGTGCCGGAGAAATTTTTGCATCCCTTTTCTGTTTCTTCGTGAGCATCTTTATTCCACGATTCGTCTCCTCTTGGACCATGGAATTTTATTATGCCGGCGTTTGCACCAGCAATGCCACATCTACAGATTTTTCTGCAGATCCGCCGGTTTTCTGGTTTGTACTTCTAATTGATCAGCAGACTGTGATCAAGTGTGGTTGGATATGCATCAAACTTTGGAATATGGACATTTTCTTCTTTTTTTGGAATTTTAAGTTATTTCTCCACAGATTAGCTAGCATTGACGTGAAAAATGTGTCCAAGTTTTCGTGTTGAAGTTCCAACTCGATGTTCACTTCTGTTGACCATTCTTTGAACAGCAGCATTCAACACTCTTAGACGTCCACTTTTTGGTAAATTTATACAAGGAATACCTTCTTCGCATTCACGGATCGCCTGATAAATTGTGGCAACAGAAATATTTTGATCTTGGTATAGGCAAACTATTTCTTTTTTTTTCAAGTCGTCCAACTAGACTGTAAATACTCTTCCGAATATCTAATTTGTATGACATTTTGACAACTGATATCATAACCAAAATTGTTTTATTGTTACGTTTAGATGTTGACTGGTTACCATGGTAACGATTTCTGAACTGTTTCCAACGGTGAAACTACCTCCCGAGTTTTGAAAAAAATTCTCAAAACTTCTGCAACATACGTTAATTTTGAGCATGCTCAAGTATCAAAGGCTATGCGATCAGCATGATACCTGTACCACGGTCTCATGTCACGTAGCAAACGAGTACTTGCTCCAAGGTTTTCTCTTCTACCAAGCCGTTCTATTCCTCTCTTTTTCTATTTTGCTGACAGAAGATTTTTGACACATTGTGTTCCAATCAAAATTATATTACTCTATTGAACACCACTTGGTTTTCCATTGTTAACTGGTATTAAACTTGCTATACCGTATTCAAATCCACGGTTCAGAAGATTGCAAACAAACAGGATACCATCACGCACGCCGCCCGAGTAGGGGCGATTGGCCGAAAGGCAATAAACACCTTGGAGGCTTGCCGCTTTGCCGCCCGTCTGGGTCGTTCAACAGAGTACAGGGTTGTATTTTATTCAGTTGCTCCTGTGTTTATCATTGTATACGACGCGTCGTGTTAATGACAGCGTACATCGTGCTTTTATCATCGCATACCTGCCGTGTTGTTGTGCGAATTTTAGTGTTATCTGTGTTGTACTGTTGTTTTGATAGCTATTAGTGGGGTTTGTGTTATTCGCCGATAACTTGAAGGAGATATTGAAGGATGTCTAGTAGTACAGACACTGCAGATGAATCCATGGATGTGCCTTCAAGACAGGATGTAGGTCTACCAAGGAAGAGGCTTAGTAGCACAGACACTGCAGTTGAACCCATGGATGTGGCTACAAGTCAGGGTTTGAGTCCATCAAGGAAGATGTCAAAAAAGAGCCATTTTGATGTGAGGCTTAAGGAGGTAATATTAAACGTATATGAATACGAAACCCAGAAAAAATCATTAACAACTGCTGCTGACGATATTGTGGAAGAGGTTGCACTCAAAATTGGTATCTGCAAACGGAGTGTCTATAAAGTGGTGCGAGAATACAGAACCAGACACTCTTTTGCTGCACCTTTAACTAATCAGAATCGCAAACGCTGCATTGACCTTGTGGACCATGGCGATAAAAGTGCAATTAGGAGAAAGGTGCATCAGTTCTTTTTCCGAAATGAACTTCCGACTATTGACAAAGTCCTGGAAGAGGTGAATGACGATAATGTCTTGCCCTATTTTAAGCGGACCACGTTTTATAAGCTATTGAAGAAGCTTAACTTCGTATTTGGGAAACGAGGAACGAAAAGTATTCTCATCGATAGGGAGGTTATAATTGACTGAAGTATTGACCCCTTCTCAACTTTACCCTCAAAATGAAGGTTCCTAAGATAAGAATAATATATAAAATCTAAAATATATCAATACAGCTGTAATGGAAAAATATGATTCGTAAATGCTACTCCACATCCGATACTATGACTGCTATTTTGAGTACGGCTTTAGCGACCGACATCCACAGGCCAGCCGCCGATCGCGTGTTATTGTTTACAGCCACTACATGGCGGATTTGAATACACTATATTAATAAGCATGTGTATTCGGAGTGTTAGCAAGATCGATAAGAGCTTGCTCTAAAAAAGCATGCTGTACAATAGCACATGTGTCAGTTTCATAGCATGCTTACCAAGCATGCCACTTATGAGCATGTGTATCTATACCTTTAGATAGACTACTTGTTAACCTGATCTGGGCCTTGAATTTAAATTGCTTGGAAAAAAGCGGATTATAAAACTGAGTCGCATTAAGCACACAAAATACTGTTTCTAAGACGACCGAATTCCTATAACTTGAGACATTCTACATATTTATATGGTATATGGATGTGACACATTGCGATTCATAAAACATAGCAATTATAAAGTCAACAACCTTCAGGAACTCTGAAAAAAAGATCTTTGAACCGGTGCCTAATCACGTACGTTGTTATTATTATTAGATTTGCCACACTAAAAAGTTTTTTGCTTTCTAGCATCAAAACACCGATGAAACACAATATCTACTACAGATTAACCCCTGTTACTAAGGTAAGTGGCCCACTTGTGTTAAAAACTATGCTTAAAGAAATACTTAGTCATTCGTTTGGCTGTCGTAGGACTTTAGCAAGAGACATATAAATGCGTATAAAATTGCATATATACTTTTCCGGCACATATTGCACCATCGTTGGGCTATTGCTCCCATGTGTGAGGATGCGCTCCGGAGCACTTTCCACCACTTCTGGACACTATCCAGAAGAGAGCAATTAGACCCATCGATACGCCTAATCTCACAAAGGACCTTCACAGCCTGGAACATCAAAGAAGGGTGGCGGACCTGTCCTTGTTTTACAGATTCAATCACTGCTCTCCCAGATAATAACACCAAAGGCCTTCCGAACGAGGAACACTAGAGAGGCTCTGCGGACTCATCTGTACCAGGTCAGCATTCCTTCTTTTGGAGAACTTCGACACTGTGGTATGATCTGTATGGGAATTTATTTCCCGACGGCTACAACCTGCAGCGTTTGAAATTTAATATGCACCGACACTTATGCTCTCGCAACGCTTCCACAGCCAGAGTAGGCATTCACAGTAGCGGCTTATAGGAGCGTTGGAGAGCGTTGGAGTGCGTTGGCCAACGCCGAGTCCCCTCGGCAGGTAGAAGCAGGCCGGCGCCGGGTCCGCGCGTAGTCAAATACACCAGTGCATGGTACAGTGACAACAGACAAGAAAAACAGTACAAAGATTGGCCAGTTGCATCTAGACACGGTATAGGAAACAAGCAATAAGGGTTCAAAATCTTGCCCATTATTGGCAAAACAATGAGGGATAGTTGCAAAAAGACTGAAAATGATTCCCCTGAGGGGCTAGAGGGTACAATAGGGGGTGAAATAGTTTTTGGTTAAAAAGTTGTCTCTCTGGACAAATATTTTGACGTGTCTTGGCGCTTTTTCGTTTAATCAGTGGTTTGTGATAAATCCGTGGTGGGAAGTTGTCAAATGAACTATTAGTACATACATATGTAGACTCACATCATATACATTTACCATTTAGTTGAAATTTGTCAATCAGATGAATATGTGACTGACACTGTACATGATCAACGAATTCTTGTGCGCGTCTTACTAAGGAAGCTATCCTTTCTGGTAGAGACTGTTTGAATCGCTTTGTAAACAAGTTTTTGGTATCAAAAGGGAGAAACGTTGTATCATTTTGGCGCTAAATTGAGATATGACCGCCGCATGACTGATTTGTTTGGTTTGGGGGTTTGGGTACCTAGCCTACATCTAGTGTTGTGGTTGTGTATAAATGTGTTATGCTCATTTGAATATATCTCTGATACTAAGTAATAGTACGTAGTAAATACAATTGCCTAACGTTATATATTTGGGTCTCGTAATATCATTGGTCGGGTACATTGTTATTTTGTTAAACATTAATATTAGAATAGCTTTTACTTCCGATACGCACCGATAGGTGAGGGGAGTATTGGGATCGCGAAAATTATCGATTTTGTGATAATATGCTTTGTGGGCATTGGGAACAACATTGACATTGGACGCGCTACATAAGGAGGCTCCTGCATTTGGCAACGCATGAGGAACGACCTGGGTTCGGTGGGAATTCCCGTGTCGGACAGATCCTTTGGGCTGGCCCGCCCGGTATAAGATAATTATAACATCATTAAATGCTCATTCCCTTCCAACATTTTTCTATCGCAGTGCGGTTATAGTGCAGCTTGTGTCTTTTATCCCAAATAAGGGTTTTCGCAAACACTGATGCTATAAGTAATTCTTTATCGCTACTCATCTTCGACCGGCACAGACGAAACCAGGTAGCAAACTAAATTTCTGTTACTATAAAGGCGTTCAAGCGGGCTTCCGACGCTGGTAAGCGGTCGAAAACTCAGTTGAGCAGGTGAGCCTGCATGCGGCACCTCTACGCCCTTGCACGCTCACTAAAAAGCCCCACTGTGTTTGCGCGCATAGGCTTTCATCCTTTGCGGGAGGTCGAACATTAAAAAAAGGGCTTTGCCAAGATTTACTGAGGAAGAGCTGAGTGACATCTTCCTTATTGTTTCTATGTTCGGTGACGGTATTTCTTTGAGGTAGATGCCAAAAAAGCCTATATTATTGCAAATTCTAAAAGTTTTGCGATCACAATTCTTCCCCACCACAAACTGTGAGAAGTAAAAGGAACATCAAATGATTTATGAATGACCGCTACTACATAGCAATTTTATAAATTATCGGTATGACCGTTAAAATGAAATGATGCAGTTTATTACTGAGATAAATTGGCAACTGAGCAAATCATACAAGTTCTACCAGCTATAAATGCTTCATATAATTTTTGAGATATTCGATGATGCGTTGTTTAGTTTGATTTATTGGAAAGTAAGCTAAAAGCTAAGCTAAAAATTCTACCCTCTTGAGCACTGTATCTGACCAAGGTAGCTAATTTTTCCAGGTACGGGGGTAGATTGATAAGTCCGTGGCATTTTTGGATTCGTCGTGCAGCGTAGAACTACAGGCTTACGTATTGCGCAAGACCATTTTACCAACACCTCTCACCGAAGCAAAATGGTAAAACGGCTTTTAGAACTTGTAGGTCTTTACAATTTAATGCGTATTATTTGGTATATAGCATTTTCTTGACATATGACATTTTCGTAACGAAAAACGGTTCAAGCAAAAACTGATTTGTAATTCTGAAGGTACTATAGGGTCTATCATACCCTGCATTCAAAAAGTTCTTTTTAACCGCTATCGCCGAAAACTCACCCCCAACTTTTTTTTCAAATAGCACCCCATAGCTGCAAAAATTTTGTGGTACTTTTGATGTTATATGCAAACTTATTTTTCTGTAGAATCATAAGCATAATATAAATAAAATAAAAATCTTCTTGACGCCTAATATTTTTGCAAATAAAACGGATGAAAAAGAAAACTAAGTGGGTTTTTGAGGCTACTGAAAGGCCCACTTAGCTTTCTGTTTTATCTATTTTTGTTACGACTTTATACGCCTCAAACAAATAAATAAAGCTAAAAGATCTTAAATAAAAATAGGAACCTAATTTCTGTAGGAAAAAGTATTGGGTGCTATTTGAAAAAAAATTTGGGGATGAGTTATATGAGTTGAAGTACAACACAAATCTTTTGAAAGCATAGTATGATAGACCCTGTAGTAGTTTACAAAAATACCACACAATTTTCGTTTGATTTTTTTTTACGAGAAAATAACTTGTCACTTTTACGAGAATATCACTTTTCGAGGAAATTTTGGGACACGCAGTATAGCCTCTCCGAGCCCCAGGTATCATATATGATACTGGGGAACTAACTTTTTTTCCAGCGTTTCGCTCAGATTTAGCGGTCTGGACCGCTTGTATCGGCGGGTTGTATATTTGCAGTTGTTTCAAATCCATGTCATTGAAAGAATTTAATCCTTATATTCGAAGTGATCACAGGTACGCCAATAAATTCAAAATAGTTTTATATTCGTTCTAAGGATATCTGTAATCCTTCTTATACTAGTATTGATATCTAATGCAATCAAAGTATCCTTTTGATTTGGAAATTTACCCTGTTTCATTTAAGCAAAGCATACAATCTATTCGATGTACAAAAATTATTCCTGCAATAGCAAAAATTAATTTTATTTCAAAAGGTAACTATTACATGAACAATAACCCATGCTTTCAAAACATTGTCTATGCTGTTAGAGAAATTGGTAAGCAGTATTCGTACCAACAACATCATATGTCGAATTCAATAGCCCCTGTTGTTCGCTGAACTATAATCAGTATTCAGCGGGACTGATGTCCCGATTCAATGAACGTAAAAAGAAAGAAGAGGAGCATTATCTCAGTGTTATCCGTTATCTGCGCCAACATGGACGAGGTTGTTCGGTAACGGGTTGTTTCGTTGTGTTGATTCGTTGTTTGCCGTATTGTGTCGTCTCGTGGTTTCGCGTATTGCAGCAGCAATTGTGTAATTTAAATGTGTCCAGTTATATAATAAATGGAGGACCTACTGAAAAATTGGGGCTTAGAAGAGCTAATACCCAGATTTGATTGTAGGTATTTAGATTAGTCAGACAGTTATATTTCAGGTAACAAGACAACGATTGGTGCAGGCTTATGTCTAATTCTTATACCATGATCCTTATAACTCCATACAAAATCATAACATTATTAAATATCCAAACGAAACGATCAGCTATTCTCGCAATAAAATGTGTTGGTCCAAGGAAAATAAAGTAGTTTAGAATCAATTATAAAACACACATTCGATTCAACGACAGGCTGCGATTGAATCATTCGTTGGAATCCAATGACATCTTGTAGTTGAATCGGCACTACGATATAATTCATTACCAACTATACACTTCCCATTGGATAAAACATCGCTGTATTTGAGGAATGCTGAGTGTAACGTCCCATTGAATCAGAGCGTAAGTCTTTGACAAAACGATAGATTTTTCTGTGTGTACTTGGAAATGCCACTAGAGCTTGTTGGATTAATAACCAGAGTACACTGAAATTTGAAGGATACTTTCTTATGGTTTTAAATAATACTAGTTCCAGTTTACCTAAGTTTTATCACAATTATCAACATAAGCACATCGAGTTAAAGGAAACCGATACATGAAAAAAATTGTACTTTGTTGAAATTAGTTCGTTAATTTCTGACGCGTTCTGTATAGTAGGCATAAGATGCACCAAACACAAATTGGCAAGCTGTTTATTCAACCGGGTGCATTGCAATATGCACTGCACTTTTGATGAATGAAATATGAAATGCGGAATGAACCCGTTCAGGATTTCGAAGCTGCATGCAGTAAATATTATTCCTGTATTTGATTTTCTTGGCACTTTCAACTGTTATGTCTCCTGAGGATCGAACCAAAAATAGGTACGTCTAGATGTTAACAAAATATAATCTGAATGTTTGTCATTTCCTTGTTGATATTTGATGGAAAGTTTTTACTGGGCTTTATCTGAAAGTCTGTGAACTATTTGCCGTGTCTTTTATTGGAAAGCATGTATGTGCCTTTGTGGGTTTAGAGTGTAACTTCTCAGAATATGTTAAAAATACTGTACAGGTCCTGCTGAAATAGTTTTTATATTAATAGTAAAACCTGTAAGTCTAGTGGCGTCGTACGCGCGTACAATTTGTTGTGCGCGCGTCCATGTGAACAGCTTGAATTGAATTGATTGATTATTTTGTACCGTCCGTCCATTGAACCGTCACGAAACTGTTCGGACCGTTTGTGGTGCGCATGCGTTGATTTTGGATGGTTTCATGACCGTACAAACAGGAAAATCTGTTGGAACGGTTCCTTCTCTTATTTCACTAGACTCGTGTCAGTTCTGACAGCTATCAAAAAAAACTAACCTCGATTTCATTTCAAAAGCCACCGTCAAAATCAAAAGCCAAGACGCCAAGAGCTTTATTAAAATTGATCGGGGCCTGAGTTTTCTGACGATGACTTGGTGTTAGTCTATCAACCACAACCGGAAAATGAGGATTATTTGGGTAATTTTAGCCATGAATAATGGTTGCCGCTCACAACCAGGTATTACTGTAGCTCTATAAACAAAGTACCTTGGTTTTGTTTTCCATAAAAATGACCGAATTTATCATAACATTATTGTTTGATGCCATTTCCATTTTTGGCTTTGGTGAAGTTTCGGCCAACAAATGAGCCAGCCAAAAAACAATCAACAGCAAAAACAAAAGACGCAAAATCAAATCACACTCAGTCTCAACACTCAAGACTCAAGGAAGCAAGAAGGCGCAGTGCGCCAAGCGGGCGATTTACTTTCTACTGCACATGTCAGTCCTCACAGTCCTTACTCTGGACCGATTTGACCGTACAGAAACCGTTCCATGAACGGTAACGAAATCTGTTGGAACGCTTTATGGACCGTTTCTTGAACGGCCACAAAACGTGTTGGAACGCATTTCACGTTCGGTAATCGGTCACGAGCGCGCGCGGTTTGATTTTTACCTGTTTACAAAAAGGGTGCCTTCATCGGCACCGGTCACTTGCGCGCCGAAAGAAAATTAAGCTTGGTTACTCCTAATGACCACATCCCTTTTATTCTTGCGAACTTTCATCTGTCTTTTTACGACTTTCGGTAGCTTACAGTTATTTCTTAAATTATTTAAATGACTATTCGGCTTCTGTAGGTATATAAAACTACCCTTAATGAAAATATTTCAGTATTTTGCAATCCTTAGTTGCTGTTTGTGAGTATTGTTTGTGTTCTACTTTTTCATCATGGAGACTATGTTAAGTGTGAAAGGGAAGAAATTAATAGTCCTTGAGGAGTATACGTTCCGAAGAGATAAAGAAACCACCCGTGGTGTAGCCTACAGATGCTCTAGAAGAGAATGCATAGCATCTTTGCTGATAGATCAATCGGAAGATATAGCTCTTAAAAGAAATAATGAGCACAACCATGATGCTCCCACAAAACAAGCTGTGAAGGTAAATTTCTCGGACTTTTTTTACATCGTCAAGAAATGGATCAAATTTGTGACAAATTGGAACACGTCCTGATTAATTAAAATTTTTTGGGGTATTATAAAGACATTTCGGTCTGCGCTGACAATACCAGCTTCTTTATTTGCATCTATTATAGTGTTCAGATTAACTTATTATGTTCAGAACAAAATTTCACATTCAATAATATAAAAAAATAATTCATTTCTATCAATTCAAACGTACCTCTGACTGGAGTTCTACAAATTCTTCAGTAACTATTGCAAGAGCGCAAAAAATGAGGAATGAATTAAAAATATTAAAATCGGTTAAAATCATAAGACATAAGTTTACCTAGCCGCCCTGCGCGCTGGTGTCCACATACCTGCCTATTTTATCAAAGATATTTTGGGGGCTTCTGACCGGTGGGATTAGGACAACTCTGACCACGACGCGTTAGTGTCCTATGGCCCATCTGGTGATCGAAATATTTTGCGCGCTTCTGACCGGTGGGATTAGGACCAATCTGACCGCGGCGCGCTAATGTCCTATGCTCTCACGTTCTGCGCATGTCCGTGACGATACATTGTACGGTATTCAGGTCTGTTGGAAAGAACCTCAGGTGTATTGTCAAAACGAGCGTCAAGCGAACGCACGTCAGACGCGCGTCATCTGAACTAAGCCTACGCGTCATCATCTATCGTTCCCTGAAATTATTATATTAAGACTGGAAGCACCCTGTATCCCTCAAGAAATAATGCAGGATTTAACCACTCTAGCGTGGCGCAGAAACGAGACTGAAAAAGGTCTATAACAAGGCCCAGACATTAGAAAAATTTAACGGTCAGTTAACAACACATGTCCTATTTGCGCGAGTTAAAACGGGGTCTCGTCTCTAATTGAATTTTGATGTCAAACTGTTCAACTGTTCTGCACTTGATAGGTCAAGTAATCCTCAATTAGAAAAGACAACAAACACATTACAATTATTGATCTTGTGTCGCACGAGCCCACAAAATGAAAACATTAAGAGAAAGAATGTAGCCATTTATCAGATCGACCCGCAGTGTGAGTGGCAAGTGCTATATTAGATAGCACTCGTCTCAGACCATTAACTGCAGAATTGCTAAACAGCAAAATTAGATTAGCAGACGAGAGACATCTCGTTATCTCGGACGAACAGGTGTTATGTATTGCCCATTGGCCACAGGCCACAGGGTCCGGCAGAACGTATCTGAAGAGGAAAGAACCTGAAGTTATTAAGTGGTAACGTCTGCCGCCAAAACATCTCTAGACAGAAACATTAGTAATTCAAAAAAATGGAGTCAAGTTGATTGACTCAATACTTCCCACACATAACAGTTGCAACCAAATCATCGCCCGCCTGTCGTCAAAAAAACATCCAACACAAAAAATAGTAAATAGTTTCCTAAATCTCTCCGTAGGAACTAAAATGACACAATTTAACTTCAACTGGACGAAACAAAACAATCAGGAAACCCAAATTGCTTAAAAACGAAGTTTGAGCTATTTTTATATTTTTAATTTTTTTATTATTGCTGCGCCGCCACTGACACGATTTTTGAAAACCATACGCACTTTTCATCCTTGCCGCGGTGATAATACTGTGTCTAAATTTCATTAAAATCAATTCCATAATTTCTATCTAAATTCAGAACGATGTCGTATGTACTCGTATGTATACATCAGACAATTCTAAGTCTCTTGATTTCTGTAATAGCCAAGGCAATGTTCAGATGTTCCTAACAAACGTCTATTATGCCGCTAGGTCGTTCTTTCACATGTCAATGGACAGCCTATTATGAATGGAATACATTTTTGAGTTTTACGACCCCCCACCCCCTAACCACCCCAATTTCACCACCACCCAAAAAAAAGTAAAACATGATCAGAAAACTCTAAAAAGCTTAAAACAAAGTTTGAGCTATTTTTATATTTTTTGTTTTTTTATCATTGCTGCGCCGCCACTAACACGATTTTTCCAAAACACGCGCGTTTTCCATCCTCACTGCGGCAGTAATACTATGTCAACTATACATACTATTTCATTAAAATCAATTCGATGATTTTTGCGTTATGCAATATATCGTTCTATATTGCTAAAACAACACTCGTATGTATACATCCAAATTCTAAGTCCCTGGGTTTCTATTATAAGCAAGGCAATGTACGGATGAACCTAAAAAAGTGTATGATGCCGCTAGGTCTTTCATTTATAGGTCATTAGACAGACCATTATGAATACAAATTTTTCAGTTTTACAACCCACCACCCTCCAACCACCCCAAATTCACCCCCACCCAAAAAAAAGTAGAAAATGATCGGGAACCCCTAAAACGCCTAAAAACAAAGTTTGAGGAATATTTGAAATTTTTCGTTTTTTGTTAATTACGCCACCCCCCGTACAATGATTTCCAAAACTATCAGAACATTACCTACTTCGACACCACAACATGTCGCTGCCCAAATTTCATCACAATCCATGCAGCGGTTACTGAGATTACGACGTTAGAAAAACGCCAATAGACAGACCGAGAGACAGACAGACAGATCGATAAACAGACAGACAGACCGACGGAAATGAGGGACGTGGATTTTATTTAGACATCATAACATGCCCAAAAAGTGTATTATCTCGCAACCGAAAATTTTCGCGATCACAATACTCCCCTCACCTATCGGTGTGGGAAGTAAAAAATAGAGTCAAGTGGCTTGACTCATAACTCCATTTCTGATGCGGGACAAATGAAGAGAGAAGAGACAGAGTTGGTTCATACGTAAAACAAATCTGTCGCTGTGCAAGATAGACAGGTGGATGTGCGATCACAAGCTTCAGTTGGCTCCTGAGAAAACAGAGGCAATTATAATGCGCGGCTTAAGGAGCAAGAGAGCTAACGTAGTCTTTCAATTAAGGTCCCATCAAGTAAGTCCGTAGAATTATGTAGAAACTTTCCCTAACTTTCTACATTCTCTTGTATCATTATCATTATCACTAATTGTGAACATTAAGATAATGCCTTATTCTAAATTGTAAGGCTCAGCACTTGGCGAGTCAGTTATATGCCATACTTCGTGGTTGATGTAACTCAATAGTTTAAATAAATTGTTTTTAAAAAGTGATTTACGTTAGTGAGTCACATATTTGGCGTAGCTGGCAGCAGGATAGAAGCACTCGTAGCTGACAAAACTTCATACCGAAGCCGAGCTCGAGGTTGGTTTCTACCATTTATCTCTAAGAAGAACCAAAGCCACAGTGACCAGAGACCGAAGCTCAAGAAGAAGCATTGTCTCCGGCCACTTACCTGAAGGACTTCAGAATACGTGGAACCGCTGGGAAAGGAGAGATCGACGCCCCAAGAAGAGGCTGTATCCCATCTTTTACCTAGAGGTCTGCCAAAACCTATCAAGTTTGGATCAAGTTTAAAGAAATCAGAAGGCGGTCCATGAGCAAATTCGGAGCCCCTCTTTTGCTCATCTTGGCGGGAAAGGAATTATGTGGAAACTCTCCCTAACTTTCTACGTTCTTTTGTATGATTATCATTATCACTAATCGTAAACATTAAGATAATGCCTGATTATAAATTGTAAGGCTCAGCCTTTGGCGAGTCAGTTATATGCCATACTTCGTGGTTGATGTAACTCAATGGTTTAAATATATTGTTTTTAAAAAGTGATTTACGTTAGTGAGTCACATATTTATAGTATATCTGGGAGTCACCCTGGATAACGAGAGGTATAACGGAGAACACCTTGGAAGAGCAGTGGCATCAGTGGCGGAGGATTTAGAGAGCGAGGGGCGTACCCCCCCCCCCCTAGAGCCCTACGGAAGCATATTATATTTATATATAAATACCAAAAATTTGAGAGCTTTTTTTGGTGTCGTCACAGGAGGACTGGTCCGCCCCCCACTAGACCCCCAATGGAAAATGGAACGTGTAATGGAAATACGGAATATTCATATACCTAAACACCAAAAGTTGGATTGAGAGCTTTTTTTACTTCCCATACCAATAGGTGAGGGGAGTATTGTGATGGCGAATTTTTTCGATTTTGAGATAATACGCTTTTTGGGCGTTTTTGCACCTTATATTTTTACTTATATGTTTTTTCTTCTTCGTATGAATTTTAGCCTTGAAGAAGGTGTAAAATAAACTCCGAAACGTCGGCTCTTTAAATTAAAAACCTCTTCTAATGATCTGTAGTTTGATTATACCTTTTTACAGAAGCAAGCTGCTCGACATCATTTTTTTCCTAAGAAAAATGTTTCGCCTAGTCTATTATAGAGCCACTACAACTATACATATACGTCGTGCGTCAATCAGTCTAATCTTCTGAACATATCCTTTAACCGGAAGGAAGCATACATCTCTTATTACCTCATACTTCATGATAATGTTTCAAGTACAAGAATCCTGTTGTATAAAGCCATGAAAAAGCGATTGTAAAGGTTAGGTTCGGATTTAAATGTTGATATGCGTCACATTAAAGATAAGCCGTGATCTCTAAATGAGGGACGCAACCGTTCCAAAGTTGAATGATTAAAATCCGCAATTTAACCGATAAGAAACATTTGGTGTGGAGTCTCTTGAATGACACATCCATTTGTTTGCCTTGCCTTTTATCTGAAACCTCTGAAAGATGTATAATCTTAAAAGCTAAAAATGCACCTGTTCGCAACGTTTGATCCGACTTATGTTTCACTTTATCTGTGACTTGACGAAATCGACCAATAGGATAACCTTGGTTAGTGTTTTGTCGTTTTGTAGGGATAATTGCAATTATACCTACCAGAACCGATTCTATTATGGACATATGAAGAATTTTTAATCTCTTTAGTAGGCAGCGGAAGTCAGAACTTATAAGTTTTATGTTATCTACATCGGGGTTTTGAATGTATGAAGCAATGGTGCAATAATGAATTCCAGGAAAACTAATTAGCCTGAAAAAAATTGCATTACAGAAAACCAAGAAAACAATTACATGGATGGGAAGTGAGTCACAGAAATTTGAAGTGAGAAAAGGACTCAGGCAAGGCGATACTCTATCTACGCTACTTTTTAATCTGACTCTTGAAGCAATAATTAGAAAAAGTAAAATCAGGACATATGGAACCATATTTATGTTTTAAACTATGTCCTATCGCACGACACCTTTAAGTGCCATTGAAACACTATTGAATTTTCCGCCTTTGGATATGGTAATTCAAGGAGAAGCTAGAAAAACTAGGTTTCGTCTCTGGAGTCAGGGTAGCTGGACTTTTATGAATCCAGGCAAAGGACATTCGACGATTCTAGCAGAGATGCATGAGGATTGTCCTATTTTGTTGGCGAGGAGCGATACAGGTTCTCCTACGCATCGCTTCAATCGCAAATTTACGGTGGTGTTTCCGTCAAGGGAAGAGTGGGAGTCTAGGGAAAGACAGCTCATCGAAGGAGGAGGACAGGTCTGGTACACAGACGGCTCACTCGCTAGAGAGAGCTCGGGTTCGGGAGTCTACGGACCCCATACAAGACTTTCACTCCCTCTTGGGGGGCACACCACAGTATTCCAGGCTGAGATCTATGCGATACTTGTTTGCGTAAATCGTATTCGGGAAATTGACAGTCAGGCAGCCATCAAAGCACTGAGTGCTTGTAAAATAACGTCGGGACTGGTCCTGGAGTGCAGGAGGGCTCTTGACGACATCTCAGCTAAACACAAGGTATCACTGATGTGGGACCTGGGGCCGCTGGGGTAAAGGGTAACGAAATGGCGGATCATCTGGCCAGGATGGGATCCGGCAACAGTTTTGTGGGAAGTCACAACACCTTCAGGCGTCACTTGTTCGCGATGAGGGTGGTCAACGACCCAACGTGCACGTGGTGTGGTGAAGAGGAAGAATCCTCGACACACATCTTGTGCCGCTGTGAAACCCTGTGTTATCACAGGCAGACTATGCTGGGCTCAAGAACCTTGGAACCAATAGATATAAAACGGATAGGACCTAAGAATGTACTTGCCTTTGCCGAAAGGGCAGGTCTTAGGAACTAGCGCGGATAGAGGCGCAAAAGGGCCTATCGTGTGGCCTATGCACCAGCCACATTCCATGCTGGATAGCCTCTGGTCCTTATTCATTCATGTCCTATCCAGTGTGATACCTAGGTGTAGGGTAGCAAGGTGGCGGTGAGGTAAGTCTTTAGCTGCATTTTTGCCTTTTTATTGTTAAGGTGAAAACACGATGTTTTTGTTATGCTCACACTTGACTTTAGCCTCCGTCTTCTAAATTATGATCCCAGAATTGAAAGATCGTCAGTTGGTTTTGACTTTAGAATTTCAAAGTTAGTGTTTCTGTAAGTTAGAGCCAGGTCATCTGCATACGCATATATTAGCAGTAAAAACTAAGCTCAAACTCAACTCTTCTCCTAAAGATGTAAATATAGATAGCGAAACACGCTGAAAAGACCAGATGTGCGATTGCTTAGACTTTGTAGTCTCCATCACTCAGCCGTCTATAATAACACACTTTTTCATTCTTTTATAAAAATATCTTTTGGGGATAATAAAGATGCAGGATCCCCATAAATCTTTGGCGCTGAATAGGATTAAATTACCTGTCCTGTTAAAGGGCATTATGAAATCTGAGACCATCATTATATTGTAAATTAGCCGGGAGGTTATAATCCAGACAGGAACAATGTGAATATTCTGATTAACGGATATGATAAGAAGACCGTAGAAGAATCGTAAATCTGCCAGATTGTGGTTAATTTGCTCATCAGAATTTGGGAAAAAGGTTTGATGAAGTTTTACAGATAGAGTCCTGATGGACCTTTTCGTTTTCATGAACAATTTAAAATCGTATCAAGTATAACTTTGTTACATACACAGAAAAAAATACTGTTGCGTTTCCAATTAATTGTTAGTATTTGGATGTTTTTCCATCGCTTTAAATATGCTTACAGTTGTTTCAAATCCATGTCATTGAAAGAATTCAATCCTTATATTCGAAGTAATCACAGGTACGCCAATAAATTCAAAATAATTTTATATTCGTTCTAACGATATGTATAATCCTTCTAATACCAGTATTGACATATAATGCAATCAAAACATCCTTTAGTTTTCGAAGTTTATCCTATGTTTCATTTGAGCAAAGCATACAATCTATTCTATGTACAAAAATTATTACTGCAACTGCAGTTCGTGATAATTCATCTGATAAAAATTAATTTTGTTTCAATGGCCCTTGTTGTTCGCTGAACTATAATCAGTATTCGGCCGGACTGATGTCCCGATTCAATGAACGTAAAAAGAAAGAACAGGGGGATCATATCAGTGTTATTATCGCCGTGAACCCGCCAACATGGACGAGGTTGTTTCGTTGTGTTGTTGCGGTGTTAGCCGTGCTGTGTCGTCTCGTGGTTTTGCGTATTGCGTCAGCAATTGTGTGATTTAAATGTGACCAGTTATATATTTTGAATGTAGTATTGCGTCAGCAATTGTGTGATTTAAATGTGACCAGTTATATATTTTGAATGTAGGTATTTAGATTAGTCAGACAGTTATATTTCAGGTAAAAATGCAACAACTGGTGCAGGCTTATGTCTAATTCTTATCTCATGCTCCTTATAGCTGCATACAAAATCACACAATTAAACATCCTAACGAATCGATCGATGTAAGTGACACAGGTCAATGGACAGCCTATTATAAGTTCCAATATTTTTTCAGTTTTACAACTCCCCACATCCCAACCACCTCAAATTCACCCCACCCAAAAAAGTAGAAAACGCATAAAAATGAAGTTTGAGCTGTTTTTATATGTTTAGTCTTTTTGATTCTTGCTGCTAGAGACCATATTTGTTTTCCACCCTCGTTATGGTACTAATACTGTGTTAAAATTTCAATAAAATCAAATCTAGATTTCCCCGTTACAAAATATAGAACGATCTAAAGCAATACTCGCATATGTTTGTACATTAGAAAATTCTATTCGTTTGTATAGTAGGCAGGTAATGTTCGGATGGACATTAAAATGTAAATTATGCCCCTAGGTCTTTCATTTATAGGTAAATAGACAGTCTGTTATGAGTACGAAAAAAATCAGTTTTATGACCCCCACTCGTCAACCACTCTAATTTCACCCTCACCAACAAAATGATCAGGAATCCCTAGAACACATAAACACGAAGTTTGAGGAATATTTGAAATTTCTGGTTTTTTTGCAAATTACTCCGCAGCCCATATACAGATTTTCAAGATTACAGCTGCATTGCCTACTACAGCTCCACAGTATATAGCTGTCGAAATTTCATCATAATCCATGAAGCGGTTACGGAGATTACGAGGTTAGCAAAACGCCAACAGACAGACAGACCGACCGACAGAAAGACCAACAAACAGACCGACGGAAATGAGTGACGTAGATTTCCGTTATGTACATGTCATAGAACGCTGTGGGAAGTAAAGCGTAATTTGAAGTTTCGCGATCACTACATTCTAAGAATGGACTCTAAACCCATCATGATGTGAAGCAACCTTTAGCAATTCTAATACATAGCATGCCATTTGGTTATTAGAAAATTGTTTTTAAATTGTCTGCAATACACTGGCAGTGTCTTATATAGCCATATATTATCTCTACACTGATCGTTTTAATTCGAAGTAATTTTCACAACTCGTTGTCTATCGGTTGGATTGCTCCTCTAATTTGTCCAATGATAATCGGTCATGATTGGCCAAATCTTCAAAAGAATTTAAAGAACCGCATATTGTTTGCTCCGGTCAAGGCTACTATAAATTTTAGTTGTTCGTCATTCCATTGTTTATTGCTGCAGATACACTGTTGGAAAGAATGCCAGTTCATCAATTTATTTGTCATCGTGACACAGAATAGGTCTAGGTTTTCAAACTAGAAACATTAACATATAAGCAGTTTTATTTGGTATTTGGCTCCAGTATTTTATTTCCCTAAAGTAAAAACGGATTGCCTACTCTTTGGTTTGGAGAACAGTTCATCAAAGCATATCCAAAGACACTGAGTCACATCCTACTAACAAATTGTAAGCACAATTATCGAGAGGCAGTTAATCAATTACTCTATTTATTTATTCATTCTATTTTAATATTGGATGACGTTTTACAAATTGTACATTGTATGTTTTATAATTCACACACATAAAAAGATATTCTCAATTCAAGAATTCTGATAATCTTCTAAAGATGTACTAGCGGCAAGAAAATGTTCTTGATGGGGATATTACGGTTAATTTGAAGAAAAGTATATTTTTGATTTCTACCAAGCATTTCATAAAGTTTCATACTGCTGTTCTAGTTCAAAAGTTATGACTGTATAACATAAAATTGCCGAATGCTTATACAGATTCCCTTAGGTGCTGTTTCCAAAAGGTCCAAAATCTTTAGCTGTTTGCGCCAAAATAATGAAATGATTCAGTAAATATGTAGTATCCTTGTAGGTGATATGATGATATATTCATTGTTTTGTTTTCAAGATTATGATTTCCTTGATTCAATATTTCGGTATTATTACTTTCAAAACTTTCCCAATTTTGAATTTTGAAGATATTTGCTTGATATAACCCTATATGTACAATAATATGACATTCTTGGTTTAAGATAACTACAGTTTTGCGCATATAGGAAGAAATTGTATAATTGAATCTCTTCGTCCAAGAATTTATTCTTGTATGCATCTATCTTTTTTTGTTATTGTAACAAACCTTAACTAACAAACAAGATTCAAGTAATTACAAACGAATTTCCAAGCATTGACCATAATAGGAGTCATGTAATGGAATTTATGGTGGGCTCCATCATAGTCCCTCGGGGCACACTCTCTTCTACTGTAGCAGATGTAAATATTTTGTACCTGAGAAAAGCTACAGAGGTAGCAGGAGCGTTAGTAGACTAATGTATTATATAAGGATTTCTCGGTCATGAACGCACTTCGCAACTTGACGTTTTACCAACACAACTGGCTGGCATCCTCAGAAGCTGTTACCTGTTGAGCGACTCCCGCATGCCTGGATTAACCATGGGGCTAAGGGGGCTGGAGTCCCGGGCCCCGCGGTTCAGAGGGGCCCCGCAGGGGCCCTACTTTTATTTAATGTGACAGAGCAAATATTAGGTCAATAGATGAACAATAAAATCAGTAGATCTAATAAAAACTTAATTTCGAGATTTCAATCAAAACGGTGTTTTTCAATTTCCCTACCTACAAGCAAGCCAGCAGGTCATATAAACAAAAAACGTGTTCAGATAGAAGCAAATAACTTAGCAGAACGATATAGATAAACTAAAGTAAAGGGGCAAGGTTATAAAAATTCCCTACAGCCAATGAACTCTAACCAGAAACAACGCCGGTAAGATGTCTAAGGTCAAAGAGAAGCTGAAATACGTCAGAAATGAATAATTTTTACAGCTTACTAGCTACTCCAATGTATTATTGATTAAAAATTTCCAAAACCATTAAACTTTCAGCGATAGCTACTAGCAGTCTAATGTCTTCAGCATGAAATTTCACATTTGATGATATAAAACAATAGTCATTTCAGTCAAAATCAAAAGTAACGATACCTCTGACTGTCTCACTGTAGCCCTTCTAATTTTTCAGTATCCATTAGCAAGATCGCAAATAAAAAAATACTGACAAATCAGATTTTAATTTTTTGCCAGGCAAATTATGTTTTATAATTTGATTTGATTAGATGTGTTACCTCTGTTACTTCTGATTAGACTTGAGTTGTTGTAAGTCAGTGATACTAAATTTTAAATTCGACTGTATAAAAATAATTAGGCATTCCCATTTGAAAAAATCAAGTGAATTCAATTTGAAGTTTCCTTAATTAGTCCGATTTCTCCAAGTACTAATGTAATTCAAACAATTTCAAGTTTAGTCACACGGCAAACTCACAGCCGTCTAAGTTTTATAATCGCTGCGATATTTAATTTTTTTCTGATATCTACTTATATCAAAAATTATGAATTGCATCTAAACGGCTCACTTCAAGTCCCAGGTGTCACACTGGTCGTAATCTAAACATTCAATAATATATACAGGGTGTTCCATTTAAAAAATCATAACTTTGATATGGCACGCTTTCATTAGAAACCCTGTATAAAAGTCATTATTTTTAAAATGTAGTCCAGTGTTATGGTTTGGTCACAAGAGTCCGAGGCGTAGAGTTTGACTCAGCCTGTATAAAAAGAAAATAGAAAATACCTATACCTACCCATTGGATACTGTCGGCACCTGTGGCCCGTGCCAACATAATGAATAAATCGAAGTTGAACCGATACAAAGGCAACGCTCAAAAAAGAAAAGTAAGTTATCCATATAGTTTGTTAGTGTTATGTCTATGTGCTACATGGCTACATGGCTACAATTTACCAAGATAACTATTTTAAGGCTGCTGAGGATAAATTCAAAGCAGTGAAAAATTGCTCAAAATAAGTTCTTTAAGCAAACCTAACGCTCCGCTTGAAAAGGATGGCACTGAAAGTAGTTCTGATTACTAAGCAAACGCAAACAATGAGAGCAGTGCTGACACTATAAGGGGGACTCATGACGTACTTATAAAAAAGTATATAGTAGTTTCTTTTGTTATATCGGGAATATAATTCCATAAATAATAGTATTTGCTTTTTATTTATAAAGGGCCCCATAAAATTCTAAGCCCCGGGCCCCATGAAAGCTTAATCCGGCTATGGACTCCCGAGAAACTCTTAGTTTTCTGTGATTCAAAAGCGTATCATCTCAAATTCCGGGTTTTGACGTAGAAAATAAAGTTTCTCACTTTCGACTTTACACGCAGATTAATCTCCGATACCTTAACAAGATCATTTCCATAGTCCTCAGCTCACAATAACGCATCAGACGTTATCTTACATTCCAAGTATTACGTAAGCCCCTTCATTATCTTATCAAGCTTTGTATAGTCAGTTTTTGTGTTAACAGATTTTTATTTATTTACCTCCCCTTCGATATAAATAACCGCTTTTCTCCGATAAATTATGCTTTAATTATATCATCAACAAAGATATGGCATTCAGAGTAATATATTTCAACAAAAATGACGCTTCCGAGTCTTTGTACGTGCCGCTCAATATATTCAAAGGAAACTGGTCTGTGTCTATCCCAACCATGCATTATTGACAGGGCCGTCACCAGATTATCCACCACACATAGGGCTATTTCAGATAATAAAAGTTTAAATAACTAAAGAAACGTTTATAGAAAGAAACGTTTATAGCAGATCGAATTAGAAAGTAGACAGTACACACATAAAAAATGAAGTCAAGTTGATTGACTCAATACTTCCCACACATTACGGTAATACCAGTTTATTTTCCCATAACATGAAGCTTTAGTCTGAGATCCCCTTGCAACCAAATCTTTGCACCAACTTCACCCCCACCCAAAAAAAGGTAGAAAACGGCCAGGAACCCCTAAAACATCTAAAAACGAAGTTTGAGCTGTTTTCATATTTTTAGTTTTTTGATTATTGCTACTGACACGGATTTCTAACGATTTCTAACAAGCATACGCGTTTTCCATCCTCACCACAGTAATAATAATGTGTCAAAATTTCATTAGAAACAATTTAATAGTTTCCAGTGTTTCCACGTTACAAAATACAAAACGATCTGAAGCAATAAATACTCGTATGTGTACAGAAAATTCTAAGACCCTTAGTTTCGGTAATAGGCAAGGCAGTGTTCAAATGGACCTAAAAAGCTGATTTATGTCGCTAGGTCTTCATTCACAGGTCAGTGGACAGCCTATAATTAATACAGAAAATTTTTCAGTTTTCCAACCCCCCACCCCACAACTACCCCAATTTCACCCCCACCCAAAAAAACTCAGAAAATTATCGGGAACCTCTAAAACACTTAAAAACGAAGTTTGAGCTGTTTTTATATTCTTAGTTTTTTTACTATTTCTGCGCCGCCACTGGCACGATTTATAAAAACCATACGCATTTTCCATCCTCGCCACGGTAGTAATACTGTGTCCAAATTTCATTAAAATCAATTCAACAGTTTCTTCGTTACATAATATAGAACGATCTAAAGCAATACTCGTATGTTTACACCAGGAAAAATTCTTTGGTTTCTGTAATAGGCAAGGCAATCTTCGGATGGACCTAAAAAAGTTATTTATGTCACTAGGTTTTCCTTCACAGGTCAGTGGACAGTCTATTATGAAAGCAACAAATTTTTCAATTTTACAACCCCCCACCCACCACCCCAATTTCACCCCTACCAAAAAAAGGTAGAAAGTGATCAGGAACCCCTAAAACGACTAGAAACGAAGTTTGAGGCATATTTAAAATTTTTCGTTTTTTGCTAATTACTCCGCCGCCCTTGCACCCATTTTCAAAATTATAGGAACATTACCTACTACGACACCACAGCATATCGCTGCCCAAATTTCATAACCATCCAGCCGTTACTGAGATTACGTGGCTAGAAAAACGCGTACAGACAGACAGACCGACAGACCGACAGACCGACAGACCGACAGACCGACAGACCGACAGACCGACAGACCGACAGACCGACAGACCGACAGACCGACAGACCGACAGACCGACAGACCGACAGACCGACAGACCGACAGACCGACAGACCGACAGACCGACAGACCGACAGACCGACAGACCGACAGACCGACAGACCGACAGACCGACAGACCGACAGACCGACAGACCGACAGACCGACAGACCGACAGACCGACAGACCGACAGACCGACAGACCGACAGACCGACAGACCGACAGACCGACAGACCGACAGACCGACAGACCGACAGACCGACAGACCGACAGACCGACAGACCGACAGACCGACAGACCGACAGACCGACAGACCGACAGACCGACAGACCGACAGACCGACAGACCGACAGACCGACAGACCGACAGACCGACAGACCGACAGACCGACAGACCGACAGACCGACAGACCGACAGACCGACAGACCGACAGACCGACAGACCGACAGACCGACAGACCGACAGACCGACAGACCGACAGACCGACAGACCGACAGACCGACAGACCGACAGACCGACAGACCGACAGACCGACAGACCGACAGACCGACAGACCGACAGACCGACAGACCGACAGACCGACAGACCGACAGACCGACAGACCGACAGACCGACAGACCGACAGACCGACAGACCGACAGACCGACAGACCGACAGACCGACAGACCGACAGACCGACAGACCGACAGACCGACAGACCGACAGACCGACAGACCGACAGACCGACAGACCGACAGACCGACAGACCGACAGACCGACAGACCGACAGACCGACAGACCGACAGACCGACAGACCGACAGACCGACAGACCGACAGACCGACAGACCGACAGACCGACAGACCGACAGACCGACAGACCGACAGACCGACAGACCGACAGACCGACAGACCGACAGACCGACAGACCGACAGACCGACAGACCGACAGACCGACAGACCGACAGACCGACAGACCGACAGACCGACAGACCGACAGACCGACAGACCGACAGACCGACAGACCGACAGACCGACAGACCGACAGACCGACAGACCGACAGACCGACAGACCGACAGACCGACAGACCGACAGACCGACAGACCGACAGACCGACAGACCGACAGACCGACAGACCGACAGACCGACAGACCGACAGACCGACAGACCGACAGACCGACAGACCGACAGACCGACAGACCGACAGACCGACAGACCGACAGACCGACAGACCGACAGACCGACAGACCGACAGACCGACAGACCGACAGACCGACAGACCGACAGACCGACAGACCGACAGACCGACAGACCGACAGACCGACAGACCGACAGACCGACAGACCGACAGACCGACAGACCGACAGACCGACAGACCGACAGACCGACAGACCGACAGACCGACAGACCGACAGACCGACAGACCGACAGACCGACAGACCGACAGACCGACAGACCGACAGACCGACAGACCGACAGACCGACAGACCGACAGACCGACAGACCGACAGACCGACAGACCGACAGACCGACAGACCGACAGACCGACAGACCGACAGACCGACAGACCGACAGACCGACAGACCGACAGACCGACAGACCGACAGACCGACAGACCGACAGACCGACAGACCGACAGACCGACAGACCGACAGACCGACAGACCGACAGACCGACAGACCGACAGACCGACAGACCGACAGACCGACAGACCGACAGACCGACAGACCGACAGACCGACAGACCGACAGACCGACAGACCGACAGACCGACAGACCGACAGACCGACAGACCGACAGACCGACAGACCGACAGACCGACAGACCGACAGACCGACAGACCGACAGACCGACAGACCGACAGACCGACAGACCGACAGACCGACAGACCGACAGACCGACAGACCGACAGACCGACAGACCGACAGACCGACAGACCGACAGACCGACAGACCGACAGACCGACAGACCGACAGACCGACAGACCGACAGACCGACAGACCGACAGACCGACAGACCGACAGACCGACAGACCGACAGACCGACAGACCGACAGACCGACAGACCGACAGACCGACAGACCGACAGACCGACAGACCGACAGACCGACAGACCGACAGACCGACAGACCGACAGACCGACAGACCGACAGACCGACAGACCGACAGACCGACAGACCGACAGACCGACAGACCGACAGACCGACAGACCGACAGACCGACAGACCGACAGACCGACAGACCGACAGACCGACAGACCGACAGACCGACAGACCGACAGACCGACAGACCGACAGACCGACAGACCGACAGACCGACAGACCGACAGACCGACAGACCGACAGACCGACAGACCGACAGACCGACAGACCGACAGACCGACAGACCGACAGACCGACAGACCGACAGACCGACAGACCGACAGACCGACAGACCGACAGACCGACAGACCGACAGACCGACAGACCGACAGACCGACAGACCGACAGACCGACAGACCGACAGACCGACAGACCGACAGACCGACAGACCGACAGACCGACAGACCGACAGACCGACAGACCGACAGACCGACAGACCGACAGACCGACAGACCGACAGACCGACAGACCGACAGACCGACAGACCGACAGACCGACAGACCGACAGACCGACAGACCGACAGACCGACAGACCGACAGACCGACAGACCGACAGACCGACAGACCGACAGACCGACAGACCGACAGACCGACAGACCGACAGACCGACAGACCGACAGACCGACAGACCGACAGACCGACAGACCGACAGACCGACAGACCGACAGACCGACAGACCGACAGACCGACAGACCGACAGACCGACAGACCGACAGACCGACAGACCGACAGACCGACAGACCGACAGACCGACAGACCGACAGACCGACAGACCGACAGACCGACAGACCGACAGACCGACAGACCGACAGACCGACAGACCGACAGACCGACAGACCGACAGACCGACAGACCGACAGACCGACAGACCGACAGACCGACAGACCGACAGACCGACAGACCGACAGACCGACAGACCGACAGACCGACAGACCGACAGACCGACAGACCGACAGACCGACAGACCGACAGACCGACAGACCGACAGACCGACAGACCGACAGACCGACAGACCGACAGACCGACAGACCGACAGACCGACAGACCGACAGACCGACAGACCGACAGACCGACAGACCGACAGACCGACAGACCGACAGACCGACAGACCGACAGACCGACAGACCGACAGACCGACAGACCGACAGACCGACAGACCGACAGACCGACAGACCGACAGACCGACAGACCGACAGACCGACAGACCGACAGACCGACAGACGGACAGACCGACAGACGGACAGACGGACAGACCGACAGACGGACAGACGGACAGACCGACAGACCGACAGACCGACGGAAATGAGTGACGTGGATTTTCGTTATGTAGACATCATAAAACGTCCAAAAAACGTATTAGCTCAAAATCGAAAATTTTCGCGATCACAATACTCCCCTCACCTATCGGTGTGGGAAGTAAAACATATTCTCACTTCAAAAATTCTGATAATTTTGTAAAGATATACCTGCGACAACAACATCTGTTCTCGCTTTGAGAAAATTTTCTTGATGAGGGAAGTATGATTAATTTAAACCAAGAAAAATATTTTTGATTTCAATACTCATTCTAAATGCATATGCTCTGACTAAGAATATAATTTTCTTCACAACTAAAATTTCAATACTCTTCGACCAAGTAGTTCATAGAGTTCTCTAGTAAGGATATAGTTTTCAACTGAGCTCCTATTACTTCAACAGTACAAACAGCCTGAGAATTGTAGTACCTCCATTGAGAATATAGATAAGGATAATCCTGTTGCGCATTGACAGTCTGTGAGTTATATTCTCTCATTAAAAGATTGTAGCGGAATTGGGATTGTGGGGACCTCATACAGATGTTCGTATGTAAGTACCAAGTATGCTATATGCAATATACGGGGTGAGTTTTTAGTACCGGCTCGGTCGATAACTCCACTACTGTAAAAGATGGCGAAAAAAGTTGTATATAAAAGTTGTAGTCACGGATATGATCCTTGCTCAGAAAATATTTTGATTTATACAGGATGATCCATAACTACGTGGTTATGCAAACATGCATTTTTCTAAATGAGACACCGTATATATAATTTCATATTCAAATTCTGCTAATGATTTCTCTCCTCACAATGTAAGATATTATAACATTATACAGGGTATTTCAAATGTTATGACCATTTTTGTATCCAAATCGCTGTCAAACGAACGTACTGTATATCAACAAGTAATGAATCAAAAATTATTTTTTTAAAAGGAACGATCAAAAATATCCTCTAGTTTTAAAATCGGCTATAAAAAAGGCCCGCGACGCATATTCGTATACAGGGTGATGCAGAACGCAAAATCCAGATTTTCTCTTTTTTTTCAAATGTAACTCCCAATATTTTATTATACCAAAGAATTGATTTTAATATGGTCTTTCATCTTTGTTTAGCACTTGTTGTACCTAAGTCCATCAGTTTCCGAGATATTTCGATTTTTCGGTAAATTTAAAACATAGCTTCTATTTGTGTACTGAAATTTATTTATTTTGAGAAAGTACTATCGAATTTGTTTTTTATTTAACAAACAACTAAATTATAAGGTCATGATAGTATTTGATGAAGTCAAAACCCTGAATCATTGAGACAATAGAGTCAAGTATGCTGAGGAAACAATTTTGTAGGCGTGATGCACAATTATCAAGCAGATTTATCAGGTATGCTTTGAAAAATTGACGGTTTTCATAACCTGCTCAATAATTCCGTACTGTGTGAAAAACGAGCTTTAAAAATTAATTTTTCCATTGAGGGTATTTAGAAGAATCTTTGAGAAATTGCCTACTTGCCTCTAGAATATATTATCACCTATGAACAGCAGTATCCAGAACAGAGGCACTCTAAAACTGATGGGTTTGAAAAATTGAAGTATCGTTTTATTTGGACCGTGTCGTTTAATATTTCATAGCTTACCTAATAGATCTGCTTGATAATTATGCATGACGTCTATATAATTGTTTCCTCAGCAAACTTGACCTATATATCTCGTTAATACAGTGTTTTGACTTGATCAAGTACTATTATGGCCTTATATTTTAGTTGTTTGTTAAGCAAAAATAAAATTTGATAGTATTTTCTCAAACTAAATAAATTTTAGTAAACAAATAGTACGTATATTTAAAATTTGTAAAAAAATCCAAATATCTCAGAAACTAATGAATGCAGCCATACCAAGTGCTATACAAAGATGAAAGAGCATATTAATTCTTTGGTATAATAAAATATTGGGGGTTACATTTAAAAAAAGAGAGAAAATCTAGATTTTGCATTCTACATCACCCTGTATACGAATATGCGTCGCGGGCTTTTTTTATTGCCGATTTTAAAACTAGATAATATTTTTTATCCATCCGTGTAAAAAATGATTTTTGTTTTGATAAACAGTACGTTCATTTGACAGCGATTTGGATGTAAAAATGGTCATAACTTTTGAAATACCCCGTATAATGTAGCGATACCCTATACTGGAAGAACGGGAGTCATTGGTAGAATTCGAATATGGAATAATATATAGGGTGTCTCATTTTAAAAAATGCATGTTTGCATAAACATGGATCACCCTGTATAAATCAAAATATTTTCTGAGCAGAGAGCATATCCGTGGCTACAACTTTTGTATACAAGTTTTTCCGCTATCTTATATAGTAGTGGTGTTATCGACCGAGCCGGTACTAAAAACTCACCCTGTATGTATGTGTAAGTAGTTGTGAATTGAACATAAACAGTGGCGGACCGGTGGATGTAACATATTCTTCTAGCTCAAAGGTACATATTTTTTATATTCTGTGGTAATCGGTATTAATTTGTCAACATGAATTTAGAGAAATACTATACATATAACGTAAAATTGCCGAATACTTATACTGATGCCCTTAGATGCCTCTTTGAAGAAGACCAAAATCTTGAGCTGTCTGCGCCAACTTATGGGATGCTTCACTCAATATAGAGTATTCTTACAGGTGATATATTCGTTGTATTGTTTTCAAGATTATAACATGCTTGATTTAAGATTTCGGTATTCTTACTTTCAAGATTTTCTCAGTTTTGAATTGTAAATATTTACTTGATATAACCCGGACCTAAAGTATGCGTATGTAAAAACCTTCTAATTACAACCCTGGTAGTTTTGAAATGTCTAGAGGCCCGCATTTCATGTTCTTTATACACACCTGAATCGGCATGGGAATATCCGATAGTATTTGAAAAGCCGAATATAAACCATCTAAGCCTATTGTAAGTAAATTTGGAGTCTGTCCCACTATGGTTGACCAAAACAAATAAAAAGTCAAATGAATTTCATATTATTTCGTGAAGGTTATGTAGTCCGAGTCAGAATTCGGGCATAGCTTATACAAGGGCGGTAGCAAAAATACATCTAGTCCAACGACCGACGATCAAAAAGCTTAGACATTGACATTGACAGTGTAAAGAGCCCGACAGACATCGTTCTTTTTCATCAGGTTTGCACGACGTGCCAACCGATCACACTCATTTCGGTCCGTGTGTGCCGAAAAACCATCGTGTTGACCGTCGTTCCAAAAAATATGTCCGAGCTAGATTTTACCCGTCGGTTTCAAAAGCCATCGTGCAACTCGGTACATGTGTAGCCGTTCATCGTGCAATCACGACGGGATTTTGCAGTGTCGTTCTGGTTGCCTTCGAGTAAGCGTACCTAGGGTTAACGACATCTATCAAAACTGTGCTGTCAGACGTTCATGAGGATAAATACTTTGTCTCATCCAAGTATCCTGTTTTTCTATTAGAGATGCTACTGAATTAAGTAATTCTAAGTATGTTTCTTCATCCATCCTCAAATAATTGTACCAATCCCCTGGTTCCAAACGCAATTCTTCTAATAGATTTATATGGGAGAATTGGCCTCTTTTTAAAAGCCACTGTTCCACCCATTTAGAACATTTTTCCTTGCTGTATTTCACTTTAATAGCTAAAGCCGCCGCCAATGCTAAAGTATTATCCATGTTAACGGACCAAAAATTTGCGAGAAACTGAAAAAAAACCGAACAGTGTGTGGAGGTATCGTTCCATCGGTTTAACCGACATCGGTTGGCACGTCGTGCAAACCTGATGAAAAAGAACGATGTCTGTGGGGCCCTTAACATATTAAACAGATAGATGACAAATTCAAAGATTCTGGACCACCAGAATTTATTTTATATACGCTCTCATTATTGTTTTATATAGATATCATCTATATCAACGCTGAATGTATGTACGTCAAGTGTGTCGGGATGAGATTGGTATCGCTGAGTTGGTAGAAGCAGGCGAAAAATATAAAATATAAATAAATAATAATCTAAGATAATATGAAAATATAAAATATACTATTGAAATGCAGTTTATTTATACCGACAACAAAAATTTACGCATAGCTCTTATAGAGACTTGATTAAATTTTGTTTCTTCCTACTGAAAATTATTGAAATCTCTGAAAGACGATACAAAATATGTTAGTGTACTACGGTCATTTGTGAATAACTTACAGCACAGTACAATACTGGAATCCTGTAGACGCTATTCATAACCCACAGCTAGACCGTAAGTTATGAAAATAATTCATGCTGTTTGTTTATAGGTAGTATAACCTATTCAGAAGTAGTTTGATAATGGTTGTTTAACTTAATAGGATCAGTGTTGCCATTTAGGATGACAAGTCGCCAAAATGGCGACTTTTCGTCTCTATGGGGATATGGCGACGAATTTCGATAAACGGCCTATTTTTGGCGACTTTTTACTCAGGTGAAAAGTCTTGATATTCTTATTTATAGATCATAGAAGCATATGAATATATTGATTTTCCATTTCTATACTCTTTTATATTGTTTACTAAAATAAAATACATAGGAAGAATTAACTTCACAATACAGTATTGTTTCGAAAGAGTCATGGATGGTATAGACTTTATTAAACCAAAAAATATTTTGAATTATAAATTCAACGAAAATTCAATTAAAAATTTAAAGCAAGTTTTGCAAAAATTTAAACACATTGCGGATGAAAGTTTAGTTTTTGCAGAAATGACAAAAATTCAGCATTTTTACTCTTCTTCTGAAAAAAAGTTATTGGAACAAACACCGGTGGTCGTTTTTTTGGACAGAATTGGAATAAACAAAAAATTTTAATGGTTTATTTATATTTAAAAACATATCGAAAATTGTTATGGCCATCTTGATTATACCTTATGGAAACGCTGATGCAGAAAGAGTATTTTCAAATATGTAAGATATCAAAATAAAAAAAGAAATAAAATCAGTATCCAATTATTAAGTGGCATATTAAGGATTAAGATAGATTTAAAAAGAAATAGAGATTATTGTTTAACTTACAAAATCGACGAGAAACATTTTTCAAAAATGGTATTTATAAAGATAGATCAAAAAGCGAAGAAAAAAATAAATCAGATTATTCAGATAGTAAATCAGATTATTCAGATAGTAATTCAGATTAAAACATTTTTTGTAAGAGGTTTTTTGTAAGTTTCAAGACTTTCTATGTAGCATTTTTTTTGTATACCTGTAATAAATTTATTTTCATTTTTTCGACAAAACATTTTTTTAATTTGAAATCAACACTTTCATGACCCCAATATATAAAAAAAACTGAGGCGACAATGGCGACTTTTCATATTGATCGATGGCGACTTTTTACTTTGTTACTGTGGCAACACTGAATAGGAGTAGATAAAATAAATAAATCACATAGATACACTGGAAAAATATTATTTTGAATCACTATTTCTCACTTGTGTTACGTATATAACCTCATATATACGAATTCTCGTGAAAGAACCCCCCCCCCCACTTTTTCGTTTCGTATCACCCCAAACAACCCGAAAAGCTTCGGTAAATAAACCAGCTGTTACCCCCTGCTGATTGTTGGTGTCACGTCAGATAAAACGATTTACACCCCATTGACTAGACTAATCTTCCGCTGTGAAATCAATTTGACAAAATTTATTATGAATGGCGCTCATAAATCAGACATCTGTAAATCATCCGAGGTCTGTTATGTGTTGTTTCGGCCACCCTGTGTAGAAACGCAACCCCATCCGCTTGTGTCTGGAGATATGACATCTCATTTTTTAATATTTAACGTCCTATTGGGTGAGTAATGAACCGGAAATATTTAAATAGCGTAAATGGTGGTAAAAAATGTAATCACGTTGACTTGTTTCAGTACTTCCCACATATTCTCGTTATTTTATGAGCTCCCCTCGTAACTGTAACCTTGTCCTCGACAAGTATCTATCCCGAAGTAAAATATTAGAGAATAGATCTTGCATTTGTTGTTGCATCACATTCTTGGTTTAAGATTATTTCAGCTTTGCGCATAATAGGGTACTTGCAGAGGTCGTGAAATCGTCTCGCGAGTATACATAGCGTAAAGAAAACCATATCAAGAAGCAGTAGAAAACAAAAAACATGATTTTATTGATAGCCAAAAAAAGATATTTGCAAAATAAAATAAGGATATATTCAAATTTTTCCACGTGACTTAAAACCAGGGCTGACGTGGGTATCTTATCGACAATCGATACTGCTACAGCGCAAGTCAGTGAGATTCAACTGCAAACTAGAGATGATCTGAATTCTTTAACAATGCGACTCAATTTATTGATACTTAAACATATTTGAAACAGGCAATTAACCCACTAGCATTTTCGTTGCAATACATTTTTATATCTGATAGGTATCATGTCAGTTCATCCTGTTTGTGACCGAGATTCGCAACTAATCGAAGCCATCATTTTATTTCGGCGCATCACATTAGGAATGAATCCAAAGATATAATCTAATTCAAGCCCATCCCTACAAAGTGAATTAGTAATCTAGCCTAACTTTTATTCTTTTGACTTTTATACTTTTGTGTGTGACTGTATTTTGTGGTTATAATGATCAATGTCAAAATGTTAGGTTAGCACTGGCTATCGATATCGAATATCAATACTTTACATCCCATCACTGTAGGATATCACTGACGTCAGAGGTTGTTTGCGCGGCATTTTCCGGCATTTGAAATAATTTTTGGAATATCTCACAGCCGATTCCAAAAAACCAAACAAGTGATTTTGTCACGTTTACTAGGCTCTAAGGAACGCGTAAACGACATAATATTTTTTTCTGCAAGTACCCTATTATGAAAAGACATGGTATACGCGGATGAAAGCACAGCTTCATCCGAGAATTTATTTTTGTGTGTGTGGCGACGACTAACTACGAATTTAAGCGGTTCGCCTCTATGGCACCCAATTCAAAGCATTTACGCCAAGTGCCCTTCGTGTTTTGTCTATATTTGGTTTTAGGTGAAGTTAAATAAAAGCTTTGAGACCAATAAAAAAGTTCGGTTGATACTATGTATCTTGCGATGTTGTAGGAACTTTTATCGCAAGAGATAACACCGACAATTCCACTGTAATTGACACCCTTCTTAGCTTCCGTATTTTCCCAAAAATAAGCAACTTCGTGCGTACTTACGTAAGAGACCGTATGTATGGTTAATGCACTCAAAAATACATACCAACAAATAGTATTCCTACTGTTTACATATTTATTACCTCGACACATTGTTCCCCGAACCGTTATATGAGTTCTTATCAGCTCTATGGTTGCATGTGTTACTTACTGTACAAGGTGTCGATCCAAATTCAGGAATCGCTAACCATTACTATGGTATTCAAATGGGTTTACGTTTGTGTTTGCAAGATATATGAGGCTCTCGAACGATATATTTTAGTATTTTACGAACATATGGGACAAGATCCTTCAAGCCTGACATTCTACTTTTCAAAGAACAATGTAGCTGAAAATGCCGTTAAGTAGCTTGACTAGATGTTTCTCAGGAATAGGGATGTCAAAATTTTTGAAAAAACCGGTTTTTTGGCTAACCGGTGATTTTTTCACTCATTTTAACTGCCCGTTTATAACTGATAGAAAACACTGATTATTCGGGTTAAGCGATTATTTTTTCTCAATAAAAAATTATGTTATTAAAAGAACGGTCCATTCTCATAAACCGCTTTTTCGGCTATTTATTAACAATGACACAATAGTGAGTCTTATGATGATAAATAACAAAATGTAGGAAAGTAGTTGTTAATTCAGATTTTTTTATTATTAAAAATACATATAGGTACAAGTCCATTTTTAATCTACCCAGTCAGATTTTGAAACCTTCTCCATAAAGACCTCTTCGGTTATACAGGGTGTCCAGTTAGTGCGTAATTCTTCGATATCTTGCAAGGTATACCTGATAGAAGAAAATGTCAAATGCAAAAGTTATTTGGTTACTTAAGGCGCATATTCTGAAAATATTTTGAAATATACAGGGTGTTGCGGGAAAGTAGGATAGTGATCAACTTGATTTTTTTATATGGAACTATAACTTTTTCTTAAACTTTTCTAGTTTCCATCATTGATGTATATTCAACCCCAAAACATTTTTGGAATCGGTTGCGACGTTGCCAAGTTATAATTTATTTTCTATTAATTTCCGGATTTGCAAGATCGCAAGTAATACGTCCAAATTGATATATTCCTTTAACTTTTCTCAATAATATTATACAGCGAGTTACTTGAATATTAGGTGGATATTATTTTGGATGTTACCAGCAATTTGTATATACAGGGTGTTTTTGGCAGAATTTTAATTACTGAGATACGGCAACACCGCTTTTTCAGTAAACGGTACCGGAACGCTTAAATATTTCCAAAACTGCCACAGCTGGAGAGGTGAAATTAAATACTTGAGGGTTTTTGAACATACAGAATTCAAAAACGCTAACATCGGTTTTGTCAGATTTACCAATTTTACGTCATAATTTTGAATGGAATGCCTATTTATGAAGTCTAACGTAAAAAATCTAAAATTTGGACACAGTCTATGCGTAGACTCTGTAAAAGAATGTTTGTAAAAATGTCTTTTCTTCTAAAAAAATCATATTGGAGCTCGACAGCTTTTGAAATCCTATGAATTTCATCAAATCAAATCAACTGACCAAAAAGTATAACACAAAAAAAATTCGGTTACAACAATATTCTGAATTTGGTGAGAATGACGTATATTCGCGGAAAGTAATCTGATGTACAGAAAACATTGGATGATGAAGCGAAGACTAGGCCTATACAAAACCCAACACACAGGCGTTTCCAACAATCTTTTTTATCCTTTATCCAGTGTATGATTTTCTCCCTTAGAAAGTGCCTTTTGCGACATAAGGTCATGCCAAAAATATCTGGTCCTATACCCACCCTAAGCCTAACATGGCTTTTGTCAGTTAAGGTTCGAAATCATCCCTTGAAAGGTCTAGACAACAGCTGCATCCCTAACTTCCTAATGAGCTGAATGAAATCCGCTATCAGAGGAATTCCCATTTAAACGTTATCAGACAGTTCGGTGACAGCACATGTTGGCACTTCCAGGTCCGCACATGGTGTATCAGTCTCGCTTCTCGAGTGTCTCTGTCATCTGTACAGGGTGATGCTGTGTGATTGTTAAAACCTCAGAGCAACAACTGAACATAGAGGTAGTAAACAACTGATTCTAATAGGCCAACATCTTTTCTTACGTTGTCATATCGACAACCAGATACGGCAATCATAATTGTTTACTATCGTCTTAATTGTAGTATCCAGAAATATTCCATCCTACATTAAGAAATGCAGTCAAGTTGATTGACTCAGTACTTTCCACACATAAGGATGATACCATTTTATTATTTTCCCATTGCATGAAGCTACAGTTTGAAATCTCTTGCAACCAAATCATCGCCCAGCCGCTCCCAAAAAAACATCCAACACAAAAACGTCTCGTAAATAGTTTCTTACGTCTCCCTCCTTAGAAGTAGGACGCCACATTTTTTTTCTGCATGCTCAACTGAACGATGCGAAATGATCAGGAGCCTCCAAACCATCTAGAAACAAAGTTTGAGCTGTTTTTATATTTTTAGTTTTTTTTATTATTGTTGCGCCGCCACTGACGATTTTTCAAAGACAGACGCGTTTTCCATTCTTGCCGCGGCACTAAATTCGGTGTCAAAATTTCATCAAATCAATAATTTTCGCTTTACGCAAAATACATAGAACGAAATAAAGCATACATCACAAAATTGGTTTCTGTAATAGGCAAGCCAATATTCAGATGGACCTAAAAAAGTGTAATATGCCGCTACGTATTTTTTCAACAGGTCAATGGACAAACTATTATGAATACAACAAATTTTTTCAGTTTTACAACCCCCCACCCCCCAACCGCCCCAATTTCACCCTCAACCAAAAAAGTAGAAAATGATCAGGAACCCCTAAAACGCCTAAAAACAAAGTTTGAGATGTTTTTATATTTTTAGTTTTTTTATTATTGCTGCGCCGCCACTGACATGTTTTTTTCCAAAACATAGTTTTCTATCCTCGCAGCGGTGGTAATACTGTGTCAAAATTTCATTAAAATCAATTCAACAATTTTTGCGATACGCAATATAATAATATATCGATCTAAAACAACACTCGTATGTATACACCACAAATTCTGGTGTCGCGGACGTACAGACAGACACACAGACGGACATCAAAAAACCAAAGCTTTCCAATTTTCTTCAAACGTGGTTACTATGAAAACGTTATTATTAGAACAAAAATCTAGTTTTTGGTTAACTCAAAAAACTGTAGTCAAGTTGATTGACTCAGTACTTCCCACACATTCCGATGATACCAGTTTTATTATTTTCCCACAGCATGAAACTATAGTCTAGATGCCCCTGCTATCAAACCATCGCTCGCCCGACCGCAAAAAAAGTGTTTTATTCTACTAGGTGCTTCTTTCACAATGGACAATATATCATGAATACAACAAATTTTTGAGTTTTATAAACCCCACCCCCAAACCACCCCAATTTCACCCCCAACCAAAAAAATATTTAAAATGATCAGGAACCCCTAAAACGTCTAAAACGAAGTTTGAGGTGTTTTTTATATTTTTAGTTTTTTTATTGTTGCCGCGCCGCCACTTAAATGATTTCTAAAAACCATATACGCGCTTTCCATACTCGTCGCGGTAATAAATCTGTGTCAAAATGTCATTAAAGTCAATTCAGAAGTTTCCACGTAACACAATACAAAACGATCCAAAGTAATACTCGTATGTATTTTGTATGCATCAGAAAGTTCAAGTCCCTTGGTTTCTGTAATCGGCAAGGCAATGTTCGGATGGACCTAAAAAAGTGTATTATGCTGCTAGGTCTTTCTCTCTCAGGTCAGTAGACAGCCCATTATGAGTACAACAAATTTTTCAGATTTACAACCCCCCACCCCCCCCCCCTCAACCACCCGAATTTCACCCCCACCCCAAAAAATAGTAGAAAATGATCAGAAACCCCTAAAGCGCCTAAAAACGAAGTTTGAGCTGTTTTCATATTTATAGTTTTTTTAATATTGCTGCGCCGCCACTGAGACGATTTCTAAAAATCAGACGCGTTTTCCTTCCTCGCCAAAGTAGTAATACTGTGCCGAAAATTCATTAACATCACTTCAGTAATTTCAACATTATAAAATACAGAACTATCTAAAGCAATACTCGTATGTATACCTATCGGTGTGGGAAGTAAAAGACGGTATTTTGAAGGTTCGGAAATGATTACAGCAAAATCAATAGATATGTTGACCTCTACTGCGTTACTGCATGTTTCTTCATCATTAACGCAAATTTTGTCTTACATACATTTTGTTGGCAACGCCTATGTAATTTTCCTGCGATTTGTTTACGGTAACCTCCAACTGTCAAACGTTTGTTTTGTTTGTGCGTCTTTTATGCTTGGTCAGTAAAATCGAATTCGCTATTTGTTGGTAACTGTAGTGAAGCTTTACGGACTTGCTGTGCTATATTCGAGTGTAGTTTAACAGTTTTTCGAGATGGGACAGTGCAGAGCAGTGTTTGTAACATGGGTTGCATTGGAAGAATTTTCAGGTTAGTTGGCAATGTTTGGGACTGAAGTGTCAAAAGGTGATGGCTTTGAGCACGCCATGCTGAAGTGGTTTGTTTACTACCTCTATGTTCAGTTCTTACTCTGAAGTTAAAACCTATTTCCTCTGGAAAGGACTGTGATCTGTTGTAGACTGATTCACGTTGTATTCTAGGAAGGTATTTTCGAAACATGTTTCTACTTTCCCCACCAATAGGAGTGATAGCGAAATATTAAAATGTTCGATTTTGAGACAATACGTTTTTCTGGGCGTTTTACGATATCTACATAACGAAAATCCACGTCACATTTTCGTCGGTCTGTCTGTTTGTTGGCTTTTTTCTAATAACGTAATCTCAGTAAACGCTGCATGGATAGTGATGAAATTGGGGTAGCGATATGCTGTTTGGTCGTAGTCGGTAGTGCTGCTATAACTTTGAAAATCGGTGTATGGGCGGCGGAGTAATTAGCAAAATACTAAAAATTTCAAATATTTCTCCGTTTTTAGATGTTTCCAGGGTTACTGATCAGTTTCTACTTTTTTTGGTGGGTGGTGGTGGGTTATAAAACTGAAAAATTTATTGTATTAATAATAGGCTTTCCATGACCTATGAAAGAAAGATCTAGAGACATAATACACTTTTTTAGGTCCATCCGAGCAATGCCTTGCTTATTGCCTATTACAGAAACCGAAGGACTTATCTGGTCTGTGGAAACATACGAGTATAGCTTCAGATCGAGATTCAGAAGTTTTGTCGTGTGTCATGGGTTGCATGTATCATCATCATAGTTACAATGTCTTAACAGACATGTTGTGAACTGGTAAAATGCATTAAGTCGTAGCTAGAGTATTGCCGACACGAATATTATTAATAGTTTTGAGAACTGTAGCTCGCCATCGTTCGCGATTTACTGTCAGTTCAGTGGCGCTCTTGATACTCATATCTAGCAACTGTTTCGTCGTATCCACCCAGCGTGTAGGGGAACGGCCACGGCGCTTGCCCACTCGGGGCGTGACCCTGAACTACAAGTTTCTCCATATTATCGCTTCTGTGAATATGTCCGAAGAATGTTAGCATTCTCATCGACACAGTGGAGGATAGTTTATTTGGATTACCGAGCTCACCCAATATGGAAACATTAGTTCGATGGGCGGTATAAGGAATTCTCAGCATTCTCCTCCACGTCCACATTTTAAAAGCACCTATGCGAGCTCGATCTGCCTTTTTAACAGTCCAAGTTCCCGAGGCATACAAGAGACTGAACCAGTGACATTTTGGTAGCTTTGGTGATGTTATGGTCACGCCATATTTTAGTAAGCTTTGTCATGGCCATCATGGGTTGCATATATAGACCATCATTATTTGTTATTGGACTACAACTCATGCCAGTAATCACTAAGCAAATCTTGAATATTTCTTCATTTGGATCTACTATCTATATGTCTATGCTAAGTCTATTTGACATCAATATTTCTTTGTATTTCTTATTCTGTAGAGATTAAACACCAAGGATATGATAAATGTATATATGAGTTCTCACCAAATTCAGAATATGATGATAGGCCAATTATGAATTTTTTTTTCTGTTACACTTTTCGCTCAGCTGATTTGATCTGATGCAATTCATAGGGTTTCAAAAGTCGTAGAGTTCCAAAATAATATTTCTTTTAAATTTTACTGTGATTGTAGTGAAATTTGGGTAGCAATATGCTGTGGGGTCGTAGTAGATAACGCTGCTATAACTTTCGAAAGTCGGTGTATGGGCGATGGAATAATTAGCAAAAAACAAAAAAAATCAAATATTCATCAAAATTCGTTTTTGGACGTTTTAGGTGTTCTTGATCATTTTCTGCTTTATTTTTAGCGCGGGGTAAAATTGGGGTGGTTGGAGGGTGGGGGGTTGCAAAACTCAAAAATTTGTAGGCTGTCCATTGACCTGTAAAGGAAGACCTAGCGGCATAATACACTTTTTTAGATCCATCCGAAGATTGCCTTGAATATTACAGAAACCATGGGACTTCTCTGACGTAAATATACATACAAATAAATAAATAAATGGAATTGTTGTCAACATCTTTCCTGAGCGTACTTATAAGGCCCAGTCCAGAAGGTGGTTTCACTCATTGTGGATCGAAGAAAGAAATTCTACAAGTATCAGGAACCTCTAAAAACTTGAAAGCGAAATTTGCTGGGTTTCTGGTTTTGACGCCAATACATAAATTTATAGTGTTTAGGTTACTGCTCTATAATAACAACGAACCTAAATATAGTATCCAAGTAATTCATTGATAAATATGCTTTTCAGCTAAGCAATTTTTCTATTTGAAATGTCTAGACGAAACCACCCACTTGCATGGATCTGAGTTCAAAAAACTTCGCAATGAAGCTATCAACGTATCAATTAAATAGTGATTAACCGTTTTCCACAGATGCTTGGATCGATAATTAGATACTTTTTTTGTCCATCACATGACACATATATGACGCTTCTATGATTCATTCGGTAACAGTTACAGAAAATAAACGGTTTTATCACGTAAACAGTATCACAACTTGTCAGTAACATAAATTTGTGATGAAGTAGGGTAAAGGTAATCGTAATACATTTTCGCTATAAAGGAAATGATAGAGTGGGAAGATTTGCTACTTGTCTTCATCAAAGCCAATTGAGTCTTAAGAGAGGAATAAATGGAGTGAGGAACAACAAATTGCCACCAGCATCAAGCATCAGTGGCTTCCAGCAATCGGGGCTTTATCCTTATTTGCAAGCTTGCAAGCTACTAGCTTTCGTATGCATCATTTTTAGCACGTTAAAACCATCTAAAAGAAATAAATGTTTTTTTTCAAATCAAACAGATAAAAAGACAAATTTTTTGTCTCTTGATCTTTTTTCTATCCCACTTTGTTTTCAAGGAAAAAATAGACACCAATGAAGTCAGTTTTCATTGAACTTAGCTCCCAGAAAATGACTGTACCACTACCATTATGAAACACTACCAAAGTAACTGTAGGGGTACATGTTATAATCAATGGTAGTGGTACCATCCTTCAGGTACCTGTAGCTCTTGAATGAATCACTTTAGGCCCCAAGTGTGCTAAGTTTGTTGGAATTGTTTTATCGGGTGGAACAGAAAAAGTCACATATATGCAGGGTGTCCCATTAAAGATTTTGAATCGGACGTCACGTGATCAAAAACAAATACCTCACTGGGTGACACAGTAATAAGAAGAGATACCATATTTGCTCTAATTTAAATCCTCAAATTGATAATGCGCTACTTCTGCCCAGTTCCAATATATTGCTTGTCTTAATCGTCGTGGGACACCCTGTATATGTTATGTTTAAATTAGCAAATGAGATTCAGTTTGTTTTTAAAGAGATGTTTCTTTTTTATTCAGTATATTTTTGTTTAAATTTTTCATGTTTTATCATTATTACTCAAAAAAACCATTTTTATCCAATTATTTAAAGAACATCTCAGCTGTAAAAATCTGGTGAAATCTGGCAACTTTTTGAAGTCATTGTTGGTGAATTTTTCATTTTTCATCTGGCAACACTGTTTAAAATACTTCATTTCTGTATACAATCTGGTTCAGGATTAGGGATGGGACATCGAAAGAAAACATCGATGTTTGAACATCGCAAAAACATCGATATTCGGGTATTGATGTTCTTCAATTTTAATGTTAGAAATAAATAATGATATATATTATGTATTCTACTATCATTTCAAATTTCAAAAAACAGCATAGTAAACACGAAATAACAAGTCCAGAAACTAGCTAAACTAACAAATTTATTAACTTAAACAAAGATTTTAAAAAATAGAATTAACAACATACTTTCTACTAATAAAGAACACATGCACACAATATAAAAACTTAATGTGGACATTTGTGCGAATCGGTCCCTGAAATCTATCCGTGTTAGTCCCCAATGCTGGTTGTACCTGTTGTATTATTAGTTACTCAATGCTCCTAATCAGACTATAATCGCAAGCTTTAAAATTTGACCGATCGATGGAGCTAACTTGTTTTCAGTTCGGTTTTGATTGTCTATTTCCTTTTTCAAATTGTTTTGCATCTTTAGTGAATTTGAATCTCATCTAAAATCAATCAATGTCAAATATCAATCTCAAATCAACTTAAAATAGGACAAACAAAAAACAATTCACATAGAAAACGAAATAACTCCATTGTGAGGACGTGAGCCGTGGCTTTATCACAGCTTTATCAATCGGCCAAATCTAGTAGCTTGTGATTAACCCCCCTCCCATAAATTCCTATTAACGTCAATCGGTCACCATTGCGTCGCTGTTGTTTTCGTACAGAATAGTAGTTCGTTTCTGAATCAGTTCACTGAAAGGAAGTAGGATGCACACCTCTACAAAGGAACCTAAAACGCATTCGATTGGTATTTTAAGGCATGCGGCAAAACCGAAGGCCAGCAAATTTTAGAGTCACTAAGTTTACTTTTTTGTATATTTTCAGATTGTAATTGAAATTTTTAGCAAAACATCGATGCAAAATTTTCAAAACATCGATGTTTCCGCCGATGGTTCAAGTAAACAACATCGATGGTAGGAACATCGATCATCGAACGTGAAATATCGATGTATTCCAAACATCGATAATTATCGCCCACCCCTATTCAGGATACACATTGCAGCTGGAATTTGCGTTAGCTTCAATGATGTTCAATTTTAGACAAAACTGACAAAGTTCAACGATCGAAGAATAGCGTGTGTATATGTGTATAAATGCATTTTGTTTACCTGTTGGCCATTAGCTTTTAAAGTGACGGCATTCAGATCTATATTATGTAAACGGCATTCTGTTTGCTTGGTTTTCGCACAAACATTTTTATCTGTAATTTAAAGCATGGAGATAAAAAACTCAAAGAGCACCGCAAGCTTTGTGGTTTCCGGTACAAGGCCGATTTAGGTAGATTTTTGTGTTAGTTATAACTCTCACCTTCAGACATTCTTATGCATATGACCAGTGGCATGGCGGTCGGTCAGAGGAGATGAGCGGGAGGCAACTTTCCCTTGAGTGTTTGAAAATATTGTACCTCCAATAACCGTAAACAAAGTTTACGGAATACATATAAGTTGGATCACTCCGCAAAAGTATAAAAACGGCCTGCCCCTTGCTCCGTCTCCCCGGTATACCGGTAGCAGTGCACCGACGTTAGCCGGGAGATACGGGGCGACGCAAAGTAGAGGTTGAACGTGTTTAACACGAAGTGTATACAGAGTCTCAAAAATATCGGACTTTGTTGTATCGAATTTGTTTGCAGGAAATGGATAATCTTTTTAGAAGTTTCAGAGTAATCAATTTCGCGAGAAATGATATTACCAATCAATTTAAATTTATTAACGGATCGAGAATGACAATCAGATCCATCCTTATTTTGTGGTAAACCTTGAATTGTAAGGGATATAAATACAGGGTATCCCACGACGATTAAGACAAGAAATATGTCGGAACTGGGCAATAGTAGAGAACTATAAATTTGGGCTTGTAAATTAGAGCAGATATTGTGTCTCTTTTTGTCATTGTACTACCCAATGAGGTATTTGTTTTTGGTCACGTGGCATTCGATTCAAAATTATTAATAGGACACCCTGTATATTTGTGCCTGTGTTCCTCCCGATAAAACAATTCTAACAAACTAGCACACTTGGGGTCTAAAGTGATAAGTTCAAGAGCTACAGGTACTAAAAGGATTGTATCACGCTAAAAGCGTATAGTGAGACAAAATATTCATTCGGTGATCTTACCATACTACCCAGGGACATTGTAAATTATATTTTAGAGCTCGAAAATATTTTTATTGATAACTTCAACAATTTAGTTTCTACAGTAGCACTTGGAATGACAGTGAAAAGCAAAATGTCAAAAATAATTTATTCACATCCATGTAAAGCATTTCCACATGATTATCTTTTAGAATTGTACATACGAATTCGTATATCCTATACCATAAAATTTATAAACCATGATCTCAAAAATAAGCCAATAAATTAAGGTAAAAATACTACAGCACCTTTGAATCATCAATTTTTACTTATCTACGAAATAGCTACAATATGTGAAATCATTTGAGATTCATTAGAAGTAGTTTTACTAGGCTTTATTTTTTATATCCATTTATGTAACTTAGTGCTATAGAAAAATAAACGTTATATTTGTATTTGTATGTCTAAATCGGCCGTCAATACATAGTTTTCAATGACCCTCGTATATACGTACAACCCAGGCGTTAGCAAGTCCCCGCTAAAAGGCCCTCGTACTTAGGCAAAAACCAACGCAAAAACTAACTGGCGCGTGCGGCCGCGGCATCGCTTTCATGTGAGTTCTTCAAAGTGCCGGCGGAGAGTGATCCAAGATCAAACTTATATGTATGCCGTAAACTTTGCCGTAAGTGAGCGCAGTGTTGCAAAGATTTTTATGTGATCACGAAAATTTATGTACTCATTTTCGTCGGTCTGTCTGTCTGTATGTTGCCATACTTCCAATAGCTTCTCATAGTCTAGGAGCCAATGATCAGTACCTTAGCAAATTTCACATAGATGCTAGGTGTACTTCTATAAATGAGAATTTTATCGCATACTAGGTCGAAGACCGATATCAAACGTTCTGTAACAACACTTTTTCTCCTAAGTTAATAATATTTCTTATATCCCTATTATATGCAGCTGCCTAAATAGCACATTTAGGCTTAAAGGGATCTGTCCTATCCCCTACACTATTTCTGCTGTACATCAACGAGCTGCTGGAAATAACATCCAATCCAATCTACAGCTTCGCGGATAACAGTGCATTAGTGTCGTGCATGGAACCAGGCAAGCCACTATCATCCCAGCAGACGGTACGTCGGCGACAGCAGCATGCCGCACAGATCAACGCAGATATCAAAACAATTGTCGAGTGGGGATTAGCAAATAAAGTACAGTTCAACGTACAAAACCAACCGTGGAAATGGAGGGCCACCCAATAATCGAATCACCTTCCGTCAAGCTTTTGGGGATCAACATCAACAATAACACGTCCTGGCACGACCACGTCGTCAGTATTGCTAAAACGGCATCCCAGAAGCTTGGAGTTTTGTTCCGCTGTAGGAAGTTGTATACACCAGAGCAACTGCTGCTGCTCTACAAGGCACAGATCCGACCATCGCTGGAGTATTGCTCCCATGTGTGGGGATGTGCTCCGAAACACTCTCTAAAGCTTCTGGACACTATCCAGAAAAGAGCAATTAGATTAATCGATACGCCTAACCTCACAAAGGACCTCCACAGCCTGGAACATCAAAGGAGGGTGGCTGACCTATCCCTGTTTTACAGATTCTATCACGGAAGATGTTCGAGTGAGCTCCCCCAGATAATAATACCAAAGGCCGTCCGAACCATACATGATTGTCAAAATAACGAGAAGTGGTTGTGTATATGATATAATTATGTAATCGAAATATACAGGATGTTAATTAAGTATGTTAACAAACTTTAACCACGAATAGTACTCCGAAAAATAGAAAGAAAATGTCATATGAACATGGGTCCGGAAATGCTTCCTAAGGGAGCTACGCTCCTTTGCATGGGGCACCCTGAAGACGGTTTTCCCTCGATATTCTCGAAATCATTCATAACAAAATTACGAAATCAGGTACGATGGGTAAACTTTTGACGCTGTATCTGATTCTGAATTCAGAATTTCATAATTTTAATCAGAGGCGTATCATACGGGAGGAGTTAAGGGTAAAAAAAACCCATTTTCTAAATGGTAATTTTTTTGACATTTTGATTTTAGATTATGGTATTTCAGAGATTTCTACGTAAAAATGGTTTCTTGGTAAATCTCGATAGGGCTAACCGTTTTCGAGAAAAATGCAAATTATTGAATCGATGCAGGCTACTGTAAGTAAATAAATGCATTTTTCTCGAAAACCGTTAGCCCTATGGAGATGTACCGAGAGACCATTTTTACGTAGAAATCCTCCCGTATGATACGCCTCTGATTAAAATTATGAAATTCTGAATTCAGAATCAGATTCAGCGTCAAAAGTTCACCCATCGTACCTAATTTCGTAATTTTGTTATGAATGATTTCGAGAATATCGAGGGAAAACCGTCTTCAGGGTGCCCCATTCAAAGGAGCTTAGCTCCCTTGGGAAGCATTTCCGGACCCATGTTCATATGACATTTTCTTTCTATTTTTCGGAGTAGTATTGGTAGTTAAAGTTTGATAACATACTTAATTAACACCCTGTATATTTCGATTACGTAATTATATCATATGCACAACCACTTCTCGTTATTTTGACAATCATGTATTACGGTTAATTTGAATGCAGATGATATTACTGCATTTACAAAATTACAGTACATTCAAGTGAATGAGGCATCCAAACAACTATATTCAGTCAAAGAGTGAGTAATATTTGATGAAACGATACATTTTTCCGCATATTTCCCTAGTTTGTTGATCGCAATAAATATTTGACTGAAACTCAAAAAGGCCAAGGGTATTGTACTCTAAACAGAACACCTACAAAAGTATGCGAAGTACAGTCAACCTACTTGACATCATTTTTTTTGTGCTAAAAACACATTATCATTGCTGCGACACAGATAACGTCAAACAAACGTGCTTGTATTCACGAGGATGTATCTATAACTGAATAAAAATATCAGACAGTATAAACAAGTCTAATGAAAAGCTTACTTTATAGACATACCAGAGGGATGAAAATACATCCCAATGTTTTTATTTGTGCGGCCGTATGGTCTTTTTCTGCACATAACTATCAAATGCGATACTAAGTGCTCATTTTTGAGTGGGTGAAATCCTTATTTACGCTTTTTACTTTCAATATAAAGGAAAAATCAGTGCTGGTGTAGGTTCTGTGTATCCATACAATATAAAACCATTATATATTGTTGGTGTTTAATATATGCTTCATACGGTAATTGTATACATATGTTATGCACACCTACTATTCGCTATTTAGCTACTAAAGCACAGCAGAGTATACGAGGGTGTAAACAAATTTAAATTCACTTCCAACTAGATTATTAGCTACAGAAATCCCAATTGAAATTTTAATAGAAGGTATTTTACTTCCCACCCCGATAGGTGAGGGGAGTATTGTGATCGCGAAAATTTCCGATTTTGAGATAATATACTTTTTGGGCGTTTTATGATGCCTACATACCGAAAATCCACATCATTCATTTCCGTCGATCTCCCTGTCGGTCTTTCTGTCGGTCTGTCTGTCGGTCTGTCTGTCTGTCTGTCGGTCTGTCTGTCGGTCTGTCTGTCGGTCTGTCTGTCGGTCTGTCTGTCGGTCTGTCTGTCGGTCTGTCTGTCGGTCTGTCTGTCGGTCTGTCTGTCGGTCTGTCTGTCGGTCTGTCTGTCGGTCTGTCTGTCGGTCTGTCTGTTGGCGTTTTTCTAGCCTCCTAATCTCAGTAACCGCTGCATGGATTTTGATTAAATTTGGGTAACGATATGGTGTGGGGTCGTAGCAGGTAACATTGCTAGAACTTTGAAAATCGGTGCATGGGCGGCGGAGTAAATAGCAAAAAACGGAACATTTCAAATATTCCTCAAACTTCGCTTTTAGGCGTTTTAGGGGTTCCTGATCATTTTCTACTTTTTTTGGGTGGGGGTGAAATTGGGGTGGTTGGGGGGGGGGTTGTAAAGCTACAAAATTTGTTGTAATCATAATAGGTTGTCCACTGACCTGAGAGAGGGAGACCTAACGCTATAATATACTTTTTTAGGTCCAGCCGAACATTGCCTTGTCTATTACAGGAACCAAGGGACTTGGAGAATTTTCCGACGTATTTATACATACGAGTATTGCTTTACATCGTTCTGTGTTTTATAATGTGAAAACTACTGAATTGATGTTCATGAAATTTCGGCACAGTATTACTACGTTAGCGAGGATTGAAAATGCGTCTGATTTTTAGAAATCGTCTCAGTGGCGGCGCATAAATATTAAAAAAAACCAAAAATATGAAAACAGCTCAAACTTCGTTTTAGGCATTTTAGGGGTTCCTGATCATTTTCTACTTTTTTTTGGTTGGGGTGAAGTTTGAGTGGTTCGGGAGTGGGGGGTTATAAAACTCAAAAATTTCTTGTATTCATGATAGATTATTGTCCATTGACTTGTGAAAGAAGTACCTAGTAGAATAAAACACTTTTTTTGCGGTCGGGCGAGCGAGGATTTGATTGCAAGGGCATCAAGACTATAGCTTCATGCTGTGGGAAAATAATAAAACTGGTATCATCGGAATGTGTGGGAAGTACTGAGTCAACCAACTTGACAACATTTTTTTATAATAGCGCAACCGCGAAGAGAATGAACTAGGATCATGAATTTATTTTATGATTGCATATGACGAGTACAGCATAAGAACCTTCTCTTACTTTTTCGCAACGTTTTTTGGCACCGGAGAGCCGAGAAAATGAGAAAAATAGTTGAACCCCTCAAGGGTCATGATCCTAGAAGAGAACAGCCAATGGGAAGACAGAAATGTGTGCCGTGTTGCCGGTCTACCTGATCTAAGGTCGTACGTACATATATCGCCTTCCCGTTCTATGAACCCGTGATTCGGAGACCGTCATCTAGGTTAGAATTCGTGATCCATCAATCTGTCCCGTTACTGCCGCCACTCGTCACTGACAATTTGCACGTCATTCGTTGAGAGGCGCGTTGTATTTCTCTTTTATAGTCTGGACTCATGGCTTGTTTCCCTTTTTATGGTAGAGTATTCTTTATCAGTATTTTACTTTTTTTTAGTTATATTCTCGTTACCTCTTATACAAAGAAGTCTCACGTTGGCTTACCAACTGTGGAAATGGAGGGCCACCCCATAAAGACTCACATTCTTTCAAGCTTTTGGGGATCAACATCAACAATAACATGTCCTGGCATGACCACGTTGTCAGTATTGCTAAAACGGCATCCCAGAAGCTTGGAGTTTTGTTCCGCTATACAAAGCTGTATACACCAGAGCAACTACTGCTACTCTACAAGCACAAATCCGACCATCGCTGGAGTATTGCTCCCATGTGTGGGAATGCGCTCCGAAGCACTCTCTAAAGCTTCTGGACACTATTCAGAAGAGATCAATTAGACTAATCTATACGTCTACCCTCGCAAAGGACCTCCACAGCCTGGAACATCGTACAAGGATAGCTGGTCTGTCCCTGTTTGACAGATTCTATCACGGAAAATGTTCGAGTGAGCTCTCCTAGATAATAACACCAAAAGCCGTCCGAACGAAGAACAGTAGAAAGGCTTTGCGAGCTCATTCTTACCAGGTTGAGGTCCTTACTCCTCGAACTAGTCTCCTCCAATATTCCTTCTTTTGAAGAAGTTCGACGCTGTGGAAGTAGCTTCCGATGAATTTGTTTCCCGACGGCTACAACCTGCACCGTTTCAAATCTAACGTCCACCGACACTTATCCTCTCGCAGCGCATCTACAGCGCCATAAGCTTTCAGCCTTTGCGGGAGGCTGACCATAAAAAAAATACCAACAATTATGAGTATGTAAGTAATATTCAGTTCTTCGATACAGAGATGAAAAACGTGAAAACTAAGAAGTCAGTTTCAAAATATCTTAATACGTTTGCGGTAATGAACAATATACCTTTGTGTGAACTTTCAAATTCTCGGAATCACTCAATAACTAAAGACAAAAAACCTTCGCTTCGAGACAGGCAATTTATAAAATTATAAGGTTAGGTTTAACTTCACTTGGATGCTATGAAGTACTTTCTGGCTCTGAACAAGTGTTTGAGATTTTTTCCAGCTATTGTTGCATATGACGAAACGTGTTCCTGCCAGGTCATGTTGAATCCTGATATCTTGAATGACTTATGTGCAGAGCCTCAATGCCTGTTTGCAAAAAACTACTCATAACCCTTACAAAAGGTGAATAATGTTTTTGAAAAAAAGCTACAGAGCTATTAAGTTCATTTGTGTTTTATCTACAGCCCTCAAAATTGAGTTTTGAACCCATGCATATTATGTAGGCTTCAACCCTTGGAGGGTTGCTGGAATAAATTCAAGTTACATTTTTATTGTACATTCGGATAGGGCAGACGCTGGTTTCAATTTAAACTGATAGAAATCGATTCCAAAGTGCAGCAATAGATATGTTCAGAACAGGAAGTTCTATTTAAAGAAATCCGAGGAACGATTTATGGCAAAGGGGAGATTTCGGGTAGCTAAACCAAAGTTCAATCTTGCCGACAATGTAACAAGGTAAAATATATTAGCATTCCTTCAGTTACCTTTTTTGGATAAACAGTGGGGTGAAATGATTTGTTTGGACTACTTTGGTAGCTTGTTGAAAGAAATGCAACCGCATGTGAATGTATCTGCCATTTAAAACGGGATATTTTACTCAAAATGGTATGTTTGTAGAATGCAAAGCCTTCAGCTATTTTTAAATAAAGGAGCACAATTCACTCGATATAATTTTCATTCCGCCATTTTGAAAATTTTGCGAGAAGCGCGGTAGCGTTTTCGGCATAAGAAAACATGCTTTTATTGTGATAGCATTCGAATTTCACGTTATAACAGTATTTTTTGATATACGAGGGTTGCTCTATATCTCCGTCAATCCACCAGTACGCAGACAGCTGTTTCACGCTTATTAGCGCCAGTGCGCCAAATAGAGAGCATCAGATTTTTCATGTTTACTAAACATGTGAGAGCAGACGGAGATATAGAGCAACCCTCGTATATCGACTTTCATATGCAGCAGCATATAAAACCGCGCTCTCTGGTGGCTAAAGCGGACGCGCCGTGGCGTTCCACCAAGAAGTCTGCTGCTGTTTAGCACCGATTTTCTTTGGTTGCCGTTACCTTCGGGTACCAGATGGCGCACCGGCAGGACCTTTCTGTCGTCTGCTCTCACATTATTTTTTGAGTTAGCCCCATGCCCATCCCCTTATATCATCGCAGCGAGACCGAAAACTAGATTTTTGTTTCTAATAATAATGTTTTCATAGTAACCACGTTTGAAGAAAATTGGAAAGCTTTGGTTTTTTGATGTCCGTCTGTGCGTGTGTACGTTCTCCAACGATTACTCAAAAACGTCTTAAGCAACTGCTCCCAAATTTGGCCAAATTGAATTAATAAAGGGTCTTTAGAATTGAAAAGGTTTTAGTGCCGAGTGGACAATGGTGGGTGCAAAAGGGTGGGAGGTGCACAAAAAAATGCAATACAACATACAAATTTGGTAGCACCAGTTGAAAAATAGTGTGCCTTTTTGTCTATAACAATATATCACATGTCACTTTTTTCTGAAATGAATGCGAAAACAATTAAATAAATTGAGATAGGTACTTAAATAACAACATCCCCAACCAATTATAGACCTGTGGCTCTTCTCAGCATCATGTCTAAGGTTACGGAGACTGTTATTAACACACAGCTCCTGAAATACCTGTACAACAATAACATCATAAATGATCGCCAGTATGGCTTCCGTAAGCACAGGTCTACAGGTGACCTCCTTGCCTACGTCACTCACTTGTGGAACAGAGCAATAGACAATCATGGAGAATCCCGCGTTGTTGCACTTGATATATCGAAAGCTTTCGACAGAGTATGGCATGACAAACTTCTGGTCAAGCTTGCTGCTTATGGACTACCACCTGTCCTGCGCCAGTGGCTGAATAGCTTTTTGAACGACCGATCTCTGTTTGTTGTAGTCGAGGGCTGTTCATCAGACGTATTTTCAATAAACGCCGGTGTTCCTCAGGGATCTGTTCTACCCCCCACACTGTTTCTGCTGTACAACAACAAGCTGCTGGAAATAACATCCAATCCAATCTACAGCTTCGCAGATGACAGTACATTAGTGTCGTGCATGGAACCAGGCAAGCCACTATCATCCTAGGAGACGGTACGTCGGCGACAGCAGCATGCCTCACAGATCAACGCTGATATCAAAACAATTGTCGAGCGGGGATTAGCAAACAAAATACAGTTCAACGTACAAAAAACTCAGGCAACAACACTTACAAAGAAGGCTCACGATGGCTTACCAACCATGGAAATGGAGGGTCACCCCATAGTCGAATCACCTTCCGTCAAGCTTTTGGGAATCAACATCAACAATAACATGTCCTGGCATGACCACGTCGTCAAAATTGCTAAAACGGCATCCCAGAAGCATGGAGTTCTGTTCCGCTGTAGGAAGTTGTATACACCGGAGCAACTACTGCTGCTCTACAAGGCACAGATCCGACCATCGCTGGAGTATTGCTCCCATGTGTGGACTCTCTAAAACTTCTGGACACTATCCAGAAAAGAGCGATTAGACTAATCGATACGCCTAACATCACAAAGGACCTCCACAGCCTGGAACATCGAAGGAGGGTGGCTGACCTATCCCTGTTTTACAGATAATATCACGGAAGATGTTCGAGTGAGCTCTCTCAGATAATAACACCACAGGCCGTCCGAACCAGGAAAACTAGAGCAGCTCTGCGAGCTCATCCTTACCAGGTCGAGGTCCTTACTCCCCGAACTAGTCTCCTCCAGCATTCCTTCTTTTGGAGAACTCCGACGCTGTGGAATCAGCTGCCGGGGAATTTGTTTCCCGACGGCTACAACCTGCATCGTTTCAAATCTAACGTGAACCGATACTTATCCTCTCGCAGCGCTTCTACAGCGCCATAGGCTTTCAGCCTTTGCGGGAGGCCGATCATAAAAAAAAATCCACTTGAGTCAGGGAAGTGTCTAGAACGAGGTCTACCTCGTTGAACGTCCACATTTTTTTTTTTCGATGTTTTGTAATTACCTATATCACTCGTTTCTGTGTTCGTCTGTCGGTCTGCCTGTTTCAATTCATCCAAAAGCGAAATCTCGATAGCCTCTGCACCAATTTTGATGATATTATTTAATGTAATGCGGTATCAGACGCCCAAATACTACAAAAAATAAAAATAATAAGTTACGTTAAAAATAAAACGAGTATTTTTCAGTTTTAAAATTGCATTGGTAAAACTTGTTGAAGATATAAATTTTATAGTGTGTCCCAGTCATTCTCGGCATCTTAATCTTTGACATTATATGACTAGCGTCATAGCAATTATTAACTTAATTGCATATTTTTGTAAAATGAATAGGTTACAGCAAGTTTATGATTTTAATTCGATGGCAACATCGTCCTCATAAAATAGTAACGACCTCATCATCATGGTCAGTGTCATAACATGGTCAAGGTACCATATTCAGACATAATACAAATACTTTCATCATGAGTAACTGCAAATTGATACTAAAGATCATTATTTTCGTACTTCGGAGAAGAAAGGATTCATATAATTTATTTCTTTTTGAGCAAAAAGGTTTTTTCGATATTTGATTATTACTGCGCCTCTACTAAATGCATTTCGGGAAACTGTAAAGCTAAAGGTGTTTAGTTAGATGTCACAAAACCTCCCAAAAGATATATGTACACAAATTCAGAGGCATTCTATCAACTGTATGCAGCTCTCCTAAACAAGCTTCCGTAAAATCTATCTCGTGGTAGACGGCTTCCATTCTTCCATCTATAGGGTTAATGCTGGGACCCGCAGGGATCCGTATTGGCTCCGACATTGTTTCTGCTTCACATCAAGGATCTACTCTCTAGCACTACAAATCCAATCCACAGTTTTGCGGATGGCAGTACTTTGCATGCAGGCTTGATGAGCAACAGACCGATCTCTGTGGTCGAGCTGGACTATAGTTTCGACGTTCACCGCTCCTATCAGATGCACTTGCACCCACGCGACTACTGCATCTCATCCTAAGGCGGTCATTCTTCATACACCAAGAACCGAGCGGTACGACCGCACATTTATTGCCAGGATGTCCAAGGCTTGGAATGAACTGCCAGGAAATGGAAATCTATTTATTGGGCCTGCGGATGTTGGCCTATTCAAGTCCTGGGTTAACTAACTAACCCTAACATAACCTTTTGATAGCAGTCGCGGTAGTCTGGTATTTAGGCTCAGCCTACTGGCTAACATTTACTCTGAATTTGTGATGAGACAGGTATCGGACAACTGGAATGGCGGTATAACTATTGGCGGAAGCAAAATATCTAACTTAAGATTTGCTGACGATACAACCCCTATTGCTGCTTCTCAGGAAGAACTAGTAGCTCTATTGAACGTTTTAGAACAACACAGTGCAGCATATGGTCTTGGTATTAACTACAACAAGACCAAGGTTATCATCGTAGATAGAGAGCATGACAATCATCGAGAAATGAAGTCAATAGGCCGTTGTGAGGTAGTTCAAAGTTTTGTGTACCTCGGTTCTTTGATCGACAATTCAGGTAGCTGTGAGAATGAGATTCGACGGCGCATTCAAGAGGCACGGGTGGTCATGGCAAAGCTTACTAAAATATGGCGTGACCATAACATCACTAAAGCTACCAAAATGTCATTGGTTCAGTCTCTTGTGTTCTCCATATTTTTGTATGCTTGGGAAACTTGGACTGTTAAAAAGGCAGATCGAGCTCGCATAGATACTTTTGAAATGTGGACGTGGGGGAGAACGCTGAGAATTCCTTATACCGCCCATCGAACTAATGTTTCCATATTGGATGAGCTCGGTAATCCAAAGAGACTATCCTCCATTGTGTCGATGAGAATGCTTACATTCTTCGGACATATTCACAGAAGCGATAATATGGAGAAACCTGTAGTTCAGGGTCACGCCCCGAGTGGGCGGCGCCGTGGCCGTTCCCCTACACGCTGGGTAGATACGACGAAACAGTTGCTAGATATGAGTATCAAGAGCGCCACTGAACTGACAGTAAATCGCGAACGATGGCGAGCTACAGTTCTCATAACTATTGATAATATTCATGTCGGCAATACTCTAGCTCCGACTTAATGCATTTTACGACTTCACAACATGTCTGTTAAGACATCGTGACTATGATGATGACTGGCAAGGTAACGTTAAAAACACAGAAAATCAGAATAGAAATGTACTAAGACAATCTACTTGACTGTATTTGTATTTTATTTACTGATCAATATTCCTATGCATTCCGTTATCTCGTGACCATAAAAACATACTTGCTACTCAAAAATGCTAAAACAGGACCATTTGAACATGCATATTTATATCAGTATTTCTATTTTGAGCCAGCATACATAATAAGAATCTATTTTTATCCGAGCATGATGTGTAGGTGATCCCTAATCATCGCTACAGGTGGGCATAGACTATTATTTGATAACGCAAATATGTTGTACTGATGACTATACTTTCACCAGACATTAGAATAATACAAGCGATAAAAATGCTAGAGAACGAAAATTATCTAATACTACAATTCTGAGTGGGAAACTTTTATAACACATCACACATACCTGAGTCAGGTGTTATCTTTTATTATGTTTCTGTTAGGCCTGGCGCTGACCTGCAATTTTCGATTGCGCAACTGTTTGGTCGTGATTGCATGCAAACCCCGCACACAGACGCAACTGAGTTGATTGTTTATTGAGACCGCGCACACACAACTAAACCGTTTAGTTTAAAAATGAACGTCAACGAGGTAGCAGTAGTATGTGCACTTGAATTAAGAAAAATGAAGAGAAGTCAACAGAAAAAGAGATTCTGGCTGCATCCAATGACTGCCGAACGATCAAGCAAAGCGCAGTTTCAAAAATTATATGACGACCTGCGAGTTCATCCGGAAAATTTATTCATATACTACCGGATTAATGTGGCCAGTTTTGTTGCTGATACGATTCAATATCTGGCGACATAAATAACTTTTTTAGGTCCATCCGAACATTGCCTTGTCTATTACAGAAAGCAAAGGACTTAGAATTGTTTCTGTTGTAAACATACGAGAGTATTGCTTTAGATCGTTCTATATTGTGTAACGAGGAAACTGTTGAATTGATTTCAATGAAATTTTGACACAGTATTACTACTGTGGCGGAGATGGAAAACGCGTATGTTTTTTATAAATCGTGCCAGTGGCGGCGTAGAAATAATAAAAAAACTAAAAATATAAAAACTCAAACTTGGTTTTTAAGCGTTTAAGAGGTTTCTGATCATTTTCTGCGACTTTTTGGGTGGAGGTAAAATTGGGGTGGTTGGGCGGTTGGGGGTTGGAAAATTAAAAAATTTCTTGTACTCATAATAGGCTGTCCACTAACCTGTGAAGGAAGATCTAGCGACACAAATCACCTTTTTAGGTCCATCCGAACATTGCCTAGCCTATTACGGAAACTAAGGGACTTAGAATTTTTTGTATACATACGAGAATTTATTGGTTTAAATCGTTTTGTATTTTGTAACGTGGACACTATTAAATTAATTCTAATGAAATTTTGATACGGTATATTGTTGCCATGGTGAGAGTGGAAAACGCGTATGTTTGTTAAAAATCGTGTCAGTGGCAGCGTAGCAATAATCAAAGAACGAAAAGCATGAAAACAACTCAAATTCGGTTTTTAGATGTTTTAAGGGTTCCTGATCATTTCCTACCAGTTTTTTGGGTGGGGGTGAAGGTGAGGTGGTTGGGGGGGTGGGGGGTTGTAAAACTGAGAGGTTTGTAGTATCGATAATAGGCTGTCCATTGACCTGTGAAGGAAATACCTAGCGGCATAAGACAATTTTAGGGGGGGGGAGGGGCTGGCGATTATTTGGTTGCAAGGGATCTCAGACTAAGGGCCGGTTGTACAAATGCGGGTTTAGCATGAGCTTTGTTAAGCCTAAGCTTAGCTAAGCTCAGGCTTAAAGTCTACATCCGTTGTACAATCGTCGGCTTAGTTAAACCTGGTTGATAATGAAATTCACTACAGTTGGCATCAATGAAGCAACACGTACTGATGTAATCATCTGAAAAATTACCTTTTTTGGTTAAGCACTTATGACAGTTTGTGTCAAATTTCGGCAACGACCATTTCTGTCTCTGTTCTTTCATTTGCTCTCTTTGTTAAATTAGACACAAATCTTTCAAAAAATATGACCTAATAAAGTGACAAGCAATTTGAAGGTTCCTTCTTGACATATCATGTCACTTGTATCAGGTTAGGTTTAAGCCTCAGCTAAGCTCGCGTTAAGCTTGGGCTTACGTCAGCTCGTGTTAAGCTTGGAGTGGGGGGCTAAGCCAGCATTGTACAATGGACGTTTTGCAACTGACGTGGTTTAACGTCGCCTTACCTTAAGCCGAAGCATAAGCTCGCATTGTACAACCGGGCCTAAAGCTTCATGCTATGAGAAAATAATAAACTGGTATCAGCGTAATGTGTGGGAAGTAGAGTCAATCAACTTGACTCCTATTTTCTGCAACTATCGTCAGCTATGGATAGACGAATGAATGAATAGTTATTATTATCATTAATTTAGTATTCACCCGAACCGTTGCTTAGTATGTTATTTACATGCAATGGGAATTTTTATTTGAAAAGTCAGTGTAGGCCTAGACGAAGCTGATCTTTCAAATATCTTCAAAATGGCAGCACATCTAGTTTTACTTGAACTACTATCAACTGTTATTCTTTTTTTGAAGAATTCTATATATTAATACATATTTATTGTTTTATTTATTTCAAATATTTCCAAGATGGTGACATATCTGGTTGTACTTGAACTACTGTCAGTAGTTTTTGATGAAACATTTTATATAATAATGAATTGTTAACTTCTGCGTGACCCTAGCTAAGGTCGCTGTGTCCCACATATACATTAGCCATTTCAGTTATTTTCTTTTACTGACAAGTGCCACGATATCATAGTATCTGTTTCTGTACCAGAATGCTTAGCATATGGGATACCTCAGTGTATATACAGAACCATCGAAAAAAGGTTAGTCTTACGATACTCACGATACAGTCTCATGATAGTCTTTTGGCACATATCTCGTATTTTGTAAAAGGCTTTAAATATACTGATAAAAGAGATGCAAGAAACTATTTACAAGGGTTTTACAAGTTTTGGATGTTTTTTTGCGGGCGGGTGGACGATGATTTGGTTGCGAGGGAACCAAATACTATAGCTTCATGCAATCAAGATGACGCCATGGTATTAAATAAACCATTTTTATCAAATTTGAAACAAACTGACAGCGACATTTTCCGCTAACTTCTTGGAATTCGTTGAAACTGAAATAACTGTTCATTCCGAAACACTATTACATATAGGTGTAGACATTTACAAGTCCGTTGCTTTGAACATATGTTTCTATTACAGCCTTTTCTAATTTGCATGTCTATAAATCTCAATTATAGGTATATTTTCTGCTGCATGTAGATGAAAGGACCCTTGAAAATAAATTTCAGTTTAATTTTGCATCTACAGTTTTTTCAGCACACATCATTAAAGCAGAATAATTAATTTCTATCGGCAGTTAATTAACACACTTTATTGCAGAAAGCCACAAAACTCTATGCCATGGTGATATAGTGCACATTGTTTAGACTATTGTGATGAAAAAACTAATTAATAGATCTGCAACTTATACAACCAGCCTAATGACTTCGTCGTTAGAAAAAAGCACCAATTAATTTTATAAATTAAATTTTTTTCCGATTTTTTTGTATCATATCATTTCAGTGTTATTTGTGAAACGATTTGTTTTTTCTACTTCTTTCCACAATCATTATAAGCATTCAAAAATAATAATAATCGCTGATATCTTTTAGGCACTATGAAATATTGTCGGGTGAGAGAAAACAGTAATCTGTCCATCAATTTCAAATTGTAATATGAATCCACTTGCATCTGAACCTAACCTCTAAAATATTTCATTCATTTCACATACAAGGAGAGTCCTAACTTACTAACTAACCTCTCTTTTAACTGTATATAGAAGTCGTTAAAATAAACAACTTTTTCTGATAACTTTTTTCAGAAAACTAAATAATAAACGAGATAAAGAATGAAAAAGGTATATCTGGGCTTGTGAATCAAGACATACCTATAATTATGTTTAGCTTTTTGCTCGGACTTTTGTCATATCGATTAGGCATTGTACCTGTCAGATAATTTTAAATTGGTGAATTCTAAAAATGCTACATTATTATGAAACAATTTTCGGCATTTACCAATTTAAAATTAACTATGATTAACTTAAAGTGACTAGTGCTCTAATTGACAGGTGCAATGCCTAATCGACAAGACAGACATCCGAAAAAACTGAATATAAACATATCAGGTAAGTCTTGATACACAAGCCCAGATTTACTTTTTTTGATTCTGTATCTAACTTATTTTTCAGCTTTTGGAAAACATTATTTAAAAAGGTGTTTATTTCAACGTCTTCTATATGCAGATAGAATTAAAGTTATTACTTTAGGATTTTTATTATTGTTTTGATTTTTCAAGTTTCTCTCGCATGACTGCGGTAGCAACAAATGTTGACGGGCTGTGCCAAGTCAACACCTGTACTATTACTGATCGGAATTTAAGAAAGATCGTACTGTATTACAGGTCTTAAGAATTACAGACTTTTGGAATATTTTGTGTAACTTTTCGTCCAGGCCTAGCTGGTGCAGGTGTGGCGTGAATGTGTCAGGCGTAAGGCCTGAGACCGACATAATTAGGGGGACAATAACAACTTTGTTTTGTTTCCAGAGTCGTTTTACTTCTATGGCAAGGTCTGTGTATTTAGATATCTTTCCAGCGTAGGTGGTTTGAACATTCGTATCATTAGGGATAGCAATATCTATTAAATAGGTAACTTTGTCTGCCTTCGACTGGAAAACTATATCTGGTCTATTGGCTGGGATTGTTTTGTCTGTGTGTATTTCGACGTCCCAGTATAGTTTGTATTGATTGTTGTCAAGTACTGATGTCGGTGTATAATTATAATAGGGATCTGTGTTTTCGATTAGTTTGTTAGTTGGTACAGAAGGTTGTGAAACAAGGTTAAAATGGAAATTCAATTTACTCATAGGAGTTTTTCACTCTAACCCGACAATAGAGGTATTGCCTCCTCGGTAAATCATGGATATGATCATTTTATTTAGAAATATGAATCAAATTAGTCACTGGCAGTTCTTAAATCCTTAGCAATTGGGTTTAGGTTTGTCTTGCATCACCATTCTTGCACAAGTGGTTCGTATGCGTTTTACTAAAATTATATGTCCATTCAACATCACTTGTGTGAAACAAATATTCGGTAATTATTGTTTTCAACAAACAAACTTTGTTATGCATTTTAAAGTATGCATTTTGAAGCTGTTTTGAGGTTGGTGGTGAAAATAAACTCTATTACTCAGCTAGAATGAAAGTCCGATATACTCCTTGGTTCCTTACGCTCTCTAATGCTCACTTGAGGAGTCTCACACTTGCATCTAATTTTATATTTGAACCGTGCCTTATATTGACAGTTGATTTTTTTTTTCCTTTTTATTTGAATTGACCATAACTTTGGAGGCATTGCATGCATTTCGTTGAAATAAAAACACTAATAATGCCTTATAATAGGTGCTACTTGACGGATAAAAAAGATAGCGAAAAAAAGTAAGTGAGCCTCCAAAAAAATAGTTTTTTTGGAAATGTTGGAGCTTTTTTTAAATCAAATTTAGATTTTGAAAGAAATACCCCCATAACGATACTTTTTTCTGTCTCGTTCTATTAATCCCCATCTGATATCCTGCCTAATAAAAAAACTGCAACCTGCTGTCTTTAACACAAGCTTTCCTACCTGACATTATGTTGACACAGATACTTGACTTAACGTCATGTATCTGAAGATAGAACCTTGTATTTTTTTTATCAGAGAGGACATTGAATGGCGATCAAGGGGACGAGACAATAAATGTATTGTAGTGTGGGGTAAAAAAGGTCCAAAATTTCTAAAAAACATTTTTTTTGAACCTCACTTACTTTTTTTGGCGGACTTTTTTATCTTCTAAGCAATATCTACCACTAATATTTTTATGTTATGGTCATTATAATAAAATTAAACTGTCTATACAATAAGGCAAACAACTTTTTTGAGATTCTTTTAAGTATATGTTTTTTTTTTATAAATGGTGATCTAGTTTCACACAGTTTAGTTTATTTACCTTATGCTGGGACACCCTGTAGATTTGCCTAAATAGTAACGCAGACATCAAGTCCAGGGCACACGCCTGAATAAATGTTTACCCGTACTGCTATAGTCTTTTTTGTTTGTCCTTACAATTATGATTAAATGCAAAAGCCAATTAAAAAGCAATTTAAATTTTTAATGAGCTGGAAAGTCGGCAAGTGCGTTAGACACATCTTTAGCATACCAAAGCCGCGAAACAGTAACTTGCCGTAAGTTAAACACCTCGGAATAATGGATTCGAAGCATAAACAAATGCGATTATGTTTTACAACAAGAAAATTGCCATTATTAATTGCGATGTAGATGATGTATATGGATAATTATGATGTTCAAGCTTGTCAAATTGTAAAGAAAAAATGAAGTCAAGTTGATGGACTCAGTACACAGTACTTCCCACAAATTACGGTGGTACCAGTTTATTTTCTCATAGCATGAAGCTTTTATCTGAGATTATCTTGCAACCAAATCATGGCCAGCTCTATCCCCCTCCCCTAGACGAAGTTTGAGCTGTTTTAAATTTTTTTTATTATTGCTGACACGATTTCTACAAACCATACGCGTTTTCCATCCTCACCACGGTAGTAATACTTTGTCAAAATTTCATTAGAATCAATTCAATAGTTTCCACGTTAAAAAACACAGAACGATCAAAAGCAATAAATACTATGTACATAAAAAATTCTGTCTCATAGTTTCTGTAATGTTCGGATGGACCTAAAAAGGTGATTTATGTCAATAGGTCTTCCTTCACACAGGTCGGCGGGCAGCATATTATGAAGATAATCAGAAACCTCTAAAACGTTTAAAGACGTAGTTTAAGCTGTTTTTATATTTTTAGCTATTTTATTATTTCTGCGCAGCCACTGACATGATTTATAAAAGCCATACGCTTTCTTGCCACGGTAGTAATACTGTGTCAAAATTTCATTACAATCAATTCAATAGTTTCCTGGTTACACAATACAGAGCGATCTAATGCCATACTCGTATGTTTACATCAGAAAAAATTCTGTCCTTTGGCTTCTGTAATAAGCAAGGCAATTTTCGGATTGACCTTAAACAGTTATTTATGTCGCTAGGTCTTTCTTCATAGGTCAGTGGACAGTCCATTATGAATACAACCAATTTTTCAATTTCACAACCCCTCAACCCCAACCACTCCAAATTTCACCCCTCCCCAAGAGCTAGAAGATGGTCAGGAACACCTGAAACGCCTAAAAACGAAATGTGGCAAATATCCGTTGTACTTGCTTTAGATCGTTTGTATTTTGTAACGTGGAAACTGTTGAATTGATTCTAATGAAGTTTCGACACCGTGGTGAGGATAGTGGCAGCGTATCAATAATCAAAAAACTAAAAATGTGAAAACAGCTCATCTTCATTTTTAGATGTTTTAGGGGCTCCTGATCATTTTGTACCTTTTTTTTGGGTGGGGGTGGTAAAATTGGGGTGCTTGGAGGGTGGGAGGTTGTAAAAGCGAAAAATTTGCTGTATGCATTGCCCATTGCGCGTGAAAGAAAGACCTAGCAGCATAATACACTTTTTAGGTCCTTCCTAACGTTTCACTGCCTATTACAGAAACCAAGGGACTTAGAAGGCTCTGATATACACACATACGAATATTGCTTTAGATCGTTCTGTATTGTGTAACCTGAAAATGACCGAATTGATTTTAACGAAATTTCGACAGTATTATTACCTTGGCTAGGATGGAAAACACGTACGGTTTTAGAAATCGTCAGTGGTGGCGCTGCAATAATCAAAAAACTAAAAATATAAAAACAGATCAAACTTCGTTTTTAGGCGTTCTAGGGGTTCCTGACCGTTTTCTACCTTTTTTGGGTGGGGGTGAAATTGGGGTGGTTGGGGGGGGTGGGGAGTTGTAAAACTGAAAAGTTTGTATTATTGGTAATAGGCTGTCCATTGACCTGTGAAGGAAAGGCCTAGCGGCATAGGACAATTTGGGGGAGGGGGACTGGCGATGATTTGGTTGCAAGGGGATCTCAGACTAAAGCTTTATGCTATGGGACAATAATAAACTGGTATCACCCTCATGTGTAGGAAGTACTGAGTCAATCAACTTGACTTCATTTTTTTTGGAGCAAGTAAATCATCATATGCATGAAATTGGTATACATCTGTTTCACCATATAGTATTATCAAAGATAGTAATCAATCAATATATGTTTATCAGTCAATCAACTTGACTTCATTTTTTTGTGGGAAGTAAATCCTCATATGCATTAAATTGGTATAAATCTGTTTCACCATGTAGTATTATCAAAGGGTACCTAATCGATCGATTTGTGTAAATGGTTATGGAGACCGTCATTAACACACAGCTCCTGAAATACCTGGACAACACTAGCATGGCTTCCGTAAGCACAGGTCTACAGGTGACCTCCTTGCCTACGTCACTCACTTGTGGAACAGAGCAATAGACAATCACGGCGAATCCCGTGTTGTTGCACTTGATATATCGAAAGCTTTCGACAGAGTATGGCATGACGGACTTCTGGTCAAGCTTGCTGCTTATGGACTACCACCTGGCCTGCGACAGTGGCTGAATAGCTTTTTGAACGACCGATCTCTGTTTGTTGTAGTCGAGGGCTGTTCATCAGACGTATTTTCAATAAACGCCGGTGTTCCTCAGGGATCTGTCCTATCCCCTACACTGTTTCTGCTGTACATCAACGAGCTGCTGGAAATAACATCCAATCCAATCTACAGCTTCGCAGATGACAGTACATTAGTGTCGTGCATGGAACCAGGCAAGCCACTACCATCCCAGGAGACGGTACGTCGGCGACAGCAGCATGCCTCACAGATCAACGCAGATATCAAAACAGCTGTCGAGTGGGGATTAGCAAATAAAGTACAGTTCAACGTACAAAAAACTCAGGCAACAACACTTACAAAGAAGTCTCACGATGGCTTACCAACAGTGGAAATGGAGGGTCACCCCATAGTCGAATCACCTTCCGTCAAGCTTTTGGGAATCAACATCAACAATAACATGTCCTGGCACGACCACGTCATCAGTATTGCTAAAACAGCATCCCAGAAGCTTGGAGTTTTGTTCCGCTGTAGGAAGTTGTATACACCAGAGCAACTGCTGCTGATCTACAAGGCACAGATCCGACCATCGCTGGAGTATTGCTCCCATGTGTGAGGATGCGCTCCGAAGCACTCTCTAAAGCTTCTGGACACTATCCAGAAAAGAGCAATTAGACTAATCGACACGCCTAATCTCACAAAGGCCCTCCACAGCCTGGAACATCGAAGGAGGGTGGCTGACCTATCCCTGTTTTACAGATTCTATCACGGAAGATGTTCGAGTGAGCTCTCTCAAATAATAACACCACAAGCCGTCCGAACCAGGAACACTAGAGAAGCTCTGCGAGCTCATCCTTACTAGGTCGAGGTCCTTACACCCCGAACCAGTCTCCTCCAGCATTCCTTCTGTTGAAAACTTCGACGCTGTGGAGTCAGCTGCCGGGGAATTTGTTTCCCGACGGCTACAACCTGCAGCGTTTCAAATCTAACGTGAACCGATACTTATCCTCTCGCAGCGCTTCTACAGCGCCATAGGCTTTCAGCCTTTGCGAGAGGCTGACCATAAAAAAAATATTAGCGCTGTTTCAACCTCTACTCTCTCCCTTACTTCTTCCCAAAGGTGCAGAAGGTTCGGACTTATTATCGTAGTATTGTATCATTACATGCCCGCTATTTTTCAAGGTAACAAATCTTTTGATATGTATGAGACTGATATAAATGAGTATTTTGAAACATCTGTCTCCACATACATCGTTGAGATTTCTCCAAGCATTTCCATAACCAAACCATAAATGCACAGATGCTTCCGTACCCCTTGTGGTGTCACAGCATGACCAGACAACTTAAAGACATGAAGGCGTTAGCGCCACACAAATAATATCTTAATACCGTAAGCAGGAACTTGGGATGAAAAGTGGCAGCCGCCTTTACAGTTTGGTTCACAGTGGTGGTTGTAACATAGTCCATAAAACTTGGTTGATGAACTCATAGAATAAAACCTACAGTGATTCTGATACTGAAGCAAATATTTCCATTCTTTTTAACACGCTTTTATCAGCTTCACATGTATGTTTGTGGGTTTGTAACAGACTCCTTTGGACTCGAATTTGACTCTCTCTAAACGAATAGATTTAATTTAAACTTTATACACTTCTCAAGAACAGGTGACAATACAATCATTTGATAGGTTTGTGTCATTATTCTGATCAGGATCGCCAGAATTGAACAATTTAAGGGTGAACTTTATTTGAAGATTCGATTTTATGGTGGAGGTACCAGTTAAAAACAACCTACACTACCTTTTTTGGAAATTGTGAATAATTTAAATCGATTTATCGCCAATATTGATGATCTTAGTCAGGGCAAGGTAACGACGTTAACGGGAAGACTCGCGAAATGATTTAGTTCAAACTTTGTACATCAGAACTGGTGACTAAAAAACACGTTTTTATTGAACTAAAAAGTGAAAAATAATGCTTAATATAAGCTTGAAATAATACATGAACGAAAAAATACAGTTTTTATATTGTTAAAAAAGCGTACGCTAGGAAAGGAAAAGTAGGAAATTCCTCACGTGAGCGTATGAAACAACGAGTAGGGAGAATATTCACTTTAACTAACTGTGCGCGTAATCTTAGTTTGACACAACTAGGCCGCCGTACTTGACATTCAAAATCTTGAAATCAATGGCAATGCAGGATTATTTATTGAAAACAATATTAAAATATTCATTCTAAGACTAGAGTGAGAGCAATATGCAAAAATTACGTCTCTAATGATTCAAAATTTGCTGTTTCTGCCGACAGGATTCTCAGAACAATAAATAAATATAAAGGGCACTAGCTCAAGGTCGAAACGGTAACAAACAAAGACTATATGAATATGATACTTTGTTGTCGACATTTTTAACATAATTTTTGTGATGCTACTGACTTCCTAACATACGTGAGTGTATTGTAAATTCAAACGATTGCAATCAAACGCTGCATATTTTAAAGAAGGATACAGTCGGTCAAAAAAGTTATGCACTAAACAGGTCTTATTGATCCAGGATTTTGTCCTAGCTTTGTTTTACTTATATAAATGAAGGGAACTAATTTAACTCGCTAAATACCATGCCTATTTCATTTTAGAGTAGTTTCAATAATCAATTTTTCAATGCAGATGATTTAGAAACATGCAAAATCAGTTTTGAAACAGAGTAAAGTATTTGTGTTCCATCGATACTTTTTGTCTACGCCCGATTATACAAAGGTAGGATACTGAAAACTTACGTAACACTTAGGGCCGGCTGTATATTGCAAGCTTGATCTTATGTTTAACGTAAACCGCCGTTAAGCTACCGAAGTTGCAAAACGTCAATCGTAGAATGCTGGCTTAGCAGCCCACTGCAAGCTTAACACGAGCTTACTGTAAACCTACAAATTATGTGGCTTAACCGGAGCTTAACTGGAATTTTAATACAAGTGACAAGATGTGACAACCAGCAGTCTTCAAATTACTTGTCATTTTATTAGGTTTTATTTTGTATTGGAAAGAGTTCTGTCTATTTTAACAAAGGAAACAGGTAAAGGAACAGAGACAGAAACGGCTGTGACTCGAATTTGACATAAACTGTCACAAGTGACAAACCGCACACAGAAAAATCTGTCGTTCTGTCAAACACTTACGCTTGGATTCAATGGGACGCTACACTCAGCATTCCTCAAATACAGCGATGTTTTATCCAATGGGAAGTGTATAGTTGGTAATGAATTATATTATCGTATTGTCGATTCAACTACAAGATGTCATTGGATTCCAATGAATAGTTCAATCGCAGCCTGTCGTTGAATCGAATCTGTGTTTGGCAATTGATTCTAAACTACTTACTTTTCCTTGGACCAACAGATTTTATTGCGAGGACAGCTGATTGATTCGTTTGGATGTTTAATTGTGTGATTTTATATGAAGTTATAAGGAGCATGATATAAGAATTATACATAAGCCTGCACCAGCTGTTGCATTATTACTTGAAATATAACTGTTTGACTAATCTAAATACCTACATTCAAATGTGGGTGTTAGCTCTTCTAAGTCCCAATTTCTCAGTAGGTCCTCCATTTAATATATAACTGGACACATTTAAATCACACAATTGCTGATGCAATACCCAAAACCATGAGATGACACAACACGGCTAACACCGAAACAACACAACGGAACAACCTCGTCCATGTTGGCGGGTTCGCGGCGATAGTAACACTGAGATAATCTCCCTGTTCTTTATTTTTACGTTTCTTGAATCGGGACATTAGTCCCGCCGAATACTGATTATAGTTCAGCGAAGGACAAGGGCCATTGAGACAAAATTAATTTTTATCAGATGAATTATCACGAAGTGCTGTTGCAGTAATAATTTTTGTACATTGAATAGATTGTATGCTTTGCTTAAATGAAACATAGGGTGAATTTTGAAAACAAAAGGATGTTTTGATTGCATTATATGTCAATACTGGTATTAGAAGGATTATACATATCGTTAGAAGGAATATAAAATTATTTTGAATTTATTGGCGTACCTGTGATTACTTCGAATATAAGGATTGAATTCTTCCAATGACATGGATATAGAACAATTGTAAATATAGGTGCTTTCCTTTTACATCTGCACTAACTCAGGTCACTTAAAAATCAGATGGCTCAGCTCAGTTGGAAACCTCAGATGCTCAGATGAGTTAAAGGAACGTGTTTGTGCAGTTAAATGTCATTCCTCGAAATTTTGTAATATGCTATGGTTCTATAATCTGTTGATCCTTTCCATAACCTATTTTTTTACGTTTTTCGTAGCTCACCATACACTACCGACTATCCATACACCACAAAACCCGCTAAAATTCAAACTTACAAAAAATTCCAACCTCATTTATTGATTTATTTGACATCTAAATGATCTGAGACAACTGATCTACCTTTCGAGCTTGTGCAGATGGGCTTAAGTGGGGGTAAAATATTTCACTTTAGTCTCAGATTCAGAAGACAAAAGGAACGTACATTGAAATGAGTCATGACGGCACAAGTGAGATTTATCAGATAAATCAGGTAAAAGGAAAGCGCCTTATATTTAAAGCGATGGAAAAACATCCAAATACTAACAATTAATAATTGGAAACGCAACAGTATTTTTTTCTGTGCGGAAAGGGTTATTTTTTCAGATAATTATGACAGTATTCATCCTTCATTAGTGCCAACTGTGGTGAATTTCATTATCATCCAGGTTATTGACCCAGCGATTGTACAACTGACGTCTACTTTAGGTCTTAGCTTAGCTAAGCTTAGGTTTAATAAAGCTTGAGTTGAACCGGCATTTGTACAACCGGCACTTGATGTATAATAACATTATTATTCGTCCATTTTATCACATTTCTAAAGTGAGCTTCTTCCAAATTTGTGTACTATAATTTTGTATACGTAGTTTCAAGCTTTAGGAAACGGATGTTTTCTATTTCATCTCGAAAATACTTCACAGAAAAATCAGTCACTTAAAAAAATTTAGAGATTATGTAAAGTGGAGTCAGTATAATAAATTGCAAAATGTAAAAGAACTTCACTGACTGACTGTACAAAAGTATATGATAAGAAATTGTTGTAATGATTTACGTCTACTGAATATATCAAACATATACCACAAGTATGAAAAAATTCCATATTGTGCAGCCCTTGAAAAGTGCATAAACATATTTATGATTCTGATATAAAACAATATATAAACAATGAATTATTCAAGCATATATGTGTTGGCACGCAAAGGATACCAAGTACCAAAATTCTCAAAATCAAAGACAAAAGGTTATTATGCATTGAATATAACCATTTGGAATTGAGATATTCTGCAGATCTAATGATAAGATCATTTTACTGTATGAATAACTCTTCGTCTGATGACTTCATAAATCATTGAATGTGCATTTTTGAACGATGCCTTTCCAACAACGTTACAAACTTACTTTGGAAGAAAAATGTATGCAAAAACAAGATAACGTGTAAATGTGCAGGTAGAAAAAAATGCCTCAAATAAAAAATGTAAAGGGAAATAAAATCTGTGTTCCAAAATAAATCACCGTAATGCAGGGTGTCGGATAAATGCGTGACTTATCAAAGTTACATTTTTTAAATAGAACCCCTGTATAATATTGCATATTTGGATTCCTTGGTCAATTTTAGCGTGTTTCTATCATACATGATACTTAAAACGAACTGTTCAACATAAAGTGACACTAAAATCGACCAAGGAATCCAAGTATGCAATAATATACAGGGCTTCTGTTTATAAAAATGTAACTTTGATAAGTCACACATTTTTTAGACACCCTGTATAATCGTAAATATTTTCGGACATACATTTTATTGCTCTCTACATTTTCGATTTTAGACATTTTTTCTATCTCAAACAGGGAAGCAACTATCGTCCACATCCACTTTGATACACCCTATATAGTAGACTGAAAATGATTAATGTAAAACAGTTTAGTAGCAAATATCTGAAACTTATCTAGCAGCTGTATCAATGACTACTTGTATATTATGTATATATAGGTATAGATTTGAAGTAGATGTTTGGCCTATTGTGGCTTACGACGATTCATATTTGCCTCAATAGGTCAGTCTTTAGTTTATTGGGGAGTCATTTTAGCTCTCACTGAAGAGAGCTTATGCAGAGCCTCTGTCTGTCTGTAAGCCCGTCTGTTTGTCTGTCCGTATACAAAAGATAGCCAAAACTACAGGTGCTAGAGAAAAACCGAATACAAATCCCTCCAAAAACAAGCCATGGTTCAATCAGCGTTGTAAAGATGCAGTTACCTCTAAAAACCAACATTCCAAAGAATGGAGGAAAAATCCAAATGCTGAGAACCACCGCAGCTTTATCGACGCCAGAAATCATTGTAAACGCGTGATTGACAGCAGCAAGGAGGAACACAACCAAAAAATTGAGGACAAGCTCCTCTCATGTCGTCCAGAACATTCTGGTCTGTAGCTAAGGCTGTTAGTCCACCACCACCATAAGCGTGAACTCGAGAATGGCAGAGGTCAAATTTCAACACCGAGATGTTAAAAACATCCTCCAAAAACTGAACACGAATAAAGCTACTAGTCTTGACCAAATTCCAGCAATTGTCCTTAAACGCTGTGCCGCTGAGCTTGCACCTATTCTTTGCAAGCTCTTCAAACTTTCGTATCAGCGAGGCGTGTTTCCCGCTTTGTGGAAGACTGGCTGCGTACAACCCATCCCCAAGAAAGGCAAAAAACTGATCCCACCAATTATAGACCTGTGGATCTTCTCAGCATCATTTCTAAGGTTATGGAGGTCATCAACACACAACTCCTGAAATACCTGGACTAAATAACATCATAAGTGATCGCCAGTATGGCTTCCATAAGCACAGGTCTACAGGTGACCTCCTTGCCTACGTCACTCACTTGTGGAACAGAGCAATAGAAAATCATGGCGAATCCCGTGTTGTTGCACTTGACATATCGAAAGCTTTCGACAGAGTGGGGCATGAGGGACTTCTGGTCAAGCTTGCTGCTTATGGACTGCCACCTGGCCTGCGCCAGTGACTGAATAGCTTTTTGAACAACCGATCTCTGTTTGTTGTAGCCGAGGGCTGTTCATCAGACGTATTTTCAATAATCGACGGTGTTCCTCAGGGATCTGTCCTATCCCCTACACTGTTTCTGCTGTACATCAACGAGCTGCTGGAAATACCATCCACTCCAATATACAGCTTCGCAGATGACAGTACATTAGTGTCGTGCATGGAACCAGGCAAGCCACTATCATCCCAGGAGACGATGCGTCGGCGACAGCAGCATGCCTCACAGATCAACGCAGATATCAAAACAATTGTCGAGTGGGGATTAGCAAATAAAGTACAGTTCAACGTACAAAGAACTCAGGCAACAACACTTACAAAGAAGTCTCACGATGGCTTACCAACCGTGGAAATGGAGGGCCACCCCATAGTCGAATCACCTTCCGTCAAGCTTTTGGGGATCAACATCAACAATACCATGTCCTGGCACGACCACGTCGTCAGTTTTGGTCCGCTGTAGGACCAGAGCAACTGCTGCTGCTCTACAAGGCACAGATCCGACCATCGCTGGAGTATTGCTCCCATGTATGGGGATGTGCTCCGAAACACTCTCTAAAGCTTCTGAACCGGGTTCTGAACACTATCCAGAAAAGAGCAATTAGATTAATCGATACTCCTAACCTCACAAAGGACCTCCACAGCCTGGAACATCGAAGGAGGGTGGCTGACCTATCCCTGTTTTACAGATTCTATCACGGAAGATGTTCGAGTGAGCTCTCCTAGATAATAACACCAAAGGCCGTCTGAACCAGGAACACTAGAGAAGCTCTGCGAGCTCATCCTTACCAGGTCGAGGTCCTTACTCCCTGAACCAGTCTCGTCTAGCATTCCTTCTTTTGGAGAACTTCGACGCTGTGGAATCAGCTGCAGGGGGAATTGTTTCCCGACGGCTACAACCTGCAGCGCTTCAAATCTAACGTGAACCGACACTTATCCTCTCGCAGCGCTTCTGCAGCGCCATAGGCTTTCATTTCAGCCTTTGCGGGAGGCTGACCATAAAAGAAAAAGCAGCATGAAAAAACTAGTCCGGGAAAAATCCGGTTTTGTTAATATCGTTTCCGGTTCCACAGTGAGAGCGCCATTTGAATTTACTCAAGTAAATTCTTTCCTACCTTTTTCAGATTGTCTGCCCTCAGCTCTATATTAAACTCAATTTCTCTGTTCATACCTAATGTAATCTTGTTTTTCCAAACTTATCGACAATTGATCTTGAATGGTCTACCTATATTTTAGACACATTTTACTTTGTACGTAGTCTTTTTCAATATAGGGCACCGATGCAATCGTACTGAGTAACGGAATAAAATAATGTGACATGCTCATTACAATGCTTCCATTAACATAAATGTTGTGATAAATAAAGCTGCAAAGTGATTGATAAATCACGTTTCTCATTATAACGCCTCCAAATGTAGATAATCGAAAAAGCAATATATCAGTACTACTAACATTGAGTTTTGTTGTAAATGTTCTTTCATTTATTTTAATTTGCAAGCACGATCGAAAGATGACACCGTATTCAACTGCTGAACTGCCGAATTTTGAAAAATAGGAACATTTTGAGAATAACGCTATGCACAACCCTCTCGCACAGATGTATAAAAAAAAATCTTGAAAAGTATTAACTTTGATCCTGTTAGATCTTCATTTGATAAGTTTAGTGTCTAGTTTCTACGTCAAATTTGACGGAATAGATACGTTTAGTTTTGGCTTAGTTTAAGTATTGTTTGCTATGTGCGGTTAGTTTTTTGTCACTACACTGTGTTAAACTTGTAACGTCTACAATAATCGTAAAAATTGAGAGTGTAAAGTACTTGTGTTTGAAACATGGATCAGTGTTAAAAAAAAACGACATGATGTTTTTTTCGTTGAAGATGGATAGCTACTAATTTCTCTGAACTCTCTTATTTTATATTATACCTCTTCAATGATAAACATTATTATTATGAATAAATAGTGTCAATACTGAAGAGTATTTTTCAGTTAATAAGTATTACAAATGAATAAATTTGTGGATTGAGGGTGGAAAAAATGATCTTCCAGACTTTAGTATTGTTAGGATATTTGTTGAAAAAATGCAATCTTCTACATTCCTCGATAATTTTAAGCGTTTCATAACCGCAAGCTCTCATTCAGGCATTAACATGTTTCTGTCTATTTACTTTTGAAATTACATTTTTTTGTTTGCAATACAATACACTTAAACGTGGTTCACACTTATTAGTTCGTTATTACTTCATTTGACGTTCATTATGCGTTTTAACTTCGTACGGTTGTTATGTTTTTTACCGTTGTTTCAAATATTTCATTTCAGTATGTAGCTGACCTATTCTAATTCACTGTTGAGATAATATACTTTTTGGGCGTTTTATGATGCCTACATAACGAAAACCCACGTCGCTCATTTTCGTCGGTCTGTCTGTCTGTCGGTCTGTCTGTCGGTCTGTCTGTCTGTTGGCGTTTTTCTAGCCTCCTAATCTCAGTAACCGCTGCATGGATTTTGATGAAATTTGGGTAGCGACATGGCGTGGGGTCGTAGTAGGTGATGTTACTACAATTTTGAAAATCGGTGCATGAGCGGCGGAGTAATCAGCAAAAAACGGAAAATTTCAAGTATTCCTCAAATTTGGTTTTTAGGCGTTTTAGGGGTTCCTGATCATTTTCTACTTTTTTTTGGGTGGTTGGGGATGGGGGGTTGTAAAGCTGAAAAATTTGTTGCAATCATAATAGGCTGTCCACTGACCTGAGAGAGAGAGACCTGGCAGTATAATACATTTTTTTAGGTCCGTCCGAACATTGCCTTGGCTGTTACAGGAACTAAAGGACGTAGGCCCAGTTTCACAATCGTTAGTTAACTAGTGGTCAAAAGAAAACTAGTGGTTAAAGAGAATATTCCATTTCAGATTGAGAATTTTCCGATATATACATACCTACAAGTATTGCTTTAGATCGTTCTGTATTTTAAACTACTAAACTACTAAATTGGTGTTCATGAAATTTCGGCATTATATTACTACTTTGCGCGTGGATGGAAAATGCGTCTGATTTTCAGGAATCGTCTCAGTGGCGGCGCAGCAATATTAAAAGAAACCAAAAATATGTAAACAGCTCAAACTTTGTTTTTAGGCGTTTTAGGGGTTCCTAATCATTTTCTATTTTTTTGGGTGGGGGTGAAGTTGGAGTGGTTCGGGGGTGAGGGGTTGTAAAATTCAAAAATTTGTTGTACTCATGATATTTTGACCATTTTGACCTGTGAAAGAAGTATCTAGTAGAATAAAACGCTTTTTTGCGGTCAGGCAAAAGATGATTTGGTTGCAAGGGCATCTAGACTATAGCTTCATGCAATGGGAAAATAATAAAACTGGTATCATCGGAATGTGTGGGAAGTACTGAGTCAATCAACTTGACTACATTTTTTTGATAAGCTTTAAGCCCTATACAGTGTGTCCCAGCTAAAATTTGCCACCCACATTATCTCTGAGATAACAAAAAAAATTAAAATCGCCGTGACACGTCGAGTTCTATTTCGAGGGGGGGGACTCTTCCACCGAATACGGCATTATTGTGCCATATACCCCCTAACCCCACTAACCTCTACTTCAAAATATTAAATGGGACCACCATACTTGTTGTACATCATTTTGAAAGAAAATCATTGCAAATACAATCGTGTAATCAGGTTGAAGATTGATTCACTGTTATGGAAGTTAATAAAAAAATTTTAGCTGGCGCACACTTTTTGAAAAATAATTCCTTATATGACATATTGCTTGACTACCGCCACAATAATAAATATTCTTGATTTTTTGAAATGACATATTCTATTGTAGCGTAGATTTGACGTGACAAAAAACAAATTTTTTTCAGATTCCTATATAATAATTGTATTGTATCTTCCTTTGGGACAATAAGCTACTTTGGGATCTCCCTTACATGCTTTCATTATTCATTTTACTATAAATAAATCTTTGTTTACTTCTAACCTATTCGAATTTGTTGATTCCGTCGTATTGCAGAAGTTTTCTTGTAGTCTTTGTATTTTGGCGGTGGTTCTTTCATTCCTGGGCTACAACTGGATTGTGACCATACACGCCTCAGTTCATTAACTGATAACATATTGCTTAATTGGGTATCCAAAGAGCCGGCAGGTCGCAAAGAATAAAATTTTTGAATATGCTGACCTGTCGAATGAAGATAACAGGTAGTTAGGCAAATCCAGGAGAGATTCCTAATTAAGATATATAATAGGACTTTTTGTCATGTAAAACGTTGGCAGAAATCGGGATGACTGCACAAAAGATCCATTATTCGACAATGTAACGGTAAAAAACGTATTCACAAATCGTGGCAATTAAGTGGAGTACCTAGAATTTATTATAAGTACCGTTAAGCTATAAAAATATTGTTCGGAAGCTTTTAACTTTCTTGATTAACACAGGCCTTCGACATTTTAATGATTAAACAATTTCTTGAGATAAATCCAACATGAGCCTATCAAAGTATACCATTACGTATATCCCGAAACAGCGTTTAAATGGTTGACCATTTCACTTTTACTCACTGCGTGTGGCAGATATCTCGTCAACACTTTGAAAGTTTGCTTCAGTCTATAAAAATAATTGCAAAAACATTCATCATCCTATGGTAGCTGCCTTTTATCACAAAATGTTTAATTAGTTTCTATTGTCCCGTAGATTAAGTAGCTAGTAGGCGTGAAAAACAACCAGTTCTGCCATACTCCGGCTTTTCTTTAACCTCAGATACGTTACCACTGATATTTCTAGTTAGATGTTATACAGAGTGGGTCTTAAGTATGGAATGCCTGCTGTACATAAACGAGCTGCTGAAAATAACATCCAATCCAGTCTATAGCTTCGTAGATGACAGTACATTAATATCGTGCATAGAACTAGGCAAGCCACTATCATCCCAGGAAACGGTACGTCGGCGACAGCAACATGCCTCACAGATCAACGTAGATATCAAAACAATTGTCGAGTGGGGATTAGTAAATAAAGTAATAGAAAACTCAGGCAACAACACTGACAAAGAAGTCTCACGCTGGCTTACCAACTGTAGAGATAGAGGGCCACGCAATAGTCGAATCATTCCAAGCTTTGGACACCTTGGGAATAAATGTGCGATTGTACCGCTCTTACCGTCTTAGGATGAGATACAGCGGTCGCACGGGTACATCTGATAGGAGCAGTGAGCGGCGGAACGATAGAGGATAGCTCAGAGGAGCAGATTCCGTTGGAATATCGGTAGAAGAGTGAGAGGTCACCAACGACACGCCGGTGAGAAAGTGACTGAAGGTGGCGCGTTAAGGCCGGATCGCCAATTAGTCGAATTGCCCTTCTCTGGACGGCATCTAGTATAGACAGGGTAGTAAGGGCAGCAGCGTCCCAGACATGAGAGCAATACTCCAGGCAAGGTCTTATCTGGGCTTTATAGCGTGAGGAGGTTACATGATGAGAAATACGTTTTGGCTCTAAATAGGTACCCAAGCTTTTTACCAGCAGCTGTTGTAATTGCTCGTTCGTGCCAGATCAGATTTTCTGTAATGTTGACTCCTAACAGCATGAATGAGTGACTCCTTGGCAGAGCCCGGTTGTTCATTAGAACCTGGTGTTAGCTTGGGCACTTCTTGTTTGATAGCGTACACTACTGGGTCTTAGAGGCATTGAATTTAACCATATTCTTAAGACCCCAAGCGGTAATGGTATCGAGATCCTTTGAAAGTGAAGCTGCCACTGCCAGTCTTCTGCGTTCCAGCTCGACCACAGAGATCGGTCTATTGCTCATGATGCCTGCATGCAGCGTACTGTCATCCGCAAAACTGTGGATTGGGTTTGTAGTGCTAGATAATAGATCATTAATGTGAAGCAGAAACAATTTCGGAGCCAATACCGATCCCTGCGGAACCCCGGCATTGATGCTATGGAAAGAAGAGGAAAAGCCGTCTACCACGACAGAGATTTTCCGACTTGAGAGGAAGTCTGCGAGCCAACCGCAAAGCTTAACAGGGAGCCCATAAGACGGAAGCTTGTTTAGGAGAGCTGCATGCCACAGTTGATCGAATGCCTTTGAAATATCGAGAGCAACGACGTAAGCCTCGCCAAATGGCTGGATGAGTTTGCTCCACATATGTGTGACGTAAGCCAGGAGATCTCCAGTTGATTTTTGGTGTCGGAATCCATATTGTCTGTCGTTGATTAGGTGATGGAGCTCTAGGGATCAACATCAACAGTAACATGTCCAGGCACGACCACGTCGTCAATATTAATAAAACGGCATCCTAGAAGCTTGGAATTTTGTTCCGCTATAGGAAGCTGTATACACCAGAGCAACTACTGCTGCTCTACAAGGCACAGAACGACCATCGTTGGAGTATTGCTCCCATGTGTGGGGATGCTTCTGGACACCATCCAAAAGAGAGCAATTAGACTAATCGATACGCCTAACATCGCAACGGACCTCCACAGCCTGGAACATCGAAGAAGGGTGGCTGACCTGTCCCTGTTTTACAGATTCTATCATGGAAGATGTTCGAGTGAGCTCTCCCCGATAATAATGCAGGGAGGCTCTGCGAGCTCGTCCTTACCAGGTCAAGGTCCCTACTCCCCGAACCTGTCTCCTCCAGCATTCCTCCTTTTGGAGAACTTCGACGCTATGGAATGAGCTGCCGGTGAATTTGTTTCTCGACGGCTACAACCTGCAACGTTTCAAATTTAACATGCACCGACACTTCTCTCGCAGCACTTCTACAGCACCATAGATTTTCAGACCATAAAAAAATGATCTCGGAAACGATTTGCACGGTTTTCGTTAATTTAAGGATATGGTTTTGCAATATGGCCGTCCTTACGATGGTAGTGTAAGCTGTAATTCAGAAATTATGGCATTTGGGTATTGAGAATATTTAATATAAAAAAGAGCTTCTTCGATGATTTGGAAAATAAAATAATATACAGGGTGATTCATTTTGAGTAACAAAATTCATCAAAATCATGCAAGACTCACTCTGTATGTAAGGAAGTTTTATAATCTTGTCTTGTTACTCTAGTTCTGCTAGCTTAGTTATTTTCTTCCATCTGAACAAATTTTTGTTTATTTTTCTTGGCTTATAGGTAGGAAAATAAAAAAAACCTACTTGGTTAAAAACTTGAAACAAAATGAAAGCTACAAGTAATTGATATTGACAATCTTGTATTGTTGGAAAGGATATAAAATTTTTACATTTCACTCAAAAATTTAGGCATTTCCACTTGAAAAAATCATTTTGTTTCTAATTGATCTTTTTTTAACGAATCTACCAATTTCATCGAGTAAAAAAAATCAAATTTGACAGCGTAACCTAAGCCGAGTGCTTTGAAGTGAAGAAATTCACGTTTAAAGGATCCATAACCTAGATAGATACGCGCACGCATATATAGATTTGCCGATTGTAAAAACGTCTTAAAAAGTCACGTTCTCAGAGAAAGTGTTAGTAAATATAGAAGAAAAATTAGTAATTACTTTTTAGAGTTCGTTTATTTGATTCCCGTTTAATCACTTCCTTGGATATCAATAGACAAACGTTTTCTGAAGCAAAATGCATAATTTGTTAAAAAGCACATTTTCTGCAAATTATGTTTCACAGATCGGCTACAATTATTAGTGATTAGGACACCTAACTGATAATAATTAAGTGCTAATTGTGTAACAAAAGTAAACGGACGTAGTAATAACAAAAGTGAAAATATCAAGGTACTTAGCTGTTGCGTAGACATAGGTATATTTTTCATTCCAATTTTGACTTTCAGTTGCAATAACCTAACATTTTAAGCTGTACTTTAATAATCATATCACTTCAAAACTCCAAATCGATTATAATGACATTCTGAGAGTTGCGAGGACATAATCAGCAAGGGTAAAACGAACAAATTGATTTTGGACATTATCGTGGCTCCAGATCATTTCTCAAGCTGAGGCTGGGGATATTTGGAGTTAGACAAGATATATTGTATAATGGGTGATGCTACCAAAGTGTCCTCAGACTTTAGAGTCTCCTACACTCGCAAATCTTTTGAGCATAGTCAAATATTTTTTTGATGCAAAATACCCAAATCAAACTACTTGACATGTTTTGCTTCTCACACCATTCGTATTGTTGTAGTTTTATGTCAGCTGTCACCAGTTGGGTGTCAAGCGAGCACCAGAAGCGCTGGGACAGAGTGGTGGGAATTTTCAGTCTAAGAGGACGCTGAGGAGACCCTTGTGCTCTGATGCCATAGACGCTCTTAGATTGAGCAGGAAGGAACTACGAAAGATGGTTTGATTTATAATTGACTACCGCTTATCTCTTGATCTATAAAGGTCGACCTCCTTGGGCTGAGATCCAGCAGTCCCACGAATGCATCTACCAGGTTCGTTGAGCAGCGTGATTATGGAGAATAGGTCATAGGAACAGGAATACCGTTATAAAAGAGACAGGTTACCAACCGCACACCGGTAACAAGTGGCTGGAGGTGGCGCGTTGATGCAAGGTCACCAACTAGGCGATTTATCGGGCAACGAAAAAGGGTTGGATGGTGCTTTCTGACTCTGAATAGTTGCCCAAGCTTTTTTCCAGAACTAGACTTCTTGACAGATTAGAACCAAGTGTTCGCTTGGTCTTGTTAGATAGAGTACAGTGCAGACTTTTGAGATAATAAGTTTTCTGGGCATTTTATGAGATCTCTGTCACCGTTCGTGTCACCGCATAATCTCATTAACCGCTGCGCCAATCTTAAAGCTTGTGATATAGCAGTAAGTAACTATAAATCGTTGCATTGACGGCAGAGCCAAAAATGCAAAAAAGGACGAGAACCTTTCTACACTTTTTTTTGGGCGGTTTAGCAGCTCCTGACCATTTATTCACGGGGGTGAAATTCGGGTGGTAGGGAGAGTGTAGGCTATTCCAGAATTCTTCTTAGTTCCGAGAATCTATAGAAAGAACTGAGTCAGACCACTAGACGTCATTTTTGAAGTGTTTTATACAGGGCGATCCAATAAGCGCGCGGTGCTCTCTAGCGGCCATACCGTTTAAATCAGACGAAAATGTTTGAAATAAAAAACGTTTCTTTTCAAATGCTCTACATTTAGAAAATAATTTCAAAGATGGCGGACTTCCGGATATACCGGAAGTAGGCATCAACTTCCATATTTTAAATGGAACACCCTGTATATTATTACGTTTTTGAATTCAGCATCGATTTTTAGGTCCGTTTGTTAACCATTATTCATGTCTACGAAGCCGATTTTTGGAGTTATTCAGCAATTTTTACAAAATTTGACGTTTGCAGTACTTTACAAGAAACGTTAACATCTCGAAAACTAAACGCGATAGAAAAATGCGGTTTTCGCTTTTGGAACAAGCAAGAAACGTATTTGTGTTTCAGTAAGATCGTTGTTTCAAATTAAATCAATAGACTAGCAATTTCCAAATTTGAAAAGTTAAAAACGTTAAAAACTTTTTTTTCAAATGGGATCGTATCATAAGTTTCACATCGGTGGATGCGAAATTAAATTATCTTTCACTTTTATCTAGGCACATGTGATTCTATCTTTGATGGTTTTCAAGATTTACGGTTTTGTAGTTATGGCGTAGGAATTGGAAAAATCGTAGGTGGCGTGGCTCGCAGACGAAACAATTGGCAGGAAACATTTCATCCAGAGTATTTCGACCTCTAATACTAAAATGTGCTTTCGCTCCATCTACTTGTAACCACATTATTCTTAAAAACTTCAGCGGTGAGTTTTTCAACAGGTTTTCCGAATTCCCATTTAGAAAATTTTGGAAAACATTAGTTTATTATGCGGTTTTCAATAATACCACCCAAATGCTTGGACTCCATGCTGGTTGTCAACAAGCTTCTCAAAATTTGGATTCTGGTCGGTCGAATATCCGAACACCCTGTATGTACAATTTTACATGCATGTTTCCGCACGACTACATTTCTGAGTAACACATCCTGTATATCTTATATGAGAAAACAAAACAACGAAACAATACAAAAAAATCCGAGCCATGTTTCAGCGATGACATCAGGGATTACATGAAATAAAATTTGTCATTACTTCTTAAGCCTCCAGTGACCAACTATGTATGCATTTCTCTTTGAACCGGCCTGTAAATCGAGACCTACCAGTTTTTGAGAGATCCGATATATAATCAAGTTAGTGTAGCTACAGCGTTACAACTGCTTTTTATGTTTTTCAGCCAGGTAGGTAACGATTCTTGAAAATACGATAAGCATCGACAAAACGATCTGTCAGAAAGCAGTTTTCATAGACATTCTATCCACATTTTTCAGTAAAAATGCCCAAAATATCGATCCGTCTATTACAGTTTTCTTTTCCAATGATCGGTGCTTTAGATATTCCTCGCTTTCATTAAAAGGCATTAAGCAATAGCTAATGAAGGACTTAAAGTTATCTTTCTAGTGATTACAATCACCGCTGTTCGTTATAGAGTATAGTGATAATAATCGCAAACATAGCAGATCAAATAACTAAATAAATGAATATATTAATTAATATATTAAATATTTAGACAATAATTTAAAAAAAAATCATCAAGACAAATAATAATAAAATAACAACTGATAAACGTTTAAACTCGACATAGAGATACTTTAACAATTTGAGGATATAAAGGGAAACACATACGGTTTACCAAATTGACTGCAGACAAATGTTATGAGATGTACGAGTATACAGGGTGAGTCCAAAATTGATACTTTTTTTAAACTGTGTATAGTTGTTAAAATAAACAACTTTTTCAAATAACTTTTTTCAAAAAGCTGGCAAATATTTACCTAGTTCGTTTATGTTTAGTTTTTGTTTTGATTTTTGTCAGATCGATTAGGCATTGTATCTGTCAGATAGGGCAGTAGTCACTTTTTGTTTATTGCTGTTAATTTTAAATCAGTAACTGACTGCAGACAATGTTATGGGGTGTGCGAGTATACAGGGTGAGTCCAAAGTAGATACTTTTTTTAAACTGTGTATAGTCGTTAAATTTTTTTTCAAATAACTTTTTGAAAAAAACTAGAAAATATATACCTAGTCTGTTTATGTTTAGTTTTTGTTTTGATTTTTGTCAGATCGATTAGGCATTGTATCTGCCAGATAGGGCAGTAGTCACTTTTTGTTTATTGCTGTTAATTTTAAACGAGTAATTTCTGAAAGACAGACTTCATTTGAAAACCGGTGCAAAGTGGAAAGTCACCAATCTCACGCCGGTAAAAAAGCAGCTGCGTTCCAGCTTGACCACAGAGATAATCCTATTGGTCATGATGCAAATTACTATCATTCCACATTTCTAGTGGGAGAGATTAGGTGATTGATTTGAAGCAGAAACAATGATGGTGCCAATACCGATCCTTGTGGGCCAGCGACGGGATCGATCTATTTCTTATAATACGTGGGTTCCTCCATCTCCCACACTTCAGCCTCTCTCGAAAGAGATTCAGAATAATCAAGAATCCATAAGACACCTAAAAATGTTTTGAGCGCTTCTGAGAGCTTTTTTTTAATCTCTCTGTCGCCAATGCACCAATTTTTGTAGGATTGCATATAATGAGCAGCATATCGCACCCTAAATTTCATCAAAAATAAAGCAGCAGTTACTGAGATACGCGGTGACTAAAGCAGGCAGACAGATAAATGGAAATTGCCCAAACTATCCCAAACTATCTAAAAATTACACTAAGTATACCTACCCTGTCCCAAAAAATATGTAAAACGATAAAGTACAATACTAAGGTTCTCTATTGAATCCAGCTGTCCAGACATATATTCTTCTACATTGTAGCGTACATTAATTTCAGTGCTTCAAGGTAGGTCCCTTTGAAGAGCTCCAATCTGAAGACTGAACATTTTGTTGTTCTTTTTGTTAAGTAATAGTCGATGAAGATACGGTTTATGATCTTGTAATAATAGCTCATTATATGGATGATACGAAGTACTTTGAGTAAATGAAATATCTGTGAAGCAAGCCCCATTGCCCCGTATTATCTTGATAGCCATTAAAAACAATTTTCTTTATCGGTAGCTTTTAATTTGGAAATCACAGCATGAGTACTAGAGGCAATTTGCTTGGAATTACCGGCATAAAGAAGCTCAAGAAAAACCTGATAGGCGTAAATCATCAATTACATTTTCTCCACTGTTTTAAGTGTACGTATAGCAAATATAAATATACAGGGTTTTAGAATGGCGTGGAAATTCTGGAGTATTGCTATCGACAAAAATTTTACCGTATTTATGTCATCTCAATAGTAACAAAAATGATTTGTGCGTATTGGTAACAAAGCTGTGCTGCATCAAACTTTACGTAAAACAATGTACCTAAGTTCAGTTTTAGTATACGTCATTGCCAAAAAGGCTCAAATATAGAAAACCCTACTTGGTTATGAAATAAATATTTGAAGTCTTCATTTTGTCTCTGGCTTCTAAGATGATATTTAACTGTATTAGTAAAGGAACAGATGTTTCTGATTTCACAAGTTTGTGATGAATCCTGTCTAGAAATTTTTTTACTTCTTGGTAGACACTTAAAGACACTTAAGGGTTTAGGGTATAGCGCGCGAAATTGAGAATCCAAGAAAAGACATATTCCCGTGTTAGCGAGGAGGCGTGGTCGCCTGTTCCCTTTCTCCAGTGTGTGTGTCTAAGATGAGGGGAGACAAGTCCAAAAATCCAAAGGTAAGGTCAAAAGGTCCAAAGGTAAGGTCCAAAGGTAAGGTCCAAAGGTCACCATAAAAATGAATTTCGCATTTCCAAGCTCCTGACGTTACCTTTAAACTTACAGTAATGACTCAAAGAGCAAATTGAAGGAGGAAGCTTGCGCTTGTTCAACTATTCAGCCTTTTTTGATATCGTGTTTGGCTGTTAAATACCAGACATTTATGGAATGTATGATTTTGCATTGCGAGTTTTTTTTGCACATTAAAAAACTTTTTTGAGAAAATCGAAAATAGTTGTCATTCATTAAGGGCTTAACTATCGCCTTCTGAAATATTATATATGTAGTTTGAAAATAGAGTGAGTTATGCGAGAAATTGTGAGTCCGTGTTTTACATGGCAAATACGTATGTATAAATGTGTGTATCCAAGCCCCTTAGCTTTAGTTTTTCGATACTTTGGGTCAATGGTTTCCAACTTTTCTTGAGCCCCATATAGAATAATGTGAAATAGACCACAAGTGGGCCGGGTTTTATGTATGAAAAATTAGTACGAATGGATATTGTCGGTAATGAATTTTACTAGCGCGTGCTGTCATTTCTACCATGAACAATTTTATGGCCTTGCCAACCTCAGAAGTGGTGCAGTTCTGAAGTGAAGTTATATATATAATGTATGGTTCACTAGTCTGGTCGACAAAAGTGAACCAGACGACGGTCATGGTCAAACTCAAAAACCTACAAAGGCTTTGTTCTCTGCTAGTAACAAGAGCTTTCAAAAGCAGCCCCTCAGTGACTCCAAAAATTGTTCTCAGGCTCCTACCTTCTTAGCTTCTTGAACGACCAATCTCTGTTTGTTGTAGTCGAAGGCTGTTCATCAGACCTATTTTCAACAACATTTTCAATGTTCCTCAGGGGTATGTCCTATCCCCTACAATGTTTCTGATGTACACCAAGGAGCTGCTAGAAACAACATCCAATTCAATCTATGGCTTCGCAGACGCAGACGACAGTACATTATTATCGTGCATGGAACCAGGCATGCCACTATCATCCCAGGAGATGGTACGTCGGCGACACCAACATAAATCACAGATCAACATAGATATCAAAACAACTGTCGAGTTGGGATTAGTGAATAAAGTACAGTTTAGCATAACGAAAACTCACCCAATTCACGTTGGTTATAGCAAGAACATGCAGAACGAATAGCTCAAGTTCAACGAAATGTATTCGGATTTACAACCAATGAACGAGAGAAAGTTTGGACGAATACAAAATAATTTTATTAACTATGGATCAAAACTGAAAGCGAAACTAGATTTACCGAAACCCGTGACTTCTGATGAAGACAACGTAATAAACGTTTTGGCCTATTTTCACGCTTATCCCCAAGCTACCATCAGAAGTGCAGAAGATGATTTAGGCTTGAGTTATTCTTCTGTTCAAAGGATCCTTCATAGTCATGATATGCACCCATACAAGTTTACCAAGATCCAAGCCCTAAAACCAGAAGACTATTAAAGTAGGATACAGTTTTGTGAAAGAATTTTAATCAGCATCCAAGAAGATCCTAACTTTCTAAAGAAAATAATTTGGACAGATGAAGCTAAGTTTCCCAGGGAGGGCATTTTTAACAGAAAGAACGAACACTTCTGGTCTGACCATAATCCTAATGTTGTCAAAGGAAGAAACTGTGAGAATGGAGGGTCACCCAATAGTCGAGTCACCTTCCGTCAAGCTTTTGGGGATCAACATCAACAATAACATATCCTGGTACAACGACGTCGTCAGTATTGCTAAAACGGCATCCCAGATGCTTGGTGTTTTGTTTCGCTGTAGGAAGCTGTATACCCCAGAGCAACTACTGCTGCTCTACAAGGCTCAGATCAGACTATCGTTGAAGTATTGCTCCCATGTGTGGGGATACACTCCGAAGCACTCTCTAAAGCTTCTGGACACTACCAGAAGAGAGCAATTAAATTAATCGATACGTCCACTCGTGTTCTCGAAGCTTTAAACATTGACGCGCGCGGCGCCAAGGCGGCAGAGCGTATCGACGCCGGCCGAACAGCCCAAGAACCAGCAGAGCTCAAAACATTCGATTACTTGTTGTAAGTGCCAGGTAGTGGTGCAGCACTGGCCAAATGGATATTACGAATACATTCCAACGTGTAACATTTTTATTTTGTATGATATTATTCAAATCATTTGGGAGTTATAACAAAAAACCGCAAATTATTTTTCAGCTTGCACATCTTGCATGTATAAGTTTTTTATTTATTTATTCATTCATATTTAATTTTGAATTGCTTATCATTGTTTTTGCTCTATTTTAGACCATGTAATAAAAAGTACAAACAAATGTCTAAACTCCGTACATAATGAATTACCCTTAGGACACACTTTCTCTCTCTCTCTAAAATATGTTATTTTTTGTATTAAAAAATGTGGTCAAGTTGATTGACTCAGTACTTCCCACACATTACAGTAATACCAGTTTATTATTTTCCCATAACATGAAGCTTTAGTCTGAGATCCCCTTGCAACCAAATCATCGCCCCAATTTTACCCCCACCACTGGCGCCGCCAGAAAATTGTACAGGGGGGGGCGCCCTACTTAAATTGAGTGCTCAAATCAGGGCAGGGGGGACAAATTTGGTTTTTGCTTATACAAGTTTTTCATCTTCGCCACGGCCCCCCTTCCCCCCTCTGCCGGCGCCCATGACCCCCACCCAAAAAAGGTAGAAAACAGTCAGGAACCCCTAAAACATCTAAAAACGAAGTTTGAGCTGTTTTCATATTTTTAGTTTTTTGATTATTGCTACGCTGCCACTGACGCGATTTCTAACAAGCATTCGCGTCTTCCATCCTCACCACAGTAATAATAATGTGTCAAAATTTCATTAGAATCAATTTAATAGTTTCCACTTTACAAGATACAAAACGATCTAAAGCAATAAATACTCGTATGTATATAGATATACAAAAAATTCTAAGTCCCTTAGTTCTTAGTTTCGGTAATAGGCAAGGCAATGTTCAAATGGACCTAAAAAGCTGGTCTATGTCGCTAGGTCTTCCTTCACAGGTCAGTGGACAGCCTATAATTAATACAGCAAATTTTCCAGTTTTTCAACCCCCCACCCCCAACTACCCCAATTTCACCCCCAACCAAAAAAACTGAAAATGATCAGGAACCTCTAAAACACTTAAAAACGAAGTTTGAGCTGTTTTTATATTTTTAGTTTTTTTACTATCTCTGCGTCCCCACTGGCACGATTTATAAAAACCATACGCATTTTCCATCCTCGCCACGGTAATAATACTGTGTCATAAAAATCAATTCAACAGTTTCTTCGTTACATAATATAGAACGATCTAAAGCAATACTCGTATGTTTACACCAGAAAAATTCTAAGTCCTTTGGCTTCTGTAATAGGCAAGGCAACCTTCGGATGGACCTAAAAAAGTTATTTATGGTCACTAGGTCTCCCTTCGCAGGTCAGTGGACAGTCTATTATGAAAGCAACAAATTTTTCAATTTTACGACCCCCCACCCACCAACCACCCCAATTTCACCCCTACCTAAAAAAAAGTAGAAAATTATCAGGAACCCCTAAAACGACTAAAAACGAAGTTTGAGGCATATTTTAACATGCACCCATTTTCAAAATTATAAGAACATTACCTACTACGACACCACAGCATATCGCTGCCCAAATTTCATAATAATCCATCCAGCCGTTACAGAGATTACGACGTGGCTAGAAAAACGCGTACAGACAGACAGACCGACAGACCGACGGAAATGAGTGACTTGGATTTTTGTTATGTAGACATTATAAAACGTCAAAAAAACGTATTATCTCAAAATCGAAAATTTTCGCGATCACAATACTCCCCTCACCTACCGGTGTGGGAAGTAAAATGAAATATTACTTTATAGAAATGTAAGCCAATGTTTCTTTCGAACAAGCCTTAAAGGGGCGATCAGAATCTACAAGAAATCGCAGCAGTAGTTATTAGCATTTTATCTACATATTTTGTCCTCAAGCTTTATCGCATTATTCACAGCCCATACCATATTACTGTAGTCAAAGTACTACCAAACACAGCTACTAAATTAAGTATGTATCTCATAATACTCAGGGCTGTAAGATAATAAGTGTGAAATGTAATCCTGTGATCGTTTGTATGCAAGTGTATAAAAAATGGTTAATAATACTAAAAACCAAGGCAAACGTAAAATAATAAAAAACTGCGACAATCATAAAAGTCAAAAAAAAAACGTGAAATGATTGCAACAAGAGTACAAAATGGAACTGAATCACGTTATCACGTGTTTCAAGACCATTCGAAATATTTCCACTTGGACAGAAGACACTAAGAATAAATGAAATAGTACAGAAATATATAATTATTTGCTTTGCAGTTGGACATTCAGTTGGTCTCGATTTCTATATGACGCATAGGAATTAAACATTAATTGAAGCACTGGTATAAATTTAAAAGACTAATATGACAATAACCAAACTGAAACTCTAAACTTAATATTCGCACTGGGTATACAGTTTGTTATTACGAGGTTTTCACACACATTGACGTTCACAGACTTGCAAAGAACAGGAATATCTTACTTCTTGAAGAGTAAATTGCGTAGACAATGGGGGAGTCCTCAACAATGCTTTTGGAGTAATAGGAAAATCATACTCATTAAGAAAATGATTCCCACCTCACCCAAAGTGAGAGGATTTTTGCCCTCGAAATAGTTGTTTCTATTGATTCACCACTTTCATTATACTCATTATTTCATCTGTTAAAAACTTAATACCTTTCTACCAGAAAAATTTGTTGCTTTCATAATAGACTATCCACTGACCTGTGAAGGAAGATCTAGCGACCTAAATAACTTTTTTAAGTCCATCCGAACATTGCCTTGCATATTACAGAAACCAAAGGAATTTTTTTCTGGTGTACACATACGAGTATTGCTTTAGCTATATTGTGTAACGAAGAAACTGTTGAATTGATTTTGATGAAATTTTGACACAGTATTACTACCGTGGTGAGGATGAAAAATGCGTATGGTTTTTATAAATCGTGCCAGTGGCGGCGCAGAAATAATAAAAAAACTAAAAATGTAAAAACAGTTCAAACTTCGTTTTTAAGTGTTTTGGAGGTTCCTGATCATTTTCTGAGTGTTTTGGGTGGGGGTGAAATTGGGGTGGTTGGTGGGTGGGGGGTTCAAAAACAGAAAAATTTGCTGTATTCATAATAGGTTGGCCACTGACCTGTGAAGGAAGACCTAGCGACATAAATCACTTTTTTAGGTCCATCTGAACATTGCCTTGCCTATTACCGAAACTAAGGGACTAAGAATTGTCTGTATACATACGAGTATTTGTTGCATTAGATATCGTTTTGTATTTTGTAACGTGGAAACTATTAAATTGATTCTAGTGAAATTTTGCACATTATTATTACTGTGGTGAGGATGGAATACGCGTATGCTTATTAGAAATCGTGTCAGTGGCAGTGTAGCAATAATAAAAAAAACTAAAAATATGAAAACAGCTCAAACTTCTTTTTTAGATGTTTTAGGGGTTCCTGACCATTTTCTACCTTTTTTGGGTGGGGGTGAAATTGGGGTGCTTGGGGGGTGGGGGGTTGTAGAACTGAAAAGTTTGTATTATTGATAATAGGCTGTCCATTGACCTGTGAAGGAAAGACCTAGCGGCATAGGACAATTTGGGGGGAGGGGGACTGGCGATGATTTGGTTGCAAGCAGATCTCAGACTAAAGCTTCAGGCTATGGGAAACTGGTATCACCGTAATGTGTGGGAAGTACTGAGTCAATCAACTTGACTTAATTTTTTTATATTCAGTGTATTTTTATTATTTAGTTAAAACAAGTTAAAACAACTAAATGTACAACAATGTAAATTTAGTTGTAACTCCCAAATTATGACGTTTAGGTATAGGAAATATTATACAAAAAATAATCAGCATTTTTAAATATTTAAAATATGTAAAAATAAGTTTATTATATTTCCGCAAAAACAGTAAATCCGAAATAATTGAGGCGTTCCATACTTTAGACTCACTCTGTATTTTTGCACTGTGCAATGTCTGAACTCCTCGAAAATGTAACCTAATTGAAAATTGCAACATTCAAATCAAACATTCTTGCAGGTGGTCGAAAACAAAGCTCTCCTAGGATGGTACTTCCATCTGACATTATTCAGTATTGTTTTTTACTTCCCACACCGATAGGTGAGGGGAGTATTGTGATCGCGAAAATTTTCGATTTCGTGATAATACGCTTTTTGGGCATGTTACATAACGAAAACCCACGTCACTCATTTCCGTCGGTCTGTCTGTCTGTCGGTCTGTCTGTCGGTCGGTCTGTCTATCGGTCTGTCTGTCTGTCTGTCTGTCTGTCTATCGGTCTGTCTGTTGGCGTTTTTTTAACGTCGTAATCTCTGTAACCGCTGCATGGATTGTAATGAAATTTGGGTAGCGATATGTTGTGGTGTCGTAGTAGGTAATGTTCCGATAATTTTGAAAATAGTTGTACGGGGGGTGGAGTAATTAGCAAAAAACGAAAAATTTCAAATATTCCTCAAACTTCATTTTTAAGCGTTTTAGGGGTTCCTGAACATTCTCTACTTTTTTTGGGTGGGGGTGAAATTGGGGTGGTTAGGGGGTGGAAGGTTCTAAAACTCAAAAATTTGTTCTATTCATAATAGGCTGTCCATTGACCTGTGAAAGAAAGACCTACCGACATAATACCTTTTTTTAGGTTCATCCAAACATTAACTTGGCTATTACAGAAATCACGGGACAGAATTGTCTGATGTATACATACGAGTATTGTTTTAGATCGTTCTGAATTTAGTAACATGGAAATTATGGAATCGATTTTAATGAAATTTAGACACAGTATTATTACCGTGGCGAGGATGAAAAACGTGTATGGTTTTAAAAAAGTCGTGTCAGTGGCGGCGCAGCAATAATAAATAAACTGAAAATATAAAAATAGCTCAAACTTCGTTTTTAAGCAATTTGGGGGTTCCTGATTGTTTCATTTCGTCCAGTTGAAGCTCGCAGAATATAAATTGTGTCGTTTTAATTCCTACGGGGAGACTTAGGAAACTATTTACTAGTTTTTGTGTTTGATGTTTTTTGAGGACATATGAACGATTACTTGGTTGCAAGGGATCTCAGACTATAGCTTCATGCAAAGGGAATATAATAAAATGATATCACTGTTATGTGTGGGAAGTACTGAGTCAATCAACTTGACTCCGTTTTTTTACGAGATTATTTTGCTGAGAGAAAACAGTGAAACACAATTTTGGTACGTCGCACGGTGTTGAACGTATCAAAATTGAAAAAACAGATGTAGGTAGTCTCATTATGAAGAAAAAAGACGGTGAATGGATATTTACGTCTTTATAGCGGCCCGGTGTAGTTTGACCGCTTTCGCAATCTGGTCAATAGAATCTGAATGAAACGGAGAAAGAAAGAAAGGAATAAGAAAAATGAGACCTGCACATTCCGCTAACAGTTCAAGTCGGAAGGACTTCATCATGTCAATTCCTTCATCGTTTATGTGATATATGACGTACTGTTGAGTACTAGTTACGTAACTGCGATAGGTCATTACCAAGCGGATTCATACTTTGGCATTGACAGCAGGTTGCAGGAAATAGGAACACGATAACCGTCCATTGTTTTCTTGGATCTGATGTACAACGTCTATCGAAAGTATGGAATCTATCTATCTATATTCTAAATTTATTATATACACTAATCATCTGATTTAATTTTATTTCTATATATTTTCCTCTTTTCATTTCATTCTTGTTCATTGAAAAATTTAATGTGTCCGTTGTATAATTTATTCATCTATTTTTGTCATTACAATAAGGTTGAGTGGAAGAACGGGAAGTCCCGAACTCTGCCTTTTGGCAAACTATATACTTATTATTTATTGTTTCTTGTTGTCATTATGTTTTTTTTTGTATAGATTTGCCAATAAAAGCGATTATTATTATTATTATTATTCATCTTTCTAAGTTCCTCTCGCATAATTGCGGTAGCAACAAGTGTTGACGGGCTGAGCCAAGTCAACACCCGGACTATTATTGATCGGAATTTAGGAAGGATCGTACGATGTTACAGGTCTTCAGAATTACAGACTTTTGGAATGTTTTGTGTAACCTTTCGTCCAGGCCTAACTGTTGTAGGTGTGGTGTAAATGTGTTTGGTGTAAGGCCTGAGACTGACATAATGAGGGGAACAATAGTAACTTTGTCCTGCTTCCAAAGACGTTTTATTTCCATAGCAAGGTCCGTGTACTTAGATATTTTCCCAGCGTAGGTGTTTTGTATATTCACATCATTGGGAATAGCAATGTCTATCAGGTATGTAACTTTGTCGAGCTTTGACTGGAAAACTATATCTGGTCTATTGGCTGGGATAGTCTTGTCTGTATGTATTTGAACGTCCCAGTATAGTTTGTATTGATCGTTTTCGAGTACTGATGTCGGAGTGTAATTGTAATACGGATCTGTGTTTTCTATTAGTTTGTTTGTTGTGGCTAATGCTTGGTGGATGACTTTGGCCGCAGAGTTATGTCTGGCGGTGTATTCGGTACCGGCAAGAGTTTTGCACCCGCTTGTTATGTGATCTATTGTTTCTTTTTGTTGTTGGCATTTTCTGCAGTTATCCTCAGTTATGGATGGATCTTTAATTATATATTTTTTGTAGTTTCGTGTTGCAATCACTTGGTCCTGGATAGCAAGCATGAAACCCTCCGTTTCTGGGAACAGCTGGCCATCCTGCAACCAGGTGTATGACTGTTTTTTGTTAATGTGGTCTTGGGTGACACGGTATCTATGTTTGCCATGGAGTGGTTTCTGCGACCAGGTGCTTATTTTTTCTTGTTGTGATTGGGTGGGATTGTGTGTGTCTGCGACGTGGTCTGGGCATGATAGGTTGAGTGGTGTATAGTTTTTGTCTGCCTTTACTATCGCTCGGTGTAAATTTGTTTGTTTGTTTTGGAAGAAATGTCTGAGTGTCTTTATCTGTCTTGTGCGAAGCGACTGTATATCTGTAATCCCTCGGCCTCCTTGTGTCCTGTCTATGGTGAGCCTTTCTTTGCATGCGTTTGGATGTGACATTCGGTATTTCGTGAGTTCTGTCCGTATGAGGATGTGGATGTTTTCTATATCAGTGTGTGACCACTTGATGATGCCAAATGAATACGTGAGGATTGGTATTGCAAATGTATTAATAGCTTTTGTAAGGTTCCTAGAATTCAGTTTTGTTTTCAGAAGCTTAATGAGGCGGTCTCTAAACACTTGTCTAAGTTCTGCTTTGATTTGTGTGTGGTCGATCTTAACACTCTGATTGAAACCCAGGTACTTGTATGTTTCTTCTTTGTCCATGTTATCCAACGTCTGGCCTGTTACTATTTCCTGTTCGGGATGGTTCTTCCATTGGCCTTTGTTTATGTGTAGCACCTTGCATTTGTTCATCCCGAACTCCATCCTGACATCTGACGTATCAACCTCTGTTATTCTGAGTAATTCTCTCAGTTGCACGTCAGTGGCAGCATATAGTTTTATATCGTCCATGTAGAGGAGATGATTGATTCTGTGTTGATTTACTTTCTGATGTCTGATGTTGAAACCATAGTTTGTGTTGTTCAGTGCGTTGGAGAGTGGATTTAGACAGAGGCAGAACCAAAGTGAACTGAGGGAATCACCCTGGAAGATACCACGTCGTATGTGTAGTTCCTCGGTTTGGATATGGCCGTCCTGAGTTGTAAGGTGTATGTTGGTTCGCCATGTCTTCATGGTTTTTGCAAGAAACTGACGAAGTCCTGGGTTAATTTTATATATTTGCAGAATTTTCGTTAGCCAGCTATGTGGTACAGAATCGAATGCTTTTTTATAATCTATGAAACAGGTATGAAGGTTTCTATGTTCTTTTCTAGTTTGCTCCATGATCACACTATCAATTATAAGTTGTTCCTTGCAACCTTGGCTTTGTTTTCTACATCCTTTCTGTTCTTCAGTGAGGATGTTGTTTTGCGTGAGGTGTTGTTCAATCCTCCTGCATAATGTTGCGGTGATGATCTTATACAAGGTAGGAAGGCAAGTGATTGGGCGGTAATTCGCAGGGTTCTTGGTATCTGCATTTTTGGGTTTTATATACGTTATTCCTTGAGTGAGGAATTTGGGAAGCCTATCAGGTTGACGTATGGCTTTATTGATTTGGTTTGTGAGCACTTGGTATGTTGAGCTGAAATGTTTGTACCAAAAATTTTGCACGTTGTCCACGCCTGGGCACTTCCAGTCGTGGGTGTGTTTTATTGTTTCGACTATTTCCTCTTTTGAAAGAATAACGTCTCCCTGTTCTGCTATATGTTGATGTTTTTCCTCTTCCTCTCTGATCCATGGAGCGTCTTCATTATGTGTTTTGGGTTCAGACCACAGGCTTCCCCAAAACTCGGTTAACTCTTGTTTACTGGGAGGTTCTATTGTTGTGATCTGGTTGTCGGCTGTTATCTTTTGATAGAACTGTTTTTCACTTTTCTGAAAAAGGCTGTTAGCATCCTTTCTGGCATTGGACTCGTTGTATCTGCGGAGTCTAGCTGCATAAACTGCAAGTTTCTGTTTAAGTGTATCAGTAATTTCTGGTATTGTTTGTTGTGGTGACTTGGATTTCAGTATATTTATTGTTCTCTGTATGTGCCTTGAAGGATGGTTGTTATTGATGGTGTATTGTGCGAGATGTGCCAGATCCTTTCTGATTGTGCTAATTTTGTTTTCGATTCTTATTTGCCATTTAGGCTTAGTCCTATTGCTTGTCTGGTGTTTAGACCGCTTTGAGAGTTTTTGGCCATTAACTATGAGAGTGGTTGCTGCGGCAGCATATATAACTGTGTGGATGTCCTCCAGGTTACTGTCGTCCCTTATGAATTGTGGTATTACGTTAGCATTTACTGTATGTAATATTTGTTGAGTGTTATTTTTAAAAATTAGTCTGGGCAGGCGATCTCGTAGTGCAGGATTGGTGCCGCACCATTTGTTATACTGCGTCCTCATCACTTGCTCGACAGATTGTGTCACGGCAAATGGTCGAGTGATGTTTTGGATTTGTATGATTGTGGAAGGTAGGTTAGTGGTTGTTGTGTCTGGTGTATCTAGTGCCTGGTCATGTTCTGGACCTAGTTCTGAGTGTATGCTGGTGTTGTTAGTTTTTGCTATGTTTGAAGTCTGGCTAGTTTGGGTATCACTGTTTTGGGTTTCCACAATCTGTTCAGTGGTTAGGGAGTCATTTGGTTGGACGATATTCATTTCGTTGGATACAAGATTTTTTATATCTTGCAGTTCTTGGGGTGTAAGACGGTTGTTCTTTGTGATGACGCGTTTTGGTCGATGAGTCTTTGTTCTCTATTATTATTATTATTATTATTATATTGAAGCTTCAGAAATATTGAGAATCCCGGCGAAGGAATAGACATAAATAAATTATGCAGTTCATCGCGGTTCAGGTACTATACTCCATTATCAAAGATACTTATGATGAAAGATAAACTTTACTGACGTTTAAGCCACTCCTCTTGCCGTTAAGAAAATACTTGTTTTGGCAGAAGTTAATTGTTAATTGGGAATAAGTGGCATTTTTTGACATAATTTTGTGAAGGCTAAGAGCCATGACACGATACTGAATTCGGTATCAAATTTCATAACCAATTACAGTAGTAGAGTTATGGTCCGATCCGGTACTAAAACTCACCCCTTATATACTGCTTAACCCTAAAATCATTGAAACAAACTCACTGAAACGAATATCAGAAAATGCATGATGTGAACCTGATACCAATGACCTATCATATCCCATATACATAATATGTCCAATGGGTCACAAATGAGGTCACCTTGGGGCCAAACAACTTTAACCCTATGATATAGTAATGTCGAAAAGTATTTCAGTGAAAATTTGCCAATATATACATGGTCATGGTACTTTAAGAACATTTAGTAAAATAATGAAGTCAAATAGATAAATAGAATAGAATAGATATTTTGAAATCAAATTCTATGCACATAATTCAGTATGAGATAGATTTTTGACTGTAACCCAGTACGGCAAAGAACCCCATGAAGGATCCTAGATAAAAATTACTAATTGAGGAAGTACCATTTGTAAGCACCTGGACCTAACGCACATTACCGAAGAACGCAATGTGAAACTACGTTAGAAACCACTCATAATGTGTGTTTTATTGCTGTTAAGTGTATCGTATATACACGTTTTATGGTTCGACTTGTTCTACTTTGTAGTTTTCAAAAATAGAATTTGCCTTCTTCAAACCAATAGGTTTGGTTACGTCACACGTTTTGGATATCAAGTTGAATCGATGAATGGACAAAAAGGACAAAAAGGAATCACAATTGATTGAGTTAATATACGTAAATGAAGTGTAATAAATAAATAAAAGACTGATGTGAATAGGGGTTCAGGTACTATACTCCATTATCAAAGATACTTATGATGAAAGATAAACTTTACTGACGTTTAAGCCACCCCTCTTGCCTTAACAAAAATACTTTTTTTCTGGCAGAAGTTAATTGCGAATAAGTAGCATTTTTTGACATAACTTTGTGAAGGCTAGGAGCCATATGCCACAATACTAAATTTGCTATCAAATTTCATAACAAAATTGCGAATAAATTTGTTATGAAATTTCTTAACATGTCATACGAGTTTTGAGGCAATATTTCAGATGAAATTTGATATAAAATTATTTAGAAATTGTTCCAAGTAATAGCAAATTTTATATCAAAACTGGGCTTAAAAGTGCGCAAAAGAAGAGTAATGGGAGTTTACATCTGTCAGATTGACTTCTGACAAAATAATAAATAAATCGTAACCTAAGTGTTTTGTTGTCAACGCCGTCAAAAGGTGCGTTCTTTTCACAGGTGGGACATAATATCACTTCATTTCTTCAAAACTCACACAATATTTACATTAAAGGAACGAGTTGGCTCACATTTTACTTCTCACCACGAAACACTAGATAACCTCTAAATGTCACTGCTTTAAATAAAGTCTAACATAAATAAGCAAAGTTTTAAATATGTGTTTCACTGTTTTCAGTACATTAAGACAATATATATCTCCCCATATAATAGGAAAGGTAGATGGGTAGAAAAGGTATGGTAATATGATAAATACGTATTGCTGCTTAGGACTTCAAATCTAAATTAATACATATATCTATCAATTAAATTTAATATCATTTTATGTTTATTTTGCATTCTAAATTCAAATTTAGGCAAATCACATTTCATGAAACATTGGCATTTCTGGTCCTTTACATTTTTATGGTGCATAGAATTTCAAAATTTTAAAGAGACCCTCCCCCCCACAGAACCAGGCATTCATGAGTCGTATAAGTAGCCCACATGCTCGTCATTTGGTTTAAAAAATGTCGCCATAGTGTTACCGCTCCACAAAGTTCTTCAAAATCAGTGCAGCATCTACTGAGACTATGCGATTACGCCCAAACAAAAACGTGTTTTATCAAAATCTAATTTTTTCACAATCCCAGTAGGCCCCTTGTGAAAGTAGTCCCAACACTAATTATCTGGACAATTTTTTATGACTCGACCTTGTATGTATTTGCTCCTGAGTTACCCCGTATATAAACGTAAAGTCAAATTAATGAAAACATAATTTTCTATTGTTCGGAGCATTAGTTCATGAATAAATAGCTAATTAGAGAATCAGAATAAATGAAGGTGTTGTTAAAAGTCTATTCAACGAATCCAAAAATGTATCAGGTCAATTTCCAACAAAGCAACTGCTATCCTAAGTGTGTGCTTGAATCACAATATCTCCTTTTTACGGTCAGCCTCCCTCAAAGCTGTAGAAGCTCTCCGAGAGGAGAAGTGTCGGTGTGCATTAAATTTGAAACGCTGCAGGTTGTAGTCATCGGAAAACAAATTCCCCGGCAGCTCATTCCACGGCGTCGAAGTTCTCCAAAAGAAGGAGTGCTGGAGGAGTAGGGACCTCGACCTGGTAAGGATCAGCGCGCAGAGCCTCTCTAGTGTTCCTGGTTCGGACGGCCTTTGGTGTTATTATCTGGGGCAGCTCACTCGAACATCTTCCGTGATGGAATCTGTAAAGCAGGGACAGGTCGGCCACCCTTCTTCAATGTTCCAGGCTGTGGAGGTCCTTTGTGAGGTTAGGCGTATCGATAAGTCTAACTGCTACTTCTGGATAGTGTACAGAAGCTTTAGAGGCTGCTTCAGAGCGCATCCCCACACATGGGAGCAACACTCCAGTGACTTGACGCACCAGCTGGTTCTGCTATTAATTGTATTATCCTTGGTTGGATCATTCACCATTCCAAGGACTTCTTGCAAGTCAATTCATTCATATATTGCCTAATATGTACCTTGGTTACACCACAGAAGAGCTCTGGATCAATTCAGCTGGTTCTGCTATTGATTGTATTATCCTTGGTTGGCTCCTTCACCATTCCAAGGACTTCTTGCAAGTCAATTTATTCATATATTGCCTAATATGGACCTTGGTTACACCAGTCAACCTTGGGAGGTATACCACAGTCTTCCAAGCAGAAATGATTGCCATAGAGCTGGGAGTCAGGGAACGAATCAAAAGGCCCCTGACAAACAGATCTTCAGACAGCCAGGCTGCACTGAAGGCATTGTGCTCCAGTCGGGTTGATTCAAGACTGGTATGGAACTGCATGCACCTTCTCAACAAACTCGGAACGGGAAACAGGGTAACCTTGACTTGGGTTCCGGGTCACAGCGGTGTGGAAGGCAATGTATTGGCCGAGTCAGCCCCCCCGAGGATCATGGAATGTAACAGGTACGTCCTCCGCATTCTGGTCGGTCTGCTACGTGGAGGACGAAACAGTGGAGCATATTCTTTGCTCCTGTTCAGTACTGGATAATGCTAGGTTCCAGACATTCGGATTTGCCCAACTGGAACCTCATGACTTCAAGGAAGTTTTACCCTTCACGTTGATCGCCTTCGTAAAGAGGTGCGGACTGTACGGTGAACTCTGAAAAGGTGTGAGCCACAATAGACACAATTGAGTCACAGTGGGAGGAGGCAGCTTTGCCCCACTCACTTTCAACCTAACCTAACCTAACACCACAGAAGGGCTCTGGACCAATCAGGCTTTTTGACGAACCATCTCCAACGTATTCATCCGCATTTTTATTTCGTTTGGACCCTTCATGCACAGGCACCCAAATCAGGGATGTCTTATGTGACATACCCACTTCATTTAGAGGCTTTATCCAGCCCCAAACAAGTTTAGATATAATCTGGATAGAAACAATTGCTTTCAATGAGTCGCAACTGACTCCGGAAGAAGCTGTCAGGATTTCCAAAAGGTCAAAGACAGACGCGGGGAGCATGAACCTCCCAGAATCCCTTGTCGACAAGGTGTGGATAGAAAAGATGGCTATAGTCTATATAAACCACCCCGAAACGAAGTTGGAAAAGGACATAGCCATGGAAACCAAAATGGAGATGGGAAGACGTGCTATTCGAGGCAAAGACGTCCGGTTATCAGCTGGCATCCAGAAATAGCGCCATAGTTGTGGGGTACGCCAACTCGCACACCAAGAGTTCAAACTCAGTCCCAATTGCTTTCAATGAGTCCTGCCTCGCACTGACTCCGGAAGAAGCTATCAGGATTTCCAAAAGGTCAAAGACAGACGCGGGGAGCATGAAGCTCCTAGAATCCCTTGCGGACAGGGTGTCGATAGAAAAGATGGCTATAGTCTATATAAACCACCCCGCAACGAGGTTGGAAAAGGACATAGCCATGAAAATCAAAATGGAGATTGGAAGACGTGCTATTCGAAGCAAAGACGTCCGGTTATCAGCTGCTATCCAGAAATAGCGCCATAGTTGTGGGTTGCGCCAACTCGCACACCAAGAGTTGGCTGAAAAACCAGTTCAAACTGAGTCCCAATTGCTTTCAATGAGTCCTGCCTCGCAACTGACTCCGGAAGAAGATGTCAGGATTTCCAAAATGTCAAAGACAGGCGCGGGGAGCATGAAGCTCCCAGAATCCTTCGCCGACAAGGTGTCGATAGGGAAGATGGCTATAGTCTATATAAACCACCCCGAAACGAGGTTGGAAAAGGACATAGCCATGGAAATCAAAATGCAGATGGGAAGACGTGCTATTCGAGGCAAAGACGTCCAGTTATCAGCTGCCATCCAGAAATAGCGCCATATTTGTGGGTTGCGTCAACTCGCACACCAAGAGTTGGCTGGAAAACCAGTTCAAACTGAGTCCCTTTGAACGAAGTCAGCAGCTGTACCCAGCCAGAAGCCTGGTGAAGATGTGCAAAAGTACAACTTTTGTACCAGCTACCACAGGAGCGGAGACCAAGGAAGATTTAATGAAGATGCCTGCTCTGTGGAATTTGTATCTAAGTGATTTACCGGTCAATAACATCTCGGGAACATTACTATCTCAATATGCAGACGACCTTTGTGTGCTCAACCGCTCAAAGAACCCAACCACTGCTGTGAGACGCACTGAATGGGCAGCTAGGGATATAATAGATTACTACAAACGCTGGGGACTGAAGTGTAACCCACAAAAAACTGACTGTATTTCATTTGGTTTCACTAGAAACTTTCCAAGGACTATACGCGTCGAAAATGAACAGGTTCTCTTGAAAAATTCAGTTAAATACCTTGGCGTTCAACTCAACAGGCGACTCAGCACCAAAGCACTTATTGAAGACAGAATTAAACAAGCGAAAAGAGCAATTGCATCACTGGACCCTATCATAGGATGGAGATCGAAAGCTGACGTAGACCTGAAAGTCAAAGTTATCAATTCCTGTATCTTACCAATACTGGATTATGGCACCGTTGAGCTGCTCCCACGCCTCTGCAAAACGGGATTGCAAAAACTCGAACGCCTTGTCAAAGGGACGTATAAGAGGGCAGGAGGTTTTCCAAAGTCCCTACCCGACTCTGTTTTATGGGAAATGCTAGACTGTGATCCTTATCACGTCAGGATCGCAGACTTACAAAGGTCGCAGCTACAGCGCATTCTTGGTAGCAACCTTGAAGGACTTCCATCTATAGAACAATTACACCATACTGCATACACCAGACATGGTCAACACTCTGTGCTCCTACCAACAACCAGACTTGGAGGTACTGCCATCCCCGGGCTTCCAAACAAGAAGACTAGACGACTTCCACCATCCAAGAGACCAGGACCACCTGTGCAGCGGGGACGTCTATAGAGTGGATTTAATGTAACACTCTATACGAAGCATAATTAATATGTATAACATTAAAACACAGCACGCTCACACTCGGAAGTATCCGAAATACCCATAACAAAAACACAACACAAACAACAACCTTCACCCCGACGGGAGTGACTAAGTACTGTAACACTCGAACATTTACCTGTATCTCAAGCATATAAAATAAAAACCTTACTTACTTACTTATAGCTGAAACACTGCCCTCCTTGAGTAGAAATCAGCTCCGAATAACGACGGGTCTCCTCACAGGACATCGTGGCCTGAAGGAACACCTGAATAAAATGGGACTCTACAATGGAGACCTCAACTGCAGATTGTGTGGAAGAAGAACTGAGTCAGCCCTACATGTACTCTGTGAGTGCGAAGTGCTAGATCACAAGAGACAACAGCTCTTTGGGAAGACCAAGCTAGAACCAATAGAGTACGGCTCAGTACCAGGACCAGTAGGTAAACTGCATAAACTTATGCAGTGATCCAGATTGCTGGAGTGGATACTGTAAAAAGAGAGGAGCAATAATACAATAGGCCTTAAGGCTTAAGTATTGACGGGGACAGCAAGGTCGGACGGCTCCTGGAAAAAAAAACCTAAACCGTACACTACTAAAAAAAGCCTAAAAGCCTGGCTATCTGAACAGATTGAGACTGATTGACAGTTCATTTGCAAAGACTTATAAAGCAAATATGTTTGCTTGGAAGACTCTTGTTATATCACCAAAACACAACGACACAACGATGTTATGTCTTACAAATTACATTAGCCTTGTGTCAAGTGTATGTCCTTTGAAATCACAGCATACAAAAATAACTCAAAATACAGCATTCTAATTTATAAATGTATAAAACTTCCTTATGTCACAAATTTGGAAAATTGGCTCGGTGACAACAAGAATTCTTGAATGCTCTCGGAGCAGATTTTATCGTTTGTACCGGTAGACTCGCTACGATTTATGACTATATCACATGAAATATTATTTATAGTGTTTTTTCAGAAATATCTGTACCCAGTCGTCGTTTGTTAGTTGTTTTCTTTAGGGTATTTGCTCTTGTCTTGTTCTGTTTACCACACATATCAGGTGCTGACGGCCTGACGTGATTTTGTATGCATTTTCATTTCGCCTATTTAGTGGCCAACCTAGTTTAACACTGCACTGTACACAACATATATACAAGGTGTCTCAGCATAAAGTGCACAAACGGAACTGGGTGAAAATGGAACAAAATTTTTGAACAAAAAAATAATTTAAAAGAATCTCAAAAAATTGGTTTAATTTTTTTTTGTCCTTTATATTTGTTAATAAAGAAGTCTGCCAAGAAAAGTAAGTGAGCTTCAAATAAATTGTTTTTAGAATTTTCAGACCTTTTTTCAACTAAATTTAGATTTTCAAAGTAACACCCCTCAAAACCATTTTTTGTTTGTCTTGTCCCATTGATCTCATCCAATATTCTCTCTACTACTACAATGTGCTATCTTTTCTACAAGTTATGATACTTTGAAACAAAACGAACAAAAAAAGGAACTGTAAATATAAGGCAAACACATTTTTCGAATTTTTTTTTGAATATTTTCATGTCGCTAAATGGTGGTCTAGTTTCACTCACTTTCGTTTGCGCACTTTATGCTGAAACACCCTGTATATATGCTCTGACTGTGAAGCAGCTCTGAAAGCATAAAGCACCTCCATCCAGGAATACTTTGCTGTATTTCGTAAACTAGGGCGCTACAAGAGACAAGAATATGACCCTATTCACATCAATCTTTTATTTATTTACTACACTTCATTTACGTATATTAACTCAATCAATTGTGATTCCTTTTTGTCCTTTTTGTCCATTCATCGATTCAACTCGATATTCACAACGTGTGACGTAACCAAACCTATTGGTTTGAAGAAGGCAAATTCTATTTTTGAAAACTACAAAGTAGAACAAGTCGAACCATAAAACATGTATATACGATGCACTTAACAGCAATAAAACACACATTATGAGTGGTTTCTAACGTAGTTTCACATTGCGTTCATCGGTAATGTGCGTTAGGTCCAGGTGCTTACAAATGGTACTTCCTCAATTAGTAATTTTTATCTAGGATCCTTCATGGGATTCTTTGCCGTACTGGGTTACAGCCAAAACTCTACCTCATACTGAAATATCTGCATAGTTTTTGATTTCAAAATATCTATTCTATTCTATTTATCTATTTGACTTCATTATTTTACTAAATTTTCTTAGAATACCATGACCATGTATACATTGGCCAATTTTCACTGAAATACTTTCTGACATTATTATATCATAAAGTTAAAGTTGCTCTTGGCCCCAAGGTGACCTGATTTGTGACCCATTGGACATATTATGTATATGGGATATGATAGGTCACTGGTATCAGGTTCACATCATGCATTTTCTGATATTCGTTTCACTGAGTGTTTTTCGATGATTTTAGGGTTAAGCAGTATATTCAGGGTGAGTTTTAGTACCGGATCGGACCATAACTGTACCACTGTAAAAGATAGCGAAAAAAAAATAATACAAAAGTTGTAAACAAGGATATGCTCCGTGCACAGAAGATATTTTGATTTATAACGTATATTTTTTTAAACAAGATATACAACAATATATTTTCGCACGTTTACATACAACTAATGATCGTTGTTAGAGAGTATTGTATATTGTACAGGGTATTTCAAAAGTTATGACCATATTTATATCCAAATCGCTGTCAAATGGACGTACTGCATGTCAAAAAGTGATAGATGCCAGGATAGAAAATGTACTCAAGTTCTAATGCCGGCTATAAAAAAAATCGACGACGTCTATTAATGTACAGGGTGAGCTAGAATGTATAGATCTAGATTTTCTCTTTTATTTTAAATGTAAACCCTCATATTTTAGTTTACCAAAAAATTGCTTTCATGATAGTCTTTCATATTTCTATAGCATTTCCCATACCTACATTTATCATTTCCGAGATATTTCGATTTTTCTGCGAATTTATTTATTTTTGAAATTACTACGGAATTTTACTTTTATTTAATGAACAACTGAAATATAAGGCCATAACAGTATCTGATGAAGTCAAGACCAGTATAAGACAAGCATGCTGAGGAAATGATTTTATAGACGTGATGCATAATTATCAAGCAAGGATTCTCGTAATACCCAAATCATATCTACTTGTTCTTCCATAGAAAAAGTTCATTTTAGAAGCTCAGTTTTCACACAGTACGAAATCTTTAAGAATTTTATAAAGACAGTCAATGTTTCAAACCCTACCTGATAAATCTGCTTGATAATTATTCATGAAGTCTATAAAATTACTTCCTCAGCATACTTGATTTTGCATTCTAGTCCACCCTGTATATGAATATTTGTCGTATTTTTTTATACAGCCGAGTTTAAAACTAGATAATGTTTTTTATCAAATGATGTGAAAAACATAATTCAAGATAAAAAATGCATGTTTGTATCACTACGTAGTTATGAGTCATCCTGTATAAATCAAAATATTTTCTGAGCGAAGGGCATATCCTTACCTACAACTTTTGTATACAACTTTTACAGCCATCATCTACAGTCGTACCGGTCTGGTACGGAAGGTCACCCTGTATATTTTGAAGGTAGTTTATATAACTCCATGATTTAAAAACTTTTAAACTACTGTATTATTAAGGCGCTGATAGTAGAGGAGAAAGCTCCCATATATACGTGTTTCATCAAATCAACAACGAACCTATTTACTTACTATCAATTATGTACTCGTATATGCGTACATTAGTGCTATAAATGTACCTACCGAGAGTCTAATAGTCTAAAAAAAGTGTTTCTTTTGGATCTGGAGGGCAAAAGGTTGGGAGTGATATAGTTGATAACAGTAGGTCAATTCGAACCATAAATAAACAAATTAATGGCTGCGGCTATTACATACTCTGAAAGCTTTGGTTAAAAAGTTTATATTTGTTCATTAACTGTTTTAAAGTTTATTTACGCTTCACAGCTTCCGGCATATGTTTATAATTACTTTGCTTTCGAAAGGAGGTAAAAAATGATAACAATAAAAATGTTCGGCAACAGTTAAGCTAACCTATAGAAATGTTTCATTTTTTACCAGAATGTATGAAGAAGACAATCGAACCAAGTAGTTGCTCCGATTCATATTCTGCGTTATTTCTCAAACTTGAGTCATAAAGGTAAAGGAAAGGAATAAACAACTAACTGCCAACGTCAATATTAAAGATCAAGAAATACCAAAAATATAGAAACCCTTGTAAGCCTAACCACAGAAGACAATTTATCAAGCAAAGAAGTTGAAATATTAACTTCATTATCTAAATAACAACAAAACCTAGGTATAATAACAGAAAAGATATACATTAAAAACATATGAGTGTAAAGCTTGGACTCTGAAAGGCTATGAAAGAGAAAGACTGAGATGTAGCTGCAGAGAAAAAAAAGGAGTATACCATTATATACCTGATAGTGTTATTGTGAATCTCAAAGTTTTATGTTCATCAATAAATTATTTCGATACAGGCGAAATATAAAATGACAGCTATAAAAAGGATCACGATAAACGAGTCTACATGTATATATGACTCTTGTAGCATACGTAATCAAATGATCTCCAGTTTCGAGGATCCCCAATATTTCACGTACAGATTTTGGATTTGGCTTCTACCTGCTATGTTTTCTTTTTGACGCCCCCAAACATAACATGGCAGAGATCCTTTAAATGTCATTGGTTATAAAAACGGTCATAACTTTTGAACTACCCTGTATAATGTTACAATACTTTATATTGTATATATAATCAATACCTTATGTACCCTTAGGGTGTCAAGGTTTTCATGAAACTCTTACAAAATTATTTATTGGTAAACTGGGCCCATGCTTTCTTATCATGTGCCATTCTCGTCGCTACATTCCAAGTCAATCCTCTCGCTTCTAGACTCTTCATAATCTCATCATTCCATGTCTTCTGTGGTCTTCCTCTTTTTTTCTTTCCAGGTGATCTTGCTAGCCATACTTGTTTTGTCTGCCTGTTGTCCCTCATTCTGATTAAGTGGCCAAACCATTTAAGTCGTCTTCGTTCAATACTTTGTAAAATCGATTCAACGTTCAGATCTTCTCGTATTTTGTCATTTCTGATTTTGTCCCTTTTCGTTACCCCTTTCACAGCTCTCAAATATTTCATCTCCATAGCCTGAATTTTACTCTGTGTTCGTCTACTCAATGTCCAACTTTCGCATCCATAAGTCAAAATGGGTTTGTAAACAGTGTTGTATACCGTTATTTTAGTCTCGATGGATACTTCTTTTTTTAATAAAGTTATTTGCTATCGCGTAGTACAGTTTTGTGGTATTTTCAATCCTCTCGTTTATTTCAGCGTCATTCTTCCCATTTCTATGTATTTTAACTCCAAGATACCTGAATGCTTCCATCTCCTCTATCTCTTCACCATTAAGTCGAATTTTGTCACATACACTGTCTTTACCTATGGTCATTATTTTTGTTTTTTTGGTGTTTATCTTCATGTTTTTCCGATTTAAGGCGTCATTCCAAATTTGTAGGTTGTACTGCAATTCTTTTTTGTTTCTAGCAAATATGACCAGATCGTCTGCAAAAGCACATTCAGCAATGCCGATGGGTTCAAGGTTTCTGTAACCTACGTGTAGCTTCTTTGTGGTTCCTTTAATTTCCTTCAGTACGTCATCCAATACTATGTTGAACAGTACTGGGCTTAAAACTCCTCCTTGTCTCAATCCTTCATTAGTTACGAACTCCTCCGATTGCAAATTTCCAGTTCGTATAAAATTTCTGGTATTTCTATAGATGCAAGCTATGTTATTTCTGAGAGTTGCACTTACTCCTCTTTTCTTTAGAGTGTCCCATACAAGTTGTCGCGGAATACTGTCGAAAGCCTTTTCTAAATCCAGGAATGCGATATAAATGCTACTTCTGTTCTTCTCGATCATTTGCTTAATAGTGAATATATGATCTTGTACTCCTCTTCCTTTTCTGAATCCACTTTGCGGTTCTTCCAACTGCTCTTCTATCACATATTTGAGTCGATCTTCTAGAATTCTCTCATAAAGCTTACATACTATGCTTATCATAGTAATTCCTCGATAGTTGGAGCAGTCTTTATTGTCGCCTTTCTTGAATATTGGTAGTATTATTCCCAATTCCCAATCCTTAGGTATAATTTGCTCACACCATACTCTATTGAATAGGTAAGTCAGTACTTCCAATCCAATATTTCCTAAGTTCAAAATCATTTCTGCTGTTATTTCATCTGGGCCTGCACTTTTTCCTCGTTTCAACTTCTTGACCGCTTGTTCTACTTCGGTTAAAGAGATTTCATCCTGATATCCATCACTACCATACTCACATTCTACGGCTGTATTTCCAGAGGTCTGACCCACATTCAGCATATCCACAAAGTATTCTCTCCATCGTGCTATTATGTCCTCATCCTCGGTTAATAAAGTTCCTTGATTAGACATAATGTATCTGTTGGTAGTCCTTTTACCTTTCCTGAGACCCTTCAACACTTTATAGAACAGTTTCTGATTTCCATGTCTGTCAGTTTCCATTTTTCTTCCAAACTCTTCCCATGAATTTTGTTTTGCAAGTTTTACCATTCCTTTCACTTTTATGCGTTGCCTTTTGTAAGAATCATAATTCTCGTTGTTTCTGTTAGCTAAGTACGCCTTCCATTTACATTTCTTGAGTTTAATTTCTGCCTTCACTTGTTCGTTCCACCATCTAGTTTGTTTTCTATTTGTCGTCTTTCTAACAGTCCCACAGAGTTTCCTAGCGGTTTTAACTATATTTTCTTTGATTACTTCCCATAACTCTTCCACTGTTTCAATGTTGTTCATGTTGCGTTTGATCTTTACCATTGCTGCTTCCATTTGCTCTCGATACTTTTCTGCAACTGCATTCTCTCTGAGTTTGTACGTTCTTATCAGTTCTTTAGCTTCTATACTTCGTTTATTCGTTGTTTTTCTTTGTTCTTGTTCCCTCATATGTATGGCCAACTTAGTCATTACCAGAAAATGATCTGTGTAGGCTTCTGGTCCTCTTCTCACCCTCGTGTCTTTCACCTCTCTCTTGAATTCGTTATTAACTATAATGTAGTCTATAATAGACCGTTCCCCCCTACTTTGAACCTCTCTGGTATACTTATGTATATTTTTATGTCTAAAAAATGTATTAGTTATCATTAAATTATTTACGATGCAAAAGTCTATTAATCTTGTTCCATTGTTATTTCTAATTCCTTCACCTTCTTTTCCGATGGATTTGCCAGTCTCTTCATCCCTTTTCCCCACTCTAGCATTTAAGTCGCCGACGATGATTAATCTTCCTTTAGTATTTTCAATTGTCTCTGTCATCTGTTCCCAAAAATAATCCTTACTTGCCGATGTATCATCCTCGTTCGGTCCATAAGCAACAATGACGGTTGTATCATTTGTTCTATCCAGCTGCATTTCAATTTTCAATATTCGTTCCGACACACTGATCCATTTCCGTATACATTTTCTGTTTTCCTTGTGTATTATACATCCCACTCCTTCTTTTGCTCTGCTCCTAATGTCGACCCCACTGTATATTAGTACATGGCCTCCTTTCAATGTAGATTCTCCTGTACCTTTCTTTTTCGTTTCAGTTATACCTAATATATCGATATTCAAGTGTTCGATTTCATCTACAAGCTCATCTTCTTTTCCTGATACACTTCTAACATTCCATGTTGCTATTTTCCAAGTTTTCATATTTGTACTGCGTTTACTATGACTATTAATATTTTGATCATCAATTTTCCTTTTCCTTGCCAAATCGTCAACAAAACTGTCTGCATTATGCCTTTTTATCACTTTTTTGAACTTTCTAACATTTTTGTATCTTTATTCCATCTGAATTCTTCTTGTCCTATTGTTAACTTTTTGAACCCCATTTTAACTATATTCCCCTTCTTACGTTCCTCCAGTGCCTTTTGTCTCAACAATTTTTGTATATCTATCTCCTCTTTTGATAGGTCATGGTTAATGTAGACAGGTCCAGCGGATGAGTTTCGTAGTCTTTTTTTGTTAATCATAACCTCTTGTTTTTCTTGGTGGCTATTTAGTTCTGCTAAATATGTTTTTTGTCCTAATTTTCGGGTTCTAATAACCTCTACTTTGAGATTCAAATGTTGCTCTAAAAATAGTTTGACGTTGTTTGTGAGCGCCTTTGGATCATTATCATCCATGGAGGCTCCTGTGATAACTATGTTTTTTTCTCTTCTTTCCCTTTCTAGTCGGTCTACGCTGTTCCTTAGATAGGCTATTTCTTTTTTCAATTCTTCGTTTTCTGCTTTCATTAACCCTTGGGATTCTTTTATCATTTTATTTTCTTCTTTTATTGTCTTTATCTCCTCACGATATTCCTTTTGCTCATTTCTCATTTCTAAAATTTCTAATTTCATTTCCTTCATCATGTTTAGTAGCGCGTCGAGCTTCTCGTCACTGGTATTAGGAGTTCTGAGTGGCGATCTCATTAGTTTTCTTGACCTTCCAAAGATCTCTTCCTTTTCCTCCTCCCTACGTCGTTTACCCTCATCCGTTGAAATATTACCTTCAGCCATTTCGAAATAATTTCCTCGATCCGGTCCTGTTCGCTTATCGCTGACAATGTTAAAGTATTTAACGAAACACCACAGCGTTAACTCTTTATGCTGTGGAAAAACTATCCACCGCGAAAAAAGTTGGCCCCAGTCGACCCGTCGGAAGCCGAACTCTTATCGGTGTAACAGCAGCGAAATATGTTTTTGCCTTATTATTCTTATTTATATTGAAAATCTACAGATCCTACCTTATTTCTTATGCACTTGACACTCTGTTTATCTCACTTACAAAATAGTCAGTTTTAAACAATTATTCGCTCGAAATTTCCCAAGAATTTGGGGTAAAATCTCGGAGCTCACTTTACGCACTCTTTCCACGTTTGCTGGCAGAGCCGGACTCCCCCGGACTTTATATTGTAAGAAGGGAAATTATTAGTAGAATCTAAATATGGTATAATATATAGAGTGTCTCATTTCAAAAAATATATGTTTGCATCACCACATAGTTATAGATCATCCTGTATGATTAAAAATATTTTCTGAGCAAGGAAGACATCATCCGGTACTAAAAACTCACCCTGTATGTTCTGTTTTGTGCACTATTTAACTTCTATTTACTATGTCTTAGTTTAGCCAGGTGAATTGCTCTGTCACTCTGCTATGCCCAGAGACCCACAACAGCAATAACTGGTTCAACTAGATCCTGACCCCTTATAGACAGGCTAGACAGTAGTCTAGCAACATCAATGATAAAGAGGAAGCCAAACTATTTGGTCATTTACTGTAGCTTAATTTCTTCAAAAACGTCTTCACAAAAAAACTGGATGGACACATCAATAAAAAAGCCAAGATAAAAATATTTTGAAAACATTAAGAAGTTAATGTTATATACTTCATATCACCAATAGAAGGTGACAGGTTCTTTCCAACAGCATATTTTGTACCGTCCATTGAACCGTCACGAAAATGTTCGGATCGTTTGTGGTGCGCATACGTTGATTTTGGATAGCTTCGTGACCGTACAAACAGGAAAATCTGTTGGAACGGTTCCTTTTCTTATTTCACTGGACTCGTGTCAGTTCTGACAGCTATCAAAAAAAAACTGACCTCGATTGCATTTCAAAAGCCACCGTCAAAAGCCAAGACGCCAAGAGCTTTATTAAAATTGATTGGGGCCTGAGTTTTCTGACGATGACTTGGTGTTAGTCTATCAAACCAGAACCAAAAAATGAGGATTATTTGGGTAATTTTAGCCATGAATAAGGGTTACCACTCACAACCAGGTATCCATGTAGCTCTATAAACAAAGTACCTGGGTTATGTTTTCCATAAAAATGACCGAATTTATCATAACATACCATGTATAACATTATTGTTTGATTCCATGTCCATTTTTGGCTTTGGTGAAGTTTCGGCCGACAAACGAGCCAGCCAAACAACAAGCAACAGCAAAAACAAAAGAAGCAAAATCAAATCACACTCAATCTCAACACTCAAGACTCAAGGAAGCAAGAAAACAGAAGGCGCATAGAAATGACAAAATGAAATTGTGCGCCAAGCGGGCGATTTACTTTCTACTGCGCATGTCAGTCCTCACAGTCCTTACTCTGGACCAAGTACCGATTTGACGTACAGAAACCGTCCCATGAACGGTAACGAAATCTGTTGGAACGCTTTATGGACCGTTTCATGAACGGTCACCAAACGTGTTGGAACGCATTTCACGTTCTGCGCATGTCCGTGACGATACATTGTACGGTATTCAGGCCTGTTGGAAAGAACCTGACATCAATAGTTACATCAACAAGACATTTCCTTTAGACGACCTTGGATTAGTATGTTGACGAAATCTGTATATTGCTCCACACTCATTATGTCCAAAACGATAGTAAATTTTAATAGTTTTTATGAGGTGTTAGTATATTTGAAAATAACCCCTTGAAATAGCTAAAAATATTGTTCAAAACATTCGAGGAACCTAACCAGGTTGCAAATTACCTAAAAGTGGGAAACTTGCCAAAATTGGTCAGTCCAAAGCTGATCAAAACAATCCATCTTGGGCTGTTCATAATGAATCCGAAGCGAGAATGTTCTGTTTGTACTGACAGTTTTTTAAAAAAAGTTGTTCCAGATCACAATTTAGTACAACTTTTAACTGAAAATACAACAGAACAAATAATCAGTAGAATATCGTTGGAACTATACCTTGCTACCACAATTGATGGCACTAACGCATGTGTACGTGTAAGTGGTTATTGGGCATTAGATAGAGGATTGGAGAAACTACAGCGATATTAATACAATTTGCGAAACTGTGGTAGATTTCCTTTGGTGCCATCAATTGTGATAACATGGTACAGTCTGCCATATTATGATAACAGGTGGTAAATTAGTTGGCAAGTAGCTATAATCGGGTGTATGATAGTATAGTTCATATTACACATCGCGTTGGCAAGTCTTAGCATCAGCAGATGCTGCCTTTCATGTTATAGTACTTGTAGTAGTATTTGTTGATAAAAATAGATATAAAATGTTCTCATCATATTCGTTTGTTGATAGTTTAAAATAAGAAAATGATACCAATGATCATGATATCCAAATATGCATAAATAAATATTAAAAAGGTACAGTTAAGTTTGATAAACTTACGCTTCTTTCTGAACATATCATAATTGAGGTTTTGAACAAAAATTTTTTTTGTCATAAATGGAAAGGTCATACATAAGTTTTATAACAAAACTATTTTTGTTTTCTTTTTTTATCGCAATAATTCAAAAGTTATATTAAAATAAAAATGGGTTTTTGAATAGAGTACCGAAAACACGCCGACGGCTCCCGAGCCCGTGTGACGTCACCATGGCCGTAAGGATGCTCCTTTGACCAACGACGCCCTACTCCGATACTAGATTCCCAGCCAATCGCGAAAATACGTACTGCTAAACTGGTAACTAGTGTATATTTGTTGCAACACAGTCGATGAATGAAGTTTGCAGCTCGAAATGAAGTCTACGATCGAAATAAATATGTTTTTGAATGTTTGAAGTTGAAGTCAGATCACAGATTCCAGTAAGTACCTAATCAAATATGTTTTGTTGAAAAGATCTCCTCAATCGAAGGATGGCCCAGTGGTTAGGGAGTCCGCTAGTGGATCTCAGGGTCTTTGGATCGAAACCCAAGCCTTCCAACTTTTTTTTTTATTTTTTTTTTATCAAAAATTTTATTGATGTGCTTTTTGCACTTGAATCAAATTTTGTTAGACATATTACTTGCACTGCACAGTGCTTGTTAAATTTTAATGAAAATTTAATATTGTTAAGCTTCATTGCCCAAAGTTAAATAAATAATAATACCAAGTGATAAACAGAATGTGATTACGAGTTTGAGTTACTTTTTTTACATTAAAAAACTTAAAAATGAGTGAATTGAATGGATGGAGGGATTTTGTTTTATTAACCAACTATTACATTTAAAAAAAAATTAATGGAGATTGATATTGACGGACAAACCTCATTTCCATTTTTTGAATTGCCCACAGCCTCCTGTACTTAGCTTTTGCACTGTGCAGTGCAAGTAATATGTCTAACAAAATTTGATTCAAACACATATTTATGTTGATCGTAGTAAAAATGTGCCTAACAAGTGCAAAAAGCACATCAATAAAATTTTTGATAAAAAAAATAAAAAAAAGTTGGAAGGCCTGGGTTTCGATCCAAAGACCCCAAAGACCCTGAGATCCACTATCAGACTCTCACCGCTGGGCCATCCTTCGATTGAGGAGATCTTTTGAACGAAACATATTTGATTAGGTACTTACTGGAATCTGTAATCTGACTTCAACTTCAAACATTCAAAAACATATTTATTTCGATCGTAGACTTCGTCTGGAGCTGCAAACTTCATTCATCGACTGTGTTGCAACAAATATACACTAGTTACCAGTTTAGCAGTACGTATTTTGGCGATTGGCTGGGAATCTAGAATCTAGTATCGGAGTAGGACGTCGTTGGTCAAAGGAGCATCGTGACCACCCTTGTGACGTCACACGGCTGGGAAGTCGTCGGCGTGTTTTCGGTACTGGATCCAAAAATCCATTTTTATTTTGATATAACTTTTGAATTATTGCGAAAAAAAAGAAAACAAAAACAGTTTTGTTATAAAACTTATATATGATCTTTCCATTTATCACAAAAAAAGTACTGTTTTTCTTAATTCAAAACCTCAATTGTGATGCGACATGGTCTTATTCAACACTTACCTATTTTTGTTACACTAACATAACACACTGAGTAGGAACTGCAGTTCAATCCCATTTGATAACACACAAAAGAGTCTCAAATGAGAACTTTTGGAAACATCGTGTAACCTTTGGAAACTATACTAGAATGAACGTAGCTTGAGTTTTGTAAGGAATGCTGTTACATACAAATCAGTACAACTATGATGCTAACGGTTACCAATTTAGTCCACGATTCACCTAGTTTGTGTTTATAACCAGTTTAGGTACAGAGCTATTCCAACGCAATTTAAAAGGACATCCCCATATATATGTACTTTGAATTACGGAATCCGACTTTGTCGGTAACTTTTGTTGAACGCTACATCATGACAATGCTCCGGCTCAAATATTACGATTTGTCAACGAACAGTTTTGAAGAATCAGGGGTGAAAATTCACCCACCTGTTCTCCGGGCCTTGCTCCACGTGACTTCTATTTGTTTCCTCAAAATAAATGGACATAGGTAGACATGCAAATGAAAAAAAAAATAAGACTCACTGTATGCACTGGTATCGTCGGTGGTTCCGTTGACAGTACCGTCTGGCAGTATCTGTAGGTGTCTGTTCTTGATGAACATCTGGATCTTCCTGGCAGTACCTGTTACGTGCGACAGATTGGTACTCCTTTCGCTCCGGGCTGCCGGATCCTCCAGTAGATCTGGGTCCGGATTATGGTCGTGGTCTGCTGTGGCTGTAGATGTCGATGTGGAGTTCGAGCTGTGGTGCTGGTGGTGGGTATGGTGATGGTGGTAGTGATGATGTTGATGCTGGTTGGATTCGGTGAGTGCGGTCAGAGGTGCGCCGTATATAAAACCACAAATCGTAGCAGCTAACAGTCCCAGTAACAGCCTCTTCACCATGACTGGGACATAGTGTCGTACTGTGTCGCTCACTGTCACTTGGTATCACAGTCTATACCCGGCCGGTGAACCTAACCCCAAAACTATACCGATTAACATAGATACGTATCACAAAATTGCCATCAAATTCCATTTGAACCTGATTGACTCAAAACCCGCTTAAGATTCACATGACGTTTATTTTTGATAATTGTATGCTTAGAGGAACAACTGAACATAGAGGTAGTAAACAACTAAGGCTAATAGGCCAACATCTTTTGTTTGTTTGTTTACTATAGTTTTTATTGTATAGTATCCAGAAATATTCCATTCTACGTTAAAAAAGACGGTATTTTGAAGGTTCAGAAATGGTTACAGCAAAATCAATAGATATGTTGACCTCTACTGCGTTACTGCATATTTCTTCATCATTAGCGCAAATTCTGTCTTACATAAATTTTGAGGAGTCGGCAACGCCTATGTAATTTTCCTGTGATTTGTTTACGGTAACCTCCGACTGTCAAACGTTTGTTTTGTTTGTGCGTCTTTTATGCTTGGTCAGTAGAATCGAATTCGCTATTTATTGGTAACTGTAGTGAAGCTTTACGAACTTGCTGTGCTATATTAGAGTGTTGTTTAACAGTTTTTCGAGATGGGACAGTGCAGAGCAGTGTTTGTAACATGGGTTGCATTGGAAGAATTTTCAGGTTAGTTGGCAATGTTTGGGTTTGAAGTGTCAACAGATGATGGCTTTGCGCACGCCATGCTGAGGAGGTTTGTGTACTACCTCTACGTTCAGTTGTTATATTCATGGGCGCCGCCAGGTTGGGGGGGTGGGGGGACCAAACCAATTGCTTACATGGAAGCTACTACTTGCTCCCTCCTCTCAATCTTTTACTGTTTTACTTCCCACACCGATAGGTGAGGGGAGTATTGTGATCGCAAAAATTTTATATTTTGAGATAATTTTGAGTGTTTTTATGTCTACATAATGATACTTCACGTCACTCATTTCCGTCGGTCTGTCTGCCTGCCTGTACGCGTTCTTCTGGCCTCGTAATCTCAGTAACCGCTGCAAGGATTGTGATGAAATTTGGGCAGCGATATGCTGTGTGGTCGTAGTAGGTATTGTTACTATAATTTTGAAAATCAGTGCATGGGCGGCGGAATAATTAGCAAAAAACAAAAGATTTTAAATATTCCTCAAATTTTGTTTTTGGGCGTTTTAGGGGATCCTGATCATTTTCTACTTTGGGGGTGGAATTGGGGTGGTTGAGGGGTGAGGGGTTGTAGAACTTAAAAATTAGTTGTATTCATAATAGGCTGTGAAAGAAAGACCTAGCGTCATAATACACTTTTTAGGTCCATCCGAAGATTACCTTGCCTATTACAGAAACCAAGAGACTTAGAACTTTTCTGATGTATACATGCGAGTATTGCTTCTGATCGTTATGTATTGTGTAACGAGGAAACCTCGGAGGAAACTATTGGATTGATTTTAATGAAATGTTTACTCAGTATTATTACCTTGGCGTGGATGGAAAGCGATTATGATTTTCAGAAATAGTGTTAGTGGCGGCGGAGCAATAATAAGAAAACTAAAAGTATACAAACAGCTCAAACTCCGTTTTTAAGCATTTTAGGGGTTCCTGATCATTTTTCTATTTCTTTTTGGTGGAGTGAAATTGGGGTGGTTGTGGGGTGGGGGTCGTAAAGCTCAATTTTTTTGTATTCATAATAGGCTATCCATTGACGTGTGAAAGAAAGACCTACCGGCAGAATACTTTTTTGCAGGCGGGTGGGCGATGAATTGGTTGCAAGGGGATCTCAGACTAATAGCCTCATGCTATGGGAAAATAATAAACTGGTATCACCGAAATGTGTGGAAGGTACTGAGTCAATCAACTTGACTTCATTTTTTGTTTCTTTTTTGTTATGCAGTTTTATACTTTTTTGTTCTGTGTTTTTGTTCCTTTATTGTTTTTGACTTAGATACTGTTCTTTGTATGGTTTAATTCCTGTTATTAATATGTTTCTGTTTTTAAAATATTTACATCTTTTATTATTTTAATATTATTTTAATTTTGTGTAAATGCAGAAATAAATTCATGAAAACAAATTTTCTTTTTGCCCCCCCCCCCCCCCCCTCTGGCTTTTTTCTAGCGGCGCCTTTGGGCATATTGTATTCATATAGGGTGGCCAATAAATAACTGATCAGTTTGTTTCCTGAATGTGTTTTGGTTGGAATAAAAAAAGGCCAATTTATTTCACTTTAATCTTTCATTGAATTACGTATGAAAAATAATACCATCATTATATATCACATTATAAATACTCCCTGCTGCATGCAATGCAACAAGGTTCAACAACAATATACAGAGATTTAACAAGATTGAAACTCGTGAGATGTAGGTACTTTAGTATAGTATTTTGCACATCCTAACTACACAAAATCGACGTTTTTCTATATTTCTTATTGTTATTACTCAAATATTTATGATTTGCTAAAATATTGGAGAATTTTAATAAGTTTCTCAACATCATACTTTTATTACTATGAAATTAGGTTCAAATGGAATGATTAGGTATTTAATAATGTCTGATGCCAATTATGACGAGTATGATCCAAGCTTCAAAATTAGCCTTCAATGCTTCCTAAATGATACCATTCAAAAGGGCAAATGATATAGATCTCTAGTTATGTTGAAAAAAAATACGAAGTACTGGACCACCATAAAATATATATTCTTTTCACAACACTGCTCTCAAAAGGAATCCTAACTTTTTTGTAGTTTTCATAAATTTAAAAATTGTAAATATATGGTTCAATCATTTGGATGGATCATACCCACATTAGCAGTAGCAATAGTTCTGATTCAATACTTCAACACCTATCCAAGCACAGTTCCCTAAAATTTCAAAAGCAATATTCAATACACAAATTACAACAAGTATATAATTCTTTATAATTGAAAATATCAATAGCATGTTTGGAAATTTTGAATACCGTAGGCAGCTTGTCGTATTTTATATTGATACTAAACGAAATGACTTCAATTCAATTAGTGTATAATTATTAAAGAAGTTGACTGCTCAATCAAGCTAAGACACAGATTTCTCTGGGGTGGGATTGTACAATTATTGTAGGTATACATGCATATCATTTGTAATCCCTTAGCAATACATTTCAGGTAGCGTGCACAGAATTGGACCATTGGACCGTATTTCCTTGATATACGGCAGTCTTGTGGGACACGAATGGAATTATAGATACAGTAATATATAGTTCAAAGTGTCATTCAACCCAGAATTTGCCCAACATTAGATCAATTTTTAATTAGGTATTGGCTAAAACTACCACTTTATCAACGCAACATTTTTGCCTCATATTTAGATTTTGACCTCTACTTTTAAGTTATCCATTATATATCTATATAATATCAATTTATTGTTCAATTACTGTTAAGAGGCTTAAAACCAAGCTTGAAACTTAAAAAGAAACTTTAAGCGCGTTTCCGGTACTGAGCGCTTTTAAAACCGATTGAAGCCTTCTTTATCAGTAACAAACTATATTTGTAGGGAGGAAAGTATTTCCTAACGTTTCGGATACCTCTTCCAACACCGTTTCTTGAAATTTCAATAGTAATTTTGACTGAAAGCTGAGTTCATCACTTGCTCATAGTGAGCATAATTGTTTTGATTAAATCATTTTGCTAACCAACATATTCGAATAGGTTGGAAGCAAAAATTTGTTTGTTTGTTTGAACCATTTTGCTTGATGATGTTGTATGGTGGAACATGATGTTGCCAGATCTCCTCTGGGTAAAGTCATAGTATTTTCCATAACGTGAATATCAAAACTGATTTGACTATAATTTATAGGCATTTCAATAGCAGTAAAATTGCTAAAGAGGCATGTGTGGAAGATGCCAAAATAGCATATTTCTTCAAAGGAATCTAGTGATCCATAGTATATGTTATTATATGGGAAATTGAGAAGAGCTGTTATCAATCCGATAAAAACTACGCTACCATAAAAGGTTCCATTTGAAAAATTCAAGAATAATTATTGAGGCGGTGATCAAGTAATATGTCGCATAAACAATTATGTTTTACAAAACATGACAACGTCGCATCGATCGACCGTCAATCTTGAACGAACAGGTAGTGGCAGAGCTTCGTTTTGGTTTGATCGTTCCGTGTTTGTTGGATGATTATCGAGTTAATTTTGGATTTTCTCAGTACATAAGTGAAAAATAGATTTAAGACACTGTACGATTTTCAAGAGACAATTTAAGCGTGATGGTAAATACTAACAGCAAGATCTTGCAAATAATCACACGTCTCTGAGATTCTTGTAACCTATTCGAATTCATTGCCGCTAACTGATATAGTACATTAATGTAAATGATATTTTATTTTTTGCAGAAACTGAAAATATTAATGGCGTGTTTGGAAATGTCCTATTGTATTGATACTAAAAAAAAATATGACAGGTGGACTAAAAAATCAGAAAGTAGCAATGACATAGAATATAAGCAACAATGACATCTTAGAATGCATACTAAAATACCAAGAAAAAAAATGTCTGGTTAGTAAAATAAGCAAAAGTGAAAGCGGCAAATCCTAATGGTACCTACGTATAAGGCAATTTTGAGAGATTTCATTTAATCTTTAAATAGACACAAAAACAGATACTGCATTACAATCCACGCATTTCACAATACTCAAAAATTGCTGCAACATTCAAAAATTATATTCAAAGTGATTAATTTCTGTTAGGCTGTCATTCAGCGGTCTGCATTGCACTGATATAGCTGTTGTTAAAGATCATCTCAAAAATTTCATTCCAAAACAAGATGCAAATGAAAAAGTAGTGGATGAAATGCTCTTCAAATTTATGTATCAGATTGAACACGGCATGCTGAGAACTTCATTATTCATACAGGACATATGATAACATACAATTTCAAGAAGTTTGTCTAAATTCATTATCAACATTGGACAATACGGAAGAAGTAACCTAAGAATCAAAAATCGGTTCAGCAGAATATGATAAAATCACAGCGCTCTTGATATGCGATACATGGTGTGATTCAAATAAATAAAGTGTCAACAAATTCGTAGAATAAATAAATGAAAGGAAAAGTTCATTGCTCGTTGATTGTATAACATATGAGCGGAATTGATAACTTGGATTTTGAGATAATAAGATCTACGAGGCCACGGAATATGTCTTTTTCGTTGTTTCAAGTATGTTGAGCATTTAAAGCTTCCAACTCAACATTCTGTAGGACTTTATTTTCAAAGCTTTTTGTTAAACATGAGCAATCGTGCAATTTTAATTTACGTACAATTCAATAAAGTAGCTATCTCTCCTAAACTAAGAACAACTGAAAAAAATCGTTAAAAACCATTTGCCATTAGATTGACAAAAGACACCGCTTAAAAAACATCAGTATCAATATACTAGCTCCATACTAATCTAATAAAGTGAAAAATGGCACAGTATCTCTAAATCGCTCATTATTATTTATTTGACAAGTTAATGAAAACTAAAAAGTTTCTTCTTCAATTCAGTATTCATTGTTTTCCATAATAGCAAAAATAAATAATAAAATAATAATTTTGGTCCTTTAGGCCGGATCAAGCGGTTGTTGCCTCAAATCCAAAATTTAACGCACGTTAATATTTTATAGGTCACTACAGTATATGCTGCAAGCGTTCCACCTGAGTGTCGGTCCATAAAGTTTTTCGAAAACTAAGATTAATGAGTATGTTGTCGTATATTATTTTAAGCAACGTATACAGTTCATATGCGAATAACTTGCTGCCTGCACTTTTAGAACTTATGTAATAGTACGAACTGTGATGATACTCAAAATTAGTGGCTAAGGAATTTTCTATTAGACCGAACGATGCATAGCCCAGCCCTTATTTTTCCTTTTTGTCAATGAGTGAAGATAATACTTAAAATACAATTAGAACAAATTAATAGATGGTTATATCACTTCCACTCGATGGATGTATTTATTCAGAAATGTAAATTTTGCTGAGTGTTTTAAGCTGTACTAATGGATTTTAATAATTATTATTGAGAGTTAAAATTTGCTTCGCATGTTTAGGGGCAATGATATAAAATTTTAGGAAGTCTCATGCATGTAATGACGTAATAAGATGTTTGGAGCTTAAAATTCCCGAGTAATTGGTTATCCTTTGGGTTACGTAAACTGTTAAGCTTCAATCATCGAAAAAATGTATTGGAAATATCGGTTGTTAGGACCAACATTCAACAGAGCTCTCCAAATTAAATTTTCTTATTCAACAGTCAGGATTGCTTGGTAATGGTTAATAAATAAAGCTGACAGATAATTTTATGTCTGCTGAAAATGTTTATTTGCCGGGATGATTCGATTGGATTCACTTAACTTTGGCCGGTGCGTTGAAAGATGAATGAAATTGGCGGGCAAATTATGAAAACTTGCAGCTTCCAGTGAAGTATCTTCGAAAAGTTCCGTTGATGGACTTGTCGGACAGTTGGTGTTAATTTCGGCCGTAAGCCGGCCGGTGCGTATGTTTTAGGTTAAGTGCCGTTGATATGGACGGTGTTGAAGCATCGGACCAGTGGTTGTGTTCAGGGTAGATACCCAGGCCGGGTGAGGGTTAGACACTATGAACATCAGTTGCGATATCACCAACACCACTCGCGTTTTCGTCATTACCGCCGACGAAGATACGTATCGTGTGTGTATATGTCTCGAGCACGCGTGCTACTTAGGCAACGGTCGCGGTAATACTAAACGTAACCACACTGCCGAATACCGCGTGAAGTGTGGAGCGCGAGGAGCCGACACAATATTCCGCTGGCAACTGCCGCAGTCTCACCGACAAGCCCGAGTCTACTACTATTGCTCTGGTTCTCATCTCAGACCTGCATGCACGGAAGACATCACCTGACAGTCATTAGACCACCTTGTCATGTGCTGTACTCCAAAATATCTTACCCGGAAAAACAATGAATCAGGCTCCGGCGACCAGTCGGTCAGACGTTTGGACCTTCGAGCCGGATAACTGATAAAAGGCAGCTTCACCTTAATCAAGTCGATACAAAGTTTCGCTTAGTAAAACTGTGCTTTATATTAGTCGACAGGATATTCGACTGGCAGCGATCATACTTAAGACAGCCTCAGACAAGCATACAGGATAAAAAGCACCTTATTGCTATTAGACCATCTTATCATGTGCTGTATCCCAAAATATCTTACCCGGAAAGACAACGAATCAGGCTCCGGTGACCAGTCGGTCTGACGTTTGGTCCTTCGAGCCGGATAACTGATAAAGGCAGCTTTACCTTAATAAAGTCGATACACTGTTTCGCTTAGTGAAACTTTGCTCTATATTAGTCGACAGGATATTCGACTGGCAGCGATCATACTTAAGACAGCCTCAGACAAGCATACAGGATAAAAAGCACCTTATTGCTATTAGACCATCTTATCATGTGCTGTACTCCAAAATATCTTTCCCGGAAAAACAATGAATCAGGCTCCGGCGACCAGCCGGTCAGACGTTTGGTCCTTCGAGCCGGATAACTGATAAAAGGCAGCTTTACCTTAATCACTTCGATGCAATGTTTCGCCTAGTAAAACTTGGCTTAAATTAGTCGACAGGATATTCGACTGGCAGCGATCATACTTAAGACAGCCTCAGACAAGCATACAGGATAAAAAGCACCTTATTGCTATTAGACCATCTTATCATGTGCTGTACTCCAAAATATCTTTCCCGGAAAAACAATGAATCAGGCTCCGGCGACCAGCCGGTCAGACGTTTGGTCCTTCGAGCCGGATAACTGATAAAAGGCAGCTTTACCTTAATCACTTCGATGCAATGTTTCGCCTAGTAAAACTTGGCTTAAATTAGTCGACAGGATATTCGACTGGCAGCAATCATACTTAAGACAGGCTCAGACATGCATACAGGATAAAAAGCACCGGACAGTCATTAGACCACCATGCCATGTGCTGTACTCCAAAATATCTTACCCGGAAAAACAATGAATCAAGCTCCGGCGACCAGCCGGTCAGACGTTTGGTCCTTCGAGTCGGACAACTGATAAAAGGCAGCTTTACCTTAATAAATGTTTCGCTTAGTAAATCTTTTCTTTATATTAGTCGGCAGGATATTCGACAGCAGCTATTAGACTTAAGGCAGTCTCAGATATGCATACAGGATAAAAAGCACCTTACTGTTATTAGACCACCACTAGACCCGGAAAAACAATGAATCAGGCTCCGGCGACCAGCCGGTCAGATGTTTGGTCCTTCGAGCCGGATAACTGACAAAAGGCAGCTTTACCTTAATAACGTCGATACAATGTTTCGCTTAGTAAAACTTTGCTTTGTATTAGTCGACAGGATATTCGACAGCAGCTATCATACTTAAGGCAGTCTCAGACATGCATACAGGATGAAAAGCACCTGACAGTCGTTAGACCACCTTGTCATGTGCTGTACTCCAAAATATCTTACCCGGAAAAACAATGAATCAAGCTCCGGCGATCAGGCGGTCGAACGTTTGGTCCTTCGAGCCGGATAACTGATAAAAAGCAGCTTTAGCTTAAAGGAGGCGATTCAGTATTGCACCTCGCACCTACCGCAGTTTTAACAAGCAAGATCTGGAGGTCGATAACTAGTGAAACACAACTTCACCATAAGGGAGTTGATAGAATAAATCCGCAAGCGTATTGCTGAAAGCAGTGAACCAACAGGAACAACTACCGAGGGCAAATACCCCTACCACCATTGAATTACAGTGTGCGGCTCGAGTGCTTCCTTTGGGAAAGCATGAAGAAAATGATTCCCATCTAACCCAAAGCTGAACAGAGATTGTGATATTCTTGACCTCACTTTGGGTAAGGTGGAAATAACTTCCTCATGCATCGCCCAAGGAAGCACACTAGCCAATGGTGTAATTCAATGATAGTAGGGGCACTTTTCCTCGGAGTCATTGTTTCAGTTGGTTTATTGCTCTGATTGTTTAGATTATATACCAAAGCAAAGAATCCAAAGAATCCAAAATATGTGTTGTAGGTTTGTTCTCAGGCTGAAAAAGTATGATCATATCTCCGAAAGTATTAAAACCTTGGGGTGGCTAAATACAAGCAAACTGGTTAAGTTACATTGTCTGACTATAACTCAGAAGATATTATCTTCCTCTACTCCCGCGCACTTGATGGAAAAACTTATACCACGAGGGGATACTCATTCTTTTAACCTGAGACATGGAAGTTTGTTGACAATTCCATACCACCAGTCTGCAATGTTCCAAAGATGTTCCACCTATAATGCCGCAAAACAGTATAATGCGATAGATAATACCTTGAAGTCTTTACCAGTTGACAGATTTAAAAAGAAAATGAAAACATCTTACTGCTAGCATAATCCTCAATCTCGAGTGATATTTTTTTCCTTCAATGTTAATACTGCTGTTTATAATATCTATACGTACATTCCCTGTTAGCATAGGTTTAGGTGTTAGTTTAAAGTGTAGTTTTATATATGGGTTAAATGTAAGAATAGCCTTAGGCTAAATTTCGCCTAAATAAAGTCGTTAAAATAAAATAAAATAAAATAAATAAATAAATATCAGCCTGTTCCGGGCTTTACCCAAGGCCACCTGATGAGATTCCAGAAATCGAAACAGCGCTGTCTTGGAGTAGGGACATCATGCCTAATGCGATTCAGGACATGTTCCTTGAGCTCACGTTGGGTCAAAGTGTAATTCAATGCCGGTAGGAGTATTTGGCTTCGGAGTAGTTGCTTCTAATGGTTCACTGCTTTCATGTCAGCCTAATACCGGGCTTTACCCAGGTTCACCTAATGATATTCGAAAGATCGAAACCGCGCTGTCGTGGACTAGGGGCGTCGTGCCTGATGCGATTCAGGACATGTTCCAAGGGTTGTGATATCCTTCAGCTCACTTTTGGTACGGTGGAAATAATTTTTTCTGCTTATTGCTCTCATTTGGTCCTTCGAGCCGGATGATTCATGAAACACAACTTTACCTTAAAACAAGCTTCAGACCTAAATAAACAGAGGAAGTCACCTAAGAGTAATTAGACCACCTTCTGCTGCACTGTATCCCAAAATATCTGACCCAGAAAAACAATGAAAAGCTCCGGCGATCAGCCGGTCAGAACTTTGGCCCTTCGAGCCGGATAACTGATAAAAGGTAGCTTTACCTTAATAAAGTCGATAAAACCTTTCGCTAGTAAAACTTTACTTTATGGGAGTCGACAGGATATTCGACTGGCAGCGATCATACTTAAGGCAGCCTCAGACATGCATACAGGATAAAAAACACCTTACAGTTATTAGATCACCGACCACCTTGTTAGACTTGTCAGACGTTTGGTCCGTCGAGCCGGATAACTGACAAAAGGCAGCTTTACCTTAATACAATCGATACAATGTTTCGCTAGTAAAACTTTATGGGAGTCGACAGGATAATCAACTGGCCGCGATCATACTTAATACAGCCTCAGACATGCATACAGGATAAAAAGCACCTTACTGTTATAAGACCACCTTATCATGTGCTGTACCCTAAAATATCTTACCAGGAAAAACAATGATTCAAGCTCCGGCGATCAGCCGCTTAGACGTTTGGTCCTTCGAGCCGGATAACTGATAAAAGACAGCTTTATCTTAAAGGAGGCGAGTCAGTATTGCGATGGCACCTAGCACAATTTTAATAGCAAAATCTGGAGCCGGATAACTATTGAAACACAACTTTGCCATAAAGGAGTTGATAGAATAATTCCGCAAGCTAAAGTCTACTAATTGTTGAAAGCAATGAATCGACAGGAACAACTACTCCGAGGGCAAATACTCCTGCCGGCATTTAATTATACTATTGGCTCGAGTGCTTCCTTTGAAACAACCAGGATTGTGATACGCTTGAGCTCACTTTGGGTAAGGTAGAAGTAATTTTCTTCTTCTTCAGAAAAATGCATTTGCAAATGGAAAAAAGCACGCGCAAATAAAAAATGCACCTGCAAATAGAAAATATGCACGTGCAAATGGAAGAAATGCACGTGCAAATGGAAAAAATGCACGTGTAGATGGAAAAACAGCATGTGCAAATAAAAAAATGGACCTGCAAATGGAAAATATGCACGTGCAAACGGAAAAAATTTACAGCCAGTGGACAGTCTATTATGCATACAACAAATTTTTTTGCTTTTACAACCCCCAAGCCCCAACGACCCCAATTTCACCCCCACCAAAAAAAAAAGTAGGAAGTGATCAGGAACCTCTAAAATAATTAGAAACGAAATTTGCTGTGTCTCAATTCCATTAAAATAAATTCAATAGTTTCCTCGTTAAACAATACACAACGGTCTGAAGCAATACACGTATGTCTACATAAGAAGAAGATTCCTTTGGTTTCTGTAATAGGCAGGGCAATGTTAGGATGGGCCGAAAAAAGTTATTTATGTCGCTAGGTCTTCCTTCACAGGTCAGTAGATCAGTCTGTTATGAATGCAACAAATTTTTCAATTTTACAACCGCCCATCCTCCAACCACCCCAAATTTCACCCCACCCAAAAAAAGTAGAAAATAATGAGGAACCCCTAAAACATCTAAAAACGAAGTTTGAGCTGTTTTTATGTTTTTAGTTTTCTATCATTTGTACGCCGCCACTGGCTAGATTTATAAAAACCATACGCATTTTCCATCCTCCCCATGATGGTAATACTGTATCACAATTTTATTAAAATCAATTCAACAGTTTCCTCGTTACACAATACAGAACGATCTAAAGCAATACTCGTATGGTTTCTGTAATAGGCAAGGCAATGTTCGGATAGATCTAAAAAAGTTATCTAAGTCGCTAGATCTTCCTTCACAGGTCAGTGGACAGTACATTATGCATACAATAAATTCTTCAATTTTACAATCCCCCACCCCTCAACCCCCAAATTTCACCCCCACCCAAAAAAAAGTAGAAAATGATCAGGGACACCCAAAACACCTAAAAACGAAATTTGGGGGAATATTTGAAATTTTTAGTTTTTTTGCTAATTACTCCGCCGCCAATGGACTGATTTTCAAAACTATAGCAGCATTACCTAATACGACCCCACAGTATATTGCTGCTCAAATTTCATCAAAATCCATGCAGCGGTTATTGAGATTACGAGGCTAGAAGAACGCGCACAGACAGACAGACAGACCGACGGAAATGAGTGACGTGGATTTTCGTTGTCTAGACATCACATCGCATCATCTAGATACCCAAAAAGTGCATTATCTCAAAATCTAAAATTTTCGCGATCACAATACTGCAATGAATTTGAGTTATCTTGGATAAAGCATAGTGAGCTTGTAGGTGCAATATGCTCAGCATTTTTAAAGCACCTTGATAACTTGAGGTGAAACTAATATTTGTTTAAATTTATGTTTAATAAAAGGATGTAAAATTTTATAATAACTCAACTGTAATCTTGTTAAAATAGTAGATGTCTTTATTATGCGTATGCTTATGCAGTTTGGATAGTGAAATTTAGTTATTAATTAATGTATCAAGATTCATTTTTTTTAATGTTGATGTAATCAAATATGTTCACAATAGTTGAACAGAAAGAAAAAAAACAGTTTCTGTAACTTATACTCAAAAAGCTCTATATTGTGTTTTACGATATACAGCTATACTCGTATACATATGTTTGATAAACATGCTGTGGTCCCCCGGAACAATCTGGTGACCTTTCGGTGTGTGAAGTAAAAGGAGAGAAACACATTAATAATTGTATAAAACACAAGCTAACAAGTATAAGCATATGGACAGAATAACACATCTAAACCTAGTGATGATTGGCTCAAAATGATGTTCTACACTATAAACATGAATAATTACAATAAAAAACAAAATAACAAACCTGACCTTAGGGGAGGTTGGAACCGAAATAATCTTCTGTACTATAAAATATTTTTTGTTAGTATCCTCCTAATAGTAGCTTAAAATTTGTTTATTCACAGACACTACTTATACACCTTTGAAGGCAAGTAGTTATATATTTTAATGCACTGGTAGGCAGGGCCTCTTTGAAATGTTGCTGTGCGATGCCACCGTACATTAACAAAGACAAGTAGGGTCACTCTAAGGTCCGCCCCGGATGTGGTCTTTCTAGCTCTGCTCTACTATACTAGGCAAGCTGGCTTATTCTGGCGCCCGGCGATCTCGAGCAGTGGCCGAATGCTAACAGATGTGGTTTACAGGGTCAGTCCACCTAACACCATCTTACACGCGACACGGTGCACGGGATACAATCGGTCGGATCTACCGAGGTGCCTAAATAAGTAGTGTTTGTGTGTTATTGAGCGTTTAGCGCGTATTTCACAAAAAATGCTGGCGACATGCTCTATATATGGCCCCATTTTTTCTATATTTGTTCCTACTTATTCCCATTGATTTTTAAAATATCTGTTTTCAATACTTTAATTTTATCATTGACTTGATTCTTAAGTTTTTTAAATTCGTTTTCCAAATTCGTCTTTCCCGGTCCTTTAACTTTTTGTTTATAAATTTTGACTCGGTTTTCAATCATTTCGAGAATTTCTTGATTTATCCAGTCGTTATTTTCACACATCTTATACGTCTTTCTGAATTCCGAATCTTTTTTACAAGAAGTGATTAAGTCAATTAGTTCCTGAAATGATTGAACTTCTGTAGTTTGAATATTCTTTTCAAATTTTGAGATGAATTTTTTATGTTTACTTCTTTTCTATATTTTGTCACAAGTACTTGGTACATGTTTACACCTAAGGTTATTGACAACAAATTATGAATGATCAAACTGTTACTGTTACTTACTACTTGAATCGTACATTTAAAATTACTACATCTATCTGACAAAACATGAGCTGCATCTGCAGTTATTGTGTTGAATGGTTTATTGAATAATAAATTATATTCTATCTATACTATAGAATTCATTTCTATTGACCCCCGTATAAGTAAAGTGAACATCGACCCTTGACGACGACAATATCGCACAGTCGGATTCCCTGTAAGAAAACGAGATCGTACGAAGGGAACCCCTCTGAATTCGGGGCGGCTCGCATTTGTGAGACTCACATCAAAGTCGGCACGGCGAGTCACCCTACTTGTCTTCGCGGTGGCGATGCCTAGGTATTTTAGTACAGTAATGGTGAGAGGTACGTTTTGGCTCTAAAGAGGTATCCAAACTTTTTTCCAGCAGGTGTTGCACTTGACGAGATCGTGTTTTCTATAATTTTGGCTCCTAAAATCTTGAATGAGTGACTTCTTGTCTTGAGCACTTTTTGGAAGTGTAGATAGAGTACTGGATATAGGCGTAGTTAGGCCCCTGAATCTGGGGGGGCTTAAGTCCCTGCCCTAGAGCTTAAAGCTTAAACAGAACGAATTGTTTTTGGATTTTTGGGGGGGCTAAGCCTAACTACGCCTATAGCTGGATCTTAAAAGCATTGAATTCTACCATATGCTTAAGTCCCCAAGAGGCAATGGTCTCCAAATATTTTGTTGCCGCTGTCAGCCTTCTGCGTTCGAGCTCGACCACAGAGATCGGTCTATTGCTTACGACGACTGCGTGCAAAGTACTGCTATCCACAAAACCGTCTATCACGACGGAGATCTTGCGACTAGATAGGAAGTCTGCCAGCCAACTGCACAGTTTAACGGGGAGGCCGAAAAATGGCTTCTTCAGGAGAGCTGCATGCCACAGTTGACCGATTCCTTTTCAAACATCTACAGCAACGACGTGAGCCTCGCCACGAATGCATGACTGCTCCACACATGCGTGACGTAAGCAAGGAGATCTCCAGTTGATATTTGATGTCAAAATCCATATTGTCTTCTGAATTTGTGGTTCTTGGGTTTTTAGGCCGGCGTCGTTTAGCGTTAAAGCTTGACGTTTCGCCACCACGAGTGGATGGCATCTTCAGAAGCTATTTCACTTCGGCGACTTCCAAAATACTGATGGCTGCTGGATCTGCAGCCATCAGTATTTTGTATGGGTACCCATGTCCGCTTGACTTTCTGTGTTTCTTCTTTCCTATTGGAATTATTATGATGTTTTTGTATTTCGATGGCCTCTCTATTAAGTCTGGCTTGGTATGAAGACGTTGCGGCAAGAACCTGAGTTTCTTCAAACTTGATCCTGTGACTTCCCTCCTTAATCGCATGTTCGGCTACCGCTGATTTGTCCGTATGGCCTAGTCGACAGCTAGCCTTATGTACTACAATTCTTGTGTTTATATATCGCTTCGTTGTTCCTATGTATACACTCCCACATGTGCATGGTAAGCGATAAACCCCCGGTGTTGTGAGTTGGTCTCTTTCATCCTTCACCGTTCTTAAATATATGGGCTTGTAGATGGTCTTGACGTTTTCCTTTCGTAACATTTTTCCTATTCTGTCTGTTATTCCAGGCACATAGGGTAGACACGCTTCTGCTATCGATGTAGGTTCTGGTTTTGCCCTATTTCTTCTCATTGTTCTTGTTATTTCCTTTTCTGTGTAACCATTTGCCTTAAGAGCATTCTTTAGATGTTACAGTTCGGTGTCATATTGTCTGCATTGATTAAGCAACTAAGCTCAAGGTATCTCATTAACTCTTTGTTGTCGCATCTCTCCATCACTTTACTGATCACAGAAAGCACAACTATAGATTTGTAGTTATTTGAATCAGCTTTGCATCCCATTTTGGCACCGGCCCGATACAAGCTGACTTCCAGTCTGTTGGAAATATTGTATTTATGATCAGCCTCCCTCAAAGGCTGAGAGAGAGCCTATGGCGCTGTAGAAGCGCTGCGAGAGGATAAGTGTCTGTGCACGTTAGATTTGAAACGCTGCAGGTTTTAATGTAAAGACCAAAATTGTGAAGAATTTTGTTGTCTCCTTATATCATTTGAACTTTCTTTCGATAGTTCTTACCATAACGGGGCTATTTGTCAAAAAAGCCTCACAAAACACTTTTCATCCCCCCCCCCTCGAGCGGCAACCCCCAAATGTCGCAAATTGAATCTTATCTTAATTAAACCACAGTTTTGCGGATGACAGTACGCTGCATGCAGGCATCATGAGCAATAGACCGATCTCTGTGGTCGAGCTGGAACGCACAAGACTGGCAGTGGCAGCTTCACTTACAAAGGATCTCGATACCATTACCACTTGGGGGCTTAAGAATATGGTTAAATTTAATGCATCCAATGCCCAGTATTGTACGCTATCAAACAAGAAGTGCCCAAGCCAACACCAGGTTCTAATGAACAACCAGGCTCTGCCAAGGAGTCACCCATTCAAGCTGTTAGGAGTCAACATTACAGAAAATCTGATCTGGCACGAACACGTCGCGTCAATTGCAACAGCTGCTGGTAAAAAGCTTGGGTACCTATTTAGAGCCAGAAAGTATTTCTCACCATGTAACCTCCTCACGCTATATAAAGCCCAGATAAGACCTTGCCTGGAGTATTGCTCTCATGTCTGGGGAGCTGCTGCCCCTACTACTCTGTCTATACTAGATGCCGTCCAGAGAAGGGCGATTCGACTTAACGCGCCACCTTCAGTCACTTTCTCACCGGCGTGTTGTTGGTGACCTCTCACTCTTCTACCGATATTCCAACGGAATCTGCTCCTCTGAGCTATTCTCTATCGTTCCGCCGCTCACTGCTCCTATCAGATGTACCCGTGCGACCGCTGCATCTCGTCCTAAGATGGTCGTTCTTCATACATCAAGAACTGAGCGGTACAACCGCACATTTATTCCCAGGATGTCCAAGGCTTGGAATGGACTGCCAGAAGATGTATTTATTGGGCCTGCGGGTATTGGGCCATTCAAATCTCGCGTTAACAGACTTCCCCTAACATAACCCTTTCACAGCAGCCGCGGTACTCTGGTATTTAGGCTCTGCCTGCGCGGTCTGCTCAGTTATAAAAAAAACAATGCCGGGGTTCCACTAAAAGTATGCACAAAACGATATTTTTCGCAACAGCACATATCGATAGTAGGTAGGGGTGCGTCTCTAAATGCCGTATTTTTTTTTAAACCAAATGCGTGAATTTAGGCAGCTGCAGATAATAAAAAAATTAGAAGATATCATTCTTTTAGGGCAAAAAATATTACACGACTTTTTGATAAAGTTCTTCGCTTCAATTCACCCTGAAATTTTGATTTTAGTGCAAATCACAAACCGACCATCTCACGATGGCTTACCAACCGTGGAAATGGAGGGTCACCCCATAGTCGAATCACCTTCCGTCAAGCTCTTAGAAATCAACATCAACAATAACATGTACTGGCACGACCACGTCGTCAATATTGCTAAAACGGCATCCCAGAAGCTTGGAGTGTTGTTCCGCTGTAGGAAGTTGTATACACCAGAGCAACTGCTGCTGCTCTACAAGGCACAGATCCGACTATCGCTGGAGTATTGCTCCCATGTGTGGGGATGCGCTCCCAAACACTCTCTGAAGCTTCTGGACACCATCCTGGAAAGAGCAATTAGATTAATCGATACGCCTAGCCTCACAAAGGGCCCCCACAGCCTGGAACATTGAAGGAGGGTGGCTGACCTATCCCTGTTTTACAGATTCTATCACGGAAGATATTCTAATGAGCTCTCCCAGATAATAACACCACAGACCGTCCGAACCAGGAACACTACAGAAGCTCTGAGAGCTCATCCTTACCAGATCGAGGTCCTTACTCTCCGAACCAGTCTCCTCCAGCATTCCTTCTTTTGGAGAACTCCGACGCTGTGGAATCAGCTGCCGGAGAGTTTGTTTCCCGAAGGCTACAACCTGCAGCGTTTCAAATCTAACGTGAACCGACACCTATCCTCTCGCAGCGCTTCCACAGCGTCATAGGCTTTCAGCCTTTACGGGAGGCCGATCATAAAAAAAATAAAAGAAACCCTAACTTTGACGCAGTGTAGGAAGGAAACTATAGCTCGCACACGAAAAATGTAAAGACCAAAATTATACAGAATTTTGTTCTCTTTGTCATCTAAACCTTTTTTTGGTAGCAGTTACCAAACGACGCTATTCTTCGAAAATCGGCGCGAAGCATAGTTTTCATCCCTCCAACCCTCGAGCGGCAGCCCCCATCAAATTTCGTTTCTTTCCGATCTTTTGCTGTCAAAAGCTTTTTTTACGACATAACGATTGAACTATGCTATCTAAGTGAGGAAACCTGCAAACATTTCATCTCACTAATATGGGCGGTGTGGTACCACCCAGTGCGACAAGCATCAACGGGGGATACCGTCTAACCGTCTACCACTATGGTATTGTATGGTACTTAGTGTCCGACCGAACATTCGGTTTTGGTTTGGGTTTCGGCCTAGTTTTGCCCAAAAAACCGGTTTCGGTTTAGTTTCTGTTTCGGCTGCCATCCAGTCGAAACTACGGCCGAAACTGAAACTAAATTCGATGGATTTCGCGCTGCGATCGGACGCCCTCGGAGCACTAATCTTCAAGCAAAGAAGTATCATTTTGCTGGGTAGATGATGGTAATAACTTATCACAAGTTAAGAAGCCTACTTATCGGAGCCAAGCTTGCAAAGAAACGCAGATATTACTCTTACTAGAATTTCAGTCCATTTCTGTCTTTGAGAAAGGTTCCCCTAAAATTCACGTCTGCCTTACCGACGACTGTTTCCACTGAACAACTAAATGCTACTAGTCAAATTTATTCAGACTGAGGAAGCTATTTGCGAAGAAAGTTGATAAATTATTGTTTCTCGCTTACAAGATTACAATATTAGATTATTCAGTTATGAATACTGATAGTCAACAAAACTCCTTACTTTCAAAAATACTTAGTAGTTGTACTTGTACTTAGCACGTAGGTACTTCAGAATTTAGTTTTAAGGCAGCTAATTGATAACAGTGTCATAAAGATTGACCAAAGTTTGGAATGTTATTTAGTAGATACAAATATAATATAACTATAAAATAGTTGATATTTGGTTCAGATTAACTTCTTATTTCAAAAAGTATAAATAATTAATTTGAAATAAGGTGTGATAATGCTGATGAAACGTTATTCATTTTTATATCCACGAAAAAATTACTGACGTTATATTGATGTTTCGGTTTCGGTTTCGGCCGAAACTGAGACGGAGGCCGAATTTCGGTTTCGGTTTCGGCCGTAAAAAGTAGTTTCGGTCGGACACTAATGGTATTAGATGCACCTGCGGGACTGCTGCATCTCATCCCAAGGCGGCCATTCTTCATACATCAAGAACCAAGCGGTACTACCGCACCTTTATTCCCAGGACGTCCAAGGCTTGGAACGGACTGACAGTAGGCGTATTTTGTTTAGCTTGCCAAAATCCACTAAGGTATATCTACCACCCTGGCTAATATGCCATCTACTTTATTTTGTTTATTATTGCTACACTACACCCTTGACATCCGTTGACAAATGGACAAATTCTTATGTGAATGGGTCCCTTTGTTACATAAGTTATGTCTGTTTTAAAGTGATTCATTTAAGCCCCTTCTTAACTATATAACAAAGTTCGAGATGCGTTTGATTTCTACGAAATGATTTCGAGGAACAATAGTCAGCCAGTCTGTGCTACCGAAATGTATTTTAATAGAAACCTCTTCGTATACATACAATGGAGGGACGGTTGAACATGCCCATTTAAACATGTCAGGAAATCACCATCTTTTTCACTATCTAACTGACAAATAAGATCGGAAACTAGAAGACTATGTTGACTATGTACAGAATAAAGCTTAGTTCACATGCCCACGATTTCTGATATGCGATTCGTATTCGTACTGATTCTATCGTATAATCTAAATACAGGGTGGGGCATAAAAACCAAGTGTTTTTGGTTTGAGTAGTACTCATATATTAGAAAAGGGAGGAGCGCGCGGTTTATTACAATCCATTCCTTGACTCAAACCATTTCAATTTCTTACTTGCCATCATGGAGCGGTAGACGCTAGAACAACGCGTGGCATCATTGGCTCATATTTTTTTGGAGAAAATGGGGTCACCACTACAGTAACATCTGAACGTTACATTCATATGGTGAATACCTTTTTCATACCTGAATTGCAAAGAAGAGGTGTGGATATCAAATATTTGTGGTTCCAGCAAGATGGGGCCACGGCACACACCGCCAGAGCATCCATGGCTGTTCTTCGCCACCTGTTTCCAAATCGGTTAATTTCGAGGTTTGGTGGCATTTCATGACCTCCTCGGTCTCCCGACTTATCAATTTGTGATTTTTTTCTATGGGGGTAACTCAAGTCACGTATTTAAAAGGCCAAGCTCCGTACGATAGATGCAGGGAAGGAAGCGATTTGCCATGAAATCTCTCAAAAATCAACAGAGACATGCTGGAAACAGTGGAGTGGAATTTTCGTGAACGGCTGCATCATATGCCAGATGTAATTTTTGCACTTTGATATTTCAAAATGGTTTATTATCAGCTATGTTCTACTACCAATATTTTTTTTTAGCGTAAAAACTAATAATTTTATGATTATTTTAAAAACACTTGATTAATATGCCCCACCGTGTATATCCATTCACATGGATACTATTTTTTGGTACGAAATTTGATTACAAATTTGGGAATTTGTATCTCCATGGCTTCACTTGCCGAGGTGCTGTCAAGTCAATGCAATTCAAATTTTTATATACAGGGTGTCCCACGACGATTAAGACAATATATCGGAACTGGGCAGTAGTAGCGATTTATAATTTTGAGGATGTAAATTAGAGCAAATTTCTTATTATTGTCACCTAACGAGGTATTTGTTTTTGGTCACGTGACGTCCGCTTGAAAATTTTTAATGGACACCCTGTATATTTGTGACTTTTTGTGTTGCTGCACACTTGGGGTCTAAAGTGATTAATTCAAGAGCTACAGGTACTTAAAGAACTGTACCACTACCACTATGAAACACTAACAAAGTAATTTAACTGTAGGGGTACAGGTTATAATCAATGGTAGTGGTACCATCCTTTAAGTACCTGTAGCGCTTGAATTAATTATTTTAGACCCCGAGTGTGCTAGTTTGTTGGAATTGCTTTATCGGAAGGAACACAAAAATTCACAAATATACAGGGTGTCCCATTAAAAATTTTGAATCAGACGTTACGTGACCAAAAACAAATACCTCATTGGGTGGCACAATAATAAGAAAAGATACTATATTTGCTCTAATGTACACCTCCAAGATTATAATTCGCTACTACTGCCCAGTTCCGATATATTGCTTGTCTTAATCATCGTGGGACACCCTGTATGTGATTTGAGGTTATTTGAGAGCAAATCCAATCCACCCAGTACCTCGATTTCTTTCCAATATGTAAACATTAGGTGCACGATTGAATAGTTTCTTGATAGAAGATATCCTTGATGTTTGGTGATCCAAGTATGTTTTACTGAATTTAAATACCTCAAAGTTAAAGCAAGTCTTTCACATAGTAAGTGCTACTCAACCGTGGATCAATAATTTCAAGAATATTTTTCTGTGGCAGTTAGCTGCATCTCCTATAACAGATTATAGTACGCTTCTTGCTTCTTCCTGTTTTTAAAAATGGCTCGAAACCAAAATCATTGCGTTCTTCCTCTTTTCTTCATGTCCATCTATAAGAGGGTTTTTTTTATGGTCAGCCAGAAGCTGTAGAGATTGCTTTGGAGCGCATCCCCACACATGGGAGCAATACTCCAGTGGTGATCGGATTTGTGCCTTGTAGAGCAGCTGTTGTTGCTCTGCTGTATACAGCTTCCTACATTGGAACAAAATCCAAGCTTCTGGGACGCTGTTTTAGCAATACTGACGACGTGGTCGTGCCAGGACATGTTATTTTTGATGACCCCCAAAAACAAACAAAACGGAAGATGACTGAACTATGGGGTGATCCTCCATTTCCACAGTTGGTAAGCTAACGTGAGACTTCTTTGTCAGTATTGTTGCCTGTGTTTTCTGTACATTGGACTGTACTTTATTTACTAATTCCCACTTGACAATCCTTTTGATACCTATGTTCATCTGTGAGGCATGCCCATATAACAAAAGTATATACAGTGTACATACATTGGATATCGAATCAATGGATGTGTATATCCGCAAATGAAGCTAGAATGTCCAATGGATGTCAGGTAGACATCAAAAAAATATACATTGCATGTACGTTTGTCGCGAACTTTCACATCCATGGCATATCCATAGAATGTACATATGTACGTCTAATGTACATGCATAGTATATGTAACATAGTCCAGGTATGGACATGTACATCCATAATATATACCATGTATATACTTACATACCAAAGTATTGTAACATCCTGTATATTACATTGCTTATTTGGATTTGTTAATGTTTCTTTCACAATGATTAGGTTAGATTTTTTTGATGTGTAAACGTCATCGAATCATCTGGAATTTTCTAGACTGACAGATCGGCATTCTCGAATGTCATCTGGGTGTCTGGAATCTTCTAGATGGTTCGATGAAGTATATAAGGCACCACGAGTAGCGTGGCAGGGGTCAGTTGAGTTGAGATCTAGTTGAGATAGGATTGAGAGTTATTGTATTAAGTTCTGAATAAAACGGTGAAAGTTACGTCGAGTTTGATTCCCTGGCTGAAGAAAAAGAGGCCGTCGTGACAATTGGTGTCAGAAGTGTGGGATTATCCAGCGAATCAAGCCAAGAAAAGGAAACAAGAAGTGAGTACAGCGTCAGTTAATGCCAGTAACCAGAGCTATGGCGTCCGAAATGAATGCATTGATGATCATGTTACAAGAAATGAGGGCAGATAACGCAGAAATGAAGACCAGCTTAAACAACCAGGCAGCCGTTATGCAAGCAACCGTCGCAAACCTAGAAGAAAAGCTAAAGAATCACCAGGACGAGGCAGTCGTGAACCTTGAAGAAAAGCTGAAGCGCCATCAAGACGAGGCAGTCGCAGACTTGAAGAGTGGACAGGAACTGGTGATGACTCGGTTGGAGGAGCAGAAGCAAGCCGTAAGTCAAGCATTAGAAAATCAAGACCACCGTATTAGTGCAATTGAGGAGCAGCTAGCAGCATCAGAAAAACACGTTGAGGAACAGCTTCAGCAAGTGAAAGATCAGGTGAAAGAAATGGTTAGGGAGGAGCTGCGAGAGTTTAGTGCAGGTGAGCGTAGTTTAACAGCTTCAGCACCTGCTTTTACTGATAGACACAGTGGCGTAGTAGCAAAGCCCTATCCATACAATGGAAAAACGTCATGGGACATTTATCATATGCAATTTGAAAACATCGCACGTATGAATAACTGGTCGAATGAGGAAAAGGCTTGTGTGCTGACATCAATGCTCAGAGATTCTGCAACAGCTATTTTGGAAAATCTCTGCTCATCAGATTTACGTGACTATGATAAGATAACATCTGCACTAAAGTTACGTTTTGGAGATGCACACTTAACAGAGCTGTTGCATGGCCAGTTGCATAACCGGACACAACAACCCAAGGAAGATTTAACCACATTTGCATACGAAGTCCAAAGCTTAGCTAAACGAGCATTCGTCAGCAGTCCCATCGAGACACAGGAATACGTTGCTGCTCGTCAGTTTGTCGAAGGCATTGCGGACCTGGACGTTCAGCGAATCGTAAGGCTATCCAGTCCCAGAACCTTACAAGATGCTTTGGTCAAGGCTCTTGAAATTGAAGCTGCCACGAAAGCCACGCGAATGACACGGAGGGTGCGCTCTGTAGAACAAGATGATGAAGCAGAAGTCAGGGCGACAGCGTTTGTTCCAAGAAGAAGAGGTGGTACCTTTCAAAGAAACCCAGCTCGCACCAATCTAGAAGGACCTGAGAAGTATACGTGCTGGAGATGTGGGCAGAAGGGGCACCTTCGAGTAGGCTGTCGCATGCAGGTGGCAGAGAAGTCAAGGGAGGCTAGTACTAATACTGATAATGAGTCGGAAAACTAGAGCCGGCCAGTTTTAGGGGGCAAAAACTGGCTCGCCATCATGACGAAAGCCCCATGGTCATCGAAATTGAAGTTAATAAGATTGAGAAGAGTCCAGTAGTTGAAGGTTACATAGAAAATATACCATGCAAGATGTTAGTCGATACCGGAGCAAATGTGACTATAATAAGCCCTAACATATACCAAGAAATTCGAAGGAAGTTGCCAAGCAGAACCACGCAAACGGATAGAATGTTGCTGAAGACCGCTAATGGAGACCGTATACCAGTACTGGGTGTTGAAGAATTAGAGATTCGCATTGGCAGTTTCGGTAAGAAGCATCCCATTTTAGTAGCTTCAGTCACAAATGATTGCATCCTTGGTGCTGAGTTTCTGCAGAGTTCTGGCTGCGTAATAAACTTCACTGGTAATACCTTAAGCATTGGGGATTCAGAAGAGATTTCATTTAGCTGCCAAGCTGTTCATCTAGAGGAAATGAACGTTATGGCACCAAGGAATTTCACAATTCCACCACAGAAAGAGATTGTTATACCCATATATGCACATAAGGCACTTGAACATAACCTTACCCCATGCGTCTTTGAACCAGATCCTACGCTAGGTTGGAATAAACCTATTTTATTAGCCAGAACAATAACGGATTCTTCAAATATGTTAATAAGGGCCGTGAATGTATCCAGGAATTCAATACAAATCAAGAAAGGTACGCCACTGGGTAGACTAGAACCAGTAGCATGGATACGAAGGCTAGATGGCGCGGAAGAAGAAGATGATAGTGACTTCACCCAAATCTCAGGTAGTCTTCAAGATTTGTATGATAGAAGCTGTGAGCATTTGCGACCCGAACAGCAGCGGAAGGTCCTGAAGCTACTAAGAGAATTTCATTCGATTTTCGCTAAAAATAATGATGACCTAGGGCGAACCCATCTGGTACGTCATAAAATTAATGTAGGAGATGCCCAGCCAGTCAAGCAGCCCCCAAGAAGAACTCCATTATCTAGGATTGATGAAGTACAGAATATGGTAAAAGATATGCAGAAACGAGGAGTAATCGAGCCATCATCTAGCCCTTGGGCCTCTCCGATAGTCCTTGTTAGGAAGAAGGACGGATCAACGAGGTTTTGTGTGGATTACAGGCGGCTCAACGATTTGACCAAAAAGGATTCATACCCTTTACCAAGAATTGACGACACTTTGGATGCAGTTGGAAATTCTTCATGGTTCTCCACCTTGGACCTGCAAAGTGGGTACTGGCAGGTTGAAATGGATGAAAAAGATAAAGAGAAAACGGCATTTACATCGTGTGCTGGGCTATGGCAGTTTACAGTAATGCCTTTCGGTCTATGCAATGCACCCAGTACCTTCGAAAGATTAATGGATGTTGTACTACAAGGTTTATCTTGGAAGACAGCACTGATATATCTCGATGACGTTATTGTGTTTGGAAAGGATTTTGAAGAAGAGCTACTCCGACTAAGACAAGTTTTCCAGCGGCTTAAGGAAGCGAACTTGAAGCTAAACCCTAAGAAATGCCATCTTTTCAAAAGGGAAGTAAAATACCTCGGACATCTGTTAACCAAAGACGGAATCCGGACGGATCCAGAGAAGGTGCAGGCTGTGAAGGAATGGAAAGTACCGTCCAACACTCATGAGGTACGAAGCTTTTTGGGACTGTGCAGTTATTATCGCAGATTTGTGAAAGATTTCTCTACCATCGCCAAACCATTATTTGCCTTAACTGAAAATGGTAATAAGTTTTATTGGAACTCCATCTGCCAAGAAGCCTTCGACGCATTGAAAACGGCTTTGACCTCCTCACCGATACTAGCTCATCCTACAAGGGAAGGAACTTTCTACTTGGACACAGATGCTAGCCATTATGCTGTTGGAGCTGTCTTATCTCAAGAACAAGATGGCATCGAAAAGGTAATTGGATACTACAGTAAAACTTTGCATAAAGCGCAGAAAAACTGGTGTGTGACACGAAAAGAGTTGTACAGTGTGGTGAAAGGGATCGGAAATTTCCACCATTTATTGTACGGAAGAAGATTTGTCGTGAGAACCGATCATTCAGCTTTGCAGTGGTTAATGAAGTTCAAGAATCCAGAAGGCCAGCTTGCTCGATGGATTGAATAACTCCAAAGCTATGACTTTGAAATTCGTCATCGTCCAGGAAAGCAACACGGAAATGCCGATTCTATGTCACGCAGGCCCTGTGATGAAGACTGTAAGCACTGTTCGAAAGAAGAGAAACAACGAGAATTCGACATAAACACATTAAGAATAGAAGAATTTGAATTGGAAGGAACCAAGATTTCACTAGAAACCTTCAAGCAAGCTCAGTCACAAGACGCTGAGCTAGGGTTAGTTATTCATTCGCTATTAAATGGAAACAAGCCTAATCAACAGGAAATAAGTGCTATGAGTCCCATCACTAAAGCCTACCTAGCACAATGGGACTCACTAAAGGTAAGGGGTAACCTCCTGTATCGAATCTGGGAGGATACTGATGGCAGACATGCTAAAGAAAAACTTGTAGTACCAAGGAAATTACGGAAAGCAATTATGGAACAACTACATGATCTAAAAACCATTTTTGAAAGTTCCCAACTTGTTAGCCTGTATTATGCCTTAATTGATAGCAGGTTAAGGTACGGCGTGTGTTTTTGGGGTTTATCGTCATCTGCCACTGCAGTATTTGTCTCACAAAAAAAAATTATCAGAATCATAGCCGGAATTTCCACTACAGCGTCATGTCGTGAAGTATTTAAGAATCTCAAAGTTCTCACCGTAACTTGTCTATACATATATGAAATAGGTATATATGTGTATAATAACAGGGCAAACTTCAAATTAAACTGTGATATTCATTGTAGAAATACTCGAAACAAAAACAATTTGTATGTTCCTATGGCAAGGCTAAATATTACTGCGAATGCTCCAAACTACTTGGGTGTCAAAATATATAACCATCTACCTGCTGCTATAAAAAACTGCATGTCTGTGAACATTTTTAAAAGATATTTAAAGGATTTCCTGGCATCAAATGCCTTTTATACGTTGGATGAGTATTTTCTGAAAAAAAATTAAATGCGCTTGTAGTTTTGGGCTCTCTTTTAATTTTAATTTTAATATGTGTACGTTTGTTGCTTTTTTATATATATCACTATTGTTTGTTTTATTTAATTCTTTTTAGATGTAAAGCAGCTGCTGCTGCTATTGACAATTTCCCATACTGTTTTTACAGTGAAATGGAAAATAAAGTTATTATTATTATTATTATTATGATAGTAGCAGTGGGGGTCACTTTGGCATCAGGAAGACCCTGGAAAGAATCAAGGAGAGATTTTACTGGGTTGGCTGTCGCGAAGATGTTGAAAATTACTGTTCCACGTGCGATGTCTGCAACTCAAGAAAAGGTCCAAGTATTCGTCAACGATCACGCATGCAGCAGTACAACGTTGGATCGCCGTTTGAGAGAATCGCCATAGACATTTTGGGTCCTTTGCCGGAAACCAGCCTTGGGAACAAGTATCTGCTTGTTGTAATGGATTATTTCTCTAAATGGCCAGAAGCAATTCCTGTGCCCAATCAAGAAGCAGGCACAGTGGCACAGGCTCTTTTAGAACACGTGGTGTCCAGATTCGGAGTTCCTAATGAACTACATTCAGACCAGGGACGAAGCTTTGAATCGGAAGTCTTCATTCAGCTGATGAGAAAACTCGGAATTCGGAAGACTAGAACAACTGCTCTTCATCCGCAGTCCGACGGTATGGTGGAACGCTTCAACAAGACAATCCTGGATTACCTATCAAAATTCGTTAACGAACATCAGCCTGATTGGGATACGAAGATTCCTCTGGGAATGTTGGCCTACAGATCAGCGGTGAACGAGTCAACTCGGTTGAGCCCAGCGAAGATAATTTTTGGTCGAGAACTGCGGCTGCCTCTGGACTTAGCTCTTGGTCCACCCCCAGAAACGGAACGCCGTCTTCCATGCGAATGGGTGAGCGAGCTTCAGGAAACGCTCTGGGATATCCATGAGTCTGCTAGAGGAAACATCCAGTCTGCCAGAGACAGAATGAAAGCCAGATACGATCTGAAAGCAAATAGCCCAAAGTTCGTCGAAGGTGATCTGGTATGGTTCTACAATCCACGACGGAGAAGGGGTAGATGTCCGAAGCTACAACGCCATTGGGAGGGACCCTACGTGGTGATGAAGCGCCTCAACGACGTAGTCTACAGGATACGTATGGGTAGTGGAAAACCGAAGGTCGTCCATAGCGATCGCCTGTGGCCATACAAGGATCGAAGCGAACTGTTCGTCGAGGACGCCGAACGCTAAGGGGGGAAGAGTGTAACATCCTGTATATTACATTGCTTATTTGGATTTGTTAATGTTTCTTTCACAATGATTAGGTTAGATTTTTTTGATGTGTAAACGTCATCGAATCATCTGGAATTTTCTAGACTGACAGATCGGCATTCTCGAATGTCATCTGGGTGTCTGGAATCTTCTAGATGGTTCGATGAAGTATATAAGGCACCACGAGTAGCGTGGCAGGGGTCAGTTGAGTTGAGATCTAGTTGAGATAGGGTTGAGAGTTATTGTATTAAGTTCTGAAGTAAAACGGTGAAAGTTACGTCGAGTTTGATTCCCTGGCTGAAGAAAAAGAGGCCGTCGTGACAGTATATACAATGTACATACATTGAATATGTATATCCACAAATCGAGCATGAACGTCTAATGGATGTAAAATAAACATAAACAAATTTACATTTCATGTACGTTTGTCGCATCCATGGTATATCCATTAAATGTACATTCATGTACTTTTAATGCACATGCATAGTGTATGAAAGTTCAATGCAGAAAGATAAACAAAATTTATACTTTCATTATGTATTGTTATTAATTCCATTTCTAATTACAGTAATAATACTTGGCAAAATCGATTACTATGATTGTCATCTCTTTCCTGTTGAATGGAATGTCTAAAGTCACAAAAAAATCAAGGTTATAAAATTTTGTAACCAACGTACAGTAGAATTCCCTCCCTAAGATGTCTGCTTTTTTTAGGAGTAGATGCAATGGATTTGTCCTCTCAGGTCAAGGGTAGTATTGACGAACAGCAAAATTTCTGACGAACAGCCTTAGCTACCGACCAGAGTGTCCTAGACAATAATAGTTTAATAAAAAGATATTTATTGAATTCACATATAGCGTTCACGGAATTACCATTTTCAACTAAAAATTCGTAGAAGTCATCAGCTGTCAAATTGCATACGGTATCGGATAAAAAGTTCAACTCGTCCGATGGTCGTATAAAGGTTAAAATTGTCGGACATAAGTTTAGCGCCAATTCATTGTGAATATTTCAACCAATATGAACAGCTTCGTACCTTTGTATCATCAGAAATCAATTTGTATGATTTTTTAGGGTTAGCGGTCAAATAAAAAATGAAAAAAAAGACACAACAACAAGCTCACTTTGGGTAAGGCAGAAATATTTTTCTTCATGTTTCTCCAAAGGAAACACTCGATCCATTCGTGTAAATCAATGCCGGTAGGAGTAGTTGCTTCTGTTGGTTCACTGCTTTCGTATCAGCCTGATGTCAAGCTTCAACCAGGTCCACCTGATACCTGATGAGATCCGGAAGATCGAAACAGTGCTGACGTGGACCAGATACATCGTGCCTGATGCGATTCAGGACATGTTCCAAACTGAGATTGTGATGTCGTTGAGTCCAGTTGGAAATCATTTTCTTCATGAATGCTTCCTTCAAACAGGAATCAGCTTCGAATATCAACTGGTCTCGTTACAGGGCTTTGTGGAGCTGATGTGAATGGGGCTATACGATGAAGACTTCTAGTGCAGACAATGTCGCAAAGGGTCAGAATCGTATACTCGCAACTCTTTGAGAAAGTCAAGCTAGAACCTCAGTACCAGGACCCGAAGGTAAGCTGTACACCTATTGCAGGGCTCTAGACTGCTGCTTATAATACAGTACGCCTTAAGGTTGCAGGATTGACGGGACAATGTCAGATAGCTCCAAGGAATATGACATATGACTATGTCAACATGTCGGGCAAATGCCATCTTTTTCACAATCAAGCTGACAAATAAGATGAGAGAGTCGAAGAGAGTGTACAGAATAATTCCAGATAAACGAGTGTTTTACAGGTTTATGAAAACTACAAAGTTATTCACGTTATTCGACACGGAGCATTATGGCTAAAGTATTTGATAAAGAAGAATATAATAATTTCGGATGGATAAAGACCCATAAAGGCTACATTTCAAAAATATGTTCATGTTATACGGGGTGTCCCAAAAACACGAAATGTATCAAAGTTATGTTTTTTAAATCGGACACCCCGTATATTATTGCATATTCAGATTCCTTGGTGAATTCTAGTGTGACTTTATGTATCATATATGGGACTTTAAGCAAACCGTTTAGCTGTAAATCACCAATTTCGGTATAAGTAGATATCAGGAGAAAATTGAATATCGTAGAGATTATAAAATTTGGAAGGCTGTGACTTTACCGTATTACTAAGCATAAAATGCTTCAGCTTTGATGAGACTGTCAAATTTAAATTACGTTTATGCTTGGAGGAATCGGTCGATTAATTAAGGAAACTTCGATCAGCGATAACTTGATTTTTTCAAATGGGAATGCCTAATTTTTTATACGTTTAAACGTGGAATTTGATATATATTTAGCTTAAAATAGGGACAACGGATTCATTCAGTACTTTGCACATATTTCATATGAAACGAAAAATTACAAATAAAAAAAAGAATCAAAATTTTTGAATATCCAAAAGGTTCAAAAACAAGTTTTATTTTTTATAAAGATTTGCAGCTATTTTGACTGCAACGTTCAATGTATAGGAACCACAAAAAAAATTAAATTGAGAACTTTTTGTCACATCTTTGACCCCAGCAGATACCCAAAAATGATTGCGAATACGGAACACGTATTAAAAAAAGGTTTTGACTCTTTGTATGGTTTCGTCACAACACCAAAACTCCTCACAGAATCCAAAACACTTCTAATCTTGGCCAATGTTTAAGGTTCTAGAGTATACCGCACGAAATTGAGAATCCAAGAAAATACGTGTCCCCGTGTTAGCGAGGAGGCGTGGCCGCCTGTTCCCTTTCTCCAGCATGTGTGTCTTAAGATGAGGGGAGGTAAGACCAAAAGTCGAAAGGTAAGGTCAAAAGGTCCAAAGGTCACCATACAATGAATTTCGCATTTCGAAGCTCCTGATGTTACCTTCAAACTTACAGTAATGATTCAAAAAGTAAACTAAAGAAGAAAGCTTGCGCTATGTCACTCTGGTGGCCATATTTTGATATCGTGCTTGATGGTCGTTAAATTGCAGGCATTTGAATGTTTGATTAGGGAATATGCCGGAGCTGTATGACTTCTGGAAAAGGCGGTTAACTATGGAAGCGAGCTCCGGCGCATGTGGTCTTTCCAGCTGTACACTCGAATACTACGCAAGCTGGTGGATTCTGGCACCCGGCGATCTCGAGCAGTAGCCGAACGCTAACAGCTGTGGTTTACAGGGTCAGTCCGCCTAACACCACCTAACACGCGACACGGTGCACGGAATACAATCGGTCGGATCTACCGGGGTGCCTAAATAAGTAGTGTTTGTGTGTTATTGAGCGTTTTGCGCGTATTTCACAAAAAAATGCTGGTGACAAGCTCTGTATATGGCCCCATTGTTTTTTTATATTTGTGCCTACTTATCCCCATTGATTTTTTAAAATGTCTGTTTTTAATACTTTAATTTTATTATTGACTTGATTATTAAGTTTTTTAAATTCATTTTCCAAATTCGTGTTTCCCGGTTCTTTCACTTTTTGTTTATAAATTTTGACTCGGTTTTCCATCATTTCGAGAATTTCTTGATTTATCCACTCGTTATTTTCACGTATCTTATACGTCTTTTTGAATTCCGAATCCTTTTTACAAGAAGTGATTAAATCAATTAGTTCCTGAAATGATTGAACTTCTGTAGTTCGAATATTCTTTTCAAATTTTGAGATTAATTTTGTATGATCTATTCTGTTTACTTCTTTTCTATATTTTGTCGCAAGTACTTTTATGTTTACACCTAAGGTTATTGACAACAAATTATGAATGATCAGACTGTTACTGTTACTTTACTACTTGAATCGTACATTTCAAATTACTACATCTATCTGACAAAACATGATCTATAATACTCCTTGAGCTATTTGCCACCCCAGCAGCACAGCTGCATCTGCAGTTATTGTGTTGAATGGTTTATTGAATAATAAATTATATTCTATCTATACTATGGAATTCATTTCTACTGACCCCCGTATAAGTAAAGTGAACGTCGACCGTTGACGTCGACAATATCCCACAGTCGGATTCCCTGTAAGAAACGAGACCGCACTAAGGGAACCCCTCTCATATCGAGGCGGCTCGCATTTGTGAGACTCACATCAAAGTCGGCACGGCGAGTGACCCTACTTGTCTTTGTTAACGTACGGTGCTTCTAGGGACCGTATATTAATCACGTGAGGCTTGAAAGGGGGGAAAGGGGTTTGACAAGAATCACGAAACATCACAAGGGGGGAGGGAGGTCTAGTAAGATTTCACGTGTATTTATTTTTTCGGCAAACACATTATAATTTTGATTAAAATGTTACATGTATAGGTAACTGCATACCTATATTAATTAATAAATCTTCATGATTTTCATAAACGCGATTTCTAAACCGGAAGCGAAGTGCAGGTTATACTTTATACCTGTACTTTAAGATAATATTCGATTCAAATTTCAAGATTCTTTGTAGGTACTAAAAATACACGTGATGTTGGATGAAGCAGGGCGGGGTAGTCTTAAATCTCACCACATATCACCAAAGGGGAGGGGAGGTTAAAAAATGCAAAATAAAAGATCATGTGATTAATAGACGACCCCTTAAGGGGCCTGGATACACACATTTATACATACGCATTTGCCATGTAAAACACGGACTCACAATTTCTCGCATAATTCACTCTATTTTCAAACTACATATATAATATTTCAGAAGGCGATAGTTAAGACCTTAATGAATGACAACTATTATCGATTTTCTCAAAAAAGTTTTTTAATGTGCAAAAAACTCGCAATGCAAAATCAGACATTCTATAAATGCCTGTAATTTAACAACCAAATACGATATCAAAAAAAGGCTAAATAGTTGCACAAGCGCAAGCTTTCTTCTTCAATTTGCTCTTTGGGTTATTACTGTAAGTTTAGGGGTAACGTCAGGAGCTTGGAAATGCGAAATTCATTTTTATGGTGACCTTTGGACCTTACCTTTGGACCTTTTCATTTCATTTCATTTATTTGTACGAAACATACAAATAATGCCACCCCTAGAAGGCTGAACCTTGTGTCGGGGTATGGGCATACATTAGATAATCATAAATCACAAAAATTTTATAGTTTCATCTGATATCCCTCACCCTTTTATATCAGAACTGGATCGTAACCGTTGACAGCTTCTTTGGATTATGCTTGTTGCTTTTCCATATGCTTTATAGAACATTCTGCAGTGTGTTTCACTTGAACCAGGCAAAGATGAGCTTCAGATAATACCAATGATGCTACTAAAAATTTTGAGGATCTGAACGCACAACTGTCATTTGATTTTTGGACTTATCTCCCCTCATCTTAGACGCACACACTGGAGAAAGGGAACAGGCGGCCACGCCTCCTCGCTAACACGGGAATACGTCTTTTCTTGCATTCTCAATTTCGCACGCTATACCCTAGACCCTTAACGACAACAGCGGGGATCATGTCGGGCCAGGCACGTATTTAGAGGGGGGGGTTCAGGGGGTCCGGACCCCCCCCCCAAGACGTTATAAAATGCCGTACAAAAAATGAAATTCACAAATTTACACCACCCCCCCCCTCCCGCAAATTTAAGATGGCAACTCTAGTCTGGGCCCCCCGAAAGGTCAACCAAGTGACACCTATAATCTGGACCCCCCCCCCCCCCCAAAAAAAACCAAATCCAGGATACGTGCCTGTGTCGAGCCCAGTCGCTTTATTGATGTCATGTGGCACCTTCCGGACTATTTTGGTTTTGTGTGTTATCTCGCTCATAGCTTGAGCAACCCTCGGTATTGATGGTCATTCGCCCATCGTGCCAGATCATGTTTTCCGCAATATTGACACCTAAAATCCTACGTGACTTCTTGACAGAACCTGTTTGTTCATTAGAACCGAAAGCTCGCTTGAGCACCTTTGCTTGATAGGGCGCAGTACGGGTCTTCATTAAGTTTTATGGTATCCACATCGCTTTCCAAAGAAGCATAGCACAGCGTTTCATCCATTGGCGTAGTTAGGTCCCTGAATCTGAGGGGGCTTAAGTCTCCGCCCAAGGTACAATAAACTTAACAGAACGAGCTATTCTTGGGGGGCTAATATCATTCCTGGGGGGGGGACTTAACCCCCCAAGCCCCCACCCAACTACGCCTATGGTTTCATCTCAGACGGCAGGTCTATTGGTTACGATGCCTGCGTGCAAAGTACTGCCATCCACAAAATTGTGGATCAGATTTGTATTGTTAGAAAATAGCCATTATTGTGAAGCAGGTGTAGGGGATCCGCAGCTGCTGCAAATGCCTTCGAATGCAAATGACCCTAGGTTTGACTTGTTTTCGGTTTATTTAGGAAGTAGGTATACATTTTCGCCAGACTTACGACAATATAATAAAGTATTTTATGAATAAAAAGTGTTGATCATATCAACACTCCCACCGCCATTTGACCTCCTCCCGAAATATTTTAAAAATAAGCAGAGTCTCTTTTAACAGCTTAATAATATTTTCGATTTTCTCTACTCCTTATCCGCTGCCACTGGAACTATTTCAAGAACAGTAAATGGTTATCGTGATTTATTAAGCATGATATAGCGCGCTTTTGTTACAAAAAACATTTAATTTCTTTCGTATAATCGGTGCAATGTACTCGTTTCGAACAAACTCTTTTGGGACACTCTGTATATCAGTATTTTCACCACATCCCATGGCAACCAATTATACAGCTTCACTTACACGACAAATTAATTGTGCTACCTTCTACACGATGGCGCTCGGACATAGTAATATTCATGCCCTGTAGATGGCAGGACTACAGTGACTGTTGTATACCTGTTAGAGATGGGCGGTGATCCTAAAGTAGCTGTTTACCGGTGAAAGTTATTTTTACAGGAACTCTAAGTCGGTTAGCCTAACTTTGGCCTAACTCAACACTCAAATAACAAACTTACCAACTGGATTTACTCCCATAATTTAAATATCATTATAAATCGATCGATTATTATATAAAGTAGATATTCAAGGAATAGGATTTGTAATCTGAGATTTCATTAATTATTATATATTATTATATATGTTTTATAACAAACATAAATATAAATAACGGTCATTTTAGCTTACCGGTATACCAAAACCAATTAAACACATGCCTGTTATAGGTATTGAAAGACAAAAAAAAATGTCTAAAACTTATTTTGTGGTTGCCTCTTTGATTCATTATTGTCAAGGGCGTACCCAGGTAGGGGCAGGGGGGGGCAGCTGCCCCCCCCTAGAAGATTAAATAAATGTAATTTTTTTTGGCAAATAAAAATTAAAAACGTGTTACCTACTCTGCGCAAAATGAAGTGTTGGAAACAAAATATCTTTTCAGCCAGATTTGTTCTTTATTTTCTATAGTTAAATATTCTACAACATTCGATATAGAGTCTGTATAGTGAGTCGTGTCGGTCGTGTCACAACGTATTTATTAGAATATTTTATATGGCGACCTTCATGCAGCCGCCGTCAAACGAAACGCAAAATGTTTTGATCAAGTTTTGATACACTTTATTTATTTCTTTATTTCGTTTTTATTATTTGTTAGTTATCACTAACAAATGAAAGTGTCAGTAATGATTTATAGTCGATAATTTAATTTCTAGAATCTGATTTTGATTACGAGACAGAATAAATAAAAATTAAGTACGGTTTTGATGCAAGTTTGGTTTTATTATATAATTTTTGTTTTCAATGCTATGCTAAAATAAAATAATATTCAATATGTTGCATATTATTTTAAGTAGTATATATCTGTACAGATTTAGTTTAAGATTCTTAGTGTTCATAAAATAAAATAGTGAAAGTATCAAACTCAAATTTCGTAGCATATTCTATTCAGTGCTTACAACTAAATTATTTTTAAATTTGCCGCGGTTATTTCTGTGCCGCGACTCACTAGACAGACTCTAGTATACTGTTAGCGATGCAATATAATTTAAATCTCCCACAAAACCGTGGTATCTCGTAGTTTCCGCTTCCGACGAGACAATCAGAGCCATATAGGATTAAAGCTGAATATAATTGGAAGAAAATAACATCTAACGCCATCTAGTTTCGGACGGCAGTACTTTTTCCAGTAAAAAGAAATAGGCTCAATGTATACTGTATACGGTCAATAGAGACATCTAGTATTGAATAGCAATACCACGAAGAATATTCTAGCATGGACTATTCCGGAAAGAAAAGACAGTGATAGCATGTATTATAAGACAAGGATGGAAATAGAGTCGAGCTCGAGTATTTTCTACATATTTCGGGAGCGAGAATATTTTCAATATATAAGCGGAACGTAAGGCAGAGCACGTGAATTTAGTTCGAATACAATTCAGTTCGGAGTGGAATACGAGCGAATATTTCATACGCCATAGATAGTGTCTTATAGTTTCGTTGCGGAGACACGAGATTTACGTTTACTGCGCAACAACTGGAAATATTACTCCGTCAAATGGATATCAGGAAATTCTTTGAAAGAGGTGAGTCAAAACAAAACACTTAAGTACATACTTAATATGATTATTTGATTTGTTTAAGGGGGGCTATGACTCTCTTGTAAGTGTATATCTTAGGCATTACTTACAATATTTAAATTTATTAATTACAACACGTGGTTTTGTTATAATAGCTAAAATAACATTTGTGAATATTTTGTGATAAAAAAGTTAAAAAAAAAACCTAAAAGAAAGATCCTTGCAATATTTTGGATTTATTAATAAGATCATACCGACAACAAAATCCCTTTTCTCTAACGTCACAACAAGTGTATTATTTCAAATTACTTACCTAGTTTTGATTATTTGGCGTTCAAACCATATGCAAGAGAATGTGAAACTTGATCTTTGATTTTCGTCCTATGCAACCCGCCTAAACACTGTAAGGGTAATTCTGTGTATCCATTTTTTAGGGAGGCCACGCGAAAAAAGAAAAAAAGGTCGGGAAAGTAGCAGTGGAAGCGATGAAAATGACAACCATGATAAAACCACTCATGTAATGCCAATATCATTGCATGCTAACATTGGACAAGCGTCAAATTCTTCAGTAGAACCTCTTAATATATCTGTTGCCGACTATTCTTCTCCATCGACATCCCAACAAACTTATGACGTCAACGTCGATCCTGAAATTATAGTAGACGATGGCTGTCATGAAAATGATCTGGGTCGTTATGTTGGATTGGCTACCCAGCTATCGACGGAAAAGAAGAGGGAGTTGTTACAAAATCCTTGGATCCCGCCCAGAAATTACGATTTTGAAAGTGATGCAAGCCATTTAAAAAGAAAATTTAATCATGCTCGGTTGGATCAATATTCACCATGGCTAGTATATTCCAAGCGACTAAAAGGTGCTCTTTGTAAGTATTGTGTTTTGTTTCCTCCGCCCATTAGCACTGTGAGAGGAATTTTGGGATCGTTTATGGTCAGGCCATATTTAAAGTTCAAAAATATGCATGAAGACTGCCGAAAGCATGCAACGACCAACCTTCACCAAACGGCGACAAATGCTGCAAAAAATTTTCTTGAAAATGTTCCTGTAGACATCCAACTGCAAAGTGGACACCAAAAAGCAATCGATGAAAACAGACAAATATTGTCATCAATTATTTCTTGTATAGTATTTTGCGGTACACATGATATGCCTCTTAGGGGCAAACAAGCAGATGAGGGTGTTTTATTAGATTTATTGAAGTTGAGAATCGATTCAGGGGACAACAAATTAAAGAGTCACTTTGAAAAGTGCCGTCGAAATGCAATTTATACTTCGCCAAGAATACAAAACGAACTAATAAATTTATGTGGCGAAGTTATTCAGGAGAATGTAATTAGTAAGGTTCGGAAGACCATGGCTTACTCAATCTTAGCTGATGAAACAGCAGACGTATCTGGGAAAGAACAGCTGTCAATAGGCGTGCGGTTCTACGACGAAAGCAAAAGTAAAATCAGAGAAGAATTTGTAGGGTTCGTTGAACTAAAAGCACAAAATGCTTCCGCAATCGCCGAAGCAATTGACAATTTCTTAATTAGTTCTAACCTCTCCAAAGAAGATTGCGTAGGGTTTGGATTCGATGGCTGTTCTACAATGGCAGGAAAAGAGGGTGGCGTACAAGCCATTTTGAGAAAAAAATATCCTCGTGCTTTATATTTTCATTGCTCAAGTCACAAACTCAACCTTGTTGTGAATGATGCGAACGCAGTGCCAGAAATTAGAAATACTGTCGCCACTGTAAAGGATGTTATAACGTTTTTCAGAGAATCGACTACACGTCGAAACTACGCTCCAAACCTATCACGATTATGTGAGACGAGATGGTCCGAAAAATATAAATCAATCAGAAAGTTTTCTCAACATTTTTCAGAGCTCGTGAAATCTCTAGAAACGTTATCTGTAGAGGGAAATTATGCCACCAGAAAATCTGCATATCAGTTGCATTCAGCCGTTACAAAACCAGTGTTTATTGTTTCTCTACAAACAATAGCCAAATATTCAGCAGTTATAGAACCAGTAGTTAACGCACTGCAAGCTAAATCGATCGACATGATCTCGGTAGGAAAACACATTAAAAATATCAAGGACATTCTCAGAAATGACCGCGAGTTTCCTGATAGAATAAGTAATGAAATACTTCAAAAAGCACGAGCTGTTGCAATGGATTTGAACATAGAAATTTCGGTTCCACGTCTTGCTCATAAGCAAACACATAGAAGTAATCCGCCATCAGACAATGATAACGAATATTGGCGGCGTTCCCTGATAATACCATACATTGATTCACTCATTTCATCATTGAATATTCGATTCTCCCAAGAAAATACTCCGGCGTTTGCTTTAAGCAGGCTACATCCCTTGTATATGACAAAAACCAGCATTGCAGACCTACACAAAAACGCAGAATCATTCCAAGAATTTTATAACCTGGATATCACCGGGGAACTGAACCTTTGGCATAATTTATGGGTGACGAAGGCTTTATCAGATGATCAATTAAAGGACATAGAAGTAGTTGATCTGTTCAAAGAAGCGAACATTTTTTACCCTGCTGTCAGAAAGGCATTAATTATTTTAAGCACTATCCCATGCACCACGGCGACCGTAGAACGGTCCTTCAGTACGCTGCGAAGAGTTAAAACGTGGCTAAGAAGCACCATGGGTGAAGAAAGGCTTACGGGTTTATGTCTGATGAGCGTACATCGCAATTATTTAAAAGACAACAGTGAGTTTATTGAAAAGATTGTCATAGACAAATTTTCGGCAAATCCGAGAAGATTACTGTTAAATTAAAATAAACATATATAATATTATATATTATACATAATGTATAGTATAATTATTATGTACTTATAATATTTGTTTTGTGTCATCATAAAAGTTAATGAATAAAAGTCAATTTTCGAAACAGGTATAAGCACTAAGCAGCCCCCTGCCCCCCCTAACTGAAATCCTGGGTACGCCCTTGACGCTACTGTACATTGATGTGCGAAATATATTGTATCTTTTGGGACACTCTGTATATCAGTATTTTCAACACATCCCACGGCAGCCAGTTATACAGCTGCACTTAAACGACAAATTAATCGTGCTACTTTCCACACGATGGCGCTCACAGTAATATTCATGCCCTCTATATGGCAGGACTGCAATGACTGTTGTATACCTGTTAGAGATGGGCGGTGATCCTAAAATAGCTGTTTACCGGTGAAAGTTATTTTTACAGGAACTTTAAGTCGGTTAGCCTAACTTTGGGGTAACTCAACACTCAAATAACAAACTTACCAACTAGATTTACTCCTATAATTCAAATGTCATTATAAATCGATCAATTATTATATGGAGTAGATATTCAAGGAATATGATTTGTAACTTTTGAGATTTCATTAATTATTATATATTATTTATTATATGTATTATAACAAATGTAAAAAATATAAATAACAGTCATTTTAGCTTACCGGTATACCAAAACCAGTTAATCCATGGGTTAATCACATGTCTGTCATATTGAAAGACAAAAAATGTCTAAAACTTATTTTGTGGTTGCCTCTTTGATTCATTATTGTCCTTCACAAATCCATCGATAAAACAACATATGCTAAAACATAAACCTTTCACTGACTTTTCGGCTCCTCTACTCTCTGTAGCCTTTATCAGAAGACAAGATTGTACAAAAAGTTAATTGAAGTTAAAGTGGTCTTTCGTCCCGGATCCCGGATTTTGCGGGATATCCCGTTTTCAGACGAACCATCCCGCATTAACACTGTTCCGGATTTTATATATTTCTTTTCATATATACTTTTTAATTTATAGAATAATTTCATCCCCACTTCATGGCTGACGTCACAGCTGAAGATAGAAACACCGCCGCGAACGCGTCATTTTGACGTCACATAACCCAAAGTGACATATAAATTTTGACATGTGACGTCGCAATAACGCGTCAGCGGCGGTGTTTCTATCTTTAGCTGTGACGTCACTCAAGCAGTGTCCGGCTACATCACTTGTTATTAGGCTAAGCACCGCGCCGTCCCGTATTGGCTTCAGAAAAAATGGTCACTTTAATTGAAGTAGTTGGCCCAGGGAACCATTTTTTTGCAATTTCACTCTCTAACACTATGTCGATTATGCTGTTACAAAATATATAACAACTGTCGTGTAAAGAAAAACAGGTATTTCCTTATGAAGATTTTAGGTCAAATTTCCACCAAAGATGTGCAAGGATGTGTTACGAAGAATGTCTTTTTTAGCGAACCTATAGAATCGCTTGAATTACCTCGCCTCGCTCGACACAGCTCTGGTGGAAACGGCTTAGCAGAGCGAGGTTTTTGTACGTACAAAACAAAGCATTATGGCGAGGAATGTGTGCTAGGAATGTGTTTCGGGAGATGTGTTGCCAGGGGATGCTAGCAATGTGTGATGTGGATGCAGGCGAGCTAAAACAAAAATCTAAATAGAGCTCGCTACGCATCCTAGCAACAGTCGCAACTCTCATCTGTACACCGTTTCACAGCTCCGTCACACATCTTCGGACCGCTCATCTTCCTAGCATATCTCTCGTGGAAACGCAGCCTTAGTATCATGACGAGGTACCTAATCATAATTTTTATGATTTCAGATACTGATAGTAATTCTAATCGTGTAGAATCCTTATTATGAAAATTGAAAATATGTAGTACGTATTTTAGACAACACAACCAACTTTTTATTGGATGTCACCAGTAAAAATAGCCAGTTAATATTCAGCTTACGATTTAGTTTTGCTCATCCCTATTAATGGTTAAAAATAAAACCATGCTGTTTTATTTGTCAATTCAGTTGTCACATCATTACGTCATATGGCTAGACGGGCGCTGTTGACTGTTGAGGTGAATTGGTGAATGGCTATTTTTAGGTTTTTCAGGCAAAAAGATCGATGTTTATGTGGTCTCTAAATTCAATGATCTAATTTTTATCAGGGGCTTTGCGTATATCCAGAATCCACCTACTTCTCACTTCCTCAGTTCTGTATCCCATTCATTAAAAACCTAGGACCAACATATTACTTTTTTTCAAAATGTCCTTGTCGCGATGTAGGTTATTGCAAGTAATGTTCTCTCAAGGATTCCGAAGAGTAAACTAGATTTGTAATTTTTCAATTGAAAAATGTGAGAGTGACTGAAATCCGTTTCAATTGATTCCGAAACTCCACAAAATATGCTATGAGCATCAGGGATATCGATAGGATTCTGAACGAACTATCTGTTAGGTTTAATAGAATTTTTTATGACCGTGATTTTATTTGCTCAGTGCTAGAAGATTTTCAAGTTATATTGGAAAACAAAGACAAATGTTGGTAAGGTTCTGCTTCATGTTTTAATCTAAAAATAATTCGCGTGTATTTTTACCGAGGATGAACTGTATAAAGAGTCGCGGAAAAGGAATTTGTAGTGAGTGAAAGAGAAAGTCGGTGTGACTTAATATGTTATGTAAAACCGTTGATTTTACTTTCATTGGCATTTACTTTTAGTATTGTTGTTATCTTTCCTGCATTGGGACCAAACTATTTGAAGGCGATTCAGTATCAGGCAGAGTTATTTGACCTTGCCACATTTACTTTGGGATCCAGAAAGTTGCTTTGTGTTGGTGTGTGCTTTAAGGAATATACCACGTAAGTTTTTATCTTTTTTATTACCATGAAAAAGCAATAGATTTGTGATTAATTTCCGTGACCAGGCTTTTTACCACAATAAAAAACAGAAAATAGTTACAGAAAGTTGTTTACATTTGAACTGGAAGATAACGTTATGTCAAATGCGCCCAAAATGTTTTAAAAGCTTTGTTTTAGTAGAACTACCGCGTGCGTGTATATTATGTGGTGTGAAAAATCAGTAAGCTGTAGTATTTATATGTACAATGTGCTTAAAAAAGGTAAACATCTGGAAGTTATAGATAGGAGCATCATAGACAAAAAAAGGAGTGGGTATTAGAATTAGAGTTAAGGCCTCAAGCTCTCCTCTGTGCTCTCAAACACAGAGGAGAGAAATATGTCTCAAGGGCATGTCTTTCATTAATAATTGTCAATTTAAAATATAAGTACTTCTTAAATGGAAGTTAGGATTCAATGTATCTCTTAAACTAGATGTCCTAAAGTTGCTGCCCTAGCTTGATGGAAAGTATGAATATGTCTTTTGCTGTCAACTGACTAGCACTAACTAGAGCAAAATGAAGTCTGAGTCTTTGAGAAAAGTGAAACATACAAGATTTATAACATATCCCCAACAAAAAAGACATTAGAACTTTTCCAGCTCTATAACCCTTCAGAAATAGCCCAAACTATATATTAGTTGGATCTTCAACTTCCTTATTTGTTTATATTTTACTAAGGGGTAGTCCATTAATCATGCTAGGCAGCTAGACTTGAAAGGTTTGAAGTTTGTCAGTATACATGTCCCTCACAAAAAATGTTGGTTGAAGACACCTTTCCCTTACAACTATTTAACTCTTCTAGAATGTAGCGATTTGATTGCATTTTACATTGTGATTCAAATTTTGATTTGGTTGCTTAATATTCTAATTTCTTTTATTTTGATCTTGCAGTAGAAATGTTCAGTGCTGTGAAAGTTGTGAGATTGGAAACAAAATGCCTGAATCTGAAGATGAATGTTCTATGAAAGTAAGAAAAAAACGTCCTGAAAGGCAGCTGTATATTCCCCCAGCTAAAAGAAGTTCACGATTGAAACATCCAGACATTGCACAAAGATTGGATGATGGCAACCAAAAACAAAAGAAACTTATTATTGAGAGGAAGGGTAATAAGAAAAATAAATCTGCAGAAACTGATATTACAAAAGCTAAGATTTCTGAAACCAGGCTGAAATGGAATGAAGAAAATTCATTTTATCAACAAGACTTATATTATTTTTGTAACGATTTTGTAGAATATTTTTTATGGTATTACACGTTTTCAGTACAATGGAAACATCTGGTACCTGCAAGTAAATCTTCATTTGTCCGTGATAATTCTGTGATGAAAGCATATATTTTTTTCAAAACATCCACAAAGATGTTCAACAAAACTTTATATAGAATACCATTATATTTTTGTTGCCCTATTGCAAGACTAGAACTTTTAAGAAGAGATATATTTTTATGGCAACCAAATTGCTATCATAAGAATATGAATAGAAAATGTAATACTAGCAGTTTTAGGTGGATATGTGACTATATGGATTGGATTTTCAACAAAGTAAGTTTATAGATTAATGCAGCTTCCTATAGTGAAAAAATGAAGGTGCCTACTTCTCAGGTCAAAGATCACAAATTTTTGATCAGTTAATATATTTCTGTATACAACTTGCAAGACTTCACTTTTTCACATTGTAGTATATATTTTTATTTTTTGTTTCAATTTTTAGGCTCTTATTCTAATATTAATTCTAAACAAATATTATCTGTAAGTACATAAGGGTATACAAATGAAAACAATTCATACTACGAAGACCTCATAAGTAAAAAAATATTTTGCATGACCTTCAAAATCAGCTTTTATTGATTCAGTTTTTCTAATAATAACATGAAATAAGTTGCAGTAACCATCACAAAAATAAAGTTTTTTAGAAATATTTGTCACATATAAATATTTTTTCATACAACCTTGATACCAAATTTTTTTCCAATACCTTAAAATTTGAATGCAAGAAAAAAAAGAGGAGAGGTTTGCTGTGCTATCATTGCAAGATATTGTATCTTGACGCTTTTATTTGTGATTCACAGGTAGATTGCCATTTTCAGCATTGTTTCTGAAATATTTACTGTGACTTGATTTCTGTTGCAGCCAATTTCAGATACTCCAGCCCAAATTCTAATTCCTGTAACAATAGACAACTGTGACAGGGAAATAAATATGAATATTTACTCGAAAGAAGAATATTCAGCCCATAGTAATATGTATGGTTTATTTGACAATACTTACTCCTTTTTTGAGGACAATACTTTTTATGATGTTGCTGAAGAGATTTTGCATGATGTAAGTATGTAATTGTAACTCCTAAAACATTTTCTTAATATTGATTTTTACATTGCTTTGTCTAACTGTTTAATAGTTGGATGTGCATGTAAAGATTTTAACATCAACAAATTGTTTTTCAGATCCTAGGCCCTGAAAACCCACAAAAATCAGACAATGTTGAATCTACAACTTTCCAAGCTGCTTCCGAAGTTTTCGTAATATCTGATGATAATTCTGATGTAAATTTTGTGTTTTCTAGATCAATAGATGCTTTGCAGAACCAGGAAAACCAATTGGTTGAAATTGAAAATCCCAAAGCTGATGTTCTTATAAATACTGATATAGATGATGTTACTACAATCGCCTCTGAAGGTGCAATGTCCTCTAGTGTTAGTAGGTTTTGTCCTGAAGATATAATAAGAAAAACTCAGGAGTTAGATATTGCTTCACAAAGCTGCAAGGACTTGGACAAGTCTGAAATTGCAGACTCTGTTGTAGGTCCCATTGTATCTTCTAGATTAGATGTTGCTGTAGGAGAAAGTTCTTCAGTAATAGATGAACCTTCTCAATCAGGCAATATCCAGTGTAAGGTAACACCAGTTCTGGTGATAAGTGACACGAAATCTGGCCTAAATTGTACAAAATCTCCTAAAAGCCCAAGACTAGATGAAGCTACCCATGAGAAAGATATGAGAAAAAGAACTGAACATGATGAAGAAAAGGAAATAATGAAGAGAACTAAGGAGAACATAAATAGACGCATTAAGCCCATAATGAAGTATGTTGAAGATGCAGACAATACTTTATGCATTAATAAAGATGATAATTTAAATAATTGGGAGGATTTGTTCAGTGATGATGGGCAGCTGCATGAGGACTTAGTTGAAGAGGTAGGTTGGAAAATTCTAGAACTAGTTAGATTTTACAACAAATGGAACCTTTCGTCTTATTTGTTAAAATGGCAAAAGCTACAATATTAACCATTACACATTTAAAAATGTAGGCTTCAGAGACATAGTTTTTCTCTTGTTTCTTATTCCAGATTGTGAAGAAGGTTGGTAAAGAAGTGACAATTGTGAAAGCCAAAGAAGATTATATGGACTATTGTAATGTAAAACAAATAGAAGAATTTGAGCACATGGTGGAGTTATATGATTTTCCTTCTACATTTGAAACAAATGATCTGATTCAAGCATTTAGTGAAATACAAAGTGATGCTATGTATGTCAAGTGGGTGGACGACACTCATGCAATACTGGTTTTGGGATCCCTTGCACAAGGTTTGTATGGTCTTCAAAACACCTTCATCAGAAATAGCTTCCTAGGTTATTAAACATAGGTGTTGGAGATTCTATTTTATTAAAAAAAAAATCATAATCTTTTATCATGTTTTAATGCGTAACCATGATTTAAAACAAACTCCTGTTTTTTATTGAAAGCAACACAAAAAACGTATTGTGATATTAAATGTAATATAAATTAGCTCAGTCCTGTGATTGTATATACAGGGTGTCCCATGACGATTAAGACAAGCAATATATCGGAACTGGGCAATAATAGAGTATTCTAATTTTGGGGGTGTAAATAAAAGCAAATGTTATGTTTTTTCTTGTCATTTTTTTACCCAATGAGGTATTTGTTTTTGGTCACGTGATGTCAGATTCAAAATTATTAATGGGACACCCTGTATATTTGTGCCTTTCTGTGTTCCTCCGATAAAGCAATTCCAATAAACTAGCGCACTTGTGGTCCAAAGTGATTAATTCAAGAGCTGCAGGTGCTTAAAGGATTGTACCACTACCATTATGAAACACTAGCAAATCATTTAACTGTAGGGGTATATCAATGGTAGTCGTACAATCATTTAAGTACCTGTCACTCTTGACGTTAGACCCCAACTAGTTTGTTGGAATTGTTTTATCGGGAGAAACATAGAAAGGCACAAAATCTGAGAAGGTTCTCATGCCATATTCTCTCATATGCAGTCATAAAAAAATTCTTGATACTAGTCCATTGGGGTAGAAATAATGGATGGGGGTTGGAAGAACACAAACATTATTTCAGCTAATATTACCTTTAATGGAAACACCCAACTTGATTGTAATGGAATTTTGGTACTGTGTATGTGGGATGTACTGAGTTTAGCTACTTAACGCCATTTTTGTTACTATGTCAGGGTAGCTGGCTAAAACCATGAAACATTTTTATTTCTATAGAGAACAAGTTATTCGATGATGTACAAGCTCAGAATAACAACTGAACATAGAGGTAGTAAACAACTAATTCTAATAGGCCGACATCTTTTCTTACGTTGTCATATTGACCACCAAATACGGCAATCATGATTGTTTACTATCGTCTTAATTGTATAGTATTCAGAAATATTCCGTTCTACGTTAAAAAAGACGGTATTTTGATGGTCAGGAATGATTACAGCAAAATCAATAGATATGTTGACCTCTACTGCGTTACTGCATATTTCTTCATTATAAACGCAAATTCTGAACTCTTACATAAATTTAAGGAGCTGGCAACGCCGACATAATTTTCATGCGACTTACTTACGGTAGAAGCTCGACTGTCAAACGTTTGTTTTGTTTGTGCGTCTTTTATGCTTGGTCAGTAAAATCGAATTAGTGTTTGTAGCACGGGTTGCACTGGAAGAATTTTCAGGTTAGTTGGCGTTACATAGCATTGTTTACAATTTGAACTGTCACTGCGAGGTCACAACTGATCAATGTTTGGAGGCTGAAGTACAGCATAGTAAACAACCAGCACAATAACTCAAGTTGGCGGAAATTACACGCGCATCCCCACTTTTGGATGATTTTTTGTAGGGATGGTAACGGTACTTCGATACTTGTACTTTTGCACTAATATCGACTATTTTTTTATCTTAGATACTTTTTGAGTGATTCCAGGCTGGTATCGATACTTTTGTAGGTGTATCGGTATATAATTATTGAGGTGTGTAATCAATTGCACAAAATTCTGTCTACGAACCAAACGCGCCTATGAGGCTAAAAAATATCGAGTTGGTACCGGTATCGATATTTTCATTTTCGCATCTCTACCCAAACTTCACAGCCGTAAAATCATCCATAAACCCTCCCAAGGTCAAATTTTGTGGGAACCATTTTTATATAGTATAGGTATAGTGAAACCCAACATAGGATTAGGTAGCTTAACAAAGACTCTTCAAGAAAAAAGTTTAAAGTATTGCCAGAAGCCAGAATGACTATATAATTTTTATGTTTAATACATTGAATGTCTCAAACTACACAGAACTGTACAGTAGCCTCAAGCAAATATTAGCTTGTAGTAAGACAATAAATCTAATCGTAATATCAAAAAGAGGAGAAGGAAGAGATGCGGTGCTCGAAAAAATTATTAAAAAAAAAATTGATTACCATATAAGGTGTCAGCGCAATGTGTCAATCACTTATTTGAATTCACCAAATGTTACTTCTTCTGCGCTGCATCGCATATACTCTAATTACATAGAAACATTCAATTGTAGCAATATCGTCTTAAAAACAATAATTCCAGTCATGAAAGATACTGAAGTTTGGAACTCAAAAGAAACAAATAAGGGTAAAGAAACTCAAATCAGTTCAACATTTTTTTAAGAAACAATGACAACTCTATAAAAAATAGGGCTACATTTGACAAATTAGTACTACTACATTTGAATGTGCAGTGTTTACGTAATAAGGTGAATGAACTTGAATTACTTGCTAATTTAGAGAATTATAATATAATTTGTTTAAATGAACATTGGCTGAATAATGACGAAATACATAGCATCAGTATTAAAGGGTTTAAAGTAGAGCCCAGAGATATACCATTTGTGTACGTTTTGCGCTATATAAAAACTGCATACCGTCTCTTAGTACAGTTCATCATTTGGAATAGATACAGTTTTGATAATATTCAATGGTTACCATTATTTTACTTTCGTACTCGTAACCAATTCATGGAATGTGCTTTTAACCAATTTTCTAACAAAACGTAACCTTTTAGAATGGTGAAAATGAAACACTAAGTTGTATTTGAACGTAAATCTGTCGGAAGACGTTCACGATGTATATTATGACTGTACTATGATAAGACCGACACATTCCAGGATTATTAGCGACTCGATCGATGAAGAGGACCGGACTTAGTCAAATTGTTTAGGCAGGTATTGCTACCGTTATTGATAGCAACGCCAATCTGCTTTTACTTTTGTGCGTTACTTTTTTGTCTGAATCGGACGTTTTTTTCGGAAGTGTGATAGCTAGAGTATGTTTCGGCCTTGGGAAGATAATGGGATTTCACAGCGATGTGGATTACCCTGCAGTAGTGAAGCTACGTCGGCGGTTTGTCATTACGGTGGTGAAAGTAGTGACTATAGTACGGACACTGATAATGAATTTGAACAGAGGGAGGTGGAGGTAGACCAATTAAAACCTCACAAAATGTCACATCTTAGCGAAGATGCAAAACAAATAGTACTAAATGATAATGAACTAACGAAGGATCCAGAGAATGAAAATAAGGGGAGTATGATCAAAAAGACGTCAATTCTAACACACGTTCCATATCCAACAGTATGTGAAATTTTGAGAAAGGGGCCACAAAACAGGAAGCGTAAGTTTGGTGCTGGTGTTTCAAAAGAACTAGATCCCACGATAACAAAATTATTGAGGAATATTGTGTACGAAAAGTACAAAATTAATGAACTACCCACAGTCGAATCCGTTCAAAGACAATTGGCTAGAATGGGGTAACAATATCCAAGGCGTATATTTTAGCGATGGATTAGGAAGATTGGGTTTAGGTACAGAACTGTCAACAAACGAATGGCTATAATGGAAAGTGCAAGGATTGTGGGATGGCGGCACGATTACTTGCATAAGATAGGGCAATACCGGAACGAGGGAAGGTCAGTGTACTATCTTGACGAGACCTGGTATGATACCCACGATACCGCTAAAAAGGGATGGACCGACGGTACAAAGAAGTGTTAGCTAAAAGGCGTTCCACCAAATAAAGGATCCCGTATAGTTATCTTACACTGCGGATCATCTGACGGCTAGGTCGAAACAGGGCCGCGCCAAGTGTTTCTACCGCCCGTGTGCAAATGATAAGTGGCCGCCTCCTATTACCCCAAGCACAATGAGAGACGGTGATAAAATTTCAGAGACGTTTACTTTTAAGTTTTGTTAAAATTTTATAATTTTTTATACAAATACCATATAAATAAAAATCCTTAAAACTAAGCAAAAAAACACGAATCATATAACTATGTACTTTAACCTTCGAGAAAACAAAATTAAATGTTTTATAAACCTTAAGTTTAATGTTTTAAACTTAAACAGTGAAAAAACAAAACATAATTTATTATGTACTTCAAACTTAAAAACAAAAGCTCCTACAAAATAATATAAAATATTTTTCAAAAACTTAAGTTTAATATTTTAAACATAAATAAAAAACAAACAAAACAGATAATTATGTACTTTAAACATAAAAACAAAAACTCCTAGAAAATAAAATATGACGCACCTATCTTTTTATAAAATTTATAGAAAAGATACTTGCCTTGCTTTAAAAGCTGCAAAGTCCTTTATAATTTTGTCTGTATTTAGATTTTCACATAATTCAGAAATGGAAATTAATGCCAAATTATTGGTTTATCGAGGATTCTTAGGTAATTTTAATGAGCTTTAGCTTTGAAAATGATCTTTCTCCGCTTGCAACTGATATTGGAAGTGTTAAAAGGATTCTAAGAGCAATCGAAACATGTATCAAATAAATCGCTTTCAGATATATATTGTAACACCTCTAAAGGGTATTTTTCATTTTCTAAAAAAGGAAAAATTGTCATTAACTCATCACATCAGCACAATATTTCATAAGATTTTGTTTCTAAAAACATTTTAATTTTGTGAAGTCATACAAAGAGCCAGATAATGTGATATGTTTTTTTCAAAGTAAATCTTACACTAATTGATGCAACTGTAGTATCGAGAATGGCATAGTAAAAATTTACTTCAAAATTCATTTGACTTCACTATGGGCTCATCGGGTTCAGCGGCCAGCTGAATGGCTGGTGTCACTGGCATGTCCCATAGTGGGCAGTACTTAACAGTAACAGGCATATCAAGCGGGAAGCAGGACATTCAGGACTGAGTTGATCCGGGACCGGCTGATCGCAAAATAATGGAGTCTAACAAAGACAGAGTTATCCAGATGAACGAAATATCATGGGTGCCACGCCGCCGCCCTTTTAGGCTTGCCGCCCGTGTGCGGTGCACACCCTGCACACGGGGTTGGCGCGGCCCTGGGTCGAAAACGCACTCAAATTATGTGGAAAGAAAATTGAAGACTGCAATATAAACTACCACAAAAACATGGACTCGGGAATATTTGAGCAATGGTTTGAGTATACCCTTATTTCCAATTTAAAGCCATTTAGCGTCATCGTAATGGACAACGCAAGCTGTCACTCCAGACAAAGGTAGAAAATTCCGAATTCAACGTTATCGAAGGCGGAAATACAAGATTTTCTCATAAAACAGGATTTGTACTTTGAAGAAACTTACAAAAAAAACTGAATTATTGGTCCTCCACACTGAACAGTTTGATAAACCATATGTCATAGAAAGCATAGCTAGAAAGTATGGTCATGATGTTTTAAGGTTGCCTCCCTAGTTTTGCATTTTCAGTCCTATAGAATTAATTTGGGGACAATTAAAACAACGAATCGAACGTTAAAATTGAGTGTAGAAAGGAATAATTTACCATATGGTTTATACGGTTATATTGAAATGTCTCTACCATATATTTATCAACAGATAATAAAGTTTCAAACATCTTGTTCAACCAACTGATATATGAGCACTTTATTGGATGGAATGAACATTTTCGTTGTTGCCCACTCCAAAGAATTCGAATGCCCAGTCCGACCCCGTTCCCTTTCTCTGTCGGCACTTTTTGCGGAGATCCTCACTTTGTAAACAAATGGTATATCTTTGGGCTTTACTTTACTCTATTATCCAGTTTTTGTAGATCTGAAAAAGTTCATGGAGGTGTAAGTATACACGTCAAAAAGGAACTGAAGTTCATTTCTATACAAGAAAGATTCTCAGACCTTGTTGAAGAGCTACATTTTGAAGTGACAGGAGTAGCTTGTCTTGGAGGTTTACAAATTATTACTTTATATAGATCTCCGAGTGGTGATACCAATATCTTTTTCAACAAACTTGATCAAGTTCTTAGTACACTGGATTTTAAACAAAATATCATCGTGACAGGTGATTTTAATTTTAAGTTTAATGAAGAGTCCAAACTCACAGACAAGCTTTGCAATGTGTTTCTGTCATTTGGACTCCACCAAAGTGTTTTCGAGAATACCAGGAACAACTCTTGTTTAGATAACATATTCACCAATATTGACCTCACCTTAGCATCAGTCGTTACCTTTGACACCTATTTTTCCGACCATCAAGGTATTCGTTTTGAATGTGAATTGAAATGTAAGAAACCTTGTAAAATAAGAACTAATTATCGACCTATAACTGACGAGGGCCTCTTCATGTTGTACACCCATATTGAAAATGTCAATTGGCAGAGCATCTTATATTCAAATAATAATATTGAAACCAAATTTCAAATGTTTTTAAATATGATACTAGAGGCTGTTGATTTGTGTTTGCCAATAAAGTCAAAACTGGTAGATTTTAATTCACATAACAAATTGCAATGGTTTGATTCCGAATTGGCTGAAATGAGAGAATTATTACAGTTCTTGGTCCACATAAACAAACAGTGCCCCCAATTAGTATCGAAACACCAAGTTAACATATTTAAGTTAAAGTACAGAACGGAAATAAAGAGGCGAAAAAAAGCGGTTAATGATAATTATATACTTAATTCATCCAATAAGCAAGTAGCGATCTGGAATGTGATAAAAAACAATAATCCCCAAACAAATAGAATGTCTACTAATGAACTGAAATTAACGGCTAACGAGTTTAACCATTATTTTTCCAATATAGCCCAATTTCTTGTCGATAAGCTTCCAAATTCCCATGTTAAACAAACTAATTACATCGAAACTGATAAAACTAAATCTTTCACTTTCAGACAAGTTTCATTTATTGATGTCCGTGATGCTATATCAAACCTTAAGAACTCGAAAAGTAAAGACCCTTATGACTTGAACTCAAAAATTATTAAAACATTGAAAAATGTCATTGTTGTACCATTACCTAAACTGGTAAATGAATGCATAGGCAGTAATATTTTTCCAGACTTCTTAAAAATTGCCAAAGTAGTTCCAATCCATAAAAAAGGATCCCAAGACGATCCATCTAACTATCGACCTATATCAATAATTGCGATTGTAGCAAAAATTTTTGAAGTCTTATTAAAAAATCAAATGATTGAATATTTTGGAAATAATATTTGTTCTACTCAAGTCAATTTGGGTATCGTAAAAATTCAACAACCGCAATGGCTATAAATGATTTTGTACAAACCGTAATTAATGCATTGGAAAATAGTGAGTATGTTCTGGCAAATTTTCATGACCTTACTAAGGCTTTTGATTGTGTACAGCATGATGTATTACTGAACAAATTATTTTTCTATAATTTCAGCCCTGAGAGTATATCCCTTATTAGTTCGTATCTTTCAAACAGACAGCAGTATGTTAGTTTCAAAAATAACAAATCCGATAAAAGCGTCTTCAAGCACGGAGTACCTCAGGGTACAGTTTTAGGTCCTATCCTTTTCTTGATATACATCAACGATTTACCTAACTGTGGTGTAAATGGTAAAGTGATCCTTTTTGCCGATGACACAACCACAATTAACACTGGTAAGGTCCTGAATAATTTAACAAAAAAGTCTTTAGAAAATATAGCTCTTGTACAGGAATGGTTACTTTCCAACAAACTGTCAATGAATACATCCAAATCTCAGGAACTTATAATTAGCACTAGAAGTCATGACAGTAATCTTATAGAACCCGTTAAATTTTTAGGAATTCACATTGACTCAAACATGACTTGGCAGACACACATTGCAAGTATTTCAAAAAAACTTTCTAAAATCACCTCCATGATACGTAATTTAAATAACACAGTCTCCAAAAAGATATTGACAGCATATTATGCCTATTTTCAGTCTAACGCACAATATTGCATTTTAAACTGGGGCCACTCTCCACACATTTCAAAAGTTTTTGCTGTTCAACGACGTTGTGTACGAATTATTGCTGGGCTAAACTACAGAGACTGTTGCAAACAAGCTTTTATCCAGCTTGGAATATTGACTATTCCAAGCATTTACATATTGGAGTGTCTGTTGCATGTAAAAAAATACTCTGACCAATATAACAGACAAGGCAATGTTCATAGCTATGAAACAAGACACAGAGACCAATTAATGCCACATTTTACCCGACTGCTAAGGACAAGATGCGGGACTAACTACTATGGCATAAAGTTCTTCAACTTATTACCGGAGCACTGCAGATTAATGTCTCCAATGATGTTTAAAAAAAACGGTAAAACAATATCTGATAAATAAAGCATTTTACAATATAAACGAGTTCTGTGATAACGATTTTGAAGATTGTATTAGGTAAAGCCTTAAGCCTTCTTTTTTAAACTGTTGTAATTTGTCCTATTAATAAGATATATATGTTGTTGTGTCTACTTTGTTCGATTTTTATCTTCACATGTGCAAGCATTTTAATGTATATAGCACCAATAAATTATTATTATTATTATTATTATTATTATAGGAAATCCTCAGAGATATTATGCTGGTTGTTTACTATGCTGTTTACTAATGTCAAAGATGATGGCTTTCAGCACGCCATGCTGAAGTGGTTTGTTTACTATCTCTATGCTCAGCTGTTACTCTGAGTGTACGAGGGTTGCTCTATATCTCAGACAATCCACCAATACGCAGACAGCTGTTTCACGCTTACTAGCGATCATCAGTGCGCCATAGGTCGATTAACGGAGATAGAAAGCCGCTTACTCTCACATGCTTTACATGTCGGATAGACATGAAAATTCTGCGTCGGTACTCTCTAACTTAAGAGATAGAAACATGTTTCTATCACCATGACGACCAGGCAGTTTCGGGTGCCTATCACGTGTCTACTACGCTGTCACGGCACGCTGTCATATTGTCGAGGCCACCCGATCCCATAGCACATAGTGCATAGAAACACGTTTCTAAGTTACAGAGTACCGTCGATGCTCTCTATCTCCGTCAATCGACCTATGGCGCACTGATGATCGCTAACAAGAGTGAAACAGCTGACTGCGTACTGGTGGATTGACGCAGATATAGAGCAATCCTCGTATATCGACTCTCATATGCAGTTGGCATAGAAGCGCGCCTATCTGGTCAGGTCAAGCGAACGCGCCTTTGCGTCCCACCAAGAAGTTTGCTGCTGTTTAGCATAGACTTTCCTTTGGTTTGCCGTTACTTCCGGGTACCAGATGGCGCATCATTTGATGATGATTATGTTTGCAGCCCAAAAGGCTGTAAGTTTGACGAGCCCAATAATAAAGGCGCGCCCGATGACAGCGGCAAGCAGAGCTACCCTGAACACTGCCCAGAGACATGATCTAAAGCCGGCCATGAAGAGACCACAGACTAATTTGCAAACGGCGAGACGTCTGATCACGACGCACTTGGGGAAGAAAAGCAGAATCAGCCAGGAACAGTCGGCACAGGAAAGAAATGACCTCAGGACTGCTAGAGGTAAATATTGTTTTGTCTATAGCTTATGGCTCCAAAATATGGTTGTCTTGTCGTTCATTTTGAACAGTTTTCCCCAAGATATTGTTGATGAAGTGGTTATGCTTATAAATTTGAAGGTTTTTTTTTTCGTTTGGAAAAATTACAATTTTTTAAACTAAAACCCAGAAATCTGAAAACAAGTTCATATAATTATAATATACAGGGTGTCCCTGAATTTCCTTGACACGTGATATTCTCGTAACACAAAACAGTTGAAATGAAAACTGAGTGGAATTTTTGAAAGTACTAATGAGTCTATCATACCATGCTTTTAAAACATTTTTTTGTACTTCAACCCTTAAAACTCACCCTCAACTTTTGTTTTTTAAATAGCACCAAATAGTTTTTTCTACACAAATTATGTGCTTATATTATTTAAAATCTTGCAAACCTTTGATTTTATACACACTTATTTTTTTCGTAAAATCTTAAGCATAACATAAAATAAAATAAGAATTTGCTTGACGCAAAAAACGGGTAAGGATAGAACTGATTGGGTTTTTAAGGGTACTGAATGACCTATAATACACGCTTTCGGAAACAAACGTCTTTTTTATGCTCTTTTATTACGAAAATATTACGCCTCAAACAAATGCTCATTCTATTTACCTTAAGTTAATGACTTTACGAAAAAAAATTGATTTGTGTATGAAGTGCAAGATATTAAATAAAATAATGACCTCATTATAATGTAGGAAAAGCTGTGGGGTGCTATTCGGAAAAAAGTAGGGGGTGAGTTTTAGAGGGTGAAGTAAAAAAATGTTCGAAAGCATGATATGATAAGTCATTCGGTACCCTTGAAAGACCCACTGGGTTTTCTTTTTTATCTGTTTTTCTTACGAAAATATTACGCCTCATACAAATCCTTATTTTATTTATTGTATGCTTATGACTTTACGATAAAAAGTGCTTTTTGTACAAAATTTAAGATACTACAAGATTTTAAGTGAAATAAGGATTTATTTTGAGTAGGAAAAACTATTAGGTGCTATTTGAAAAAATAAAGTTGGGGGTGAGTTCTAAGGGTTGAAGTACAAAAAAAATATTGTCCTTTAACAAGAAAAAGAAAAGAATGTTTAGAGGGGTGTTTTAAATAAGTTATTTAGAGCTGAACATTATAAGTCTTTAATACAAAATATAACCAAGCAAGCAAATACAATGGCGATGTGCCCTCTAGTCTAGTAAGCCTTTTTTCAGACCAAAGTGTGAATTGAATATTTAATACAATATATGCATGAATAGATAGATGTGGTAAATACTGCTTAGATTTTAAAGGCCATACCCAACGAACGATCGATACCGGGTGGTATAATTGTTATATTGACTAAAGGCTGTATTAGACTACCATATTTTTGAAATCAGATTTGATTTCATTTCTTGAACTGCTCAAATAGGCTAGTGTAATACACGAAATTGTTTCAAATTGACAGATTGAACCAAAATTGAGATGGAATTTAGAACATGTTCTATTTCCAAATCATTTTTGGGCTGCGGGCATGCGCATTTGAAACATAAATGTCATTGCGTCGGGAAAAAGGTAAACAAAAATAAGGACAGTAACCTTACTTTTTAAATTCGGTCGGCTTTTCCAGAATGCTCTCTGGTACTAATATAAATTGAGAAATCCACATTCGGATGAAAGTACACCAATAAAAACAAGTAACATGTTAATCCTACGGCCCCAGCTAGTAAATTTCCACCGGACCGGAATGCCCCGCGAACATTGAGATTTGAAGGATTTTGAACTGGTTATGGCGTATGAAAACCCCCAGCCCCAAGCCTTTGTTACCTTTGTGGCGAGTTTACCAACATTCTTGCGAGTTGTGTGGAAGCAATTGGCAATTTGAAGACAATATAACAGGTAAGATGTTAGTATCTTTGCAATTATGTTTCATATTAGTTTCATATACAATAATAGCCCTGATTATATTAAAAGTAAGGTATAGTCCAAATTGCACTATAAAAAATTTGTTCTTACTCAGCAGATTCGGTAGATTTAGTTTGTAATATTGTATTAAGTCCTACATCACATTTTGGATGTATTAACTATTAGTTACGTACAATGTATTTAAGTGTATCTAATATTTTGCCTCAGTGTATGGCAACATTGTCACTTTTTATTATGGTGTTTTCCTACGTTTTGTTGTTTTTTCATATTGCAAAGGTCCTCGGTTAAGTAGCCACACTTGACTGCACTGAGGATAACAGAAAGGCATTCAATATTAAGAGTAACATATTTCTTTTGATTTAAGGACGACTGGTCTACTGAACATATATCTCTGCTGATAGAGATATACGAACAACATCCCTGCTTGTATGTGGTCAAGTATGTGTACTACCACAGTAAAATCAAATGGAGTGCTGCTATCACTGCCATAGTAGAGGCTCTGAAACCAGATCTACTGTAACTGAACAAGAGGTACAGCAGAGGTTTATGGGCTTAGGGTCAACATATGCACAAGAACAGAGGAAAGTTTTAGTCACTTCGCACTAGAATGGGAGAATACGAGGTAAGAGTCTCAGCTTATCATAAATGAAGTGGTGCAGTATTGATATAACAGTGCCAAATTTCTACTAATGACTATTGAATCGCACTTTGAGCCAAAGGAATAACCTAACATGTACTTGAATATATTGTTAATATTTTTTGCCTTAACTTCCCTATAACTCGAACCTACCTGTAAAAATTGTATGTGCATATATTAGGAAGGCTAAACTTTCAATGCAGTATTTTGCTTTCAGGCAAGTCAACAAGAAATATGAGGTTAGTCATGCTGGGATTCTATCACCCACAAGCGAACTATCAGATATACCTCAGATTGACTCGCTCCGCTCACAGATACAAAGTACAGGTGGTGCTCAAAAAAGAGGGGGAACAGACTGCATTAGTAACTCACCCAAGTGTATAAAAAACAAGTACCAGCAGATGCAGAAATAAAGGTGCTGAAGAATGCTGCTGATCAAACATTGAAAACTTCTCCTCACTCTGCAGTCCACAAAGGGACAACCATTTTGCAACTGCTGATGACCATATGGCACAGTTTATTGCATCTCAATTGAAATAAATAAAAAATTAAAATACCAAACAATGTATATTTTGAATTTCATATAATATTACACGATACAAGAAAGAAAGAAAAAGTATAATGTTTCCATTTTTAATTCAATTCCTTTAGCCTTATTTTGCCAAGATTTATTAAAGCTCCAAATGTATTCTCAACTGCTGTTCTAGTTCTAAACAACAAATATTTGATTACAATTGGTTCACACAGTTCTGGAACTATCAGACTTATTGTACTCTCATGGCTTCGAGCCACTGGATGGTTTCACTGGCTAAACATCGAAGAATTATTGCTAGCCTGAAAATGGAAATGTTTATTACTTTTTATTCATAAGGTTTACTGCTAATATTACCTATTTTCTCCTGTTATGCATTCTCATAGATGGTTATCTAGCTTGTCAAATTATGCTAAGGAGCTTGCTGAAGATTTTATTATTCATTCGTAAAAAGTCCTTCCAATGATCTAGATCTTATAGTAATAACTCTTCTCTCAACATATGTAGCATACATGTGCCTTCATCTATTCTTCTCAGCCGCTTCTTTTGTCAATTTTTTCTTTTAGTAGTTAGCCTCTTAATTCGCCTGTCTACGAGTTTTTTGCAAGGTAGATGGATAAATACATGTTCTAGCATTATCTTTTTCCATTGCCGAGGGAGTAAGTCAAGTGTAATGAATGAGAATTTCAATAAATAGTAGTCGATAAACTACAAACAATACCCAAAAAAGCCACCAAAAAAGCTAGGTTATGATTTTATTTTGACCATTGACATTTTTTTGACACTGACTTCACACAATCACAAAACATGTAATTGCAAAATACGTCATGTCAGATCTGACAACTTTGACTGTAGAGGACATCTGTGTTCGGACAGTTAACAGATAAGATGTATTCAACGAATGTAATGCGCAGAATCGCAAATCAATTCTTGAACCAAATTTGGTGTAGTGTCAAACAGACAAAATGCTGGGCCACAATTTTTGAGATCATTTTTCATTTCAAATTTGGTTCAAGAAATGATATCAAATCTGATTTCAAAAATATGGTAGTCTAATACAGCCTTAATATTTAACACGTGAACATATTAAATTTTTTTTTATTTTTGCCGAAATGTACCTACCATTTTTCCTATTTTTTCCGGGCAAAACCCAGTTTTTCCGGAAATTTTAAGATTGGGATTTGCCTTAACCAGTCATTTTGGAGTCCTTACCAATACACTTTGCCTTCATAATTTTCCTCCACCTCTCCTCTTTCACATAAATAGCCTTTAATTGTCCAAGCTTTACAGCTAGACTTCACAATTTACAAAAAAATGTTTTGAAAGCTCAGTACCCTTCAAATGCCCCCTTAGTTTTCTTTTCTATCGGTTCTTGTTAGGGAATTATTATCCCTCAAACAAATTCTTATTTTATTTAACTTGTGCTTATGACTCCGAAACGTATAGAACCAAAGGTACTACATACAAGATTTTGAATAGAATGAAAACTTAATTTTTGTACAAGTACAAAAAAAATGTTTTGAAAACATGATATGATAGACCCTATAGTACTTTCAAAAATAAATGTCTGGGAAATTCTGGGACACCCGGTATATAAATTCCAGCATGTAAATATATAAATATTCAATTTTTCGTGTCACACTATTGAAATGACTGGCCAGTTGGTCTTTGACCAGTGCCATTCAAAACACTATATATATCCAGTCACAGAAATGCTTTGATTTGACAGAATTATTCCATCAACTAAGTGTGAGACGCTTTTATCTTGATTCTAAAACCTCTAAGATAAGTGATGCTGCTTTTTTACAGAACAAAAAAGGCTAGTCAAGAAAAACGAGCAGGATGCTTGGGAAGGAAATCTCAGGTCGTCTCTGAATTAGATGTACGTATCATGTGCCTTATGATGTATAATTTATTCTTTTTAATCAAATATATGTGTATTATATATACAGATTGAATACTTTTTAAAAACTATTACTATTATATACTATACTATTTAAAGTGTAATTATTGTTGCAATTTTGTGTATATTTGTCATAATATAATGTTTGGAATTTCGAATGTTTCGAGTGTTTTTAATCCCTCTCATCAAACGCTGCGGTATTTGCTATCAGGATTGTAGGAAAAGGAAGAGGTAGGAATTCAGTATGTATGTGTGCCCTATTCATGAACTCAATATATAGACTAATCGCTAAAACATAATTTTTGAAATTAATATTAGCAAAACGTCCAACCCCAAAGTAATGATAAATGCGCATTAACATCAACCACAAAATCAATGAAAAAAGAACATTGATTACAGATTTTTTCAACGATATTGCAATACGCTCGGAGTTCTGGCAACTGTGACAACCACAAAAGTGACAACTATGTCACTTGTCAAAATTCACAGAACTAGAAGTTACAGAGAACGGAAAGAATGTTATATTAAAAGTTTCTGGGTGTCACGTAGTAGATGACAGCAAGGGGGCATTGCGTTTGCGCAAAGTCTTTAACCCATACTTTCATTCTTACTATATTCTTTTTATTCTATTGTACTTGACAATGACATACGTCAGCCCCTGTGTTATTACTCCTCCTAGTTTTATTATTTTACCACACCCTGAAAATAACTATGACATCAGAAAATTAGACCTAATCTCTCCGCCAATGACAAAAAATTGCTATATAATTAAACAGCACAGCAATATCACTCATCATGGCCGTCTCTACTCACTAGGCCGGAGCATTGAAATATGGCAACGTTGGAGATCAGGCCGTGTTTTCATTTGTTGTTATGTCATGTGTATTCTTCCAGGTCCAGAAAATATGGTTGGAAGGTGATTATTAATTTGTTTCTAATTATTTACCTGCACAAACGAAACTATAAAGATAACAAGATGCCTGCAAAGCGTGTAGTACCAGGTTGCAGCCCAGTAGAGGACTACCAAACCATGGCCCAACATCACCTTATTCCAGATTAAAAAGAACGTTGCAAGGTGATTTGTAATGGGTTTCTACTTATTTACCTGCACAAACGAAACTATAAAGATAAAAAGATGCCTGCAAAGCGTGTAGTACCTGGTAGCAGCCCAGGAGAGGACTACCAAACCATGGCCCAACATAACCTTATTCCTGATTAAAAAGAACGTTGCAAAGTGATTTTGAATGGGTTTCTACTTATTTACCTGCACAAATGAAACTATAAAGATAAAAAGATGCCTGCAAAGTGTGTAGTACCAGGTTGCACTAGCAATTGTGTGTCCGATAAGGGACATAAACAGAAGTGGGTGAAAGGTATTCCTCGGAAGGGCTGGTTATATTTATAAGGATAAAGACAATAGTTGACAAACATTTCAAAGGATAAGGCCTATTTTAAAGCACAATGTGGTACCTATAATGTTTTCTGGACCTCCCAAATGTCACAGAAACATACAGTTAATAGAACTCATCTGGGCATGGCCTGGGGCATACCTACGAAAGCATTTGATAGTGAAAGGGAAATCAAGACCAGCAAGAATGGCTTCACAGTGACCTAATAGTGAATTTTTCTAGCTCAAGTGATAATTTACAAAGTAAATTGAGTGTTCATTTAAGTGGAAATGGAAGTGGCGGCAGGAAACAGGTTGCGTTTATTTTTATTTTGTACTGTCTGACTGTGATGAAACAGACATCAGATGTAAGTGGTATTAGTAGTAGTAGTTCTAAAAAGTATTTCTCTTAATTTATTAACCGAGATGAACTCTAATACATATAAAATGTAATAATTATTCTGAAACTATAGGGCCACTATTTGACAGCTAAGCCACGTTGCCACATCTAAGGCTCCGGCCTAGTGTAGAGTCGGCCATGCACTGATGTATACTCAACTGCCAAAATAATACGCATGTGCATAGCCCCCCAGCTGTCAATCGGCATTGCAACCCTTCTTTTTAGTTTTTTATTCTATGCTACTTGACAGTGACATACGTCATTATCTATCTTCTGAACTCCCTGTTTTGTGACTTCCCCTCATCATTCTAAAAACCGCACCTATTTGTTTTCAACTCTGATTATTTACATTTTAGGTCAAAATGTAATGTTTTCATTATTTAAGTCAAGAAGAAGGTGCGTTATATTAGATATAGCTTTTCAGTGGTTTGATTAGAAGTGTCTGTATCTATAATCAGCGATCATGGCTGGAAACGATAGGGTTTCTTTAAATGATGCACTATCTAACGTTGAAGTACTAGATGAGCTTCCTCTACCAGATGAACAACCATGCATTGAAGCACAACCCTGTTCAGTAGTCTACCAGGCCAATTTTGACACAAATTTTGAAGATCGGAATGGATTTGTTACTGGTATTGCAAAGTACATTGAAGAAGCTACAGTACATGCTAGTTTGGTAAATATTTTGATTGATGTTGAATTCTCTAAATGTGATTAACCAAGTAATTAGAATATTAAAGGTAGCTGTGTACTAACTATATGTTTAATATTTCCAGAATGAGCTGTTGGATGAAGGTCAAGAACATGCAGTTATGTTGTATACTTGGAGATGTTGCTCAAGAGCTATACCCCAACCTAAGTCTAATGAGCAACCAAATCGAGTAGAAATTTATGAGAAAACTGTAGAGGTATTAGCACCTGAAGTCAATAAACTACTGAATTTCATGTATTTTCAGGTAAGTTTAGATATTTAAAGATTTAAAAAATGTGTTTATTCTCATTGTTTTCTAGAGAAAGGCAATTGAACGATTTTCTCAGGAAGTAAAGAGATTGTGTCATACTGAAAAAAGGAAGGATTTTGTTTCAGAGGCATATCTTTTAACATTAGGGAAATTTATAAACATGTTTGCAGTTTTGGATGAGTTGAAAAATATGAAATCAAGTGTTAAAAATGACTACTCAACATATCGAAGGTAAGCACTCTATATTTCACATAGTAGTATAGCCATTGTCCTTGGAGGGGATAGTGCTTTTCAGGTTCTTATACTCTCAGTGTGTATTACATCTCAATGCTTTGCAAGCATAAGGGGTTAACATCTTTTGAGCCTGATGTCTGCACAACAACAGCTACCAGATACTGACCAATGAAGATTATAACAACTCATGCTTGTAAAGCATTAAAAATAAATTCCTAGAGATGATAGCCTAACAACACTATGTTCTCTAATGTTGCAGTAAGCTTTAAACTTAAACTATGAGTAAGTATAAAAAATTTAAGAGATTATGAAGGTAAATATTTTTTCAAGCAACATTTTCTTGTTTCAGAGCTGCCCAATTTTTGAAAGTAATGTCAGATTCCCAAACACTCCAAGAGTCACAAAATCTGTCAATGTTCCTTGCTACTCAGAATAAAATCAGAGATACAGTGAAAGAAAATTTAGAGAAAATTGTAGGTTACGAAGAGCTGTTAGCAGATGTAGTAAATATTTGTGTCCATATGTTTGAAACAAAGATGTATTTAACTCCTAGCGAGAAACATATGTTGGTTAAAGTAATGGGCTTTGGATTATTTCTAATGGACAGTGAACTGTGCAATATAAACAAATTGGATACAAAGAAGAAGCTGAAGTTGGACAAAGTGGATAGGATATTCAAGGTTTGTCTTTAGTCTTATGCTCGTTATGGCCAAGCTGATAGTGAAATAAAATAGTACTTGATTTCTTTCAAAATAATAGAAAAGCACACAGATGTTGAGTAATATATAGATTGTTTTATGTCACATATAACTTATCTATGACTCCTAATTTTGATACTTATTTGCATAATTCTCATAACATCTTTGGGCATCTGATTCTCGATAATTTTTAAGGATACATAATATTTCTCCTGTAAAATGTTTTTTCTATTTTTCAGAACTTGGAAGTTGTACCTTTATTTGGAGACATGCAGATAGCTCCATTCAACTACATAAAACGTAGTAAGCACTTTGATGCAAGCAAATGGCCTTTGTCTAGCAGTACAACTCCTTCGCCACAAGCAGATCTAATGGTTCATCTACCTCAGATTCGTGAAGATCATGTGAAATACATTAGTGAACTTTCACGATATAGTAATGAAGTGACAACAACATACAAAGAATGTGGAAGTGATGCTGAAAATAAGGAAACTGCTGAGTTAGCTCTTAGAGGGTTACAGTTACTTTCAGAATGGACTAGTGTAGTCACAGAATTGTACTCATGGAAATTGTTACATCCAACTGATCATCATCAAAATAAAGAATGTCCAAAGGAGGCTGAAGAATATGAAAGGGTGAGATTGAGCATTTATTCCTAAATATACAAAGATTCAGTAGGTATGAAGAGTGAAGGAGATTTCTTAAAGAACAAGGTGTTTGATAGTATGGAATATAGAGTATTGCATCTGCATTTTTTATTCCAGAATGAGAAGGAAGCAGTGATACATAAGTATCTTGTAGTCATGACCTATTCTACCTTTAGACCAATTAACAGTTAGGCTGGAAATTCATGTGCTAACATAAAAAAACCCTATATTTTGGGTAAAATTTCATTATTCTTTCTTCATTGGGTCTAAATTTCTTTCCAGCAAGCATTTTTTTTTTGAGGTCAGCAAACAAGAAATTACAGGAGCCCAAATCTGAAGAATGTGGTGAATGGGGAAGTGATTTGTAGCTTGGTTTATGCAATTTTGTCATTACTTCTATTGATTTGTGATAGGGAGTGTTATCTTCAGGAAAACACAGTTTTTTCTTCAAGTGTGGGCTCCTTTTTTCTTGATTTCATATTTCAAACACTCTAACAACTTCTTGCAATTATCACTAAATCACTATAGATTGTCTGATTCTCTTTTGAGATAATTTAACATATGGAAGTTCAGGACTAACTAAAAATCATAGATTTCATTCTAGCAATGCCATCCATGCATCAGCTTAAAAATTTTCCAGCTAGTTTATGTAAGATTGTAATAACATTTGGGATCTGGGAGCAAAATATAAGAAAACATGGACAAAAGACACTTTGATACTCAGAATGCTGATTTAACATTTTTTCAAAAAAAAAAAAATTAAAAGGGTTTTATTAATATTGATTCTAGGCTACAAGGTATAATTATAGTGATGAAGAGAAATTTGCATTGATAGAAGTGATAGCTATGATAAAAGGTCTACAGGTCCTGATGGCTAGGATGGAGACTGTTTTTACTGATGCTATTAGGAGAAATATATATGCAGAATTACAGGACTTTGTGCAAATTTCACTTAGAGAGCCTCTTCGGAAAGCCATCAAAAATAAAAAGGACTTGATTAGGAGGTAAGAAACAGCCTCAATAATGATTTTTTAGCTAAATTCTATGATTAGTAATCAGTGATTATTTATTGTTTACAGTATAATAATGTCAGTACGAGAAACCTGTGCTGATTGGCCTAGACAGTTTGATCCTGTTCAAGATCCTGTTCTGAAAGGCAAAAAGGATCCTGATACAGGGTTTAATATAAAAGTACCTAGACGAAATGTGGGTAAGTAGCTCCAAATAACTTATAACGTTTCTATGTGTGCCTGACTTGAATGAATAAGGACCAGAGGCTATCCATCACAGAATGTGGCTGGTGCATAGGCAACACGATGGGCCCTTTTGCGCCTCTATCCGCACTAGTTCCTAAGACCTGCCCTTTTGGCAAAGGCAAGTACATTCTTAGGTCCTATCCGTTTTATCTCTATTGGTTCCAAGGTTCTTGAGCCCAGCATAGTCTGCCTGTGATAACCCAGGGTTTCACAGCGACACAAGATGTGTGCTGAGGATTCTTCCTCTTCACCACACCACATGCACGTTGAGTCGTTGACCACCCTAATCACGAACAAGTGACACCAGAAGGTGTTGTGACCCGTTAGTAGGCCTACTAGCAATCTGAAGTTACTCCTATCCAGAGAGAGACAAAATCGTCGTATTCTCTCTGCAGGCCCTGCTAATAGTTCCCAAGCTTGACAAAATGACCAGAGATGTTGTTCCATCTCAGAGAGTGTTGACTTTGCAGAGGTTAAAATAAAAACCTTTATCTCCATGGTTATTTAATGGAACATTTGTTTTATATAGGTCCATCTTCAACACAACTATACATGGTTCGTACAATGCTAGAATCTTTGATAGCTGATAAATCAGGTGGCAAGCGAACATTAAGAAAGGATATTGATGGACAATACTTGATGCAAATTGATCAATTCCATAAAACATCTTTTTATTGGAATTATCTACTCAGTTTTAGTGGTAAGTTGTTGCTAGAGAAATGTTACAGATTTCTGAATAAAACATTTTTTCATTTTTCAAGAATATCTGCAGAAGTGTTGTGATTTGTCTCAGTTGTGGTATAGAGAATTTTACCTGGAAATGACGATGGGCAGAAGAATTAATGTAAGAAAATCGTAAATCTATATATAATGATTTTTTCAACTACCTGTTTTTTCAGAAATGTACTGTGAGACATCACCACAATGAAGAGTGCAATGATTTGATAACTATGGAAAAAAGGATACAATTCCCAATTGACATGTCAATGCCATGGATTCTGACAGACCACATTCTGAAGACAAAAGAGCCATCAATGATGGAGTAAGATTTTTCCTCATTTTTGTTTTAAATCAAAGCAAGTGATCCTAAAATAATGAACATATATAGTAGTAGCACCAAGGGAGCCTATGGCCAAAAAACTTAATCTAGATGAAAAAATCTTGTGGTTGTGGCCAAAATTTTGAAAAATGACTGGGTCACTGCATAAAGGAGACTGGTGTTAACTGCCAAGCTTCCAGCAATGCTTATTGTCATTATCAGAGCTTTCTACATAGCTGGAACAAAAGAAAAAGAAATTTAAGTTTCAAAATATTGTAATGAATTTTTTAAAAATACAACATTGAGGTTTGCCGATGTAAAAAACAGCAACTCCATTGAGTGCAAAGACTTTCAAATTCCAGCTACAGTAATAGTCACAATTTAAAAAAGTTTACTATGCTATTATGGTGTCTTCTACAAAGAGGTCAGGAACAAACAACATATAAGTGTAAAATTACAAACACACAAGACGACCTTTACATGTTCAACTTAAACCCTAAGGTATTGTAAAATTCGTGGTTTGAATACACACATTTTAGGATCTAAATTTTCTTTAATACAGACCTTCTTGGTCTAACAGGTGATAAAATGGCCGTTTTTTTTTAGGAGCCGCCCGACCTTACTGTCCCTGTCAATACTTAAGCCTTAAGTCCTATTGTATTATTGCTCCTCTCATTTACAGTATCCACTCCAGCAATCTGGATCCCTGCATAAGTTTATGCAGTTTACCTACTGGTCCTGGTGCTGAGCTGTACTCCATTGGTTCTAGCTTAGTCTTCCCAAAGAGCTGTTGTCTCTTGTGATCTAGCGCTTCGCACTCCTAGAGCACATGTATGGCTGACCAGGGCGGGTTCTGCTCCAATGTATAGGGCAGACGAGCCTAGTCTTGCTAGCTCGTCCGCTCTTTCATTGCCTCTTATACCTGAGTGTCCAGGCACCCACTCCAAAGTTACTTTGTTGTGTTCTGCCAGTCTTCCCAGATCTTGTAAACATTCCCAGACTAGAGCAGACGTAACTTTGGGCGCTTCTAGTGCCCTAAGTGTAGCCTGACTGTCTGTAAGTATTGCGATCCTCTTGTTTCTGTAGGATCGTTCATTATTGATCCTTGCACATTGCAGGATGGCACCTCTGACTGAAATACCGAGGCGTATTTTCCTAGCGGAATGCTCTGTCTAGTTCCTCTTCCAAAGATTCCCGCTCCTGTGCCTTGCTCGGACTTTGATCCATCTGTGTACCAGACTATTTCTCGATGCAGGTTGTTTACTTCGCAGAGTTCTCGATCTCTTATTATAGTTTCGAATTTCTTGTTGAAGATGTATTTCGGAGTTATGTGGTCCTTTCTAGCATCCATTATGGTGTGCCCCACATATTCTGCGATTTGGTTGTGTCCAAGATCCTTGTAAATTCCTCTTGGTAGGGTTTGTAGTCTAGAGTAGCTCATTCTCGCCTCGCCCATTGTTACAATTTGCAACGGAGGGAGATCCAGGATGGTCTCTAAGACTGCAGTGGGTGCGCTCTTCATTGCACCTGTTATGGACAGACAAGCAAGTCTTTGCACCTTGCTTAGTTCTGCTATAGCAGCTCGCTGTTTCATCTTTGGCCACCAGACCAAAGACGCATATGTAATCATGGGTCTTACCACCATTGTGTATGCACCATGGCCAAAACAAATGGCCGTTACAATAATAACCGCTATAATAATAGCCTGGGCCGAATAGTCGCCGACTGCAAAATTGGCCGAATAGTCGGCTTTCCCGACTAGTCTGTGCATCTCTAGTATCTACTTAACGAAAATCCACGTCACTTATTTCCGTCGGTCTGTCTGTCTGTTGGCGTTTTTCTAACTTCGTAATCTCAGTAACCGCTGCATGGATTGTGATGAAATTTGGATAGCGATATGCTGTGGGGTCGTAGTAGGTAATGCTATAATTTTGGAAATCGGTGCATGGGCGGCGGAGTAATTGGCAAAAAACAAAAAATTTCAGATGTTCCCCAAACTTAGTTTTTAGGTGTTTTAGGGGTTCCTGATCATTTTCTACTTTTTTTGGCGGGGGTGAAATTGGGATAGTTGGGGGGCTACTCCTAGATATTTAACAGAAGCAAAGTATAGAATGACATTATTGAATAAACCCTTTTTGACGCTATCCTTTTCTTGCAGATATGTTTTGTATCCTTTGGATTTATACAATGATAGCGCGCTTTATGCTCTGACAATATTTCGTAAGCAGTTTTTGTACGACGAAGTTGAAGCAGAAGTGAATTTATGCTTTGACCAGTTTGTCTATAAATTGAGTGAACAAATATTCGCATATTACAAACAATTGGCTGCAAGTATGTTTCTCGATAAACGATTCCGTGTGGAATGTTCAGCAATTGGGGCATACTTGTTACCCTACCCAAGAGCAAATCGGTACGAAACTCTCCTGAAACAGAGGCATGTCCAGTTACTTGGAAGGTCGATAGATCTGAATAAGTTGATCACTCAAAGAATCAATACTGACATGCAGAAGTCTTTGGATTTTGCTATCAGCAAGTTTGAAGCGGGAGACATCACCGGAGTTATTGAACTTGATGGTCTTTTACAGGTAATAGAAATACTCTCTATCAATAAATAATAGCAGGATGAAGATCATACTGAGAATAATTTTAATCAACACTATTGTGCCCAAGAGCGCGGCAGAAATCTAACTCAATAAAATTGAATTGCTAGAGCTCAAAATGAAAAGTAAAGCATTATACAGGGTGTTAATTAATTATGTTAACAAACTTTAACCACGAATAGTACTCCGAAAAATAGGAAGAAAATGTCATATGCATATATGCATATGCATGGGGCACCCTGAAGACAGTTTTCCCTCGATATTCTCGAAACTATTCATAATAAAATTACGAAATTAGGTACGATAGGTAAACTTTTGACGCTGAATCTGATTCTGAATTCAGAATTTCATAATTTTAATCAGAGGCGTATCATACGGGAGGAGTTAAGGGTAAAAATAACCCCATTTTCTAAATGGTATTTTTTTTGACATTTTGATTTTAGAATATGGTATTCCAGAAACTTCTACGTAAAAATGGTCTCTTGATACATCTCGATAGGGCTAACTGTTTTCGAGAAAAATGCAAATTATTGAATCGATGCAGGATATTGTATTCAATAATTTGCATTTTTCTCAAAAACGGTTAGCCCTATTGAGATGTATAAAGAGACCATTTTTACGTAGAAATGTCTGAAATACCGTATTCTAAAATCAAAATGTCAAAAAATTACCATTTAGAAAATGGGGGTATTTTTACCCTTAACTCCTCCCGTATGATACGCCTCTGATTAAAATTATGAAATTCTGAATTCAGAATCAGATTCAGCGTCAAAAATTTACCCATCGTACCTAATTTCGTAATTTTGTTATGAACGGTTTCGCGAATATCGAGGGAAAACCGTCTTCAGAGTGCCCCATGCAAAGGGGCGTAGCTCCCTTAGGAAGCATTACCGGACCCATGTTCATATGACATTTTCTTTCTATTTTTCGGAGTACTATTCGTGGTTAAAGTTTGTTAACATACTTAATTAACACCCTGTATACTTACTTTATACTTTAGCCATAATGCTCCATGTCGAATAACGTGAATAATTTCTTTCTAATTTCGAATAATTGTAGGTAAATCGCTTATGCCATAAGTTATTAAGTAAATGGTTAGCCCTGGATGACTTCGATTCAATGTTTAGAGAGGCAAACCACAATGTGTTAGCCCCCTATGGAAGAATAACGTTGCACGTATTTTGGGAGCTAAATTACGACTTTCTGCCAAACTATGTTTATAATGCGGCTACCAATCGGTTTACGAAGTACAGGGGAATCGCATTTAGTGCTCCTGTAACTAGAGATAGACCTCCACAAATGTCACATTGTTATCTTTGGGGTACCAAGCAATTGAATTTGGCATACACTACACAATATGGACAATACTCAGGTACATGATCATTAGTATTTGACATATTTTTCAGCTTCTCTAAATAATCTTTCACCATACCGAAAAATAAAGAGTATCTCGAAAAATTTTCTGCTTGCAGGTTTTGTAGGTCCACAGCACTTCCATACAATGTGTAAACTGTTGGGGTATCAAGGAATAGCAGTTGTTATGGAAGAGCTTTTGAAGATTGTTAAAAGTTTGATACAAGGCAGTCTGTTACAATTCACCAAAACCCTTATGGAGGCAATGCCGAAAATTTGCAAACTGCCCAGATACGATTATGGGTCACCTGGGGTGCTAGGGTACTATCACGCACAATTGAACGATATTGTACAATATCCTGATGCCAGGACAGAGCTCTTCCATAATTTTAGAGAATTTGGTAACATCATTCTATTTTGCCTCCTAATGGAACAAGCTCTGTCTCAAGAAGAAGTATGTGATCTTCTTCAAGCAGCTCCATTCCAAAATATTCTTCCAAGACCGTACTGCAAAGGTAAGAAATTCTCTATCTAAATTAATTATGAGCTTGAAAAATTTTTATAAAAATTACCGCCTTGTCTACGAATATACAGGGTGGCCAATCGGGTGACGATAATATATTTTTTTTTAGATAGCCCGTACCGAGACCTATCCAAAACACCCGCATGTATATGTATCGATTATTGATAGTTTTCGAGTTATGGTTTTTTTTAAAACCTAGAGATTTTCCAGTTTTTCTAAGAAATCGTCAAAAACAAAAACAAGAATGCTTTTTGGCTTTCACTTTTTTCTGCAGTTATACTCAGTATTAAGCCTATTTTAATATCCAATAAAGAGAATCTGTACATCCGAACAATAATTAAGTACATTTGGGGGCCAAAGTTTGAAATCTCTGTTTTTAGTCAGGAGACCAAAACCTTCAAAATAAGATTAAAAATACTTAAGCCTGGTTCTGGAGCTTCAAACTAATCTTAAAAACTTTGCAAGGCTTTGCACTTTCGAAATAATAATGAAAAAGTAGCACTGGGAACATTTTGCGCCGTACGTGAGTGTTAAAGGTAAAAAGGTGATAATTCACGAATTTCCAAAATGATTTAAAAAACTATTATTTTGGTTTATTATGACAAATTAAAGAAAAAAAACTTGTAGCAACTAACTAACCCGATAATTATTCATGTTTTGATGGCTTTTAATAGAAAAACTCATACCCAAATTGTGATTTTTGAAGTGTTTTTGCTATGTACTATTGAACTTATGCTAAATTAAGTTGTATGGAAAATTAACAAAGGAAAGGAATAATAAACAATAATCTGACTTCCAATTTCATGGGAGAATTACCTGGGAAGAGACGTCGTAGCATACGCACATCCCTTTCTTTCAGAGTAGCTTTTTGCGAGTTCATGTCGGCGAAGCGCAGTTGTGTTAATTAATTTTCGGTAATAGGCAACGCTATGTTCGGATGGACCTAAACAGGTGATTTATATCGCTAGGTCTTCCTTGGCAGGTCAGTAGATAGCCTACCATGAATACAACAAGTTTTTCAGTTTCTCAACCCCCACCCCCCAAACACCCAAATTCCACCCCCACCCAAAGAAACGCAGAAAATGATCAAGAACCTCTAAAACGCCTAATAACTAAGTTTGAGGAATATTTGAAATTTTTGTTTTAATTACTCCGCCGCCCATGTACCGATTTCCAAAATTATAGCAGCATTACTTACTAAGACCCCACAGCATATTGCTGCCCAAAATTCATCACAGTCCATGCAGCGGTTACTGAGATTACGAGGCTAGGAAAACGCGTATAGACAGACGGACCGACAGACAGAACGACGGAATTGAGAGACGCGGATTTTCGTTATGTAGACATGATAAAACGCCCAAAAAATCTATTATCTCAAAATCGAAAATTTTCACGATCACAATCCTCCCCTCACCTATCGGTGTGGGAAGTAAAAGGGATGGCGTATGCTACGACAACGCTTCCCAGCTAATTCCGCCACGGAATTAAAAGTCAGATTGTTGTTTTATTATTCTTTTCCTTTGTTAACTTTCCATACAACTTAATTTAGCAGAAGTTGAATAGTACACAGCAAAAAGCACAGGTATTAATTTTTTTATTAAAAGTGATTAAAACATCAATGATTATCATGTTTATTAGTTGTTATGAGTTTTTTTCTTTAATTTGTCATAATAAAGTAAAATAATAGTTTTTTAAATCATTTTGGAAATTCGTGAATTATCACCTTTTTACCTTTAACAGTCACGTACGGCGCAAAATGCCCCCATAAGTGCTATTTTTACATTATTAATTCGAAAGTGCAAGGTCTTGCAGATTTTTTAAGATTAGACTGGAGCTCCAGAACCAGGCATAAGTATTTTTAATTTTATTTTGAAGGTTTTGGTCTCCTGACTAAAAACAGAGATTTCAAACTTTGGGCCCAAAATGTACCTAATTATTGTTCGGATGTACAGGTTCTCTTTATTGGATATTAAAATAGGCTCAATACTGAGTATAACTGCAGAAAAAAGTAAAAGCCAAAAAGCATTCTTGTTTTTGTTTTTGACGATTTCTTAGAAAAACTGGAAAATCTCTAAGTTTTCAAAAAAAAAACTCATAACTCGAAAACTATCAATAATCGGTACACATACATGGGAGTATTTTGGATAGGTCTCGGTACGGGCTATCTAAAAAAAAATTATTATCGTCACCCGATTGGCCACCCTGTATAGAAAGCACAGACTCAATCTAATGAATTTGTGGTTCTTGGGTTTTTAGGCCGGCGTCGTTTAGCGTTAAAGCTTGACGTTTCGCCACCACGAGTGGATGGCATCTTCAGAAGCTATTTCCAAAGTACTTTGGAAGTCGCCGAAGTGAAATAGCTTCTGAAGATGCCATCCACTCGTGGTGGCGAAACGTCAAGCTTTAACGCTAAACGACGCCGGCCTAAAAACCCAAGAACCACAAATTCATTGGACGATGGCCGCGAAAGCCTTACACAGTATAGACTCAATCTACTTTGTTTTTTGTTCTTATGTTCATGCTCACATCCGCATGTGGATTTCTAAAGTTAAATTCGTACCAGAAAATGTCGGAAATCTACTTAGTTTTTCCCATGATTTAATTTCAATTTTCGAACTTCCGGTTGGAAGGAAAGTAAAGTACACATTTTTAGCTAGTTAAAGGCTAGGTTTTAGGAACAGTTTGTGTTCTGTTATCGGATCCCTTGGATTTCGTCCTGTATGCAACATTATTAATTGCAGAGGGTGAGAAACTAGAGGCAAAGCAGAAAAGACTGGAAGCTAAATACGCTGCTCTTCAAATCGTTCCAAATATTGAGAAGCTAGGAACAGCTAAACAGGCAATGATTTCCAGGGAAGGCGATCTTCTGACAAGAGAAAGATTATGTTGTGGTCTGTCTATATTTGAAGTGGTATTGAACAGACTAAGGAGCTTCCTGGACGATCCTGTGTGGGTGGGACCTCCACCGACAAATGGTGTGATAAATGTGGATGAATGTACCGAGTTCCATCGACTTTGGTCAGCCTTGCAGTTTGTTTATTGTATTCCTGTCAGCGAGAATGAATATACTGTCGAGTAAGTATACATTTTTACCTAGGTTACACCGAAAATTGTTGCAAACTTGATGAATTAAAAGAGCATAATGGGAAAACATAATTTCATTATTTTTCAAGGTATTGTCCCTTAAGATCAAAACGCTTATTCATTCTGTAAAACTGATATTAAAGTAAAAGACTGGAAAACAGCTTGCCAGCCGGTGCCAAAAAAGGGATCCAAAACTGATCCGACCAATTACAGACCTATAGCTCTGCTTTCTGTAATCAGTAAAGTGATGGAGAAATGCGTCAACCAAGAGCTCATTGAATACCTAGAGCTCCATCACTTAATCAACGACAGACAATATGGAATCCGACACCAAAGATCAATTGGATATCCTGGTTTACGTCACACATGTGTGGAGCAATCTCATCCAGTCATTTGGCGAGGCTCACGTCGTTGCTCTCGATATTTCAAAGGCATTCGATCAACTGTGGCGTGCAGCTCTCCTAAACAAGCTTCCGTTTTATGGGCTCCCTGTTAAGCTTTGTGGTTGGCTCGCAGACTTCCTCTCAGGTCGGAAAATCTCTATCGTGGTAGACGGCTTTTCCTCTTCTTTCCATAGCATCAATGCCGGGGTTCCGCAGGGATCGGTATTGGCTCCGACATTGTTTCTGCTTCACATTAATGATCTACTCTCTAGCGCTACAAACCCAATCCACAGTTTTGCGGATGACAGTGCCTTGCACGCAGGCATCATGAGCAATAGACCGATCTCTGTGGTCGAGCTGGAACGCAGAAGACTGGCAGTGGCAGCTTCACTTTCAAAGGATCTCGATACCATTACCGCTTGGGGGCTTACGAGTATGGTTAAATTTAATGCCTCCAACACCCAGTATTGTACGCTATCAAACAAGCAGTGCCCAAGCCAACACCAGGTTCTAATGAACAACCGGGCTCTGCCAAGGAGTCACTCATTCAAGCTGGTAGGAGTCAACATTACAGAAAATCTGATCTAGCACGAACACGTCGCGTCAATTGCAACAGCTGCTGGTAAAAAGCTTGGGTACCTATTTAGAGCCAGAAAGTATTTCTCACCATGTAACCTCCTCACGCTTTATAAAGCCCAGATAAGACCTTGCCTGGAGTATTGCTCTCATGTCTGGGGAGCTGCTGCCCCTACTACCCTGTCTATACTAGATGCCGTCCAGAGAAGGGCAATTCGACTAATTGGCGATCCGGCCTTAACGCGCCACCTTCAGTCACTTTCTCACCGGCGTGTTGTTGGTGACCTCTCACTCTTCTACCGATATTCCAACGGAATCTGCTCCTCTGAGCTATCCTCTATCGTTCCGCCGCTCACTGCTCCTATCAGATGTACCCGTGCGACCGACGGTCGTTCTTCATACATCAAGAACTGAGCGGTACAACCGCACATTTATTCCCAGGGTGTCCAGGTGGACTGCCAGAAGATGTATTTATTGGGCCTGCGGGTATTGGCCCATTCAAATCTCGCGTTAACAAACTTCCCCTAACATAACCCTTTCACAGCAGCCGCGGTACTCTGGTATTTAGGCTCTGCCTGCGCGGTCTGCTTAGTTATAAAAAAAATGCCACTTCTCTTTAGTCACTTCATAAACCAGGTTTTAGAACGCTGCTGTAGCGTTTGAAAAACGCTCCTCGCGCATTTTATCTTTCAACTTTTTTAATTAAAAAGAAGTCGTATGGTCTGTCAAACTACTACTGTAATTTAAGGCACTCATACGGTATCGATGAGACACCAGTGCTGTTATACGCTTCAGAAGATATAGAATCCGTTGTGGAGAACGAGATATGCCAGATTAACTGGAACTACTCATTCACCACACTCGAGCTTGTACAGGCAAACAAGCCCGATATAGTTCTCCTGGATCACCAATGTTCGTTATAGAGTTTTCGGCACCTGGCGAGGTGAACATTGTCTCTAAGAAGGAAAAGCGGACCAAATATCAGGAGTTGCTCTTACAACTTCGCAGGCTCTGGCCAGACTATACTGTAGGTCTGCTAGTTTTGGTCATTGGATCCCTAAGTCGAGTGAAGAATAAATACCCTGCTCTCTGCACTGCGCGCAATGCCGATGTGCCGTGCGGTGGTACACATATTAGCCACCAGAATGTAGAAGGCAGAGTCATCCTTGGGTCCCTTCGTCTACTTAGGACGCACGATTCGCGGATCAGCGATCAGCCTCAAACAAAAACTGGTCTCCATTGTGACCTGAAGAGAATGGGGATATACAATTGAGACCTCAACTGCAGAAAATTTCGGAGGGTCATAGTCAGCCTTTCATGTGTACAAACTAGTGCAGGGCTTTAGACTGCTCTAATGGGAACTGTAAATGAAGGGAATTATAATACAATAAACCCCAAGGCTGCGTTACTAAAAGGGACAGTTTTACGAGTCAGACGAGTATGAAGGTACTATCAAATAAACCACCATCAGTTTTGATACTGTAGCCAGTGTTCGTTGTTTTGGACAATGGAAAGTATAAATACTTGCAAAAGGAAGATCAGGGGCCTAAACTCCCCTGAACTCCGCAACTTCAAGCTACGTTTTTCTGAAGAGGTGAAATATCTTTTTATTACCATGTTCAGCCACCACATAATAAGTCGCTCTAGGCTCCGCCCTTGATGCTGCCTTTTTCGCTGGCTTCTCTGAGATATTCTACCGCAGCAAATTCGGACAAATTTCAGTCGCCATGCAGGGTAGAACCACAGGCTTGCGTATCGCGTGAGATTATTGCCGGCTGGATATACCGGCTTCTTGAGAAATAACAATTATATTAAGTACGAGGGTTGCTCTATAGCATCAGATCTTTCATGTTTAGCAACCCTCGTATATCGACTTTAATATGCAATGGCATATAGAACCCGCGCTCTCTGGTGGCTAAAGCGGACGAGCCGTGTCGTTCGACCAAAAAGTCTGCTGCTGACAGCAGCGATTTTCTTTGGTTGCCGTTACCTTCGGGTACCAGATGGCGCACCGGCAGAACCTTTCTGTCGTCTGCCCAATTATATTAAGTGTTGTGTGCAAACTTCGTACTTAAGTGTGATGTTTTTTTGTAGATTTTCATTAATCCTGATACAAGTAACGTCACACAACAAATTGTCTCTGTAATAAACGATACATCGCCCGATTTGTGGCGACTGCATGTTTTTAATTAAAAATTCATATAAGACCGATGTCAAGTGATCCTTGTTACTACTATGTTGAGTGGCTTAGCTCACGCATGAATTTTTATCTTTTTTTTTTTAGAGAAATGTTTGGCGAAGGTTTACATTGGGCAGGCTGCACAATGATTGTTCTATTAGGGCAGCAGAGAAGATTTGAAGCCCTGGACTTTTGCTATCACATTCTAAGAGTACAAAGGGTTGATATGAAGGATGAAGTAGTCAAAGGCATTGTAAGTATGATATCTTGTTTATCTTCACCCCCATCATGACTTTTCTGAGCGGCTGCTTGAAATTATTAAAAAATTGTAGCTGTAGCATATTTTCACCAATTGACCAAATTTCATCGAAATCGGTCTTCGGTTGCTACGATTCCGTGGTGACAACGATGCTAACGGATATATCGACAGGCATACAAATGGATTTAACGGATATAAACGACATAGATTTTATCGTCGTAAAACGTTCAAAAACAACATCAAAATCCAACATATTTGGGATTTACAATGCTTCAGCTATGAAGTGTGATAGACGAAGTAAAGAATGAACCAGTGGTTATCGAGCTGTTCGCCCTTTTGGAGTCATTTTAATTTCCCTTCCACCACTGCCTTTTTGTACAATTTTTTTGGTGAGGGGGTTAGCCTTCAGTTGCTGTAATAGCTGCCTCTCAGCCTTAAAGCTTATTGTGCACCCCCAGTCAGAGGGACCAAACAGAGTCCCATCCTAAGTTCTTTGCGAAATGTGTATGTCTTCCCTTCTGACCTACATTCAGATAGGAGTTCCTGCTTTTACTCGGGGCAGGGCAGTCGAAGATAACATGCTTAGCTATTTCCTCTGTCTCACTGTACTTCCTGCATAACGGGTTTGCCACATCAATCCCCAGCTTTTACAGGTGTGCACTGGATGTCCAATGGAAAGTTATAAATCCTTTTGTAGTTCCTTCCTGCGCAATCTGAAAGCGTCCCTTTAGCATCCTCTTAGACTGAACATTTCCCACCACTCTGTCCCAGTGTTTCTGGTGCTAATTTGACACCCATATGGTGACAGCTGTCCGTACCATGTTGCATGATATACCAAACGCTGGTTCTGGTCCGATGAGAGGGAGTTCTGCGCCTTCCTTGGCACACCTGTAGGCTCTCTTATTACCATCCACTCCTATGTGACCAGGCACCCAATATAACGTTACCTTGTTGGTCTTTGCCAGTGTCTTCAGGGTACTATGGCAGTCCAACACTATTTTTGAAGTACAATGGTTACTTAGCTCAGTGGTCCCACCAAAAAAGGTCCAAAACAAGTTATAGTAAATTTTCCTGGTTATTGATGCTGAACTTGTTGGTGACCTTGACAAGGTCAAGTCGATTTTCCCACACTGACACTTTTGACACCCGAAATGAAAAGCGCAGGAAATTTTACGTCCAGATGTGCCCTTGAAGTTCTAAAAGTGTTGACCTCGGACTGTCTAAGGCCACGTTTAAAAGGTCAAGGTCATATCCGGACATAAAATGTTCCACACTTATCATTTGCGGTGTCAGAAGTAGGGGTTTCCATTTAAGTAAATTGTCTTTACTTGGAAAAGTGGCCTTGAAGGTCAAGGTCACCAACAAGATCACCATCGGATAAACAGGAAAATTTCCTACGACTTTTGTCTTGACCATTTTTTTGTGTGCACTTCCAAAGGTATTTATTTTGTCCGGGACGTTTTGAATACCCTTATGCAAATATCGCCTAGGAAGGGCTGTAGCCCGTCCAGTACACTTGGATATGTGGTTTTTCCATTACTATTGCAGTTGACTTGAAGTCGATAGTAAATGAGCTCCTCTTTATGAGATAGTTATTTTTAGCTTTCCCTTTTACATATCGCACATCAGTTGCCTATTAAGTTTACCTGTTCCCTCTCTATTTCAGAATCTGAAAAGGATGGTGGATAGAATAAGGAGATTCCAAGTGTTAAATTCTCAAATATTTGCAATTCTGAATAAGTTTTTGAAATCAAGTGAAAATGACGAGTTATCTGTAGAACATGTCAGATGTTTTCCACCGCCTATTCATCCTTCGTTGAACCCACAGCAACACTATCACGCTCCAGAGCATTTACGTCAATGCTAATCCCTGTATACTTCAGTTGATTTCAGTTCTGCAATATTTCCATTTGAACCTATGTAATCTAGTAATCGTTATACATGTATCACCAATATTTATGAACCTCATATGTAAATACATTTTTATTTTAAGTAAACTTTATATAGAACAAGAGTGTTATGATTCAGTGTAGTTAACAACCTCACAGCCCTGGCTAAACAGTTGGTCTTAGTAATAGTCGTTGAGTGCTCGGCCGTCTCATAAGAAATTCGCTTTGTTTTGTTGAATTTTGCGATACTGGCTCCATCTGTTGATCAGTAGCAGAACTATGTTTTTTAAAAGTTGCTACTACATGCTCCACAATTTTGAATGACTACCTGTGACAATTCCGCATAAGCTCAGTAACTACAATTTTCATATAGGGGGAAAATCTTTGTTCTTCAACAGAACGAAAAACTACGTAAACTACCTATTATGTTAAATACAACATTCTATTTCTCTACAAAAATGGGAGATTTTAGCCCCTCAAAGCTCTGCTAGACAGTTCAGATGAGAGACGGAAGGAGTAATCCCGACCATCCTCCCCGACCGACCATCCCATACGAAATTCGCTTGGTTTTGCTAAATTTTATGATACTACTGATAGCAACAAGACTTTATATATAAAGCTCCATCTGTTGACTAGTAGCAGAACTATGTTTTTTTTTAAGTTGCTACTACATGCTCCACAATTTTGAATGACTACCTGTGACAATTCCGCATAAGCTCAGTAACTACAATTTTCATATAGGGGGAGAATCTTTGTTCTTCGACAGAACGAAATACTATGTAAACTACCAATAGGCACATAATAATATTAAGTAAAACTTTCTATTTCTTAACAAAAATGGGAGATTTTAGCCCCTCAAAGCTCTGCTAGACAGTTGAGATGAGAGAAAAGAAAGAGTAGTAGTATCTGTTTAATAGTAGCTGAACTAATGTTTTCCAGAAATTAATTAATTGTGAGAATGTTGTTTTTATGTCTCGTAAGATGTAACGTCAATAAACATGAAACCATATGATAGGGCTGTATGACGCAACGTAAGACTTAACGTTAGACTTTAATTCAACTCATCTTGATGCTAGCTGGTAATCCAGAACCATGAAAGTGGAGACATTAACGAATGTATAACTATTGTTCAACAAATAACGTCATAGTTATGCGATTTTGGAAGAATTAAATCAAAGTCCGAAAACATTTTAACCCTTTGTATATTAACAATAAGATATTACGAAATATAATATGATTAACAAAATAAAAATTAACATTATATACTTTTTGAACACTGCATTTAGATAAAACATATGTAAATAAAGAAAAAGCATTGCTAATTAGCACAGAGTTCCGAACCAATTATAAAATTACAAAAACTATTCATTTTGAAGGCTACGTTACATCTTTTCATGGTCATCTCCTAATTAGTTTACATAGTACATATATACAATTCTCCGAAAATATATTTGCACAGTTCACTTAAATTATCCAAAATAATTCAAACTCCTTCGATGCATGTGTACATACATAGTATATTTGAATTTAAAGCTAGTTCTTAAATAAAATGTGTGATAAAAAAGCTGGAATGTGATATGAAAATGAGGTTACAAGATATGCTTAAGAAGTAAGTAAACATTTTCCAAAATAATAAAATCACAAATAATCCAGGAATCATCCCTTATACTTGTGCTTGTACATTATTTAGTAGAATCTTTGACAGTCAAAATCTGAATGTATAGTTTGTTTCCAAAGTTGAGACACTGATATTTATAGATCAATTCATTTTGCTCAATATTTTGAACTTTTACCACCACTCTGATTAGAGGTGTTGATAAGGAGAATTTGATGATACAAGTGTTCATGTTCTCGAATTACGAATAGACTGGGTTACTACTTCAATCGACAAAAAAAAAAGTGTTGAAGCAGTACCATTTATTATCTGGGCATTAATAGTTATAACTAGTTCATACAAAATCTTCGCAAAAATGGATAAACGCCTCAACTTTAGAAACATCACATAATAAATTTTGAGGTAATCATTCGTTCATTCGCAATTTGAAAAGATTTTTATTTTAAATGACTTTCAGAGTTTGCGAAATCGAGTTTTAAATGTAATTTAAAAAATCTGTGTTGACACAAAATTTTTTGACCACAGCAGTATGTTTTCTCGAATTTACCTATGCAACTGTAAATGACTAGACAAGTAGATAGAATCTCATTATAAACTTACCCATTTCTGGAAAAATGATATATTTATAATAATTCCAATTAATATTCACGATATGTAACAAAACTAAAGATGTAAAAGATTACATCACAAAAAATACATCAAAACTTCTCCTTAACTTATTGGAATAGGACAGAATGCAGACACAAATTTCAGAATTTTACACTCTTCTTAGTTGAAAGGTTCGGAGCCAAGTTTTGAATTGAAATTCTTCTATGTCTAAAATCCCTAAACCTCATACCAATTATCAGGTATTCACAATAGGCTACGTTTTGAGCACCACTGAGTATTTTTTGTATCCACTAGGTACTATAAAACAAGACGCAAGTTACCTAGGCTATAGTGAGCCCTTACAAAGATAATTTACTGTGGAATACAGATTTTTTTAATCACCTTTCTATATAAAAATGGACAGAACAAAAGAGTATTAACGTTACCTTAACACAATTCAGCAGTGGAGGCTTTTAGCTCATCGTACTATCCAACACGCAGACGATATTAAAATAGTACTATGCATGCGACTTCAATGCAAGAAAAGTAAAAATCACACAAGATCATTGAAGTGCCATGCTTTGAAATGCTTATATAGTCCATGTCACTCAACATAGAGCTCAATTATGGTTTTGATCCAAACCTAACCCTAACAATTAATATATACATATTTATAAATAATATAAAGTGTATGTTTTTTCGGTAAGGAAACATATGATAATATCGTCCACATTTTATGAATAATGTAAACTTTCTATGTTGGCTGCACAATCATCTTTAAAGATTGCAGGTTGTTCTATTGTTTTTATTATATAACTAATAAAACAACCTGTAATACTTTTTCCTATATCCAGTAAAATGATGGTAAGTTTCATAATAGTAATTTGGATAATTTGTTATAGGGAAAAGAGAGAGCAATATAATAAAATGAAGTATAAAAATAATGTTATTTCATCTGATTAAACCATCTAAAGCAAAAAAGATATGCCACAACATTCGATCTGTATTTGAGTATATTTATATATTGTACCGTGTACCTCTTGCTTAAAATGAACATCACATTATTATAATATATACTATAGTTTTTAGTCTTTATACATTAGCTATAGTCATATATGTGACCTACATAGCTTCAGCCCTTAAGTGTAGATTTGCCGTATATAACTAATATCAGTATAATTCCATAGATGAAGCCGACGTTGACTTATTACGATCAAATTTTCAATGAACGAACTCATTTTTTATTGAACTAACTTGAAACTGTACAACATACAAAGATTTAATATATTCATACAACACAGCCACGCAGAATTTAAAGTCAGATCTTGTTTTCACTGATTTTGTTAACAATTTTTTGTTTTCATTTGATCATATTTGAAAATGCAGAGTATATCATAATTCGTTGAAAATTTTATAAAAGGAAAAAATAATGAAGATTTGTTTTCAGTGCATAAAAATGATACGGATTTTTTTTTTTTCATTTTGTATATCTGAAAGATTCTAAAAATACCAAAAACCACTATATATAGCTGAAATATTACCATTTTTAAACATTCCCGATAATCGTTTGTTTCAATATCAGCAAAATACTGCATATAATTAATTGAATAACATAAACAATGGGCCTATACCGTGATCTTAAATTGATCAATTTATCTACTACGGTATCATTTTTGATGATACATAGGACCGTTTACTGCAAAAAGTTAGCAGAAAACTTTATCCAAATGAAAATAACAGTAAAAAGAGAATTTTACTGTAATCTGAAATAGCTGCTGATGACGTCACCTGTAGCGAACCAATAAGAAGCGTCTTCCATGTTCCCTTCCCAGTAAATCACTCTGAACAGTCTTCTTTTCTTTGCTCAGAACATAAAGTACACTCGATGTAGCACACATTTTTTTGACAGTTTACATGCTTGACACGTCATACTGACTGAACGTTGTGCGGTACCCATAAGGGCTGTTCCAAGTTACGGTTCTATCACCGTCCCAGAACTGTTCTCATCATGCCCCGCCCATTTTGTGATTCTAGAATCGATGATTGGTTGGTACGCTGGCGGACCAACCAATCACCGTTTTTAGAACTGTAAAATGGGTGGGGCATGATGAAGAACCGTAATTTGGAACAGACCTATAGATATCATAACCTAATAGTTAGAATGTCAATGGCTGTACCTGTATCGCTGAACGCTGAACGTTTACAATCATATGTGAGGTTATCACCACAAACCACAATATCTAACTGTGTCTTCTGTAAAAAAGTGCTATATTCCAAATTTTCGGAATTCAGTACCTACAGACTTTACGGTATGCAGGAAATAGTCCACCCCGGAAAGCCTTTGGAACCATATCCTGTTCTATTTTTCTGTGAACATTTTGACGTAAATTTAATCTTAGATGTATACTTTATAAAATGGGTTTTATATACTTCTAGGTTCCTGCTTATTTTGAAAATTGGCAGTATGTTAAAATTATGGATGAAACTCCATGGCTTAAAAAAGGTGTCATTCCACATGAATATTTCTATGAATCTAAAACGAAAACTATCAAGCATCTTGGAACAAAAATCGAGTTGTATTTAGCTTACCAATAAAAAATTGAGGAAAATAGTTCACGTTACAGACCGTTGTCGGAAAACAGCAGCTAAGCAGATTCGACTTAATTATTATTATTCAGATTACAAAATTACAAACACACGGATTAGGTTAGGTCATTATGATCTGTCAGGCAGGCGCACAGAACTCAAATATTGGGTTCTGTGTCGTAGGCGAGAAAAGAGAGAAAATGCTATTGCTTTGTGCCACTGAGTTCTTATTGGTTCCCTACAGGTGACGTCACGACCTGGGCGGGAAGTGTATGGATTCAAAAAATTCAATATTTAGAGCAATTTTTTTCGGTTATAAATACGATAGAAAAATTTTGTAAAATTATTTATGGCATCTACGTGGTGTCAGGGTTCGTTTAAGCCAATAAACCAAATTGCTTCGAAACAGCTCAACTTTGGTGAATATTTTTTGAGATTCAATTTGATAGAAAAAACAGTAGGAAATACTTTCTTATATCGTACAGCTTCTAGTACAGAGTGATCTATAAAAAACTGACTATAAAAAAGTTTTTGGCAGAGTTCGGCAGGACGCTTCAGAACATATGATCAAATGCTACATTTGGCCCGAGTTTTTTATGGTTGGTGATGTGGTTCTACAGTAGAACGCTATCATTACTATATTTATATAAGAAATAAATCAGTCAGTTATCCATAGGACATCCTGTACATTTCAAACGCTCCGTGCTCATTGCCTAGTGAATAAACAAGTCAACTTCCAGCTCTAGCAGTAAAAAAATAGAGGCAGTAATCCAACAAGAATTAAAAAAAGCAGCTTCAGATAGTTTACAGCAACGAAGGCCCTTCAACAAGATATTTAAATTTCGGAGTGAAGCCGGAGTAAGAAAAAAATTGTATGTACTGCTTTGCGATTCAAGAACAACTATTTTCATGAAAACTATATGACTATTAGGGTATCATTTATGGATTATTATTTTTTGCATCTATTTCATAAGTCTACTGGCTCTATCTTTAGACCGCAAGTGTATGTATAGATATAATTGTGACAGAATTACTGAACTGACAAAACTAAAGGTTTACTGAAATAGCCAGCTATCATGATATTCATATTTAATCCACACCTATGTACCGTCAGCGTTAAGCTAGGCTAAAGCTTTTTAATTCAGATCTATCTTGCGACGGTATTAGTATTAATACTAGCTTATTTTTAGTTTTATAAACACTTGTAAGAGATGATTTATTGCTCTGATTTAGAAAAACAATGAATTGAGTCACATCGGTGAATGGTAGTCCAGTGAACATTGAACACTACAAAAATCGAGTCAGGTATATCTACACGGAGTTGATCACTGGGCTTCTTTAAAGCTTTCTTGTTAGTACATTGAAAATCAATAAGTTTCTCCTTACAAAAATATTTTAGATATAAAATGTATTCGAGCCAGTCTCAAATGTTTAAGCTACAGGAACATAGAAAATAAATTTTGATACTTCGTAAAAATGCCCCGCCAAACGAATTTATCAAATCCTAACAGGATTGCTAACAGCATATTTGGGAGAACACTGTGACATAATAATTGTCATTTTTGTCAGTAAATTTTGGAGTGTTTGGTGCTTGAGATCCCAAAATCATCAAAAATATTCGAGAACCAATATGACAGGCGTCAAGTATAATGATGGGGAGGCGAAGCCAGGCAACACTAAAAACTCTCATAGTCTCCTAGAAAACTTGTCGAACATACCAGAACTCCTGGTGGATGTCACTAAGTCCGACCAGTGAGCATAATATAAGAAAGTGAAACGAAGTGTCTTCTTCTCTCCAACTTTGGAGTATACTTTTATGACTATAATAAATGCCTGCTTAGCCGGCAATGGGCTGGAATACCCGTTTTACATTGACAACAAATCCATTGTTATTATGGTGGATTTAGTTCGTGGTCAAATTTGACAAGCATAAAACAGAAATTTGACTTCAAATAAGTCCATGGATTTCTTCATGCATTTAGAACCTGCCACAAATTATTATTGTGGTTAAGTTTGACGTCAAATTCGCCAACCATAAAATCATATGATGAATGTCAAGCATGTTGCAGTTATTCAACATTTTTTAAATAAAAATTCGCAATCAAATCAAGAGTTTTGCTGTCAAGACTACAAAAAATACAAATCGAATAAATCTAGCGAAAACCGCCAAACCATATGACAGCAACAGTGTTGTTCACTTGATGTTTACACAATTACTTTGATTAAGATCATGGCTTAATCCACGGTTAAATTCGAGAAGAAATCGGCGATGTAAAACGGGTATAAGAAGCCTCATCAAGAGGTTTAGCGATTCTTTGACTTTGGTCGCCACAGCGTACAGCTCAGGGACTGCTATAAACTTTTTAGCCTGCCTACCTGCCTGTCTCTAAAATGCTTCACTGTTTCTGGTTCAAAATGCTGTTTTTTTTTTCATACATTTTTAAGCAAATACAAAACTTATTTTGATGTGACCCAACATTTGATAAACATAAAACTGAAAGTGTCAGTCTTTTAACGTTTCCAGAGAAATGGGCTTTGCTTTAAGAAAAGGTCTGTTTGTGAAACAAAACACGACAAGTAACACTATTTTTTTTAAATCTAGTATATACTGGATTAAGACGGTACAATAGGAGTAGGGGCAACTATTCTCTGTTATACGGGTTCATCTTTAATATATTTTAGTAGCTATCGTACTTTGCCTATTTCAGAAATATTTTACAAGCGCTTGTATATTTCGCTCGCGTTTACAAATAAACATCAACCAGCTATAGCTTTGGGAAGGTTTAATATAATGGTTAAGTACAAAACACAACTGATATGTGGTGTTAGTAAATGGTCACTTGATACAAATGACAAAGACTGAGATTCTAGCACTCCACATTCATTTTATCGTCAGGCTTACTTTCAAAATCATGTCCGAAAGATAAAAAAAATCCACAACAAAACAACTAGCAGCCGCATATCAGTTATATTTTAGTGCATAGCCTACACGACGTCCACTTTTGCGTTTATAAATATCATTATGTATTATAAAATCGCCATTCAGTATAATGTACAGATGCGCTTAAGGTTGACGAAATATTTTTTATAACTGGCTACTTATCCTGTGCACCATTCAAGTTTCCACACGCGTCTGATTGAGTCGACATGCTACGTTGTGGTGTTGGACTTTTACTGGAACTGGAGCTACTCAGCGCCATTTTCTGCATTTGCCGAATCACAGTTGTAGCATGGTACGCTTGCTGAAAGTAAGAGTTGCACTTAAGAACCATTTCTAAGTATTCCAATTCGATAAGACGCGCCCTAGAGAGACATGGAATTGCTCCAATCCTACTGGAGTGGATTCTTACCACTCTAGAGTGCCGAGTGGCTTCTGCAACGCTTAATGACATAAACTACAGCGTTGCAGTGGCGCGAGGCTGCCCACAAGGCGGTGTTCTTTCACCTCTACTATGGAGCTTAGTGGTGAATGACCTACTCGTGAGACTAAGTAACACAGGGGTCTACGTACAGGCCTATGCCGATGATTTGAGCATAGTGGTCAGGGGTAGATTCATTAATACAGTCTCCGAGGTAATGCAAGGCGCGCTGCGTGTTGTGGAAACGTGGTGTAATGAGGTAGATCTGTCAGTGAACGCTGAAAAGGCGGAGCACGTTATGTTCACTAGGAGAAGGAGGATGGAAGGCCTCGTGAGGCCTACCTGTTTCAGAACGACACTTGAATTGTCTCAGTTAGTAAAGTATCTAGGAGTCATACTGGATCACAAGCTGACTTGGAGGCAGCACGTGGATTATAAGGTAAGCAAGGCTCGAAACTCATTATGGGCCTGCAGAAGAGTTGTCGGTAGTAGCTGGGGCCTGAGCCCAAAGGTGGTGCACTGGCTCTATACTACAATAGTCAGACCGTCATTAATATATGGCTCCATAGTGTGGTGGACCTGTATAAAGACGGAGGCAATAAGAGCTAAACTTATAAAGTTCAACGTTTGGCATGTCTTAGTATAACCAGTGCAGTGCGCACAACACCTTTGAGTGCCATTGAAACACTATTGAATCTTCATCCTTTGGATCTGGTAATTTAAGGGGAAGCTAGAAAAACTGGGTTCCGTCTCTGGAGTCAGGCTAGCTGGACTTTTATGAATCCAGGCAAAGGACATTCGACGATTCTAGCAGAGTTGCATGAGGATAGTCCTATTTTGTTGGCGATATAGTTTCTCCTACGCATCGCTACAATCGCAAATGTACGGTGGTGTTTCCGTCAAGGGAAGAGTGGGAGTCTAGGGAAAGACAGCTCATCGAAGGAGGAGGACAGGTCTGGTACACAGACGGTTCACTCGCTAGAGAGGGCTCGGGCTCGGGAGTATACGGACCCCATACAAGACTTTCATTCCCTCTTGGGGGGCACACCACAGTATTCCAGGCTGAGGTCCATGCGATACTTGCTGGTGTAAATCGTATTCGGGAAATTGAAGGGTCTAGGAGGCGGATTACTATCTGCTCTGACAGTCAGGCAGCCATCAAAGCAATGAGTGCTTGGAAAATAACGTCGGAACTGGTCCTGGAGTGCAGGAGGGCTCTTGACGACATCTCAGCTAAACACAAGGTATCACTGATGTGGGTACCTGGGCACGCTGGGGTAAAGGGTAACGAAATGGCGGATCATCTGGCTAGGATCGGATCCGGCAACAGCTTTGTGGGCCCGGAACCAGCATTAGGAATATCTGCAAACTTGATTAGGAAAACAACTGGAGAGTGGACCCAGAATCAACACTCTCTGAGATGGAACAACATCTCTGGTCATCTCCGTCAGGCTCGGGAACTATTAGCAGGGCCTGCAGAGAGAATAGGACGATTTTGTCTCTCTCTAGATAGGAGTAACTTGAGATTGCTAGTAGGCCTATTAACGGGTCACAACACCTTCAGGCGTCACTTGTTTGTGATGAGGGTGGTCAACGACCCAACGTGCACGTGGTGTGGTGAAGAGGAAGAATCCTCGGCAAACATCTTGTGTCGCTGTGAAACCCTGGGTTATCACAGGCAGACTATGCTGGGCTCAAGAACCTTGGAACCAATAGAGATAAAAAGGATAGGACATAAGAATGTACTTGCCTTTGCCAAAAGGGCAGGTCTTAGGAACTAGAGCGGATAGAGGCGCAAAAGGGCCCATCGTGTGGCCTCTGCACCAGCCACATTCCGTGCTGGATAGCCTCTGGTCCTTATTTATTTAAATTAAGTTTAATAGGTAACCACCCCCAGGCGTGTTGTAACGGACCTTTGGTCCATTACTACTAATACATCATGTTCGGCTATATCCCTCATCACTTATGGATGGTACGCCAATGGTAATTATCTAGCAGTGAGTTCAGAGTTCCATATTCTATCATATGCAATCATAAAAAAATTAATGATGCTAGTCCATTATTTTTGCTCGAGTATATTTTGAGGTATTTTTAATGCAGAACACCAGCTTGAAGGTATAACGCGTCTCCACTACATATAACTACTAATAACGACTTAATCAACTTACTTTCCATCGAGATTTAGCAAAGTTCTTCTTAAGCTGCTCGGACACAGTACCATGAATATTTTTGTTGCTAGCAGCGTTGCCAGATATCCTGAAAGAGAAACATCACAGATTTCGCGCTTATGTTATACACTGCAGTTAATATTAACTACACAGGGTGTTTGGCGGAGGGTGAGACAAACTTCGTGAGCGAATAGATAAGCTCAATTCGAAGGCATTTTATTAATAGACCTGTGCCCTAACCGTCCCTGATTTTTGTATAACATTGCTTTTGTAAGTCCCTGTACAACACCCTCCTTTCCTTCTCGTGGAGTAGGGACCTCGACCTGATAAGGATGAGCTCGCAGAGCCTATCTAGTCCTCTTTTAGACGGCCTTTGGTGTTATTACTGACGATACAACCCTTATTGCTGCTTCTCAGGAAGAACTAGTAGCTCTATTGAACGTTTTAGAACAACACAGTGCAGCATATGGTCTTGGTATTAACTACAACAAGACCAAGGTTATTATCGTAGATAGACAGCATGACAATCATCGAGAAATAAAGTCAACAGGCCATTGTGAGGTAGTTCAAAGTTTTCTGTACCTCGGTTCTTTGATCGACAATTCAGGTAGCTGTGAGAATGAGATTCGACGGCGCATTCAACAGGCATGGGTGGCCATGACAAAGCTTACTAAAATATGGCGTGACCATAACATCACTAAAGCTACCAAAATGTCACTGGTTCAGTCTCGTGTTCTCCATATTTTTGTATGCCTCGGAAACTTGGACTGTTAAAAAGGCAGATCGAGCTCGCATAGATGCTCTTGAAATGTGGACGTGGAGGAGAATGCTGAGAATTCCTTATACCGCCCATCGAACTAATGTTTCCATATTGGATGAGCTCGGTAATCCAAAGAGACTATCCTCCATTGTGTCGATGGGAATGCTTACATTCCTCGGACATATTCACAGAAGCGATAATATGGAGAAACTTGTAGTTCAGGGTCACGCCCCGAGTGGGCGGCGCCGTGGCCGTTCCCCTACACACTGGGTGGATACGACGAAACAGTTGCTAGATATGAGTATCAAGAGCGCCACTGAACTAACAGTAAATCGCAAACAATGGCGAGCTACAGTTCTCAAAACTATTGATAATATTCGTGTCGGCAATACTCTAGCTCCGACTTAATGCATTTTACGAGTCCACAACATGTCTGTTAAGACAATGTGACTATGATGATGATGGTGTTATTATCTGGGAGAGCTCACTCGAACATCTTCCGTGATACAATCTGTAAAACAGAGACAGGTCGGCCACCCTTCTTCGATGTTCCAGGCTGTGGAGGTCCTTTGTGAGGTTAGTCTGATTGCTCTCTTCTGGATAGAGTCCAGAAGCTTTAGAGAGTGTTTCGGACTTATGACTTATAATAATACAGAAGTGAAAATGTCCATTTATGTAAATTCTTGATAATATTATAAAACAATGATATAAAGAGGAATATTTTGGGCAAGATCTATTAATAAAATATCTTCGAGATTGGGTTATCTATACGCACTTGTCTTGTATAGTACACAAAAATAAAATAATGAATCCTCTGTTAAACACCTGTACCACATGTATGAATTTTCAAACATCTAACCAATTAAAAAAACACATACTAGCGTAAAATTTCCAACTTCTTCTTTCCTTATCCTCCGTTATTTTTTCATCCAAAATTTGATTACAAGCAAGATATTAGTTTTCCCCCTATATCGATAAGAGAAATAACTAGCCCTCAGCTACGCAATAAATTTTGTTTGAAGCATGTTCGGACGGGTGAGATATCACCAGGGCAACATTTTATGTACAGTGGTCACTTACAAATACAATTCCACAGCGAATCTTAGATAACGTTTATTTTGCAATATCTATTATCTTTTTTTTTCAAATAAAATTCAAAGATTTGATCAACAATAACAAACACTGAACTAATACGTGTTTGGTTAACCTGTCCAGATGATAAGATGGAAACAAACAGATAACATACCATGGGTGACCAAGAGCTTGACGACAAGTATACCTTTTTTCCACATTCACACACATCAAGTTTCGTATAAAATCTTTCGCAGAATCGCTAATTTCGTCCCAATAGGGGGAATCGAACTCAAAATCACCTGAAACAATTCAGAAGAGATTATTTTTAAATTAGCATTTGTTACCAAGAAATCAACTTATGAAATTTTGTTGTAAAGATAATTGAAGGGTCCAATGCAAGAAGTGTCCAAGCCACATTTTCATCAATTACGATTATCAGTGATATCTATGCGAACTTTTTGTTAGTTTGTTTCAATATAATAAATAAGACAAATACCTTTCAATATCTGCGCAAATAGATTTGCATCGTTCTCATCATAAAATGGTGGATAACCACATAGTAAAATGTAGGATATTACTCCTATGCTCCATACATCAACTGCTTTGCCATAAGGCTTTTGGGCCAAGACCTCAGGCGCTGTAAGAATAAATCTCATTAAAAAGGAATAAACTACAACAAAAACCAAAATTTAATACATTTGAATTAATGCACATACCAACATAACCAGGTGTCCCACAAGCTGTAGCCATCACACCAGAATCTTCCATTTTTGACAATCCAAAGTCGCTTATCATAATTTTACTATCTTCGTCTGGACTATAATACAGCAAATTTTCGGGCTACAACAAAAAAGATATGGTAAAACTAAAGACCTTATTTAGCACTTGCAGGCACACAATCTGCAGTTTGATCATCATTTTCAATAAAATGGGCATAAGTAACCACCAGAGGGCAATCAGAATCCTATTTCTGTTATATTTCAGTTTGTCACTTTTCGACAAGTCTAAACGTTTTTCCTCTTTCGTTCTATATTGCTTCACTATTTTCCGAGTTACAGAGGGACCAATGATTACCAGACAGGCGACAGACAAACAGACAGGCAGACCGACGGTTTATCGTATGAATGAATGAAAGAAGGAACACGCTTTCTGGTGACCACCAGAACCATCAGTGCATAGGGCTACAAGTTTACATCTTATATCCTCGAGTTCAAGGACTCTTGAACCAGTATAGTCTGCCTGTGACACCCAAGGGCTTCGCAGCGACATAGAATGTGTGCCAACGGTTCCTCCTCCTCCTCACCACAGCATGCACACGTACGTCACATACAAGTGACGTTTGACGCCTATATAGTACCCACCCACCAATGCCATCGACGTTCCATCCAGTAACACACTAAGTTTACTTCTAAAGATGTATAGATGAAGAGGGGAGGAGGTATGGAGGGAGCTTTAGTGTGGGGAATTTAGAGCATAAAAAGGCGAGTTCTTGTCAATGAAAATCATACTGTAGAATCAAGTGATGAAGTAACACATTTAGCAGCGAAATGACTATAGAGTCAAACGGACCTTGCGACTCAACGACTTGGTTAGAGGACCACGATGATAACTCCAGCATATGGAGTGTCGAGACTGCGGTACCTGATGGTGAGTTACCCGACCAATCACATTGGGCGGTGGCGAGGTCACCGATGGACGATGGACCGTGCGACTCCACAACACAGCCGCTGGGGTTCCTGCCGTTTACAATTGACAGCCCATCAGATAACAGCGACGATGATGATCCTGATCGTCCGGATGGTCCAGCAAACCATAGAGTGGAATTACCTTTTCCTGTAGATAGCGAGGAGATTATAGCCAAATAGCAGGCCCACAAATAACCTCTGCCGGCTTCTATCCAGTCAGAGACAAACCCCCCCATGGACAGAAGTCTCTAGCTTGACGGAGATGTCCGGAGATTCCTCTCCATCCCATAAGATGTTGCTGCTCAGTTATAAAAAACAATACTTCCTGTGCCTGGCTGTGGAATGTAAAAAGAAGTGCTACAGCTAGCATGATCTAGAACAGGCTCCACATCAAAGATTCTGCTATCCGTATGAGAGCTATAATGTCTATCTACATGAGTACTTACTTTCAAATCTCTGTGCACTACCCCCTGTTCATGCATATAATCAACAGCTTCTAGAACCTGCCTGATAAGATCAGCCGCATCTTTCTCTGTATAGGATCCTTTTTCAACAATCCTATCAAATAACTCACCGCCTGTCACCCTGCAAAAATGATTTACTGCTTAAGCACAAGTATAAAGCACCTTATAAACATATCGCAATTCAAACGTCTAAAAAAAGGGATATTGGCAATAAAAATGTGCGCACAGCTTGGCAGTACCCTCTAGTACACATCTAAAGGGCCCCACAGACATCGTTCTTTTTCATCAGGTTTGCACGACGTGCCAACCGATCACACTCATTTCGGTCCGTGTGTGCCGAAAAACCGTCGTGTTAACCGTCGTTCCAAAAAATCTGTCCGAGCTTGATTTTACCCGTCGGTTTCGATCGCCATCATGCAACTCGGTACATGTGTGGCCGTTCATCGTGCAATCACGACGGAATTTTGCAGTGTCGTTATGGTTGCCTTCCAGTAAGCGTATCTAGGGTTAGCGACATCTATCAAAAATGTGCTGTCAAACGTTTATGAGGGGAAATACTTTGTCTCATCCAAGTATCCTGTTTTTTTATTAGAGGTGCTACTAAATTAAAGAATTCTAAGTATGTTTCTTCATCCATCCTCAAATAATTGTACCAATCCCCTGGTTCCAGATGCAATTCTTCTAATAGATTTATATGGGAGAATTGGCCTCTTTTTAAAAGCCACTGTTTCACCCATTTAGAACGTTTTTTCTTGCTGTATTTCAATTTAATAGCTAAAGCCGCCGCCAATGCTAAAGTATTATCCATGTTAACGGACCAAAAATTTGCGAGAAACTGAAAGAAAACCGAACAGTGTGTGGAGGTATCGTTCCATCGGTTTAACCGACATCGGTTGGAACGTCGTGCAAACCTGATGAAAAAGAACGATGTCTGTGGGGTCCTTAATACTTGTTGCTAATTCAGACGCTATTTATACCTACATGGCACCTCCAAAAAGTTGTATACGTGTAAACAGAAAGCTTGGCTTTTTGTCGATACAAAAAGTATGACATCTGTTGCAAATGTGGCTAGAGACTAGTTGGTTGTGTAAAGATGCCCCCTAGAAGACGACAGCCCCAGTTTACGCAGTTAACCCCTTTTGATAGGGGTCGGATTGTAGGCCAACGAGAACGTGGTGCTTCTTTCAGAACAATTACTATAACCACGGGGTGTTATGTGGCTACAGTTGTACCAGCATGGCGCACATGGACCAAAGAAGGACGAATGCAGCAAGCAAGCTGGAGCACGTAAGAGAACTACAGACCGGAAGGATCGTCATCTACGACTACTGACCCTTCGATCCACTCGAGCTGTTGCTGGCGCTCGGTATGTAGCTATAGAGAGGCCACTTAGAATCCGCCCAATATACCACAGATTGCGTGAAATGGGTTTCAGACATGGACGACTCTACACTAGGCCGGAGCCTTAGATGTGATAGTGTGTCGGTTACCGTGGGCCGAACGGCGGGCATTCCGCGGAAAATTTAAATTGTTTTATAGTTTCAGAATAATTATTACATTTTATGTGTATTAGAGTTCATCTCGGTTGATAAATTAAGAAAAATACTTTTTTAAAAAATAAGAATGGTGAAAAATGCCAGCAGTATCAGTACAAAAATGTACATGTATTTAGATTTAGAGATTTTCCCTTCTGTTGGACATTTCTTATTTCCATTAGATTTCCCCTTTTTAGTTTTGTCAGTCTGTATTTTGTTTTGAACTGCTTCAGGTAATTATTAATAAAAATATTTGCTACATTAACGACATTAATTCAAGCAGAATTTCATCAGTTTGGGGTTGATTACATGAACAAACGTGTCTAAAACAAACTCATCTATATTTATATTGATGTATTTTTTTGCAATTTTCATTAAAACTGCTTTGTGCAATTGCCCAAAAACTTACTTTTACACCTATTGGCCTGAAATCAAAATTTTAACAATACCTATTGTGAATAAGGACTGTAATTTGAGCTGCATACTCTGATGGAAGGTTTACGCCTACCAACTATAAGCTGTATGTATTTAATATACCTATAAAATAATTTTATCCTTCATGTTCTACCTATAATTTTTGTAATGACAAGAACATTTATACAGGCTGATATTTCATCAATTTGTAAAACAACGTACGTCTCCGAGAATAATAAACCCTCTACAACAGTTTTAATGGAATGCATATTTTCTGTCAGGTGCAATTTTTACAGAACTGCAAAGTTTTGAGGAATATTTAGGATGGTGGTAAAATTGGCAACTTATTCTCTCTCACAAAATTGTAAACTTTCTTTGGCTGGACATAGAAAAGGTTTTAACATTAAATCAACAGAAAACCTATTTGAAAATAGCGTGCCAAAATATTTTCTATTTGAGACCAACCGGATATTCTTAATGACAGTGGTAAAATCTGACTCAAATCACCAACAAATTATGATTTATTGATTTAAAGGAATGTCTATATTCATTGATACTAATACCACCTACATCTGATGTCTGGTTCGTTGTAGTCAAACACTACAAAATAAAAATAAACGCAACCTGTTTCCTGCTGCCACTTCCACTTAAATGAACAGTCAATGTACTTTGTAAATTTTCACTTAAGCCAGAAAAATTCACTATTAGGTCACTTTGAAGCCATTCTTGCTGGTCTTGATTCCCCTTCACTATCAAATCTTTTCGTAGGTGTGCCCAGATGTGTTCTATTTCTATTAGAACTGTATTTTTCTGTGATATTTCGGAGGTCCAGAAAACATTGTAGGTACCACATTGTGCTTTAAAATAGGTCTTATCCTTGGAAATGTTTGTAAATTATTGTCTTTATTCTTATAAATATAACCAGCCCTTACGAGGAATACCTTTCACCCACTTCTGTTTGAAATGCTCGTCTTGAGGAAAATTGAACACCCTAATTTGTCCTTTATTGGGAGCACTACTACACACTTTGCAGGCATCTTTTTCTCTTTATAGTTTCGTTTGTGCAGGTAAATAATTAAAAACACATTAACAATCACCTTCCAATCTTCTTTTTTACCCTGGAAGATTACATTAATGACTTAAAAACAAATAAAAGCTCAGCCCAGCTCGGCCCGCTATTCAGTGTTGCCATATTTCAATGCTCCGGCCTAGTGAGTAGAGTCGGCCTTGTTTCAGATCATAGCGTCCGCATCTCATGTTTTCATTCAATCACTTTTCTTATGGTCAGCCTCCCGCAAAGGCTGGAAGCCTATGGCGCTATAGAACCGCTGCGAGAGGATAAGTATTTGTGTACGTTAGATTTGGAACGCTGTAGGTTGTAGCCGCCGGGAAACAAATTCCCGGCACCTCATTCCACACGTCGAAGTTCCCCAAAAGAAAAAATGCTGGAGGAGACTGGTTCGGTGAGTAGGGACTTCGACCTGGTAAGAATGAGCTCGCAGAGCCTCTCTAGTGTTCGACTACAGACGCCACTAGGTTGAGAAATGAACAGACAGCTCTGTGTAGGGAATGAATGTTCGGTAATTTTTTTTCAGAAAATATATGGAAAATTATCGATGTTGCGGGAAATGGAATTATTAGATATATCTGTGATTTTTGCCGTTTTATATGATATACGCCGCTTCTTCGTACAATAAACATTGTTAGAACAATAACAATAAACATCGAAACAAACAAGATATTTGCGAAATACACAAAAACAAAAATCTGAATGATTGTGCTATCTTTCAGCTGATTTGGTAAATTCGATTAGGAAAAACGTATAAAACCGTGTTTAGATCACTATTACTGCTATCAGTTTGATACTAGAGTTGTTTCAAATATTTAAAGTCGCTTTTGATTATTTTTCTCAGGAAGAATTTCAGGTCACCAGCGCATACCTCAGGACAGCCTTGTAAACGCGTCGTTCATGAAAAGTTTGTTTACGTATTAAGGGCCCCAAGACATCGTTCTTTTTCATCAGGTTTGCACGACGTGCCAACCGATCACACTCATTTCGGTCCGTGTGTGCCGAAAAACCGTCGTGTTGACCGTCGTTCTTAGCTTCTACCCGTAGCAAGGAATCCCAATGTAGCTGTCAGACGTTCCTGACGGGAAATACTTTGTTTCATCCAAGTATCCTGTTTTTTTATTAGAGGTGCTACTGAATTAAATAATTCTAAGTATGTGTCTTCATCCATCTTCAAATAATTGTACCAATCCCCTGGTTCCAGATGCAATTCTTCTAATAGATTTATTATATGGGAGAATTGGCCTCTTTTTAAAAGCCACTGTTTAACCCATTCAGAACGTTTTTTCTTGCTGTATTTTACTTTAATAGCTAAAGCCGCCGCCAATGCTAAAGTATTATCCTTGTTAACGGACCAAAAATTTGCGAGAAACTCAAAGAAAACCGAACAGTGTGTGGAGGTCTCGTTCCATCGGTTTAACCGACATCGGTTGGCACGTCGTGCAAACCTGATAAAAAAGAACGATGTCTGTGGGGCCCTTTGTAGCCATACCACTCAATCCACCAGAAACCCTCGGTTTATGAAGCTATGCAGTTTTTTTTAATTTTTTTTTCAATGTTAGAAAATATTTCAAAATAGTTTAGATAGAACTTTTAGCCTGTTTTACATAACCGTTTTTGTATTGACATCGATGCTTTTAACCAGAATTAGTTTAAAGCCAGTTTCACTGTAATGCATAATAGGGGTAGAAAAATCGGAAAGGGTTTCACTAATAATGGCTTTCTGTCTTTCGATATCTGCGTTTTTGGGCAATTAGAACATAAGTATTCAAGAAATGAGGTCAAAGGTTTTTTTTTGTGTAACTTTTAGTAATGATGTACTCACAATTCCATGATGAGGTAGAACTTCGACTTGTCCTCGAATGTTTCTAATAGCTGTACAATATTGGGATGCTTTAACCTGGAAAGAAAATATAAGTATTTACCAAATAGGCTTTGATGGCAATGAGAATCATTCATCCCGGAGAAAATAATCAGAGACCCCTAACACCGAGGTTGGGACGGTTCCCTAGATTACTATTTTTTGTTTTTTTTTTGTGATTACTCTGCCACCAATACATTGATTTTCAAATATATCAGTAGCAGCTATATCTACTGTAATTACAAATCACATCATTCCTAAAATTTCATAAAAATCGGTGCAAGAATGCACAACAACCTTTTTATATCATATCATATCATATCATATTTATTGGTGCTATGTACATAAAATAATGTATATAGTAATGGAGAGTCCTTCATTTATAAAAAAAATTCCGTACCCACCACAACAATGTTATCCCCTCCTGCATACAATTGAAAAGAATCAGGAAGCCCAAAAAATCTGTAGCAGTTATGAGAATTTTCGATTGTTGATTCCGCTACCAATGCACTGGTTTTAAAAAAAAACATCAGGATTATCTAGTATCACATCACACGCAAATTTCCATTAATTCGGTGCAGCAGATACTGACATTAAGCTATTGGCAATGTTCGGATAGGTTTGTATAGTACCAAATACCGCCAAGGTAACTTTTTTTATGAGAATGGAGAGACCTCGACGCTACTGCACTGATTTTCAAGAATATATCAGCGTTATCTATTATAGCCCATCATCATATCATATCTTCATTAAAATCAGTGAAGCAGTTACTGAAATTACGTGGTTAGGAAAATGGCACAGGTAGACAGAAAAACGGACCAAGAGAAATGAGTGATATAGATGATCATGATGACATCATAAAACGTCCAAAAAAATGGCGTCAAGCGTCTTGAGTCAGTTCTTCCCACACATTATCGGTATTAACAAAAAAATCTATCACTACATCGTCCTCACCAAAAAAGTAGACAATAAGCAGGGACCTTTGAAATATCTAACAACAAGTTTGAGGGATTTTGAAATTTTTCGTTTATAGTTGATTTCTCCTTCGCCACTGAGAAGAGTTCCAACAACGATACAAGGTTACTATTTCTCACACGGTAGTAATTTGGTATCACAATTTCATCACAATAGAGTTCGTAGTTTCCAAGTTATACGCGTTTTCCATCCTCGTCATAATAATAATAATGATGCTGTGTCAAAATTTCATTAAAATTAATTCAATAATTTCCAGGATGCACAATACAGGGCGATCTAAAGCAATAGTCGTATGTATACATCAGAAAATTCTAAATGCCTTGGATTCTGTAATAGATAATGCAATGTTCGGATGGACCTAAAAAAGTGTATTATGTCGCTAAGTCTTTCTTCAACATGTCAGTGAACAACCTATTATTATGAATTAAATATTTTTTTCAGTTTTACAACCCCCCACAACCATCCCAATTTCACACCCACCCAAACAAAAGGTAGGAAATGATCTGAAATCCCAAAACATCTAAAAACGAAGTTTGAGTTGTTTTCACACTTTTAGATTTTTGATTATTACTACGCCGCCACTGACACGATTTTTAACAAACATACGCATTTTCAATCTTCACCACGGTAATAATACTGTGTTAAAATTTCGTTAGAATCCCTTAGTTTCCGTAATATAGACTAGGCAATGTTCGGATGGACCTACAAAGGTGATTTATGTCGCTAGGTCTTCCTTCACAGGTTAGTGGACAGCCTATTATGGATAAAAACGAAGTTTGAGCTGTTTTTATATTTTTAGTTTTTTTATTATTTCTGCGCCGCCACTGGCACGAATTATAAAAGCCATACGCGTTTTCCATCCTCGCTGTGGTAGTAATACTGTGTCAAAATTTCATTAAAACCAATTCAACAGCTTCCTCGTTACACAATATGGAACTATCTAAAGCAATACTCTCTTATGTTTACACCAGAAAAAATTGTAAGTCCTTTGGTGTCTTTAATAGGCAAGGCAATGTTCGGATGGACCTAAAATGTTATATGTTGCTAGGTCTTCCTTCACAGGTCAGTGGACAGTCTATTATGAAGGCAACAAAGTTTTCAATTCTACAACCCCCCACCCCCCAACCACCCCAATTTCACCCTCACCCAAAGAAAAGTAGAAAATGATCAGGAACCCTTGAAACGCCTAAAAACGAAGTTTGAGCAATATAATATTTTTTTTGTTTTTTACTAATTACTCTGCCGCCCATTAACCGATTTTCAAAATTATAGGAACATTACCTACTACAACCCCACAGCATATCGCTGTCCAAATTTCATCACAATGCATGCAGCGGTTGCTGAGATTACGAGGTTAGAAAAAAAGCGACAGACAGACAGACGGACAGACCGACAGACAGACAGACCGACAGACAGACCGACAGACAGACCGACAGACAGACCGACAGACAGACCGACAGACAGACCGACAGACAGACCGACAGACAGACCGACAGACAGACCGACCGACAGGCAGACAGACCGACGGAAATGAGTGACGTGAATGTTCGTTATGAGGACATCATAAAATGCCCAAAAAAACGTATTATCTCGAAATCGAAAATTTTCGCGATCACAATACTCCCCTCACCTATCGGTGTGGGAAGTAAAAGGAAAAAAATACTGAGCTAGCAAAGACTATTTGATAAATAACGTTAGGTGCTACTTGACGAGTGAACCACACAAAAATCATCATACCCTAAGTATGCCCCTGTATTCTGAATGCATACGTGTAACGTAACGCGTTACACAATTCTAATAGCAGCGAATCATGCTATGCAGAACAAAGAACGTCCTAGCATGTTTTAATAAGCAAAGCAGTCATTCAAATGAAAACAATCCGGCGCACAAACGATCAGACCAATCCCGTATTCGGTTGTAAACTTAGACCATTATTGTGTATTTAACCACAATTAGATTTTATGTGTTACTTGGAGTCGAAGGTTATCATCGCCAGTCGTGTATAGATTATGTTGGAACAGAAAAAGGAAACGACACTGTTTTGGTATAGTCAATGTGCCTAACTTTATTGGCGAAATAATCTGAATATGAATCTTAGATGGACAAAATCGCAGCTGTGCTGATTTCATATCTTGTTAAAGTAAAATTGATGTAATAAATAAAATATCCTTGAACTCAATCAGTTACGTATAACTGATATTTGGATATAGGACACCGAAAAGCAAATTCTATATGTTTACGTGGTAGTTGATTATAATGAGCACAGCCGTATACAAGAAGGTTATTAGGGGTAATTACCCTCCACCCGGGATTCTAGATCATTTTCTATCATTTCATTTTTTCCCAAAGAGTAATTGATATCTAATTTTGAATAAAACTATAATTGTATTAGTGTAAAAAACCTACTTTCATATACGTGTCGGTTAAAAGTACAATAAATTACATATTTTATTGATTACTTGACGTAATCGTCTTATACAGGGTGTCCCACGACGATTAAGACAAGCAATATATCGGAACTGGGCAATAGTAGCGAATTATAATTTTGGGGGTGTAAATTAGAGCAAATATAGTGTCTTTTCTTATTATTGTGTCACCCAATGAGGTATTTGTTTTTGGTCACGTGACGTCCGATTCAAAAAATTTAATGGGGCACCCTGTATATTTGTGACTTTTTGTGTTCCTCCCGATAAAACAATTCCAACAAACTGGCACACTTGGGGTCTAAAGTGATTAATTCAAGAGCTACAGGTACTTAAAGGACTGTACCACTACCATTATGAAACACTACCAAAATAATGTAACTGTAGGGGTACATGTTATAATCAATGGTAGTGGTACAGTCCTTTAAATACCTGTAGCTCTTGAATTAATCACTTTAGACCCCAGGTGTGCTAGTCTGTTGGAATTGTTTTATCGGAGGAAACAGGAAACAGGAAACATTTCTTTTTTCTATATAATTTTTTAATATATAAAACAATTTCATCCCCGCTCTACGGCTGACACAGCGGAAGATGGAAACACCACCGCCGACGCGTCAGTTTGACTTTGACGTCACATAACCCAAAGTGACATATAAATTTTGACATGTGACGTCACAATAACGCGTCGGTGGCGGTGTTTCTATCTTTAGCTGTGACGTCACACAAGCAGTGTCCAGGCAGTGTTGCCATTCGTTGCGACTTGTCGCGAAAATAGCGACATTTTGATTACGTTGAGACGTAGCGGCGATCTTGCAAAATAAACCGATTTGTAGAGACTTTTTGAAAAATTCTGTTACTATCTTTTTTTCACAGCGGAGTAGAAGGCAATCAATTGGCAGACACACTCGCAACAGAAGGAACTGAATCTGAGTCCATAGGACCAGATCCGTTTGAGGGCATTGCAAAAAGCACTGCCAGGAAAATCATCTCAGAACAGGCAAAGAGAAAAGCACTCCGGCTCTGGAGAAGTACACCAGGGTTCATCATCATCATAGTCACAATGTCTTAACAGACATGTTGTGAACTCGTAAACTGCATTAAGTCGGAGCTAGAGTATTGCCGACACGAATATTATCAATGGTTTTGAGAACTGTAGCTCGCTATCGTTCGCGATTTACTGTCAGTTCAGTGGCGCTCTTGATACTCATATCTACCAACTGTTTCGTCGTATCCACCCAGCGTGTAGGGGAACGGTCACGGCGCCGCCCACTCGGGGCGTGACCCTGAACTACAAGTTTCTCCATATTATCGCTTCTGTGAATATGTCCGGAGTATGTAAGCATTTTCATCGACACAATGGAGGACAATCTCTTTGGATTACCGAGCTCATCTAGTATGGAAACATTAGTTCGGTGGGCGGTATAAGGAATTCTCAGCATTCTCCTCCACGTCCACATTTCAAAAGCATCTATGCGAGCTTTATCTGCCTTTTTAACAGTCCAAGTTTCCGAGGCATACAAAAATATGGAGAACACAAGAGACTGAACCAGTGACATTTTGGTAGCTTTAGTGATGTTATGGTCACGCCATATTTCAGTAAGCTTTGTCATGGCCCCCCGTGCCTGTTGAATGCGCCGTCGAATCTCATTCTCACAGCTACCTGAATTGTCGATCAAAGAACCGAGGTACACAAAACTTTGAACTACCTCACAACGGCCTATTGACTTTATTTCTCGATGATTGTCATGCTCTCTATCTACGATAATAACCTTGGTCTTGTTGTAGTTAATACCAAGACCATATGCTGCACTGTGTTGTTCTAAAACGTTCAATAGAGCTGCTAGTTCTTCCTGAGAAGCAGCAATAAGGGTTGTATCGTCAGCAAATCTTAAGTTAGATATTTTGCTTCCGCCAATAGTTATACCGCCATTCCAGTTGTCCAATACCTGTCTCATCACAAATTCAGAGTAAATGTTAAATAACATCGGAGATAATACGCATCCCTGACGAACTCCTTTTCTGGTTGCTGTTTGACCAAACAGGTTACCATCAATTCTTACACGAGCTGAGCTAGACTCATAGAGTTGCTGTATGAGAAATACCAAGTGGTAAGGGACTCCCATGGAGGTAAGGATTTCCCACAGTTTAGGCCACTTTACGTTATCAAACGCCTTAGAATAGTCCACAAAGCAGATAAAAACGGGAAAATAATGGCTTTTCTGGCTTTTTCAATAATCTGTCTTAAGTTTAAGATCTGTTCACACCAGGGTTACTACACTCGAAGGTGTTCATACCATACCCTCTATTCAGGCCCCCGAGGATCATAGAATGGAGCGGGAATGATCTGCGCATTCTGGTCGGTCTGTTAACAGCATATTGTCTTCTGAGAAAAAAACCTGCGGAAAATAGGTCTGGAATAAACATCGGATTGTCGTTTCTCCTATGCTGAGGACGGAACAGCGAAGCACTTATTGTGCTCCTGTCTCCTGTCCAGTACTGGAAAGAGCTAGGTTTCAGACTTTCGGATTCACTCATCTGGAACCTACTGATCTTAAGAAAGTTTCACCCATTCGTCAAGAGGTGTGGATTGTACGGTGAACTCTAAATAGCTGTGAGACACAATAGACACAATAAGATCGCAGTGAAGCAGAACTCACTATCATTCTAACCTAAAACTGCTTTAACTGTATTATTGCAAAAAAGCTACTTTCATATGACGTGTCAATTAGAAGTACAATAAATTAACATTTTTTATTTATTAATAACATATTTAGATGTTTTATATCTAGAATATTTGAGGAGCAACTTTTCAAAACGTATTAAGTCCGTTAAACGTCTTTTTCCACAAACAACCAAAAACGAATATCTTTTGTCTCCCAAGATTTTAAACCTCGGCTTGAAGGTATTTGGATTAATATTGGTCTATGCCTTCAATATCCATTCTCAATAAAATTGAAACTAATACAAATTGTAGAAAAAAGTAAAAAAATAGATGGACATAGCGCGTTTCGATCCATCAATATGTACAGGGTGACCTAATAAGAATGGACGCCGGCAATATCTCGCTAACCGTTAATCGTACAACTTTGAGCAAAAAATATTATTAGGTAAATCGGCTAAGATAAATCGCTGGAAATTATTTTCAAGTTCCGCTAGTAGCCGCTAGGGGGCGTAACTGTTACGGTCAATCAGAAAAACGGCTTTTTCTCAAAAGATATGCAAATAAAGCTATATTATACATTCTAAAGTCATGTAGACTGAACAATTCTCGATTTTTTTTTTGTTAATCGTTTTTTACTCTATCTTGTAAGATGTGGTGGTGGGAGAATGTAATAGGGCTTTTTATTTAAATGGCCGTAACTTTGGTACAAGTCAACGGAATTAAACAGGCTAAGTCTCGTTTGAAAGAGCTGTTCTTACATAATAATCTGTTATATAAAAATTGTCCAAGTGTATCTTGACTTAGTAGCTACAGGACGATATTTGACATAATAACAATTATTACGCATTATTTGTTTCATTCTTTTCCTTGATCCGTGGGTATTTTCCCCTACAGAGATGCTCTGATCAGGGTTTTCCATCATAATTATACAGCAAAAAAAAACAATAAACACGTTAACCGGTTGGCTAATCCCAAAGGACTAACGACAGAACTAGTTAAATCAGGTGACGTTTGCACTGCGTAGAGCACCTCCTATGTACCATAATGCGTTTTGATATGACAACTTTTGAGGACGTAAAGCGTTTCGATGCGGACATCATATTTTGCACCCAAATTACGTAGGGATATAATGCTGTTTGATTCATTCTTGTTGTACAGACGTATGAAAGGTATCAAAATGAATACGAAACCGCATCAAACTCAATTTTGTCATCTGGTGGACATAATGCGTTTTGATAAGTTGCTCCTCATTTGACTTGACTGGCTCATTGCGCTTATAAATAAAACCACATCCCTTGAAATATGCTGTTTACTAAAGTCTCGGCCATTTTTGTTGCTTTCCTCGAAGTGGGGTGACCCAGAAGAGCAGCTTTTATTTTGAGAGCTAGCTTCCAGATAAGTGGACGACTGCGAGGTATTTAAAAACTGACTGAACCATCAATTCATTCGGGATCTAACAATCAGTGTTGCAAGATTACACGATTACTCGTATAATTACACGATTTTGGTCCCTATTATACGATTACATGAATAGAAGGCAAATTCACACGATTTTTGGCGTTCGTTAAAAAAATAGCTATTTTTAATAAAAATTTAAAGCAATAAGCTAGACTGTGAAAAAGAGTCAATTAATTTTACTTAAATTACCTAACCTAACTCAAGTCCACCCCCGTGCCTGTTCATATAGATATCGATTATGAAAATTTTTTCACGCGATCAAATAAACTGTCAATACTAGGGCACTTAGTGCCAATTTCATCATGCGTAGTTCGATTACCAACACAATTCTGTTCCTTTCTCGTTTAGTCTGCTGATAAATGATACCTGATAGTGATTCGTCAGAAAAATCATACCCTTGCACCCTTCCAAAAAATGTAGTCAAGTTGATTGACTCAGTACTTCCCACACATTCCGGTGATACCAGTTTTATTATTTTCCCATAGCATGAAGCTATAGTCTAGTTGCCTTGCAACCAAATCATCGCTCGCCCGACCGCAAAAAAAGTGTTTTATTCTACTAGGTACTTCTATCACTGGTCAATGGACAATCTATCATGAATACAACAAATTTTTGAGTTTTAAAACCCCCCACCCCCGAACCACTTCAACTTCACCCCCACCCAAAAAAAAATAGGAAATGATCATGAACCCTAAAACGACTAAAAACGAAGTTTGAGGAATATTTGAAATTTTTCGTTTTTTGGTAGTTACTCCGCCGATCATGCACCGATTTTCAAAATTGCAGCAACATTACCTACTACGAACCCATAACATATAGCTACCTAAATTTCATCAAAATTCATGCAGCGGTTACTGAGATTAGGAGTCTAGAAAAACGCCAACAGACAGACAGACAGACCGACCGACAGACAAACCGACGGAAATGAGTAACGTGGATTTTCGTTATGTAGGCATCATAAAACGCCCATAAAGTATATTATCTCAAAATTGAAAATTTTCGCGATTACAATAGTCCAGGCAAGCAAATAAGGACCAGTGTATGCAATTATGCATGGTATATGTTAGCTTTTTACTTAGTTTGGTACCCTTTAAATTATGTATCTAATATTTTTTGAGTTTACACGATTTTTGGAAGTCGAGTTGCACGAATTTCTCTCCACTTCATCTGGCAACACTGCTAAGAATAGACCATAAGAATACTACGCATGGCCCACTCTTTGCAGAGCACTGACTACACTTTTCCCCGAAGCATATCCAACCACAATAGGTCACAGTCGACTGACAAATTTGAAATACAATCGCTATTCAACTTTATATACCTAATAAAGCGACTGGGATGTTTTTCCGGTAGTAAAACGAGACGTATAGCGGCTGAAACTTGTATTAATCTTGATATGCAAGGTGAAAGAATATGTGTTGCAAATGAAGCTAGAAATTTGGGGCTCTGATTCGATAACAAGTTGACATTTATACCTCATGTCAACCAGCTGTGCCAAACACCATATGGTTATTTAAGACAGCTCTTCCCAAACCAACTCCTTCTTCTATCGGCTTGATCGCAAGGACAGAAACACTGGCACACCTGGAGGTGTGAGAGAGAGTCTGCCCGCCCGACGTTGAACCAGCTTGAGTCCTCTGATGTCATGTCCAATGGACGCAAACGCGTCCATCCGACATGTCACTACGGCCCGACCGGCTAAAATCCATTCCCTCTTTCCTTACCTCTGCTCGATCTCCATCTGCACCGGGCATCATCGTGAACGATATTCTTCACAGTGCAAGATGAGTGAAGTATGTGTTTTCTTCCTTTTCTGCTTCTTCTTGATACACATCCCGACGTTCCTCTGTCTCTTTCAATTTTAAGATGCCTTGAACCATCTTGTGTAATATCTTCCAGCGTTTCTCGCTCGATATCATGATGGGCACCATGTTATCTGGGGTCAGGTCCTCAGGCAGGTTCGCTCTCGCTTCCTGCTTGTAATAGGACCATCTGTCGCACTCAAATAGGGCGTGCTCGACTGTGTCGCTTTGGCCACAATGTCGACAACGATCGTCCGTCGCTCGTCCTATTTTGTTTCTATATACCCGAAAGGGACCGTGGCCCGACAACGCCCGTCTTAGGTAATAGCAGGTTGTCCTGTGTTTACACTCTGCCCACTCTTGTCTATTTGGAATCAGACGCTTAGTCCTCTGCGCCACCTCCGTTGTACTGGACTAGGTCCCCTGCCATTCGTCCATGGTTTTCTGCCTGGCGGACCTCCGCCGCTCTGGCAGAGCACCTTCCGCGATATACATATATATATCTCCTCTCCTTGGCCAACAAATGCAGTGGCGGTATCGCTGTTATAACCTGTAGCGCTTTGGTAGACACAGTACGATACGCACTGGCCACCCTCAGCAGCGACTTCCTTTGCACCCTGTCTACGGTTTGCTGGTGCTTTTCCTTCTTCTATCAGAGATAAACCTTAGAATCATTTGGTTCACAGAAAAATCGGAAAAATGAAGGGTACCGGCTGGATTCGAACCAGCGTCTCCGGCATTCTAGGCCAGCGCGTTCACCAACTGCGCCACGGTACTCCGCACCACAGCCGATACACAGCGCCTACGACCTGGTGTCGACTCCACCGACACCCACCACTCCCCCGTATCCTCCTGCGAACCATGTATTTCAGACATCCAGAGACATCTAGCCGGCAGTTGGGTGAGTGTGAATCTCTCACCGCTGTTTGCACGACAGCTCTCTATGTTACTGAAAAACTACGACTGCTCAGTCGGCCAGAATTTCATGGGATGAAAGGTACTTGCTTTACTCCGCAAGGTGGAGATGGTTCCAATCATTTGGTTCACAGAAAAATCGGAAAAAAATGAAGGGTACTGGCTGGATTCGAACCAGCGTCTCCGGCATTCTAGGCCAGCGCGTTCACCAACTGCGCCACGGTACTCCGCACCACATTCGATACACAGCGCCTACGACCTGGTGTCGACTCCACCGACACCCACCACTCCCCCGTATCCTCCTGCGAACCATGTATTTCAGACATCCAGAGACATCTAGCCGGCAGTTGGGTGAGTGTGAATCTCTCACCGCTGTTTGCACGACAGCTCTCTATGTTACTGAAAAACTACGACTGCTCAGTCGGCCAGTATTTCATGGGATGAAAGGTACTTGCTTTACTCCGCAAGGTGGAGATGGTTCCAATCATTTGGTTCACAGAAAAATCGGAAAAAAATGAAGGATACTGGCTGGATTCCAACCAGCGTCTCCGGCATTCTAGGCCAGCGCGTTTACCAACTGCGCCACGGTACTCCGCACCACAGCCGATACTCAGCGCCTATGACCCGGTGTCGACTCCACCGACACCCACCACTCCCCCGTATCCTCCTGCGAACCATGTATTTCAGTCATCCAGAGACATCTAGTCGGCAGTTGGGTAAGTGTGAATCTCTCACCGCTGTTTGCACGACAGCGCTCTATGTTACCGTGGCGCAGTTGGTAAACGTGTACAGACCTCCAGTAGTTGATGCAAATCGCATTTAATGCATACAAACCTGATGTTTGAGGTATTCATTTGGTGTTCGGAAGTATGACCACATCATTGCTGCATTCAAAGGAGAATCTGGATGGCTCAAACCAGATGCGTTGAGGAAATTACACTTAGCTATTAATCCTAGTACATAAAATTATTGTTGGCAAACCTCGTGTTTATCTTTATTAATAGGTTGGTAGTGTTGGTACCGATTCGACACGTATTGAAACACGCTCTAAATATAAACATTATTATTAATTCCACGCCATACCTCGACTTTTTTTTTGTCAGAAGCATCTCTTAAAACGCCGCTAAAATTTACAATTTTCTGTCAAATACCATAAAAGATAGATTTTAAAAAGAGGTTGAAAAGTCTATTATTGACCTAGTCACTGACGAAGACTTCTTACTATATTCTTGATTTACTCTCATGTTTTTTACCTCCCACACCGATAGGTGACCGCGAAAATTTTCGATTTTGAGATAATACGCTTTTTAGGCGTTTTATGATGTCTACAGAACGAAAATCCATGTCACTCATTTCCGTCGGTCTGTCTGTTCGCGTTTTTCTACCCTCGTAATCTCAGCAACCGCTGCATGGATTTTGATGAAATTTGGGTACCGATATGCTGTGAGGTCCTAGTAGGCAATGCTACTATAATTTAAAAAATCGGTGTAGAGGCGGCGGAGTAATTAGAAAAAAGCAAAAAAAAATAAATATCCCTCAAACTTCGTTTTTAGGCATTTTAGGGGTTCCTGATAATTTTTTACTTTTTTTGGGTGGGGGTGAAATTAGGGTGGTTAGGGGGTGGGGGGTTGTAAAACTCAAAAATTTGATCTATTCATAATAGGCTGTCCATTGACCTGTGAAAGAAAGACCTAGCGGCATAATACCCTTTTTCAGGTCCATCCGAACATTGCCTTGGCTATTACAGAAACAAGGGACTTAGAACTTTCTGATGTATACATACGCGTATTGCTTTAGTTAGATCGTTCTTAATTTAGTAACATGGAAATTATGGAATTGATTTCATTAGACACAAGTATTATTACCGTGGCAAGGATGAAAAATGCGTATGGCTTTCAAATATCGTGCCAGTGGCGGCGCAGCAATAATAAAAAAACTAAAAATATAAAAATATCTCAAACTGCATTTTTAAGTAATTTGGAGGTTCCTGATGTTTCGTTTCGTCCAGTTGAAGCTCACAGAAAAAAAATTGTGTCGTTTCAGTTCCTACGGAGAGATTTAGGAAACCATTTACTAATTTTTGTGTTGGATTTTTTTTGAGGACAGGCGGGCGATGATTTGGTTGCAAGGAATCTCAGACTAAGGCTTCATACAAAGAAAAAATAATAAAATGATATCACTCTTATGTGTGGGAAGTACTGAGTTAATCAACTTCACTCCATTTTTTATTATTTTTATTTTCGGCTGACATGTGGCCGAACTTTTATCAATGATTTTTAGTACTCTCCTATATAGTGCGTCTAGTGTGTGTGAATTATTGCGTTTCATACATTCTTATCTTTCATATGGTTTTTTATAAGGTTAAGTTGGAAAACAGCTACTAGCTGACACTTCGCCTATTTACTTTCGAGGTAAATAAAGTCCATTTATTTATGTTTACTACTCCCGAGTGAAATCCAAGCACCCAGAAAATAAAATGAATATTTTCATGGAAACTTTGTACACAGCTTGGCAGTACCATCTCCAGCACACGTGTAACACTTTTTGTTCATTCTGACGCTATTTACCTACATGGCACTTCGAAAAAACTCGAGATACCAGGTGGTTGTGTAAGAGATGAATTGGTTGTGTAAAGATGCCCCCTAGAAGACCACAGCAGTTAAGTCCCTTTGAACGGAGTCGGATTGTAGGCCAACGAGAACGTGGTGGTTCTTTCAGAGCCATTGCTGTAACCATGGGGCCATAGCGTGGCTACAGTTGTAGCAACATGGCGCGCATGGATCGCAGAAGGGCGAATGCAGCAAGCCAAAGGTTGTGGAGCACGAACAAGAACTACAGACCGGCAAGATCGTCATGTAGAATAGCCAGCCATTTCACTGATTTTCAATATATACAGGGTGAGTTTTTAGTACCGGCTCGGTCGATAACTCGACTTCTGTCGAAGATAGCGAAAAAAGTTGTATATAAAAGTTGTAGCCACGGATATGGTCCTTGCTTTGAAAATATTTTGATTTATACAGGGTGATCCATAACTACGTGGTGATGCAAACATGCATTTTTTTATGAGACACCCTATATATTATTCCATATTCAAATTCTGCTAATGATTTCCGTTCTTCCAATATAGGGTGTTGTTACATTATACAGGATATTTCAAAAGTTATGACCATTTTTATATCCAAATCGTGGTCAAATGAACGTACTGTATATCAAAAAGTAATGAATCAAAAATTATTTTTTTTACATTTAAGAAGATTAAAAATGTCCTCTAGTTTTAAAATCAGCTATAAAAAGATCCCGCGACGCATAACCGTATACAGGGTGATGTAGAATGCAAAATCCAGATTTTCTCTTTTTTTTTAAATGTAACTCCCAATATTTTATTACCCCAAAGAATTGCTTTTAATATGCTCTTTCATTTTTGTATAGCACTTGTTGTACCCACATCCATCATTTTCCGAGATATTTCGATTTTTCGGTAAATATAAAATATAGCTTCTATTTGTACACTGAAATTTATTTATTTTGAGAAAGTACTATTGAATTTGTTTTTTATTTAACGAACAACTAAATTATAAGGTCATGATACCATTTGATGAAGTCAAAACCCTAAATCATCGAGATAATAAAGTCAAGTATGCTGAGGAAACAACTTTGTAGGCGTGATGCATAATTATCAAGCAAATTTATCAGGTTCTCGTAACCTGCTCAATAATTCCGTACTGTGTGAAAAACCAGCCTTAAAAATAAATGTTTCCATTGAGGGTAATTAGGAGAATCTTTGACTAATTGTCTACTTGCGTCTAGAATATATCAACTATGAAGAGAAATATCCAGAACGGAAGAACTCTAAAACTAATGCCTTTGAAAGATTGAAGAATCGTTTTATTTGGACTGTGTCGCTTAATATTTCATAGCCTACCAGATAGATCTGCTTGATAATTATGCATGACGTCTATAAAATTGTTTCATCGGCACACTTGACCCATATTATCTCATTAGTTCAGTGTTTTGACTTGATCAAGTACTATTATGGCCTTATATTTTAGTTGCTTGTTAAGCAAAAATAAAATTTGATAGTATTTTCTCAGAATAAATAAATTTTAGTACGCAAATAGAAGGTATATTTAAAATTAGTAGCAAAATCGAAATATCTCAGAAACTAATGAATGCAGCCATAACAAGTGTTACACAAAGATGAAAGAGTATATTAAATGCAATTCTTTGGTATAATAAAATATTGGGGGTTACATTTAAAAAAAGAGAGAAAATCTGTATTTTGCATTCTACATCACCCTGTATAGGAATATGCGTCGCGGGCTCTTTTAATAGCCTGCTTTTAAACTAGATGATGATTATACTTGACATATCGAAAGCCTTCGACAGAGTGTGGCATGACGGACTTCTGGTCAAGCTTGCTGCTTATGGACTACCACCTGGCCTGCGCCAGTGGCTGAACAGTTTTTTGAACGATCGATCTCTGTTTGTTGTAGTCGAGGGCTGTTCATCTGACGTATTTTCAATAAACGCCGGTGTTCCTCAGGGATCTGTCCTATCCCCTACACTGTTTCTGCTGTACATCAACGAGCTGCTGGAAATAACATCCAATCCAATCTACAGCTTCGCAGATGACAGTACATTAGTGTCTTGCATGGAACCAGGCAAGCCACTATCATCCCAGGAGACATTACGTCGGCGACAGCACCATGCCTCACAGATCAACGCAGATATCAAAACAATTGTAGAGTGGGGATTAGCAAATAAAGTACAGTTCAACGTACAAAAAACTCAGGCAACAACACTGACAAAGAAGTCTCACGATGGCTTACCAACCGTGGAAATGGAGGGTCACCCCATTGTCGAATCACCTTCCGTCAAGCTCTTGGGAATCAACATCAACAATAACATGTCCTGGCACGACCACGTCGTCAGTATTGCTAAAACGGCATCCCAGAAGCTTGGAGTTTTGTTCCGCTGTAGGAAGTTGTATACGCCAGAGCAACTGCTGCTGCTCTACAAGGCGCAGATCCGACCATCGCTGGAGTATTGCTCCCATGTATGGGGATGTGCCCCGAAGCACTCTCTAAAGCTTCTGGACACTATCCAGAAAAGAGCAATTAGATTAATCGATACGCCTAACCTCACAAAGGACCTCCACAGCCTGGAACATCGAAGGAGGGTGGCTGACCTATGTCTGTTTTACAGATTCTATCACGGAAGATGTTCGAGTGAGATCTCCCAGATAATAATACCAATGGCCGTCCGAACCAGGAATACTAGAGAAGCTCTGCGAGCTCATCCTTACCAGGTCGAGGTCCTTGCTCCCCGAACCAGTCTCCTCCAGCATTCCTTCTTTTGGAGAACTTCGACGCTGTGGAATCAGCTGCCGGGGAATTTGTTTCCCGGCGGATACAACCTGCAGCGTTTCAAATCTAACGTGAACAGACATTTGTCCTCTCGCAGCGCTCCTGCAGCGCCATAGGCTTTCAGCCTTTGCGGGAGGCCGACCATAAAAAAAAAAAAATTTTTATCCATCCGTCTAAAAAAAATTATTTTTGATTCACCACTTTTTGATATACAGTACGTTCATTTCACAGCGATTTTGATATAAAAATGGTCATAACTTTTGAAGTACCCTGTATAATGTAACAATATCTTATATTGGAAGAACAGAAATCATTAGTAGAATTTGAATATGGAATAATATATAGGGTGTCTCATTTAAAAAAATGCATCACCACGTAGTTACGGCTCACCCTGTATAAATCAAAATATTTTCTGAGCAAGGAGCATATCCGTGGCAACAACTTTTATATAAAAATTTTTTCGCTATCTTCTACAGTAGTGGAGTTATCGACCGAGCCGGTACTAAAAACTCACCCTGTATATAAAAGAATACACACAAGAACAAAAATATATAACATAGAACTACAAATCCTTTTTTACTTCCCACACCGATAGGTGAGGGGAGTATTGTGATCGCGAAAATTTTCGATTTTGAGATAATATACTTTTTGGGCGTTTTATGATGTCTACATAACGAAAATCCACGTCACTCATTTCCGTCGGTCTGTCTGTCTGTCGGTCTGTCTGTCTGTTGGCGTTTTTCTAACCTCCTAATCTCAATAACCGCTGCATAGATTTTGATGAAATTTGGGTAGTGATATGGTGTAGGGTCGTAGTAGGTAATGTTGCTAAAATTTTGGTAATCGGTGCATGGGCGGCGGAGTAATTAGCAAAAAACGAACAATTTCAAATATGCCTCAGACTTCGTTTTTAGGCGTTTTAGGGCTTCCTGATCATTTTCTACTTTTTTTGGGCTGGGGGTGAAATTAGGGTGATTGGGGGGGTTGTAAATCTGAAAAATGTGTTGTACTCATAATAGGCTGTCTACTGACCCGAGAGAGAAAGACCTAGCGGCATAATACACTTTATTAGGTTCATCCGAACATTGCCTTGCCGATTACAGAAACCAAGGGACTTGAACTTTCTGATGCATACAAAATACATACGAGTATTACTTTGGATCGTTCTGTATTGTGTACGTGGAAACTTCTGAATTGACTTTTATGACATTTTGACACAGATTTATTACCGCGACGAGTATGGAAAGCGCGTATGGTTTTTAGAAATTATTTCAGTGGCAGCGCGGCAATAATAAAAAAACTAAAAATATAAAAAAACACCTCAAACTTCGTTTTAGACGTTTTAGGGGTTCGTGATCATTTAAAAAGTTTTTTTTTTGGTTGGGGGTGAAATTAGGGTGGTTCGGGGGTGGGGGTTTGTAAAACTCAAAAATGTGTTGTATTCATGATAGATTGTCCATTGACCTGTAAAAGAAGCACCTAGTAGAATAAAACACTTTTTTGCGGTCGGGCGAGCAATGATTTAGTTGCAGGCGCATCTAGACTATAGTTTCATGCTGTGGGAAAATAATACAACTGGTATCATCGGAATGTGTGGGAAGTACTGAGTCAATCAACTTGACTACATTTTTTTACTAAAATCTCACGATAGAAGGCGCTTTTGGAGCGCATCTTGGACATGTGCAATTATAGTAAATCCCGTTATTGGTAGTTTGTCACTCACGTATGTATACGTTTGCGCCTATTTAATCAAAAAAATGTTTATTGAAACATTCCCAAGTTATATTTTTAGCCGTTGCTAATGTACACTGACAAAATTCACTGAGCACATCTGTTTTTTCGGAATCTACAGCTTGTGTTACTGTAAAGTTTCATTCTGTTACGAATAGTATGTTAGTTTCAAGACAAGATATTGCGTCAAGCAGTTTAACTCATTCGTTCTTTTAGTACATCGGTTTGTCAAATTTCCGTTAAGCTATGAAGCATCGCTTTAGTACAAGAGGTTTAGGCGGCTCCTACGGAGAGCATAAACGGTCATTTTCAAGTGACTTAATCCCAATTCCTGACGCTCTAGTTTTCAATATTTTTGCATGAAATTTTTACCTGAAGTTTAAAAGGAAATTGCACAGGGGGCTATCGAAGCATTTTTTGAAAAAAATTGATTGAACATGAAATATGATGGCTTGAAGTTGCCTATTTTCTTCGTCAACTTTGTAATTTTTTTAAGAAAAGCCCAGAAGCAAAAATGAAAAAGTGCTTCGATATCACTCTGGGCAATTTCCTTCTAAACATCATGTGAAAATTTCATGTAAAAATATTGCAAAATGAAGCGTCAGGAATTGGGATAAAAAATATCTGCAAATCGCCTTCCTCCTCAATTTTAGAAATTTCGGGCGACGGGCTAACATGACTGTTTTCATTTCTTTCTAATGTAGTGCGCACCTGTTTATTTATCACGCCCATCGTCGGTTCCTATTGAGCTCCCCGCATCTTCCGGAGAAACTATTCCAGATTGTAGGAACAGCGTTAAATTCCAGTGTGAGTGTAAGCGACGCTTTTCAGGAAATGTGTGTGCACACACGCAAAACAGTATTTTTTTATAACTGAGCAGACCGCGCAGGCAGAGCCTAAATACCAGAGTACCGCGGCTGCTCTGAAAGGGTTATGTTAGGGGAAGTTTGTTAACGCGAGATTTGAATGGGCCAATACCCGCAGGCCCAATAAGTACATCTTCTGGCAGTCCATTCCAAGCCTTGGACACCCTGGGAATAAATGTGCGGTTGTACCGCTCAGTTCTTGATGTATGAAGAACGACCGTCTTAGGATGAGATGCAGCGGCCGCACGGGTACATCTGATAGGAGCACTGAGCGGCGGAACGATAGAGGATAGCTCAGAGGAGCAGATTCCGTTGGAATATCGGTAGAAGAGTGAGAGGTTACCAACAACACGCCGGTGAGAAAGTGACTGAAGGTGGCGCGTTAAGGCCGGATCGCCAATTAGTCGAATTGCCCTTCTCTGGACGGCATCTAGTATAGACAGGGTAGTAGGGGCAGCAGCTCCCCAGACATGAGAGCAATACTGGAGAGGCATGGTCTTATCCGGGCTTTATATAGCGTGAGGAGGTACCCAAGCTTTTTACCAGCAGCTGTTGCAATTGACGCGACGTGTTCGTGCCAGATCAGATTTTCTGTAATGTTGACTTTTAACAGCTTGAATGAGTGACTCCTTGGCAGAGCCTGGTTGTTCATTAGAACCTGGTGTTGGCTTGGGCACTTCTTGTTTGATAGCGTACAATACTGGGTCTTGGAGGCATTAAACTTAACCATATTCTTAAGCCCCCAAGCAGTAATGGTATCGAGATCCTTTGAAAGTGAAGCTGCCACTGCCAGTCTTCTGCGTTCCAGCTCGACCACCGAGATCGGTCTATTGCTCATGATGCCTGCATGCAGCGTACTGTTGCAAAAAAAAGATTGAACTTGAACGATGAGAAATAATGATCAATGAGCGAGTTACGCTAAAACAGATGCTTCGACTTGACGTCATGCAGAAAAGCGTGTGGTAAAATAGTCCAAAAACTAATGCTGAATGGAACCAAGAAGAGACTTATGTCAAAAAACTAAACCCAGATTATAACGGAGGAGACAGTAGGCTAACGACAAGGCTATTGAACAGGACAAATGAGAAGGATCAAGGATAAAATCTCAACATGGATGGAACGGAATTAAGGGGAAACTCTCGGGTGCAGGAGACTGGTGACCTCTTTAGCTTGAACCAACTTATCAAAGAAACCTGTACAAGCGAGAATAATACCAGATGGACCAAAGGTATACATACCCTTAAATATGGGACTTAGAGTAAACGTGAAGAACCTCGTCTTCTTAACAGAAACTTTGCATATCTAGGCAGTATAGTTAATAACGCAGGAGGGACAGATCAAAATATTCAACAGCGTCTACTGAAAGCAAGAAGAGCATTTGGAACTCTCAACAAAGTTTATCAATCAAGTGGAATTGGATAGGTCACATCCTGCGAAGAGGAACAGAAGAACCGATAGCTAGAACAGAGTTAGACTGGGATCCCCAAGGAAACAGACACATAGGAAGTGATCTGGAGAAGAACGATTGAGACGAGGCAAGACATGGAGAGAGACAAAAGCGCTTGCGAATAAGAATAGATCAAATTTACGTCAGCGTTTAGAGGCCCTGAATGAATGAATTAATAAGGACCAGAGGCTATCCAGCACGGAATGTGGCTGGTGCATAGGCCACACGATGGGCCCTTTTGCGCCTCTATCCGCGCTAGTTTCTAAGACCTGCCATTTTGGCAAAGGCAAGTATATTCTTAGGTCCTATCCGTTTTATCTCTATTGGTTCCAAGGTTCTTGAGCCCAGCATAGTCTGCCTGTGATAACCCAGGGTTTCACAGCGACACAAGATGTGTGCCGAGGATTCTTCCTCTTCACCACACCACTTGCATGTTGGGTCCTTGACCACCCTCATCACGAACAGGTGACGCCTGAAGGTGTTGTGACACGTTAATAGGCCTACTAGCAATCTCAAGTTACTCCTATCCAGAGAGAGACAAAATCGTCCTATTCTCTCTGCAGGCCCTGCTAATAGTTCCCGAGCCTGACGGAGATGACCAGAGATGTTGTTCCATCTCAGAGAGTGTTGATTCTGGATCCACTCTCCAGTTGTTTTCCTAACCAAGTTTGCAGATAGTCCTAAGGCTGGTTCCGGGCCCACAAAACTGTTGTCGGATCCCATCCTAGCCAGATGATCCGCCATTTCGTTACCCTTTACCCCAGCGTGCCCAGGTACCCACATCAGTGATACCTTGTGTTTAGCTGAGATGTCGTCAAGAGCCCTCCTGCACCCAAGGACCCGTCCCGATGTTATTTTCCAACCACTCAGTGCTTTGATGACTGCCTGACTGTCAGAGCAGATAGTAATCCGCCTCCTAGACCCGTCAATTTCCCGAATACGATTTACACAAGCAAGTATCGCATAGACCTCAGCCTGGAATACTGTGGTGTGCCCCCCAAGAGGGAGTGAAAGTCTTGTATGGGGTCCGTAGACTCCCGAGCCTGAGCCCTCTCTAGCGAGTGAACCGTCTGTGTACCAGACCTGTCCTCCTCCTTCGATGAGCTGTTTTTCCCTAGACTCCCACTCTTCCCTTGACGGAAACACCACCGTAAATTTGCGATTCAAGCGGTGCGTAGGAGAAACTATATCGCTCCTCGCCAACAAAATAGGACTATCCTCATGCAACTCTGCTAGAATCGTCGAATGTCCTTTGCCTGGATTCATAAAAACCTCGCACTACGTTCCTTAATGGAATGATGATAATATAGAGCGCTATAGTTTTTTTATTAGACAAAAAACACAACTTTGGTATGCCGTGACTTTATTATAAAATAATTTTAAAATGTAGACATCAGCTTTACCTACAACTAGCAGTTGGCATTATTATAAACTCCCTACATAGTATGTTGGTGGAACTTTATAAATGACAATAAATTGTAGGATTATTTCTGTCGACATCTTCAAGGTCACAAATTTGGTCGAATTCTTGACCATGTAAAGTAACTTTTAGAATTATAATGTATTCCGGCCCGTAGGGATAACCATCTAATTATCAAACACCCTGTATGCAACCAGAGTTCCTACGGTGAGACCTCCCCTCACATGCCTTGTATGGCCTAGTTACGGCAATGAAACACAACCAGTCAAAGCAGATAAAAAATCGTCAACGTTTTATTTGGTTTCTATACTTTTATTCAGGATATATTAATAAATCAAAGGAAGACTAGACTTTGCTACCCGCAAGAGGATGAATATATCGATCAATAAAAATTTACGGGAGGACTTCATAGAATTCTAAGTGACTTCGTTATATCAGAAAATGTAGACATTTTCTACGGGAAACCGGTATCCAATTTGTCAAAGTTGTAGTATTCTACTATCAAGGTGTTTCCTTCTCTTTCCCACACCGATAGGTGAGCGGAGTATAGTAATCGTGGAAATTTTCGATTTTGAGATAATACGCTTTTTGGGCGTTTCATGATGTCTACATAACGAAAATCCACGTCACTCATTTCCGTCGGTTTGTCAGTCTCTCTGTTGGCGTTTTTCTAGCCTCGTAATCGCAGTAACCGCTGCATGAATTGTGATGACAACACATTTTTCACTTTCACAACTCCCCACCCCCAAATTACCCTAATTTTACCACCTTTAACAAATGTGGAAACCCCCAAAACGCCTAAAAACAGAGTTAGAGCTGTTTTTATATTCTTAGTTTTTTATCATTGCTGCGCCGCCGCCACTGACACGATTTCTAAAAACCGTACATGTTTTCCATCCTCGCCACGCTAATAATACTGTCGCAGAATTTCATTAAAACTAATTCAGTAATTACCAGGTTACACAATACAGAATGCAGCAATACTCGTATGTATACATCCCTTGATTTTTGTAATAGGCAAGGCAATGCTCAGATGGACCTAAAAAAGTGTACTGTGCCGTCAGGACTTGCTTCCACAAGTCATGGACAGCTCATTATGAATACAACGAAGTTTCAGTTTCACAACCCCTCACCCCCCACCACCACAATTTCACCCCAACCCAAAAAAAGTAGAAAATGTTGTCTTGTACATTCCTTGATGTTCTTCTAACAAGAAATGGAGCTACAACAGGACACAAGGTATATAGAAAACCAACACATACTCACCGGTACTTACACAAAGAATCAAACCACCACCCATCTCAGAAGTACGGAGTTATTAGAACTTTGACAGATCGGGCTAGGAAAGTGTGCGAACCAGAGGAACTCGACGCCGAACTGGCACACCTAAAGAACGCTCTTAAGGCAAACGGCTGTACAGAGAAAGAAATAACAAGAACAATGAGAAGAAATAATGCAAAACAAGAACCTGAACCGATAGCAAGAGCTTTTCTACCATATGTGCCTGGAGTAACAGACAGAATAGGAAAAATGTTACGAAAAGAAAACGTCAAGACCATCTACAAGCCCACAAGAAAGATACAAGGGTATTTGAGAACGGTGAAGGATAAAAGAGACCCACTCACTACACCGGGGGTTTATCGCTTACCATGCACATGTGGGAGTGTATACATAGGAACAACGAAGCGATCGATAAACGCAAGGATTTCAGAACATAAGGCTAGCTGTCGACTAGGTTATACCGAAAAATCAGCGGTAGCCGAACATGCGCTTAAGGAAGAAGGCCATAAGATCAAGTTTGAAGAAACTCAGGTTCTTGCCGCAACATCTTCATACTATGCCAGACTTAACAGAGAAGCCATCGAGATACAAACGCCACAATAATTTCAATAGAAAAGAAGAAATACAGAAAATCAACTCCAGCCGTCAGTACTTTGGAAGTCGCCGAAGTGAAATAGCTTCTGAAGATGCCATCCACTCGTGGTGGCGAAACGTCAAGCCTTAACGCTAAACGACGCCGGCCTAAAAACCCAAGAACCACAAATTCATTAACCAGCACAATAACTCAAGTTGGCGGAAATTACACGCGCATCCCCACTTTTGGATGATTTTTTGTAGGGATGGTAGCGGTACTTCGATATTTGTACTTCTGCACTAATATCGACTATTTTTATCTTAGATACTTTTTGGGCGATTTCAGGCTGGTATCGATACTTTTGTAGGTGTATCGGTATATAACTATTGAGGGGTGTAATCAATTGCACAAAATTCTCTGTACGAACCAAACGCGCCTATGAGGCTAAAAAATATCGAGTTGGTACCGGTATCGATATTTTCATTTTCGCATCTCTACCCAAACTTCACAGCCGTAAAATCATCCATAAACCCTCCCAAGGTCAAATTTTGTGGGAACCATTTTTATATAGGAAATTCCCAGAGATATTATGCTGGTTGTTTACTATGCTGTGATTAAAACGCCGTTGTGCCTGCTGTTTAATGTAATATCTCAAATAAGGGGTGTCAATATTCCCGTGAAGAATATCGTTGGAAAGATACCATAGGGTGTTAGTGATTGTGGGCAATGTCCTGATTGTCCTGCTCTGCAGAACCTGCATGTGCATTTTGCCGAGGAAACACAAAGCCACACATGCGTAGGTGATTGCCTCAGAGTAACAACTGAACATAGAGATAGTAAACAAACCACTTCAGCATGGCGTGCTCAAAGCTATCATCTTTTGACACTTCAGCCTCCAAACATTGCCAACTAACCTGAAAATTCTCCCAATGCAACCCATGTTACAAACATTGCTCTGCACTGTCCCATCTCGAAAAACTGTTAAACTACACTCGAATATAGCATAGCAAGTCCGTAAAGCTTCACTACAGTTACCAACAAATAGCGAATTCGATTCTACTGACCAAGCATAAAAGACGCACAAACAAAACAAACGTTTGACAGTCGGGGTTTACCGTAAACAAATCGCAGGAAAATCATATAGGCGTTGTCAGCTCCTCAAAATTTATGCGAGACAGAATTTGCGTTTATGATGAAGAAACATTCAGTAACGTAGTAGAGGTCAACATATCTATTGATTTTGCTGTAATCATTCCTGAACCATCAAAATACCGTCTTTTTTAGCATAGAATGGAATATTTCTGGATACTATACAATTAAGACGATAGTAAAAAATTATGATTGCCGTATCTGGTGGTCAATATGACAACGTAAGAAAAGATCTTGGCCTATTAGAATTAGTTATTTACTACCTCTATGTTCAGTTGTTAGTCTGAGGTGATTGCCGAAGAAAAAGATATTTTACAACAGGGATGACACCGCTGATGATTTTTTTAACAGCATCTTTCAGGAAAGAACTAATAACTCTATAGTTTTTTATGTTCTAAATTAATATCATGTTAATGCTATATTGCTAGCTTACTTATTTCTGACTTTTTCAAAAATTATAAACGTTTTTCTTTGTTTTTTTCTGCTTATATCAGCAACACTCGAAATCGTCATTTGCACCCCATTGAAAAATCAAAACCCGCCGCGCCTACAAATCGAAATTTTCGCGATAGCAATACTCCCCTAACGTATCGGTAAAAATCGAAATATCTCAGAAACTAATGAATTCAGCCATAACAAGTGCTATACAAAGATGAAAGAGCATATTAAAAGCAATTCTTTGGTATAATAAAATATTGGGGGTTACATTTAAAAAAAGATTTTGCATTCTACATCACCCTGTATACGAATATGCGTCGCGAGCTCTTTTTATAGCCGATTTTAAAACTAGATGATATTTTTTATCCATCCGTGTAAAAAATATTATTTTTGATTTTTCACTTTTTGATACAGTACGTTCATGTGACAGCGATTTGGAGATAAAAATTGTCATAACTTTTGAAATACCCTGTATAATGTAACAATACCCGGTATTGGATGAACGGAAATCATCGGTAGAATTTGAATATGGAATAATATATGGGATGTCTCGTTTAAAAAAATGCATGTTTGCATCACCACATAGTTATGGATCACCCTGTATATATCAAAATATTTTCTGAGTAAGGAGCATATCCGTGGCTACAACTTTTATATACAACTTTTTTCGCTATCTTCTACAGTAGTGGTGTTATCGACCGAAAATATTGCTTGGCAGTGACAGTGACAGTCACACTTATACTCCGACCCCTGTCATAAAGCGCAGGGGCGCCGACTCCGTGGGTGCTCGGGTGCTCCAGCACCCACGAGAGGTAAATAGTGGGTGCCGAGCACCCACGTCTATGTATCTAAAATAATTTTCGTTCTCAGCTCCAGTCTTTCGATTCTCTGTTTATCGTAAAATTACTGACAGAAATTCTTGGTCGTACTGAAGCTTTGAATGCTACATTACAGGAGAGATCTCTGATCTGCAAAAAGCCGTTAATTATATTAATACAGTCAAGGCAGTTGTACCGTCCCAAAGAACTGACCAATTTTTTTTTGAAAACGTCTGGAAGTCTGCTGTAGATTTAGCTCGTATTTTGGAATTTGATGAACCTAAAACTCCAAAAATACGGAGAATACCTAAAAGGATAGACGACTCTACAACCGAACCGCACGAATTTTCTAATGCAGCTGACTTTTATCGAAAATGTATTTTAAAGTGTTAGATGAAGTCGTAGGTTGTACTGAACAGCGCTTTACTAAAGATACCATGACACATTTGAGCAACATGGAATTATTTCTTACTCAGAAAAATAATGATACAACAGCAATTATGTGAAAAGCTTTTATGGAGATGACTTTGATATATGGATGGTTTCTCTTCATCGAAATACGCTACTGATACAAATAACTAAAAATATATAATATGTACCTAGCTCTGTCATTAAAAAAGGCGGAGCACCCACGAGAATTTTCAAAACCCGGCGCCCCTGATAAAGCGTAAAAAATAGATTATGTCAATGTTTCACGGCTACAATACTTCCACGGCCTACGTGGATATCAACTATGTAGATCCACTTAAAACTAGCCTTTGAAATAGCTTTAGAGGATCCCATCATATTATGAATATTTTGATTGGCGATAAGGCATACCCCAGATACTTGTGACACATTTGTCAATTGAACTTAGTTTATTGATTCAGGAAAACAATAGTAGCTGTGGAAATAGCGGATTGGTTTAAGCGTTTACGGTTACTTATTTATTCTCTTTGGTCAATATGGTCAAGATCAACAAATATCGACTTTCACAGTTTAACAAATAGCAACTAACTAGCGGATTAATGAAAATGGATATATTCAAATATTAACACGATATTTAAAATCGATAAAAGCTGATTAAAGATTCATCTAGGCTATATATCATGCGGAAAGAATATATTTTTAGGATCACTGTTATATGTGAAATTGTTTTATTAACTCTCAGGATTTACTACAGTAAATAAACAAAAATTAAATGGAATGAGCTGCAAATGTTTTCGAATCGACACAACACAATTCATTTATACGTTCAAGTTTACAAAATCGTGCAGTTACGTGTGTATAATAAATCAAAATATTTCAAAATAACGTTTAATTATGGTCAGTTTGAAACAACAAACGTGTGTTATTTTAAAGGTGATAATAAATTTATTGTTTTTCACAAGTCACACATTCTTTCTTTCTAAATATTTATTCAGGTTCTGTTCCTATGCAACAGAACACATAATATGACATACTTTACCATATACAAGGTATCCAAGATATGAATGGAATAATAGCATCCAAATCTTGGGAATACTCAGAGTTGATTGAATTAGGGAAAAGCTGCACAAATTAAATTCCTTTCATGCAAGATTCATAGAACTGGGCTAACTTCTTTCATTTTTACTTCCCACACCGGCACCGATAGGTGAGGGGAGTATTGTGATCGCGAAAATTATCGATTTTGAGATAATACGCTTTTTGGGCGTTTTATGATGTCTACATAACGAAAATCCACGTCACTCATTTCCGTCGGTCTGTCTGTCGGTCTGTCTGTTGGCGTTTTTCTAACGTCGTATTCTCAGTAGCCGCTGCATGGATTGTGATGAAATTTGAGTAGCTATATGTTGTGGTGTCGTAGTAGGTAATGTTCTGATAATTTTGGAAATCGTTATACGGGGGGTGGAGTAATTAGCAAAAAACGAAAAATTTCAAATATTCCTCAAACTTCGTTTTTATGCGTTTTAGGGGTTCCTGATCATTTTCTACTTTTTTTGGGTGGGGGTGAATTTGGGGTGGTTGGGGGGTGGGAGGTTGTGAAACTGAAAAATTTGTTTTATTCATAATGGGCTGTCCAATGACCTGTGAATGGAAGACCTAGCGGCATAATACACTTTTTTAGGTCCATCCGAACATTGCCTTGCTTATAATAGAAACTTCGAATTTGTGATGTATACATCCAAGTGTTGTTTTAGATTGCGTAACACAAAAATTATCGAATTGGTTTTATTGAAATTTTGACACAGTATTGCTGCCGCGGCGAGGATGGAAAACGCGTATGTTTTGAAAAAATCGTGTCAGTGGCGGCGCAGCAATAACTTTGTTTTTAGGCGTTTTAGGGGTTCTAGATCATTTTTTACTGTTTTTTGGGTGGGGATGAAATTGGGGTGGTTAGGGGGTGGAGGTTGTAATACTCAAAAATGTATTCTATTGATAATAGGCTGTCCATTGTCCTGTGAAAGAAAGACCTAGCGGCATAATAGATATTTGTTAGGTCCATCCGGACACTGCCTTGGCTATTACAGAAATCAAGGGAATTGTCTGATATATACATACGAGTATTGCTTTAGATCGTTCTGAATTTAGTAACATGGAAATTATGAAATTCATTTTAATGAAATTCAGACACAGTATTATTACCGTGGCGAGGATGAAAAATGCGTATGGTTTTCAAAAATCGTGTCAGTGGCGGCGCAGCAATAATAAAAAAACTAAAAATATAATAATAGCTCAAACTTCGTTTTTAAGCAACTTGAGGGTTCCTGATTGTTTCGTCCAGATGAAGCTGGCAAAATTGTGATGTTTTAGTTCCTACGGAGAGACTTAGGAAACTATTTACTAGTTTTTGTGTTGGATGTTTTTTGAGGACATGCGAACGATTACTTGGGATCTCAAACTATAGCTTCATGCAAAGGGAATATAATAAAATGATATCACTGTTACGTGTGGGAAGTACTGAGTCAATCAACTTGACTCCATTTTTTTTTAGAGTTAAGTTTGTTCATATCAGCTTTTATGCATCGCTGAAATTATCTTAATAGACAGCAAAAAATAAAATTTGAGTGACCCATACTTTCCAAGCTATATTACCACACTTTGTTGTAACATTGCTGGGAATAGCATTTATCTTCAAAAAACCCAGTAACATAATAAAAGTGTTTGCATCCTACACCAAAATTAAACTCTGCACTTTTTAGAGTAAAATGACTTCTTGCACTTTTATACATAATCCCAGTTCACTAGCCACACTACTTAGTGGATGTGCTAAGTATATTATTGCAGAGTTATATACAGGGTGAGGCCTAAGTTGATACTTTTTTTAACTGTGTATAGAAGTTAAGGTAAACAACTTTTTCAAATGATTTTTTTCAGAAAACTGAAAAATAAGCGAGATACAGATCAAGATGTACTTAGTCCGTTTATGTTTAGTTTTTTGCTCGGATTTTTCTCGTATCTATTAGGCATTGCACCTGAGGTTTAGTGCACTTCTTTTTACCGTTGTTAATTTTTAAATTGGTAATTCCTTAAAGTGACACATTATTATGAAACAAATTTTAGGATTTGACAATTTATAAAATAAACTACGATAAACTGAAATCTCTGTTTTTAGTCAGGAGACCAAAACCTTCAAAATAAAATTAAAAATACTTATGCCTGGTTCTGGAGCTCTAATCTAATCTACACTAATAATTGACAGGTACAATGCCTGATGGATAAGACAAAAATCCGAGCGAAAAACTAAACATAAACAGGCTAGGTACACCTTGATGCACAAGCCCTTGATTCACTTATTTTAATTCTGTTATAGCTTATTATTCAATTTTTAGAAAGACGCTATTTGATAAAGTTGTTTCTTTGAACGTCTGCTATACACAGTTAAAAAAAATAACAACTTTGGACTCACCCTGTATAATAGTAGACAAATGTCTTTTTTGATATTTCCCTCTTCCTATATGATGGTGATGCACTTGCCATCATCCCATAAAGTTCTTTAAAGCTATTCCAAAATAACCTATGTGATACAGAGTCAGGGATATTGCCCTCAATAACTTTTTCCACCTGCCCCAATTTCTAAGCAGTTTTTGCTAAAGGGGCATTATTGATGCTTACAATGTGTCTTCTTCTGAATCTTCTCATTCTAACAAATTCTCTCCATTAATTTTCAAAATTTCATTTTTTAGTGACTATCATTATCTCCTTATCCTAGCAAATTCTGTCCACTAATTTTAAGAATTTCATTTCTTATACAGGGTGGCCAATCGGATGACGATAATAATTTTTTTTTAGATAGACCGTACCGAGACCTAACCAAAACACCCCCATGTATGTGTACCGATTATTGATAGTTTTCGAGTTATGATATTTTTTTTGAAAACTTAAGAGATTTTCCAGTTTTTCCAAAAAATCGTCAAAAACAAAAACAAGAATGCTTTTTGCCTTTTATTTTTTTCTGCAATTATACTCAGTATTAAGCCTATTTTAATAACCAATAAAGAGAACCTATACATCCGAACAATGATTAAGTACATTTTGGGCCCAAACTTTGAAATCTCTGTTTTTAGTCAGGAGACCAAAACCTTCAAAATAGAATTAAAAATACTTATGCCTGGTTCTGGAGCTCTAATCTAATCTTCGAAACTCTGCAAGACATTGCACTTTTGAAATAATAAGTAGCACTTATGGGGGCATTTTGCGCCATACGTGAGTGACTGTTAAAGGTAAAAAGGTGATAATTCATGAATTTCCAAAATAATTAAAAAAACTATTATTTTACTTTATTATGACATATTAAAGAAAAAAAACTCATAAAAACTAATAAACACGATAATCATTGATGTTTTAATTACTTTTAATAAAAAAATTAATACCTGTCCTTTTTGCTATGTTCTATTGAACTTCTGCTAAATTAAGTTGTATGGAAAGTTAACAAAGGAAGGGAATAATAAAACAACAATCTGACTTTTAATTCCATGGGGGAATTACCTGGGAAGCGTTATCTTAGCATACGCCATCCCTTTTACTTCCCACACTATCGATAGGTGAGGGGAGGATTGTGATCGTGAAAATTTTCGATTTTGAGATAATAGATTTTTTGGGCGTTTTAAGTCTACATAACGAAAATCTGCGTCACTCATTTCGGTCGTTCTGTCTGTCGGTCTGTTTGTCTGTACGCGTTTTTCTGGCCTCGTAATCTCCGTAACCGCTGCATTGACTGTGATGAAATTTGGGCAGCAATATGCTGTGGGGTCTTAGTAGGTAATGCTGCTATAATTTTGGAAATCGGTATATGGGAGGCGGGGTAATTAAAACAAAAAATTCAAATATTCTTCGTTTTTAGGCGTTTTAGAGGTTCTTGATCATTTTCTGCGTTTTTTTTTTGGGGTGGTGGGGGTGGAATTTGGGTGTTTGGGGGGTGGGGGGTTGAAAAACTGAAAAACTTGTTGTATTCATGACAGGTTGTCTACTGACCTGTCAAAGAAGACCTAGCGATATAAATCACCTTTTTAGGTCCATCCGAACATTGCCTTGCCTATTACTGAAACCATTGATTAAACTAAGGGGACTTCTGTCTACATACACGCGAGCATTTATTGCTTTAGATCGTTTTCTATTTTGTAATGTGGAAACTATTAAATCGATACTAATGGAATTTTGACTCAGTAGATGTTATTACCGGGAGTAGTAAATGGACAACTAATAAGTCATAAGCCCCGTCGAACTGCCATCTAGGTTGGATGGAGCGACCTATTAAGATTTTCTCCAAAATAACTTGTCCGACACAATGGAAGACGTAAGCCTGGAGATACGAAGGAGCCTAATATTCCAAGAAGATGGTGCTCCATGCCACTATGCTTGGGAAGTGCGCAACTACTTGGACAGAACCTTCCCAAACCATCTGGGGCTATGACAAGGAAATTGTCTACCTTCGTTACAATAACAACGTGGAAGAGCTCAGACAAAAATTAGACGAATGTAAAACGAAAATTAATGAAAACACAACTGCGTTTCGCCGGCTTAAAGATAATTTCATGAGACGATGTCGTTTATGCATTGAAGTGAATGGAGGTCATTTTGAAAACCTCTTGTCATAAACTATCAACGAACTCATAGTCATAAAGTTAGATTATTGTTTTATTATTCCTTTCCTTTGTTTACTTTGCATACAACTTAATCTAGCTCATTAGTAGGCAAAAACACGTCAAAAATCACAATTTGTGTATTAGTTTTTTCTATTAAAAGTCATTAAAACATCAATGACTATGGTGTTTATTAGTTGCTACGAGTTTTTGTTTCTTTAATCTGTCATAATAAAGTAAAATAATAGTTTTTTAAATCATTTTGGAAATTCGTGAATTATCACCTTTTTACCATTAACAGTCACGTACGGCGCAAAATGCCCCCATAAGTGCTATTTTTTCATTATTATTTAGAAAGTGTAATGTCGTGTAGAGTTTCCAAGATTAGATTAGAACTCCAGAACCAGGCATAAGTATTTTTAATTTTATTTTGAAGGTTTTGGTCTCCTGACTAAAAACAGAGATTTCAAACTTTGGGCCCAAAATGTACTTAATTATTGTTCGGATGTACAGGTTCTCTTTATTGGATATTAAAATAAGCTCAATACTGAGTATAACAGCAGAAAAAAGTGAAAGCCAAAAAGCATTCTTGTTTTTGTTTTTGACGATTTCTTAGAAAAACTGGAAAATCTCTAGGTTTTAAAAAAAATCATAACTCGAAAACTATCAATAATCGATACATATACATGCGGGTGTTTTGGATAGGTCTCGGTACGGGCTATCTAAAAAAAAAAATTATTATCGTCACCCGATTGGCCACCCTGTATATGTATCAGTTCGATAGGTAATAGTCTGTCAAAAAGCATGTCTTGAGCCTTGGGTCCAATAAAGTGCTGAAAAGCAATTTTTTATTTTTTTTTTCTTGTCAGTTTTACTTAAAAAAAATATCGCCGATAAATCGGTATCGCCAGATATCGGCGATTTATATATATTCGTATCAGCCTCACAAAATGTTATTGGTTGATTCTGAGCTCTGACTTTCTTATATAAATGTACATTTATATACAGGGTTAGTCCAAAGGTGATAGTTTTTTTTAAACTGTGTATAGAAGTCATTAAAATAAACAACTTTTTCATATACCCTTTTTTCCAAAAACTGAAAAATAAGCAAGCTACAAAATCCAAAAAAGAAAATCTGGGTTTGTGTATCAAAACATACCTAGTCTGTTTATGTGCAGTATCTCGTTCGGATTTTTGTTTTATCGATCGGGCATTGTACCTGTCAATGAATGCACTAGACAAAAAGTGGCCACTGCATCTGACAGGTACAATACCTAATCAATCTGAGAAAAATCTGAGCAATACACAGATTAGGTACGTCTTGATACAATATCCCAGATATACATTTTTTATTCTGTATTTAGCTAATTTTTCAGTTTTCTGAAAAAAGTTATTTGAAAAAGTTATTTATTATAACGGCTTCTATATACAGTTCAAAAAAAGCATCAACTTACTCACCCTGTATATGATTGTTTAGATAGTTGAATTAATATTTAGAGTGGCTATATATCAAAACAATCAGTGTCCTCGGTTGCCTTAATTAAATATGTATCAAACAAGAAATCTGTGCAATATTTATAAACTTGGCCTACAAATTTTCAGACAATTAGTGTAGTTGATGATCCAATTTGATTACTGTACCATTTCAAATTGTAAATGGATCTAGTTAAAAGCAACCGATAATGCAAAATAATGATGCAATGTTGTTGGAGTGCAATTGATTTGTAGTGAAGCATAGTTATTTTTAATGTGGCAAAGTATATAGAAAACATTTAGACATTTGTTTCAAAACCTATTTTAAGTACACATGTAGTAATAAATATACAATCTACTTAATCAGATATATAATTACTTAAGAATATTTGTTATAGTCACATAATAATGAGGCACATATTATTAACAATTAGTTTTCTGTTCTTAAAAAAAGCCATAGTTTGGAGATTTATTTTTGTTTTAGTTAAGGAACATTAATTTATGACAAGATTTTGGGTTTCTTCAATTAAATAATTTGAGACCTACCTATAAGCTTTTGTAAAATAATATGTTTTTATCTTATAACTCAAAAAAATAGTTGGAGCAACCTGAAATTTTAATTTTTTTATTGTAACAGAGTGTATCTACAAATAATTGCTCAGTTTTCATCACTATCTAGATTAAGCATAGAATTTATTAACCTATAACGTTTAACAGTATGCTCAAAAAATGTTGCTTGGATAAAAACTTGCAAATGAATTAATAATTATCCAAATTACTGCATTACTTTATAATAAATACTATGATTGATGAAGAATCAAGGGCAAAACATATCTTATTTTACTAATTAAATTTTAAATTCCCTGGTAAAAGTGTTACCTTTAGACCTAATTAAGGCAACATAGTTAAAAATAATGGCAATTCTAATATAGGCATATTTAATACTATTAGTCGTAAGGAAGAAACTTGTAACACTCAAGGTATTATGTAAAGCAGGGGATGTTAAGGTTTTATACAAAATATAAATGCTTACATAGATATGCTAAAGCTGCATGTTTTACAATTGCTATAGTAGATATCTTTTTAATAGTGTATAAGCTTTGTGGAGAAATAAACTGATAATTTTAACCACATATTTATTAAAGGTATCTGGGAGACCTTGTTAAAAATTACTCATAAGAAATGTAGTTAATACACACTGCAATGTTCATCAATTGGTTCTAATTTGTGTAGAGGGATGATTAATAATAAGTAAACTAATTATACATGTTAAGCATAAATATTTGTAAGACTGTATTTATACAGAAATAAAATATAGCCTAGGTACTCACCTACGTAAAACTTTTATTTCATTTTCTAATGAGTCTTCTTTGCCTTTCAAAGCTTTTTTGTCTATTATTTTAACAGCATGCATAACACCAGGGTTTTCTTTGCTTTCAGCTAGCCTGACCACTGAAAAAGCGCCCCTGAAAAGCAGGTTCATTTAAAAGACACTAGAGATAATTCGAAAATAAGACTTACGTTCCCAGCAATTCCTTCAAAAAATATTTATCCTCCAAAGAAGGATGCCTATGATCTTTTTCTTCCTTCTTAGTTTTTTTCTCTTTACCAAATAAAGGCATTTTACTTTTTTGTTCAGTCTATCCACGAATCATGTAAGTTACAAATACTGAACAAAAACAACTAGCTGCCGTTTAAAAGTTTTCAAACTTCACTTTGACCCATCTGAGTTCAAGATTATAGTCTTTTGGAGCAGGGAAAATGCCAATTTAATTTGTTATTAAAGAAAACACGACTCCCAACCAAAGCAGTGAACGATTTGCCCAATCTGTATCTGACTTTCTGCTTTCGCTAGTACGTTTGATACGTCACGAACTGTCACTGATAATCTGACATTTGTGCCACAATTTGTGCATTCCACAGACAAGTGTCTGTGCAAGTGACATCATCACTATAAGATATAACACAAGGGCGGGTAATAGGGAACTCAGATAACGGGGACAACCAGCGCTAAAATATTATTTTAATCGTTTGGTGCCTCATCTTGAAGCATATTACAAAATTATACGCCAGACTGCCTCTCAAGAAGATATCTGGGAAATTACTTATAATATACGCAAAGCATCAATAATTAGGTATTTATGATATTTATTTTACTTAACTTAACCGCTACATTATTGAAATTAATGTTTGCATTTTAGTATACCTATTCATGTAATTATCGCATTATCCCATTTGTATGCATATTAATTTCCATTACAAATACAATCCCATCCCATCTCTATTAATCTTTATATAGAATTTGCAATACATCTCCAATAGTGAGGTTCTACTATTGTCCGAAAGATGCCGCCCAAGTTCGAAGGACGGTTTTCAGTAATTTTGTGTTTATAAATAAGCGACCATTTTCATTTAACCACCAATGGATGGATTTTTGTATTTTACCAGTTACTTTAAAGATAATATACAAATAAGACAAGGCTTTGACAGGCTGTCAAATGACCATTTATAATTTAACAATGCTGTCACATCGGCCATGTGTGACAGTGTCACTCCTCGTCGCAGCATTTCTTTTTTGTGTCCGTCGCTCCGTGAGTGATGTTCTGTCTGTGGTGCATTACTGCACAAAACAGCATTACTGCATTCTAACCTAACTTTCAACTTTGTGATTCTAATTTCTAACCTTACGTGTTTTGTGGCTCCAGGCTCATTGCACTGACTGTGAATTAATTTAATTGGCAAAAGCAAAGTAACATTTAAATTTTGAAAGTACGGACTGTACTGTTGCTGAATCAAATTTCTACTGTTTGGTATCATTTCCACCAATCCCAAAACCGCTGCACAGAAATACGAGCTTTGCTTGGTACTGTTGAATATTAAGGACTGAAGAATTATATCATAGATTATTTCCTGCTTCAGAAGCTGCATTCTGTATATGAATTAATTTCAGAAATGCACACAGACCTATCTCCACATCTGCACACTGAACAGTGCAATGAACTGATACACTTGTTACAACAATGCCATGATGAGGTAAAGTTCAAATCCCATAACAACCTAAAGTTTTAGCAGGCATATTTTTGTTATATAGAGATAAAATAGTCTTTCAGGTAGTATACAAACCAGACAACTAACCCAATCTATTATAATAGTAAAACTCTGGCAAATTGTTTGAAGTTCCTGATGATTGCACAGTATTATAATCTTTTTTTAATTACAAAATAGACAATTTTATAGAACTGGCGCTTCATTTATCACCTAAAATGCTTACCATGTTGAATTTTGCTTACAGCATCCCTTCCTCAAATTCTTTGGGAAATGTAATGAACAAGATAAATTGATGATTAAATGCTTAAAGGAAGAACGGTTGAGAAGACGAAAAAGGAATTATGAAAAATCTTTAGAAATGAAAGAAAAACTTCAGAAGCTATTTCAGGCAGATAAAAATAGACAAAGTTAATGTTTTCGTTTATTAACATTATATGTAAATAATACAAGTACAAAACAAATATTTAATGTTATCTGTAAATCGTTCTGAATAAAGTTATCTATTGTGTAATCTTGTATCATGTAATTCATAAGATGTATTGATATTTACATCCTTTTTTTTGTAACAGAACATAATATAAACTTATCTTGTGGTTGTCTATGCCATTGTCTCACTTGTCCTCCAATAAAACCACATATACTTTGGGTCAGGCACCTCGGTATTATCTAGGTTCACATTTTTGCAAAAAGTGATTTTGAATAAATGAATAAGTGACAAAGAATGTAAGATAGATATACAATCGTAAGATGCAGATGTATTACTGCTGTCAAACATCACTTCTTATTTAAAATTATTTATTTTTTCAAATTTTTACATTGAGCTGGCAGAAATGTAAAGTTTAGTTGAAGTACATGTGGTTTTTATTAGAGGGCTGATCAAATACAATGGAACTGAACATAATATGGTGTTACCCATTTAATACAGAATATAATATAATAATAGTCATAAGTCAGGACAGGGGAAAACAGTTGTTCCCCTGGACAATCCAATATTGTTATTTTGACATGCTACTTACTGCCTAAAAGGATCCAGACATCAAGCTGAAGAGAGGCAATTTTGGAGATTTTTTTTTAATTTTCTTGCAAAGAAGATTGAATGCATATTATTTTTGTTGAATCTATATGATTTTTGTTCTAGCTAGTATACTACCCTGCACTACCTGTACCAGCTCCAAAATGCCAATGGATCATTCTTGCATACACTGTGTTATTGAAAGGTGTTTGCAAACAACTGCCTTCAAAGAAAAAAATATATTTTGTTGGGTTAAAATGATGTTTGCCTGCCTCAAAAGTCAAAGTAGCCACCTTAATTTTTTTGTCAGTACTCATACTTAAGTTCTGGATTCTTGTTTGGGTAATTCAGCACTCTGCTAACTGCAAAAGATATGCATTTTTTTGAGTTCCACATATGGCTTTATTTTCATAAAATTAACACTAATAATATTTGTACAACACTTGTGCCAACATATACCTATATCATTAGAGGTAACCAAATGAAGGGTCAGCTAGAACAACATTGTATACAACATTTTTATATAAAATGAGGTCATTACAAATTAACATAGTATGTATTGGTTTAGAGCTACTGGCAAGCTACACATAGAACAACCTGTAATCACTATGACACAAGTTTGTGATGGACAACTATATAGGCATTCTCTTGAAAAAAGTGTTGAAAAGACTGACATATTTTATCTCTCCCACTAAGCTTTTTTGTATACACAACTTTGTTCCAGCTGACCCTTCAAATAACTGTTGACAAGAGAGTAGTTGTTTCAAACAAATTAATATTCAAGATGTATAATTTTTATCATAAAGAATTCAATCAAAAATTCTAATACATCATATGAATTAATTCAATTTGATCCATTCAAATGAGTAAGTAATATAATAATCCACATTTGAATATATTAACAAGACTTTATCATTATTTAAGAAAAACATTTAATTTGAACAAAAAAAAATCAGCAAAAATATACATATATGATTGTATTATGTGATAGATATTTGGCAAAAAATAATTTACATAAAGTAATTGGAATTAAAACTTACATGATGAACTCAATTTCCATTCCATATAACATATCATTATTAAAACATATAAAATATACTACAGTCAAATGTGTACATATAGGTATGCAATCAATAGCCAAAATTAAAGGAACATGACGTCATTATTTACTAGCAAATAACCACATATTGGTCCTGTTAATATTATTAACTCCAAAATCATATTTGAGTTGATACTGTAAATATGTGCATACCTATATGAAGAATTTGGAAACATTTCATGTCTAGACATAATGTCACAAAGAGACTATATCAATATACCATGCACAATGCAGCAGTTAAAAATTACTGATTATGAAAAAATGAACCTTATCACAGTAAAAATAATACAGATGAAACATTACCAAATTATACATTATTTTGATGAATGTATTTCCTTTTATTTTGAAATAATAATGTGGTACACTTCAATACAATATTTATAAAACAATTATCAAAATTTGTGGATTATGTATTTTCACGGGCAAAAACTAAACAATAATTTACAAATATAAATGTGTGTAGCACATACCTTACAAGAAATTTATGTTCATAATAGCATATCCAAAATTATTTTGTGAAAGCAGCAAAAACGGCCCACAAAACATCGCAGGTGTTTGGTTTGTTAACTTCTTCTTCAAAGTTTAAGTCAAGCAGCTTCCTAACACGTTTTGTAGCTAGTTCATAGTCATCGTCATTTAGTGATGCAAATGCATTTTCAAGCACATCACTAGCATGTGCCAGAAATATCAGTGCCATCATTCTTTTATCCATTTGTTGAGGATTGTTTACCCATTTACCAAGGACAGCATCTTGGATTTTCTTTATGAGTCGACTTTTAACTACATTATCTGTTAATGGATGAGTGGTCATGTCAAAAAACAAGAAGTTCTGTTTTTCTGTTGTTAGGACACCTTTCTCTACCAGATTTTTCGCCAATCTTTCTCTCACATTTTTCAATTGGTATCTTAGTTTTAATGGATTCCAAGTCTCACCACTCAAATACTCAATCCAACTTTGTACTGTCTCTGGAGGGTCAGTTTCTTTTAGATGTTTTAGGGCTTCATCAAGCAGCACGTCACCGATAGGTGTATCATTTTTCACGATTAGTTTTCTTGCAAGCAGACCTCTCCTTCGCATGCCAACCTTTTCAAGTTCTACCCGACCTCTCAGACCAAGTTCTATCAAAATACATCCTCGCAGGCCACTGGAGATGCAGTCGTTCCAAAACGATGTGTAGCCTTCTTTATCTTTTAGCCCCAACAGCAAGACTTCTTCCATCAACGTCAGTCTTGTTTCCTTCGAGTCTCCATCGTCGATATCGTCATCTCGACTTGATTTCTTCTCATTACGTTCTTCTTTGTTCACACCTTCACTATTTTCGCGTACTACATTTCGTCTTTTAACAAATCCTTCATTAAGATTCATTTTTTAAGCACATATTCTAATTTATCAGGATGTTGACGTTTACTTTTCTACACTTCTATTTTCCCAGGTTGTCATCTAAACCCATTGACATTCTCCCTAAACCTCACAAATGTGGGGAGCTGTCACGTCTGTCAGCACAAAACTTGACAGTGACAGATACTATAATCATTCTGTGCTGAACAGTGCCGTAGACACAGAGAGTGTTGAGTAGTGTTGTTATTGGACTAGATTTTCACGAAAAATACTAGACGGTTACTCGCACAGTTACTAGCTCATTACAGTTGCCTGTAAACTTTATTTCAATGATAATATGTCACTGTTAGCGGCTCTCCCTGAAAAATAAGCTAAAATCAAATAGCATAGCATGCTGCCTGACCAGACTCAAGTGGATCTATCGTGTGGATTGGGCAACCCTATCTAAGCGTCATAACAAGATTGAAAGTATTCAGAGGCGATTTGTAAAATACTTATGGTTTAGAGAGGATGGTACATACCCTGAAATTGGTTTCAGCCATGACTTATTACTTAGTAGGTATAACTTATCAAACTTAGATAAGCGAAGAAAGTATGCTGCTTGTATTTTTTTGTATAAATTAGTTAATAATATTATCGATTGTGAATACTTAGTAAAGTTATTATACATGTTGCCTGCGTTAAAACTCGGTCAAATGTGAAATATTTTTACTTAAATGTCCCAAAAAGTAACGTACTACTTTTTTCTCCAATATATGTGATGTGTAACAGTTATGAAGATGCAAAGCATGCTGTAGATATATATTTTTGTAATACGCTTGAATTTAAAAGATTTTTCCTCACTTTAGGTTAAGATTAATTTGAAGAAAGTCAATTTATTTTGACATATGTTCATATGACAGTAGTTTGTAGTTTAGTTTATAGTTTAATATAGTTATTCTACTCTTGTGCAACTCCTATCCGTTAAATGGTGAAGGCCGTTCGGATAGTGTATTTATATAAATAAATAAATAAAATGATACCTACCCTCCTATACTATTATATTTTTTATTGTAAAAGCTAGTTCACTTAGATATTCGTCTCGTGGCGTTTGTAGGAACACCTTGACCCCTGTAATAAACCGAGCCGCTTATCGAGATCCCCAGATAGTAAGGAGATATTTTACAAAATAAGGAGAATCGGACTCTACATAATTAAATGTTTTATGGTCACAAAACCATTACTGACTATCACGGAAAGGACAAATGTCTCAATGTCGACTTTACTGTAGCATACAACTTTATTGGTGCTTTATAGTGTGCGCAGTGCCAGCTAACGACAGGCAGATGTGCCTGTCTGGAAGACGAGCGGTGCAAAGATGTGTGGCGGAGCGGTGAAACAGTGTGAGGATGAGTGTTGCGAGGATGTGTAGCGGGCTCTTCAGACTGCCAGCGAGCACGTATTGTTAAGTATAATAATGCTTTTCTCCGTTGGTCTATTTTTTCCCTACAGTATCTGCACTTTTACCTCCAACAAACGCAATCCCTAAATTGACTACTGGTAGTTTTTTGCTCGCCGATATACATCCACATCACACATCTCTCGAAACCCATTCGTAGTACACATATTCCTCGTCAACATGCCTTGTTCTCTACGTACAGAAACTTAGCTCCGCTAAGCCGTTTCCACCAGAGCTGTGCTGAGCGAGGCGAGGTAAATCAAGCGATTCTGTTGGTTCGTTAAAAAACACATCTCGTCATGGCCGACTCTACTCACTGGGCCGGAGCATTGAAATCTGGCAACACTGAATAGTCGGCGGAGCTTTTGTCATTCGTGGAATTCTTCCAGAGTAAAAAAGAAGGTTGGAAGGTGATTTTTAATGTGTTTCTAATTATTTACCTGCACAAACGAAACTATAAAGATAAAAAGATGCCTGCAAAGTGTGTAGTACCAGGTTGCACTAGCATTTGTGCTTCCAATAAAGGACATACCAAACATAACCTTCCAGAGTGAAAAAGAAGATTGGAAGGTGATTTTTAATGTGCTTCTAATTATTTACCTGCACAAACGAAACTATAAAGATAAAAAGATGCCTACAAAGTACCAGGTTGCACTAGCAATTGTGCTTCCAATAAAGGACATAAACAGAAGTGGGTGAAATGTATTCCTCGTAAGGGCTGGTTATATTTATAATAATAAAGACAATAATTTACAAACATTTCAAAGGATAAGACCTATTTTAAAGCACAATGTGGTACCTACAATGTTTTCTGGACCTCCCAAATATCACAGAAAAATACAGTTAATAGAACTCATCTGGGCATGCATCTGGGCATACCTACGAAAAGATTTGATAGTGAAAGGGAATCAAGACCAGCAAGAATGGCTTCAAAGTGACCTAATAGTGAATTTTTCTAGCTCAAGTGAAAATTTACAAAGCAAATTGAGTGTTCATTTAAGTGGAAGTGGAAGTGGCGGCAGGAAACAGGTTGCGTTTATTTTTATTTTGTAGTGTTTGACTACGATGAACCAGACATCAGATGTAAGTGGTATTAGTAGTAGTAGTAGTAGTTCTAAAAAGTATTTTTCTTAATTTATCAACCCAGATGAACTCTTAATAGATATAAAATATAATAATTATTATTCTGAAGCTATAAAACAATTTACGGTAACCGGACCACTATTTGACAGCTAAGCCACGTTGCCACATCTAAGGCTCCGGCCTAGTGTGAATCCCACATACCACTTCTCTAGCTTACACACCTGCCAATAGATGGCTAGTGGATAATGATCACACACCATATAATGATGAAAAGGAGAAGCCATGGGTTAGTTTTTTGTTTGTTTTTCCTATGGTATAGCATAATTATTCTTAAGCCTTAGCCACACTTCTTGCGAAGCTCCTTGTCGAAGTAATTTGAGTACGAGGATGGTCACCACATACTCGCTCAACTTCGGGACGAATTCTGCTCGGCAAACAAGAACCTAACCTTGTTTTGTTGATGACGAAGTCAGATGAACGGCGAAATAGATAATGTGCAAGAGGCAGCTACACTTGCATTCTGGACTTTCATATATTGCAATCATGTGCCTCATGACATAAAACAAATTTAACAGAATTTTTTCTTTCAACGAGTAAGCCTGAGCAGTGTGGACGGTCACATCATCGTCTTGCGACTTCGATCCTTTGCCTCAGTGTAGAGACCGACAACGCCTAGAAGTGGCTCGAAGCGGAGCGAAGTAGGCAACCATACACACTCTCATGGTTGACTAACTTTGGGCAACCTCTCCAGTAGTGTGACCATAGCTTTACAGTTCCCTTAAGCCTCAGCCACACTGCAGGCAGACAAGAACCTAACCTTGTTTGATAAAGAATGAAGACAACGACGAAATGGATTATGTGATAAGAGGCAGCTGTACTTGCATTGTGCAAACTCACATATTTCAATTATGTGCCTCATTTGCCTCTCAAAAAAGATTTACAAAAGATTTCGTATACGGATGGTTTTAATATTGGACCACTAAAGCCCGACAAATCAACTAAACTAAACCAATGGTATCTTGACGATGTTCATCATATGCGTTTTGAAAGTGTGTTTAAGACCGAAAATATGAAAACGAGAAGTCTTGACTATGATCTGATTATGATAATAATTATAATAATAATTTTATTTTATTTTTTATTATTTATATGGATGACCTAAAACTTTATGCCTCCGGCCAACGCGAACTACAACAATCGCTGAGGGTGGTGCAGGAGTACAGTCATGCTATCGGAATGGAGTTCGGAATAGACAAATGTGCATTGGTTCATCTCAAGAAAGGACGAAGCGGAGGTAGTGTAGATGAGGAACAGCTCGTTGATGGGAGCATCTTGCGACAACTGCATGCCGGAGATACTTATACCTACCTTGGAGTGGCGCAGCGTCATGTCCAAGAGGCAGAATTGGTTAAAGAGTGTCTTCGCCGCAAGTATTTGCACCGACTCCGGCAGATCTGGTCGTCAGAACTGTCCGGCAAGAACAAAGTCGCTGCCACAAACATGCTTGCGGTCCCATTGTTATTATACACCTTTGGTACTATACACTGGAAAGTGAACGAGCTGAAGGAACTCGACATGGAGACCCGCAAAAGGATGAATATGGAGAGAAGCCTGCATCCTAAGTCCTCTGTCCCGCGAATATACCTCCCGCGACACCTGGGAGGGCGTGGACTATTGAGTTTGGAGCGTCTGCACAACAGAGTAGTACTGGCCACTGCCTGCTATGTAACGAACAGCACCGATCCCCTGATCCGCTTTATGCGAGAGCACGAGAATGCGGGAAAAGGAGCCTTTCTTTCTAGCGCAGCGAAACGAGCAACCGAGGAGCTCAGCCTCACGCTCGACTTCAAGCGGGGGTGTCAGCAGTCCATTACGGGACTCGCTCCCGCAGAATTAAAATCCCACATTAAAACTGCCGAAGTCGACTTCTTCTTAAGACTTCATAAAGATAAGCCAATGCATCGAATCTTCTACAAACATCTAGAAGAGCATGGCTTGTCTGAGCAGTTGACCTTCTCTTTCCTAAGGTCTAGTAGGTTGAAGTCGGAGACTGAGGGCTTTATAATGGCTTGCCAAGACGGTGTCTTCAACACCTTGGTGTACCGTAAAAGGGTTATGGGTGTAGATGTACCCGACACCCATTGTAGAGCTTGCCGACTGGCGCCAGAGACGCTTATGCATCTCTTGTCGGCGTGTAAGACGTACGCTGGGACGGCTTACGTCCATCGGCACAACGCGGCTCTACGAGTGCTCTACTATCATTTAAGGCACTCAAACGGTATCGATGAGACACCGGCGCTGCCATACGCTCCAGGGGATATAGAGTCCGTTCTGGAGAACGAGAGATGCCGGATTTACTGGAACTGCTCGTTCTCCACGCTCGAGCTTGTACAGGCAAACAAGCCCGACATAGTCCTTCTTGACCACCAACAGAAGACATGTTCGTTATTGAGTTTTCGGCGCCTGCCGAGGTGAACATCGTCTCTAAGGATGAGGAAAAGCGGACCAAATATCAGGAGTTGTTCGGACAACTTCGCAGGCTCTGGCCAGACTATATACACTGTAAGTCTGCTGGTTATGGTTATTGGATCCCTAGGTGGAATGAGGAATACGCTGCTCTCTGCACTGCGCAAAATACCGGTGTGCCGTGCGGCGGCGCACATCTTAGCCGCCAGAATGCAGAAGGCAGTCATCCTTGGGTCCCTTCGTCTACTTAGGGCGCACGATTCGCGGACCCAGTGATTGCTCACCTCACGGTGTGAGGAGTAGTCACTGGCTAATGGAACAGCAGATCGGTGTGTCGGAGCCCGGGCTGCACTTTTTTGTTTTATTAAATTCTTAGGATCATCTTTTGATGATATAGAACAAGTCAGATTTCGTTAGTATATAAAGATGAGAAACAGAGTAAATGTAAATAGACGATAATACGTATTAATAATTACAAACAATTTACATAGATATCACAATTAATTAATAATTAACTAGTTATAATAGAAATAAAACAAAGATGTATTTAAGACATCTTTTGTGCTATTGCTATTGGGGTGTCTTCTGTCTCATGTACCTATGGGGTGGAAAAGGTTTGAATAATCCAAGACTACAAATAAAAATGTATTTATTTACAAACTAATACATATATGTATGCCTCCTTGTGAAAAGTATAATTTACCACATAATGGAACAAATAACGCTAGGTTACACAAATTCACAGTATACACATAACAAAATAAAACATATATCGCTTCAGTTTTAAGGAATTGTACATCTGGGTGTGAATAATAACACAGGCATATAATGTACCTCTCTTTGAAAGTGATTTTACCGATTGAACACTCCGATTGCAAGAACATTTTAAATGCGATCACACTTGGCAAGTCTATGAAGCATAATATAGATGATTTGCTTATTAATGTCTTTTAATGGCACTTAAATTCTTAAATATCAGTTCGATATTAGGATGAAACGTGAAAATGAAATAAGATTATGTCGGGGGTAGAAACTCGGATGTCAGGGACGCCGAATGTGTTTTCTAAAAGTCTTGTGTCACTCTGGACGCTTATCCCAAAATTTTGAGCCATTTGAAACGAGTCGTGGATGTTTATGTTAGATGTTAATGGCATCAAAATGTTGCTCCAAAAAGCGTAAAATATCTGGGATAAGTCCATCTATCCTCACTGTGGGAAATTTCAACGCGTTGTGGTTGATTGTTGCCGTTGCTCAGCTGCCCTGGCCAGAGTTGGAATCATTTCCTGTTTTAGCCAATGCATTCTCTACCATCTTCTTGTGAGTACCTACCAACTCTGGGAGATCATAGGCTATAGCCACGTCCAACCTGTTTATTGGACAACCTCTAAAGTACGTGCATGTCGCTGATAACTGTTGGAACTCGTACAACGCATTTAACCTGAAGAAGTCTCTATAAACGTCAGGATCTGGGAGATCGTATCGCGATATGTTTGTTAATGTTGATAGGCCCTCGTATATGTGGTAGTTTTGAGGGTGTTCGATTATTTCTTCTGCGACTTGCTTGCGGTTACCAAATACGGATTTGTGATTGTAGTATGTCGTGAGGTAACAGTCTACCATTTTCGCATGGTTGCGTACACGCACCTGAAACAAACAGCCACATTGGTTTAATAGCTGTCTTTAACCGTTTTAAGATATACTGAGTTACAGTGAAATTGCGTCACCCAATTGATGTGAATATACAGGGATTAATGTAATTTCACGTATTCCTGTCGGTGTACGATAGAAGAGCTAAAATGCAACAAACTTTACTTAATATACAGGGTGTCCCTGAATTTCCTTGACACGTGATATTCTCGTAACAAAAAAAGTTCAAACGAAAACATAGTTTTGAAAGTACTACAGGGTCAGGGACTGTCATACCATGGTTTTAAAACATTTTTTTTTGTATTGCACCTCTTAAAACTCAGCCTCATCTTTTGTTTTTCAAATAGCACCAAATAGTTTTTTCTAAACAAATTAAGTCCTTATATTATTTAAAATCTTTGTAGTATCTTTGATTTTATATGCAAACTTACTTTTTTCGTAAAATCATAAGCATGGCACAAATAAAATAAGAATTTGCTTGACGCAAAAAAATGGTTGAAAGTAAAACCAATTGGGTTTTTAAGGGTACTGAATGACCTGTAATACATGCTTTTGAAAACAAATGTTTTTTTTGCTTTTTTATTATGAAAATATTCGCCTCAAATCCTCATTTTATTTATCTTACGTTAATGTTAAACCAAAAAATTGGTTTGGGTATGAAGTCAAAGCCACTATACAAGGTATTAAATAAAATAATGACCTCACTAACGTAGGATGAACTGTGGGGTGCTATTTGTAAAAAAAAGGGGGTAAGTTTTAGGGGTTAAAGTAAAAAAGTGTTTCGAAAGCATGGTATGATAGGTCACGGTACCCTTGAAAGACCCACTTAGTTTTATTTTTTATCGGTTTTCCTTACGAAAATATTATGCCTTAAACAAATCTTTATTTCATTTATTTTATGCTTATGACTTTACGAAAAAATAAGTTTTTGTATAAAATCAAAGGTACTACAAGATTTTAAATAAAATAAGGACTTATTTTGTGTAGGAAAACTATTAGGTGCTATTTGAAAAAACAAAGTTGGGGGTGAGTTGCGAGGGTTGAAGTACAAAAAAACGTTACGAAGGCATGGTATGACAGACCCTGTAGTACTGTCAAATATTCCGCTCAGCTTTTGTTTCAACACTTTTTTGTTACGACAATATCACGTCACGTAATAGGCCTTTCTCTCTCAGGCCAGTAGACAGCCCATGATGAGTACAACAAATTTTTCAGCTTTACAACCCCCCACCGCCCAACCACCCTAATTTCACCCCCACCCCAAAAAAAAGTAGAAAATGATCAGGAACTCCTGAAACGCCTAAAAACGAAGTATGAGGCATATTTAAAATTTTTAATTTTTTGCTAATTACTCCGCCGCCCATGCACCGATTTTCAAAATTGTAGCAACATTACCTTCTACGACCCTACACCATATCACTACCTAAATTTCATCAAAATCTATGCAGCGGTTACTGAGATTAGGAGGCTAGAAAAACGCTAACAGACAGACCGGCAGACCGACAGACCGACAGACCGACAGACCGACAGACCGACAGACCGACAGACCGACAAACTGACAGATCGACAGACCGACAGACCGACAGACCGACAGACCGACAGACCGACAGACCGACAGACCGACAGACCGACAGACCGACAGACCGACAGACCGACAGACCGACAGACCGACAGACCGACAGACCGACAGACCGACAGACCGACAGACCGACAGACCGACAGACCGACAGACCGACAGACAGACCGACGGAAATGAGTGACGTGGATTTTCGTGATTGTACGCATCATAAAACGCCCAAAAAGCATACTATCTCAAAATCCAAAATTTTCGCGATGACAATACTCCCACTATGCAGGAGTATTCTTTTTACTCTAAGAATACGCATTGCATTATGGGACCGTCTTTCTGAGACACCTTATATATCTAGGTTAGGTTGAAAGCGAACGGAGCAATTATGCCTCCTTCCACTGGGACCCTATATTGTGACCTACTTAGAGTTCACCCTTTGACGAAGGCGATGGTCGTGTTGGAAGAATCTTCCTTGAGATCGGTAGGTTCCAGTTGGGCGAATCCAAAATTCTAAAACCTAGGTCTTTCCAGTACTGGACAACATGTACTCCGTTGTTTCGTCCTCTACATAGCAGAAACGACAGTTTCTTGTTCGTTCTAGACAACAGACCAACCTGAATGCGCAGGACATTCCTGTTCAATTCTATGATTCTCGGGAGTGTGACTAGGGGGGTATGGTATGAACACCTTCGAGTGTAGTATGGCTGTCATTTCTGCTTGGATTGCGGTATACCTCTCAAGGTTTACTGACATTTCAACTCTCAGATTGGTACCAGCTACTCCCGCTTCTGTCAACAGCTTTGACTTGGAGCCATCCGAGAATAGCGCAAGATCGGAGAATGATGTGAAACCGTAACTCATCTTCCACTCGTCCCTTCTGGGAAAAGGCCGTTGTAGGATCTCTCGCTCTCCGTGTGCGCTTGGGGAACCTTAGGGTCCGAGACTATTCCGAGTATATGGTGATTTGTAATTTCACTCATGATACCCGTTTTGTCTGGTCCTAGTTCCTTTTTGTCCTGTCTGCCAGTTATTAGCAGTCTTCAGGCGACCATTCCGGCACTTATCTCTACCTCAATATGTAGAGGCGTTAAATTTAAGAGGGTATCCATGGTCAGTGTTGGTGTGGTAGACATAACACGAGTAATATCCAAGCTGAACACCAATAAAGCTACTGGTCCTGACCAAATTCCAGCCATTGTCCTTAATCGCTGTGCCGCTGAGCTTGCACCTATTCTTTGCAAGCTCTTCAAACTTTCGTACCAACGAGGCGTGTTTCCGGCTTCGTGGAAGATTGGCTGCGCACAACCCATCCTTAAGAAAGGCAAAAAACCTGATCCCACCAATTATAGACCTGTGACTCTTCTCAGCATCATGTCTAAGGTTATGAAGACTGTCATTAACACACAGCTCCTGAAATACCTGGACAACAATAACATCATAAATGATCGCCAGTATGGCTTCCGTAAGCACAGGCCTACAGGTGACCTCCTTGCCTACGTCACTCACTTGTGGAACAGAGCAATAGACAATCATGGCGAATCCCGGTTGTTGCACTTGATATATCGAAAGCTTTTGACAGAGTATGGCATGACGGACTTCTGGCCAAGCTCGCTGCTTATGGACTACCACCTGGCCTGCGCCAGTGGCTGAATAGCTTTTTGAACGACCGATCTCTGTTTGTTGTAGTCGAGGGCTGTTCATCAGACGTATTTTCAATAAACGCCGGTGTTCCTCAGGGATCTGTCCTATCCCCTACACTGTTTCTGCTGTACATCAACGAGCTGCTGGAAATAACATCCAATCCAGTCTACAGCTTCGCAGATGACAGTACATTAGTGTCGTGCATGGAACCAGACAAGCCACTATCATCCCAGGAGACGGTACGTCAGCGACAGCAGCATGCCTCACAGATCAAACAATTGTCGAGTGGGGATTAGCAAATAAAGTACAGTTCAACGTACAAAAAACTCAGGCAACAACACTCACAAACAAGTCTCACGGTGGCTTACCAATCGTGGAAATGGAGGGTCACCCCATAGTCGAATCACCTTCTGTCAAGCTTTTGGGAATCAACATGAACAATAACATGTCCTGGCACGACTACGTCGTCAGTATTGCTAAAACGGCATCCCAGAAGCTTGGAGTATTGTTCCGCTGTAGGAAGTTGTATACACCAGAGCAACTGCTGCTGCTGTACAAGGCACAGATCCGACCATCGCTGGAGTATTGCTCCCATGTGTGGGGATGCGCTCCGAAGCACTCTCTAAAGCTTCTGGACACCATTCAGAAAAAAAGCGATTAGACTAATCGATACGCCAATCCTCACAAAGGACCTCCACAGCCTGGAACATCGAAGGAGGGTGGCTGACCTATCCCTGTTTTACAGATTCTATCACGGAAGATGTTCGATTGAGCTCTCTCAGATAATAACACCACAGGCCGTCCGAACCAGGAAAACTAGAGAAGCTCTGCGAGCTCATCCTTACCAGGTCGAGGTCCTTACTCCCCGAACTAGTCTCCTCCAGCATTCCTTCTTTTGGAGAACTTCGACGCTGTGGAATCAGCTGCCGAGGAATTTGTTTCCCGACGGCTACAACCTGCAGCGTTTCAAATCTAACGTGAACCGATACTTATCCTCTCGCAGCGCTTCTACAGCGCCATAGGCTTTAAGCCTTTGCGGGAGGCTGACCATAAAAAAAAAGAGCAGGCGATGCGTTGCACAGCGGTCAGCTTGGTTCTTTATTGTATATGTAAATTGAAAAACTCTTACCGCAAATCTTCGTGCACTGGCAATTTTGTTCTCAATTCGTTTGTCAATGGCTCCTCGCAAGTCTCTTAGAAAAGCTCGTTCTTGGGCTTGTAGTAACCTCACTGGCGCCCAAGATTCGTAAGGCCTTGACCACAATGACACAGTGTACATCACAGGTGGTTGCGGAGACGACATTAGTGGCGATATGTTCCATATCAGAGATCCTTGGACTCTCATCAGCTCCTCTGGTTTTACTTGGTCAGCTTTGTTCAGTACAATTCGAGTCTGTGGAAAAACATTACACATGATGCGACAACATGCTTCACATGTCTGGTAGACATGAAAGAATTGATGCTCTCTATTTCCGTCAATCGACCTATGGCACACTGATGATCGCTAATAAGCGTGAAACAGCTGTCTGCGTACTGGTGGATTGACGGAGGTATAGAGCAACCCTCGCTTGATGCGAATATTGAACAATAAAAATAGAATTCAAAATTATGTCTTTTATTAACGTCACAACATCATTATGATAGAGGGTCCTTGCAGTGGTCATAAAGTTCAAATAAAGAGGTTTATGATTATAAGTTACGGTTACAAAAAGCAGCAGCCTTATTACGTATCTTGCAGATGACAAGTGACGGACAAAAATCGCACAATATCTGCTGTCAAACGTAAATTTGATATTGCAAGGACGTCGCCGTGACGGACAACAGCATACCCACACAGCACTGGATATTCTATGAATATTCTTTAAATCTCCTATATGTTCCATGATTATTCAGTAGAATCATGGAATATTCGTTATTTCTCTTGATTATTCTGGATTATTAACATAATATTCTTTATAGAATATTATTATTTTATCCACTTAGGATAATCAGTGATTATTCGTTTAATGTCTGAATTGTTCCAGAATATACCAGTAACATTCTTCATAGAATATTACTTTAATAATCGACTAAGAACAAGATGTAGCTATTTTCTGATGAACATTTAGTAATATTTGTAATAGAAATATCTGTATGTCGGCAAATATTCAATATGAGGTATTATTAATATTTGCACGTTTCTTAGTGAATTAAATAACCTTCATTCGTTTTGCGTTCACCCTAAATATACCTAATAAGTATTATGTGCAATTTTCAAAAGTTTATTAGTCATTAGCTATTGCCAGCAATACAGATACGGCATCCACCGACGATAAAGTGACAGCATCTTATTGATCTTATGCTGATGCATGTATGTGGTGTCGTCAGTTGCCAATCTTGTCTGGTTATTACTCGCTTCAAGTGTTGTCATTCTGTGCTTCAACATGTGGATGCCGGCATTTTAGCAATTCACGAATTCACGAGTTTTATTCCTGAAAGGCGTGCATTTATACCCCATTTTGTACAATAAAGTTGCTGGTTGTTATAAAGTGTGTGACAGTGTTCCAAATTATGGTCACCTACTATGGTGTAAGGTTGATTATATAATGTGAGTAGAATTTTGAGGCTAAATGCAACAAGTTTACATTTTTACACTTTATTTAGGCATCTGGACTGAGATGTCTAACCACTTAACTTTTGTGACCATCTGCCACTAGTAGGTGCCATTATTTTTGGAACAGTATCCGTAATTCCATAAAAATGTTTCGTATATGAGGTAATTTAGACAAAATGTTCATAGAATATTCAAAAACATTCTACCACGATTATTCATGTAATATCCGTGCGGAATATTCGGCGGAATATTCTAGGAATATAGCGTGTTTTTCCCATTTCGAACGTTTACAGAATATTCTGTAAATATTCCAATTATCCATGGAATTTTCCCAGAATATTCATAATATCTGTAGTGAATGTGAACAGAATAAGACCTCGAGTGGTTTAATAGCATTTTCATAGAATTTCTTCAATTCCCGTAATGTAACCTCAGAAATATGGTTAACGATCTCCTCAGTTTCTGAAGAATGATCATCAAGCTTCAAGAATTGTTCAACATGTTCTCTAGGTCTGAGGTCAGAAGGCACCTCCACATCCATTATTAGATCTTCTACAACAACGTCTTGTGAATGTGAACAGGATATTCTCATATCATCCGGTGCTATGTGGGTATAACCTACAATTTTGACAGTCCTATTGCTGTCGTGTCGCTGTTGCTTGGCTATCTGCTCAGCGACCGCTGTGGCAAATCGTTTACACAATAAGGCTGCCGGACGTTCTCCATTTTGATTTTTGACTTGTTGCGGCTAAATCACACAACAATTATGGACTGAAAAGTGATTACGGTACCTCACATCCCATCACTATAGTATACCAGTGACGTCAGAGGTTTTCGCGCCGTTTTCAGTCATTCAAAATTATATTTATATTAAGTCTCATAAACAACTTAAAAATCAAAAACTTCTAATCTATGCTTGAACGCACTATTTTTTGGCAAGAAGGACCATATACTATAGGGTGCCCCAATAAGAATGATAGGAAAGAAAAATTGAATAAAATAACAACGGTTTGAGATATCAAATTGGTTTTGGCTTTATTTTGAAGCTACATCCATGACATTGTGTATGGAATAGAACATCATTCAAATGTCTGCCTCGGGCTGCCTGGCAGTGCTTCAAGCGGTCGGTGCCATTGCGGATGACATATTGGAGTATTTGCGGCGTTATGGCGTCGATGGCTACTCGAATATTGTTTTCGAGGGCATCCAAAGTGGCTGCTTTGTTGGAGTAGACCAATGATTTAACGTACCCCCAAGGAAAATAATCGAGACGTGTCAAATCACATGATCGCGGTGGCCAATCAATGAACGGTCGTCTGGTGATGATGCAGTCTCCAAACTTCTGTCGAACAACTTCGAGCGTGGTGTCGCTTGTGTGGCTCGTGGCTCCATCCTGTTGGAACCACATGTTGGTACTATCGATGTTCTCGAGCTCTGGCCACAAAAATTCTTCCGACATCGCTCGGTAGCGTGGCTCATTGGTTGTAACGGTGTCTCCTTCCTCATTTCGAAAGAAATAAGGAGCAATGATGCTGCCATGCCACAATCCGCACCACATATTCAATTTTTTCGGGTACTGGACCACCTCTTTGGTCATTTGTGGATTATTCACAGCCAGTAACGGTAATTCTGCTTGCTGACACAGCCACTGAGGTAAAAATTGGCTTCGTCTGAAAAGTTGATTTTTTGGCCAAAATGAGTATCCTCGTCCAACATTTGTAGTGCCCAATTTGCGAACTCCGGCTTCAATTCTTGCGTCAGCACGATCTTATACGGGTGCAGTCCCAAATCCAAACACAAAATTCTTCGAGTTGTCTCTTGGAGAGGCCCAATTCCTCGGCTCGGTGTCGATACGACAAGTTTGGGTCGTCGTGAACACTGGCCGCTACGGCGGCGATATTTTCTTCACGTCGACCAGTTCGCATTTCGGTTGGTGATCCAATAGGGTGTACCCACGCTCAAACTTTTCCACCTTGCGACGAATTGCCTGCTCACTGAAGCCATGATGAGACCGAGTTCACGACGAAATGCGCGTTGCGTATTTACAATTCGCGGGAATTTCCGTAGTACTTTTCAGTAATTTCCAATTGATGGGCAAGCGCGAAACGAATTGTCAAACCTTACTGAATATTTTGACAGCCGGATGACGTTTGTACCTTTAACAGTTGTCTAGTTATCCCAATTAGAAAACCTATCTATTGGGGCACCCTATATATTAGATGCTAATTACACCTCATTACCACAATTGATGACACCAGCGCTATGCGGGTGGTTTGGACACTAGATGGAGGACTAGAGACTTTCATTCACAGCTCATGCATATCCTGACCTTAGTACAATTTACGATATAGCAGGTTTGTTAGAGGGGCGCCTGATATTGGTTTTGCTCAGTTTGTACTCACTTGATGCCATCATTTGTGATAACAAGATATAATAAGTGCATAAGTGTTAGAACTGTAGAAATTTTGAAATATTCGAAAGTTTTGAACATTTCGGTAATTATGGCAATTTCGGGAAATTTTGGAAATTATGAAAATTTTCAAAATTCTTTTTTGAATTTTATGAATTATTTAAAACACTTCAAACAACAGAGAAGCGGTATGTATATATACTTTTCTAAATAAGAAGAATTTTATTGTGCCCAGACACTTTAGAGTTTCATCTGTTGACATACCTGATGTTCTCGTCCTTTGAGTTGGTCAAGTATTGCTTCAGTTTCAGGACCCACATCTAACTTGGAGGGATCATAAACTAGAAATATTATATCCGATCTGTCGATAAACCACTGACATGCATCATTAAATGGAAACAGACGAGAAACTTGTTTACGTACTTCCAAAATTCCTGGTATTTCGACTATATTAACCTAGAAAATACGATACATAATTAATTATAGGATCATCCCGGATAAGACAGATTTATAAAAATCTTTTCAGACAGCCAGGCTGCATTGAAAGCACTGTGCTCCAGTCGGGTTCATTCAAGATTGGTATGGAGCTGCATGCACCTCCTGAACAAACTCGGAACTGGAAACAGGGTATCCTTGATTTGGGTTCCGGGTTACTGCAGAGTGGAAGGCAATGTATTGGCCGACACGCTAGCAAAAGGAGGAACTGAATCTGTGTTCATAGGACCAGAGCCATTCGAACGCATTGCAAAAAGCACCGCTAAAAAGACCATCTCGGACTCAGCAGTGAGGAAAGCACTCCTGAACTGGCGAGATACACCAGGGCTATTGCACTCGAAAGTGTTTATAAGATACCCCTCGAGTCAGGCCCCCCCGAGGATCATGGAATGGAATAGGTACGACCTCCGCACTCTGGTCGGTCTGCTGACGGGACATGGTCGTCTAAGGTACCATATGCGGAAGTTGGGCCTTGAACAAACTTCAGACTGTCGCTTCTGCTACGTGGAGGACGAAACAGCGGAGCACATTCTTTGCTCCTGTCCAGTACTGGATAATGCTAGGTTCCAGACGTTCGGATTTGCCCAACTGGAACCTCATGACTTCAAGGAAGTTTCACAAGTTTCACCCTTCACGTTGATCGCATTCGTAAAGAGGTGCGGACTGTACGGTGAACTTTAAAAAGGTGTGAGCCACAGTGGACACAATTGAGTCGCAGTGGAAGGAGGCAGCTCTGCCCCACTCACTTTCAACCTAACCTATGCCAGGACATGCTATTAATATATTAACCTGAAGAAGCTTTCGGGAAGACCTGAGTCATGTTTTTCTCACACCAAGTCCGTTTGTTCATTCTTTCGCGACTATACAGTGTAGACTGCACAGCCCTCGTCTTGCTGAACATCATGTATAGCTTTATACTGGTTACATAAGTAGTTATAATGCTTACCTTCTCTAATAATTTGGCCGGCAACTTAACCCCTCTAAGACGCTCTTCCAAGCCTTGGCCAAATTTTTGTAAGCCAGAAAATGTATAGTCAGCCATCAACTCGGTACCATCCAGAATCTCTGGCTCTTCACCGTACATTAATATGTTAAAGTATGCCGGTGACGGCTCAGCCCCTAAAAAGTATTCAATTTTGTACATACTGTCTGAAAAACAAGCTACACTCCTGTTAAAAAATTATCGCATCATCTAAAATTTCGGTTAACTTCAGAATCTCACTATACCTTGTCATTAATGGATTGCTTGCTTTCCATCATTTTTTTGAAAAACGTTAGCGTTGTTCAATAAGTCATACTCGCATTTATCGAACTTGAGGGGTTTTGTTATTTGACCTCATACATACAGGGTGAATTGAAATGTTGTTTCATTCCCTAATTCAAAGCACCCTGTAGAATAATGCTGTGTGCAAAACATTTTAGTCTGATTCTGATGATTTTTCCAGCAGGTCACAGAAAAAATCGTATTACTTTTAACCGAAGGTCTTAGTCTTTGTAAAAAGATATTTAGCTTTTTAATACACGAATATGGAAAAACGAGTGTACGGGCTTACTTCTAAAGCACCCTGTAAAATAATTATAAATGGAAATCTATTAAAATTTAATGTGTTAATTAGTACGCTTTTCTATGACCTGCCAAAAAATGAAGTCAAGTGGATTGACTCAGTACTTCCCACAGATTACGCTGATACCAGTTTATTATTTTCTCATAGCATGAAGCTTTAGTCTAAGATCCCTTGCAACCAAATAATCGCCAGCCCCCTCCCACTAAAATTGTCTTATGCCGCTAGGTCTTTCCTTCACAGGTCAATGGACAGCCTATTATCGATACTACAAACTCAGTTTTACAACCCCCCACCCCCCAACCACCCCAATTTCACCCCCACCCAAAAAAAGTAGAAAATGATCAGGGACCCCTAAAACGCCTAAAAACGAAGTTTCAGCAATATTTAATTTTTTGTTTTTTGCTAATTACTCCGCCGCCTATGCACCGATTTTCAAAATTATAGGAACATTACCTACTACGACCCCACAGCATACCACTGCCCAAATTTCATCACAATCCATGCAGCGGTTGCTGAGATCACGAGGCTAGAAGAAAGCGACAGAGACAGACAGACAGACAGACGGAAGTGAGTGACGTGGTTTTTCGTTATGTAGACATCATAAAACCCCCAGAAAGCGTATTATCTCAAAATCGAAAATATTCGCTCACTTATCGGTGTGGGAAGTAAAAACATCAGAATCAGGCTAAAATTTGAAAAGTTTCGGAAGGTAAAACCTAACATGGTGGTGAAGACTCATTTCGGTATAGAAACTATAGAAAATCAACCTCACTATACAATATACATTGACACAAAACAAAAAACAAAGAATAGAGAAGGTATGCTTCTTATCAAAGGATGTTTCTTGAACATGATTTATTCTACAGGGTATTCAGAAATTAGGGTACTGAAACGACATTTCGATTCACCCCGAGATCAAACAACAAAGTCCATCAAAGTTCGAGAGCACCGTGTTTGAGCACTATTGAACGTGGCTAAAGTTTTTCGAAAAACTTATGAACAATAAATGATAAAGTAATGGGAACTGAAAGTTAACCGAAATTTCAGGTGATGCGATAATTTTACAGGAGTGTGTTTGGGGTAGGTAATGCATCAGCCAAAAACAATCTAAGTACAGATTTTTCAAACCTGACACCTGTCTAACTCTGTCAGCATTTCCAGGGAAAGATTTAATTTTAATATCTGACTGTCGAGGGCGCATATCAGACAACTACGTCATATTTAAGAAACTTCTGTTGGCAATAGGACCTTTATCGTTATTCATTAATCATTATATAGTTTGCTTCTTAACTATCATAGCGCATTCATAAGCATATCCATACACGTAAGGTCTGATACTTATCTACACCAACTCATCTGTAGTGTAGCTGAGCACGTGTTCTACAATGTACATAAAGCCTCAGCCACACTGTTCTCGAAGTTGCTCGGCGAAGTAAGTCGAGTTCGAGTATGAGGAGGGTCACCACACTACTTGCTTAACTTCAAGAGGGACTCTGCTCGGCAGACAAGAACCTAACCTTGTTTAGTGAAGAACGAAGTCAGCTAACAGCTGCGAAATGGATTATACGTGATAAAAAGCAGCTACACTCTCACATATTCCAATTATGTGCCTCATTTCCACCTCAAAAGAGATCTACAGAAGATTTTCTTTTGATAAGTAAGCCTGAGCAGTGTAGACAATCACTGCGCCTCGCAACTTCGATTCTTTGCCTCTGCGCAGAGACCATATACACACTCTCATACTTGACTAACTTTGGGCAACTTAGCGAGTAGTGTGACAGTAGCTTTACACTTTACAGTTGCTTGAAGCCTCAGCAATACTGCTCAACATATATCTAACGACGAAGTGCTTAGACGTATGAGAAGGGGAAGAGAGTTAATTTACTACAATAAAACACAGAAAGACATATAAATACAACCAGCTGATGGAATAGTTTACATGTGTATTATCTACTAACCTGTTCTTAATGACGTCTCGTTATATTCGTTATTAACTAGGTAATTTATGATTGAAGATTTTCCTCCACTCCAAGGTCCCATAAAAAGAACCAAAGGCTTCGAGAATATTTCTGCATCCCCAAAATGTCTATTGCTAAGGTCTCTGTATTTGTATAAGACCTCGAGTGGTTTAATAGCATTTTCATAGAGTTTCTTCAATTCCCGTAATGTAACCTCAGAAATATGGTTAACGATCTCCTCAGTTTCTGAAGAATGATCATCAAGCTTCAAAAGTTGTTCAACATGTTCTCTAGGTCTGAGGTCAGAAGGCACCTCCACATCTATTGTTAGATCTTCTACAACAACTTCTTCCGTTTTTTCATCGGAAGATTCTTGTTCTTCTGACTTCTCTTCGCTTTCAGTTATTTCTTCTTTTTTACTTTCTGACTTGCTATCAGCCTCTGGCTCATCTAAATTTTCGTGACTCTCACCTGAAGCAAGATACCCATATTTTATAGTTCGTCATTTCTGCTGACGTCAAACACAGTTTTTTTTTTCATAACAACCTTAAATGAGGTCCCGATCAAAATATTATTGGAAAATAGCTTATTATATTGCTAGTTCCTCCGCCAATCTTCTGCTAGTAACTCTATAAAAAAATAGCGTTAAGAAGACTGACTTCATACTTCCTAATAATTTCCAAGTTATTCAAAAAATCTGTTAATTATAATAATTTTACGCATGAACTCCAGAATGATCGCGAATCTAGTTTTGGAGATCTTGGATACTAGCAGTATCTTTATGGATAAAAAAAATTAAGGGTAGTTCAAAACCCCCAAGCCAATTTTACGACCTCCCAAGATAAGATACATAACAACGAAGTTTGGATTATGTATCTCGAAAGCTTTGAGGCTTAGGACATTTTCCTATATCATTTTGATCTCCTTAAATATTTATCATTCTTATCTCTTTAATTATTTGAATATGTTATACGAAGAGAGCACTAATATAAAATATATGCATGACGATTACCTGCTCCAGTTTCTTTACTTTCGGTTTCTTGTGTATCGTTTTCTTCAGATTTTACTCCGGTCGTTTCTTCATCTTCCTTAGATTCGTGTTCACCCTCCTCACTTTTTTCTTCTTGCTCTGCGACTATAGGTTCACTCTCCTTGCTGTCACCTTCTTCACTTTGAAGAGCTTCGCTTTCTTGTTTTTCTTCCTCTTGTTCCTCCTCTGCAGTTTCTTCTTTCGATTCCTCTTCTTCTACCTTACTATCTTCCTTTTCCGTGCTTTCACCATCAGTCTCTTTGGATTCAAGTTGTTCGACTTCAACACTTGCCTCATCCTCTGGTTGTTGTTCATCTTCTTTGCTTTCTTCTTTCTCGGCACTTTCCTGTGCTCCCTTACTTACTGGCTGGTCTGCTTCTTTACTTTCGGTTTCTTCGACACTTGTCACTTCAACAGTTTCTAGAGCTTCCCTCGTCTCTATCGTTTCAACTTCAGGACTACCATGTTCTTCTTCTTCCTCTTGGATGTTTTGTTCTGGGCTTTCATCAGCTGCTTCCTCTGATTGCTGCTGGCCAGCAAGATCTTCTACTGAAGCCTGGTCTGTTGTTTCTTCGCTACCATCGGCTTCAGATGGCTGTTCTTCGCTTGCTTCTTGCATCTCAGCCTCTCCTACATCTTCTTTGCTCTCCTGCTCTTGTGATTGCATTCCTTCAGCAGTATCTTCTCCACTTTCTTCTTCACCTTCTTTAATTGCCTCCTCCCCGAGCTCTTCTTCTTTACTGTCTCCTTCTTCATGCTGTTCTTCTTTACTTTCTCCTTCTTCTTCATGATGCTCTTCTTTACTGTCACCTTCTTCAAGCTGTTTCTCTTTACTATCGCCTTCTTCTTCAGAGGCAACTTTTTCCCCTGAATCAGCTGTTTCTCTGCTAGGTTCCTGCAAGCATTCAAACTAAATGTTTTGTTTTGAAAACTGGTAAAACGTTTTTTGTTTATATTTTATGGTCTGCTAAGTTGCTTATAGGTTGGAAAATCGAAAAATACCGATTTGGTTGAAAATTTGAAATTAAATAAAAACTACCAGAGATTGATATTCACAACCTTATATCGTTAGAAAGGTTATCCAATTCTACGTTTAACCGTATAGAAAACATAGGCATTCCCATTTGAAAAAACCAAGTTATCGCTGATCGAAGTTTCCTTAATTAGTCGACCGATTTCTCCAAGCATAAACGTAATTTAAATTTGACAGTCTCATCAAAGCTGATGCATTTTATGCTTGGTAATACGGCAAAGTCACAGCCTTCCAAATTTTATAATGTCTGCGATATTCAATTTTTTCCTGATATCTACTTATACCGAAAATGGTGATTTACACCTAAACGGTTCACTTTAAGTCCCATGTATGATATATAAAGTCACACTAGAATTCACCAAGGAATATGAATATGCAATAATATATGGGGTGTTCCATTTAAAAAAACATAACATTGATACATTTCGTGTTTTTGGGACACCCTGTATAACACAAACATATTTTTAAATTGTAGCCTTTATGGATCTCTATCCATCCGAAATTAGGTATTATTTTCTATTTTATCAAATAGTTTAGCCATAATGCCCCGTGTCGAATAACGTGAATAACCCTGTATAGAGACTAAGTTCTCAAAAAAATCAAAACATGTGACTTATTCTACTTACTTCTTGTCTAACATTAATGATTACAGAGAATCATAAACGTTAGTGAACAATTTAATTCAAGGGATGTGGGTTTTCGTGAATCATTAAAGCGCACTGGATCAAAAAGAAAAATGAAGAAATAATACATAATAAATAAAATAAAATTAATAAAATTATGTCACATAGATACAGGGTGGCCAATCGGGTGACGATAATAATTTTTTTTTAGATAGCTCGTACCGAGACCTATCCAAAACGCCCCCATGTATGTGTACCGATTATTCGTCAAAACCAAAAAACTTGAATGCTTTTTGGCTTTTATTTTTTTCAGCAATTATACTCAGTACTAAGCCTATTTTAATATCCAATAATGAGAACCTGTACATCCGAACAATAATTATGTACATTTTGAAATCTCTGTTTTTAGTCAGGAGACCAAAACCTTCAAAATAAGATTGAAAATACTTATGCCTGGTTCTGGAGCTTCAATCTAATCTTAAAAACTCTGCAAGACATTGTACTTTAGAAATAATAATGAAAAAATAGCACTTATGGGAGCATTTTGCGCTGTACGTGACTGTTAAAGGTAAAAAGGTGATAATTCACGAATTTCCAAAAGATTTAAAAAACTATTATTTTACGTTATTATAACAAATTAAAGAAAAAAACTCATAACAACTAATAAACATGATAATCATTGATGTTTTAATCACTTTTAATAAAAAAACTTAATACCTGTGCTTTTTGCTGTGTACTATTGAACTGCTAAATTAATTTGTATCGAAAGTTAACAAAGGAAAAAATAATAAAACAACAATCTGACTCTTAATACCATGGCAGAATTATATGGGAAGCGTTATCGTAGCATACAACATCCCTTTTACTTCCCAAACCGATAGGTGAGGGGAGGATTGCTATTGTGAAATTTTTCGATTTTGAGATAATAGGTTTTTTGGGCGTTTTATAATGTCTACATAACAAAAATCCGCGTCACTCATTTCCGTCGTTCTGTCTGTCTGTCTGCCTGTCGGTCTGTCTGTCTGTACGCGTTATTCTAGCCTCGTAATCTCAGTAACCGCTGCATGGACTGTGATGAAATTTGGGCAGCAATATGCTGTGGGGTCTTAGTAGGTAATGCTGCTATAATTTTGGAAATCGGTACATGGGCGGCGGAGTAACTAAAACAAAAAATTCAAATATTCCTCAAACTTCGTTTTTAGGCTGTTTACTGACCTGTCAAGGAAGACCTAGCGATATGAATCACCTTTTTAGGTCCATCGGAACGTTGCCTTGCCTATTACCGAAAATTAATTAACACAACTGCGCTTCGCCGACATGCGCTTGCGAAAAGCTACTTTGAAAGAAAGGGATGGCGTATGCTACGACATCGCTTCCCAGGTAATTCTGTCATGAAATTGGAAGTCAGATTATTGTTTATTATTCCTTTCCTTTGTTAACATTCCATACAACTTAATTTGGCAGAAGTTCAATAGTACATAGCAAAAACACTTCAAAAATCACAATTTGGGTGTTAGTTTTTTTATTAAAAGTCATCAAAACATCAATGATTATCTTGTTTATTAGTTGTTACGAGTTTTTTTCTTTAATTTGTCATAATGAAGCAAAATAGTAGTTTTTTAAATCATTTTGGAAATTCGTGAATTATCACCTTTTTACCTTTAACAGTCACGTACAGTGCTACTTTTTCATTATTATTTCGAAAGTGCAATGTCCTGCAAAGTTTTTAGGATTAGGTTGGAGCTCCAGAACCAGGCATAAGTATTTTTAATCTTATCTTGAAGGTTTTGGTCTCCTGACTAAAAACAGAGATTTCAAAATGTACTTAATTATTGTTCGGATGTACAGGTTCTCTTTAATGGATATTAAAATAGGTTTATTACTGAGTATAACTGCATAAAAAATAAAAGCCAAAAAGCATTCTTGTTTTTGTTTTTGACGATTTCTTGGAAAATTTGAAAAATCTCGTAAGTTTTCAAAAAAAAATCATAACTCGAAAACTATCAATAATCGGTACACATACATGGGGGTGTTTTGGATAGGTCTCGGTACGGGCTATCTAAAAAAAATTATTATCGTCACCCGATTGGCCACCCTGTATAATGCAAATGCAATACATAAATAAATTAGGATCGGTTGTGTCAATCCAAAACGCTACTCTGCCAGTGCAGCAATCCAAAAAATCTTTAAATGTCGACACTATTAAAACAAGTGAAAGGAGAAATCGTTACAACTAACGGCCAAGTATACCTACGTCAGATATAATAAACTATAAATAAAACACGAAAATATATGTACAGCAACAATCAATGTCAGTGGTAGTGCCTTGAAAAAGTCTCGTGCTACAATACCATTATTATATATATATGTGGAATCCAACATTGATTTAAATTTTAGTATTTATAAAACATTAAAGCTTTGGATGTGTTATTTTTAAAACGGTGAGAAAGAAAATAGATGCGTACAAGGTTGTCAGGTGGTATGTTGATAGCTATTTAGACCAGGCCAAACATATGGCTCAATGCTAAATCCATTGAATTTTTTAATAGAAGGGACCGCTTTTTGACGTTGACAGTAAAAACAGAGGACTTTAATTGCTGGTACATTATAGACAAATTTTAATTTGACTGAAATAATATTGCATTATACTTTTTGCTAATCTGATCAAAAGCTATCATGGATTCCAAAATCTACAAATTTGTAGTGATTGTGGTAAATTATAAAAGATATATAAAAAATGTAGTCAAGTTGATTGACTCAGTATTTCCCACACATTCCGATGATACCAGTTTCATTATTTTCCCATAGCATGAAGTTATAGTCTAGATGCCCTTGCAACCAAATCATCGCTCGCCCGACCGCAAATAAAGTGTTTTATTCTACTAGGTACATCTTTCACAGGTCAATGGACAGTCTATCATGAATACAACAACTTTTCGAGTTTTACAACCCCCACCCCCGAACCACTCTAACTTCACCCCCACCCAAAAAAAAAAAGTAGAAAATGATCACGAACCCCTAAAACGCCTAAAAACGAAGTTTGAGCTGTTTTCATATTTTTGGTTTTTTTAATATTGCTGCGCCGCGACTGAAACGATTTCTAAAAATCAGACGCATTTTCCATCCTCGCCAAAGTAGTAATACTGTGTCGAAATTTCATGAACATCAATTCAGTAGTTTCCACATTATAAAATATAGAACCATCTAAAGCAATACTCGTATGTATACATCGGAAATTTCTGTCCCTTATTTCCTGTAATAGACAAGGCAATGTTCGGATGGACCTAAAAAAGTATATTATAGCGCTAGGTCTTTCTCTCTCAGGTCAGTCGACAGCCTATTATGATTACAACAAATTTTTCAGCTTTACAACCCCCCACTCCCCACCCACCCCAATTTCACCCCCTCCCAAAAAAAAGTAGAAAATGATCAGGAACCCCTAAAACGCCTAAAAACGAAGTTTGAGGAATATTTCGTTTTTTGCTAATTACTCCGCCGCCCATGCACTGATTTTCAAAATTGTAGCAACATCACCTACTACGACCCCACACCATACCGCTACCCAAATTTAATCAAAATCCATGCAGCGGTTACTGAGATTAGGAGGCTAGAAAAACGCCAACAGACAGACAGGCCGACAGACAGACCGACGGAAATGAGTGACGTGGATTTTCGTTATGTAGGCATCATAAAACGCCCAAAAAGTATATACTTTTTATAATAATTTGTATAATATTATCCCCAAATCGAAAATTTTCGCGATCACAATACTCCCCTCACCTATCGGTGTGGGAAGTAAAAGGCTAGTCTAGCGTATTTCAATGTTTCCATATTCAGTACTTAGTTTTAAGACGAAAATGTGGAATGATTTCTACTCATCGTTTAGTTTTCAAAATACAGGGTGTTGAAACTTTATTTCAAAATCGGTTTTTTATTTCTACTATTAACCAATTTTGTTAAAATTTGGTAAATTTGTTTGAAGTGATAAGAGGCTTATTTGGATACACTACCCAGCTTTCTGATTTTCATTGCCTGTGAAAAATGATCCAATAAAGCCCAGAAGTTACATTACCTTCTCATCTGTACTTCTCTCCTCCCTCGACAATTTCTCCTCTTTAGCAGCAGGTTTCTGGAAGAAACCTGATATCATTATTGTTAACTTTTGTATAACGCTCATATTTCTTTTAGGTGGTTCTGGAGAAGGTATTTCGGCCATTTGGTCCTCCTGCGTCTTTTCAGCATCAGTCGTTCGAATTTGTTCAGTTTCGTCGCTACCCTCACCCCCTTCTTGTTCGAGGGAGGCACTTTCGCCCCCATTATCGTCCCCTGCTTCCGTTGAACTATCCTTCTCTCCTACTGCTCCAGTGGCTTCCAGTTCTTTCAAGGCTTTTTCGATGTATGGTTGACATTCGGATTCAGAGGGACCTTCTGACTCGACCTCGCCTTGCACACCTATATTAAATCTAGATTAATTATTGGCATAACCACAGAGACCTAGTAGTAGAAGATCCGATTATAAGACGACCTTCACCGAACTGGTTAATGGATGAAAACCATTTTATATTAAATTTAATATGTTAAAAAACATATCGCGAGTGGGTTGGCTGAAAAATTTCAGTCCAGAATATGATTAACTAAATATTGAAAAATTAATTTTTTTTAAACATTTCACTGGTTTGGTCAATAGACAAATCACATACCAATCGAAAGTATGAAGCCCATAGAATATACAAACGTTAGGTTGGGTACGTTTTTCCCGTACCAACTATAGGGTAGGCAGGTATAAACAGGTACATCAATAATAGTAATTTGCACCGGTGTGGTTAATGCATGAAGCTTATATCAAAATAAAGATAATTTTATTGCAAACACGTCGATATAGGGTTGTCTGCAAAAAAAATCAGTCTGGAATTCCGGTTGTCGAATTTTAAAGATCAAAATATTGCTACCAGTGGATACGTGCGCCAGAAGGGTCCGAGCGAACTATCCCGTGTATTAACAAAGGACGCAGCATGGCAACTGCGTGTAGCTTGGCCATTGAATGAAAAAGGGTGCGCATGTCATGTGTCCGTGAAATTGAAAAGAAGATCTATAAGAGGGCAGGACAATTTCCTTATAGCGTTCCTGATGAAATATTATGGGACATGCTACAAAAGAACAATATTTCCACAAGATTGAATTACGCTCACAACAAACTGCTCCTCGCTCTGGCTGGATCCACAACTCCGAAGCAACCTATAACCAGAGCTGATCATCCCATCGATAGACCCAGCACTCGCTACCAGTTTTTGCATCTAAAATTCAAATCATTGACGTCGGCAGGATCATAGCAACTAAGTTTGGCACGATCACTAATACACACTAATGTCATCATCATCATAGTCACAATGTTTTAACAGACATGTTGTGAACCCGTAAAATGCATTAGGTCGGAGCTAGAATATTGCCGACACGAATATTATCAATAGTTTTGAGAACTGTAGCTCGCCATCGTTCGCGATTTACTATCAGTTCAGTGGCGCTCTTGATACTCATATCCAGCAACTGTTTCGTCGGCGACGAGAATGACGAACCCGTCAGTTTCTGGAATATCGTGTCAGTGGCGGCGCAACAATAATCAAAAAAATAAACGGGAACGGCCACGGCGCCGCCCACTCGGGGCGTGACCCTGAACTACAAGTTTCTCCATATTATCGCTTCTGTGAATATGTCCGAAGAATGTAAGCATTCTCATCGACACAATGGAGGATAGTCTCTTTGGATTACCGAGCTCATCCAGTATGGAAGCAATAGTTCGATGGGCGGTATAAGGAATTCTCAGCATTCTCCTCCTCGTCCACATTTCAAAAGCATCTATGCGAGCTCGATATGCCCTTTTAACAGTCCAAGTTTCCGAGGCATACAAAAATATGGAGAACACAAGGGACTGAACCAGCGACATTTTGGTAGCTTTAGTGATGTTAAGGTCACGCCATATTTTAGTAAGCTTTGTCATGGTCACCCGTGCCTGTTGAATGCGCCGTCGGATCTCATTCTCACAGCTACCTGAATTGTCGATCAAAGAACCGAGGTACACAAAACTTTGAACTACCTCACAACGGCCTATTGAATTTATTTCTCGATGATTGTCATGCTCTTGATCTACGATAATAACCTTGGTCTTGTTGTAGTTAATACCAAGGCCATATGCTGCACCTGCACTGTGTTGTTCTAAAACGTTCAATAGAGCTACTAGTTCTTCCTGAGAAGCAGCAATAAGGGTTGTATCGTCAGCAAATCTTAAGTTAGATATTTTGCTTCCGCCAATAGTTATACCGCCATTCCAGTTGTCCAATACCTGTCTCATCACAAATACAGAGTAAATGTTAAATAACATCGGGGATAAAACGCATCCCTGACGAACTCCTTTTCTGGTTGCTGTTTGACCAGACAGGTTACCATCAATTCTTACACGAGCTGAGCTAGACTCATAGAGTTGTTGTATGAGAAATACTAAGTGGTAAGGGACTCCCATGGAGATAAGGATTTCCCACAGTTTAGGCCACTTTACGTTATCACACTAATGTAAATAAAGGATAACCAAATTTCCTCCGTCCCATTTCCTTCTCCCTGCCTATGTCCTAGCATTCAGAGTTATTGTAAAAATAAGTACCTATACACAATTCTAATTGTAAGCTATTCTAGCTATAAGCATTATTTATGTACTGATTATATAGAATAAGGAATTTTAAATTGAAAAAATTGAAATTAGATGACATTTCGACAAGACATTAAGTATCACTTATGTGGGTGCCCAATCATGCGGGAGGGAAGGATCGAAAATTTTTTTCCAGGGTCCTGAGCTGGCTGTGGAGCTCGCAGGAGGTCACTTTGACGTCTCCTTAGAACTGGAAATTAATATGCATATAAGACATTTATTTCCAGTTCACACATCTGAATGTCCTGAGGAGCTGAACCATGCTAGGGTGTGAGGACCTGGGTGAACTAACACTGCCTGCACTCTTTCTCTCTCTTTTGGGAAGGTGCAAAATACTTTGTTATTAAGCATTTTCTTTTATTATATTCAGGAAGTGGGAACAAGCGGTGTTTGATTTAGATTTTCAATTCCTTGGGCTTTTTTGTGGCGTTAGGATGAGTCTATGTAATTTTAGTTTATTTTATTTTTTGATAACACACATCTTTTAGATTCTGAAAACAATACATTTGCATGAGGTTATCAGTAATAGAAAAAATGTAATCAAATGCTCTGGAAAAGTCAAGGTAAATAACGTCAACTGATGCATTTGAGTCCAGAGATAAGGTCCAATCATTGAGGCAGTGTAACATGTTGGTTATTATTGATCGTCCAGGTACAAAACCATGTTGATTCCTTGGAATTAATCACTTTCTGTAGCGAAAGGCACGTCTATGGTCTGTGTACAGCAACATAGAACATACTGGCTCTGTTCCAATCAGTAGAGCAAACATGCCTTCATTCCCGTCATTTTAATAGTCTAGCAAATTATGTAATTACCTTTAGTAAAATTCATTTATGCAGTGACATAGTCTACAAAGCAAAATGCATATAGACAGCTCCCATGCGAGATTCAAAGACTATGCCGAAAAGATAAGAACTCTTATCTACAGCAATTGTGCCGGGAAATAGAGATGCATGCCAACACTAACCACCCGAAAGAGATGTTTTTTGAGGTCAAATGCCTCTCAGTCGGGATTTTAAACCCAAATCTTAGGCTGTTAAAATCCCGAGGGACAGCTAATTGCATGAGGTTATTGAGGTATGGCGAAATCATTGCGAAAATCTGTACCATGAGGACGGCCTTCAGGCCCTCTCATTGGATTGTGAATATGAACCGGATATTCTTTTGTCTGAAGTGGAACATAATAATAATAATAATAATAAATCGTCTTTATTTCTTCAATCTACAAGTTAAAAACTAATAGAGCATTGATGCTATTTCTGCTGAAACATTAAAATGCTTTGGTGGGTGGGTTTTATATAATATTTGTAAGAGGGTCTGGTCCTCCGGTGTTTGGCCACATGAATGGTGCACATCCATTTTTGTTCCACTTCATGAAAAAGGATCTCCAACAAATCCAGACAATTATCGCCTACTTTGGTTAATCTCTCATGCAAGCAAGGTTCTACTATATATTTTACAGTCTCGTTTGGAGGGTTTTATTGGCTGGTAAATTTCTCAGGCGCAGGCAGGTTTCGTAAAAGGACGCGGTACGCGTGAACAGATCTTAAATTTAAGACAGATTATTGAAAAAGCCAGAGAGCATTATTTTCCAGTTTTTATCTGCTTTGTGGGCTATTCTAAGGCGTTTGATAACGTAAAGTGGCCTAAACTGTGGGAAATCCTTATCTCTATGGGAGTCCCTTTCTACTTAGTATTTCTCATACAGCAACTCTATGAGTCTAGCTCGGCTGGTGTAAGAATTGATGGTAACCTGTCTGGTCAAACAGCAACCAGAAAAGGAGTTCGTCAGGTATGTGTATTATCTCCGATGTTAGTTAACATTTACTCTGAATTTGTGATGAGACAGGTATTGGACAACTGGAATGGCGGTATAACTATTGGCAGAAGCAAAATATCCAACTTAAGATTTGCTGACGATACAACCCCTATTGCTGCTTCTCAGGAAGAGCTAGTAGCTCTATTAAACATTTTAGAACAACAGTGCAGCATATGGTCTTTGTATTAACTACAACAAGACCAAGGTTATGATCGTAGATAGTGAACATGACAATCATCGATAAATAAAGTCAATAGGCCGTTGTGAAGTAGTTCAAAGTTTTGTGTACCTCGGTTCTTTGATCGACAATTCAGGTAGCTGTGAGAATGAGACTCGACGGCGCATTCAACAGGCACGAATGGCCATGACAAAGCTTACTTAAATATGGCGTGATCATAACATCACTAAAGCTACCAAAATGTAGCTGGTTCAGTCTCTTGAGTTCTCCATATTTTTGTATGAATTGTGGACGTGGAGGAGAATGCTGAGAATTCCTTATACCGCCCATCGAACTAATGTTTCCATACCGGATGAGCTTGGTAATCCAAAGAGACTATCCTCCATTGTGTCGACGAGAACGCTTACCTTACATTCTTCGGACATATTCACAGAAGCGATAATATGCCCCGAGTGGGCAGCGCCGTGGCCGTTCCCCTACACGCTGGGTGGATACGGCGAAACAGTTGCTGGATATGAGTACCAAGAGCGCCATTGAACTGACAGTAAATCGCGAACGATGGCGAGCTACAGTTCTCAAAACTATTGATAATATTCGTGTCGGCAATACTCTAGCTCCGACTTAATGCATTTTACGAATTCACAACATTTCTGTTAAGACATTGTGACTATGATGATATCCCAGACGAACAAAATTTACAATACAACTCAAGAGTGATGTAGTCAGAGATAAACCAGAGAAGACTCTGTTCAATACTGGGAGGACAGCTAAACTGGACTACACTGAAGACCTGTAGATAAGGGTCGAAATACGGAAACAAACTAAATGGATTGAGAGCGAAAATCAAAAAGACAACAGGATTGGACCAAATACAGTAGAGCTTATTAAGAATACTTATACATGGGAAAATATTTGCTATCCAGAACCATACTAGAATGAATTAATGAGGATGAAAGAGGTAATACGGTGATATAGTCACCGTAGTATAGACCGCACAATAAGACCGCGTTAGTACCCAAGAACCCAAGACCCGTCTTTCTAACAAACAATATTGTACGGCTTCAGGTCCTAACGCTCTTACATCTTCAGGGTCTAAAGCCTACATCCCCATGCGGTAACCTGAGGTATAACAACAACATAGAAGATGCGCCGACGACTGCTTCTTTGCACACAATAGGTCACTATAGCCTCCATTGCGTTCAGGTTCTGGCTTGTAGCTAAGGCTGTTAGTCAGAAGTTTTCCTATTCGTTATTCGTCAATGCCACCCTTGACCAGAGAGCACAAGTCCATCGCTTCTACTGCTGAAGAAAAAGCAGGGCGCTTATTTTATTTATCGTATGGCTCAAAAACATGACAATAGTAAATATAGATTAAAAAAAATCTATTATAACCTATACTAAAATAAAATAGAAACAGCTACAAACTAAGATACATAGTCTTTGGTATTTACAGGTTGATATCCAGTTCTTTCAACCACTTCAGCGCCAACGGTGTGGCTGTGAAGAACTCTTCTCGCGATCCCTGAAACGCTCGCAGTTCACATTCGCTCGTAATATGGTTTATATTTTGGCGGGGCGCGCCACAGTCACATAAGGGAGATCGCACATAGCCCCACTTGTAAAGGGAGTCGGTACATCTGCCGTGGCCTGTTCGGACTCTATTAAGTCTTACCTACTCTTTCCGGGGTAGTTCTGATCCTGGAAGCAGGACGCTTAGGGAGGCTTTTCGCAGCCAATTCTACTGTCGACTCCCAAGGAAGTACTGCGACCACTAACATAAACGTGAACTCGAGAATGGCAGAGGTCAGATTTCAACATCGAGATGTAAAAAGCATGCTCCAAAAACTGAAGACGAAGAAAGCTTCTGATCCTAACCAAATACCAGCCATTGTATTTAAACACTGTGCCGCCCAGCCTGCACCTTTCTTTGCAAACTCTTCAAACTATCGTATCAGCGAGGCATGTTTCCCAAAGCATGGAAAATTGGTTGTGTACAACCCGTTCCCAAGAAAACGGATCTCCGGGTGTCAGGTGGTCCGGGGGAACATTAAACGAAGTTAGTTTAAAGAATTATGTTGCCACTTCTGGTAGGCTAACAACAGAAGCCGTCCTTTGCAGCAACTTCACACTGACCATAGGCCAGAAGGCCAGAGATACGTGTTTACAGCCGATTTTACAAATATACGAGGTCTTGTCTCCAACATAAGCTCTGTCCATCAATATCTTCTGCTTTAAATATCCCGGATATGACTTATAAACACGATTTAGACCTAGGTCATCATGTCTAGGGTTATGGAGACTGTCAACTGTCACTGAACAACAGATCCTGAAATACCTGGGCAACAATAACATCACAAATGATCGCCAGTATGGCTTCCGTAAGGATAGATCTACGGGTGACCTCCTGGTTTACGTGACTTACTTGTGAAACAAAACAATTGAAAATCATGGCGAATTCAGTGTTGCTGCACTTGACATATCGAAATTCTTCGATAGAGTGTGGCATAAGGAACTTCTGGTCAAGCTTGCTGCTTATGGACTCTCATCTGGCTGCGACAGTGGTTGAATAGCTTCTTGAACGACCGATCTCTGTTTGTTGTAGTCGAAGGACGATCATCAGACGTATTTTTAATAAACGCCGGTATTCCTCAGGGATCTGTCCTATCCCCTACACTGTTTCTGCTGTACATCAACGAGCTGCTAGAAATAACATCCAATCCAATCTACAGCTTCGCAGACAACAGTACATTGATATTGTGCATGGAAGCAGGCAAGCCACTATCATCCCAGGAGACGGTGCGTCGGCGACAGCAACATGCCTCACAGATCAACGTAGTCATTAAAACAACTGTCAAGTGGGGATTAGTAAATAAAATAACGTACAGAAAACTCAGGCAACAACACTGACAAAGAAGTCTCATGTTGCCTTACCCACTGCGGAAATGGAGGGTCACCCAATAGTCGAGTCACCTTCCGTCAAGCTTTTGGTCCTGCCACGACCACGTCGTTATAATTGCTAAAACGGCATCCCAGAAGCTTGGAGTTCTGTTCCGCTATAGGAAGCTGTATACTCCGGGGCAACTACTACTGCTCTTCAAGGCACAGATCCGACCATCGCTGGAGTATTGCTACCATGTTTGAGGATGCTCTCCAATGCGAAGGGGTAGGGATGTGGCGACCTCATCGCCCAGAGGTGATGGTGCACCTTGCGTTGTCGGTCTAGCCCAGGGATGACTGTGCATGGTGTACTATTAGCTCTACAATCAGTCACAGGGGGGAGACGTGCAGTCACTTACGCTTCACCCACGATGCAATCACCCCCACATCAAAGCATCTCCAGGAAATTGGAAATAGGCGACGCCAGCTCATGTCCCGTCACTGGGCCGATGCCGCCGGTCAGTCCTAAGTGAAAAATTGAATTAAAAATGCTCAATGGCTCTTCCAGAATCAAAAGATTCTGGAGTTAAAATACCTAGCTATTAGGATCTTTGGATGCCAGGTGGTCCGGTAGGAAAGTTAAGCGAAGTTAGTTTAAAGAATTGTGCTGCCACTCCTCGTCAGGCTAACAACAGAAGCCGTCCTTTGCAGCAACTTCACATTGACCGCAGGCCAGAAGGCCAGAGATACGTGTTTACAGCCGATTATACAAATATACGAGATCTTGACTCCAACATAAGCTCTGTCCATCAATATCTTAAGGTAGAGAAGCCAGACATTCTGGCACTTACGGACTGAATATCTCGGATATGACTTACACGCCCGATTTAGACGTAGGTCACCATGTCTAAGGTTGTGGAGACTATCATTAACACCTAGCTCCTGAAATACCTGGACAACAATAATATCATAGTTGATCGCCACTATGGCTTCCGTAAGCATAGGTCTACGCGTTATCTCCTGGTCTACGTCACTCGCTGTAGCTGTATACACCAGAACAATTACTGCTGCTCTACAAGACACAGATCCGACCATTGTTGAAGTATGGCTCCTCTCTGTGGAGATGCGCTCCGAAGCACTCTATAAAGCTTCTGGACACTATCCAGAAAAGAGCGATTAGATTAATCGGTACGCCTAACCTCACAAAGGACCTCCACAGCCTGGAACATCGAAGGAGGATGGCTGACCTGTCCCTGTTTTACAGATTCTATCACGGAAGATGTTCGAGTGAGCTCTCCTAGATAATAACACCAAAGACCGTCCGAACCAGGAACACTACAGAAGCTCTGCGAGCTCATCGTTACCAGGTCGAGGTCCTTACTACCCGAACCAGTCTCCTCCAGGATTCCTTCTTTTGGAGAACTTCGACGCTGTGGAATCAGCTGCCGAAGAATTTGTTTACCGGCGGCTACAACCTGCAGCGTTTCAAATCTAACGTGCACAGGTACTTAACCTATCGCAGCGCTTCTACAGCGCCATAGGCTTTCAGCCTTTGCGGGAGGCTGACCATAAAAAAAATCAAACTTATTGGAGTACTGTCCCTCTCCCAATTACCCCTCCTCAGACTCAAAGACCTAACTTTTGACCTAGAGATTGATGAATGAAACGAAGATTGAGCGCCTCCGCGCACAGGTGTCGATTGGTCATGTGGTTGACGCGATTTCCGACATATGTCTACTCAACTTCTCATGCAAAACATTGCAGCGCCACTAGCGGGTCGTTCGATGGTCATCTCGAAACGTGCGTTTTCAGTCGCTGTCGCATGTGATCAGAAAAGAAGTGTAGTTCGAGCGCTTCGTGCATCTTGTGCGTCTGATGGCGGTAAATATTTGAGGTTATACTAGGTTCTTTCCAACAGGCCTGAATACCGTACAATGTATCGTCACGGACATGCGCAGAACGTGAAATGCGTTCCAACACGTTTTGTGACCGTTCATGAAACGATCCATAAAGCGTTCCAACAGATTTCGTTACCGTTCATGGAACGGTTTCTGTACGGTCAAATCGGTACTTGGTCCAGAGTAAGGACTGTGAGGACTGACATGCGCAGTAGAAAGTAAATCGCCCGCTTGACGCACAATTTTGTTTTGTCATTTCTATGCGCCTTCTGTTTTCTTGCTTCCTTGAGTCTTGAGTGCTAAGATTGAGTGTGATTTGATTTTGCTTCTTTTGTTTTTGCTGTTGCTTGTTGTTTGGCTGGCTCGTTTGTTGGCCGAAACTTCACCAAAGCCAAAAATGGAAATGGAATCAAACAATAATGTTGTACATAGTATGTTATGATAAATTCGGTCATTTTTATGGCAAACATAACTCAGGTTCTTTGTTTATAGAGCTACAGGAATACCTAGTCGTGAATGGCAACCATTATTCATGGCTAAAATTACCCAAATAATCGTCATTTTTCGGTTGTGGTTGAGAGACTAACACCAAGTCATCATCAGAAATCCCAGGCCCCGATCAATTTCAATAAAGCTCTTGGCGTCTTGGCTTTTACGGTGGCTTTTGAAATGAAATCGAGGGTTAGTTTTTTTTGATAGCTGTCAGAACTGACACGAGTCCAGCGAAATAAGGGAAGGAACCGTTCCAATAGATTTTCCTGTTTGTACGGTCACGAAACCATCCAAAATCAACGCATGCGCAGACAAACGATCCGAACAGTTTCGTGACGGTGCAATGGACGGTACAAATATGCTGTTGGAAAGAACCTACTGTCAAATCAGTCTTCATTCTATAATTAGATGTAACAATATGAAGGCATTACGCATGTATCATAAAATAACGGTCTAGGGTAAACTGAAATTTATGAATTATCAATCCACCCGTCGCCGCCTTTTGTTTTACGAGGTCCTATTCAATCTGATGAAATCTCTAGACACGAATATTTAGGTATCATTCAAATCAGCATCTTGTTATTTTATAAACATGAGAGTATTAAATATAACTCAAAAGTTTACTGTACTATTCATTGCATATTTTGTTTACTGCAAAAATTGGCACAGCCTTTTTACAGATATGTATTAAATTTCACGTACCAATATTATTCGATTGTAGCATAGTCAGTAAGATTGTAAGTTTAAAACCTTTGCTTTACTGATATGAGCAAATTGCAACCGTGCTATCTCTATGTTATGCTATTTCTATGTAACTTGAAAGCAATTTTTATTTTAAATATATAAACAAGTAAACACATTATACTGCTGGAAATAGTTTGTTACTGTATCTATATATTGTCTCAACCGCCCAGAGGCGGCGGTATGATAATTCAAGAAGTTGAATCAAAATAGGCTGAACTTGTAATGCCTTATTCTAATCACTATACCGGATGTCCCAGAATTTCCTTGACACGTGATATTTTCGTAACGAAAAACAGTTCAAGCAAGAACTAATAGCGTTTTTCACTGGGCACATTTTAGTGTACTCCGTGCGAGTGCAGAATACTAAAAAAGTTCACCTAGGGTAACACTTTTGAACTGGGTACTTCCAGTGGAATACACATCAAGAAATAACAACTTGTTTTGACAACAATCTTTGCATATAATATATACTACTTACTCGTTTGTCTGAAAACTGTTCAATAGTTTCTATGTTATTGCTAATTCTGGGAATTTTTTTCCCGAATTTCTTCCTAAACACATTATTTATTCATCCTCAGAAGATGAGCTGGATTTTATCAATTCAAACAAGGAAATTAAAAGTTTGATTTTTTCGTTCACTCTGACTGAAAATAGTGAAAATCAACTAGGTGTTACTGAATTCAAAGATCAAAAGTTTAAATGATTTAAAGGTTCCCGCTCAAACCTGTCATTTTCTTGGTTCACTTCCACGACACTCACTTTGAAATCGGTGCGAAATTATTGCACTTAGATTCTATCACGGAAGATGTTCGAGTGAGCTCTCCTAGGTAATAACAGCAAAGACCGTCCGAACGAGGAACACTAGAGAGGCTCTGCGAGCTCATCCTTACCAGGTCGAGGTGCCTACTCCACGAACCAGTCTCCTCCAGCGTTCCTTCTTTTGGAGAACTTCGACGCTGTGGAACGAGCTGCCGGGGAATTTGTTTCCCATCGGCTACAACCTGCATCGTTTCAAATCTAACGTGCACCGATACTTATCCTCTCGCAGCGCTTCTACAGCGCCATAGGCTCTTAGCCTTTGCGGGAAAAAAAAGGTACTATAGGCTCTACCACACTATGCATTCAAACATTTTTTTGCATCCCCAACTTTACTAAATTTACAGCCCACCGCCCTATCCCCCTCCCGTCTAACACCCCAATTTCACCTTACCCAAAAAAGGTGGAAAATGACCAGAAACCACGAAAACGCCTAAAAATGAAGTTTGAGCTGAATTTATATTTTGATTTTTTTTATTATGGCTGCGCCGCCACTGACACGACTCGCTACACTAATAATACTATGTCAACATTTCATTCAAATCAATTCAATAATTTCCAGGATACACATTACAGAACGATCTAGAGCAATACTCGTATGTATACATCAGTAAATTCTCCCTTGGTTTCTGTAATGGGCAAGTCATTGTTCGGATGGACCTAAAAAAGTGTATTATGCCAGGCAGACAGACAGACAGAACGACGGAAATGAGTGACGTAGATTTTCGTTATAGAGACATTATAAAACGTCCAAAAAGTGTATTATCTCATAATCGAAAATAATCGAAATCACAATACTCCCCTCACCTATTAGTGTGGGAAGTAAAAATGTCTTATGATTTTATTACGAAAATATTACGCCTCAAACAAATCCTTATTTTATTCACATTATGCTTATTTTTTTAGGAAAAAAAAAGGTTTGTATATGAATTCAAAGGCACTACAAGATTTTAAAGAAAATAATGACTTCATTTATGTAGGAAAAGCTGTGGGGTGCCATTTGAAAAAAAAATTGGGGGTGGAACCACCACCAAAGAGTACAGTAGCAACAAGGCAAGAATAAATGAATTTTGCATTAAATGAATATTTATATCCTCGGTAGCGGAGCGTCTGGATCTTCTTATATTAACGCGTTGTTGGACACAACAGCTATAGCCGTCTGCGGGGAGTCATCGTGATACGCCACGACGGCTATATCAGTCAAACAGTTATCTGCTTGTTACGGCAGAACGGCGACGACCGTCAGAATGTCGGTATACTTGCCCTGTTAAGCAATGTTAGTGCCGTAACATGAAGCTCGTCATCTCTGAAATTGTCAAATTCTAACCCACTATACGCTATCCCAACTATTCATGTTTTAAGGTGCATGGGTAAAACGGCACGACGGCTATAACCGTCCATAACCTCCAATGTGATGCACTGACCACGTGTATAGCCGCCATATTGTAAGTGTGTTTTTTGTTTGATTTTCATGTTTTCAGTACTGATGGGAGGTAGGTAACCAGATATTTTCATCCTAAACAGATATTCGTCGTCCACCTATTATACATATAGAATATATTGTTTCATATCAATACAAAACTCGAAGCATGTGTGAGACATTTTCCAGAGAAGCTGCCCCTACCAGAGATATTTTCTTAGATGTGTTTTACGATTACACTGATCAGACGGCTGTAGCCGAGGTTGCCATTCTAGAACATAAAGTCTGCTGTGATATGACACGACGGATATAGCCGTCTTTTTTTGTCACCAAAAACCTCAAAAATGAAAAAAAGAGTCAAAGATGAATACCTCTAAAATATTTTGACAACGCAAATCATGTTACAAACGCAAAAAAAATAGTAATGTTTTGAGGTGCCATATTACGAAGCCTTCCGGCCAGCAGAGTGTCCAACAATGTGTTAATGGTGCGTCAGCTAGTTCTTCCTCGTAACTTGTAATTCCAAAGCCATGCTAAAAGGACGTATTTGATTCCAATTAAGAAGTACTTAATAAAAAAATATTCTGTTATTTATTTACTATCCAGTATATATCCCTGGTCTTAGTACTGAAATCACTCTGTACAATCAACAGTTGATGTGGATATAAGCTGTGTTTGACCTGGCACCAGGTGGTAACGACAGAGATTCAGCATCTTTAGTATGCTGGCGAGTTGCAAGTTTGGCATCCAGAGGGCAACTATCCAGTAACACATAACTTCATTCTGTTGACAACATACCGACATTTTATTCAGACAAGTCATCACCTTTGATCAACATAATAGACCAGGAAAATAAATCCAATATATCGCTGAACATGAAATTGTAGTGTTGAATAAAACATTTTTTTATGATAAATGGAAACAATTTTTTTCTTTTTCATGTAATAATTCAAAAGTTATATCAAAATAAAAATGGATTTTTGAATCTAGTGCCGAAGACACACCGACAACTCCCGAACGCGTGTGACGTCATATCTTTCATCAACGACGTCCTACTCCGATAGTGATTCTAGATTCCCAGCCAATCGTGGAAATAGTTACCTACTTATAACTAGTATATTTGTTGCAATATAGACGATGAATGAAGTTTGCAACTCGATACGAAGTCTACGGTTGAAATAAATATCTTTTGAATATTTGAAATTACATTACAAGTTCCATTAAAGAGTAGCAATTTCATTCATTCATTCGAAACCAATCACAGATGACGTCGTTTCGCTTTTATTAAAGCTCGTCAGTGTGATTTAGGTCTCAGACGAAGAAATGAAATTGCCTGTTAGTGCCTAGCTGGCAAAACTCGTACTAGTAGTAGCAACACAGATATTGGGAAGCAGTACTTTAAGAAAGTATTGGTTCGCCATCTATCTACCAAAGCCAGTACCTGAGCGTTTAATTTGAGGAACCGAGCACTGTTTATGTGACCCGTTTAAAAGCATCAGGTATAGGAACCTACGGATACGACAACAAAGAGGCTCTTTTTTGTGGAACCCTCATTTAACACTCCCGACATTCGGTTTATGTTAAAAAGCAACTCAACTCAATTAAAGAGTAGCAATTTCATTCATTCATCCGAAACCAATCACAGACGACGTCGTTTAGCTTTTATTAAAGCTCGTCAGTGTGATTTAGGTCTCAGACGAATAAATGAAATTGCCTGTTAGTGCCTAGCTGGTTAAATTCGTACTAGTAGTAGCAACATATAGATATTGGGAAGCAATACTTTAAGAAAGTATTGGTTCGCCATTTATCTACCAAAGCCGGTACCTGAGCGTTTAATCTGAGGAATCGAGCACTGTTTATGTGACCCGTTCAAAAGCATCAGGTATAGGAACCTGCGGATACGCCAACAAACAGACTCTTTTGACGACGTCGTTTCGCTTTTATTAAAGCTCGTCAGTGTGATTTAGGTGTCAGACGAATAAACGAAATTGCCTGTTAGTGCCTATAACTGGCAAAACTCGTACTAGTAGTAGCAACATATAGATATTGGGAAGCAGTGCTTTAAGAAAGTATTTGGTTCGCCATCTACCAAAGCCGGTACCTGAGCGTTTAATCTGAGGAATCGAGCACTGTTCATGTGACCCGTTTAAAAGCATCAGGTATAGGAACCTGCGGATACGACAGCAAACAGACTCTTTTTTGTGGAACACTCATTTAACACTCCCGACATTCGGCTTATGCTAAAAAGCAACTTAACTTAATTAAAGAGTAGCAATTTCATTAATTCATCCGAAACCAATCACAGACGACGTCGTTTCGCTTCTATTAAAGCTCGTCAGTGTGATTTAGGTCTCAGACGAATAAATGAAATTGCCTCTTAGTGCCTAGCTGGCAAAACTCGTACTAGTAGTAGCAACATATGGATATTGGGAAGCAGTACTTTAAGAAAGTATTGGTTCGCCATCTATCTACCAAAGCCAGTACCTGAGCGTTCAATCTGAGGAACCGAGCACTGTTTATGTGACCCATTTAAAAGCATCAGGTATAGGAACCTGCAGATACGACAACAAACAGACTCTTTTTTGTGGAACACTCATTTAAGACTCCCGACATTCGACTTATGCTAAAAAGCAACTTAACTCAATTAAAGAGTAGCAATTTCATTCATTCATCCGAAACCAATCACAGACGACGTCGTTTCGCTTTTATTAAAGCTCGTCAGTGTGATTTAGATCTCAGAGGAATAAATGAAATTGCCTGTTAGTGCCTAGCTGGCAAAACTCGTACTAGTAGTAGCAACATAGATATTGGAAAGCAGTACTTTAAGAAAGTATTGATTCGCCATCTATCTACCAAAGCCAGTACCTGAACGTTTAATCTGAGGAATCGAGCACTGTTTATGTGACCCGTTTAAAAGCATCAGTTATAGGAACCTGCGGATAGGACAACAAACAGACCAGTAATAAAGTACCTAATCAAATATGTTTTACTGAAGCAAAATAATTTTCTTTTACCAAAAAATGTATTGATATTATTATACTTTTTGAGCATGTTACACACATTTTTTTCTACATTTTACTTGCACTACATAGTGCAAAGACTAAGTACCGGAGGCGGTGAACAATTCAAAAAATCAGTGGAAATGACATTTGTACGTCAGTATCAACCGCCAATTGCTCTGTTTGCGATATCAAAATTGAACGTAATCCAAAAAAGTAAAATTATTACTAATTTTTGTTGTAATTTTATAATTTCTAATAAAATTTGATTCAAAAACATATGTATGTCGGTCGTAGAAAAAATGTGTGTGCAAAAAGCATATCAATAAATTTTTTGGTAAAAAAAAACAGAGTTGCAAGGCCTGGACTTCGAACCAACACGGACATTGTCGGAAGGCTGATTCTCTATATAACGTTGCGCTAACACGGCGTTGGCGAAAAGGTTGTTTCAATAAAACATATTTCATTAGTAGCAGGCGACAGAAAGGTTCTGCCGGTGCGCCATCTGGTACCGCAAGGTAACGGCAAACCAAGGAAATCGCTGCTGAACAGCAGTAGATTTCTTGGTGGGACGCCACGGCGCGTCCGCTTGGCCACCAGAGAGCGCGGGTTCTATATGCTGCTGCATATGAAAGCCGATATAGCGCAACCCACGTATATTTCATTAGGTTAGGCACTATATTACTGGTATTTGTAATCTTATTTCAAATAATCAAAAATAGATTTTCTTCTATCGTAGACTTCGTCTCGAGCTGCAAACTTCATTCATCATCTATGTTGCAAAAATATACTAGTTACAAGTAAGTATTTTCACAATTGGTTGAGAATGTAGAATCTACTATTGGAGTAGGTAAAAGGAATGCAATGTGACGTCACACGGGTTCGGAAGCTGTCGGCGTGTCTTCGGTACTAGATTAAAAAATCATTTTTTCCTCAATTTTTATTTTGAAATAACTTTTGAGTGATTGCAAAAAAAAGAAAAAAATAGTTTTTTTATAAAACTTATATACAATCTTTCCATTTATAGAAAAAAATATTTTTTTTAATTCAAAACCTCAACTGAGCTTTATAGAAAATCTTCAGTACTGTTTCGATAAAATTTACCACGAAGGACTTCTGCTCAAACTTTCTGCCACTGGATATACACAAAAGATCAATAGCAGGATTAGCAGGCATGGTATGATACCTTAAGGGGCCTGGGTATACACAGTTATAGATATGTATTTGCCATGTTAAAACACGGATTCTCATTGCGAACAGAACTCACTTGTTTGTCAAACTACATACACAGTATTTCAGAAGGTGATAGTTAAGACCTCAATGAATGACAACTGTTTGCGATTTTCTCAAAAAACTTTTCTAGTGTGCAAAAAAACTCGCAATGTAAATTCATACATTCTTCATTTAACAATAAAAAAGGCCAAATAGGTGACAAAGCGCAAGCTTTCTTCTTCAATTTGCTTTTTGAATCATTACTCTAAGTTTAAAGGTAACGTCAGGAACTTTGAAATGCGAAATTCATTTTTATGGTGACCTTTGGACATTTTGACCTTACCTTTGAATTTTTGGACTTATCTCCCCTCATCTCAGACATACTCACTGAATAAAGGGAACAGGCGGCCACGCCTCCTTGCTAACACAGGGACACGTCTTTTCTTGGATTCTCAATTTCACGCGCTATACCCTAGACCCTTAAGCCTAGACAATAGATGCTCACTTATGATGAAAGGTGCTTGCTTACTCCGCAAGAGGGAGATGATTCCAATCATTTGGTTCACAGAAAAATTGGAAAAATGAAGGGTACCGGCTGGATTCGAACCAGCGTCTCCGGCATTCTAGGCCTGCGCCCTACCGACTGTGCTACGGAGCCCCGCACCACGGCCGATATACAGCGCCTATGATCTGGTATCACTTATCATTCGTGAGATTAAGTTCCCACCTCATAGACTGGTATGTTTCGTAGACAAATCACACTCTAAAGTTCCAAGATCTAGTGGGGGAGATAGAGCGAAAAGCTTTGCGTTGCTTCGTGCTTGAAACCTGCCTGACTGCCCTTTTGATTTCTCATATTTATGGTGTCAAGTTCTTATAGTCAAGAGTTCTGAAAGCCTTGGCACCTCCGAGGACTAGATCAACTTTGGTCCCTGTCCATGTCGTGCTACTATTCAGCACCTAGTAAGCTTCAGACATGTGTACCTGTGTCACTAGACAAATCTTCATACTAGGCAATAAGAGAGTAATTCACCTGGATGGCCTGGGGTCTAACAGAAAGAGCCACTAGTTCCTTCATTCAGTGGGCCTACAGCAAACTGGCGAAAGCCTGTCATATTGATGGTGTCAAGTTTTTATAGTCAAGAGTTCAGAAAGCCTTGGCACCTCCGAGGACTAGATCAACTTTGGTCCCTGTCCATGTCGTGCTACTATTCAGCACCTAGTAAGCTTCAGACATGTGTACCTGTGTCACTAGACAAATCTGAATACTAGGCAATAAGAGAGTGATTCACCTGGATGGCCTGGGGTCTAAGAGAAGGAGCCAATAGTTCCTTCATTCAGTGGGCCTACAGCAAACTGGCGAAAGCCTGTCATATTGATGGTGTCAAGTTTTTATAGTCAAGAGTTCAGAAAGCCTTGGCACCTCCGAGGACTAGATCAACTTTGGTCCCTGTCCATGTCGTGCTACTATTCAGCACCTAGTAAGCTTCAGACATGTGTACCTGTGTCACTAGACAAATCTGAATACTAGGCAATAAGAGAGTGATTCACCTGGATGGCCTGGGGTCTAAGAGAAGGAGCCAATAGTTCCTTCATTCAGTGGGCCTACAGCAAACTGGCGAAAGCCTGTCATATTGATGGTGTCAAGTTTTTATAGTCAAGAGTTCAGAAAGCCTTGGCACCTCCGAGGACTAGATCAACTTTGGTCTCTGTCCATGTCGTGCTACTATTCAGCACCTAGTAAGCTTCAGACATGTGTACCTGTGTCACTAGACAAATCTGAATACTAGGCAATAAGAGAGTGATTCACCTGGATGGCCTGAGGTCTAAGAGAAGGAGCCAATAGTTCCTTCATTCAGTGGGCCTACAGCAAACTGGCGGAAGCCTGTCATATTGATGGTGTCAAGTTTTTATAGTCAAGAGTTCAGAAAGCCTTGGCACCTCCGAGGACTAGATCAACTTTGGTCCCTGTCCATGTCGTGCTACTATTCAGCACCTAGTAAGCTTCAGACATGTGTACCTGTTATGGGTCATTAGACAAATCTGAGTACTAGGCAATAAGAGAGTGATTCACCTGGATGGCCTAGGGTCTAAGAGAAGGAGCCAATAGTTCCTTCATCAGTGGGCCTACAACAAACTGGTGAAAGCCTGTCATATTGATGGTGTCAAGTTCTTATAGTCAAGAGTTCTGAAAGCCTTGGCACCTCCGAGGACTAGATCAACTTTGGTCCCTGTCCATGTTGTGCTGCTATTCAGCATCTAATAAGCTTCAGACATGTGTCCCTGTTATGGGTCATTAGACAAATCTGAGTACTAGGCAATAAGAGAGTGATTCACCTGGATGGCCTGGGGTCTAAGAGAAGGAGCCAATTGTTCCTTCATTCAGTGGGCCTACAGCAAACTGGTGAAAGCCTGGCTAAAGAAATACAATTATTGCAGGCAAGCCATAAGGTTCAGTCTAGATAGGTTCTGCATGCTATGGTTTTTTAGCATTAGCAGATAATCACTTGATCTCTTGGTGAGGGCTCCTATGCTATTGGAGGCTGAACAGACACTGATCAGTCGATCAGTGTGGGTTATAACATTAGGGTTCGGGTACTTGGTACGACGGAGCTTGAAAAAAAGGTACTAAATTCAATACACTTCATTAGAAGGTTTGGTCGATTCGACAAAAAAGAGTTCGTTAAGGGGTCATGAAGGTCTTAGTGTTGGTTTGTGTGGTCGGTAAAAGAGGCTCAATTAGGCCTACTAATCTGGTTTAAACACCCCAACACCACTGTTACTACATTCTACATTTACTAGAAGCCGATCCTTATTTTATGTTGTTGGTGGATGCTTTGAAAGCTTTCCATCAATGCCAGTCTTCCACCTCTTGCAGCGTCAGTGTATCTATGTCTTTGCCTTTCATAGTCCAAGTTTCACACTATATTATTCATACAGGGTGTTCGTTTGAAAACCTCCTACCCCGGATTTCTCGAAAACTGCCGATTAAAAGAAAAAACGTAGAGACACTTCAAAAGATTCATCAAGGGGGCAACTTTTCAACCAAAAGCTACTTCACCCCTTTGTACCCTCGGCCCCACAGGATCATCCCCTTAACAATTTTCAATCACAAGGGGCATCGAGTAATACTTTGTTTCAAAGGTATGTCGAAGTCCTTCATTTTGACGTTTCATTTTCTAAATCGGTCGATTCGTTTTCGAGAAAATTAGAATCTTTATGTATTTTATCTTTTTCAAATAGAATACAAAAACATGAGAAAATATCACACTTCTTATTGCAATAAGTGTTCAAATGTTGCCCGTTCTTGGCCAAACAATGATATAGGAAATTTTCAAATTCCTGACGGGCAGTGTGGATGACCTTTGTCAACACATTATCGAAAGCTGCCATGATATCCATAAAGGGCGCCACAGACATCGTTCTTTTTCATCAGGTTTGCACGACGTGCCAACCGATGTCGGTTAAACCGATGAAACGATACCTCCACACACTGTTCGGTTTTCTTTCAGTTTCTCGCAAATGTTTGGTCCGTTAACATGGATAATACTTTAGCATTGGCGGCGGCTTTAGCTATTAAAGTGAAATACAGCAAGAAAAAATGGAGTCAAGTTGATTGACTCAGTACTTCCCACACGTAACAGTGATATCATTTTATTATATTCCCTTTGCATGAAGCTATAGTTTGAGATCCCTTGCAACCAAGTAATCGTTCGCATGTCCTCAAAAAACATCCAACACAAAAACTAGTAAATAGTTTCCTAAGTCTCTCCGTAGGAACTAAAACATCACAATTTTTATTCTGCCAGCTTCATCTGGACGAAACAATCAGGAACCCTCAAGTTGCTTAAAAACGAAGTTTGAGCTATTATTATATTTTTAGTTTTTTTATTATTGCTGCGCCGCCACTGACACGATTTTTGAAAACCATACGCATTTTTCATCCTCGCCACGGTAATAATACTGTGTCTAAATTTCATTAAAATGAATTTCATAATTTCCATGTTACTAAATTCAGAACGATCTAAAGCAATACTCGTATGTATATATCAGACAATTCCCTTGATTTCTGTAATAGCCAAGGCAGTGTCCGGATGGACCTAACAAACATCTATTATGCCGCTAGGTCTTTCTTTCACAGGACAATGGACAGCCTATTATCAATAGAATACATTTTTGAGTATTACAACCTCCACCACCTAACCACCCCAATTTCATCCCCACCCAAAAAACAGTAAAAAATGATCTAGAACCCCTAAAATGCCTAAAAACAAAGTTTGAGCTATTTTTATATTTTTAGTTTTTTTTATTATTGCTGCGCCGCCACTGACACGATTTTTTCAAAACATACGCGTTTTCCATCCTCGCCGTGGCAGCAATACTGTGTCAAAATTTCAATAAAATCAATTCGATAATTTTCGTGTTAGGCAATCTAAAACAACACTCGGATGTATACATCACAAATTCGAAGTTTCTATTATAAGCAAGGCAATGTTCGGATGGACCTAAAAAAGTGTATTATGCCGCTAGGTCTTCCATTCACAGGTCATTGGATAGCCCATTATGAATACAACAAATTTTTCAGTTTCACAACCCCCCACCCCCCAACCACCCCAAATTCACCCCCACCCAAAAAAAAGTAGAAAATGATCAGGAACCCCTAAAACGCATAAAAACGAAGTTTGAGGAATATTTGAAATTTTTCGTTTTTTGCTAATTACTCCACCCCCCCGTATAACGATTTCCAAAATTATCGAAACATTACCTACTACGACACCACAACATATAGCTACTCAAATTTCATCACAATCCATGCAGCGGCTGCTTGATTACGACGTTAGAAAAACGCCAACAGACAGACCGACAGACAGACCGACGGAAATGAGTGACGTGGATTTTCGTTATGTACACATCATAAAACGCCCAAAAAGCGTACTATCTCAAAATCGATAATTTTCGCGATCACAATACTCCCCTCACCTATCGGTGCAGGTGTGGGAAGTAAAAACGTTCTAAATGGGTGAAATAATGGCTCTTAAAAAGAGGCCAATTCTCCCATATAATTCTATTAAAAGAATTGCGTCTGGAACCAGGGGACTGGTACAATTATTTGAGGATGGATGAAGAAATATACTTAGAATTATGTACTTAATTCAGTAGCACCTCTAATAAAAAAACAGGATACTTGGATGAGACAAAGTATTTCCCCTCATCAACGTCTGACAGCACATTTTTGATAGGTGTCTCTAACCCTAGATACGATTACTCAAATTCAACCAGAATGACACTGCAAAATCCCGTCGTGATTGCACGATGAACGGCCACACATGTACCGAGTTGCACGATGGCGTTCGAAACTGACGGGTAAAATCAAGCTCGGACAGATTTTTTGGAACGACGGTCAACACGATGGTTTTTCGGCACACACGGACCGAAATGAATGTGATCGGTTGGCACGTCGTGCAAACCTGATGAAAAAGAACGATGTCTGTAGGGCCCTTAACATGCTTTTGCAACTGCCCGTCAGGAACATTTGAACACCTATTGCAATATGTATTCTATTTGAACACCTTAAAATACATAAAGATTCTGATTTTCTCGAAACGAATCGACCGATTTGTAAAAAATCAACCGTCAAAATAAAGTACTTCGACATAGGTACCTTTAAAACACGTTATTACTCGATACCCCTTGTCATTTAAAATTTTTATGGAGATGATAATGTGGGAATGGGTACAAGGGGATGAAGAAGCTTTTGGTTAAAAAGTTATCTTCCTTGATAAATATTTTGAGTGTCTCGGCGTTTTTTCTTTGAGTCGGCGGTTTTCGAGAAATCTGGAGTGGGACGTTTTCAAATCAACACCCTGCATAGAGGTTTTAATAAATTTGTCTCTACTTTTTACACCTTTCTTTTAAAATGCTTGTTTATTCTTTTCCTTCATATATTAAAGTTAATTTGATTTTACTTTTCAATTTGTGTTTGATTAGAGCGGCATCAAAGCGGTTTTGCATTACGTTTATTCAACAAAGTGATTCTGAAACACTGATGCTTGATGCATTCCTGGTACTTATTTTGAATTTATCGGCCTCTACGTTTTTTATCTATAGAACCAGTCTTTCAACCTAAAGTTGCTACCTTAGGACTCCTAACCAGTCAATAAATGCCACTAATTCCGCATAATTTTGAAAAAGGGTGTCAGCGATAGCCAAAACTTTGATAAACTGTTTATCTCAAGCGTTTTATGTGGTTTCATTGATGGGTCAGAGAGACAACCCCAGGATCAGTTTTGGAAATTACTCAGTCATTAAAGATTCAAACAGTCCACAAAATCAATAATTATGTGAGTGATTAGATGAGGAGCTTTCACGCAAAAGTCAACATGTCTACTTTTAATAATTGTTCAGGAAACGCAATTTTTGAATAATACCTTTAATAATTATTTATTTGAATCAGTTTTTGCATGATAAATAGTAGCTTAATTTGTTCATATTTTGAGTATGAATCCATATTTTTCAAGAAAGGAGGTTTCATTTTAAAACACATTTTGTTTTGGACTTGTGAACTGCCGGCGTCTCTTCTATCAAGCAATCGCAAACGTAGTCCTTATCATTGTTTTGGTGCAAGAGGCGATGATCTGTAGCTATAGATTCACCATCGCAATGTTTTTCGATGAGTTCTTTAAAATAATAATTGTAAATAATTGTTTAAAATATTTTTTTGCTGCGAACTGCTTTATTTTGGGCAAAAAATTCAAGAGACATTTTGTGTTTAGAATGAAACAGGCTATCGGAAATAAATGTTTAAATGGTAAACAAATAATAAGACAAAAAGTTGCATTCGAAATAAATTTTAGGGGTTGCGTTTTCTACCCCTTACAACCATGGCATAAAGCAAGTAAATTACTAGCTAAGTGTCTTTTTGGTAGTAGAAAATGTCAGGTTAATTACAACATTGTAACTTTTTTAATGCTTGTGGTAAAAATTGTTAAACAAATTTTATGTATCCCCTTTAAGGGACTGTATCTTAACAAGGATGCTCCAATGAAGTTTGTTTATATGAAAGATCCTATCTTTTTTTAGATGAGGAATCACCCCCTTAAATGTTTTACACTTATTTAGTTACACCTTGTATTTTATTCCTACAGTGGTTTATTTCCAGTGCTGTGACCTTGGAACATTCATACTTTTTTCCTTTACGTCTACAGCTTTTTGGGTTCAAGTTGACATCAGGAATTTTGTACCTATAAAAGGTTAACAAATATTTATCGCTCTGACAAACAGAAATCATTTGAAAAGAAACTGAAATCAACCTTTCACGACATTGCAACTCCCATTTTGTGTATTTCTCCTGCCTTTTACGAAGTTCCCCTCTTACCCTCCCAGACTGATATATCATGTGAATCCATCCTCGAGTTTTTGTAGTAATAAACACAGCCAACAAATAAATCTAAACAACTACAATAACGGTTTTCGGTTTTGTATGAGATCGGGGTTATGCCGCCGTTGACGGTTACCAAGACTACTCAACCAGTAAAGTGTTTTAAATTCCAGGATTCCTAAAATCGCACCGCCATTCCAGTTAGCGCATATCATACTTAGATGTCTGACTGTTCAGAACTTATACTTGCCTTGCATAAAAGTCGCCACGTAGCTACAAAATAAATTTATTACTCCACATAGACAGGCGTAGGTAGACTTGTTGAGTTTTGCATGAATTCCTAGATCTAACCCAATGATGCTATTAAGGACTTGTTAGGTTTTGTTCGATTTTCGACGAAAAAACTCCTGTAGTAGAACTTGTTGCATTTTGTATGAATGCTTAATATTTCCATGCTTTTATATGATGGATTTGTGTAATACTGCACGGAATATATAGCCAATCCGGCAGATATCATCTTAAACTACATAAATTCGTATATAACTCAATTTGGTATGAAGTTGAACTTGTTCACTTTTGCGTGGAAGCTCCTCAGATGATGACTGGATCAAATTGTGAGTAATAGAACGAAAATCTGTGCCACACACACACGCACACACATATAGAAGATATCGAGAGATTGAAAATATTTCTGATGAACGTAGTGAATCTAAATATGTAACAGTCTAGGGTATCCAATGTTGGCGAGGTGCCTATACTGATAATATACATCCACTTTGTAGGCATTACTGCTTTCATATTAAATTATTAAATAATATAATTTTTTTATATTTAAATATCGTCGTTAGGTAAGCTAGGCTTTGATAAGCTTGTATTTAGTATACTGGTATGTAAAATATTCAAATGGAATTGAATAAATGGATCTTGAAACTAAATTTATACAGTTACATCACAGAAAACAGAAAAATTATTGACGTACCTGCTGTAAAAAATAGTATAAGGACGAATTTTTGGTATTTTTGGAAATGTTGTACAAATAATGAGTTTATATTATTAGCTGACGCGGCTCCATCCAAAAATAACATCGAAAACATATGATGGTTGCCGAATTATATAATTCTAGAAAAAAATCAAAGGAATATTACAAATCCGTTCTGGATGCAGAAGCGAGTCAGTATGTAAACCATGAGGAAATAATGAGATAATCAGTCGTTGTCTATGAATGAGTGAAGCGTAGATAGAAAGGAATGAAACCTACCATGCAAGGCCGTGGTGAGGAGAATAAATCCAAGAATGAACAAGAGCCAAGAGGATCGGTAGACCTCCATGGCTTGTAATCACTTGACGGGCAACGCCACCGATCACATAGGAGTCGTGCACTGAGATATGGCAATGGCAAGCAGAAAGCAGAAGTAGCGACAGATCTCCACAGATCGCGTCGCGACGCCCGACGCTCGACGTCCGACGCTCAGTAGCGTGGCCGTGGAGTCAGTACTCCAAAAATAACAATAAAATTATCCCTGCGTCGCCGTCGCCTGTTGCCCCGCGTGATGGTCGACACATTTAGTTCACACGTAACTTCTACGTCACTCGATCGTGCAACAGGTTTTCTGTTCAAGCCCCAAAACTAACAATGCTAGCTTTTATAAACACTGGCGGAAATGTAGTCAATTCGACTGCCTCTCGGTACTTCCCACGCGGTAATATCGCAGTTAAGCTAAGCTTCCAGCGAAGCTTATATCCTCCATTTTATCATCCTCCTTAAGAAAGTCAATTGACTTATTGGGGGAGCCATTTTTTAGATTATCTATCCGAAGTAGTGTGTCAACGAACAACGTATATCTGACCCATCCCATTGCAGGGTATTCTACATGGAATGTTTCCTCCTCAAAGCACTTGGCATCATCTGCCGAACACAGCTTCCTGATGTGGTGGCGTGATCTGCAGTAACTAGTTATATTCCCACTAAGAATTTAAGGTTTCTCGCACTTATCTCTAACATCCAATCTGTTACCTTCTCATTTAGATCCGGTATGAATGCCTAAGCATGGGACATTACCTTTAGTCTTTCCCACTGCTGAAGTACTTTTTGCTCTATTTTTATAGAGTTTATGTGCTTAACCGTACTATAACCAACTTCACTTGCCAGCTCTGGCCCTATATGAAGGAAATGCTGACTCCTCTTTTACCTAATAGATCGGCTGCTTTGTTTCCTTCCTTCCAGCATGTTCTGGTATCCATATTAGATGCAAGTTGTGACCATTCCCTATGCTACCAAGAGCTTTCTTGCAACTCAATACTACTTTCGAACTACAGGGAATGGATTCAAATGCTTTGAGAGCATTGTCCAAAAAGATACTGATCTTCTATTTATCGAATACAGTGCAGCGTCTTTCAGGATCTTGAATATTATTTTCTAGTTGTTGAATACATTACCGATGAGTAAAACAAATTTATCTATTTAAGACTACTCCATTTGCTAACTTTAGTGACGATGCTAGAACTGCATCTCTTGTCAAACAGAATCTTACCTACTTTATCCCTGACTCTCTATTTTTAGTCGATGCGCTATATAGATTTTTTTATCTTTATAATAGACGCTATTGTTTCTAACCATTTGGACTTATTTTTGAGCAGCTATTCCATGCGAATTTATTTTACTCTTCTGCACTTAATCTGTGAACAATAAAATCATCCCTGCGTCGCCTGTTGCCCCGCATAATGGTCGACACATTTAGTTCACACGTAAGTTCTACGTCACTCGACCGTGCAACAGGTTTTCTGTTCAAGCCCCAAAACTAACAATGCTAGCTTCTATAAACACTGGCGGAAATATAGTCAATTCGATTGCCTCTCGGTACTTCCCACGCGGTGATATCACAGTTGAGCTAAGCTTTCAGCGAAGCTTATATCCTCCAATTTGTCCTCCTCCTTAAGGAAGTCAATTGGCTTATTGAAGAAGGCATTTTTTAGATCATCTATCCGACGTAGTTTGTCAATGAGCAACGTATATCTGACCCATCCCATTGCAGGGTATTCTACATGGAATGTTTCCTGCTCAAGCACTTGGCATCATCTGCCAAACACAGCTTCCTGATGTGGTGGCGTGATCTGCAGTGACTAGTTATATTCCCACTAAGAATTTAAGGTTTCTCACACTCATCTCTAACATCCAGTATGTTACCTTCTCATTTAGATCCGGTATGAATGCCTAAGCATGGGACATTACCTTTAGTCTTTCCCACTGCTGAAGTACTTTTTGCTCTATTTTTATAGAGTTTATGTGCTTAACCCTACTATAACCAACTTCACTTGCCAGCTCTGGCCCTATATGAAGGAAATGCTGACTCCTCTTTTACCTAATAGATCGGCTGCTTTGTTTCCTTCCTTCCAACATGTTCTGGTATCCATATTAGATGCAAGTTGTGACCATTCCCTATGCTACCAAGAGCTTTCTTGCAACTCCATACTACTTTCGAACTACAGGGAATGGATTCAAATGCTTTGAGAGCATTGTCCAAAAAGATGCTGGTCTTCTATTTATCGAATAGATTGCAGCGTCTTTTAGGGTCTTGAATATTAGTTTCTAGTTTTATAATACATTACCGATGAGTAAAACAAATTCATTTATTTAAGACTACTCCATTTGCTAACTTTAGTGACGATGCTAGAATTGCTTCTCTTGTCAAACAGAACCTTACCTACTTTATCCCTGACTGTCTATTTTTAGTCGTTGCGCTATATAGATTTTTTTATCTTTATAATAGACACTATTGTTTCTAACCATTTGGACTTATTTTTGAGCAGCTATTCCATGCGAATTTATTTTACTCTTCTGCACTTATCTGTGAACAATAAAATCATCCCTGCGTCGCCGTCGCCTGTTGCCCCGCGTAATGATAGACACATTTAGTTCACACGTAAGTTCTACGTCACTCGATCGTGCAACAGGTTTTCTGTTTGAGCCCCAAAACTAACAATGCTAGCTTTTATAAACACTGGCGGAAATGTAGTCAATTCGACGCGGTGATATCGCAGTTGAGCTAAGCTTCCAGCGAAGCTTATATCCTCCAATGTGTCCTCCTTAAGGAAGTCAATTGGCTTATTGGGGAAGGCATGTTTTAGATCATCTATCCGAAGTACTGTGTCAACGAACAACGTATATCTGATCCATCCCATTGCAGGAATGTTTCCTCCTCAAAGCACTTAGCATCATCTGCCAAACACCGCTTCCTGATGTGGTGGCGTGATCTGCAGTGACTAGTTATATTCCCACTAAGAATTTAAGGTTTCTCACACTCATCTCTAACATCCAATCTGTTACCTTCTCATTTAGATCCAGTATGAATGCCTAAGCATGCGACATTACCTTTAATCTTTCCCACTGCTGACGTAATTTTTGCTCTATTTTTTATAGAGTTTATGTGCTTAACCGTACTATAACCAACTTCACTTGCCAGCTCTGGCTCTATATGAAAGAAATGCTGACTCCTCTTTTACCTAATAGATCGGCTGCTTTGTTTCCTTCCTTCCAACATATTCTGGTATCCATATTAGATGCAAGTTGTGACCATTCCCTATGCTGCCAAGAGCTTTCTTGCAACTCCATACTACTTTCGAACTACAGGGAATGGATTCAAATGCTTTGAGAGCATTGTCCAAAAAGATGCCGATCTTCTATATATCGAATACATTGCAGCGTCTTTTAGGGTCTTGGGTTTGTAGTTGTTTGTAGTTGTTGCATACATTACCGATGAGTAAAACAAATTCATTTATTTAAGACTACTCCATTTGCTAACTTTAGTGACGATGCTAGAATTGCTTCTGTTGTCAAACAGAATCTTACCTACTTTATCCCTGACTGTCTATTTTTAGTCGTTGCGCTATATAGAATTTTTTATCTTTATAATAGCCGCTATTGTTTCTAACTATTTGTACTTATTTTTGAGCAGCTATTCCATGCGAATTTATTTAACTCTTCTGCATTTATCTGTGAACAATAAAATCATCCCTGCGTCGCCGTCGCCTGTTGCCCCGCGTAATGATAGACACATTTAGTTCACACGTAACTTCTACGTCACTCGATCGTGCAACAGGTTTTCTGTTCAAGCCCCAAAACTAACAATGCTAGCCTCTATAAACACTGGCGGAAATATAGTCAATTCGATTGCCTCTCGGTACTTCCCACGCGGTGATATCACAGTTGAGCTAAGCTTCCAGCGAAGCTTATATCCTCCAATTTGTCCTCCTCCTTAAGGAAGTCAATTGGCTTATTGGAGGAGGCATTTTTTAGATCATCAATCTGAAGTAGTCTGTCAACGAACAACGTATATCTGACCCATCCCATTGCAGGGTATTCTACATGGAATGTTTCCTCCTCAAAGCACTTGGCATCATCTGCCAAACACAGCTTCCTGATGTGGTGGCGTGATCTGCAGTGACTAGTTATATTCCCACTAAGAATTTAAGGTTTCTCGCACTCATCTCTAACATCCAATCTGTCCTTCTCATTTAGATCCGGTATGAATGCCTAAGCATGGGACATTACCTTTAGTCTTTCCCACTGCTGAAGTACTTTTTGCTCTATTTTTATAAAAATTATGTGTTTCGCCGTATTATGTGCAACTTAGGTTGACTATCCGTCTGGAAGATCGCTGCCATGTCCGGAAATTTGGAGCTAAATTTCGTGCCCGGGCGGAATTACAAAAATTGGTAAAATGTCGGGAATTTGAGCCGCAATCGGAAATAGTTGGCACAAGATACAGCAAACTGAACAAATAAGGCTAATGGACAGGCAAAAAAATCACAAAAATCGGTAAAATGCCCGGAATTTGAACCCCCCCCCCCCCCCCTATAATGCAACTTCAGTTGCTAGCACTGGGTCTACGAAGGCAGTGCTAGCTATTCTTTTATCCTTTATTTCAACATGTTCTCGTATCCGTACTAGATGGAATTTGTGGCCATTCCCTACCTCCATATAGTCTAAGATCCGAATATAAGACGACCCTCACCGAACTGGTTAATGGATGAAAAGCTTTTTATATTAAATTTAATATGTTAAAAAACATATCGCGAGTGGGTTGGCTGAAAAATTTCAGTCCAGGATATGATTAATTAAATATTGAAGAATTAATGTTTTTTAAACATTTCACTGGTTTGGTTGATAGAAAAATCACATACCAATCGAAAGTATGAAGCCCATAGAATATGCAAACGTTAGGTTGGCTACGTTTTTCCCGTCCCAACTATAGGGTAGGCAGATATAAACAGGTAAATCAATAATAGTAATTTGCACCGGTGTGGTTAATGCATGAAACTTATATCAAAATAAAGATAATTTTATTGCAAACACGTCCATATAGGGTTGTCTGCAAAAAATCAGTCTGGAATTCCGGTTGTCGAATTTTAAAGATCAAAACATTTCTGCCAGTTAATACGTGCGCCAGAGAGGTCCGAGCGAACTATCCCGTGTATTAACAAAAGACCCAGCATAGCAGCTGCGTGTAGCTCGGCCTTTGAATGAGAGTGCGCATGTCATGTGTCCGTGAAACTGAAATGATTTATTTGAATGAAACATAATCAAAAATGTATAAATTTATGAACCTTCCATGTCATTAATTCACAATTAAAAAAATTTAAAGGATGTATCTACTAAGATAGTTTTGAAGGTTAAATTATTATGCACTTAGCATATTCTCACCAAGAAAGTTATTAAACTCTTCATTATATTTTTTACCCAAAGCAGTCACTTTTTTGTAGCACGTGGTATGATAACCTACAAAATCGAGTGATGCATTAGTTAACTCAACGCCACTGTATTTAAAATTTTTCTTTTTACGAAAAGTTAATTTCAACGAACAGTTTTTATACGTTTCATGGTTAAAATCAAGAAAATATCGTCCGAATTGCATAGAAAACACTTTTTAGCCATTTTTTATCACAATTTAATGTTTATAAATAACAACAATCAGTATAATACTACTAGCACGCTTTTTCAATTCAGAAGAATAAGGCAAACTGTTCCAATACAATGATGCACAGCATTTACGAGTGTATCGCTATCCTTTTCAATTTCACGGACACATGACATGCGCACTTTGTTAATACACGGGATAGTTCGCTCGGACCTCTCTGGCGCACGCATTCACTGGCAGCATTATTTTGATCCGGATTTCCAGACTGATTTTTTGCAGACAACCCTATATAGACGTGTTTGCAATAAAATTATCTTTAATTTGATATAAGTTTCGTGCATTAACTACACCGGTGCAAATTACTAGTATAGTTTATACCTGCCTACCCTATAGTTGGGACGGGAAAAACGTAGAAAACCTAACGTTTGCATATTTTATGGGCTTCATACTTTTGATTGGTATGTGATTTGTCTATTAACCAAACCAGTGAAATGTTTAAAAAAAAATAATTTTTCAATATTTAACTAATCATATCCTGGACTGAAATTTTTCAGCCAACCCACTCGCGATGTGTTTCTTAACATATTAAATTTAATATAAAATGCTTTTCATCCATTAACCAGTTCAGTGAAGGTCGTCTTATATTCGGATCTTCTACTAATACTGCCTTGGAACTACAGGAAACGGATTTAAGTGCTTTGAGAGCGGCTTGATCGTTCAAACAGATATTGACCTTCTATTTCTCGAATACATTGCAGCGTCCTTCAGGGTCTTGAATATACTACAAAAACAATTTTTTGTTTAAGGAAGGGCACCATTCTGATAACGCTGAAAATTCGTTCCTTTACAGGGCAATGAAGCGCCCATTAAAAATACAACAAATATTCCAGTTTCAAAACCCCCGCCCCCAAACTACCCCAATTTTACCCCCTTCTGAAGAATGTGGAAAACGATCAGGAATTGCCTAAAAGGGAAGTTTGAGCTGTTTTCATATTTCAGTTTTTTTATTATTGCTGCTCCGCCACTGATAGGATTTCTAAAGACCATAAGCGTTTTCCATCTTCGCCAGGATAACGATACTGTGTCAAAATTCCATTGAAATCAATTCAATAACTACCAGGTTATACAATACAGAATGATCCAAAGCAATACTAATCGTATGTATACATTAGAAAATTCTAAATCCCTTGGCTTCTGTAATAGACAAGGCAATGTTCGGATGGATCTATTATGTCGTTTGATCATTTCTTCACAGGTTAATAGACAACCTATTAAAAATATAAAAAAATCAGGTTTACACTACCCATCCCTCAACCACCCCAATCTCAATTATAGGAACATTACCTACTACGCCCCCACAGCATATCGCTACCTAAATTTCATCTCAACCCAAGCAGCGGTTACTGAGATTACGAGGCTAGAAACACGCCAACAGACAGACCTATTCGAATTCGTTGAGACCGAGATACCGACAGACCGGCAGAACGGCAGACCAACAGACCGACAAACCAGCAGAAAGGCAGAAAGTCAGACCGACAGACCCACAGATCGACAGACCGACAGACCGACAGACCGACAGACCGACAGACCGACAGACCGACAGACCGACAGACCGACAGACCGACAGACCGACAGACCGACAGACCGACAGACCGACAGACCGACAGACCGACAGACCGACAGACCGACAGACCGACAGACCGACAGACCGACAGACCGACAGACCGACAGACCGACAGACCGACAGACCGACAGACCGACAGACCGACAGACCGACAGACCGACAGACCGACAGACCGACAGACCGACAGACCGACAGACCGACAGACCGACAGACCGACAGACCGACAGACCGACAGACCGACAGACCGACAGACCGACAGACCGACAGACCGACAGACCGACAGACCGACAGACCGACAGACCGACAGACCGACAGACCGACAGACCGACAGACCGACAGACCGACAGACCGACAGACCGACAGACCGACAGACCGACAGACCGACAGACCGACAGACCGACAGACCGACAGACCGACAGACCGACAGACCGACAGACCGACAGACCGACAGACCGACAGACCGACAGACCGACAGACCGACAGACCGACAGACCGACAGACCGACAGACCGACAGACCGACAGACCGACAGACCGACAGACCGACAGACCGACAGACCGACAGACCGACAGACCGACAGACCGACAGACCGACAGACCGACAGACCGACAGACCGACAGACCGACAGACCGACAGACCGACAGACCGACAGACCGACAGACCGACAGACCGACAGACCGACAGACCGACAGACCGACAGACCGACAGACCGACAGACCGACAGACCGACAGACCGACAGACCGACAGACCGACAGACCGACAGACCGACAGACCGACAGACCGACAGACCGACAGACCGACAGACCGACAGACCGACAGACCGACAGACCGACAGACCGACAGACCGACAGACCGACAGACCGACAGACCGACAGACCGACAGACCGACAGACCGACAGACCGACAGACCGACAGACCGACAGACCGACAGACCGACAGACCGACAGACCGACAGACCGACAGACCGACAGACCGACAGACCGACAGACCGACAGACCGACAGACCGACAGACCGACAGACCGACAGACCGACAGACCGACAGACCGACAGACCGACAGACCGACAGACCGACAGACCGACAGACCGACAGACCGACAGACCGACAGACCGACAGACCGACAGACCGACAGACCGACAGACCGACAGACCGACAGACCGACAGACCGACAGACCGACAGACCGACAGACCGACAGACCGATAGACCGACAGACAGACTGAGGGAAATGGGTGACGTGGATTTTCGTTATTTAGATATCATAAAACCCCCAAAAAGCATTTATCTCAAAATCGAAAATTTTCATGATCAGAATACTGCCCGCACCTATCGGTTTGAGAAGTAAAAAAAGCAGAAACGGCCAAAATCAATGAATTAAAGTTTCAATTCCTACCTCGTGCACCATATTCGTCAGATTTAGCCCCCCCCCCCCCTCCCCGATATGTTTTTGTCCCGAAACTATAAAAAATGAACCAGTGGTCAAAGATTTTCCAACGACGGCAGAGAAATGTTGAGGACAGTTCTTATCAAAAAAGGATATCGTAGTTTTTAAATATCGCTGAGAAAAATGTACATACCTAATAGGAGATTATGTTGAAGGATAAATATATAATTTTTTCCAAAGTGTTTGTGTTTTTTTATTGGTCGGGTACTTCTGGGATCACCCTCGTAAAAAAGACAAATCAACAGTGAATAATATCAATATATATCCTGTGTTTAATACATCAAACACATCCTGTCCCATTTTGCCCAATAACAGGAATTTACTTGAATCCATATACCTATAACAACTGACTAAAACTTATATAATTAACGACAGACAAACTGCTGAACAATGCAGTAATATACGCAGTAATATAAAATTAATAGGGAAAATATTTTGTATGAATACGAATAATAACTAAGGACAAAGCGTAGACATATATACATGTGTTTCACTCATTAAAATTTATGTATACTAATAATAACACCAAATGCATGATTGTCATAATCCACACTTCTGTCTAGACTTCCACGAGTTCGGAAACGGTTATTCCATACTGTGCAAGCTCAATTAAAGCTGTTTCCTTTTAGAACAAGTACTGGTAGGTAAGTACTTATCTTGATAACTCTGCCCAGTTCAGGTTGTTTTTGTAAGAAAAAATTACTGATGAGTGTTGCTTCCTATTTTGATAGCGAATCTATGTCAACTATATTAATCAGAAGGAATACAATTGTTTATTTTTTCGTTCTTATCATATGTATTGTGATTATAATTGGAAGCTGCTGTTAATAGTGTATTCGACCAAGTTGAAGGCTCATGACCCTTATCATAACAGTGAGATGGAAATAATTATGACTCGTAACATTTTTTTGCGTATTTAGTTACGATTCAAAACAAACAAAATTCAATAATCACGAACCAGTATGCAACATTTTTTTTGCCGCGATGGTCCGAAAAGAATGCCTCAATTGAGGTTTACCCTGAACTATCTCAAACATGTCCAAGGGCGAATGTTATTAAGATCTTTCAATTCTTGGATTAACATTACAAGGTTATCGAAGTATCAGATAGAGAGGAATTAATTTTTAACAACTTAAAAAATTTCGAGAATATTTAGCTATATGACAGCTAGTCTCTGCAGTGGCGGCAGAGGAATCATGAAGACAAATTAGACGAAAAATATAAAAATTTCTCAAATTTTCCTTTTGGACGTTTCTGTGCTTACCGGTCGTTGGGGGAGGGGGGTTGGCAAAGTATCCTCAATCCCCAGGTGTTATCCTTCATCTAAAGTTTGTAATTCAGCCAAATAAACCTTTTGACTTCAGTATTTCCCCATTTCAGATTCCTTTATGAATAATAGTCAAAAAAACTTTTAACCTTACAAAAATAATTTTCTTGTAATTATAACTATTATAACCCTCACTCTTAAGGATGGAACCTACCAAGTCATACTACTTTACGCACTTTTGTCATTATTAATCATTATTATCGCCAGTGGAACAGATGGCGGGGCAAGATAGTTTTCCACCCTCCCCTTGATCCGGCTCTGTGTTTTTATAGTACATATTAAAATTAAAACATACGACACACGTGTAACGAAAGTTTTGCATTAATATGATACCTCATTGCATGATACACACAGTTGCAAGTTGCAACATACCTGTTATCAATGTATCAGTTGCGCTATTTTTGACCTTATCGGATCGGCAAAGACATGACCTTTTAGGAAAGCATTGTCCCCTTGCCCCTGTCCTTACACTGTCACGTTGACAACGTCGGTTCCTGGGTTTTATGTTTCGTGATCTGTCGTGATCCACAAAATTAGGTTCTTGATAGGATTGTTTTTCTTGCCACTACGATAAATTATAAACTGTGGCCTCTACGAAGATTAAGATATGACCCCAGCAGAGATAAAAGCCGGGACGATATGACGCTTCATATAAAATGGTAAAATCAGAATAACTGCCAGTTTTTAACCTTCCTTTTAACGCGCATAACCTCACTTTTTGTTTTTGTTTGATACTCTTGAGTGTTTTTCAGTTTGTGCTTGTTATTTGGGCCCTCCTGGTGCCTTCAGGGCTTAGTGCTAATTTTTTAATACCCGTATTTGTTTTCTGGATATCCTGACAGCAAAGGGAGGAATGCTGAGAACGACTAAGGACTGTCTAGGACTACGTGTTCGTCTCAACTTGCTGCACCATACCTGGAAGTGGCTGCATCAGACCATCACTCTGCACGATTACCTCATCTCATTGACAGCGTCTTGTAAAAACGCCCACCCAAAATCCCTACTAAAACTCTAAGGGATAGATTCAACAGGCACAACATCTACAAAACAGGTGTTGCTAGTGAAAACAAAGACTATAAACAATGGCTTCCACACAGTGCTCCCTCGCCAAAATTAGACATTTTGTCTCTCGTATTAGTGTTAGAAGATATTCAACCCCCAATGAGAAAGACATTAAAAAATCAGTGTTCCTTTCACAATCCAAAGATATTTTTACAAACTTAGCTCTCGAAGACTGGCTGTATAAAAACTTTGATTTCAAAAATCATCACATTCTTATGCTTTGGCAAAGTGACCCTTGTGTTGTTATTGGACGTCACCAGAATCCTTGGCTAGAAGCTAATTTACCAGAACTGCCTCACATCACAGATAATGGGGTGAAGCTAGCAAGACGCAATAGTGGAGGTGGTACAGTCTATCATGATAATGGCAATCTGAACCTTACATTCTTCACAACAAAGGAGAGGTACAGTAGAAAATACAACCTAGAAGTTATCACTAGGGCCCTTTTTAGGAAGTACAATGCTACAGTGGAAATTTCACCTAGGGAAGATTTGATGATCAGAAACTACAAAGTATCCTTTTTCAATTAACAGATTAATCATGGTATAACAAAAGCTCTTCTATGAATTAATTTACATAAATATAATTAGTATGTAAATGGTTAACTAGATGTTATTTAGGGCAAATTTAAACCATCACAAAAGTTGTATTGTTCAGATCTATGAATTGATTTTTGAATTAGTTCAATTAACTTTCACATTTTTCATGTCCCACACTTATATGCATAAATTTTCATTGTTTTTTTTAAAGTTACCTTGCTGTTATTATTTTAAATCCCTAATAAGAAATTTATGATTCTCAGGATTTTGATTTAGTATATATGTATACAGGGGGGTCTACTTCATTATAGCATAACTTCAGGACATCATAAATAACATTAAAATGGGTGATCAAGTTTGAATAAAAATCTATATTATTTTGAATATTTCCTAAATGGCTGCTTAGGAAAATTTCCTATTTGGCGCATAGAATGAGCTGAGGATTCTCCATTATTTAGAAAACTGCAATATATCACAAAAACTAGAGAAGACATGGGTATACAGTTACCTTTTTTTGGAAAACTCCTACACCACTGAATTTGTTACATATGACAATAATATTGTTCAATGCTTGATGCTATTTAAAACAAAAAAAGTTTTCTGTAATTGTTTTCATACAAACAACCATTTTCGAGACATTTGAGATTTTCTCTAGTTGTGTGGGGCTACTGACAGCAAGTGTTTGTTTTTGATATTTTCACCAATTTTATACTTCTGAAGTATCACTAGATTAAAGTAATTCTGTATATCATTTTTCAACTTACCTTGCCTTTCCAATTTTCTAATCAAAAATATGCTGACGAAGGCTACATCATAATGTTTTCTCAAAAGTGCATAAATTCTAATCATTATAATATTAATACTGTAGAAAAAAACAATCGCAATTACTAACAGTACCTAAGGAAATCAGCATATATCTCGAAAATGGTCCATCGTTAGGAAGAAAAGCAAGGGTACTTTTGTATTTTAAAAGTCATGGATCATAGAATAATATTATTGTCAAAGTCAGTGGCGTGAAAGTTTAAAAAAAAAGGGTAATGGTATAGCCATATCTCCACCCCTGGTTTTTGTAATCTATCATCATGTCCCCTAGATCATGGAGGACCTTAAGCTTATCCTGTGTGCAACAGTTTAGGAAATATTCACAACAATAGAGTTTTTGAACATTTGAACACCCTGTATCTCGAAAACAAAGCTGTAATGGATATAAGTTATCGAGAAATTGCCATTATTTTAACATTATGATTTTCTGTTTTATCATTATAAAGTGGAAAATCTTATATGTATGTAAATCAGTGTAATGAAGTTGAATTTCTTTACTCCAGCATGATGGTGAAAGAAATGATTTCTCAATATTCTGTACTTGTATTGAAAATAGCAAAGCATTCTACAGACTGTTTATGTATTATGAAAATAGAAAAATGGATAAGGTAGACAAGAATGTCAAGCTGTTTATTTATGGAAACAACAGGGTTTATTATTGCAGAGCTTCTTATAAAAAGAACTCATCTTATCAACAGATTAATATGTACTATTATCTTAAAGTTATTTATAATTTTTTCTGTAGACTTTTGTTACCAGACATTTTCAGTCATATCAGGGAACACTTATGGAGTATCTGATATTTAATCAAGCTAAATATAGTTTTAAGAATGATATTGGGTAATTAATAACTTTGGAGAGTTTGTATTTTTCTCATATACGCTCGCAGATACAATTTTCTAAACAGTTCAACATCTTGGTTTGATCATGACAGACAGAGAAAGGATGTGCCAAAAAAAAGTATTTAGATTAATTGGAGTCTCAAATAGATTCTTTATCAAAGTATCAAGGCCTTGAATGTAATGATGATGTAAAATTGTTTTGCTGTAACCTTATACTTATATATTAATGAGATGACTGTAGTTTGGAGAGTGGTAGTAGATACAACAAAAATACACTAGCATGAATAAATTATGGCCTAATAAACCATTTACAGATAAAGTCTATTTTCTGATTGACCATTTTGCTGTAAATGGTATGTGAAAATTTTGTTTAGTAACAGCAGTTATGTCACATATAAACAGGAAACTATTTTGTCGAAATAATGATGATTTATATTCTGTATATCAGCTATCAAATGTTGTTTATATTTGACCTAACCAGTTTATTATTCGTTAGAACTGCTTACAGCTGGTAGGATAAATTTGCGTAAGAATTAAATAGTCCTCAGATTAATGATTATTTTGATCACATAGTTTCAAAGCACTTTATAAGTTAACAGAATCTTGAAACGTAAGATTTAAAACTGATAATTTTCATTCAATTCCGTCATTTTTCTGAGATCTCCAAGTCTCCATTTCCTATCACATGTTTTAGACATTATGGCAAAGTTAATCATAATTTTTTTTATTTATACTGGTATCACAGAGTTTGCAGAAACACATCTCTCTGTATGAGAGGATATATTTTGGGAAATGAAATGCTTTATGTTATGATTATTAATTTTAGAGATTTCAACTAACTTAGATAAAATTTTTATGTCTTTTCTAAAACTTACAAACATATATTTACAATTTTAAAAGTTATATTACTATATTGATGAAATTTTTGGTTCTAAAGACAAGTTTAATATACTTTTTATCTTCATACCTATAGCAAATGTATATGGTCAAAGGTCTATGTCTAAGGCCCAAGATCCTCATTAAATTTTGTGCTGTTTAATTACAGTTATTTGAAACATGTTTTCCTTGACAGATTTCTTAGATTTCTGGTACGGCTTCAAAGCTAGGAAGACCAAATGCTTACCATCACTGTACACTCTTGGTCAACTCGAATAAGCTAGATTTGAGTTTAGCTCTCCAAAAGCAAGATGTGAGTATAACATAACTTACTCAAAACCTATATAAAATATTTGTGGTTAGTGAGAAGGTTATAGGAAGCAAGAACAGCTGAATTAATGTAGTAGTAGTGATGAGTGATGGGGTGGTAAAGCCAGACAAACTTCCCACACTGATAGGTGAGGGGAGCATTGTGATCGTGAAAATTTTCGATTCTAAGACAATATGCTTTTTTGGCGTTTTACGATATCTATATAACAAAAATCCACGTCACTCATCTCGGGCTGGCCGTCTGTTGGCTTTTTCTAGCCTTGCAATCTTAGTCACCCTTGCATGGATTGTGATGGAAAACAAAAAATTTCAAACTTCGTTTTTAGGCGTTTTAGGGGTTCCTGATCAATTTCAACTTTTTTTTTGGGTGGTGGTGAAATTGGGATGGTTGGGGGGTGATACTGTGTACATACGAGTATTGCTTTAGATCGTTCTGTATTGTGCAACCTGGAAATTATCTGCCATACTATCGGGACTTCTCAACCTAACCATATCTTGTATTCTACCTGCCATTTCACGAATGAAGGTTTTTAAACATAGCTTATCATAATTTTTTGTTTGAAAAGTTATCTTTGCTATTGACAAATTCATCGGAATTAATTTTGAAGCTAATACACTTCTCGTTTTTTGAATTCCTTGCCCAAAATTGAAAAACGATTCTGATTTCTGGGGTTTCATAACAACTAGTTCTTTTACTAAGCAATCTAAATTCCTTTGATCGCCAAAGCTGAGTCTTGAAAGGATTTTCAAATCATTCCAATTTCTAATTGTTGGTCTAGTTCCTACTAAAGCTAAAGCATTCCTAGTTAGTTTTCCTACTACAGCTCTAATTAAAAAGCTGTTAAGGGGATAATTTGGGTTATTGGTGATTTGTATAAGTCCTGACTAAATGGTCACAGTGTTCGATAAAAATCTCCAAAGTATTGCTGTCTCCATTAAAATTTGGAATCGTGATAACGTACAATCGCAAAAGTTGATAAGTTACTTGTGTTTCTGTACTCATCGTGCTAATATTATTAATGCTAGTACTATCACTATCTAAGCTTAAGTTGTTGAAAATTTTCAGTAAATGCTCTATTTTGGGAATTGTTTGTTTCCTCTTTTTTTCTGTTTGCCTTAATTTCTGTGCATGAAAGATTATGTTCACTAATTTCCAGGCAAAAAAATGCTGCCCTCTCTCTTGACCGATACACCAAGCAGAAATATATGTGATTTTAGCTTGTGGCCTCTCGTATTCACGAAATTCAGAGGCCTAGGGGGCGCATTACTATCTGCAAGGCAAGGCAAAGGTCGAGAAATTATTTCCGGGTCCTGAGCCTGCTGTGGAGCTAGCAAGCAAAAACCATTAGAAAGAAAACAGAGATGTGGTTGCAAAATCAACATCTTATAAGACGGACCTTTGTGGGCCCGGAACCAGCCTTAGGACTATCTGCAAACTTGATTAGGAAAACAACTGGAGATTGGATCCAGAATCAACACTCTCTGAGATGGAACAACATCTCTGGTCATCTCCGTCAAGCTCGGGAACTATTAGCAGGGCCTGCAGAGAAAATAGGACGATTTTGTCTCTCTCTGGATAGGAGTAACTTGAGATTGCTAGTAGGCCTATTAACGGGTCACAACACCTTCAGGCGTCACCTGTTCGTGATGAGGGTGGTCAACGACCCAACGTGCACGTGGTGTGGTGAAGAGGAAGAATCCTCGGCACACATCTTGCGTCGCTGTGAAACCCTGGGTTATCACTATGCTGGGCTCAAGAACCTTGGAACCAATAGAGATAAAACGGATAGGACCTAAGAATGTATTTGTCTTTGCCAAAAGGGCAGGTCTTAGAAACTAGCGCGGATAGAGGCGCAAAAGGCCCATCGTGTGGCCTATGCATCAGCCACATTCCGTGCTGCATAGCCTCTGGTCCTTATTCATTCATTCATGGAAAGGAACCTCTGGACATTTGCTCAAGCTAGGGAACATATTTTACTTCTTGCCAAGGTGGGGCGGTTCTGTCTTTCACTGGACAGAAGACGGCTAAGGTTACTTGTGGGCCTGCTATCTGGCCATATCACCTTCAGACGTCATTGTATGTGATGGAGGTGGCAAGCGACCTGACGTATGCATACTGTGACGAGGAGAAAGAGTCCTCATCACACATTCTATGTCGCTGTGAAGTCCTTGAGTATCACAGGGAGACTATATGGGGTTCAAGAGTCCTCGAACCTGAAGACATGAGATGGGCAGGACCCAAAGCCATCCTCACGTTTGTGATCAGGACTGGACTTCAGAACTGGAGTAAGGTGAGGTACAGAAGGGCCCACTTGTGGCTTTTGTTACCACAACGCACCTCTCCTTCTTCTATGCATTCCTTCATTCATTCGCTAAAGAATTTATAGACAATGCAAAAGAATGTTGACATATAATAATAATAATAATATGTCTTTATTGCATCAAAGATACAAAGGCGAAGTTTAGCCATTGTGGCTATTCCACTCAACCATTTCCTAAAACTAAACTTAACAACTAACTCTAACCTAGTTTCTACCTACTGCTTCATTTATGATAAAAAAGCAGATATAAGTTGAATACAAATCTATGCTATTTGGATTTGTAAAATGTGTTCTTTAAGCTTTTTTTTTAAATCACGACAAGGGGACACAAAATGTCTATATGCATTATATAGTTTAGCTGACTGGTAAAAAAAGGATCGCTGGAACATGGTTGAACGATGTCGTGGAATTGATAGCATCTGTTTGTGTCTAGTAATTTTGTTGTGAATATCATTCATGAAAGTGAGTTTTTCACTTAAATAAACCGGACAGGATGTTTGTAAAACTGTAAATAGTAAATTTAAAAAACTATATATATAAAAAGATTACGCACTTTGAGCGAGCCTAGCTGATTTATCGATGTATTTCCTATTTTCAGATTGATATTAAAACAAATGCAACCAGGTCAGTGAAATCCAGGATAATGAACCTCTGTGAAGAAATTCCTAGTGTCAATGTTTCTGGTCTGATTGAAGCAATTGGATGGGAATATTTAAGAACACCAGCATTAACTATAACAGATGGTGGTCTAGAGCTAGCAAACCAACAAAAAGGATTCCAAATGATCAACCCCACTGATGCTTGGTTCCCAGGTATGCATGTTTCAAACAAATAGAATGGAAGTCTTTAGCTACAAGCACCCAATCTCTGTCAAAATTTTTTGAAGATTACATGATTGTATTGAAGTAACAAGAAAAACTCAAACAACTCAAAATTTTAAACCAGTCCAATACAAGTTCAGTAATAAGAATGGCGAATATCTCTTCAATCATTGATTTTCAAAGTGCAGACTCTGGATGGTGTTTATCAAGCTCATCATAGTCACAATGTCTTAACAGACATGTTGTGAACTCGTAAAATGCATTTACACATTTTACGAGTTTCTCTTGAGATATCTTTAAGATCTTTAATGCAGTAGCTTCCCATTTGCTTTCTGCATCGTCATGCCGTTGACCAGATGGTATCTACTGGTTCATCCGCTTTTAGGGGCAATTTCTCACCCCAAGGACAAGAAGGTGTCCTGACTCTTGTCAACTCGTCCACCCAAAGCTGTTGGTTGCTGCTTATACCGACAGTAGTTCGGTTCCTTTTAGTCGCCTTTTACGACACGCAGGATATACGATGGGAGATATTCTAACCCGCCCCCACACGGGCCAGGTTTATCAAGCTAGGCTTTGGCTTTTCCAGTTTTTTATCGCTTATAGGTAATGTTTTATCAAATTAGGAAATTCTTGTGAATCCATTATTTTATACTAAACAAAAATATGCTACATCTCACGAACAAATTGTTTAGCAGATGTGAAATTCATGCACATTTATTTTGAAGGTTAAAGATGACTAAACATCACTTGGATTTTTTTTTCTACCAAAAGGTAGACGAAGGGACCCAGGGATGACTGCCTTCTGAACTGGCGGCTAACATGTGACCCTTAGTGATAAAAAAATCTGGATAATTTTTCTTATTCCAGGACTTAACAAAATTCGAGAGGACTACATGAGCTGGGACTGGTGTTACGGCAAAACTCCAGATTTCGATGTAACAAAAACCTTCGAAGTTCCTGCGCATTTATCGAATGGGGAACGTCAAGACCTTTTGGTAACAATGAAAGTCGAAAAAGGCAACATCGCAGACGTCAAGCTGAAGCTCCCCAACGGACTGGTTCCTGAGGGTTCTTGTGGAGAGGTAAAGGTTGTTACCACGCTCATTGGACATCGATTCTCAGTAGAAGCATTGGGCAAACTCAGTGATTTGCTCAACTTGGCTGAGAGTGAGAGAGATAGGTTCGTGACTGAATGTTTGAAGCAAGTTGTTGGGTCGTTTTGATATAAAGATGACAGGAAGGTTAGAAGTAGCTAATAATAAATGTGACGGTTGACATACGGGAATATCTTTAACAACTTAAGGTTTAATACTAGCTTAATAAAATACAATAGTACCGCTGTTTCACAAGTACTGAGATTTCGTTATAGTGAAGTCACAGTTGAGTTTTAATATAGATGCTCGTGAGGTGTTGGTTTTTTTATGGAAATGCAATTGAACATTTATTCAGAGTAAATCTTTGAGAATTTATACAGACTTTTCCACGTCTTCATAACGAAAACTGTAACGCATACCGTAGTAGCTGTTCTTACTTACGTTTCAAAATAAAGGAACATTGATCTGCAAAAGTACCGAGTGCAGCTGTGCTGACCTACCAAAATTTAAAAAAATGGTCGTAATAGAGCCAAAAACGGCAAAAACGCACTGACACATTCTTTAAGGACTTCTGGGTCCTTCTTTGAACAATTTATTCGTTTTCAATTGTTAATGAACCTACCTTTCGTGAGTAGGCTAGACTTGGGAGCTTTGGCGACATGACCATTTTTTTGGTTATCCCAACTTCAAGCATGACACAATGTAAACGCGTTCAAAAAATATTAGGTGGTCACAAAGACAACATAACACTCACGTTTTCTCAATTTTGAAAATTCAACTGTTTCTATTCAAATCCCTTCAATTATATTCCTATTTAAATGAATTTGCCATGATAACAATTGAGAGACATCTCTCAGGCTTAAGAATAAAAGAGTCCCTTGGAACAAACTGACACGCTCAATTTATAAAGTTAATTTAGACTGCAAATGTCCGTATTTGTGTCATTTGTGACATTCTTACGCCCTAGTTATAGCAAAGGGTTGTCAAATTAATAATATATAAATAAAACATGGAATTCGTGACGCGTTTCAACTTTTATTTTTAAAGGCATTGTTATATTGTCAACTAAACTGTGATGGCCTCCCTCTTGACCAGAGAAAGAAAGAAAGCAATCTTACAACCTTTCTGTCTCACATTGAATAGATTTATGTTAATGTTACTTTAGCAATACTTTATTTGGTAATAACACTACCACTTGAGCAAACAAATAATTTGTTTACTATGAAAGTTATGGTAACTGTTATCACCTGTAATAATGCTGCTAAATTTGAATTTTTTCTGCCATTCAAAACAAAAAACTCAAATACATATGACAGCCGATTAGGTAAAAAGGTTTTTTATCATTATTATTATTATTGACATTCTTAATCTCAACTAATCAAATGAATGTATTTGACATTGTATATTATTCTAATCATGATTTGCTTATGATTTACTAGGTTGACACTTAGTGAATCGCTATTTATTAGTCAGCACTTAAGGACTTTTCGGTTTATATCTCAATAACCAATAATAACGAACTGGTTTTGTTGTATATTGTGCACTAAAATAGTATAGATCTTGGACTGAACAAAAAACATCACTTATTTATGCATAATACTCTTCTACAATTAGTTCAAGCTAGTCATGAATATATAATATGTAACCAAATCAAAGTTATCTAGTCTTACAATGTGATGTGATATTTAATATGTTTTCAAAAGATTTGGTTCATAATATTACAATGTCAAACGATCATTTGATTACAAAGTTTAATGTTATGGATTTAGAATTCATTTTTAATGTTTTTAATTAACTATACAGAGTGTAACCTTACCAGACCAAATAATTATAACAAATCCTTTTTTTGATGAGCACACTTGCGAGAGTCTTCAACACTTCATTGGTGTTGGTATCGCTTGTGTTTGATATTTGAAAAAAAAAACAGTCGAAGGTCTTTTCTGTTTGGAATTTAAATAAGTAAATAATCTCCCGATATTTGGTCTAGTGACTGTGATACACCTTGTATAGCATCCTGGTTTTAGTATTTACTGTTAAAGCTGTTGTAGAGTTTAAGAGTTTAGCGTTTTAATATATTTTGTTAGCGTTCTTTTGTGTTATATTAATCCTATTATGTTTTTAACACCGTTTTTGTTAACGGTTCACAAGAATTAATCATATCATTTTATTTTTAACAGTTTTAATCCATAATGTAGTTCCTTTTATTTTTCTTAGTATAGGTTTATCCCTGCAATAGTGTTTTGGAGTTGTTGTGCCTTATTTAGTGTTAATAAAATTAAAATTAAAAAGTAGTTTTGGATTATTTATTCAAGAAACCTGAAATTGATCTGTGTATTTGGTAAACATATGTTGATTTAATACAGCAGATGAACCAACAGAAGAAATAAGCAATATGGTTTTTGACAAAAAAAAGACGTTTGATGGTACGATCTATCTCAAAATTTTGAATCTGAAAATTCAAAATGTCCCAGCATAAAGTGCACAAACGGAACTAGGTGGAACTAGACGACAATTTCTCAACATAAACAGGATTTGGAACAATCTAAAAAAATGTGTTTGCCTTATATTGACTGTATAATTTTTGTTTCCTTTTTATTTGAAATGATCCTAACTTTTGAAGGATTGCGTGCATTCCGTTGAAAATAAAACATTAATAAATCCCAACAATAGCTCCTGTCTGGCCAATAAAAAAATCCCGCAATGAAAGTGAGTTCCAAATAAAAGTTTTTTTGAACCAGAATTTGCCACTTCTAATATCCTATATCTAATCAACGTCTTGTATAAAAGCTTTGCTTAATGCTTGTTTTTGACCTAAATTTTGATTTTTAAAGAAATACTCCCCATAACCATACTTTTTGTATAATTTCTTTGATCCCCATCCAATATCCTGTCTAATTGAAAAAAACTACATTTTTCTGTCTTGCATTGAAGCGTCGGTGTAAACTATGCTTTTCTACAAGACCTAAAGAGTAAGAGACGCTTTTCTACAAGACGTTAAATTGGAGTGTCTGAGCAAACAGCGATAATATTAAAAAATATTTGTACCTGAGCGATGAAAAATAATGATCAATGAGCGATGCTATGCGCACGCAGACGCTTCGACTTAATGTCATGTAGAAAAGCTGTGCTTTATTCAGTGTTGCCAATAAGCGTGTAATTACACCATTTGTGTGTATTTTGATTGGCTTGTGTGTATTTTTTGAACATTGCAAAAAGCGTGTATTTTGTGTGTAATTTTGTAATTTGGCATTTACTCAATAAAAGTGATGTTATTTTTTGTGTTCTCATAAAATAACCATTGTTTTCCGTTTTAAATGATTTATAATAGATAATGAATGTTGATTTTTTTGTGATTTGAGTTAGAATATAAATATATTTTTCCACTTCCAGAAAATTTTTTATTTTATTTTAACTACTTGTTACGTAGGACGTACCGATTACGACAATTGGCGGCCGATATAAGTCTTAACACAGAGCGTGATAAAGTCATCCTCTGACTAGGTAGTACTAGTCACATTTGATTTACCAAGTGTCCAGGAGTCCAGGTGGTTCAGTTTTGGTATGGTTTAGACATTGACTTGAGTCTAGTTTTGAGTATTGACCCATTTCCAACATTACATGCCAAAAATAAGGTCTCCTTTTGCCTTATTTCAATGAAAATATCAAAGTGTGTAAAAATCGTGTATTTTTGAAATCATGTGAAGCTAAAAGCGTGTAATTTGAAGAGTTCACCGTGTAATTTCACAAATTAAGATTGGCAACACTGGCTTTATTAGACAGGATAATGGATGGGGAACAAGCCAATAAAAGTATGGTTATGGGGGTATTTCGTTGAAAATCGAAATTTGGTACAAACAAATTTCATTCCTATAAATCTCACTTATTCCTTTTGGCGGACTTATTTATTTGCTAAGCAGCATAATGAATGTTTTTATTTAAACGTAATGCACACAATGCTTTAACAGTAAAAATAAATTGTCAATACAAGGAAAACACATTTTTGATCTTTTTTGAATTTTTTTTTCAATAAATCGTGGTCTAGTTTCAACCAGTATCGTTTGTGTACTGTATATTGGGACACCCTGTATATCTACGTAACTTTGATGAAATGCCTGGGGGTGGTAATTGGCAGTAGACTCTTCTGGCCAGCATGTTGACCATATTCACCAAAAGTCCATAGCTACATTCATCCGGGGAATCCCGGACATGTCCAGAAATTTGGAGCTTAATGTCGTGTCCGGGCGAAAAGCACATAAATCAGTGAAACGTCTGGAATTTGCGCCCTAGTCAAAACTAGTTGGCACTATATATAGATAATATAGCAAAATAAACCCATACTGTTAATGGGCAGGCAAAAAACAGGCACTACGGTAGTGCGTCGCCTGATGTCACCTTATTCACTCTCAGGCAGGCTGCCTTTTAGAAATTAGCACGCCACAAAGAAGTGATCCTGTTGAGTAATCACCTGGCTAGGATGGGGGCTAAAGGCTTCTACAAGGGCACTGGACCTACGATACTGCTACATGCCAGAAATACGATATCATGTCAATAGTCAATAAAACTCAAAAATTATGTAGTCTTTTTTCTTTACATACTTATACATTGTCCATACATGTATATGGCGGGGCGCAGTGTACACGCATATATATTAGTACATATATTAAGTATGTATATTGTAGTGAAGAATAATACCAAGAGTCAAAAACACACTCGCTCTGACTAGCAGTCCAGTTCTATACGGGTAATATAGTTATCCAATGTTGACTCTACGCTCGTTGCTAAGCAACCCTTGAAGTTTGACATAACACAAACAAATACCGTTATATATCAAATTTCGATAATTCAGAAACTTTCAAAGATCTTCAAAATGTTCATTTACTTGAGTAAAAAGGTAAATCACAAACCCTTGAAACGAATCTTCAATATTACAGTTTTTCTGTTATAGATCGCTATGCCTAACAATACCAAAATTAAAGCCATTGCTTGGAATAAGCAAGATGGTTATATTGCTGTTGGTGGAGAAAATGGACTGTTAAAGGTTTTAAAATTAGATAGCTGTAAGTATTGAAGACTTCTACATACACATGAAATACCATATTCAGATTTCCCGCAAAATCTTTCTCTGCAGTTAAGTATTTCTTATTCAAAATTTCATGACAAAATTGGTATATCCTGTAGTATAGTCCCAAATTCAACTCAATAGGCAGTGGAGACTCCCAAATCATCATTTTGCTATAATATTTCTGAACAACATCAATATTATAACATGATTGTTACATTGAAATACTTAAGAGCACCATATATGTAATAACAAGTTTTTCTCTGTAGCCTAAAATTTGATACAATAATTAGAGAAAGCTGTTTAGAAGTTCTATATACCAATTTTTTGCACTGGCGATTCAGCAATATTTTTTTAGAGTAGAATAATGCCTATAGCCTAAAAACTAAAGTAAAAACATTTCTAAAATTTGTGCTATTCATTTCTATCTAAAGCTATTGACCCAGAAGCAACTTCTAACAGAGGACTAGCTGCATCAAGTAATTTATCGATGAATCAAACACTAGAGGGCCATAATGATAACATTAGAGTCCTGGTGTGGAATGAGTCTCACAAAAAATTAACAACTAGTGATGAGAATGGTGTGATCATTGTCTGGATGTTATATAAGGTGTGTACCTATATTTTGGTAAATTAGATGTAATTATCTATATTAAGCAAAGAATTGAAGTTGACCTGTGAATCAAATCATTATGAAAATGAAATAATAATAATAGTATTGTGAATTGCTATCTGAACTTGTATAACATTTAGGGAATGTGGCATGAAGAAATGATTAATAACCGCAAGAAATCTACAGTTGTTGGTATGGCATGGAGTGGCGATGGCCAAAAAATATGCATTATATATGAAGATGGCGCTGTTATCGTTGGTTGTGTTGGTGGGAACAGAATTTGGGGTAAAGAGCTGAAACATGTAAAATTGTCTGGTGTACAATGGTCACCTGATGGTAAATTACTTCTATTTAGTTTGAAAAATGGAGAAGTCCACCTATATGATAATCAAGGAAACTTTGTGGTGAGAAATTTTGAATCATTTTCAGGAAAAATCTTAATAGTATAAATAGGGTTTGGATTAAATAGGATTAGCTCCTTCATAAACTTAACTTGTCCATTTCTTAGTATTTGAAAGCATAGTTGAGAAGGTCAAATTTTTGGTGTACTTGGCTTCAATTACTGATTTCTGATATGCATTGTTATTTCTTTTACTTCCCACACCGATAGGTGAGGGGAGTATTGTGATCGCAAAAATTTTCGATTTCGAGATAATACGCTTTTTGGGCATGTTATGATGTCTACATAACGAAAATCCACGTCACTCATTTCCGTTGGTCTGTCTGTCTGTCTGTCAGTCTGTCGGTCTGTCTGTTGGCGTTTTTCTAACGTCGTAATCTCAGTAACCGCTGCATGGAGTGTGATGAAATTTGGGCAGCGGTATGCTGTGGGGTCGTAGTAGGTAATGTTTGTATAATTTTGAAAATCGGTGCATAGGCGGCGGAGTAATTAGCAAAAAACAAAAAAAATTAAATATTGCTGAAACTTTGCTTTTAGGCGTTTTAGGGGTCGCTGATCATTTTCTACTTTTTTTGGGTTGGGGTGAAATTGGTGTGGTTGGGGGGTGGGAGGTTGTAAAATTGAAAAATTTGTTGCTTTCATAATAGACTGTCCACTGACCTGTGAAGGAAGACCTGGCCACATAAATAACTTTTTTAGGCCCATCCGAACATTGCCTTGCCTATTACAGAAAGCAAAGGACTTAGAATTTTTTCTGATGTGAACATACGAGAGTATTTATTGCTTTGGATCGTTGTAACGAGGGAACTGTTGAATTGATTTTAATGGAATTTTGAACCAGTATTACTACCATGGCGAAGACGGAAAACGCGTATGGTTTTGATAAATCGTGGCAGTGGCGGCGCAGAAATAATAAAAAAACTAAAAATATAAAAACAGCTCAAACTTCGTTTTTAAGCATTCTAGAGGTGCCTGATCATTTTCTGCGTTTTTTGGGTGGGGGTGAAATTGGGGTGGTTGGGGGGTTGGGGGTTGAAAAATTAAAAAATTTCTTGTACTCATAATAGGCTGTCCACTAACCTGTGAAGGAAGATCTAGCGACACAAATCACCTTTTTAGGTCCATCCGAACATTGCCTTGCCTTATACAGAAAGCAAAGGACTTAGAATTTTTTCTGATGTAAACATACGAGAGTATTGCTTTAGATCGTTCTGTATTGTGTAACGAGGAAACTGTTGAATTCATTCTAATGAAATTTTGACACAGTATATTGTTACCGTGGTGAGAGTGGAAAACGCGTATGTTTGTTGAAAATCGTGTCAGTGGCAGCGTAGCAATAATCAAAGAACGAAAAGTAGGAAAACAACTCAAATTCGGTTTTTAGATGTTTTAGGGGTTCCTGATCATCTCCTACCAGTTTTTTGGGCGGGGGTGAAAGTGAGGTGGTTTGGGGAGTGGGGGGTTGTAGAACTGAGAAGTTTGTAGTATCGATAATAGGCTGTCCATTGACCTGTGAAGCAAAGACCTAGTGGCAGAAGACAATTTTAGGGGGGGGGGGGGTGTGGCGATTATTTGGTTGCAAGGGATCTCAGACTAGAGCTTCATGCTATGAGAAAATAATAAACAGGTATCAGCGTAATGTGTGGGAAGTACTGAGTCAATCAACCTGACTCCATTTTTTTTCTATTTGTTTCGTTGATCAGTGATGCATTTAAATTAAATGTGATGTTTTAGATGTGTATAAACATTGTATGTGATGATACCAAGCTAGACACAAATCCTATAGTAGGCTTAGATTGGTATAATGGGGTTGATGGGTATACTTTTGCATTTTGCCCAAATCTTGCAATACTTTTTGATGATGGAAAGGGCCAACTTATGAGAAATGAAAGTGATACAGGTATGTATATATTGACATATGGCCTGGTGCTTGAGACCCGCTTCTAGAGCAATAGCCAATAGCCCAATAGTAAAAAAAATCCATCAGTATTAATCATTACTTTCTTTGATTCATTCAAGCATACCTGTTGTGTACCTTTACCAGTGACTGAATTTTTAAATCCAGAAGCAAACTCTAAAAATTATTTAATATGTTGTAGTATATAGTAGTAATTTACTCATAGCATTGTAGATTCAACGTAGAGATGTTACAAAGCGTTCTTCATTTGGGATTGAGAAACGCATTATATGTGTAAAAATATGTGATTCTAGATCCTGTGGTAATAAATACAAGAATGAAAGTTGTACACTGCAGTTGGAATCATAATGGATCACTTCTGGCTATTTCTGGAAAACAACGCTTAGATGAAAAAGAAGTTAACCTAGTCCAGTTTTACAGTCCTTTTGGAGAGGTATTGTAGCTATACTATTTATATGACTGTATGACCAATTAGATTAATGATATTCAACTATCAAATCTAACCATTGAATCAAACCAATTCATCTAAAGAAGAATGTGAAGTTCCAGCAAGTTTAAAAGCCTTTTAAGTATTGCATTTTATTTACTTATAAAATTTTTTAAAGTATTAAAAAACTGATATACATATCTTCACTGCTTTTAGCATTTGCGAACGCTCAAGGTTCCAGGTGTTTCTATTTCATGTTGTGTCTGGGAAGGTGGATCTTTGAGAGTTGCCTTAGCAGTGGATTCATTTGTATATTTCGCTAATATTCGACCAGATTACAAGTGGTGTTACATCAAGAAAACTGTAGTTTTTGCTTCATGCAAACCACCTAAACCTGGCATATGCCTTTCATTTTGGGACACAACTAATAATCAAGTAAGTATTATAACATTACAATTCCTTATGCTTATGCTTATGTTTTGAGAGATTCACTTTTGAGAAATTAAAGAGTGCCATGACATTTTACTGCCGGGAGTGCCGGGTATACCTGGAACATAGTTACTGGAAAGTTAAGTTATAATTTATTTCCATTTAGTACCACACAAGATGGGTATCAGTTCTTCTGGCCCTGGCTGGACATGGAGAGTATTGCATCGTTGCAACTAGATCCGAAACTGAAGGCTCATTGGGAAAATACAACTTGCAGTTATTCAATACACTTGGTACAGCAGTTGATGGTATGATTCTCAGTAAACTGTGATTAGATATTTTACCTCTTTAAATTTTTCAGCTAAGTATTTAAATATTGAACCTATTGCTGTGGCAATGAATTCCTATCAAGTTTTTGCTGCATCCAAGAATAATTTTCTTGTATGGCACTACAAAACTCCAAAATCTATAACAGGTATGGACATAATGAAACCGTCTTTGTTTGGGCATAGTCAGACGCGTTTTTTCTGCAGAATGCTTTAAATTTTCGTTTTTTCGTTGGAGCTTTTAGATTTGTTTTAAGGCTTTGTAATATTACATGAATTTATGATGAGTATAACGAGACATGTTTTTTAGCTGGAGCTGTTAGATGCAAAATGTTCCACATAGATGACAATCCTTCGGGAGCTGTGGAGATTATACAAGAACTTGACAGCATGAATGCAGTACCTGTGAGCACTCATGATACTATAGACCCTATATGTTGCTTAACTGCCACTGATAGGTGCCTTATTATTGGTAGAGAATCTGGTCTCATACACTACTATACTCTGCCACATATTGTCCTTACAAATAGGTATAAAAATGCTGTCAGACCTCATAAGATGACAGTGAACTGTAACTCTACGTAAGTGATAACATAACAAAACGAGTTTTTTTCCTAGTTTGTACATTTATACCTGGTGTCCCAGAATTTGACACGTGACACTCTCATAACAGGAAAAGTTCAAACAAAAACTGAGTGGTATTTTTGAAAGTGCTAGTCTGTCATACCATGGTTTCAAAAGCATTTTTTTGTACTTCAACCCTTAAAACTCACCCCATTTTTTTTTTCAAATAGCACGCTATGTTTTTCCCACACAAATGAAGTTATCATTTTATTTAAAATCTTGTAGCAAAGGCCCGCTAGTTTTCTTTTTCATTTGTTTTTTTACGAAAATATTACGCCTCAAACAAATCCTTATTTTATTTTTTGTATAAAGTCAAACATACTATAAGATTTTAAATAAAATAAGGACTAAGAGTGCTATTTGAAAAAAAAGTTGGGTGAGTTTTAAGGGTTAAAGTACAAAAAAAAATGTTTTGAAAGCATAGTATCATAGACCCTGCAGTACTTTCAAATATTCCACTCAGTTTTTGTTTGTTTGATTGATTTTTTTGCGAGAATACGAAATTCAGGGACACCCTGTATTTTCAAGTAATAATAAACAAAACAAAGTTAACTCATATTAATACTATAAATGAAGGAATGAAATGATGACGAACCTAGCACATTACTATTCAACTTAACCAGCATGTGACTTTGCATGTTTTAGATTGGAAGGTGTTGGAGTGTATTGTGTATTGGAAAACGCGAGGTCTTTTTTTAAAGCTACATTTCCTAACCGATTCCTCGAAAACTTCATTGATTTCCACTACAAAAGTAATTTTTTATGATAATTTTTTAAATTGACGGGTCTAGGAGGCGGATTACTATCTGCTCTGACAGTCAGGCAGCCATCAAAGCACTGAGTGCTTGGAGAATAACGTCGGGACTGGTCCTGGAGTGCAGGAGGGCTCTTGACGACATCTCAGCTAAACACAAGGTATCACTGATGTGGGTACCTGGGCACGCTGGGGTAAAGGGCAACGACATGGCGGATCATCTGGCTAGGATGGGATCCGGCAACAGTTTTGTGGCCCGGAACCAGCCTTAGGACAACACTCTCTGAGATGGAACAACATCTCTGGTCATCTCCGTCAAGCTCGGGAACTATTAGCAGGGCCTGCAGAGAGAATAGGACGATTTTGTCTCTATCTGGATAGGAGTAACTTGAGATTGCTAGTAGGCCTATTAACGGGTCACAACACCTTCAGGCGTCACCTGTTCGTGATGAGGGTGGTCAACAACCCAACGTGCACGTGGTGTGGTGAAGAGGAAGAATACTTGGCTCACATCTTGTGTCGCTGTAAAACCCTGGGTTATCACAGGCAGACTATGCTGGGCTCAAGAACCTTGGAACCAATAGAGATAAAATGAATAGGACCTAAGAATGTACTTGCCTTTGCTAAAAGGGCAGGTTTTAGTTACTAGCGCGGATAGGGGCGCAAAAGGGCCCATCGTGTGGCCTATGCACCAGTCACATTCTGTGCTGGGACAGCCTCTGGTCCTTATTCATTCATTCAATTTAGGTAAATTGGAAAATGGTGTATTTTACCGAAATCTCCTGAATAACATTTTAAAGGGAAAATCTGCAGTATTGGAGCTTGTGAAAATGTATTTTGATGTCGACCAGAGGATTAATTTCTAGATATACCAAACTTTACTATTTTGCGTTCAACAGCTCACAAGATACTGAAACTAGTTTAAAGAACAAGTTTATGGGGTACAGTGTAGAGATTGCTAGTAGGCCTATTAACGGGTCACAACACCTTCAGGCGTCACCTGTTCGTGATGAGGGTGGTCAACGACCCAACGTGCACGTGGTGTGGTGAAGAGGAAGAATCCTCGGCACACATCTTGTGTCGCTGTGAAACCCTGGGTTATCACAGGCAGACTATGCTGGGCTCAAGAACCTTGGAACCAATAGAGATAAAACGGATAGGACCTAAGAATGTACTTGCCTTTGCCAAAAGGGCAGATCTTAGGAACTAGAGCGGATAGAGGCGCAAAAGGGCCCATCGTGTGGCCTATGCACCAGCCACATTCCGTGCTGGATGACCTCTGGTCCTTATTCATTCATTTTAATTTGAGATATTTAATTTAATGAAATATTTTTTGTTGTAGAAGGCTGGCAGTGATTGATGTGGCTGGTGTAATGACAGTGACTGATATATCCGAAGGTGTGGGGAGACCCAAAACGGCTGCTCAAGGTAATAAGCTAGAACGAAAAGATGTCTGGGCTATGTGCTGGGCCTCTGACAACCCTCAGCTTTTAGCGGTTATGGAAAAAACGCGCATGTATATTTTTAAAGGAATATACCCCGAAGAACCGGTAGCTTGCTCTGGATATATTTGCAATTTCAATGTAAGTACTACTACTCAAAGTTTTGAGCAAGTAGGTACTTTTGCTTGCTTTTTGTATTGTAGGACCTAGAAATTCAAGCCGTACTGCTGGACGAAGTAGTAGCCTCCCACGACAAACCTAGCAATGATCACATCATCAAGTTGGAAGTCAAGAGTCTAAGGGATACCAGACAGTTGTTAGAGAAAGTCGGCATCAACGAAGCATTTCAATTTGTTGAAGACAACAGACATCCTAGATTGTGGTGCGTTGCTCTTTCTGTTTATCGTTGAAAGAAATAAAATTTAAAATGGCATTTACCTAGACCAGACTCAACGAGGTATGTTTGATTTTAGGAGATTAGTTGCTGAAGCAGCTCTAAAAGAACTGGATCTAACGATGGCAGAAGTATGTTTTGTACGGTCTAATGATTATGCAAAAATCAACTTTGTTAAAAAATTGAAAGAGATGAAGAGTGAAGCGATAAGACGAGCTAAGGTGGCCATATATTTTAAAAACTTCGATGAGGCTGAGAAAATTGCTATGGAGGCTGACAGAAGGTAAACTAATAAGGTTTTATTCACAGTCTTCTCTCTAACGAAGCTTTCAACATCACTGAGAAGATTTCTTAGTGAAAGACAGTTGTTCAGGTTCCAAGCGCAAAGATTCTCTGCACTTTTTTTACTTTCGGACCAGATGCATGCTCTAATTTCTAATAGATCCCGATTCCTTAGAGCATGATGCGTCATTCTGTTTAATCTGCTCCAAAAAAAACCCTTGGTATTATTCAGCGAATTAACTTTGGGATAGTACAAAAGTGTATTGGTGATACGAAAAACAAATTATCTGGCTCTCAATAATGTATTATTGTCAAAAACACTGGAAGCGAATCCGATGTTCCAAAGAAATTGTTACCAAAGATTTTATGGTCTACCGCCAAAGTATAGACAATCTGCATCCACATCAACCGATCAATTATTTTTACAGTTTTCATACTATTAATGGAGAAGTTTCCTAAAAAATAAAATTTGGAAAATTCATTATTATCTGATAGTCTATTTCTTCACTTGAAGAATGTCGAAAAAATCATCTGAATATTCCAAAAAGCGGCAGAGTTATTCAATTTTATATTTGCGTAATGCGACCGCGGCGGTGAATTGTCGTATGACGTCACATCACATGAGTCGTTCGCTGCAGCCACAGTCGGGAGCCGGGACTCCGCTATGCATACGCTGCGCTGTACGGTGTGCGACATTTAGACTTTAGTGGAACGGCGGAGTGTTTGTTGTAACGGGCAGATGCCAGTATATTTTTGAAGTATGGATGAAGGTTACGTTCGTGGTCGTTCTAGTAATCTTCCTAAAGTGGATCTCGACATAATTATGAACTACATAACGGAAATCCACACAACTCATTTCCGTCGGTCTATCCGTCTGTCGGTCTGTCTGTACGCGTTTTTCTAGCCACGTAATCTCAGTAACCGCTGCATGGATTGTTATGCAATTTGGGCAGCGATATGCTGTGGGGGTGGTGGTAGTAGTAGGTAATGTGCCTATAAGTTTGAAAATCGGTGCATGGGCGGTGGAGTAATTAGCAAAAAACCAAAAATTTTAAATATTCCTCAAACTTTGTTTTTAGGCGTTTTAGAGGTTCCTGATCATTTTCTACTTTTTTGGGTATAGGGGTGATGTTGGGGTGGTTGGGGGTGGGGGGTTGTAAAACTGCAAAATTATTGTATTCATAACAGGCCGTCCACTAACCTGTGAAAGAAAGGCCTAGCGTCATAATACACTTTTTTAGGTGCATCCGAACATTACCTTGGCTATTACGGAAACCAAGGACTTAGAATTTACTGATGTATACATGCGAGAGTATTGCTTCTGATCATTCTGTATGGTGTAACTAGGAAACTATTAGATTGATTTCAATTAAATTTTCACACAGTACTACTACCGCTGCGAGGATGGAAAATCTTTATGATTTTTGAAAATCGTGTCAGCGGCAGCGCAGCAATAATAGAAAAACTAAAAATATAGAAACAGCTTCGTTTTTGTGCGTTTTAGGGATTTCGTGATCATTTTCTACTTTTTTTGGGTGGGGGTGAAATTGGGGTAGTTGGGGGGTGGGGGGTCATAAAACTCAATTTTTTGTATTCATAATAGGCTATCCATTGAAATATTTGTTTGGTGTTTTTATGGTGGTGTTAGTACACCTGAGTACAATGCAATATTTATAGTTTCTTGGTCTTTTTTTTATGGTCGGCCTCCCGCAAAGGCTGAAAGCCTATGGCGCTGTAGAAGCGCTGCGAGAGGATAAGTATCGGTTCACGTTAGATTTGAAACGTTGCAGGTTGTAGCCGTCGGGAAACAAATTCCCCGGCAGCTGATTCCACAGCTTCGATGTTCTCCAAAAGAAGGAATGCTGGAGGAGACTAGTTGGGGGAGTAAGGACCTCGACCTGGTAAGGATGAGCTCGCAGAGCTTCTCTAGTTTTCCTGGTTCGGACGGCCTGTGGTGTTATTATCTGAGAGAGCTCACTCGAACACCTTCCGTGATAGAATCTGTAAAACAGGGTTAGGTCAGCCACCCTCCTCCGATGTTCCAGGCTGTGGAGGTCCTTTGTGAGGTTAGGCGTATCGATAAGTCTAATCGCTCTTTTCTGGATAGTGTCCAGAAGCTTTAGAGAGTACTTCGGAGCGCATCCCCACACATGGGAGCAATACTCCAGCGACGGTCCAGCACCAGCAGTTGCTCTGGTGTATACAACTTCCTACAGCGGAACAAAACTCCAAGCTTCTGGGATGCCGTTTTAGAAATACTGACGACGTGGTCATGCCAGGACATGTTATTGTTGATGTTGATTCCCAAAAACTTGACAGAAGGTGATTCGACTATGGGGTGACCCTCCATTTCCACGGTTGGTTTCTTGGTCTGCTAGACATATTCTAATAATACGAGTACCAATAAAGTGCAGTGTATCGTTTTGTCACCGTCAGCGTCGCCTACCCTACTGAAAACAAGGAATAACAACATGAACGAGGAGGCCGGCGGCGGCGCGGTGGCTTGCGGGAGCAGCATCCTCGACAGGGCATACACAGGCTTGCGTTGTGTCGTGTGACGTCACAGCGGCTTCGCGCGGAGGATACGGCAATTCAAACTTTGGAGGACTATAACTTTTCTATTAATGGAGATAATTACAAAATTTTTTCGCCGTTGTTCTCTAACTCTTTAGGACTATCTGATTAAATAAAATTTGAAAAAAATGGATACTTCGTCATTGTCATACAAATTAATTTCAGCTTCAGTAAAATGGCCCGCTTTTCCAATTTCCCTTAAATGACCATACACGCAGCAAAAAACACGAGTGGTCGGCATCCTCAGAAGCTGATGTCACCTGTTCGGCGTGGTCCGAGAGAATGAGACCGCGACACAGGGCCGGCACCTGTATTCCCAACGACTTCATACTGATAGACTACGCTTTGTATACCAAATGTTTGTAAGCGTTTCTGGCGATGTGATGGAAGGGGGGAACGTCAGATGTATTTATGAGCGTACTCTTAGTCAGTGGCGTAGACATTTAATTTTTACAATGGCAGAAGTTTACAAATAAACATTCAAACAATATGAAATAATAGATGTGTTAAGTAATTGTCAGACTGTTGTTCATTTGGAGCAGCTAGAAAACGTAGAAATATTGAATATATACACACACACATAATAAAATAATACAATTTTATTTATCCGTTTCTCCTTTCCCTTTCACACCACTTGCTTGTGTGCTCAAATAAGAATATGCTGCACGAGCTTCTAAAGTGGTATTCTTGAAAAGTAAAATATGAATAAAACTTTTCTCATTGATACTAGTTCATTGACCATAAAATATGTTAATTCTAAAGTCTGCAAAGAAAATGTATGTATATCCAGCTAATTACCACGTGTTATTATAATAAATATTCAGAATTGTTAACATTACATTGGCAAAAAATGCCTAAAGGGATACGCGAATTTTGTCACAGTGAAATCAAAACATTATCTGGCAATGATTTGTATCAATGATACGCAAAATTGTCTTTTAAATAGGTAGTTACTCTGACAGGGTCTGTAGAAATGACAAATTTTTTGGAAGGGAACAAGGATTTTATTCATGTCTTATTTACAACAGTACATAACCTGAGGTTAGTAACATTCTTACATAAATGAAGTAGGTACACAAAAAGTCACTGATTTTTAATGAGAGCATTGAACCTGAATCTATAGCAAATTTATAATAACCAACTTAAAACTATAATCAGCCTCAACCCTAAACCTCGCCAATCAATTAATAATATTTACAACTTCTTTTCTGTAAAAGATTGGAAACCACATTGAAACCCCTTTTCACGAGATATGTCAATGACAAAGCAATATGAAATACTTTCACACTTAGTTCATAATACCGGAAAAGAAACAGGTATGTCCCCATGAAGTCAAAATTGTGGATAGCACTTTGCAATGAGTGTTAAGTTTTAATTGTATCAGGAAAACAGTATTTATGGTGGCCATATGTGATTGTAAAATCGTTCTTGCTAGAAGCTAGATCCCATTTCCCTAGTAATACCGGAATTGGCAAGACATAACCTTTTCGTAAATCTTCCAATAATTCCTCAAAATAGCTTTTGTGTCGGTCTTTCTTAGGCTGGATCTAACCCAAAAAAAAACGTTTTTTTGTAAATAATAAGAAAACCCAATTCGCAATTTTAAACAGGCCACGTTTTCTATCGGCGGCCTCGAAGTTGACTAATTGTTGCCTACAAATATGTGGACAGCATTTGCCAATCTGTTTTTGTTTTCGAAAACTTGAAGCTTTGTTGTGTTGTTGTTTTGTTGGCTGGATGTGGACCACTATCGACTGACTGGTTTAGCACTGATACAGATATCTCGTTTTTTTTTTTGAAACCGCCCCCGAACGAAAATCCTGTGTACGCGCCTGAGTAGACACGTGGTCGGCACTTGACGTAGACAGTCCCGACGTTGCCAGTTGTGCATTAGGGCATGCAGCAATGTTTGTAAAATATAAAAATGGGGTTAATTCTTGACAGAATTGCAATATTACACATGTTTTACAAAAGAGTATTTTCAGAGTACTTTTTCTGTTACAGATAAGCAAGCCATAATCATAATTTTTTACAGCATATTGACGATACTGTTCCATACGTTTTTCTGAATATTAATTCCAAATGATTGTCAAGTTGGCATCGCTGCGGAGGACCATTGAAAATATTCCCAATGTTTGGAATGCCGACAAACAATTTGCCTTGGATGCGTAGTCTATCAGTAGCACCGCCGATGCCTGTAGAACTGCTGCGCAGCCGCCCCCACTCTTAATCCGGGGAATACAATACAAGTGCCGGCCTTGTGACGCGGTCTCATTCTCTCGGAACACGCCGAACAGGTGACATCAGCTTCTGAGGATCAGCAGCGGCCAAGCCGGCGGAGCGTGTCGACGCCGTCCGAACAACCCAAAAACCAACAGTTCAATACCTATATTGCCTGTACTTCTTCCTCTATAAAATAATACAGTAATGATGTCTGCTACTATTTTCAGCGATATGGCATTGAATTTACGCGAAACACTTGGAGATTGGTTCAGAGTGATCCAGATATTGAAAAATGGAGTACCTGCACCTGATCATCTTTTAAAAACTGCGTATAATTGTACCGCCGACTACTTCGCACATTTCAACAACTGGTAATGTATGAATATACGAGGCGCATCCAGAAAGTAAGTTTCCCGATGTTTTCCTTTTTCCCTTTGGAGTAAATGGAATTAGCCGTGTAAATTGCGCATGCGTAACAGATCTATAACCTATCAATCATATGTCAGCCGGACAGGTCCCGCCTCATGCCAGTGGCGTGGTAGCAGTGTTTCAAACTCCTGCCGCCTGCGAGGTTTAGTTGGTAATAAAGTATGCATTGCGCCAAATGGGGTTTTAAATTGAAAAATATGCAGGGTGTTCTAAATGTTGGGACTTCTCTGTGAAGTAAACAATCTGCATCGGGAAATAGTCTGGTACACAGATGGATAAAAGACCGAGCAAGGCACAGGAGCGGGAATCTTTGGAAGAGGAACTAGACAGAGCATTCCGCTAGGAAAATATGCCTCGGTATTTCAGTCAGAGGTGTACGCCATCCTGCAATGTGCAAGGATCAATAATGAGCGATCCTACAGAAACAAGAGGATCGCAATACTTACATACAGTCAGGCTACACTCAGGGCACTAGAAGCGCCCAAAGTTACGTCTGCTCTAGTCTGGGAATATTTACAAGAACTGGGAAGACGGGCTGAACACAACAAAGTAACTTTGGTGTGGGTGCCAGGACACTCAGGTATAAGAGACAATGAAAGGGCGGACGAGCTAGCAAGACTAGGCTCGTTTGCTCTATACATTGGAGCAGAACCCGCCCTGGGGGCACAAAACAAAAGCACAATCAGACACCAGGTCGGAGAATGGATGAAACATCAGCACAAGGAGCAGTGGAACTTGTTGTCAGGATGTGTTCATGGAAAAACATTCATTAAAGCTCCATGCAAGAAAACAGCTGAAACACTGCTCTCCTTGAGTAGGAATCAGCTCCGAATAACGACGGGTCTCCTCACAGGACATTTTGGCCTGAAGGACCGCCTGAATAAAATGCAACTCTACACTGGAGACCTCAACTGCAGATTGTGTGGAAAAGGAACTGAGTCAGCCCTACATGTGTTCTGTGAGTGCGAAGCGCTAGATCACAAGAGACAACAGCTCTTTGGGAAGACCAAGCACCAGGACCAGTAGGTAAACTGCATAAACTTATGTAGGGATCCAGATTGCTGGAGTGGACACTGTAAATGAGAGGAGCAATAATACAATAGGCCTTAAGGCTTAAGTATTGACGGGGACAGTAAGGTCGGACGGCTCCTGAAAAAAAAGTTGGGACTTCCCTTTTTAGAAGCAACGGCCCTTGAAACGGCAAGGCTAATGTACGGTGAACTAGCAGCAAAACAGTAAAAAAATCAAGCAAGTACTTACTATTTGGTTGCTTCGAAGTGTTGTAAGTGTGGTCCTGTCGCAGGCGTCTTATAGATAAAAGTACGATTTACGATGTCTTCTTCAATTTGGACCATACGAGGTTGTCTAGGTCTTCCAGCGTGTCCACCACGATGTGGATTCAGACATCCTGTGTCTCTAGCTCTTTGTACGACGAGGTGCAGGGTGAGGTGAGTACGGTTAGGGAAACGATCGGCATACACTCGCGAAGCCGCAGCGGCATTTTGACCACACTCACCGTATATTAAAATCATGTCCACCAGTTCATTATTGTTATAAGCGTGCGCCATTGTTGTTGTTTTTAAAGTCCAATTGTCAAGCACCCTCGAACACTAAGCGACAGCAACGCGACGTATGACGAACTGCCTGTTTTCTCACAGGCATCGCTGATGCGTGGCGCCGCTTTGTTGTGATATGACAATACATGGTCATCTCATTGCCCAGGGAGCAGGGACGGACTTAGAATTGAGGATTTCTTTAGCGGTCAGTACCTGTTTTCTCTAAATACCACGTTTACCTTCGATTTTTCCTTCTATTATTAGTTTTAGTACAGGGTGACCGACGGGAACCGGACGTTTTTCAAATGGTATCAGTCGTCTTGCTGTATAATGCCATTTTAGTAGCTCTGGAGCAGTGGACCGTAGAGCACAGTATGTTCGCTTATGACGCGTATGCTAAAAATGCTGAGTCGGTCACGGCCGCGCTGCGACTGTTCCGCGTTCATTTTAATTTTGGACGCCACGATATTATTCCAAGCCGCAATACCATTCCCAGATGGGTTAACAGTCTGAGAACAACAGGCATGATTGTGAAGAAAAAGCCACCCGGAGGCCAGTATCGGAAATTTTGTTTATTTATCTCTCCTCTTAAATGAAAATTAGCTTCATCACTCATGACGATTACTTCACTTTCATGGTGTCCAAGCAGCATTTGAATTCGGATGGCGAAGTCTTCTCGTTGCTCATAATCTGTTGGCTTAAGCTGCTGAACAATACACATCTTGTAAGGATGAAACGCTAAATCTTTTTTCAATATTATGCGCACTGATTCATGACTTAAGTTTAATTCACGCGTGTGTCTTTGTGCAGACCGTTGATGGCTCCGAGTAAGCGCTTGTCCCACCCGCTCGACGTTTTCTGGCGTCCTCGCAGCCTTCGTGGGACCAGGTGGCTTCTTCTTCACAACCATTCCTGTTGTCCTCAGACTGTTAACCCATCTGAGAATGGTATTGTGGCTTGGAATAATATCGTGGCGTCCAAGATTAAAATGAACGCGGATCAGTCGCTGCGCGGCCGTGACCGACTCAGCATTTTTAACATACGCGCGCTACGGTCCACTGCTCCATAGCTACTAAAATGGCATTATACAGCAAGGCGACTGATACCTGAATCTCCACTCTACCACCGCTAGCGGCGTTATACTAACCATTTGAAAAACGTCCGGTTCCCGTCGGTCACCCTGTATATCATACTTGTTGTTCCGGTATATGTGCCCAGATAAGCAGTCTTTCTTCGTTTTATTGTAGTAAGTAACTCTCTTTCCCTTCTCCTCTGGGTCCATGCACGATATTAATTTACTGTGTAGATTGGATGTTATTTCCAGCAGCTCTTTGATGTATAGCAGAAACAGTGTAGGTAATAGGACAAATCCCTGAGCAACACCGGAGTTTATTGAAAATACGTCTGATAATGAACAATCTTCGACTACAACAAACAGAGATAGGTCTTTCAAAAGCTATTCAGCCACTTGCACGGGCCAGATGGTAGTCCATAAGCAGCAAGCTTGACCAGAAGTTCCTCATGTTATATGCTATCGAAAGCTTTCGATATGTCAAGTGCAACAACACGGGATTCGCCATTATTTTCAATTGCTCTGTTCCACAAGTGAGCGACGTAGGCAAAGTCACCCGTAGACCCATGCTCACAGAAGCCATACTGGCTATCATTCATGATGTTATTGTTGTCCAGGTATTTCAGGAGCTGTGTTTGCATTGACGTACTTGTTACCAATAAATATTTACCTGAAAGTGTATATCTTCTTCATTTTTTCTTAAATTGGGAAACTTACTTTCTGGATGGGTCTCGTATATTTTGTCATAAATTATAAACATTTTGTTTTTTCTAACGGTAATTTGCATGTTTAATATCGGAGCATTTAGGCCCCATTTTGTACTTTGTACATCCTTCCAAATATTTTAGGAAAGATCTCTTTTCACAAAAACATCATGTTGTGCATGGCCGACTCTACACTAGGCCGGAGCCTTAGATGTGGCAACGTGGCTTAGCTGTCAAATAATTGGCCTATAGTTTCAGAATAATTATTACATTTTATATGTATTAGAGTTCATCTAGTTCATCTGGGTTAATAAATTAAGAAAAATACTTTTTAGAACTACTACTACTAATACCACTTACATCTGATGTCTGTTTCATCACAGTCAGACACTACAAAATAAAAATAAACGCAACCTGTTTCCTGCTGCCACTTCCACTTAAATGAACAGTCAATTTACTTTGTAAATTGTCACTTGAGCTAGAAAAATTCACTATTAGGTCACTGTGAAGCCATTCTTGCTGGTCTTTATTCCCTTTCACTATCAAATCCTTTCGTAGGTATGCCCCAGATGCATGCCCAGATGAGTTCTATTAACTTTATTTTTCTGTGATATTTGGGAGGTCCAGAAAACATTATAGGTACCACATTGTGCTTTGAAATAGGTCTTATCCTTTGAAATGTTTGTAAATTATTGTCTTTATCCTTATAAATATAACCAGCCCTTCCGAGGAATACCTTTCACCCACTTCTGTTTATGTCCCTTATTGGACGCACAATTGCTAGTGCAACCTGGTACTACACACTTTGCAGGCATCTTTTTATCTTTATAGTTTCGTTTGTGCAGGTAAATGAGTAAAACACATTAAAAATCACCTTGCAACGTTCTTTTCACTCTGGAATAAGGTTATGTTGGGCCATGGTTTGGTATGTCCTGTACTGGGCTGCAACCTGGTACTACACGCTTTGCAGGCATCTTGTTATCTTTATAGTTTCGTTTGTGCAGGCAAATAAGTAGAAACACATTAAAAATCACCTTGCAACGTTCTTTTCACTCTGAAATAAGGTTATGTTGGGCCATGGTTTGGTATGTCCTCTACTGGGCTGCAACCTGGTACTACACGCTTTGCAAGCATCTTGTTATCTTTATAGTTTCGTTTGTGCAGGTAAATAATTAGAAACACATTCATAATCACCTTCCAACCATATTTTCTGCTCCTGGAAGAATACACATGACATAACAACAAATGAAAACTCGGCCCGCTGATTCAGTGTTGCCATATTTCATGCTCCGCCCTAGTGAGTAAAGTCGGCCATGTGTTGTGTGATGTTTTTCGGAAAACTCTTGATATATTTAACCTTGTAATATGCATTTCAGGGCATCGGCGGTAGAGTATTATGAGCTAGCCAAAAACACGCCAAAGGTGATAGAATGCTACTGCCAGTTAGAAGACTGGAAACGCTTGGAAGCTATGATAGATTCCCTGCCAGACAAGCACCCGCTTTTACAGCCAATTGGAGACTTCTTTGCAGCAAATGCAGTTCACAGCGAAGCTGTCAGAGCATATGGAAAGCTTGGAAAAATAAAGCTCGCCATACAGCTGTGCATTTCGCACAATCGTTGGGATGTTGCTATAGAGTTAGCGAAAAATCACAATATTTCAGAGATTTCAGACCTACTGTTGAAGTACACGGACCATTTGGTGGAACAAGGCCAGCTATGGGAAGCCATACAAATGAACTACCAAGCAAAGTTTTATTATATCGCTGGAAGTCAGGCCTTCAAGGTGAGAGATAAACGGTTTACAGATGAACGTCTGAATTCTTGGGTTGTTTACGTCTGAAAAATAATATTATACAAATCTAAAAAAATACATCACTAGTTAGACTTTGATATCGTATATATTTATGGGCATTTATTTCTGCATGGGCAACTTACGCGAATATAAATATATAAAATATATTCACGCATGAAAGTGGACTGTAATAATTAAAAGTTGAAAACGCTTACCGCTATCTCTCGCCACAAATTTGGGTCCAAAGTTGCTATGCAACAAATGGCAACAAGGGAACAAAGGAAGGGTAAAAAATATAAAATAATAAGGATTATACCACCTGTTGCACAATCCCGCACTATAGCGACGCGTATATGAAATTGAACTATATAGTCAAATATTTGATTTATAGCCGAAGATTCTGTGCCGTTCGACTTCCGATGTCTGACTCTGACTCGTGACCTCTGCCAAAATAGAATTGTTATATCCTTTCAGAGGTGCGACATTGCCAGACTTTTCGGTACAAATTTCTCCAAAAATAAAACATTATTAACCCTTAAAAAAAGCCAAAACAATTTGTATATATTTTGTAACTGAGATACTACTATTAATAGTAATACATTTTTTTGAAATTTTGTGCTTTCGTAACTTTAAACTGTTACCTATGACTTCTCTAATAGATATTTGTCAAGCATTCAAAGTCATATTCTGGAGGTTTTCTTAATAATTCAAAACAATGGCTGATACAAAGTGAGAACGAACTTAAACCATCACAAATGTATATCATCTAAATTGGAATATAAAATACACTTACATGTATTTTTAGATTTTAAAAATCATGTTAATAAAAAATATGCATATCTTTCCAGGTCGCTAAGCATGAAGCTATGAAGAAGGAGAAAAACCTTGTTCGTATTTACAAGCACTATGTTTATGCTGCGAAACTGGTCGATCTCCAAAAAGTCAAAGCAGAAGCAGGAGGTAAGTTTTAATATGTTGATATTGTTACAAGCCTTTCGTCCGATTGGGCAAGGAAACACTTGATACGGATTACACTATTTATTTTCACTAACTATGTACACTATGCCTAGCCTAATACTTAACAGTCTAATTTATCTACAGTCACTACACTAATTTATATTGGTCCTTAACTTCACTCATTTTTGTCACAGTTCGTTTATTTCGCGCGCGCCACTGGAACGTCGCGTATTACTACCGCGTATTAATACTGCTGCCTTATATTAAGCGCGTCATCTCTGGAACGTTCTTGCCGAACTTTCTCTGCCTTCTAGACAGTTCGCGGCTATAAAATACGGGTCGAGAAGAAAACTTGCTAGATCAAACGGGATGCGTACACAGGGCCGGCCTGGCACAATATGTACATCATCATCATAGTCACAATGTCTTAACAGACATGTTGTGAACTCGTAAAATGCATTAAGTCGGAGCTAGACTATTGCCGACACGAATATTATCAATAGTTTTGAGAACTGTAGCTCGCCATCGTTTGCGATTTACTGTCAGTTCAGTGGCGCTCTTGGTACTCATATCTAGCAACTGTTTCGTCGTATCCACCTAGAGAGTAGGGGAACGGCCACGGCGCCGCCGACTCGGGGCGTGACCCTGAACTACAAGTTTCTCCATATTTCGCTTCTGTAAATATGTCCGAAGAATGTAAGCATTCTCATCGACACAATGGAGGATAGTCTCTTTGGATTACCGAGCTCATCCAGTATGGAAACATTAGTTCGATGGGCGGTATGAGGAATTCTCAGCATTCTCCTCCACGTCCACATTTCAAAAGCATCTATGCGAGCTCGATCTGCCTTTTTAACAGTCCAAGTTTCCGAGGCATACAAAAATATGGAGAACACAAGAGACTGAACCAGTGACATTTTGGTAGCTTTAGTGATGTTATGGTCACGCCATATTTTAGTAAGCTTTGTCATGGCCACCCGTGCCTGTTGAATGCGCCGTCGAATCTCATTCTCGCAGCTACCTGAATTGTCGATCAAAGAACCGAGGTACACAAAACTTTGAACTACCTCACAACGGCCTATTGACTTTATTTCCCGATGATTGTCATGCTCTCTATCTACGATAATAACCTTGGTTTTGTTGTAGTTAATACCAAGACTATATGCTGCACTGTGTTGTTCTAAAACGTTCAATAGAACTACTAGTCCTTTCTGAGAAGCAGCAATAAGGGTTGTATCGTCAGCAAATCTTAAGTTAGATATTTTGCTTCCGCCAATAGTTATACCGCAATTCCAGTTGTCCAATACCTGTCTCATCACAAATTCACAGTAAATGTTAAATAACATCGGAGATAATACGCATACCTGACGAACTCCTTTTCTGGTTGCTGTTTGACCAGACAGGTTACCATCAATTCTTACACGAGCTGAGCTAGACCCATAGAGTTGCTGTATGAGAAATACTAAGTGGTAAGGGGCTCCCATGGAGATAAGGATTTCCCACAGTTTAGGCCACTTTACGTTATCAAACGCCTTAGAATAGTCCACAAAGCAGATAAAAACGGGAAAATAATGCTCTCTGGCTTTTTCAATAATCTGTCTTAAGTTTAAGATCTGTTCACGCGTACCGCGTTCTTTTACGAAACCTGCCTGCGCCTGACAAATTTGCCAGCCAATAAAACCCTCCAAACGAGACTGTAAAATACATAGTAGAACCTTGCTTGCATGAGAGATTAACGAAAGATAATATGTACATATGTTTGCTTAATACATTGAAGGTCTTTATACACTGAAGCAGCGCCAGAGCAACTCTAGAAGTTGCTCTCGGGCTCCCTCCCAAAGCCTCAAAGTCGTCTGCCAGCTAAATATTTCCAATTTATTGCGAGAGGGACTGTGTCAAAAAGGCCACTGCTCTGTCATGGAAGGGAAGAGTGGATGAAACGAATAAAACCCTTCCCAGGCAAAGGATGCCTTATCTGGCACACTCTTGCAGAAAGTTTATCCGGTATAACAAATTTTCCAGGACGGATGAAGATGAATAAGGACCAGAGGCTATCCAGCACGGAATGTGGCTGGTGCATAGGCCACACGATGGGCCCTTTTGCGCCTCTATCCGCGCTAGTTCCTAAGACCTGCCCTTTTGGCAAAGGCAAGTCCATTCTTAGGTCCTATCCGTTTTATATCTGTTGGTTCCAAGGTTCTCGAGCCCAGCATAGTCTGCCTGTGATAACCCAGGGTTTCACAGCGACACAAGATGTGTGCCGAGGATTCTTCCTCTTCACCACACCACGAGCACGTTGGGTCGTTGACCACCCTCATCACGAACAAGTGACGCCTGAAGGTGTTGTGACCCGTTAGTAGGCCTACTAGCAATCTCAAGTTACTCCTATCCAGAGAGAGACAAAATCGTCCTATTATCTCTGCAGGCCCGGCTAATAGTTCCCGAGCTTGACGGAGATGACCAGAGATGTTCCATCTCAGAGAGTGTTGATTCTGGATCCACTCTCCAGTTGTTTTCCTAATCAAGTTTGCAGATAGTCCTAAGGCTGGTTCCGGGCCCACAAAACTGTTGCCGGATCCCATCCTGGCCAGATGATCTGCCATTTCGTTACCCTTTACCCCAGCGTGCCCAGGTACTCACATCAGTGATACCTTGTGTTTAGCTGAGATGTCGTCAAGAGCCCTCCTGCACTCCAGGACCAGTCCTGACGTTATTTTCCAAGCACTCAGTGCTTTGATGGCTGCCTGACTGTCAGAGCAGATAGTAATCCGCCTCCTAGACCCGTCAATTTCCCGAATACGATTTACACAAGCAAGTATCGCATAAATCTCAGCCTGGAATACTGTGGTGTGCCCCCCAAGAGGGAGTGAGTCTTGTATGGGGTCCGTAGACTCCCGAGCTCGAGCCCTCTCTAGCGAGTGAACCGTCTGTGTACCAGACCTGTCCTCCTCCTTCGATGAGCTGTCTTTCCCTAGACTCCCACTCTTCCCTTGACGGAAACACCACCGTAAATTTGCGATTGAAGCGATGTGTAGGAGAAACTGTATCGCTCCTCGCCAACAAAATAGGACAATCCTCATGCAACTTTGCTAGAATCGTCGAATGTCCTTTGCCTGGATTCATAAAGGTCCAGCTACCCTGACTCCAGAGACGGAACTTTGGGCTAGTCTCAGACAATTCTGAATGATATACTCTAGTTTATTTTTGAATTTGTGAGGTGGGAGTAGCTTATAATTTTCAGGAATTCTGTTATATAGTCTAGAGAGATCTTTCTTTTTGTGAATAAACTTTAGTATTGCATTAATATAATAATATTTTTACATCCAATAAGGCATTCCATTTACATATTTGTTTTACACTCTGTCTGGAATTTATATTAAATATTGCCCTCAAAATGAAGTTTTGACCTATCTGGATTGTTTTTAACAGTGTGTTGTAGGCATATAACCCCAAGCATTAACTCCATAGCTCAGTAGTGACTCTAAAAGGGTCTGGTATACAATGATTATTAAATTTTCATTTGAAATATCACGCAGTGTTAAATCTGTAGGTTAATTTTTTCAATCGTTTTGCAAGGTTTTCTGCGTGGGCTGACCATTTTAAATTGTCCTCAACATAGAGCCCTAGATATTTTATTATATATCTTTGTTCTATTTGTTCCGAGATGTTATCAATTTTTAATGGCTGTTAATTTTGAGCAGCGCTGGCACGAGTTGGCGAAAAACACATTTATGGCTCTTTGTGCTCGCTCATGTACCGACAAGCAAGTCAGATTAATAAATTAAAACTGTATCGTCTGCATAAGATAATATGATAATATTTTACACTGTTCATAGTTTAGCGTATCGTTAATAAAGATGAGAAACAGAGTGGGTCTCAAAATTGTCCCCTGAGGATTCCACATTTAATTGTGTTGGCAGGATTGTATGCATCTCGTATACGAGTTTTTTGTTGGCTAGCTAATAAATAATAAATTATTAAAAAAGTCACAATTTATTTTCATCAAGCCAGGTCTTTATATCATTTATGGCTCTTTGTGCTTGATCATGTACCGACAACCAAGAGTCACATTCACAAATTAAAACTGTATAGACTGCATAAGATAATATTTTATACTGGTCATTGTTTAGCATATCGTTAATTAAGATGAGAAGCAGAGTGGGTCCCAAAATTGTCCCCTGAGGAATTCCACATTTAACTTAAAATATTTATTAAAAAAGAGTACATTTCCACGGCACCCTATATCCTCTGACTTGGAAAATCATTTTGTCTGAGATACAGGTCAAAAGCTTTTTTTAGGTCTAAGAAGGTAAGTTGTTTTTCTTTTGTTTGTACTTGACTCCATTTTTTTTTTAGGTGACTGGCAACCAGCCGATCCAACCCTGTACGAAAATGCCTGGAGGGGTGCTGAAGCGTATCACTACTACATGATGGCCCAAAGATACCTCTACAGCGGGAAGCTACATGATGCTCTTTGTGTCTCATACAAACTACAAGACTACGTTGACTGTATTCCCGAGAAAGACATTTATTCTTTGCTGGCTCTAACTGCTTGCCTTGACAGGTCTTTTGACATTTGCTCCAGGGCTCTTATCAGACTGAAGAGCTTGAAAAATGTGAGTAACATTTAAAATCACTTTCCATTGCTACTTCATGCCCTATAAGTCGGGGGATAATTGCGATTGTGATTCTACTTCCGATCGCGAAAATTTCTCATTACTGTTGGTTTAAGAATAAAAAACAGATAGTTAAGAAAAAAGCTACTGATCTGTATAACCCAATCGGGATCACTTACCGTACAAGAGAGAACTGACCATATTTATGACTGATCCTAGATCACTTTCCGAACGTCAAGATCAGTGATCCAACTGATCGGGTTAACCATGGCCGACTCTACACTAGGCCGGAGCCTTAGATGTGGCAACGTGGCTTAGCTGTCAAATAGTGGGCCTATAGTTTCAGAATAACTATTACATCTTATATGTATTAGAGTTCATCTGGGTTAATAAATTAAGAAAAAAATGCTTTTAAGAACTACTACTACTAATACCACTTACATCTGATGTCTGGTTCATCATAGTCAGACACTACAAAATAAAAATAAAGCAACCTCTTTCCTGCTGCCACTTCCACTTCCACTTAAATGGACACTCAATTTACTTTGTAAATTGTCAGAAAAATTCACTATTAGGTCACTGTGAAGCCATTCTTGCTGGTCTTGATTCCCTTTCACTATCAAATCTTTTCATAGGTATGCCCAGATGCATGCTCTTGTTGGCTTGCCCAGGTGAGTTCTATTAACTGTATTTTTCTGTGATATTTGGGGGGTCCAGAAAACATTGTAGGTACCACATTGTTCTCTAAAATAGATCTTATCCTTTGAAATGTTTGTAAAGTATTGTCTTTATTCTTATAAATATAACCAACCCATACGAGGAATACCGTTCACCCACTTCTGTTTATGTCCCTTATTCGAAGCACAATTGCTAATGAACACTCAATTTACTTTGTAAATTTTAACTTGAGCTAGAAAAATTCACTATTAGGTCACTGTGAAGCCATTCTTGCTGGTCTTGATTCCCTTTTCATTATCAAATCTTTTCGTAGGTATGCCCAGATGAGTTCTATTAACTGTATTTTTCTGTGATATTTGGGAGGTCTAGAAAACATTGTAGGTACCACATTGTGCTTTAAAATAGGTCTTATCCTTTGAAATGTTTGTAAAGTATTGTCTATGTTCTTTATACTCTGGAAGGTTATGTTCGGCCATGGTTTCGTTTGTGCAGGTGAATTATTAGAAACACATTAAAAATCACCTTCCAAGCTTATTTCTCACTCTGGAAGATTACACTAATATCATGACTAATGACTTAACAACAAACAAAATGACGTCCCGCAGATTCAGTGTTGCCATATTTCATGCTCCGGCCTAGTGAGTATAGTCGGCCATGGGTTAACCCGATCATAGTTTCCTTAAAGGCCTTTTAATGTTATGACTGCGATAGTAATGACAAATGTATAATCTCAAAGCTATATGTAAATGTTGGCCCTTTGTCAAAATAATTTTGGAATTGTCAAAGCTGCCCATCATACACGACACAATATTCACTAGGTATTTTGTTCCAGAGTTCCGCAGAAGAACAAGAAAATTGCAAGAAGCTTGCCTGGGACATTTTCAGACAAAATGAACCGACAAACGTCAAGGAAAAGCACGTAAAATGTGACAGCTGCGATGGACTAGTCCCAGATTGGTAATTTGTCTTCATACAGGGTTGGGATAAAGTATAGAACCAAGCAAATAACTTTGGAACGGAAAGAGTGATATTGCTGAAAATTTGCAGGCAAGTGTAGTGACGTCTAATGCATCCGAAGACATCATGTTAGCTATTACTGTACTTCCGGTTTAACCGGAAGTACCGTCAACTTTTTTAATTTAAATGGGACATCCTGTATATTTTTGCAGATTTTAATTCATCTTTTTTTTCCGAATACGTCCATAGTGGGTTTAGCATTAGTTTGTAAAAACGGGAAAGATAAAGCTTCTTTATCATTTCAGGTGTTTAAAATGCCGGTCATTCAAAGTCGGTTTTGGCGATCGCGTGAGAACTCACAAAGAAGTCTGTCAACTTTTAATGATTTACGTAACGACAGGGGTCCTATAACAGGTTTGACGGTGACTAAAATAAAAAATACAAAAAATTACCTCAAACGGGAAGACCGCAGACCGCCACGGACAAAGTTTTTAAGAAACAAATACTAAACCCACTATGGACGTATTCGGAAAAAAAGATGAATTAAAATCTGCAAAAATACACAGGGTGTCCCATTTAAATTAAAAAAGTTGACGGTACTTCCGGTTAAACCGGAAGTACATTAATAGCTAACATGATGTCTTCGGATGCATTAGACGTCACTACACTTGTCTGCAAATTTTCAGCAATATCACTCTTTCCGTTCCAAAGTTATTTGCTTGGTTCCATACTTGATCCCAACCCTGTATAATCAACCATGTCTTCAAAACCTAACTTAGAGTTTTCGAGGATCAGAAATAATCATTATCCATGTATAGACGTTCATCTACAGGGTGGGCCAATAGTGAGTGGACGGAATATTGTGGGCTTACTAAAAAATATTTAAGATATCTGTCACTTGATCATGGTAGGGATCCTTGAATGCTATAATGTAAAAATATGTTCACTTAAATTTTGACGTTTATACAGGGTGATTCATACCAAACTTATATTTTTTTGAATTACTATTGCATATTTGGATTCCTTGGTGGATTCTGTGTGACTTTATGTATCGCAGCGATTATACAACTTAGGAGGCCGTGACTGCGGTGCGATTAAACATAAAACGCGTCACCTTAGGGCAGACGGTTAGACTTGAATTCTTTTTGTAGTTGGAGAAGTCTATATATTAATTAAGGAAACTTCAATCGCAGAAAACTTGATTTTTTCAAATGGGGATGCCTACTTTGGTTTATAGAATCAAACCTAGATGGAATAAATGCAATATAGGTTAGCTAAATTACAGTTTGTAAATATATACAGGGTGAGTTTTTAGTACCGCTCGGTCGATAACTGCGCTACTGTAGTAGATACCGAAAAAGGTTGTAGCCACGGATATGCTCCTTGCTCAGAAAATATTTAGATTTATACAGGGTGATCCATAACTACGTGGTGATGCAAACATGCATTTTTTTAAATGAGACACCCTATATATTATTCTTTATTCAAATTCTACTAATGATTTCCGTTCTTCCAATATAGGGTATTGTTACATTATACAGGGTATTTCAAAAGTTATGACCATTTTTATATCCAAATCGCTGTCAAATGAACGTACCGTATAATATCAAAAAGTGATGACTCAAAAATCATTTTTTTACACGGATGGATAAAAAATATCCTTTAGTTTTGAAATCGACTATAAAAAAAGCCCGCGACGCATATTCGTATACAGGGTGATGTAGAATGCAAAATCTAGATTTTCTTTCTTTTTTTAAATGTAACCCCTTTTATCATACCAAAGAATTGCTTTTAATATACTCTTTCATCTGAATTGAATTTAAATATGGAATAACATATAGGGTGTCTCATTTAAAAAAATGCATGTTTGCATCACCACGTAGTTATGGATCACCCTGTATAAATCTAAATATTTTCTGAGCAAGGAGCATATCCGTGGCTACAATTTTTATATGCAACTTTTTTTGCTATCTTCTACAGTAGTGGAGTTATCCACCGAGCCGGTACTAAAACCTCACCCTGTATATACAGGGTGTCCCACGACGATTAAGACAAGCAATATATCGGAACTGGGCAGTAATGGCGTATTATAATTTTGGGGGTGTAAATTAGACAAATATAGTATCCTTTCTTATTATTGTGTCACCCAATAAGGTATTGGTTTTTGGTCACGTGACGTCAGATTCAAAATTTTTATTGGGACACCCTGTATATTTGTGACTTTTTGTGTTCCGCCCGATATAACAATTCAAACAAACTAGCACACTTGGGGTCTAAAGTGATTGAATCAAGAGCTATAGGTACTTAAAGGACTGTACCACTACCATTATGAAATGTAACTATAGGGGTTACATATTATAATCAATGGTAGTGGTACCACCTTTATGTACCTGTAACTCTTGAATTAATCACTTTAGACCCCAAGTGTGCTAGTTTGTTGGAATTTTTCTATCGGGAGGAACATAAAAAGTCACGAATATACAGGGTGTCCCATAAAATTTTTTGAATCGGACGTCACGTGACCAAAAACAAATACCTCATTAGGTGACACAATAATAACAAAAGACACAACATTTGCTCTAATTTACACCACCAAAATTATAATTCGCTACTACTGCCCAGTTCCTATATATTGCTCTTCTTACTCGTCGTGGGACACCCTGTATATATCTATACCTCACACAAGGTTTTGCCTTCGAGGTGGGAGTATTTGTAATTCGTTAATACAAATAAATTGAATTGAATTTGATTACCTTTCTAACGATATATTTTTAAGTATAATCTGTATAATGGTTACTTGGCAAGGTCATTAGAGCCTTCTAGCTGACGTGTTTACATAGTCTTTTTGCTGTATCCTTTTTTTCTATGCATATTCTGCCGCAATTCCAAAATTACGGCTATTTTTGGGCAGTACTATATTAACCTCTTTACTCATTCCACTATACAACTTCATTTCAGCCTAAAACTAAACTGTTTTTTCAGGAGTACGTCGTGTCCACATTGTGGTGTCCATTTTCCTAGCTGTATCGCTTCAGGTAGGTCAATTATTGGAGAACCCATATGGATTTGCAAGGATTGCAGGCATGCCTCATTGAAAAGCAAAATGCATTTTCAAAATAATTGTCCTTTGTGTCATGCAAAGATTTAGTTGCGTATTAGTTTGGCGTTCTTATATTGTTGGAAATAAAAGACGTTTATTTTTTAGTACTGTTTTATTATAAATGTCTGAAAAACATGAACTTTTTTTATAAAAGTTGAAACTGTTGTGAAAGGCTGCTCTGAGACAGCATGGATCGATAAAAAATGGTAAGTACCTTTTGTCAGTATACAGTATTATTCCTCATGTTATCGAAAGTTGGACAGGGCAAATTGGATCTATTACTCAAAAAAGGTTAGGCGAAAGAATTAGGCGATTTAAAGTATAGTATGTATGAGCGCTCAGATGTGTACGGAGCTGGCACTGAGCCACTGAGGCACAAAACTCCTTCTAGACTCTTCTGTAGTTACAGCTACGCTCCACAAACATAAATTCTTCGAATTGTTGAACATTAATTTGACTAGAATATTCCTACCTAAACGCTTCCTCAAACCCGCCTCTGTCTTAGGGTAGGGGTAGCGCTCATTTCTAAATACTCCAAAACTCCACATTTCATTATGGTGCACAAGCCGTTGCTATTATACAGGGTTGGGATAAAGTATGGAACCAAGCAAATAACTTTGGAACGGAAAGAATGATATTGCTGAAAATGTGCACGCAAGTGTAGCGACGTATAGTGCATCCGAGGACATTATGTTAGCTATTTATGTACTTCCGGGTTAACCGGAAGTACCGTCAACTTTTTCAATTTAAATGGGACACCCTGTATATTTTTGCAGATTTCAATACATCTTTTTTTTTCCGAATACGTCCATAGTGGTTTGGGTATTAGTTTCTGTAAAAACGGGAAAGATAAAGCTTCTTCATATGTTTAAAATGGCGGCCATTTACCTCCTGACGTCCTGATCCTGACGTGAATTGATTCGACAAGGTAACTCAGCAATTTGTCAACATACTTGCATATTGTCAGGAAGTAAACGGCGGGCATTTTGAACGTCTGAGATAATTCCTTGATAATTCATTTTAAATTTTCTTATTGTAACACATCAAATAAAATGAACGTTTCAGTAAATAAAAAAATGAAGTCAAGTTGACTGACTCAATACTTCCCACACATTACGCTGATACCAGTTTATAATTTTCCCATAGCATGAAGCTATAGTCAGAGATCCCTTGTAACCAAATAATCGCCAGCCCCCCCCCCCCAATGCGCCGCCAATGGCACGATTTATAAAAACCATACGCGCTTTCCATCTTCACCACGGTAGTAATACTGTGTCAAAATTTCATTAAAATCCATTCAACAGTTTCCTCGTTAGGCAATATAGAACGATCTAAAGCAATACTTTCGTATGTTTACATCAGAAAAAAGTCCTTTGCTTTCTGTAATAGGCAAGGCAATGTTCGGATGGACCTAAAAAAGTTATTTATGTCGCCAGTTCTTTCTTCACAGGTCAGTGGACAGTCTATTATGAAAGCAACAATTTTTTCAATTTTACAACCCCCCACCTTCCAACCACCCCAATTTCACCCCCAACCAAAAAAAAAGTAGAAAATGATCAGGGACCCCTAAAACACCTAAAAACGAAGTTTCAGCAATATTTAATTTTTTTTGTTTTTTGCTAATTACTCCGCCGCCTGTGCACAGATTTTCAAAATTATAGGAACATTACCTACTACGACCCCACAGCAGCAGACCGACGGAAATGAGTGACGTGGATTTTCGTTATGTACACATCATAAAACGCCCAAAAAGTGTATTATCTCAAAATCGAAAATTTTCGCGATCACAATACTCCCCTCACCTGTCGGTGTGGGAAGTAAAAGCTTTATCTTTCCCATTTTTACAGAAACAAATACTAAACCTACTATGGACGTATTCGGAAAAAATATGTTTTAAAATCCGCAAAAATATACAGGGTGTCCCATTTAAATTAAAAAAGTTGACGGTACTTCCGGTTAGACCGGAAGTACATTAATAGCTAACATAATGTCTTCAGATGCATTATGCGTCGCTACATTTACCTGCAAATTTTCAGCAATATCACCCTTTCCGTTTCAAAGATATTTGCTTGGTTCCATACTTTATGCCAACCCTGTATGTATGAGATGAGATGATGAGGTTCTTAACCTTAATTCCCTTAAATCATGCGGCCGAAACTTGTTTCGATACAAAGCGTACCTACGAGTCAAAGTATAGTATAAAAGAATAAAATTGACTTGGAGTAGCGGAAAATCTCTGTGGGGTTCTTTATTATGTAGAACAGGCTAGGATGCCTACAATAATCTATATAAAGCACACCCACGCTTTTTTGTATCACTTCACTCTTATTTTCAGCTATAGCTGTTGGGCAAAATTGTAATTCAAATATTTTTGTACTTATTATTTTGATCTATTATAAATAGGACTTGTGTTGAACTATTACCTATTTTTACTTTTTTAGTCTTAAATGAAATCAAATCGTAACTCAAACATTACTCTTAATGGTGAATGTGGCAGCTAAACTACTTTTTTAGAAATGGTGAATGGGCATTTTTTGGACCTAATCACTATTATCAGGTTTTTTGGCAATTTGATCCAACTGGCCCTGTTTCAATGTGGAAACTTAAGCTTTTCTTCAACAGTATAATCATTTGTTAAACTCAACTAAAAATATGCGAACATCAGCTTAAGCAGGATTACCACAACTTAAGTCTTGTATCACTAAATAAATCATGTTAGTTTCAAAAATTATTAATGATTTGGTATGAGTAAATCCTTAAAATTAGAGCAGTTCGAAATAAAGAAAAATAGTATTTTCGAACTTGTGGTATGGCAGACATTGTTTCAATGGTGGAAAACATAAGTAGCTGCACATATACAAATACACAGTTTACAACGTAAATTTGAGATCGTCCGTAGTTTTTCTTTCGCTTTGAAACCCTGTTTTTGCGAATGAAGTTCAGTACAAATCGGGTATACTGAGATTTATTTCGTTGTTTGTTGTAAACTACACCTTATCGCTTCATCAACCAGTATACTGGGTGTCTCAGAATTTTCCTGACACGTGATATTCTCGTAACGAAAAACGGTTTAAGCAAGAACTAAGTTGTGATTCTGAAGGAACTATAGGGCATATCATACCATGTATTCAATTTTTTTGTACGTCAAATTTGTCGAATTTGTTTGACGCCTGATATTTTTGCAAAAAACGGATAAAAAAGAAGACTGAGTGAGTTTTTAAGGGGACTGAATGACCTAACATACCATGCTTTCGAATTCAAAATTTATCAAGAAACAAACAAATCCTTATTTAAGCTTTAGCTTAGCTAAAAATAGCTTGTGTATGAAATCAAGGGCACTACAAGATTTTAAATGAAATAATGACTCCATTTATGTAGGTAAAGCTGTGAGGTGCTATTTAAAAGAAAGTTGGGTGGAGTTTAAGGGGTTGAAGTACGAAAAAATGTATAGTAATGAAAGCATGGTATGAGAGGTCATTCAGTACCCCTGAAATGTCCACTTAGCTTTTTTTATCTGTTTTGTTATGAAAATATTACGCCTCAAACAAATCCTTATTTTATTTATCGTATGCTTATGATTTTCCGAATAAAACAGGTTTGTGTATAAAAAAGGTAGTAAAAGATTTCAAATGAAATAATTTGTGTAGGAAAAACTTGGGTGCGATTTGAAAAAAAGTTGAGGATGGGTTTTAAGGGTTGAAAAATGTTTTGAACGCATGGTATGATAGACCCTATAGTACTTTCAAAAATACCACTCAGTTTCATTTGAACTTTTTTTTGTTACGAGAATATCATGTGTCAAGGAATGCTGGGACACCCGGTATACAGTTGTCAAAGTTATTACTTTTTTAAATAAGAGTTGCGTTTTATTGATATTTTGGAAACAATTTTGTATATAGTAGTATCCCAAATTGTCAATAAAATATATTCACGTTTACTGAACGTTATTTTCGTATCATTTAGCCATCGTAAATTGATCAGCGCGGCATGAGGTAAGGGAAGCGGGAGGTTCTCTCAAGTAGAAATGGTCACCATCATGCAGAGTCTAAAAAAGGATACAGAAAATAAGTAAAACAAGGACATTAAATATTGTCTGCAGCGACTATCCAAATCACGATGCAGCACCATCTTTAAGGTGGGCAAGAAAATCTGCTGTTGCCGGTTGTAGTTATACGTTTTATGAAAGAGATAAATGGGATATTAAGGCCAGATTTTATCAACACGGGCATTTTAACAAAGGTTTTGACCAATCAGAGCAGCCCATTCAAGAACTTGCATCTGTCAAAGTTCTCTGAAAATTATTGATTTCTCTTGAAATTTACTTCAAAAATATGAAAAAAGACATGCTTTATATATAATCGACCATTGTGAACATTCTAGTATCTTTTCAACTCTGATTTTCCATCCTAAATGGTTGAAAACTTGCATTTTCCTGTTTAACAAAGACTTTAGCAATTGCTAATCTCAACCAATCAGATTCGACAAAACCGATTCATTTGATCGCTGGGTCAAATGTACTGTTAATTTAATGATAATGATGACAAGAAATTCAAATTACTGCATTATTTTGATAAAACAATAATTTACAATCGATAATAATAATAAATACCTCCAATATACCTTTGTATTATAGTGAAAAAGGTAAAAATAACATTTTATTGCATTTCACAAAGCTATTATAGACACACAGGATGCAAGTGTGCATTTCTGGTTGCCTATCCTACTTAACAGCAAAGGCTTGCGATCCCGCAAAGGTATAACGTATAATCTTATTTTTCCTAAACCAGGAACTTTTCCTATAGTCAGAAAGTGAATAAGTGCTTTATATAAATGTGTTTCTGCGCTACGGTGCCTTTTACGCAGTGCCTACAATCTTTACATCCTCTGTGAATATTTCTATAAGAAGGTCTATAATATAACAAACATGCATCCAGTCTATAATCAATCTGACTGCAAGTGCAATTATTGGTAATTATACAATAATTATAAGGTAAACATTAAAAATCTAGCATTAATTTGCAAATCAATCACTTTGTTCTGATTTTCTGCTACGATTTTGATCCACGAATTCTAAAATATTTTTGATGGAAGTGTCATCCAGCTTTGACGTTTTGTTTCCAATATTGATAAAATACTATTGGATGATACTTATTAACATAGCCTTCAATACCCAATAGAAAGCTTTTGCTAAACAACATCCAATAGAAAAGCTTTGTCAAAGTCTTTGTTAAATATGCATGTTGATAAAATCGGGCCTAAGTGACATAAATTATTTGACGCTTTCTTGATACATAAATAAAATAAGACATAAAAGAAGGAAAAAGTACAAATTAGTAGTAAAATTAAGTATGTGATTGAAATATAATTTTTATTTCTTGGTATCTAAGATAAGTTAAGAGTTGTGGCAACGTCCTTACTTGTTTCACCGAATTCTTTTCGCTGGTCAATTTCCGATGGCCACACAGTACGTACTACCGAATGAATTGCTTATTTTTTGATAAGGAGTCCTATCTTTGGAAACACACTGTATAATTTGAAAACTTGTCATTGTAACCCATTCAAGAAAAATGCAAATGGTGGGATCATTAATAGTATGTTAATAAGACTGAAATAGCCTCAATATAAATTTATACAACAAACAAAAACAGGATTCAATAGCTAAACCAAATAACGTGCTAAATTTACACCCTTTCTACAAATTAAATTGAAGCATGTCATAACTAAAACATAAACTGGTACAATTATATACATAACTAATTGTGAATATTAAAGCTTCACAAAAGTATAAACACAATCGATTCATTCATAAACGCTAAAAACGCAGAAAAAGCTGGACTGAAAATTTGGTGACCTTGGGAAACCTTGTTACATTCATTTTTTGTATTTGTTATAACCACTTTATACGTTCAAGAAATCGATCAAATTTGTGACCTTGAAGAAATTCGTGAAGAAATTAACGTGCTCTGGTTTATTGAATTTTTTTAGGGAATTCTAGGGTAATTTGAGTCTGCCGACAGTACCAACTTTGTGACGACAGGAGTTGATTTGCGTTATAGGAATCAAATTAACACTGAGTAATAATAGTCAGCATTATTATAAATTCCCTACCTACATAGTATGTCGGTGGAATTTAATAAAATAAATTGTAGGATTCTTTCTGGAGATTTCTTCACGAATTTCTTCAAGGTCACAAATTTGATCCATTTCTTGCCGTGTAAAGTAGCTTTTAATATAATAAACTATAAAGGGCACCAAATTCCAGGAATGTATTTTTGAACGTGATAAAAAACCTGATATTATTCAGCTAGATTTTTTCTGATTCTCTATCGTTTTTCAATGAATCGGTCAATCCAGCCCCTCTTAGTAAACCAATATATGTGTACTTACACCTGAACACTCTGCAAAGGTAATCAAATTACAACTTAAAAATACAAAAATCGTCCCAAAAACAAAAAAATTACTCTTGATATGGTTGGTATAGTTAGCTAGGTCAATACATCCATATGAAATAAATTCACTGCATCAATATATTGACCGAGTCATATAACTCTCAGGAAAACACATATATACATATATGCAAAAAATACATCACAAAAACCACATTAATTTCACGCGATACAAAAATGCACAACAGAATAAATGCACAAAGTTCTAAGCTTGAATGTATTGCAGGCAATATACAGGGTGGTATAAACTTAAAACGTACAAAAGCATAAAAAGCTCATCAGAAGAAACAAATAAGGCGATCAATTAAATTTAGCGATTCTAGCAGAGTTGCATTGGCGAGGAGCGATATAGTTTCTCCTATGCATCGCTTCAATCGCAAATTTACGGTGGTGTTTCCGTCAAGAGAAGAGTGGGAGTCTAGGGAAATACAGCTCATCGAAGGAGGAGACAGGTCTGGTACACAGACGGTTCACTCGCTAGAGAGGGTCGGGCTCGGGAGTCTACGGACCCCATACAAGACTTTCACTCCCTCTTGGGGGGCACACCACAGTATTCCAGGCCAATTGACGGGTCTAGGAGGCGGATTACTATCTGTTCTGACAGTCAGGCAGCCATCAAAGCACTGAGTGCTTGGAAAATAATGTCGGGACTGGTTCTGGAGTGCAGGAGGGCTCTTGACGACATCTCAGCTAAACACAAGGTATCACTGATGTGGGTACCTGGGCACGCTGGGGTAAAGGGCAACGACATGGCGGATCATCTGGCTAGGATGGGATCCGGCAACAGTTTTGTGGCCCGGAACCAGCCTTAGGACAACACTCTCTGAGATGGAACAACATCTCTGGTCATCTCCGTCAAGCTCGGGAACTATTAGCAGGGCCTGCAGAGAGAATAGGACGATTTTGTCTATATCTGGATAGGAGTAACTTGAGATTGCTAGTAGGCCTATTAACGGGTCACAACACCTTCAGGCGTCACCTGTTCGTGATGAGGGTGGTCAACGACCCAACGTGCACGTGGTGTGGTGAAGAGGAAGAATCCTTGGCACACAGCTTGTGTCGCTGTAAAACCCTGGGTTATCACAGGCAGACTATGCTGGGCTCAAGAACCTTGGAACCAATAGAGATAAAATGGATAGGACCTAAGAATGTACTTGCCTTTGCTAAAAGGGCAGGTTTTAGTTACTAGCGCGGATAGGGGCGCAAAAGGGCCCATCGTGTGGCCTATGCACCAGTCACATTCTGTGCTGGGACAGCCTCTGGTCCTTATTCATTCATTCAATTTAGGTAAATTGGAAAATGGTGTATTTTACCGAAATCTCCTGAATAACATTTTAAAGGGAAAATCTGCAGTATTGGAGATTGTGAAAATGTATTTTGATGTCGACCAGAGGATTAATTTCTAGATATACCAAACTTTACTATTTTGCGTTCAACAGCTCACAAGATACTGAAACTAGTTTAAAGAACAAGTTTATGGGGTACAGTATAATGTTTGAATCATCATGTTGGAGAAAAAATTGATGAGGTTTAATCTGTCTCTTTCAATGTGTAATGTAAAGATTAATGAAAAAACTTTCTGCGTGAAAGTAATGTGGTTTGAGGGTCACTAGTCATATATAATGAGTACTTTAAAGGCCGCATTATTTTATTAGAATACTTACAACCCTTACACTTACAAAAAACTCACATCACATAGAATTATAGTAAAACAACCTTTACGACAGTTTAGTTTGTGATTTTGTTGTCCAACATCAGGTTTTAGCATATCGCGCTACCAATATATACAAATCATTTTTTGTTGAAAAAGACTAGAAACTGTGAACTTTTGTTACAATATCGCTCATAAATTATTACGGTTACTATATATACATATTAATATCCAACTGATATCTGTATGCGAAAAATAAAAAATAGAGATTAACTTAAATACACAGTCAATTTAAAAGTTACCAAATGAACACCCATTCTCTCTAAAAATTAAATCTTGCTAACCTTGACGAGGCTATCAGGTACTAAGGTATAACTTACGTCAAATAAAAGCTTCTCAACAATTGTTTCACCTGTTATTCATAATTATGTAAGGTTTTAGCGACGTACCGACGCCGGCCAAACTGTCCAAGAACCAGCAGTTCATCAAACAATTTATGAGTGAGATGATTATCCACTCATCTGGTATGTTCTTAGATAAAGAAAAAGAGGGGATACCGCCAGCCAGTCTGTTGCTATATGAATTAGCTGTGACAGAAAATGATTAGCTGTCAAAATTTTGGTGGAAAACAAATAATTTGGTACGGTAGTATTTTTTTGTGATATTTAGCGTTTTTAAAAACAATAATTGTAAAATATTGTGGTGTGCATAATGTTAGGGTGTGCAGCTTACGGTTGTAAAAGCCACAGCAGTAGGAAGGAGCCAGGAATCACTTTTCAGAGGTAAATTTATTGGTGCATTCGAAGTTTATGCAAATATCTCAATATCTAGTTCAGAGATATATATATTATGTATCCAAAATATAATTTCAAATGTCACACTAACATGCGAATCAATATTTTTCAGCATGTAAAGTGTAAAAATTATATTTTTTAAGGCATGTTTTCCAGTGGCGTATCTGTTATAGCTTACATTTTGCAAGACAAGATATCGATCAAATGGAAGTTCACGGTTAAGTTAATGTTAATTACTTAAATTTGAACTATGCATGGTGATATTGGACATACAGAACCCGTGAAGAACAATATTTTAATAAATTTTATTTGAAAATAGATTATTTCTCCAAATAGCTTAACCATAATGTTAATCCCATTAGCTACGGCACTGGGACTAGCGCTTTGGTACTTTTTGGTAACAGAGATGTCAGCCGCGCGTTCTGTCCTCTCTCTTTCCTTGTCTAAGAGTATGTATCAAATAGTCATAAACATGTCTTTTGCAAATACAAAAATAGACAACCAGTTTCGCGTACTACAGAGCAATTCAGTACATTACTAATAAGCAAATATCTGTACACTATTTTTTTTTCTTCTAAATTTTTGATCAACATTGATTTTTGAGTGAATTTGTGATCATAGAGAAGACGTTTACACAGATTGCTTTGCAGTATATTATTTCAATCTGATCGTTCACAGCAAGACTACTTCACTGTGTAGAATGATTATTTGACGTAAGCATGTGTATGTTATTCATATTTCCTGTCTTTAAAATAAAGCTTAGTTTTTTTAGGCCACAATTTGACACAATTCAGTGGATAAGGGTGCATAGATCAACATTTGTTTTATCAATATTTTGGTAACAGTTTTAATGCAATAAAAATATACGTATATAAATGGCAGTTTAAATTTTTGCAAAGCCTTCCCTTTTAATTTTTTTAAAGTTGGAAAATAAAAAAAAATTCCCCGATTTTTCGAATTGCTCTATAGGTCTCTCCTAGGCGATATGTACATTTCTTGGAACTTATGATAACAATTATTGACAGAGAGCAACTCAAGCTTCAAAAAAAGAAGGTTTAAAGTTTATAAAATACGTCATTAACAGAAAGAAACTTACAGAATTTCTAAAATTACATCCTTTAGGATAGTAATAACTACAACATCCATAGCAATCTGGCACTCAAAAATACCCAATTATTATTTTATTAAAAAAAAAACATAAATTGGGACCTTATATATATTTTATATCATTTGATAAGAATAGTAACTTTTTTGCCTTTGCATATAATTCTGGATGATTTTAAGTCCTTCCAGTGAATTGTGCCAAATAACAGGAAGAGTTTACCCTTTTTTTATATGATAATTATTGTACGCATTGTACTGAATATAAATAAGATTAAATATGTCCTTCACCCCAAACTTTGAACAAATATTTAATTGGAGTAAAGAAATCGAGATACGTTTCGAATAAATATATACTTGACCGCGAAACTGCAAAGGTCAACGGATTATAGATTAATTAATTGCATAAATTAAACCTTCTTCACATTTTGATGATATTCACCAAACTGCCTCTCCTATTTATCGTTGTTTATACATGTCAGTATCCTATATATTTTAAGGATTGTTTTCCTATACTTCTAAGTAAATCATCGAACAAAATTATCGAACTGTTTTTATCGAAACAGTATTGAAGTAGTAACACGAATGCACTTATACCCAATTCACATTTCATTGACAGAGCGACAAACCAGTTGCACAATCGCAGCGTTCCTATTGGTCTACGGGTCATTGAACGATGCTGTTCAGACAGCTGATAGACCAATAGGGGTGTGGCGATTCTTATCAGAGCAATGACGTGTAATTTTAGTAGCGAGAAAGAAATCGGACGACGCTTGGTAGTTAAGAGATCTAGAGGCAGTCTGGAAACATTTTTGTCATTGCACCATAACGCCAAAATGAGCTGGGATCAGAGCAAGGGGGGGGGGGGTGCTAAATCGTAGTTACTACGAACAGCAATATCCAGAACGGAGGCACTCTAAAACTAATGCGTTTGAAAGATTAAAGAATCGTTTTATTTGGACAGTGTCGTTTAATATTTCATAGCCTACCTGAGATAGATCTGCTTGATAACTATGCATGACGTCTGTAAAGTTGTTTCCTCAGACCTATATTACCTCGTTAATCCAGTGTTTTGACTTGATCAAGTACTATTATGGCCTTATATTTTAGTTGTTTGTTAAGCAAAAATAAAATTTGATAATATTTTCTCAAAATAAATAAATTTTAGTAAACAAATAGAAGCCATATTTAAAATTTGTAGAAAAATCGAAATAATGAACGCAGCTATAACAAGTGCTATACAAAGACGAAAGAGCATATTAAATGCAATGTTTTGGTATAATAAAATATTGGGGGTTACATTTAAAAAAAAGAGAGAAAATCTAGATTTTGCATTCTACATCACCCTGTATACGAATATGCGTCGCGGGCTTTTTTTATAGCCAATTTGAATACTAGAGATATTTTTCATCCATCCGTGTAAAAAAATGTTTTTTCATTCATTAATTTTTGATCTACAGTAGGTTCATTTGACAGCGATTTGGATATAAAAAGGATCATAACTTTTGAAATACCCTGTATAATGTAACAATACCCTATATTGGAAGAACGGAAATCATTAGTGGAATTTGAATGTAGAATAATATATAGAGTGTCTCATTTAAAAAAATGCTTGTTTGCATCACCACGCAGTTCTGGATCACCCTGTATAAATGAAAATATTTTCTGAGCAAGGAGGACATCCGTGGCTACAACTTTTATATACAACTTTTTTCGCTATCTTCTGTAGTAGTGGTGTTATCGACCGAGCCGGTACTAAAAACTCACCCTGTATAAGTTACATATAAATTATAATAATCATAAATTATCTAAATATCATAAACGCGTTGAAATGAAAAAAAATACACAAATTAAATAATGATTTAAATAACAAGATAAATCTTATATGCGTCATCGGTCGCAAAAAGGCACACAAATATACAGGGTATCATGTAATCAAATCGCTAACGGTTTTTAAATAAAATCAAAATCACAAAACTAGACAAAATCGATGACCTAACGATCTGTTAATTTTGACATTTTGAAAAACGTAACATGAAAAAAACTCAACATAAGGGTTGTTTAAGAGTTTACATAATATACACACAAGTTAACGAATTGAGGAGCAGTCGAAAGAACTGAAACTTGAGCAATACTATTAAAATATTCTGAAGCCATTGTATGTGTTCTACGCTCGATGATACCGTCATATTTAAACCTAGGTACCACATCATTTCAAGACATCCCAGAATAAAAGAAAATTAACGAAAAAAATGAGACAAAAAAGGAAAAAAGCAATAAATAAAATTTCGATCACGGATTGTTATGAAAAATCGAGACCGATGACGTAAGAACCTAATCTAACTTGCACATTCATATCAACGTTAGTTTAAAACACACCATCTTATAGTATTTATGATTAATATACTAAAAATCTCACAATCTCAAAATCACGCCGCCATATTGGCGAGATATATTTGTAATATAAATAAGACAATGCATTTAAAGTCCTGATTTGCTTTGTTCGGAAATATAAATCGGGTATATAGGAGGGTTTTTACTTCAAATACGATTATAGATAGTGTGGCAAAGCAATATAAATTAAAGGATTACTCATATCACCAATTGCGATAATGAAAATGAAAATTATGGGGTTAATATTCAGAATGTTTCGAAATACTTCACTCTATTGCTATCATTCTTGTTCTGCATACAAGCTGATAATTCTACTCTATCTTACTTGTTTTCGTACGATACTAAGCGTAAAAGCGAGGTTAGAAGCGGTTCTGAAAGGATACAGAAGGCGTTCAATAATGTCACCCCCTATAGGGGGTGAAAGATGGGGTTAAATATAATAGAAACGGATGACATTGATACATGTCATAGTTGTACTTCCCAAGAATATGTATAAAAAACGTCATCCGTTTTAAACAAAAATTAACAATTTTCACGTTCATGTTTTAACCCTTTTAACCCCCTCTATCTCCAATCACTCCCATTTTGGGGTTGTGGTGCAATGACAAAAAAGCTTCCAAACTGCCTCTAGAACTCAGCTACCAAGCGTCATCCGGTTTCTTTCTCGAAATGAAATGTGAATCGGGTATAGGTAAATAAAAACCCCACAAGAAGCATTCAACAGAAATTTAATTGGGATTTAATGCTAAAATAACGGGAATTTAAGGGCACTTTTGTACTATTCTAATACCAGAGCTGCTGCAGCGTAGCTAACAGACGAATCATTCATAGTACGACATTTACTCGATTGTGCATACTTCAAGAATTTCAAGGTAGCGTTCTGAGTGCTATCATTCCTGAGTAGTTCCTGAATTGCCTAGAGAAAAATTACCATTATCAGATATGAAGAACGTCATATCGTAGAGTTTACCGGTAAAATAATCTTTATCTGGTGAGGACAAAGTTATTTTTCTAGTGACTGCGATTATAAATTATTGTAGTTTTTTTGTGGATGTCGGTCAATAATTTAAACACTCTTCTTCACGAAGTTTCGGTTTATTACCCTTAACCATCATCAGGTGTCTATGAATGATCAAAAAGCTTTGTCTATAGTAATTCAAATTTATTAGTATTAAGGGTCTAGGGCAGGGGTTCCCAATCTTTTTCAACCCGCGGCGCACTTTCAAGTTTGGCATTTTGTCACGGCGTCCTACCTTAGACAGCTATTTTAAATAGATACTGTCGAAACAAGTAGGTATCTATAGTAATCGTAGACACAAACATAAAAACTCCCTCAATGAAGTTTATTTTATTATATTTATAAGAATTCAGAATTGAAACAGAAAACAAAAAAAAAGACTCAAGAAAAACAAAAATAAAATACGACAGTCAAATGAATGTGACGATTGAGCTTGGTAATCTCCGCATAGTTTTTCAAAACGGGGAATAAAATTCGACACCGCGACTCTCATTTCTTGCTCCTCATTGATCCTTGAGCGATATTTGTTCTTGATTACCACTACGGCTGAAAATCCAGCTTCATAAATATGACGTTGCGAACGGAATAAAAATTCTTAAAGCTTTTGAAGTTAGGTTTGGATATTCATTTTGAATCGATAACCAAAACTCCACCAAATCGGATTTGGAGAATTCTGGCGGAGCTTGCATATGATAGGGATTTTGGATCCACGCAAATTTTTCGACATCATCATTTGCAAAGTATTTGGAAAACCATTCAATGAGCTTCCATAAGTGTTCCGTGAAAAGGGTCATCAGGGCTTGTGAGACAACCAGTTATCCGCATATTTATACAATTGTGGAAAGCAATCTTGACCGCCGCCTTCATTCGTCTTTTTTATCTAAACTTGTAGTTTCTTCCTGAACGTTGTAATCTTCTCCAGTAGTTCCAAAGTGTGGCGACCGTCAGAATAGGTATTGTTGCTTTTTAGGCACCCACAAATATTTGTGCTTTAGACTTAAAGGATCGACTCACGGCGCCCCTGTTTACTTTCTACGGCGCACCAGGGCGCCGCGGCGCACAGGTTGGGAACCCCTGGTCTAGGGTATAGCGCGCGAAATTGAGTATCCAAGAAAATACGTATGTCCATGTTAGCGAGGAGGCGTGGCCGCCTGTTCCCTTTCTCCAGTGTGTGTGTCTAAGATGAGTGGAGATAAGTACGAAAATCCAAAGGTAAGGTCCAAAGGTCACCATAAAATTGAACTTCGCATTTCGAAGCTCCTGACGTTACCTTTAAACTTACAGTAATGATTCAAAAAGCAAATTGAAGGAGAAAGGTTACGCTTTGTCACTGTGTTGGCCTTTTTTGATATCGTGTTTGGTTGTTAAATTACAGACATTTGAAGAATGTATGATTTTGCATTGCGAGTTTTTTGCACACTAAAAAACTTTTTCGAAAAAATTGCTCTTAGATTTCATTCATTAAGGTCTTAGGTATGTAGTTTGAAAAACAAGTGAGTTCTGTTTGAAATGGGAATGCGTGTTTTACATGGCAAATCCATATATATAACTGTTTGTATCCAGGCCCCTTAATACATGTCAAAACCCATTCGTACAAGTCACATGTAAATCTAAGTCTTTCAGATTTAACACAAAATAAATTAACACAAAATATATGTGAATATTGAAATTACGCATTAGATTTTCCACCCGATAAACCAACCAAATTCTGTTGACTCTTAGCAAAATATAAGACATGTAATTTTAGATACATATCTATAGTATGAGCTGCCTAGACGCCAACTGTCTGTATTGCAGCTCGCGAAGAGAAACAGTTCTGTTTTGTGTCGATTAAGAGGAAAGTCAGAAGCACAAATAAACGTCATACTGAACTGGTATGATGCTGCAGTCTCCAATTCCAAATTAAGAATAAACACCACTCTAAGGTCATGCTAATACATAAAGGAATTTATAAGTTACAAGCTCCGCCTTGAATGCTGCTTTTCTTACTCGCTTTCTTTACCAAAAAAATCAAAATCTGACCAGAAAAGTGAAGAAGAAATAATTATATACAGTAATGTTCGGTTATAATGAAGTCCATGGGACCGGCGAAAATGGTTCGTTATAAGCGAAGTTCGCTATAAACGATAAATAGAAAAGATGTTTATTTTTATTAATATATAGATATGAGGGTACATAAAATATATTTTGTAATATAGTAGATACATTAACAACTGTTCTCAAGAGTCTAATTTAAAAAATCTTTTATTTTAGTTTGTTTTATTTTTGTGAAATGAATATCATTAATATGTAATTCTACTTCGGTTAATTGATTAAAAGCACTTTGCGGAGTACTTACAAGATTATCATCAATACGGACAAATTCATTGAACTCATTTTCAGAACAAGGAAGACTGTCTAGAATGTTGTTATCATCTTCCTGTCCAACTTTTTTCAGCCATTCGGCTAATGTCAAGTCATCGGCTGAATCCAAATATTTTCCACTTTCAGGAAACCACCGCTTTGAAAACAATTTTTTTTCCAGGAGTCGTCCGACCTTGCTGTCCCCGTCAATACTTAAGCCTTAAGGCCTATTGTATTATTGCTCCTCTCTTTTACAGTATCCACTCCAGCAATCTGGATCCCTGCATAAGTTTATGCAGTTTACCTACTGGTCCTGGTGCTGAGCCGTACTCCATTGGTTCTAGCTTGGTCTTCCCAAAGAGCTGTTGTCTCTTGTGATCTAGCGCTTCGCACTCACAGAGCACATGTAGGGCTGACTCAGTTCCTCTTCCACACAATCTGCAGTTGAGGTCTCCATTGTAGAGTCCCATTTTATTCAGGTGTTCCTTCAGGCCACAATGTCCTGTGAGGAGACCCGTCGTTATTCGGAGCTGATTTCTACTCAAGGAGAGCAGTGTTTCAGCTATTTTCTTGCATGGAGCTTTAATGAATGTTTTTCCATGAACACATCCTGGCAACAAGTTCCATTGCTCCTTGTGCTGATGTTTCATCCATTCTCCCACCTGGTGTCTGATTGTGCTTTTAGGCACCCCCAGGGCGGGTTCTGCTCCAATGTATAGGGCAGACGAGCCTAGTCTTGCTAGCTCGTCCGCCCTTTCATTGCCTCTTATACCTGAGTGTCCAGGCACCCACTCCAAAGTTACTTTGTTGTGTTCTGCCAGTCTTCCCAGTTCTTGTAAGCATTCCTAGACTAGAGCAGACGTAACTTTGGGCGCTTCTAGTGCCCTAAGTGTAGCCTGACTGTCTGTAAGTATTGCGATCCTCTTGTTTCAGTAAGATCGTTCATTATTGATCCTTGCACATTGCAGGATGGCGTACACCTCTGACTGAAATACCGAGGCGTATTTTCCTAGCGGAATGCTCTGTCTAGTTCCTCTTCCAAAGATTCCCGCTCCTGTGCCTTGCTCGGTCTTTGATCCATCTGTGTACCAGACTATCTCCCGATGCAGGTTGTTCACTTCACAGAGTACAAATATCACCCTTATGAGTCTCCATGGCTTCGGCACATGACCTAGCGCTAAGCTGGCTCTTAAAATTGCGCTGAGTCTTCTTACAAACAGGTCTGAAGCCTCCTGCAGAAGAACCGGATATATGCCGTCTGGTCCTGGAGATGTGTATGGGTCAAAAGAATTTATGGCCCATTTTGTTTCCTCCAGATCAACCACAGATTTCGCTAGTCTCCAATCATCCCTCCCTGCCCTCCTTAGAGGGGATAAAATTATTTGTTTTGATACCCTCTGCCATGCCATATGAAGGAAGTTTATTCCATCTAAGATGGACTATTTTAGAATTCGCGGAATCACCAGCGGTGAAATATCATTTCAGGTGCCTTGTGATCGAAATAATTCGGTAAATCCCCAGCGATAAAATCCCGTTTTGGTTTCGTTATGAAAGACAGATCTTACGACAATAAGGTTTAAGGCTCGTTTTATCCGAAAGTTCGTTAAAAAAGGGTTCGTTATTTGCGAAAAAATTAACACACGTTTAGTAATACCGAAGTTTCGTACCTCTAGATTTGGTTCGTTATAAACGAAAGTTCGCAAAAAGCGGGTTCGTTATAGGCGGACATTACTGTAGTTTTATAGAAGAAAATCAAACTAGTAAGAAATCTGCAATGAAGAATATATAGCACTCACCTGTAGAAGAATTCCTATGGGATGGCGGCCACAAATTGTATTGCCATATTTTTTTAGGTAGTTGGTGAACTCAGTCGGGTCTAAATTTTCTATGATATTCATGCCCTGAAAAATATCAATATGCAATCACACATTAAAGGAAACCATTCCTTGATTGTTTCTAATGAGATCTTTTACATGTATACAGGGTGGTCCGCTTTTTGCCAGAAGAGCTTTAACACTGGATAGAGAAACTGATTTTTAATTGGAAACTTCATATAAATATGGTTGCGCAACGGCCTCATTTTCAAGATACAGGGTGAAAACATTTTTTTATCAATTTCTTAAACATCATTGATCATTTTTTTTTGTAATTTGACAATATTGTTCACTGCAATAAGACGCTAAGTCAGCATGACTAAAGTGTAGTCAAATCCGCCGTGCAGTGGCTGTAAACAATAACACACAATCGGCGGCTGGCCTGTTGGTGTCGGTCGCCAGAGCCGTATTCAAAATAGCAGTCATAAAGTCCATAGCATCGGATGTGGAGTAGCATTTATGAAATCATATTTTTCCATTACAGCTGTATTGATATATTTTAGATTTTATATATTATTCTTGCCTTAGGAACCTTCATTTTGGGGGTAAAGTTGAGAAGAGGTCAATACTTCGTTCAATTATATCCTCCCTACCGATGAAAATACTTTTCCTTCCTCGTTTCCCAAATACGAAGTTAAGCTTCTTTAATAGCTTATGAAACCTGGTCCGCTTAAAATTGGGCAAGTCATTATCGTCATTTACCTCTTTCACGACTTTGTCATTAGCCGGAAGTTCATTTCGGAAAAAGAACTGATGCACCTTTCTCTTAATTGCCTTTTATCGCCATGGTCCACAAGGTCAATGCAACGTTTGCGATTCTGATTAGTTAAAGGTGCAGCAAAAGAGTGTCTGGTTCTGTATTCTCGCACCACTTTATAGACACTCCGTTTGCAGATACCTATTTTGAGTGCAACCTCTTCCACAATATCGTCAGCAGCAGTTGTTAATGATTTTTTCTGGATTTGGTATACGCTTTAAATTACCTCCTTAAGCCTCACGTCAAAATGGCTCTTTTTTGACCTCTTCCTTGGTGGACTCAAATCTTGACTTGTAGCCACATGCATGGGTTCATCTGCGGTGTCTGTGCTACTAAGCCTCTTCCTTGGTAGACTTAAATCCTGTCTTGTAGCCACATCCATGGATTCATCTGCTTCAATATCTGCTTCAAGTTATCGGGGAATAACACAAACACCACTAATAGCTATTAAAACAACAGTACAACACAAATAACACAAAAATTCCCACAACAACACGGCAGGTATGCGATGATAAAAGCACGATGTACGTTATCATTAACACGACGCGTCGTATACAATGATAAACACACGGAGCAACTGAATAAAATACAACCCTGTACTCTGTTGAACGAGCCAGACGGGCGGCAGAGCGGCAAGCCTCCAAGGTGTTTATTGCCTTTCGGCCAATCGCAATGAATGTCGCCTTACTGTTTGTTTACGATCCTCTGCACCTTGGATTTGAATACAGTATAGAAGATAATTATTATCATTTCAAGTGGGGTCTCTTGGGGCTGCCTCACAACTAATATTAGCAAAAAAAATCTAATTAAATTGTGAAAATGTCGAGGAAAAAAATTAAAACCACTGATCATAGCCTGCCGAAAAAAAACTGTTAAGACAAAACAAGTTGATTTTGTTCTTCTTTTTGATAGGCCGTAGTTCCGAAGGCGTATTTCTGACCCAAATTCAAGTAGAAAAGTACATATAAACATGTGTCCTTTAGGTCCTACAGAGTCTAGTTTTCAAGATTCACGGTGTCAAAAAATCAATTTTCTTTCCAAACTTTGGCATCCTGTATCTTGAGAACCAGACTCAATGAGAAGAACAAAGTTAACTTGTTGCGTTTTAAATTTTTTTTCGACAGGCTGTGAAGTGGTTTTTATTTTTTCCTCTAAAACAAAGTGTGAAACGAAGAGATATCAGGAAACAAAAAGTTGGTTTTTCATCTATTTTATCTGAAAAACATAACACCATATTTTTTTTAAGGTAAGTGGCGTATATTTTTTGAAAATATTAGTTGTGGGACAGCCCCACGAGACGCCACTGGAAATGATAATTATCTTCTAGTCAGTGTTGACTTTACGTCTTATTGCAGTGAACAACACTGCCAAATTAAAAAACAAAATCGGATCAATGATTTTTGAGAAATAAAAAAAAAATCAATTTTTTCCCAAACATTGACACCTTTGACACCCTGTATCTCAAAAACGAAGCTTTTGCGCAACCATGTTTATATGCAATTTCCACTCCAAAATCAGTTTTTTTCGTGTAAAAGTCCTGCTACTAAAACGTGGACCACCCTGTATATACTATTAGTCCAATTTTAAAATTTTGAGAAGGACATTGATCTGCATACTGGCATCGTTTTAGCGTAGAAGCTACAAATTATGTAATAGGTGTTTAAGTAATAACAAAATTGCCAACCCAATCTTACCAAAATACATGAAAAAAGTTTTGCATACTTGAATAATTGAATAGACAGAGTCAGAAAAGTGGCAAGTAAGCAAGGCAATGGCGTACTTCTCTGACTAGACCTAAACACAGTCAAAGTTTACGGAATACATATACGTTGGATCACTCCGCAAAAATATCAAAACGGCCTGCCCCTTGCCCCGTCTCCCCGGTACACCGGTAGCAGTGTACCGACGTCAGCCGGGAGATACGGGGCGGCGCAAAGTAGAGGTTGAACGTGTTTAACGCGAAGTCTATACAGTATCTCAAAAATATTGGATTTTGTTATCTGGGATTTGTTTGCAGGAAATGGATAATCTTTTTAGAAGTTTGAGAGGAATCAATTTCGCGAGAAAAGATATTACCAATAAATTTAAATTTATTAACGGATGGAGAATGACAATGAGATCCATCCTTATTTTGTTGTAAGCCTCGAAATGTAAGGGATATAAATACAGGGTATTCCACGACGATTAAGACAAGAAATATGTCGGAACTGGGCAGTAGTAGAGAATTATAATTTTGGGTATGTAAATTAGAGCTGATGTTGTGTCTTTTTTTGTCATTGTACTACCCAACGAGGTATTTGTTTTTGGTCACGTGACATTCGATTCAAAATTATTAATGGGACACCCTGTATATTTGTGCCTGTGTTCCTCCCGATAAAACATGTCTAACAAACTAGCACACTTGGGGTCTAAAGTGATTAGTTCAAGAGCTACAGGTACTTAAAGGATTGTATCAAGCTAAAAGCGGATAGTAAGACAAAATATTCATTCGGTGGTCTTACCATACCACCCAGAGACATTCTAAATTATATTTTAGAGCTCGAAAATATTTTCATTGATAACTTAACAATTTAGTTTGTGCAGTAGCAATTGGAATGACACTGAAAAGCAAAATGTCGAAAATTATTTATTCATATCCATGTAAAGCATTTCCACATGATTATCTTTTAAAATTGTACATACGAGTTTGTATATACTAGCTATACCATAAAATGTATAAACTGTGATCTCAAAAATAAGCCACATAAACAAAACATTAAGGTAAAAATACTACAGCACCTTTGAACCATCAGTTTTTACTTATCTACGAAATAGCTACAATATGTGAAATCATTTGAGATTCATTAGTAATAGTTTTTGATATCCATTTATGTAACTTAGTGCATTAGCAAAATAAACGTTATTATTTGTATGTCTAAATCGGCCGTCAATACATAAGTTTTTCAATGACCCTCGTATATACGTACAACCCAGGCATTAGCAAGTCTCCGCTAAAAGACCCTCGTACTTGAGCAAAAACCAACGCAAAAACTAACTGGCGCGTGCGGCCACGGCATCGCTTTCATGTGAATTCTTCAAAGTGCTGACGGAGAGTGATCCAACTTATATGTATTCCGTAAACTTTGGCACAGTTTAGCTGCATTGAAGCAAAAATTACATTTGAAACGCAAAGTGCTGTTTGAATCTGGTAGGGGTTATTAGCCCCTACAGTAGTTGTTTCTGTTGGTTCACTGGTTCACTGCTTTCACAAATAGTCTAATTCAATACCGGTAGGCAGTGGCGTATATAGAAATCGATTTCGGGGGGGCCCCATCGGAAAAATTTTCATACGTTATAATATTGGCGTATTATAATCCTAACCTAAATATAAAATAACGATGTACTAATATTAACTAAAATAATTGTACTGGGTTATTCACGTTGTTTGACAAAGAGCATTATGGCTAAGGTATTTGATAAAAAAGAAAATAGTAATTTCGGATGGATAGGGACCAATTAAGATTACATTTGAAAAATATTTTCATGTTATACAGGGTGTCCGCAAACACGAAACGTATCAAAGTTGTATTTTTTATTCAGATTCCTTGGTGAATTCTAGTGTGACTTCATGTATCACACATGGGACTTAAAGCGAACCGTTTAGGTGTAAATCACCATTTTCGGTATAAGTAGATATCGTATTACTAAGCATAAAATGAGTCAGCCTTGTTGAGACTGTCAAATTTAAATTACGTTTATGCCTGCAGAAATCGGTCGATTAACTAAGGAAACTTCGATCAGAGATAACTTGTTTTTTCAAATGAGAATACCTATTTTTTATACAGTTAAATGTAGAGTTTCATAACCTTTCCAATCTTGTAAAGTTGTGAATATCAATCTCTGGTAATTTTCATTTAATTTTAAATTTTCAAAGAAATCGGTGTTTTTCAATTTTCCTACCCATAAGCAACCTAGCAGGCCATGAAATATAAACAAAAACATGTTCAGATGGAAGAAAACAAGTAATTTAGAAAAAAGATACAGACGAATTAGAGTAAAGAGACAAGATTATAAAAATTCCTTACAACAAATCAACTCTCCCAGAAACAACGGCGATAAGATCTTTAAGGTCAAAGAGAAGCTGGAGTATGACAGTAATAGATACTTTTTACAGTCTACTGGCTACGGCAATTCACTAGAGGTTAAAAATTTTCAAGACAATTAAAAACCCTGAAATGAAACAAAAACAAACAGCGATTGTTGTTCCAGCACGCAATTATCAATCACATGTAATGGTGTAAAAAATAGTAATTTGCGCCAAAGGAACGGTATCTCTGACTGGAGCCCTTCTATGTTTTCAATATCCATTAGCAATATTACAAAAAAGGAATACTGACAAATCGGATTTAAATTTTCTGCCATTTAAGTTGTTTTATAATCTGAATAAATTCTAATTCATTCTTCATCTTTGCCTTCTTGCTAATAGGTACTGAAGAATCTCCAGCACTCCACTAGGTACTCCACTCCCCTACTTTTGACTTGGAAGAATTGCATACTTTTTTTAACATTAAATGTGAAATTTTATTATTGAAAATAATAAACTGCCCACAACATTCTCTAGTAGTTTTCATTTCATTTCAAAAACTTTATTTTTAGAAGGCCGTAAAAAAATTCCTGTCGTACTCCAGCTTCTCTTTGACTAAAGATATGTTACCGCCGTTGTTTCTGGTTAGAGTTTGTTTGTTGTGAGTAATTTTTAAAATCTTGTCCCTTTAGTCTAGTTTGTGTGTATTTTTCTGTTAAGTTAGTTGTTTTCTTCTACCTGAACAGGTGTCTGTTTATATGGTCTGCTAGGTTGCTTATAGCTTGGAAAATCGAAAAACACCGATTTGGTTGAACATTTGAAATTAAATAAAAACTCCCAGAGATTGATATTCACAACCTTATATCGTTAGGAAGGTTATTAAATTCTACATTTAACCGTATAAAAAAATTCGCCATTCCCATTTGTTTCCTTAATTAATCGACCGATTTCTCCAAGCATAAACGTAGTTCAAATTTGACCGTCTTAGGGCCGGTTTCTCAATGTCCAGTTAAATGTTTATCTGGAAGTTAACGGTTATTTGTCAGATAAATTGCTTAAACAATTGAAGGTTAGACTAACGTATTCACGTAAATCTTATCTGACAGCTGTATCCATAGAAACGCCAACTGGCAGCTACCTATCTGACACTTTTAACTGGACATTGAGAAACCGGCCCTAATTTAGACTGACGCATTTCATGCTCCAGTAATACGGCAAAGCCACAGCCTTCTAAGTCTTATAATCTCTGTGATATTCAATTTTCTTCTGACATCTACTTATACCGAAAATGGTGATTTACACCTAAACGGTTCGCTTTAGATCCCATGTGTGATACATAAAGTCACACTAGAATTTACTAAGGAATCAGAATATGCAATAATATATGGGGTGTTCCATTTAAAAAACCCAGGTTTGATACGTTTCGTGTTTTGGGGACATCCTGTATAACATGAAAATATTTTTAAAATGTAACGTTAATGGGTCCCTATCCATCCGACATTATTATTTTCTTTTTCATTAGATACTTTAGACATAATCCTTCGTGTCGAATAACGTGAATAACCCGGTATATAACACATATGCATATTAGAAATGCAAATTTATATTTTTATAGATAATAATTCTAAATTGAAGCAAAGAAACCAAGGTGTACTTCCTAATCAGACATATATGACCGTTAAAGTTGCCCTATTTGCTTTATTATTAGATTACATTTTGATGTCGCTGCTAATTTTATTCAGCACTATATTTTTTGACACTACTTCAGCCTTTACCCAGACGTCAAAACTGAATGCGCCAGTCGTCATTTTGCAGCAGTAACGATACGAAATTTAATGGTAACCTTACAAAAGTCGTCAAAAATCTGTAAGTTTCCAGGTGTGGAAATCTATTGAATCTATGTAAGTAAATTAGATCAATATTAACTTGCAACCCGCACATGCAACCAATATATATCTAAAATCCCAATTTATTTATAGCAAACCGGCAACGTTGCCTTCCCGCTAGCCACCGTTGATGATCGTCCCCCCGACCGAACCCAACCGAAACCATCCAAAAATTCAGAGTTCACCAAAAAAAAAACCCAAACATCCAAAAAATCGTCCGGCTCGACTAGGGCCAAAAAACTAAAATGTTTCCGCTAATAAAGTGATAAATCCCGGTGAAATATCAAATTATCTTTGGAAACATATCGCCGATTGTGGACTGTATTAGAAAATGAACTTACCATAGGTAGTTTTCTGGATGTCTGCAAATTTTGGTTGTCGCGCTCTTTCAGATGAAATAATGGAAGAACTAAGGTTGGGAAAAAAGGAAATAAAAGGAATATATTCACCTGAAATCTTCCAGGTTCCACTCAATGGTCGCACCACCGAAATACTACCGATGTCCACCCCGTTGGGGACAATTTTTAGTGCCTTTTCGAAATACGACGCTAACCGTACCGAGGTCAAATCGTATCTCTTAAAAATTACAAAGGTTCTTTCCAACAGCATATTTTGTAAGTTTTGTACCGTCCACTGAACCGTCACGAAACTGTTCGGATCGCTTGTGGTGCGCATGCGTTGATTTTGGATGGTTTCGTGACCGTACACACAGGAAAATCTGTTGGAACGGTTCTTTCTCTTATTTCACTGGACTCATGTCAGTTCTGACGGCTATAAAAACAACTAACCTCGATTTCATTTCAAAAGCCATCGTCAAAAGCCAAGACGCCAAGAGCTTTGTTAAAATTGATCGGGGCCTGAGTTTTCTGACGATGACTTGGTGTTAGTCTATCAACCACAACCGAAAAATGAGGATTATTTGGGTAATTTTAGCCATGAATAATGGTTGCCACTCACAACAAGGTATTCCTGTAGCTCTATAAACAAAGAACCTAGGTTATGTTTTCCATAAAAATGACCGAATTTATCATAACATACCATGTATAACATTATTGTTTGATTCCATTCCCATGTTTGGCTTTGGTGAAGTTTCGACCAACAAACGAGCCAGCCAAACAACAAGCAACAGCAAAAACAAAAGAAGCAAAATCAAATCACACTCAATCTCAACACTCAAGACTCAAGAAAGCAAGAAAACAGAAGGCGCATAGAAATGACAAAATGAAATTGTGCGCCAAGCGGGCGATTTACTTTCTACTGCGCATGTCAGTCCTCACAGTCCTTACTCTGGACCAAGTACCGATTTGACCGTACAGAAACCGTCCCATGAACGGTAATGAAATCTGTTGGAACGCTTTATGGACCGTTTCATGAACGGCCACAAAACGTGTTGGGACGCATTTCACGTTCTGCGCATGTCCGTGACGATACATTGTACGCTATTCAGGCCTGTTGGAAAGAACCTTCGGAGTTCACAAAAAAAAAACCACCCAAACGTCCAAAAAACCGTCCAGCTCGACTAGGGCCAAAAAACTAAAGTTTCCGCTAATAAAGTGATAAATCCCGGTGAAATATCAAATTATCTTTGGAAACATATCGCCGATTGTGGACTGTATTAGAAAATGAACTTACCATAGGTGGTTTTCTGGATGTCTGCAAATTTTGGTTGTCGCGCTCTTTCAGATGAAATAATGGAGGACTGAGGTTGGAAAAAAGGAAATAAAAGGAATATATTCACCTGAAATCTTCCAGGTTCCACTCAATGGTCACACCACTGAAATACGACCGATGTCCACCCCGTTGGGGACAGTTTTTCGAGCGTTTTCAAAATGCGACGCTAACCGTACCGAGGTCAAATCGTAACTATCTCTTAAAAATTACAAAAATTAATGCTGCGAGGAAATGCGACGTTGCCATAACCAGTTAACAAATACCCTTTAAAGCTAAACACCCCAATTATTTGTAAAATGTGATCCAAAGAATTATCGGTATTCCCGCACTAATCAATATTACATCAAAAACATATTTCAAACATATTCAATTTTTAAAATAGGTGAAGTTTAAAAATACTTCGTAAATCGTATGTAAAAGTCGTCGTCGTCATAGTCACAACGTCTTAACAGACATGGTGTGAACTCGTAAAATGCATTTACTCATTTTACGAGTTTCTCTTGGGATATCTTTAAGATCTTTAATGCAGTAGTTTCCCATTTGCTTTCTGCATCCTCATGCCGTTGACCAGATGGTATCTACTGGTCCATGCGCCTTTAGGGGCAATTTCTCACCCCAAGGACAAGAAGGTGTCCTGACTCTTCTCAACTCGTCCACCCAAAGCTGTTGGCTGAGAAGAAATTACTGTTTATACCAACAGTAGTTCGGTTCCTTTTAGTCGCCTTTTACGACACGCAGGATATACGATGGGAGATATTCTAACCCGCCCCCACACGGGTAGTTAAAATATCTATGTAAAAGTATGAGCCTAATATTCATTCGTGCGGAAATACCGATAATTCAGTCGCATTGGAAATTTCAATGAAGGTTATCTCGAAAACGGCTACCTGTAGAGACTTAAACAAAGTATACCTCTTTCACGTAAAACATAAAAACGAATTTTCTATACTGACATTGATGCACCAAACCGGAAAAAAGTTTTGATAATATAAATAAGTTCAATGTGCCTTAGATGGCGCCCTCTATTCATGATAGCAATACCGTGGTCGAATTTGGATTTCTCGCCTTAAAAAACTCCTCCGACACGTAATTTTAGACCTTTTTGCCATTTTACTGGGAATAATAGAGAAACAACGAAAATAGAAGTAAAACTTTGACACCCTGTATCTTGAAAAGAAAGCATTTTAAGGCTTCATGTTCCTATCCATGGCCGACTCTACTCACTAGGCCGGAGCATTGAAATATGGCAACACTGAATAGCGGGCCGAGCTTTTATTTGTTTTTAAGTCATTAGTGTAATCTTCCAGAGTAAAAAAGAAGATTGGAAGGTGATTTTTAATGTGTTTCTAATTATTTACCTGCACAAACGAAACTATAAAGATGAAAGTGCAAAGTGTGTAGTACCAGGTTGCACTAGCAATTGTGCTTCCAATAAAGGACATATTAGGGTGTTCAATTTTCCTCAAGACGAGCATTTCAAACAGAAGTAGGTGAAAGGTATTCCTCGTAAGGGCTGGTTATATTTATAAGAATAAAGACAATAATTTACAAACATTTCCAAGGATAAGACACAATGTGGTACCTACAATGTTTTCTGGACCTCTGAAATATCACAGAAAGATACAGTTCTAATAGAACCATCTGGGCACACCTACGAAAAGATTTGATAGTGAAGGGAACCAAGACCAGCAAGAATGGCTTCAAAGTGACCTAATAGTGAATTTTTCTAGCTGAAGTGAAAATTTACAAAGTGGAAGTGGCAGCAGGAAACAGGTTGCGTTTATTTTTATTTTGTAGTGTTTGACTACGATGAACCAGACATCAGATCTAGGTGGTATTAGTATCAATGAATATAGACATTCCTTTAAATCAATAAATCATAATTTGTTGGTGATTTGAGTTAGATTTTATCACTGTCATTAAGAATATTCTGTTGGTCTCAAATAGAAAATATTTTGGCACACTATTTTCAAATAGGTTTTCTGTCGATTTAGTGTTAAAACCTTTTCTATGTCCAGCCAAAGAAAGTTTACAATTTTGTGAAAGAGAATAAGCTGCCAATTTTACCACCATCCTAAATATTCCTCAAAACTTTGCAGTTCTTTAAGAATTGCACCTGACAGAAAATATGCCTTACATTAAAACTGTTGCAGAGGGTTTATTATTCTCTGAGAACTACATTGTTTTACAAATTGATGAAATATCAGCCTGTTTAAATGTTCTTGTCATAACAAAAATTATAGGTAGAACATGAAGGACAAAATTATTTGATAGGTATATTAAATACATACAGCTTATAGTTGGTAGGCGTAACCCTTCCATCAGAGTATACAGCTCAAATTACAATCCTTATTCACAATAGGTATTGTTTAAATGTTGATTTCAGGCCAATAGGTATAAAAGTAAGTTTTTGGGCAATTGCACAAAGCAGTTTTAATGAAAATTGCAAAAGAATACATCAATATACATATAGATGAGTTTGTCTTAGACACATTTGTTCATGTAATCAACCCCAAACTGATGAAATTCTGCTTGAATTAATGTTGTTAATGTAGCAAATATTTTTATTAATAATTACACTGAAACGGTTCAAGACAAAATACAGACTGACAAAACTAAAAAGAGGAAATCTAATGGAAATAAGAAATATCTAACAGAAGGGAAAATCTCTAAATCTAAATACATGTACATTTTTGTACTGTTACTACTGGCATTTTTCACCATTCTTATTTTTTCAAAAAGTATTTTTCTTAATTTATCAACCGAGATGAACTCTAATACATATCAAATGTAATAATTATTCTGAAACTATAAAACAATTCAAATTTTCCGCGGAATGCCGGCCGTTCGGCCCACATTAACCGGCCCACTATTTGACAGCTAAGCGACGTTACCACATCTAAGGCTCCGGCCTAGTGTAGAGTCGGCCATGTCCTATCCCAATGTTCATAAAAATGCAAGGTCTATCACTTGTCAAGCGTTGTCGGTGGAATATCCGAACACCCGGTATAAGGCTGACAAAAAAAATCTTATCCAGAAAAATAGCATAGTGAATTGCTGATGAAGTTTTCCGGTCAAGCAATATTAAAAGGTGACTAGGCTAGTTTGGACCCTCCCACCCCCAAGCTAAATCCTGGATACGTGCCTGAAGCACTCTAAGTTAGATATGTTGTAGCTAAGCTAACACCCAAATTTTTTATTTCGTTAGATAACTGTAGCATGTTGATATGCGGTTTTTATTAAAATCTCAGTGGAACATGAATGTACAGGGTGACCGACGGGAACCGGACGTTTTTCAAATGGTTAGTATAACGCCGCTAACGGTGGTAGGAAGGGGATTCAGGTATCAGTCGCCTAGCTGTATAATGCCATTTTAGTAGCTATGGAGCAGTGGACCGTAGAGCACCGTATGTTCGCTTATGACGCGTATGTTAAAAATGCTGAGTCAGCCACGGCCGCGCAGCAACTATTCCGCGTTCATTTTAATCTTGGACGCCACGGTATTATTCCAAGCCGCAATACCATTCTCAATGTGTTAACAGTCTGAGAACAACAGGAATGATTGTGAAGAAAAAGCCACTAGACTAGTATCGGAAATTTTGTTTGTTTATCTCTCCGCTTAAATGAAAATGAGCTTCATCACTCATGACGATTACTGCACTTTCATGGTCTCTAAGCAGCATTTGAATTCGAATGGCGAAGTTTTCTCATTGCTCATAATCTGTTGGCTTAAGCTGCTGAACAATACACATCTTGTAAGGATGAAACGCTAAATCTTTTTTCAATATTATGCGCACTGATTCACGACTTGAGTTTAATTCACGCGAGTGTCTTCGTGCTGACCGTTGAGGGCTCCGAGTAAGCGCTTGTCTCACCCGCTCGACATTTTCTGGCGTCCTCGCAGTCTTCGTGGGACCAGGTGGCTTTTTCTTCACAATCATTCCTGTTGTTCTCAGACTGTTAACATCTGAGAATGGTATTGCGGCTTGGAATAATATCGTGGCGTCTAACCATTTGAAAAACGTCGGGTTCCCGTCGGTCACCCTGTATATTCAGCTTTTTGTAGGTCGGAACTGTCGTACTGTTCTGATTTTAGCCGCCTTGTATGAAAGACAAACGCGCTGTTGTTCCATTTTTTCTTGGTTTTCTTTCTATTGAAATGGTGGGTTGTTCGGCCGGCGTCTATACACTCTCAGCGTTTCATTGCTTGACGTTCCGCCAATACGAGTGGATGACATCCCCAGAAGCAGTGAGCGTGTCGATGTCGGCCGAACAGCCCAAGAATCAGCCTTGAAAGCCTTAAACAATATGTACATGTGTTTATATTACTTACCACTCTGTCTAATCCTTCAATTGACTGATAAATATTCCCGTATGTCCGATCGTAGTAAGTATATCTAAACCTGTGACCCCAATGGCAGAAATCGGATGATATAATGAAGAGGTTCTTCGGATCTGCTAAGTAACTAGAGAGAATTCTTCCGTAGCAGGCTTCTCTATCGGGACTGAGAGATCCAACAAGAATAGGAACGACCGTAAATTGATTTTTAAAACTAAAAAAATTTGTTAGGATGTTAAATAGTCACCTACAAAAGAAAAAGAAAGTGCTTGTCACTCACTTTTCCATAACTTTAGCTACGTATGGTAGGTGCATTTCAATGCTGTGCTCATTTTCATCTGTGTCCAGGTCCATCCATTCAAATTGACCGGTCATTTCTAATTCACTATTGACTGGAAAAACAACTAATAGTAGCCAGAAGATCTTTGGCTAAAGAACCCTTCACAAACCTTGGAAATGAATGTTAGCTTAAATTACCCTCACCAACATTATGGAAATTTAGTGCCTGTCGGAATCCCCAAATGCTCAATATAAATGGGTGGAAACACCTTAGTCACGAAAAATATTGCATCTGAAATATACTCAGTAACGTTAGAAGCGTTACTCCTGAAGGTATAATTTATTGAACAATATTGGCATGTGGCATTTCTTCCATGACATGATTCAAATATCGTGGTAGTGTTAAATAAATAAATAAATAAATAGTGGCTTTATTACCCAACAGGCTCCCACCTAATATAATTAAATAATATTTGTAAATAGCAACACGAGTTTTGATAAAAACCAATATATCCCTAAATCTACAAATTGAAGTGAGCACGAGCACAAACTGGAACATTTTGTGAGCACAGCTTGGGAGGCTGTACCTCTAGATTTTATTAACACCCAGATTACGAGCATGCCGCATAGGCTAGAGGAGTGAAATCGTCAACATGTAGGGCCCACCCATTATAACCCATTATAACATGTATATTTTTATAAACGATTGTCTCGAAAAGGGTCAGATAATCAACAGCGATGACTACATAGTGTGGAGTGTTTGCAGGTTGAAATTACCAAAAAAACGGACCCACCTGGAGAAAAAAATGTGCTTTTTCAACAAGAAAATCAAATCGATGAAAGCGATAGCAAAAATGCATGGATTACTTCCCCATACAATTCTCCAGATCTGACCTTAAGTGACTTTTTCTTGTTTGCTGACCTCAAAGCATGGTCGCTGGCAAGAAGTTCAGTACCAATGACAAGATCATCTTCGGACTATAAAAAATGGAGTCAAGTTGATTGACTCAGTACTTCCCACACATAACAGCGATATCATTTTATTATATTCCCTTTGCATGAAGCTATACTCTGAGATCCCCTGCAACCAAGTAATCGTTCGCACGTCCACAAAACACATCAAACACAAAAACTAGTAAATAGTTTCTTAAGTCTCTCCGTAGGAATTAAAACGACACAATTTTTATTCTGCGAGCTTCAACTGGACGAAACCAAACGATCAGGAACCTCCAAATAGGCTCGTTCAGCATATTTTTTTATTGCATATTTTAAAAGGGCGAATTGAGTTTAGCAGCTGTACAAAATTTCAGAATTTTCTGAGCTCGATTTCATATTCTAATAAATTATCAAAGTGCTGCAAATTGAAAACGCGCGGCACTTGTGAGTGTGCGACGGTGACGTCACTATACCTCTCCGACCGGCGCGGCGCGGCATCTTGGCCACGCATTGTACTGGTGCCTGGTAAATAATATCGCTGCGGCGCATGTTACTTGCTATGCAAGCTTTGTGAACTGAATAACGCGTCTATTGGATAATGTATTTAATTGTTTCATCGACACTGAATACTTACCAAGCTATTCGAATTTGTTGATACTGAGTATAATAATGGAAGGAGGACAGATGATGAAAAATTATAAATATCGTATGGTTCCCCAATGTGGAAATAGGACAGTGAGCACTCCTGATGAATTTTTTACTGGTTTGCCACGAAATATAAAAATCAGGAAATTGTGGCATAGCTATGCGTAGGAATGAATTTGTGAGCGATAACTCAACAAAGTATTGCTCTGAGGACCATTTTAGCAGTTGTTAGCAGATTTTGGTGATACTGGTACACTAAAACGTAAGAGATACAAGTACATTTTTTTAATCCAAATACTGAACTAATCATATACATAACAATTATAAAAGCATTTGGAGAAATCATTGATATGTGGAACATGTGAAAGGCTGTTTTCAGTCCCTTGATGTAAACAAAATTCATATGTATTATGATTATGTTTTATATTATCTAGTTCTTTGTGTCTCACATTTCTGTATTTTGGGTAGAAAATCGTGGATACTTAGCCTACAAAATATCCCTACTTCAAATGTGTATCTCAGTCTTGTATATTTTGTTTAAGTTTGAGGAAGATGTTGAAAATTACATGTGTCACAAACTAATGAAAAATGTAAAACTTAAGATGAAACCGGAAATAGTTCCGCACATTTTTGTTTGTCAAAAAGACCAACAAGTCTTACACGATACAGATCCTCGGAATGTTTTCCTTAAGACAAAGAAAATGAGATTTAGATGAACCAGCACAAAAAAACTCGATGTTTGTCACCAAGCAGCGAACCTCAACCATCAACGTTTCGCAAGTAGAACTAGAATGTACTGAAGACAACGAGAGAGGGAACGTTGGAAGACAGATAAGTGAGTCCAAGTCAATATAAAGGCCAAAGTTATATCAAAATATGTTGAGTGCAGTATACTAAGGCAGCCATTAAGGGAAGGCAGAAATAAATGCCATTAAAACATATCCCAAAATAATGTTACTCCTTAATCAGTGGTTCGAGTTCGGATCATTCAACAAGGAACTTGTAGAAAAGCGAACTGCTTTTCTTATAGAAAATAATCCGAAAATTTATATCGGGATACCCAGTCACTCATTATTTATAATTAATATGCTTGCTTGCTACAAGGTTGACAAAAATCTAAATATTTGTAACTTTGAAAAAGATGAAACTTAATCTTCCACATAAAATTATAGCAGACGATTTCTGTATATATCAACATTTTGCTCAATAATTACAAAAAACCGTTCCAAAAATAGTCGAACATTTAAAATTATTTATTTGAATTTCCATCAAAAAACCAAGAAACCCAATCCTGCAGTCATTCTCCTGGTCAAAATGTAAAAAAAGCAACACTATCAAATATTTTATAGCTTGTACTCCTGATGAGCTTATTTCCTACATATCTAGAGGTTTTGAGAACTACCGCTAAAATGATTGTAGAAGAATCTGGATTTTAGAATGTGTTAGAAAAAACCACCCGCTCAAACAAAAGATAGCGTCAACCAAAGCACTTGAACGTATTACAAACGTATGCTGGGCGCTGTCGCTGTACAGCCGCCAGCCGGTCTGCGCTCGCCGACAGACCCAATGACGTCACAACGATAAATTTTGAGTGCATGAAATATTTTAATCTTTGAAGGCGCGTAACTTCTTCAATTCTCATCCAATTAAGTTGAATTTTTTTTGTATGTTATATGTAAGTAATACTTTATGAAAATGCGCATAAATATGGTTACTGGAATTTCACTGAACGACCCTATTGCTTAAAAACGAAGTTTGGGCTATTTTTATGTTTTTAGTTTTTTTATTATTGCTGCGCCGCCACTGACACGATATTTGAAAGCCATACGTAATTGTCATCCTCGCCACGGTAATACTACTGTGTCTAAATTTCATTAAAATCGATTCCATAATTTCCATGTTACTAAATTCAGAACGATCTAAAGGAATACTCGTATGTATGCATCAGACAATTCTAAGTCCCTTGATTTCTGTAACAGCCAAGGCAATGTTCGGATGGACATAAAAAATGGTATTATGCCGCTAGGCCTTTTTTCACAGGTCAATGGACAGCCTATTATGAATAGAACAAATTTTTGAGTTTTACAACCCCCCAACCCCTAACCACCCCAATTTCACCCCCACCCAAAAAAAATTAAAAAAAGGATCAGGAGCTCCTAAAACCCCTAAAAACAAAGTCTGACCTAGTTTTATACTTTTAGTTTTTTTATTATTGCTGGGCCGCCACTGACACAATTTTTCCAAAACACGCATTTTTCATCCTCGCCGCAGCAGTAATACTGTGTCAAAATTTCATTAAAATCAATCCGATAATTTTCGCGTTACCACACTTTCTATTTTACAATATATATTTTCAGTACATTTTTTAAAACAGTCTTCAATCTAAGTCATTTAGAAACTATTTCTGTAAGGTTTGTGAAGGGTCATTTACTCAGATGTTTTGTCACTGTTGAAATATCTGAGTTATAAGCGTATGAATATTAATTACTTTTGAAATTCATAGACAGATTCACAATTTATGAAAATTTGTTGCATTAATCAATGTGAAACACAGTTTCAACCTTAACAAAACACCTAGGCAAATTTTTATTTAGCTTTAAGGCTATAGTAATCATCCCAAATAGAAGACTTAACGATTTAGATCAACTTCCCACTGTTTAAAACATATGTGATTTTCTTATGAAAGTTACAAAAATGGTTCTCACCTCATGTCTACTTATTGTATATGCAAAATCATTCCTAACATAATAAATTGTAAATATTGTTTTAAACCAAACTATTGAAGATATATGGCATTTACAACAAAATCATTAGCTCCATATCAAGAAAACATGCTACCAACTCCACTTTGAACTGTATTGTATGATACTACCATGCATGAATGTGAGATAATCATGGTGAACTTACCTGTTTTAAATCCCAATTCAGTCTACAGACTGATCAACTTGTACTCCTAAGTTTGATCCCGCCGTTATTATGAGATACAGGGTGATGAATTAATTAAGATTTTCACATAAAAAAAAGGCAACATCTCTGAAAATACCCTGTATAACCTGATAAAACCTTGTGTTTCCGGAATAGGGCAATAGAGCACAATTCAAATTCGGAATAATATATCATCATCATAGTCTTAACAGACATGTTGTGAACTCGTAAAATGCATTGAGTCGGAGCTAGAGTATTGCCGACACGAATACTATCAATAGTTTTGAGCACTGTAGCTCGCCATCGTTCGCAATTTACTGTCAGTTCAGTGGCGCTCTTGATACTCATATCTAGCAACTGTTTCGTCGTATCCACCCAGCGTGTAGGGGAACGGCCACGGCGCCGCCCACTCGGGGCGTAACCCTGAACTACAAGTTTCTCCATATTATCGCTTCTATGAATATTTTCGAAGAATGTAAGCATCCTCATCGACACAATGGAGGATAGTCTCTTTGGATTACCGAGCTCATCCAGTATGGAAACATTAGTCCGATGGGCGGTATAAGGAATTCTCAGCATTCTCCTCCACGTCCACATTTCAAAAGCATCTATGCGAGCTCGATCTGCCTTTTTAACAGTCCAAGTTTCCGAGGCATACAAAAATATGGAGAACACAAGAGACTGAACCAGTGACATTTTGGTAGCTTTAGTGATGTTATGGTCACGCCATATTTTAGTAAGCTTTGTCATGGCCACCCGTGCCTGTTGAATGCGCCGTCGAATCTCATTCTCACAGCTACCTGAATTGTCGATCAAAGAACCGAGGTACACAAAACTTTGAACTACCTCACAACGGCCTATTGACTTTATTTCTCGATGATTGTCATGCTCCCTATCTACGATAATAACCTTGGTCTTGTTGTAGTTAATACCAAGACCATATGCTGCACTGTGTTGTTCTTAAACGTTCAATAGAGCTATTAGTTCTTCCTGAGAAGCAGCAATAAGGGTTGTATCGTCAGCAAATCTTAAGTTAGATATTTTGCTTCCGCCAATAGTTATACCGCTATTCCAGTTGTCCAATACCTGTCTCATCACAAATTTGGAGTAAATGTTAAATAACATCAGAGATAATACGCATCCCTGACGAACTCCTCTTCTGGTTGCTGTTTGACCAAACAGGTTACCATCAATTCTTACACGAGATGAGCTAGACTCATAGAGTTTCTGTATGAGAAATACTAAGTGGTAAGGGACTCCCATGGAGATGAGGATTTCCCACAGTTTAGGCCACTTTACGTTATCAAACGCCTTAGAATAGTCCACAAAGCAGATAAAAACGGGAAAATAATGCTCTCTGGCTCTTTCAATAATCTGTCTTAAGTTTAAGATCTGTGCACGCGTACCGCGTCCTTTTACGAAACCTGCCTGCGCCTGAGAAATTTGCCAGCCAATAAAACCCTCCAAACGAGACTGTAAAATATATAGTAGAACCTTGCTTGCATGAGAGATTAACGAAAGTAGGCGATAATTGTCTGGATTTGTTGGAGATCCTTTCTTATGAAATGGAACAAAAATGGATGTGCACCACTCATCTGGCCAAACACAGGAGGAGCAGACCCTCTTACAAATAATATATAGGATGTTCCATTTGAAAAAAATACAACATTGGTATACTGTGACTTTATCAATAGTTTTAAAATGTAGACCTTAGCTTCACCTATAACTTTCATTCCAAATTTTTTTTTGTATCTTCCATATTAAGTTCAGAGTATAAGTTGATCACCCTGTATATATATATTTGAACATGAATATGCTAACATATTAGACTATTATGTGAAAAAATAAAAAAAAATCAATATCTATTGAAAAACATGTACTAGACAATGTTCAAAATCATGCTATGAGGTTTTAGTGGAACTCATACAAATGATCGAGATGGATGTAAAACATTGAAAAGGTGTCATTTATAAAAGTATATAATACTCACCGTAAATATACAGCTCTTAGAATATGTTAGGTGTTGTTTACCATATCTCCACATTTTGACCTATACATATCTCTGAGAGACTCTAATGTGGTTGTTTGTAGGTTCAACCTCCAACAATCCTATAATAAAACCAACAGTATTTTTGAAACTCATGTCAGCTTTATGGAATGCCAATCGGACAGAAATGATGATTAGATCTTGTTGACTGTAGTTCCTCTCACTTGGTGAAACTGCCCCACCATCAGGATCATCATACTGTTTAAATGATGAATATGTTCTCAAACCACAAGTTTCAAAATAAAAATGTAGAAACTAAGAGTTAATGGTGACTAACAAACAGAAAGTTGTGCCTGGATAGAAAATTTTTTTGCAAAAGTGTTGACATTTGCAATTCAAGTTGAATGAACTTTAGCCCTTTAGTCCATCCACATAATGCAGTGAAACTTGGTATAGATGAAGTACATGCCTATCAAGAGATTTGATCAGACACTGCAGACTTACTAGCGGTTGATCCATAAACTATTGAATCCATCATCAATACAGTGACTATATGGAGGTCACCCACATTATGGTCAAGGGTAACTTGAGGCTTTTTGCCTTGTGGTAGAGTTAGATATGTATATCTAATGTAAACCATTAAGAAGACAGTTACCTTAATATTTAGGCAATCATCCATGACACTGCAGAGAATTATGTGTTCAGTTTTATCAAAGATGTACATGACATGATATGCTACAATAAATACAAGTTGAATCAAATGCAACCATACCATTTATCACCATTCGTACACCTGCCAAAAAGAAATGCAAAGGCAAGGGGACTATTATCCACTGCTAAACATTTCTTAATACAGAGCTTTCATATTCAATTCTCAATAAGCACTAAACCTATTATGTAAATAACAACAGAAAATTAGTCAAAACACAGAAAATAGCAGACAAACACAATTTGAAGCTAATGCTACTATTACTACTTCTATGTTACCACATTGAAAATATGAAGCTAATGATGTCCTATTGTATGCCTTGTTCTTTTTGTGTCATGCCTTAGATACGTCATTCGTTAGATGATTCTAACTATCATGTGATATATGTATATAAAAGTTGTATATAGAATCTGCATTTTTTAAGTTCTAAATTCACTTTTCTACATTTTCTTGCTAAATGTTCAGCTATAAATTGAGCTTGAAGAATGCCACTACAAAAAAATTCTTACTCTGCCCAAACTAATCCCCACTAACATCAGTCCTTCAAAATATAAAATTGTCCCAGGTACTCGAACCCTTTTTGAAAAAAATTTTATACATGCAGATCCTTGCTGAGACTAGGCACCCAATAGGGCTTGTTCTACAATATTAAAACAAAGAGGTACAAACTTGTTAACCACAATATTTCTACTTCCTACCTCTCATAGTTTCTGAGAAATAAGATGAAGTATATTTTTGAAAGAACTATGAAAAGTCTAAGTTTATCATAAAAATGGATGACTGAAACTTCACTAACATGATTGAAAAAAAATTGCTGTAAGACCATATGAAATATTTAGAAGCTTACATAAAAATTGGATTATCTCATTGAAGGCTTGCAAATCACAGTTTCATTAAGATATGAACACATTAAAGATCTGATATATTACAACAAAGGTTCAATTTTCTAAGTAGACATCTTATTATTTTCAGAGATGGTAGAAACAGTGAAAAGTTTATCTTGCAAAAACTATACTTGTCTTAAAACTACCCATACTGCAAGTCTTATTCCCAGTTATATGAATTAATAAATATATTGTTTAGAATTTTTTTATTTTAGTTTAGTTTTTTGTTTCATAATTAATGAAGTTCTTTTAGATTTATGATTACTCATTCCTGGTAAATTCTTCAAAAATATATAACTCCAATTATTGCTGAAATGAATGAACAAATTGATTAAGGAATATACTCCTGTCACTAAAAAAGAAAAAAACAGGTAACTGTGTAGATAAGCAGAGAGGTAAGCATAGTGTTTAGGAACTACATATGCGACATAAAAATTACTAAAAGAGAACTTCATTAATTTGTGTTATATTGAAACACTTCAATAGCAAATATAAGACATATGAGTAACTAAAAAGAAGGTATTACAAACATCTACATACCCGATGTGTCAATAGTAAGATCATACAGAGGTGTTTTGTATTTTTGAGCACTAGACAAGGCACAACCAGAGAGACGTACATGGTGAGAGGGTCCCAAAATGAATATACGTTTCACTACAATAGGACTAATTTGCCTATAAGCATGACCCCCGCAGGGTCCACAATATTGATATCCAGCATGCCTAAATAAGGTTAAAAAGCAAATTGTATTAATCACAATATAGATCTGACTTACTCCGAAAACAATAAAGATAATTATCCTCAAGACTAGAGGTAATATATGGGTGTACTTAGCTCATAGCTAACTGACAACTATTTTTATTCAACACACAGTTTTTCACTAACATCCCTTGATCATGTTACAGTTATAATATTTTCCATTCAAATGTACCACATAAAAATGTAAAGAGGAGTTAAAAAATTGAACTGTCCAGCTTTTATTTTTATTTAATCCAAACAAAAAATAAATCCATGTTAAAATGATTTAAGGTAGGTGAAAGGTGATGGTAAAGTTTATGTTGATTACTTATTTCACATTAAAATAATAAATAAGTGTTAAGGCACCTGTCACGCCCTGGAGATATCAAGTTAAATGTAGAACACCTATGAGTAAATACAAGGTATATAACCTCTATTGAGAATTTATTTTTTTTAAAAAGAAGCATTGGAAGCATGTACTTACGGTGCTATAATAGCCCTGGCAGGACCATGAGTTAGATCGGCTTGATTCAGCCAATAATCCAGTTGCCTCGATAATTCAGAGCCTTAAATATAATTTAATTAGATATGGTTATTATTGACAAAAAGAAAATTTAACTGAACAGCTGATAGCAGCTATTAAATGGGTTACCTGAATCGGTGTACCAACTTCCTGCATGTGTTGCTCTCCTTACAGGCATTTTTCAGTCTTGAGGAATGTAAAGCACTTAGAAATGGGGACCAAATTAAAATGAATACAAAAATATTACAAAAATTACTCACAAAAACTTTTCAGATGAATGACAGATCGAACACAGACACAGAAGAAAATAAGACAGCACGACAGCAGTGACGCATGACAGCATGTTGTTTATAGAACATAGGACTCATGACAAGAGAAACTCTCTACGTTTGATAGATGCGCAACATGAACAGCATTCGGAATTTGGATTTGCAAAATTTGCTTAGAAAATCTACTTTATGTTATTAATCAGTAACTAATTTGAATAGTATACCTGGCTCTCTAAAAAAAATATCTTGACGATAACAAATACAAATGTTTTAACTGAGGCGCAATGTTTTGACTTTTGACGTTTCTCTTGTCAGCCTCCTTTCCTTGACATCTTCTTTAATGTTTTGTGCTAACCGTACCTATTTTGTGGCTCGCCATTTTAAGTCTGGGCACTGGATAATCATGATTTTTTTCATTTTAAACGGATATATCAGTAATTTTTAATGTGCTCGTGCTGAAACGATGTAATATTGGACAACAGCATGTTGAACTGGTATGTAAACAAGCCCATTTTATTAATTTACGCTTGAAGGCGGTGATTTGAAATTTGAATTTATTTTTGTTTATTTTTCCAACGTATTCTTAGCAGTACCAATGGATATTAACATTATTTGTTGTTGCTGTGTCGTAGAAAGTAGTGAAAAAGTGATACGCATTCTAATTAATGTTTTCAGATTTAGCAGACTCGTATTAATTTAACGCCTACTTTAAAAACACCTACTTTATGTGTGGGATTTTGTACTTATGGGCATACAGGTTTATTAACAGCTCTAATGTTTTTTTGCAGTTCACCGATCAAAAGAAAACGGCGAACCGTTTCTAATATGATGGAGGCCTTTGAAAATGTATTGCTAAATGCATCAGAATTCATCAAAGGTAAACAAATTTTTTAATTATGATACACACTATACAATGCATGTCATTTTATGGGTAATGAATGACGCATCTAACAGATAAACTACACACATTATAACTACCTGTGATTTACATATTTTTGTAAATATGTCAGCCTGATGGTACTTGGATAAAGTTATGCTTTATTTTTTAAATGTTGCTACCTAGAAAATGATCAATTTTAATAATCCTCTAAATGTCAAGTTTTATGTTTTTTATATAATTGTGTATTTGACATAGAAATAGAGTTCCTCAAAGCTCTATTTCAGGACCAATTTAATACATTTCATCATTCCTTCTACAATATTACAATAAATGGTGCTTATAAGGATTTAAATACTGTTTTTATCTCATTACTTACAGGCCGTCTATTTTTTGTATCCTTGAATACATCTGTTGAGCCAAAATCAACTGCATCTGTCCATTACTTCACAATAGATTATGAGTTGAACTATGATGGGTTTTACCTTGATTTTGGTCCACTCAATCTAGCCATGCTATATCACTATTGTGTGAAACTGAGGAGAAAATTGAGCAATCCTGCTTTCCACAACAAAAAAATTGTACATTATACATGTATTGATACAGAAAAAAGGGTTAATGCAGCATTTCTTATTGGTTCATATGCCGTAAGTCAAACTCCTAATGTTTTAAAATACATAGTTAAATCATTGAAATACTGTGAAATAAGCACCATATTTTGTTTTTTACATCTACTTATTTTTCAGATAATTTATTTGAACTTCGAGCCTGAACAGGCTTATGAGGTTCTTAATCATGATTCTACAAAAGATTACCTGAAATTCAGAGATGCTTCAATTGGGGAGCCTTACACTTTGAGCTTGTTGGACTGCTTAAAAGCTATAAAAAAAGCATTGCATTTTGGATTTTTTAATTTTGACAACTTTGATTTTATGGAGTATGAGCATTATGAACGTGTGGAAAATGGAGATTTCAACTGGATTTTGCCTGATAAGTTCATTGCATTTTGTGGCCCACATGATGAAAGCTCATTAGATCGAGGTAAACAAGAAATTTTCAGCTATAACCTATACATTCTCTTAAAATGAAGATTTGACAAAAACTGATTTTTTGAAGGTACCCATTCTCCAGAAACATATTTTGCATACTTCAGAAGGCATAAAGTAACAACAATTGTGAGATTAAATAAGAAAGCATATGATTCAAATAAGTTTGTCCAGGCAGGGTTTGACCATAAAGATTTGTATTTTGTGGATGGTGGGACACCTAATGATAGAATCCTGCAACATTTCATCAGTATTTGTGAGAACGCCAAAGGAGCTATTGCTGTACACTGTAAAGGTATGTAACATATTTTCAAGATGTTAATAGCAATGTAACTACAGCTGGTTTAATATAGGATAATATACCATAATGCATATTTATTCGTTTTAGCTGGCCTTGGCAGGACTGGATCATTGATAGCCTGTTATATAATGAAGCATTATAAATTTACTGCAGAAGAAGCAATTGCTTGGATCAGGATTTGCAGACCAGGTTCTATAATTGGTCATCAACAGCACTGGCTACAGGTGTAAGTTTCCATAGCAAACTATAATTCTATATATATATATATATATTAATAAAGTACAAGTAGAGCTGTAGAATTCAAGGTTGTAGTCAAGGTTACAAGTGCAATTCAATCAATAAATCAATCAATACTTATTTAATGCCATCACATAAAATGCTTGCACATGTCAGTTATTCAGTATGTCTTTGGAAATACAATAACATTTGTATAGCCTACTTTTTGGTCCATCTATCTTTTGTATGGTAAACAATTTAGTTTAAATAAATGATACTTTTTAGGAAGCAAAAGCAGATGTGGGAGGCAGGAGAAGTATATAGGAAGAAGCATGGCATCACTTGCCTTCCAAAACATACCAAAGGTATTTACAGCCTGTCAGAGTTGAACCGGAAGAAAAGCAGTGACAATGTCACAGGCATTGTCAAAAAAGTTGATTGTATGGGAATAAAGGACCCCAAAGAGAAAGAAGAAGGTGAGGAAAACAAATTAACTCAGGGAGATTTGTTGAATGAAATTAAAGCACAAAGAGCCAGAGCAAAGCCTCTTCTGACTACTCAGTAAGTACAACTTTGTGTGGTTTTGGTATTGTTTTATACCTTATTGTAGATTTGTACAGGGGTGTTTATATTTTTCATTATTTCAGACAAGAGCGATTCAGGAGGGTTCATGTGGGTAACAATTCTATAACACAGACTGTGTTGAGAGGTGGAAAAATTATTTGCAGTTCCCCACAAAAAACTGGATCAAGTACTACTCGTGTGGTCAACAAAAGGTTTGTCTGAGTACCATTCAGTATTTTGAAGCATGGCTTTTTTCTTTTTTGTTGTAAAGTTCTCTTATCGTTTTGCATGCTGTATTTTAATTGTATATTTTACACTTTTTCATTTGGTTACTGTTATCTGCTTTGTTATAGGATTGTATGAGAGGGTATACATATATTTTGTATATGTATTTTTAGTGAAAGCCAAAGCATATGTTGTACGTACTTATACTATAAAGATGATTTAATTTTTTTTGTTTATACTAATCAAATATAGTTTTTGTATAATTATAATTAATAAAATGTTACACATGTGATGACATATTTTTATATAAATATATGACATAAGTTTCTGGCTGATGGTAGTTATATATAAGCACAAAACTGTACTATAGAACATGTAGTTATTTTTGGGTATCTTGTGCACAGTTTGTTGAGAAAATCAAAACGCTAAACATATTTCTATACACCTTTTCAAGGTTATTGCTACTGCTTGGTTCTATGAGTAATCGCCATATAATGGTTATGCTCATATCTTGGGGTATATAATCTTTGTGTTAACGTACAAGTTAGGATGCTTCAATGCAAATCTAATCAGTTTTCCTATCAATCTCTGGGTCTTCTTATTGCTTATTTCTGGATCCCAAATGAGAAATGCTTCATATTGGATTGCAGCAGCACAGCCGAGTCACAGGGTCAGTATGACTGGCTTGGCAGACAACATGCAGAATGATTGCCTCTCTTATTTGCTCCAATATCACTGTATGTGTGCTTGGTGAGAATTGGAAACCTGGACTTACATATATTTGGACATATTACAGTTCAGTGACTCTGCTGTGTGGTATTCAGTATGTTGCACCTCTGTCAGGGTGTCCACAGGGAGCTGATAAATATTTATAGAAAGTAAGGGTATTCAAGATCAAGAAAATATGTAGTTGAAACCCTTGATTATGTGTGGCCTAAACAAAATAAAAAAATGTAAAATAGAATATTTATTTTAATACTTGTCTTGCTTGCATTTATATAATATCTTTGCTATATTTTCCACACCAGACATCATAGGTTACGAAAACAATTGTGTTGGGGCCACTTTTGGAATTTAGATAAAATGTTTGTTGGTTGTTCTGTGATGCTACCTTTTTGCAAATCAGTGCAATTGGTAACTTCATAAAGCAACTATTATATATTATACAGGGTCAGTCCTAACTGTGTATAGGGGTCGTTAAAATAAACAAGTTTTTCAAATTACTTTTTTCTGAAATCTGAAAAATAAGCGAGATACAGAATAAAAAAAACTGAATCTGGGCTTGTGTATCAAGACGTACCTAGTCTATTTATATTTAGTTTTGTGCTCGAATTTTTGTCTTATCGAATAGGTGTTGTACCTGTCAGATAGTGCAGTAGTCACATTCTGTTTATCATTTTTAATTTTAAATTGGTAAATCTTAAAATTAGCACATTATTATTGATCAACTTATCAAGTTAAAATTTACTATGATGAACTCAAAGTGACTAGTGTGACAGGTACAATGCCTAATTGATAAGACAAAAATCCTCGCAAAAAACTAAACGAAAACAGAATAGGTACACCTTGAAATACAATCCCAGATTTACTTTTTTTGATTCTGTATCTTGCTTATTTTTTCAGTTATTAACTTCCATAATAGCGAACCAATCTTCAGTCTGATTACACTGTTCTCCTTCGAAATACAAACCGACTTGTCATGGTGATTTTAATTTTTTTGAATCATTGCTTGTGGGTGTCAAATTTTAGCTGGGACACACGGTATAATTCTTTGATCATATATAACTATTTAGATAAGTAATGGTAGCTATTCAACACAGTGATTGTTTGCTTGCATCATCTTAGTGGATTTTGTAAACATCCAAGATGTTTACTCTAGACAGGACATAGGCGGGTGCATAGATATTGCCTTACCTAACAGAAAGTTTCTGATTCCGAATTTCAATATATTCAGAATAGTACTTATTCCGAACCCTTTCAATTGAATGTTTGGCCATTTTAGCACTAAGGGGAAAGTTCATCCCATAATGAGCTACTTTACTTTTCTGTTGATTGGACATTGTAAGCTGCCTTTAGCAAATTTATTATTTTTGAAGTATGTCTGTATGTCCTAAGTTGGAACTTATATTAGCTCGTGCCTTTGCCTATTCCAAAATTATTCATCTCTAAGCTATTCTTCTCATTGTATTTACATAAAATGTTTTTGGTTGAAGAGCACATACCGTAAAGTTACGCCACTGCAAATATGATATAAACATTACGTACGTGTGACAAGATTGAACCTCACCCGGTATATATTCCTTTTTGCACACAATACAGGTTCTAGCCTTTGTGTTTAATAACAATTTGCACACTACTACTCAAAACACACTCGGCCACCAACGTAGATAAAGATTAAATCGTGAAATGACGACTAAACGCTGGCCGGTTAACCTGTCTCTTTCTTCGTTGACAGACAAAGCTCGCCAAATCAAAAATCTACCAATGTATACGCCAGTTGACACTTGTATGTATGTCTTGGACGCAGATCTAGCCTCTGCATAATTTATCTATACTGTATTCACAGCCAAGCTAGACGAAATAAAAACAAGCCCGCGTGCGTGATCGGCTCGTGTCGGTGGGTTCCCTAATAGTCAGTACATTATGTGTAAATTGTGTGTTATAATCTGGCAAGCCAAAATCTCCAAGGCTGACTGGAAAGTAGATCCAAATATGCAATGTCAAGTGTTCATTGCCTAATGATCATTATAAACTGGCAACTGGCTACTTTTGAGTTGCAATGGGCTCATAGGGCAACTTTTAAATAGTCATATAAAATTTCATAATTGCACTGGACTATAGCTGGCGCGTTCACAGACGTTAGCGGACAGTAACCACGCGAATGTTGCATGCGACTGTTTATTTGAAGTCTATCTTGGGATTGAATATACTGTAGTTATATATGATCGAAGGTATAATTATTATAGCTCATCCAAAGTGGAAAAACGGGGAAAAATAACTAAATTTTGTTATGGACACCCTGAAAACATGTAGAGTGTTAAATAGTTTTTTTAAATCATTTAAAAGATTGCATTGAACCTTATATATCAGCGTTTTGGTTTTCAGTAGTAGTTAAGTAAAGGCATGGTATAGTGGCAAGGCAGCTTAAAACTTCAGAAGGTCTTGTAAGCCACTGGTGTATTTGTTGACAGAATCGATTCAAAAGAGCCTCAGCCGGTAAAGCGAATAAGCGCCAGAAAGCTGGCAGCTCCGATTTCAGCGACAGTGAGTGAGAAATTGCAACTTGGAGAGAAACGTTTGATTAAGAAAGCCACGCTGACGCAGCTCACTAAAAACGGCTGCGTCTATCAAAACGGCATTACTACCTCCTCAGAAAATTCCTCCTCTCCGATAGAAGGCAAGCAATTAAAGAGAGGCAAGAGGACGCTCACTCTAGAAAAAGATAAGGCAAGTCCCAGATCTGTTAAGGTACTTCGACGATCCCATGTGATCTCCCTTAGTTTTAAGGACAGTGAGAAAGTTGAAGGTAAACTGCGTTTACCTTCTGTCAAAGTCAACAAGACGATCTAAATCTATGTATATAGTTGTTTGAAGATGTGCATAAAGGTGTATATTTATAACATTTATTTTTAAACTGTTAAGAAGAAAGATTTTATATAATCAGAAATTTAATGACGTTGATCTCCTTCAAGATCCGATCTAGGCGTCGAGTGATGATCTCAGCATTACGGATTGATCGACATTCAATATTCCGAAAACATTTTAGTATGTTTTTATGCAAATTTTTGGTACTTCGTACTTCCTGATAAGTACAACTACTTTTTTTGCATCAGAAGTGGGATCTTTTGACTGCGGCGATCTAAATTTCTAGCTTTCGTTTTCGCATTCTTTAATAGGAACACCCACCACTATGCATATTGTCGTGATTTGACCCTTTTTGCCTTCGGTAGGTCTCCCACTATACAGGATGGTCCAATAAGTGCGCAGTTTTCTCTAGCGGCCTTACCGTTTTAATTTGAAGAAAACATTTTGAACAAAAAACGTTTCTTTTAAAATGGTCTACTTGCAGAAAATAACTTCAAAGATGACGGACATCCGGATATATCGGAAGTAGGCTTCAACTTACTTATTTTAAAAAGAACACCCTGTATCTTATTAAGCTTTTGAAGTCAGCATCGATTTCTAGGTCCAGTTTGTTAACCATAGTTTATGTCTTTTCATTGATTTTGAGATCTGTTAATTTTATTTATTTGTATCCAATTGATTCTTAGATATTGATTTGTTGTGTAAGTCTAATCAGTAATTGATTGTGAGGACGGAGCATGCGATTCAATTTTTTTTCTTTAAAGAGATTCTTTTCTATTCTATTTTATCTACATATTTATACATTTTTTTGTTTTAATTGGTTGTTGGTAGGAGTACGTATATTTTGTATAAAGTTTTTTGTAATTATTTCAAATGGAAGTTTGACGGTTTTTTGCTGTCAGATGGAAACACTGGCATTTTTTTGGTGTCAGTTTTTATTATTTGAAACAAGGCAGTGAAATTCAGCTTCGGTTTTTTTGGCTGATAGTTGTACATAAAAGAATATATTTTATAAAAGACATGAAATTACAACAAAGTGTGTAATAGAAGCTTTCCCCCAAGATTTGTACGTTTTGCCGAATATCAGGCAAGAAAAAAGTATAGGGAACTGTATACAGTTTAATTTGCTCTGTAAGTGAAACAGAAAAACTGCTGATGATCTTCTGAATTTGTCGTGTCTGATACGGTTCTGAATGAGATCAATCAGTTGTATTTATGTTGGAGTATTTTACATGTGAAAGATCTAACATATATTTTAAACGCTGTTTGTAAAATGTTATATGACTTTAAAATTTTGTTGATCGTACTATCGTCCTTAATTTCTCATAAGCAAAGATGGTTCAAATTTTCGAATCTTTATATGTGCGTGAAGAAACTGGTTTTTAGAAGTGTCTGATCAGAAGACTTTTCTTTCGCAGGATAGAGGATAAACTTTTAGAAAACAAAGGGTATTAAAAGTAATGTTGGTTCATGTTTCTAATATAGGTGACTGCACATTGTGTCATGTTTCTATGCAAAGTTTTTTTATACCTGGACCTAGAGTTTCATATACATATCTCATAGTTTTTAGCAGTAACAAAACATAAAGACTAAAGGAGAAATGCAATACCTATTCTTCTCAGTTCAGTCAATTAAGAGTTCAATTTTTGAATAATAAATATTGTATGTAGCGTATTGCTCAAAAGATCTGTCACTGTATAAAATCTGCTACCAATAATTGTTGTATCTCTTGTCACTTACATCCGACGTTTCTATTTTATCCTCATTCCATGCAAAAATTTCAGATGCCATGTATTTAGGGAATCATAGTCCTACAGAAATTGGATTTTCATGGTTTCCTTGTTATGTGTATAGATCCGCAACTAAACAAATAATGATCTCATTATAAAAGTTTATATTGAGCTTATGAACATTTCTTGGACATCTGAATCACTTTAAGTACCCTACATATCAATCTGAAATTTATAGAAAATATTTTCTGAAGTTCAATCTGAACTTAATATCTGATAACATGCATAATATTATTGATTTGAATAAATGTGATCCGATGAAATAATCTCCATGACTTCATGTCTATATTACAAAGCAAATGATTTGGATCTGATTATTTGCAGATTGAGTTTAAGGAAATATATTTCTATATTTCAAAGACAATACCTCCAACATATACATGTTTTTAATCATCTTGAAGATTCCTTTCATATACCATGTTACTGTCAGCATTAGTAGAAATAATGAGATTTTAGGATTCGACAAATAAATTGAAGCAGTGCGATGGTCATGGGTGTGTAAACTTCTACAAAAACATAATATTGAAAGGTACAAGATGCCACTGTTATGAACCTGAGTCTTAATAAAATATTGGCCCAATTACTTGCGATAAAAATCAAAATGATACATATAACCTTCACTGTCTTTTAACTACATATATAGAACGATTCCTTCACAACAATGTTTCTGTAAGAATAGTTTTTAGTCTTCTTTTTAGATGTAGACTCCAGTTTAGTCTGACATCTAAGGGTAGGTCTGTTTATCCAGTAAAAAAATACAACTGCACCAGGATGATATATTGAGGGTTATATTTTTATTTGTTTTTATCGTGTACTTATAATCACAGTTCTTATTGTTCTGTGTTTTTTGCATTTTTTACGCATTCTATTTTTAATGTCACTTTTGATAAGCTTTTTTAGAAGTTTCCAAATCGGCCATTTTGTATTTTCACGAATGATGAGCAATTGTGACTGTTTCATGTATCCAAAAATGAAAAAAATAGACTTATGATGCCTATTTTTTGAAGTTATCCTATCATATTCATATTTCAGTACAGTGTTAACAAGAATAAATTAAAAGAGGACATCCATCATGTTACGTTACCTAATATGCATATACAGGATGTTAGGTAAACATGCAACAAAGGGTGCATACAGGGTGGTTCTTTGAACTATTTTGAGAATATTTCGTTCCTTGATGATTTTTGAAAAACCGCTTCATTTCAAAGATACCGGGTGTCAAAGTTTGGAGAAAAAATTGAATCTACGCCGCTGACCCAAGAAAAATTTAATTTTTTTGGATAAAACACATAGAAACACAAGTTTTTTGTCTCGTGGTGTCTCGTCATATCTCATTTTGTTTTGGAGGAAAAAATAAAAACCGCTTCATGGCCCGTCGATAAAATGGGCCTTTGGAGTGGTTTTTATTTTGTCCTCGAAAACAAAGTGAGATACGAAGAAACTTCAGGATACCAAAAATGTTTTCATCTATTTAATCTGAAAAACATCTTTTGATTTTTTGAGGTCAGTGTCGTAAATTTTTTGCTAATATTCCTCGGACCCCCCCCCCCGTGACGCCACTGGTAAAAATAATGATCTTCTAATCAGTCCTGTTGCAGTAAGCAACACTGGCAAATTACATAAAAATGGCTCGGATATTCAAGAAATTAATAAAAATCAACTTTTTCCCAGCTTGACACTGTATCTTTGAAATGAAGCGCTGTTGGAACAAAATATTCTTGAAATTATTAAAAGAATTACCCTTTACATTTTTGCGAAACACCCTGTATACATGTGATGTGTATGAAGTTCTAAAAATATTGAATCATCATATTTCAAAATATAAATGAATGTTAGAAAATGTATTATTTTTCTATACATATATCTAATTTTAAGCTATCACTGTAATTTATTTCACCAACATGTTGTTAATGTAAATAGTGTCAGTTATCACATTATTATTAGATAATATATTCTATATTTGTATTGGAAATAATAAGGAGTATGGGGTTCATGAAGATGGAAAGGACTTACTTTGGCATACAACGGTACTATAATATTGCATGAACTACAACTTATTATTTCCTAGCCATGATATAACTGGATTTACGTATTTATCACTATTTGTTATCTTGTATGAGTATCTATTATCTCCGTTAGTATTTTTTTTGCCATAGTCACTGGAAGCTATTGCAAATCAAACTTATTAATAAGCTGCCTCTTTACTAACTTTTTGTTCCATCAGTAACCAATAACTTGCGTTTTGAGGTTACTTTAAGTGCATTTGCCTGGTAGTTTGTCGATGTTATTTTTCGTTCTTGTTCTTATATTTCAACAGCTGTATTTGTAGTCTACAACTTACTAGAACAGCTTTTGCTACAATTATATACAACGATATTTTATTTCACCAAGGTAGTTGCTTTTACACACTTGCTGGCGAAAAATTGACCTAAGTTTATTTTATCACATTTCGTCAACAGTTTTTTTTTGCAAAGTATTGACGTCTTTGAAACATCACACTAGGCATTAACTTTTACTTCCCACACCGATAGGTAAGAGGAGTATTGTGATTGCGAAAATTTCCGATTTTGAGGTCTTTGTGATACCTACATAACGAACTATCTACGTCACTCATTTCCGTCGGTCTGTCTGTCTGTCTGTCGGCTCGTCTGTCTGTTGGCGTTTTGCTAGCCTCGTACTATCAGTAGCCGCTCTATGAATTGTGATTAAATTTGGGAAGCGATATGCTGTGGGGTCGTAGTAGGTGATAAGCGACGGAGAAATAGGTAAAAAACAAAAAGTTATCAGAACCCCTCCAAACTCCGTTTTTAGGCGTTTAAGGAGTTTCTGGTCATTTTCCATTTGTTTTTGGGAATGATGTAATTGGGATGATGATATCGTATGCTGTTTTTTACGAGTTTTAACGGTTGCTGATCATTTTCAACTTTTTTTTTAGAGTGGAGGGTGAAATTGGAGTGGTTGGGGGGTGGCGGGTTGCAAAACAGAAAAACTTGTATTCACAATCTAGACTATCCACTTTGCCTGTGAAAGAAATACCTATCGGCGTAATACACTTTTGGGCGGGCTATGATTTGGTTTCAAGGGAATCTCGGACTATAGCTCCATGCCATAGGAAAATAATGAAATGGTATCACCGTAATGTGTGAGAAATACCGAGTCAATCAACATACTACATCAAAACACTGCACTGTTGGAATCCACAGTGTTTCAAGATTTTGGATTTATGATACAGTGCAAAGGCATTTTTACACTCAACAGCCGAAAGCATTTTCAGACCCTGAAAAAACTCGGGCCAAAATATCAAGGGTAATCATCCATTAATAGAATATTTGCGTTATTTTATCCTCATATTTCGCCACATCCCACTTAATATGACTCCAAAAAAGTACAAAATTCCACAACAAACGAAAAAAATACTAATGTACCAAATTTCAAAAATGGCTGTCCCTTTGGGGACATAATATTGATGAACTTTGGTTCATCAATATGGAGCAGCGGTTATTGAGATTTCGCGGGTAAACAGATGGCAACAGACTGGGCGATGGTAATCATCATCATAGTCACAATGTCTTAACAGACATGTTGTGAACTCGTAAAATGCATTAAGTCTGAGCTAGAGTATTGCCGACACGAATATTATCAATAGTTTTGAGCACTGTAGCTCGCCATCGTTCGCGATTTGTTGTCAGTTTAGTGACGCTCTTGACACTCATATCCAACAACTGTTTCGTCGTATCCACCCAGCGTGTAGGGGGACGGCCACGGCGCCGCCCACTCGGGGCATGACCCTGAACTACAAGTTTCTCCATATTATCGCTTCTGTGTATATGTCCGAAGAATGTAAGCATTCTCGTCGACACAATGGAGGATAGTCTCTTTGGATTACCGACCTCATCCAGTATGGAAACGTTAGTTCGATGGGTAGTATAAGGAACTCTCAGCATTCTCCTCCATGTCCACATTCCAAAAGCATCTATGCGAGCTCGATCTGCCTTTTTAACAGTTCAAGTTTCCGAGGCATACAAAAATATAGGGAACACAAGAAACTGAACCAGCGACATTTTTGTAGCTTTAGTGATGTTATGGTCACGCCATATTTTAGTAAGCTTAGTCATGGTCACACGTGCCTGTTGAATGCGCCGTCGAATCTCATTTTCACAGCTACCCGAATTGTCGATCAAAGAACCGAGGTATACAAAACTTTGAACTACTTCACAACGGCCTATTGACTTTATTTCTCGATAATTATCATGCTCTCTATTTACGATAATAACCTTGGTCTTATTGTAGTTAATACCAAGACCATACGCTGCACTATGTTGTTCTAAGATGTTTAATAGAGCTACTAGTTCTTCCTGAGAAGCTGCAATAAGGGTTGTATCGTCAGCAAATCTTAAGTTGGACATTTTGCTTCCGCCAATAGTTACACCGCCATTCCAGTTGTCTAATACCTGTCTCATCACAGATTCAGAGTAAATGTTAAAACAGCATCGGAGATAATACACATCCCTGACGAACTCCTTTTCTGGTTGCAGTTTGACTAGACAGGTTACCATCAATTCTTACACGAGCCGAATTAGACTCGTAGAGTTGTGGTTTTATTTTCGTAATGTAGACAAAATAGTATAAAGTTCATTGAGCGATCATGATCTAAATACAAAATAATTACAGACTATTGACAAGTTAACCACACTTCTGTCACTAAAATAAAACGTTCGAATTAGCGTGAGTTATGAAAAATAATTCGCGTTGTTTGTTTACCTGTTCAAAAATAATTTGGTAATTTCTGTACAATTTATTGAGAGTAGATAACACGTATTATCATAATACATCTCTCAGCTACGATGTAACAATCTGTTTTTCTAAAACCCGGGAAGTCGAGCAATTAGGGAGTTATCGAAATAGTGCCGGCCACTAATCTTACACAAATAGTGACAGGCACTGCCTGACCTCAAAATTGTCTCTGAAACAGAGTTATTGATGCGTTATGTCAACCGCGAATTTAATTGTAACCTAAAAATGCTGCCGTGGATTACATAAAGCTTTTTATATAAAATCTTCGCAAAAAGGTTATCTTATTTAAGAGTTCTTTTCACCACTTCATCAGTCACATCTATAAAATAACAAATTTCGTGTTTGAAAACAACGAAAAGAAACATACGTCAAAATAGTGCCTTGGCAGTAGCACGGCACAAGGGGTCCATAAATAGTAGCAGGCACTAACTTTATTACTGCCAGGCACTATTTTTGTCCTAGTGCGCATGCTTAGATGTCAAATACGGCCAGGAATTATTAGTGCCTTGCTGCATCGCTTCTTCAATAACTCTCTATTATGACTTGGTTCTACTTTAAGGTGTCAAATACTTTCGATAAAAATATTTTGCTCTCTACGCAAAAAAGCCTGCCTGCGTTATATCTTTTTGTAAAGATGCATCACTAGGTAAACTTCTCATCACAAATATTGAGCCTAAACTTCTGGAATCTTTGAATACGTTTGTCAGCAAACAAAACGGTTGATGAAAAAAAAAGCACTATTATAAGGCAGATACATTTCGGTTTTTTTACAAAAATACCTGGCATTACTGGAAGTTGCAAATTAGTTTCAACAGTATTATTTTTGTATATAATTTTTTAGTACGAAAGGTGTCCATTTAGTGTGCAATTCTTCGATATCTTGCAAGATATACCCAATAGAAGAAGGTGTCGAATACGAAAGTTATTTGGTTCTTTAAGACGCTTATCCTAAAATTATTTTGAAATATACAGGGTGTTGCGAGAACGCAGGATAATAATCAACTTGATTTTTTTAAATGGAACCGTTATCTTTTTTTTAACCTCATTTAGTTACCATCATTAATCTCTATTCAACCCTAACATATTTCTGGAATCGGTTGCGACGTTGCCAAGTTATAGTTTATTTTCAGTAAATCTTTGGATTTGCAAGGTCGCAAGTAACACGTCCGAATTGATGTATCGCTTTAACATTTCTCAATATTATTATGCAGGTAGTTACTTGAATTTCAAGTGACTATTATTTTGGATGTTATTAACTCTGTGCATCTTTTTGAAGAATTTTAATTTATGATAATTTGAACATCATTTTACTTTGTAACACCCTGTATGTTTTATTTAAAATCGAAGTACCTATCAGCACCCTATCTCGCCCTGCAATATGTTTTTGACTTTGCGTCGTTGCCAGGTTATCAATTTTCTAAAATAAAAAAGTTTTCTTAATTTCTGTTTTATTTTTAATAATGGTAAAAATGATATCTACTCATCTCTCAAATAAATAAAGAGCTATTAAATATGGTATCTCACCAAGGGAAGAAAAAATCAAAAATGAAAATGAAAAAAAATGAAAATTCAAAATCGAAATTTCCCTACACCTGTATTTTAACAGACATAGTTTGCCATATATGGTGATATTCTGTGAGTCATTGCGATTTGTGTATAGCTATTATTTATCTTGAGTTGAATTAGTATACAACTAACTTAGTTCATTAATAATATGGTAGAAAAGTAAGAAAAATATATGTTTTTAAATTTATATTGTATTATTTCTAAGGATGAAACATTTATAACTCAAACTCAAACGGAATTATATTTATTCAAAACATTTTAAACAAGAAAAAACAGAAATAATAGCAACAATGAATAACAATAAGGTAATTTTGATTAAAGAAATTGTTCAATGTGTATTCGGCACTGGTTTATGTACCCTTGAATCCGAATATTTAAGTTCTCTCTAGCGCGATATAAAACGTATGCTATTACGCTTTGAAACGTCTCTCTAATTCGTTGTTTCATGTCATCAACCTCGAATACCTACAACCACAGTTGTAAACTGTTGTAAACTAAAGACTTGATATGGCTCCGCAGAAATAATCCATACAAGCTAGATCTGGAAATCCAAGAGGTCAAGCTATTGGACCTCCACGACCTATTCATTTTTCTTGAAACTGTACATCTAAGTGAGCATTTGCATTCCTGTGGAAATGTGAAGGCGCCCCATTAAGCTGGAAACCATAACAATTTAACAATCCACTAGTAACCAAACAATATGACACTCAATTTCTGGATTTATTAAATTGATCATATTATGCAATAAACATATTGGAAAGTCATAGCCTCTGAGCACATAAAACGGTTTTTCCGTTCTAGGAAAATTGTTTAAAACATAGTAGTGAGTTCTATTAATGAAAAACAGGGTCATGTTTGATATTTTGGAAAAATAATTTATCACTTGGCAACGCCGCAAACTCGAAAAAAAATATTCGGGGCGAGATAGGGCATTATTAGATACTTCTATTTGAAATAAAACATACAGGGTGTTACATTAAAAATAAACAAAGTAAAATGACTTAAAAGTTATCATAATTTAAAATTCTTTAGAAAATACCATGTAGATGCACATAATTAGTGACATCCTAAAAAATATTCACTTGACATTCAAGTGACTATCTGCATAATAATATTGAGAAACATTGAAAGAATATATCAATTTGGACGTGTTACTTGCGACCTTGCAAATCCAAAAATCTACCGAAAATAAATTATAACTTGGCAACGTCGCAACAGGTCCCAGAAATATGTTAGGGTTAAGTAGAATAAGATTACAATAGATAATACAGTGTGGAGATGGGATAGAAATGAAGAGAAATTGAAAAAGAATGAACCAAAAAACTAGAGAACGTTAAAATTGATGACGGACAGGCAATGAAGAGGACCACGAGTAAGAATTTAAATGGAAGACAAATAATGAATAATGTAGAAGTTGGAATTTCTCAAGACAATGAACAAAAAGATGAAGAAGGTACAGAAACAGAACCGGATTCTCGGGTGCAGAAGGGTGATGACCTACTCACCTTAAATTTACCCATCACCGAAACTGAAACGAAGCAAAACATGAAGTTTTTAGGAATGAAACAAAATACTAGAATAGGCACGTGGAATGTCAGAACTATGTTAGAGCCATCAAAGTTAAACCAGATACTGAATGAAATGGACCTGCTAAACATTAAAATATTGGGACTTGCGAAACCAGGTGGCCAGGAAGTGGCGAAAAAACCAACTACGATGGGAGCTTGCTAATGTATTCAGGTAAGGAAGAAAATGAAGAAAGAATAGGAGGTGTCGGAATAATTTTGAGCAAAAGTGCCCGGAATAGCCTATTGAGCTGGCATCCTGTCTCGGACAGAATACTAACATTAAGAGTCAAAACACCAGTAAGGAACATCACTATCATACACTGCTATGCACCAACAGAAGTCTCAAATAAAGAGCAAAAAGAAGACTTTTACGAAAAGCTGACAGCCGTTTTACAAAAGGTTAACAAGGGAGATATAATAGTAATAATGGGAGACTTGAATGCAAAGGTTGGTAGCAATAATACAAATATTGAAGACATTATGGGAAGAAAGTAGGAGCAAGAAACGAGAATGGAAAGTTGTTAGTCGAGCTATGCCTAGAAAATAACTTAGTGATAGGAGGAACGCTATTTATTCCCACACAGAACCTGCCACAAAATCACGAGGATTTCACCAGACAAGAAAACGGAAAACCAAATCGATCACATAATGATTAGCAAAAAGTGGAAAAACGGTCTCCTCGATGTCCGCAACAAAAGGTCAGCCGACGTGGGAAGTGACCATCACCTCCTAATAGCGGAGATGAGGATGAAGCTGAAAAGTAAAAATAAAAATACGCAAATAAAAAAGAAGAAGAAGTTCAACCTAGATAAATTGAAAGAAGCAGAATGTAACAGAAGGTGGGCAATGTGTTTAGAGCGTGCGGAAGCTGCCAGCCATGGAGGGAGCTTAAACATAGAAGATAGATGGCAGTCTACATGGAACTTAATAAAATAAAGGAAAGATAAAAAAGGGGAATTAAATAAAAACAAGTCTAACACAAAAAGAAACCTGCTAATACAGGAGTACAACCAACTTAATAAAGAAGTCAGAAACAGCGCTAGACATGACAAAAGGAAATGGGCGGAGAGTGTAGCAGAAAGAGCAGAAGAAGCAGCTGCAATAAATAATATGAAAGAACTGTATAAGAGTACTAAAACATTAACAAGAAAAGGTTACGCGACCGATAGACCCCTCAAAAGCAAAAACGGTGAGCTCCTCACGTCAGCAGAAGAACAAGTTAAACGTTGGCATAAATATTATGAAGAATTAATGGATTGCGACCAGAACAATGAAATTATAGATGAAGTGACAAGAAATTATATAGTAGACATAGACACTAGCGAACCAACGAGAGATGAGCTTTAAGAAGCAGTAAAAAACATGCGAAATAACAAATCACCAGGCATAGATGATATACCATCAGAACTGTGGAAAGCTGACATTGAAAAAACATTAGATTTAATACTACCCTTGATAAAGGATGTTTGGGTACAAGAAGTCCTGCCAACGGAATGGAACAATGGAATCATAATAAAAATTCTAAAAAAAAGGAGATCTGAAGGATTGCTGTAATTGGAGAGGAGTTACCCTACTATGTAGTATCAACAAAATATTGGCCTTTGTTGTACATCAAAGAATTCATAGGAAAGTCGAAGAGCAGCTTAGGAAAGAACAGGCGGGATTCAGGAAGGGAAAATCTTGTGTGGATCAAATAGCAACAGCCAGAATAATAATAGAGCAGACGCTAGAAATGAACTCGAAATTGATGATGGTATTTATAGATTTTGAAAAAGCCTTCGATAGTGTCAACCACGAAAATCTCTGGAATATTCTGGGACATTTTGGGCTACCACAAAAGATTGTCAACTCGATTAAAGCTATGTACAATCAGGCATCATGCCAGATATTCCACAAAGGGTATCTAAGCAACAAAATACCACTAGGTAAAGGTTTGAAACAAGGTGGTGTATTATCTCCCATACTGTTCAATATATGTCTTGACTACATTTTGATAAAAAAACAATTAAACCAGAAAATGGAATAATATGGAGCTACTTCTCAGGGAAAAAACTGGCCGATTTGGAATATGCAGATGATATCTGCGTGTTGTCTACCAGCATAAAGGACATGTCTAACATGATCACCACATTACAGGCAGAAGCAAACAAGATAGGGCTGAAAATTAATAGAGGAAAAACTAAAGAAAGAAAAAATCTATATAAACGGAAAAAGAATTCAGCAACTAGAAGAGTTTTGCTATTTAGGAAGTACCCTAAGTAAATACGGTAAATCAGAGTCAGACATGGACAACAGGATATTAAAAGCAGGCCAAGCATATGCAGCTCTAAATAACATCTGGCGATCATCAAAAATTAGTAAAAAAACTAAAATCAGAATTTTCAACAGCAATGTCAAAACAGTGCTGCTTTATGGCTGCGAAACATGGGCCGTATCAGAAAACTACTATAAAAAATTGCAAACCTTTGTGAACAAATGCCTGCGCAAAATTCTGAAGATATTTTGGCCAAACATAATCACTAATAAAGAACTCTGGGACCGTACAAATCAGAAACCCATTGGGACAGACATCAAAAAACGCAAATGGAACTGGATAGGACATACACTGAGAAGAGGAAACGACGACATTACCAAACAGGCTCTGAAATGGTCACCAGCTGGCAAAAAAAGTAGAGGCAGACCCGTTGAAACATGGAAAAGGAGAGTGGAGGAAGAATTGGCAACAATGGGAAAATCCTGGAGAGAGGTGGCAAGATTGGCACATAATAAATCAGAATGGAAATGCTTCGTGGAAGCCCTATGCTCCGCAAGGGAGTGACAGGTTTTATATATAAGTAGAGATTAATGATGGATACTAAACGAGGTTAAAAAAAGATAATGGTTCCATTTAAAAAATAAAATTGACCATTATCCTGCTTTCCTGCAACACCCTGCATATTTCAAAATAATTTTAGGATATGCATCTTAAACAAGCAAATAACTTTTGTATTTGACATTTTCTTCTATCAAATATATCTTGCGAGATATCGAAGAATTACACACGAAATAGGCACCCTGTATAATTTAAAAAAGTATTTGAAAGGGTAGAGTGAATGTGGAAAAAATTAAGGTTGGTTGTGTTCCTTAATTTAAAGCCAAAGTAGTTAACATAAGAGATGAGTCAAAAATAGAGGGCTATTAACCAGCCATTATTTTGTTTGTGGTTTGCCTATTTTCAGGAAATTTATAACTGGAAAATTGGAAATCTAGGGAAAGCATGCCACTTTTGGATCTGGCAACATCAAGATTTCTTTGAAGGGCACCTTTTTCAGTACAATCAAGCAAAAAAACAGATTAAGTATATGCCAGGATTGAAATTTCTTAACATTTTGCTTATTACTTATATGTATTATTTGTTATGCCTTTTAAGTGCGCTCTGTGTCAATTTTGAGCTTTGGTATTGTCTATTTTATTGCATCTTCCACGTTTCAGCACATTTTATTCAAGAATATACTCGCATGTAAAACGTTTTATTTATGTAATAGATAGTCTCATATGAGAATGTTGCTGTGTTATTTCCCAACACATTATTTTTAACCACGGTGGTGGGAAACGCCACATATATGTATATTTGTTATATATAAAGCTAGATTTGAAGATATCTAAGAGCACACACATTAGATCACAGCGAAGTAACGTATTATGTGATCAACCTGCTTACTAGATACATTTTAATGTGGCATTAGTTAACAAACAAATCACACTTTAACTGAAATCACTTCCATTTTTTCAATAGTTCAGTTTATAGGTTCTATACTGTAAGCGTTGTGATGCCATTTTGTTGTATACTCTTATTTTATTAAACGTTTAATGAATGTTTTATATTCATTTGAACATTAAAGAAATTTAATGTTTAAAGGTGGTTTTATTCGACTTACCTAAAATAGCCCTTTTAACCTGTTAGGTCAGTGGCGTGCGGCGACATTTATAAGCGGAGAAGCGATTCAGTGAAGAAACCTATTTCGAGACATTACTTTTCACGATTTAAAAAAACTTAGCTTTGAAAATTATAACGCCAATTCGATTCGAAAAGATCAAACATAATTCACCGGATTAGCGGACTCACTTGCTTCATTATGGCCTGCCGACTCTCGACCTCAACTTTGGTCGTTCTTCTCATTGAAAATTTACCGCTGAATCCAATACTGTAACTAGTTTGGCCCTACAGTGCCTCATTCTCCATCAAAAAATAATTTTTGTAAGTCTGAAATCCTGGCAGAATTCAAAATCCTTTAACGTCCTCAAACGGGACAAAAACGCGAAACGGAGGCTAGATTCGTGATCTGTGACCTCGAAATTCCTAGATTATGGATTTTCGCGCAGTTCCAGAATTTTTTCCGGATTTTTTTCTGTAATCATATGCCTTTCGATTTTGCCCGATTTTGGGGTGCTGACTCTCGACCCTCAGCTTTGGTCGTTTTCTGCTCTTCCTCATTGAAAATTTACCGCTGAATCCAATACTGTAACTAGTTTGGCCGTACAGGGCCTCATTCTCCATCCAAAATAATTTTTGCGAGTCTGAAATCCTGGCAGAATTCAAAACTCTTTAACGTCCTCAAACGGGACAAAAACGCGAAACGGAGGCTAGTATCGTGATCTGTGACCTCGAAATTCCTAGATTATGGATTTTCGCGCAGTTCCGGAACTAAGAATTTTTTCGGAATTAAGATTTTTTTCTGGATCTTTTTCTGTAGTCTTTCGATTTTGCCCAATTTTGGGGTGCTGACTCTCGACCCTCAGCTTTGGTCGTTTTCTACTCTTCCTTATTGAAAATTTACCGCTGAATCCAATACTGTAACTAGTTCGGCCGTACAGGGCCTCATTCTCCAGCAAAAAATAATTTTTGTGAGTCTGAAATCCTGGCAGAATTCAAAATCCTTAACTTCCTCAAACGGGACGAAAACGCGGAATGGAAGCCTCCATTCCGCGTTTTCGTCCCGTTCGTGATCTGTGGCCTCGACATTCCTGGATTAAGGACTTTCACGCAGATCGGGAACTAAGAATTCTGTCCAGATTTTTTTCGGTAGTCATATGCCTTTCGATTTTGCCCGATTTTGGGGTGCTGACTCTCGATCCTCAGCTTTGGTCGTTTTCTACTCTTCCTCATTGAAAATTTACCGCTGAATCCAATACTGTCACTAGTTTGGCCGTACAGGGCCTCATTCTCCATCAAAAAATAATTTTGGTGAGTCTGGAATCCTGGCAGAATTCAAAATACTTAACTTCCTCAAACGGGACGAAAACGCGGAACGGAGGCTAGATTCGTGATCTGTGGCCTCGAAATACCTAGATTATGGATTTTCGCGCAGTTCCGGAACTAAGATTTTTTTCCGGATTTTTTTCTGTAGTCATGTGACTCATATGCCTTTCGATTTTACCCGACTTTGGGGTGCGGACTCTCGATCCTCAACTTTGGTCGTTTTCCATTCTTCCTCATTGAAAATTTACCGCTGAATCCAATACTGTAACTAGTTTGGCTCTACAGAGTCTCATTCTCCATCAAAAAATAATTTTTGCGAGCTTGAAATCCTGGCAGAATTCGAAATTCTTTAACGTCCTCAAACGGGACGAAAACGCGGAACGGAGGCTAGATTCGTGATCTGTGGCCTCGAAATTCCTAGATTATGGATTTACGCGTAGTTCCGGAATTAAGATTTTTTCCGGATCTTTTTCTGTAGTCATATGCCTTTCGATTTTGCCCGATTTTGGGGTGCTGACTCTCGACCCTCAGATTTGGTCGTTTTCTGCTCTTCCTTATTGAAAATTTACCGCTGAATCCAATACTGTAACTAGTTTGGCCGTACAGGGCCTCATTCTCCATCAAAAAATAATTTTTGTGAGTCTGAAATCCTGGCAGAATTCAAAATCCTTAACTTCCTCAAACGGGACGAAAACGCGGAATGGAGGCTAGATTCGTGATCTGTGGCCTCGACATTCCTGGATTAAGGACTTTCACGCAGATCGGGAACTAAGAATTCTGTCCAGATTTTTTTCTGTAGTCATATGCCTTTCGATTTTGCCCGATTTTGGGGTTCTGACTCTAGATCCTCAGCTTTGGTCGTTTTCCATTCTTCCTCATTGAAAATTTACCGCTGAATCCAATACTGTAACTAGTTTGGCCCTACAGCGTCTCATTCTCCATCAAAAAATAATTTTTGTGAGTCTGAAATTCTGGCAGAATCCAAAATGTCTTAAGTTCTTCAAACGCGGAACGGAGGCTGATTCGTGATCTGTGCCCTCGGAATTCCTGGATTAAGGACTTTCGCGCAGATCGGGAACTATAAGAATTTTCTCCGGATTTTTTTCGGTAGTCATATGCCTTTGGATTTTGCCCGATTTTGGGGTGCCGACGCTCGACCTCAGCTTTGGTCTTTTTCTATTCTTCCTCAATGAAAGTTTAGCGCTGAGTCCCACGTAAATTAATGTAAGATGCTTTTCAAATGCCAATATCATCATACAAAGTACATCTTTCGAGGGTGGTAATATTTGTATTATACTTATTACAAAGTTTATTAAAAAATTATGTATTACTATTTATTATTCTTTGGGGGGTAATTACCCCCCTTTATCGACGCCCTTGCAATCGGCAGAATCTGAAGCTACTTAATTTCTGTATATGAGATAAAAGTTGCCTATTTTGGAATCTTTTAGCAATCATTTTGAATAGTTTTATTATTCGAGTGGACTCCTTCAAATGTATCTCTAAAGGGAAGTTGTACTCAAGTTTAGGCCCGGTTGTACAGTGCGAGCTTAGGCTTCGGCTTAAGGTAAGCCGATGTTCAACCACGTCAGTTGCAATATGTGCGTTGTACAATGCTGGCTTAACCCCCCACTTCAAGCTCAAGACGAGCTTACGTAAGCCGAAGCTCAACGCCAGCTAAGCTGAGGTTTAAACCTAACCTGATGCTTGTCACTTTATTAGGTCATATTTTTTTAAAGATTTGTGTCTGGTTTAACAAAGAGAGCAAATGAAAGAACAGAGACAGAAACGGTCGTTGTCGAAATTTGACACAAACTGTCGTAAGTCCAAAAAAGGTAACTTTCTCAGATGATTATGTCAGTACATATTGCTTCATTGATGCCAACTGTAGTGAATTTCATTATCAACCAGGTTTAACTAAGCCGACGATTGTACAACGGATGTCGACTTTAAGCCTGAGCTTAGCTAACCTTAGGCTTCCCAAAGCTCGTGTTAAGCCCGCATTTGTTACAACCGGCCCTTAAAGTTATTAAAGCACAAAAGTTTCAACAAATCATCGTTTCTTTATAGGTTATGATTCAAATGATAGAGGTACATCATCTGTGTAATGTTTTTGAATATTTCCAGTAAAACTCTTGGTTGAAAATAAAAAATAATATATTAGGTAAATATTATGTACATCATAAATACATTTCAATATTAATTACATATAAAGCTTCCAATTTTCAACTATAAACATTAAATATGATTACACATAACTGCAAAAAAAGGAATATTTTGGTAAGATTTTTAAGTAAATGCTTATCGGAAGACGTGGATATTAACGACCCCATTTGGAATCTTTTTCATCGCATTCCAGGCCTCCATTTTGCTTAGATGCGATACATTCACATCATTGATATATATTATCTCATCGCCTACTTTTAGTTCGCCATGTTTGTCTGCAGCCCCACCTAAAATAAAGAAAAATCATCTTGTCATTTCTTTGACTGCATCTCATTTTTAGCTGAAGAATCAATACTCAATAGTCCATCGGACCTTGGCTGGGAAAGCCCTTCGAATATTATAAATATTCGAATGGTAAGCCTTACAAAATACATTCCTTTACATTTACATTTATATTTCCTTTACAACCTTTAGGTCTTTATTTTTTATCTTTGATAACTATAGGGATCAAATGAATGTTTCACTTGTAAAAGCTACCTCCCCCTAAAGAGTATGATTTTAAAGTTCAAACTCCTTTCAACTGTGTATAGAATGGAGAAGTTTCCAAAAAAATAAAATTTGGCAAATTCATTATTATCTGATAGTCTATTTCTTCACTTGAAGAATGTCGAAAAAATCATCTGAATATTCCAAAAAACGGCGGAGTTATTCAATTTTATATTTGCGTAAAGCGACCGCGGAGGTGAAAATCTGTATGACGTCACAAGTCACATGTTATTTGCGCTGTACAGTATGCGACATTTAGACTTGAGTGGAACGGCGAAGGTGTTTGTTGTAACGGGCAGACGCCAGTATATTTTTGAAGTATGGAGGAAGGTTACGTTCGTAGTGATTCTAGTAATCTTCCTAAAGTGGATGACATGATTATGGACTTTTACTTCCCACACCGATAGGTGAGGGGAGTATTGTGATCGTGAAAATTTTCGATTTTGAGATAATACGCTTTTTGAGTGTTTTATGATGTCTACATAACGAAAATCCACACAACTCATTTCCGTCGGTCTGTATGTACACGTTTTTCTAGCCACGTAATCTCAGTAACCGCTGCATGGATTGTTATGAAATTTGGCAGCGATATACTGTGGGGTAGTAGTAGGTAATATTCTTATAAGTTTGAAAATCGGTGCATGGGCGGTGGAGTAATTAGCAAAAAACCAAAAATTTTAAATATTCCTCAAACTTTTTTAGGCGTTTTAGACGTTCCTGATCATTTTCTACTTTTTTGGATGGGGGTGATGTTGGGGTGGTTGGGGGGGTGGGGGATTGTAAAGCTGGCAAATTATTAAATTATTGTATGCATAACAGGCCGTCCACTAACCTGTGAAAGAAAGGCCTAGCGTCATAATACACTTTTTTAGGTGCATCCAAACATTACGTTGGCTATTACGGATCGGCGACTTAGAATTTTCTAATGTATACAAGCGAGAATATTGCTTCTGATCATTCGGTATGGTGTAACTACGAAACTATAGGATTGATTTCAATTAAATTTTCACACAGTATTACTAAAAACATAAAACTCAATTTTTTGTATTCATAATAGGCTATCCATTGAAATATTTGTTTGGTGTTTTTATGGTGGTTTTTCTCGGTCTGCTAGACATATTCTAATAATACGAGTACCAATAAAGTGCAGTGTATCGTTTTGTCACAGTCGGCGTAGCCTACGCTACTGAAAACAAGGAATAACAACATGAACGAGGAGGCCGGCGGGAGCAGCATCCTCGACAGGGCATACACAGGCTTGCGTTGTGTCATGTGACGTCACAGCGGCTTGGCGTGGAGGATACGGCAATTCAAACTTCGAAGGACTATAACTTTTCTATTAATGGAGATAATTACATATTTTTTTCGCCGTTGTTCTCTAACTCTTTAGGACTATCTGATTAACTAAAATTTCAAAAAATGGAAACTTCCTCATTCGTTAAACAAGTTTTTTAAATAATTTTTTTTTTCGAAAACTGAAAAATAAGCGTACAGTATCAAAAAAATTAAATCTGGCCTTGGGTATCAAGGCGTACCTAATCTGCCTATGCCTTGTTTTTTGCTCGAATTTTCGTCTTACTGATCATGCATTGTACCTGTCAATTAGTGCATTAGTCACTTTCTTTCTATACTACTTAAAGTAGGTACCTATTTCAAATACGTGAATTCTAAAAGTTGTTTTTATAAAAATGTGCCACTTTTAGGATATACCAATTTAAAATAATTATTAACAACGATAAACGGGAAGTGACTACTGCACTATCTGATAGGTACAATGCCTAATCGATAAGACAAACATCCGAAAATAAAACTAAACAAACAGTAAACTGTATCTCGCTTATTTTTCAATTTTCTGAAAAAGGTTATTATAAAAAGTTATCTATTTTAACGACTTGTATACACAGTTAAAAAAAATCAACTTAGGGAATCACCCTGTATTTTGGAATGCACGATTATGCAAAAGCTGACAACCATTTTTGACTCGCGCAAAATAATACAAGATATAAAATATATTTCATTTTCGTTCGTGAGAATCAAATTTGAATTTGTTATTTTAGATTTTTAGACATGCAATAACCTACCAGTAAATATTTTCTTGACAATAAGTGGCATGTCTCCTTTAAAAGGATCTTTTCCTCCTTCGATACTAAATCCAAATCCAGAATCGTCTTTTGAGAAGGTTATAATGTTTGTCGGCTTTTTCGTAACAGTCTCTGCCTGAGGACCTGAAAAAAAGTTTAATAATTTAAGAATGAGTTGAAGGTACGGTCAGCAAATTATTTGACAAACTCTATAAGCGGAACATCTATTTTTTAAACTGCATTACTCCAATCAATAGCAATTTTTTTATTTTGTAAAATGTAATTTAAAAAAAACAAATTTTGGAATCCGAAGTTAAGTACCCACTGTAAAGCATTATTTCAAATTCTAAGAGAGACAACCACTAGTAAGTTCCTTAAAAACAGATGCATAACTTTAAAACTCGGCGATTAAATCTTCCCATCCTATGTGCTTTAATAGAATAGACATAGACTTACCAGTGGCTTCTGGTAGGCTATAGATTGATGATACAGATGATGATCTTCTAGAAAGTCCACTAGATGGCACTGATTCTATACCCTCTTTTACTTGAAATACGAATTTCTTAGTCTTTTCCTGGAAAAAAAGCGAAGAACTTCAGCATACTTGTAATATAAAACTAAGTTTTTTACGAGTCGTTCCTATAGTTACACGAAGGGGTCTCGTTTTATATAAGGATATTACAAATTCATGCCTTTTTTAGGGACATTTAACATCGAAAACTTAAGACTTACTGAAACACAGTTGAATAAAAAAGTAAAATAAATTTAGTATATGTGTGAAGTGCAAAAAATACAATACGAAGGTCTTCAAATAAGTAGTGGTATAAATGCGGCGCCAGACATGCGGCATTCTCCGAGTACCGAGCCAGATTTGAAACTCTGCATGTTGTAGCCGTCGGAAAACAAATTCTCAAGCAGCTCATTCCACAACGTCCAAGTTCTCCAAAAATGGAATGCCGAAGGACACTAGTACGGGGAGTAGGGACCCCGATCTGATAAGGATGAGTCACCCTTCTTCCATGTTCCAGGCTGTTGAGGTCCTTTGTGAGGTTAGGCGTATCGATTGCTCGCTTCTGGATAGTGTCCCGAAACTTTAGAGAATGCTTCAGAACGCATCCCCTTACATGGGAGCAATACTCCAGCGATGGTCGGATCTGTGCCTTGTACAGCAGCAGCAGTTGCTCTGGTGTATACAACTTCCTACAGAGGAACAAAACTCCAAGCTTCTGGGATGCCGTTTTAGCAATACTGACGACGTGGTCGTGCCAGGACATGTTATTGTTAATGTTGATTCCCAAAAGCTTGACAGAAGGTGATTCGACTATGGGGTGACCCTCCATTTCCACGGTTGGTAAGCCAGCGTGAGACTTATTTGTCAGTGTTGTTGCCAGGCACGTATTTAGGGATTTAGGGGGGGGTCCAGGGGGTCCGGACCCCCCTCCGAAACGTTATAAAATGCCGTCTAAGAAATGGAATCCACCAATTTGCACCCCCCCCCCGCAAATTTTAGGTGGGACCTCTAATCTGGACCCCCCCGAAAGGTTAACCAAGTGACACCAATAATCTGGACCCCCACCCAAAACCAAATCCTGGATATGTGCCTGGTTGTTGCCTGATTTTTCTGTACGTTACGACAAGTGTTTATAGAGTGTTCGGGTAGTTCCTGTTGCTTCTCGGTCTTTCAAGCAGCATCAAAGTATTTGCCGTATTACATTTGAATTTGCATCCACGTATTCGTTCCTTTGCAAGCAAAAGTCTGTGACTAGGGGATAACTATAGTAACCATACCTATCGTAGAATTGCTGGATTGTTTTTTTTAATTATTGGTGTCGTAGAATGAGGTAATGGAGTGGTGTAATGAAACAATTTTCGAATTTTTTTAATATGAAAACAAACCTGTGATATGGAATGCATCTCTACCAACCCGTAAAAATCGGAATGATGTTAATGATGCTTGGAAAAGCATAGAAGTCAAGATGTGTCATGAAAACTTAAGGTTCTTTCCAACAGCATATTTTGTACCGTCCATTGAACCGTCACGAAACTGTTCGGATCGTTTGTGGTGCGCATGCGTTGATTTTGGATGGTTTCGTGACCGTACAAACAGGAAAATCTGTTGGAACGGTTCTTTCTCTTATTTCACTGAACTCGTGTGAGTTCTGACAGCTATCAAAGAAAACTAACCTCGATTTCATTTCAAAAACCACCGTCAAAAGCCAAGACGCCAAAAGCTTTATTAAAATTGATCGGGGTCTGAGTTTTCTGACGATGACTTGGTGTTAGTGTGTTAGCCTATCAACCGAAAAATGAGGATTATTTGGGTAATTTTAGCCATGAATAATGCTTGCCACTCACAACCAGGTATTCCTGTAGCTCTATAAACACTAAACCTGGGTTGTTTTCCATAAAAATGACCGAATTTATCATATCACACCATGTATAACATTATTGTTTGATTCCATTTTTGGCTTTGGTGAAGTTTAGGCCAACAAACGAGCCAGCCAAACAATAAGCAACAGCAAAAACAAAAGAAGCAAAATCAAATCACACTCAATCTCAACACTCAAGACTCAAGAAAGCAAGAAAACAGAAGGCGCATAGAAATGACAAAATGAAACTGTGCGCCAAGCAGGCGATTTACTTTCTACTGCGCATGTCAGTCCTCACAATCCTTACTCTGGACCAAGTACTGATTTGACCATACAGAAACCGTCCCATGAACGGTAACGAAATCTGTTGGAACGCTTTATGGACCGTTTCATGAACAGTCACAAGACGTGTTGGAACGCATTTCACGTTCTGCGCATGTCCGTGACGATACAATGTACGGTATTCAGGCCTGTTGGAAAGAACCTTTAGTCACCGAATTAAAAAAGAAAAGGTGTTCATTGATGGCTTCTTTTAAAGCCCGTTTTAATGAAGTGAAACAAAACACCTATACCAATACTGAATATTCGCTATTCCCGCGAATATAACTGATATTAGATGCTTGCCACTTGGCCACTCAGTAACTCAACCACTTGTCACCCGGCGAGCAGTCGCTTAGTGTTCGCCAAATGCCGCACGTCTGGCGCCGCCTTAAACCTAGTATAAAATGAACTACAAAAAATGGGTTTACCTTTAAGAATTCTGTTGCCTCGGCTAGTGTTAAGCCCTTCGTAGATTTACCGTTAATGGCCAAGATCTTATCTCCTTTTTTCAGTCTTCCATCGGAGTACGCCACACTACCGTAACGAATACGGTGAACCTGAAAATAGAACAGTTTTGAGACTAATCCAACAAGAAACCGTGAGCAAAAATTATCAGAATATCAAAACAACCATTCCCGGTCATAGACCTTTCAGGTTGGTTGTATTAAAAAATATACAGGGTGTTAATCAAGTATGTTAACAAACTTTAACCACGAATAGTACTCCGAAAAATAGAAAGAAAATGTCATATGAACATGGGTCCGGAAATGCTTCCTAAGGGAGCTACGCCCCTTTGCATGGGGCACCCTGAAGACGGTTTTTCCTCGATATTCTCGAAACCATTCATAACAAAATTACCAAATTAGGTACGGTGGGTAAACTTTTGACGCTGAATCTGACTCTGAATTCAGAATTTCATAATTTTAATCAGAGGCGTATCATACGGGAGGAGTTAAGGGTAAAAATAACCCCACTTCCTAAATGGTAATTTTTTGACATTTTGATTTCAGAATATGGTATTTCACAGATTTCTACGTAAAAATGGTCTCTTGGTACAATAGCCTGCATCGATTCAATAATTTGCATTTTTCTCGAAAACGGTTAGCCCTATCGAGATGTAGCAAGAGGCCATTTTTACGTAGAAATCTCTGAAATACCATATTCTAAAATAAAAATGTCAAAAAAATTACCATTTAGAAAATGTGGTTATTTTTACCCTTAACTCCTCCCGTATGATACGCCTCTGATTCAAATTATGAAATTCTAAATTCAGAATCAGATTCAGCGTCAAAATTTCACCCATCGTACCTAACTTTGTAATTTTGTTATGAATGGTTTCGAAAATATCGAGGGAAAACCGTCTTCAGGGTGTCCCATGCAAAGGGGCGTAGCTCCCTTAGGAAGCATTTCCGGACCCATGTTCATATGACATTTTTTTTCTATTTTTCGGAGTGCTATTCGTGGTTAAAGTTTGTTAACATACTTAATTAACACCCTGTATAAATTTAGTCGTAAAGTTTGTCGACCTTGTCATTCTGCTTGCATACTGTCTATTCAAAAACGAAGGTGCTGTGGATGTAAGTCCCAAAAAAATCGAGACTCACAAGTTTAATTTTTGGTATAAAATACTATGGATGTAATCCTTCATGCTAGAAAAAACAGCAGCCATTTTCAACTCAAAAGAGTCAGAAGGAAATTAACAAAACTATAGCAAAACTGGACGTTAGTACGACAAATGGTACAAACAAAAGTATTGATTATGTATGAATGTTTAGTAAAAAAAAATTGCATAATTTTTTTTCTCAAGGTAAGTAATCATTTCATGAGGTTACAGCTACTAAATTTTGTATATATTTTTTGCTAATTACTCCTATATTATAGCAGCAGTATCTACTACGTTCCCATAGTATATCGCTACTCAAATTTCATCCCAATGCGTGCAGCGGTTCTGAGATTATAAGGTTAGAAAAACGCCAACAGACAGATAGGTAGACCGACGGAAATAAGTGATGTGGATTTTCGTTATGTAGCTATCATAATATTTCCAAAAAGAGCATTATCTCAAAATCTAAAATTTTGGCGATCACAATACTCCCCTCACCTCAGAGTAACAACTGAATCCCCTCACCTACCGGTGTTGAAAGTAATAGATACTTTTTTGCTAGAAATTGATTATAAATATATATTTTCCAAATTGTTTGTTTTTTCTTTGTTGGGTCGGGTAACTTCTGGGGCCATAACCCAATAAACAAACAGAAAAAAAAAAGTCATTTTGTAATGATAAGAATACGACTCACAGTGATTTCCTTATGTTCCTCTGCTCCTCCAGCTAAAGCAACACCCAAATTGCTCTCAAGAGTGTCAAGCGTTAGAACCATTGTGATAACATTCGAGTCCTGACAACTTGCTCTTTCGAATTTCTCCACCTTATCGACGAGTCCTCTTTCGAAGAGTTTCTTTGATTTCACTTCGCTTGGTTTGATGTTCTCCACCGACTTCGCTTTCTTTATATCTGGACTGAAAATAGAAGTGAACCTTTATACAGGGTGTCAAAACGGTACGTTAGCGACAGCAACATGCTTTTGATATCAACGTAGATATCAAAACAATTGTCGAGTGGGGATTAGTAAATAAAGTACAGTTTGACTTACAAAAAATGCAGGCAACAACACTGACAAAGAAGTCTCACGTTGGCTTACCAACTACGGAAATGGTGGGTCACCCAATAGTCGATGAGTCACGTTCCGTCAAGCTTTCAAGGGACCAACATCAACAATAACATGACCACGTCGCCAATATCACTAAAACGTCATCTCAAAAGCTTGAAGTTTTGTTCCGCTGTAAGAAGCTGCATACACCAGAGCAACTACCGCTGCTCTACAAGTCACAGATCCGAACATCGTTGAAGTATTGCTCCCATGTAAGGGGATGCATTCTGAAGCACTCTTTAAGCTTCGGGACACTATTCAGAAGCGAGCAGTTAGACCAATCGATACGCCTAACCTCACAAAGGACCTCAACAGCCTGGAACATGGAAGAAGACTTGTCCCTGTTCTACAGATTCTATCACGGAAGATGTTCGAGTGAGCTCTCTCAGATAATAATACCAAAAGCCGCACGTACGAGAAACACTAAAGAGGCTCTGCAAGCTCATCCTTACCAGGTCGAGGTCCCTACTCCTCGAAACAGTCTCCTCAAGCATTCCTTCTTTTAGACTACTTCGACCCTGTGGAATGAACTGCCGGGGCATTTGTTTCCTGACGGCTACAACCTGCAGCATTACGAATCTAACGTGCACCGTTACTTATTCTCTCGCAGCGCTTCTACAGCGCCATAAGCTTTCAGCCTTTGCGGGAACAGAACGATTTCTGCGGAACTCCTATGTTGGTGCTATGGACAGAAGAGGAGAACCTGTGTACCACGACAGAGATTTTGCGATCAGAGGGGAAGTCAGCTAATCAGCCGCAAAGTTCAACTGAAAGTCCGTAGTACGGAAGCTTCTTTAGGAGAACTGCATGCCACAGCTGATTGGATGCCTTTGAAATATCAAGAGCAATGATATGAGCCTGAACAGCCAAGGATGCATCTCTTATATTTTAGGTACTGAATGGCCTGTATTATTGCTCGAATATTCTAGAAATCAATATCAAAATTCTCTCTAGAACATTAAGTAAATCTGACTGTTTTTTAATCAATCAAAGTTGTGGTATTGGCTCACTTCTGAGCTAAAATCAACTTGACGTCCAAAATGGTGTTAACTTAAAGATCGTTAATTGTTAACCTTGGGTTTACGTGACTTTGTCTTTGTATGGTATATGACTATTATAATGGGGTTATAAGAATTTAAGAATAAGGCCTGCCCTAGAGTATTGCTCACATATCTGGGGAGCTGCTACCCCTGTTTATACTTGATGCAGTTCAGACAAGAGCAATTCGACTAATTGGCGACCCGACCTTAACGCACCACTTCCTGCCGCTTGCTCACAGACGTGTGGTTGGCGACCTCTCATTTTTCTACCAGTATCCAAACGGAGCCTGCTCCTCTGAGCTATCTTCTATAAGTCCACGTCTCACGAGCATATTAGATGCTCGTAGGATTGCTGCATTCCATTTCTATCCGGTCGTTTTTCATACAATAAAGCGGTACGACCATACGTTTGTTCCCAGGGTGTCCAGGGCTTGGAACGGAGTGGTTATCTGATTTTCAATATATAGGGTGCCCCAATAGAAGCGATAGGTTTTCCTATAGGGATATCTAGATAGCTGTCAAAGGTACAAACGTTATCCAGCTGTCAAAATATTCAATAAGGTTTGACAATTCATCATGGATCGTTTCACGCTTGCCAATCTTTTAGAAATTATTAAAACGTACTACGGAAATTCCCACTCAATTGTAAATACGCAACGCGCATTTCGTCGTGAACTCGGCCCTCATCATGGCTTCAGTGAGTAGGCAATTCGTCGTAATGTGAAAAAGTTTGAGCGTGAGTACACTCTATTGGACCTAAAGAAACCAACCCGAATTCGAACTAATCGACGTGAAGAAAATACCGCCGCCATAGCGGCCAGTGTTCACGATGATTCAAATTTGTCGTATCGACGCCGAGCCGCGGAATTGGGAGTAAGTGGGCCTCTCCCAAGAGACAGCTGGACGAATTTTGTGTTTGGATTTGGGACTGCACCCGTTTAGGATCATGCTGATGCAACAATTGAAGCCGGACGACCATAGCCGTCGCCGTGAGTTCGCAAATTGGGCGCTACAAATGTTGGACGAAGATACTCATTTTGGCTAAAAAATCATCTTCTCAGACGAAGCCAATTTTTACCTCAGTAGCTGTGTCAACAAGCAGAATTGTCGTGACTGGGATGTGAACGATCCACAAATGACCGAAGAAGTGGTCCAGTACCCGAAAAAATTGAATGTTTGCTGCGGATTGTGGCATGGCGGCATCATAGGTCCTTATTTCTTTCGAAATGAGGAAGGAGACACCGTTACAACCAATGGGCCACGCTACCGGGCGATGTTGGAAGAATTTCTGTGGCCAGAGCTCGACAACATCGATATTACCGATATGTGGTTCCAACAGGATGGAGCTACGAGCCACACAAGCGACGCAATGCTCGAAGCTGTTCGACAGAAGTTTGGCTACTGGATCATCACCAGACGACCGTTCATTGATTGGCCACCGCGACCGTGTGATTTAACACCTCTCGATTATTTTCTTTGGGGGTATGTCAAATCGTTGGTCTACTCCAACAAACTGGCCACTTTCAATGCCCTAGAAAACAATATTCGAGTAGCTATCAACGCCATAACGCCGCAAATGATCGAAAATATCATCCGAAATGGGACCGACCGCTTGAAGCACTGCCAGCGAGCCCAAGGCGACCATTTGAATGATGTTCTATTCCATACATAATGTCATGGATGTAGCTTCAAAATAAAGCCAAAGCCGATTTGATATCTCAAACCGTTGTTGTTTTATTTTATTTTTCTTTCCTATCGTTCTTATTAGGGCACCCTATATATGCTTAAGCAACATAATGTCAATAAATATAAATAAGATTATAGATATTTTGTGTTCTTCAAGTCCCCACTGGGACTAGCGCTTTGGTACTTTTTTGGTACTTTTGGTAACAGAGATGTCAGCGGCGCGTCCCGTCCTCTTTCTTTCCTTGTCTAAGCACAGTATACTTTTTTTTATAACTGAGCAGACCGCGCAGGCAGAGCCTAAATACCAGAGTACCGCGGCTGCTGTGAAAGGGTTATGTTAGGGGAAGTTTGTTAACGCAAGATTTGAATGGGCCAATACCCGCAGGCCCAATAAACTCATCTTCTGGCAGTTCATTCCAAGACTTGGACACCCTGGGAATAAATGTGCGGTTGTACCGCTCAGTTCTTGACGTATGAAGAACGACCGTCTTAGGATGAGATGCAGCGGTCGCACGGGTACGTCTGATAGGAGCAGTGAGCGGCGGAACGATAGAGGATAGCTCAGAGCAGCAGATTCCGCTGGAATATCTGTAGAAGAGTAAGAGGTCACCAACAACACGCCGGTGAGAAAGTGACTGAAGGTGGCGCGTTAAGGCCGGATCGCCAATCAATCGAATCGCCCTTCTCTGGACGGCATCTAGTATAGACAGGGTAGTAGGGGCAGCAGGTCCCCAGACATGAGAGCAACACTCCAGGCAAGGTCTTATCTGGGCTTTATATAGCGTGAGGAGGTTACATGGTAAGAAATACTTTCTGGCTCTAAATAGATATCCAAGCTTTTTACCAGCAGCTGTTGCAATTGACGCAACGTGTTCGTGCCAGATCAGATTTTCTGTAATGTTGACTCCTAACAGCTTGAATGAGTGACTCCTTGGCAGAGCCCGGTTGTTCATTAGAACCTGGTGTTGGCTTGGGCACTTCTTGTTTGATAGCGTACAACACTGGGTCTTGGAGGCATTAAATTTAACCATATTCGTAAGCCCCCAAGCGGTAATGGTATCGAGATCCTTTGAAAGTGAAGCTGCCACTGCCAGTCTTCTGCGTTCCAGCTCGACTACAGAGATCGGTCTATTGCTCATGATGCCTGCATATAGCGTACTGTCATCCGCAAAACTGTGGATTGGGTTTGTAGTGCTAGAGAGTAGATAATTAATGTGAAGGAAACAATGTCGGAGCCAATACCGATCCCTGAGGAGCCTCGGCATTGATGCTGTGGAAAGAAGAGGAAAAGCCGTCTACCACGACAGAGATTTTCCGACCTGAGAGGAAGTCTGCGAGTCAACCGCAAAGCTTAACAGGGAGCCCATAAGACGGGAGCTTGTTTAGGAGAGCTGCATGCCACAGTTGATCGAATGCCTTCGAAATATCGAGAGCAACGACGTGAGCCTCGCCAAATGACTGGATGAATTTGCTCCACACGCGTGACGTAAGCCAGGAGACCTCCAGTTGATCTTTGGTGTCGGAATCCATATTGTCTGTCGTTGATTAAGTGATGGAGCTCTAGGTATTTAACGAGCTCTTGGTTGACGCATTTCTCCATCACTTTATTGATTACAGAAAGCAGAGCTATAGGTCTGTAGTTGGTCGGATCAGTTTTGGATCCCTTTTTTGGCACCGGCTGGATGCAAGCTGTTTTCCGGGTAAATATGGGAGCGAGCTCCGGTGCGCACTTCTTCACAACAATGGAGGGGATCATGTCGGGCCCATTCGCCTTATTAATGTCAAGTGACTGCAGCACCTTCCGAACTATTTTTGTTCTGAACGTTATTTCGCTCATGGCTTGGGGTACTCTTGGTATGGATGGTAACTGGGCACTGGATGGGACTTTTACAGTGGAGTTTGCTGCAAATGTCTTGGCAAATATTTCAGGCATCGTATTGGCTTTTTGCATGTCGGATGGTTTCATTGTGTCTGTTCCTCTACTCAATATCAGCCTGTCTGTTTTCAACGGTGGGGTTCTGTAAGTAAATTCGGTGGGCCAGAACTTTTTGCAGACGAGCTGTATCACAGGACTTGTTGAACCCGCCGTTGGAATCTGGTTTGTATGTACTCCGGTATTTATACTTTGCCTTCGCTGTTGGGAAGTCGTAAAAGTAAATAAATCTTACCTGTGTTGTGGACTAGAAGGAGCGGTCTGTTCGATAGTTGACACTTCAGATATAACACTCTTCTTGACTTTAGGCAGTTTGAAGTTCGCGACTTTCTGTGGCATAGGGGGTGGTGAGGAACCAAAGTTCTCGAAATTTGCCTTAAGTATTTTCACGTTGATGGGCTTATGATTGCGGTTTAGGATACTACCGGAACCATACAAGTCTTTCGAATATCTGCTTTTTCTATCATCGTCCAGAATACTTGGACTCCTTAGATCCAAAGAACTCCTTGAGATTGGTCTCGAAGATGACATGCTTGCTGCAATAAAGCGTATTCGTTAAATATCTGTCTGGCAATGTACAATATTTGTTTAAGTGAGGCACTTTTTGTAAGATTACGCAAAAAATCTTGAAAAGGATAAGCATAATTTTCCTGGACTATAAGAGACTTCCACTTACAATTTTCAACAACTTTCTGTGCTTTCGTTTCGACTTGGTTTATTTCCTTAACTTTATTTTGTACCAGCTTGACTTCTACGGGCTTTTCAGTTTCGATCATTATTTCAGTCTCGATTGCAATTTTCATTTCTTCCTTTTCAACTTTCTCGATAGGAGGCTCAATTTCTTCAACAGCTTCAACAGGTTCGACAGTTTTAACTGGTTCAACGATTTCAACTGGTTCATTCGGTTCGTCAGGTGGCTTATCGTGTGGCGTCTCCATAGCACCTATGGAAAATAAAATCAATAGATTATGCTGCCAAGTATCACTAAGAAAAGAACTTTTAAGATGAACTAACAGTTGGGTTGAAGAACTTGTATAGATGATGTTACTAGAATGAAATCCATATTAATTACGTTTAGTTCTTCAAAAGATACGTACATATATCGGTTTAGTAAAAACTACCTGAATGCTTAAATATCTCCAAAACTGCCAAAGCTGGAACGATATAATGGATACTTGGGGCCTTTTGAATGATACAGAATTCAAATAAGGCTAACAGCAATATTACCAGATTTACCACTTTTACATTACACGTCACAATTTTGTTGTATTAAATGGAATGCTATTCTCTTTTAAATATTCGCTCACAGAGATTACCGTATAGTTCCTATACACTATTGGCAAGAAGAGATCTAGAATGCCGATATAAATGCAGCCCATAGCCTTTAACAGGTTGAAGAGAGAACACAATATCACCTACCTCCCACCTCCGTTCTTTAGAGCACGTATTCCCCAGAGTTGCCAGATGTGGCGGTTTCCCGCCAAAGTGACGATTTCAAAACAGAGTTAGCGACGAATAATCGCAGTTGGACGACTAGCGACTTTTAGTGGCGCTAATGACGATTTCTATCTCGAAAATAAGGGCTTAACCGCATGAAGCGGCAACAGATACTCGCTTTGAGTATCATCAATGGAGAAGTTTGCTAAAAAATAAAATTTGGAAAATTCATTATTATCTGATAAGTCTATTTCTTCACTTGAAGAATGTCGAAAAAAATCATCTGAATATTCCAAAAAACGGCAGAGTCATTCAATTTTATATTTGCGTAAAGCGACCGCGGCGGTGAATTGTCGTATGACGTCACATCACATGAATCGTTCGCTGCAGCCACAGTCGGGAGCCGGGACTCCGCTATGCATACGCTGCGCTGTACGGTGTGCGACATTTAGACTTTAGTGGAACGGCGGAGTGTTTGTTGTAGCGGGCAGATGCCAGTATATTTTTGAAGTATGGAGGAAGGTTACGTTCGTAGTGATTCTAGTAATCTTCCTAAAGTGGATCTCGACATAATTATGAACTACATAACGGAAATCCACACAACTCATTTGCGTCGGCGTATCCGTCTGTCGGTCTGTCTGTACGCGTTTTTCTAGCCACGTAATCTCAGTAACCGCTGCATGGATTGTTATGAAATTTGGGCAGCGATATGCTGTGGGGGTAGTAATAGGTAATGTGCCTATAAGTTTGAAAATCGGTGCATGGGCGGTGGAGTAATTAGCAAAAAACCAAAAATTTTAAATATTCCTCAAACTTTGTTTTTAGGCGTTTTAGAGGTTCCTGATCATTTTCTACTTTTTTGGGTATAGAGGTGATATTGGGGTGGTTGGGGATGGGGGGTTGTAAAACTGCAAAATTATTGTATTGATAACAGCCCGTCCACTAACCTGTGAAAGAAAAGCCTAGCGTCATAATACACTTTTTTAGGTGCATCCGAACATTACCTTGGCTATTACGGAAACCAAGGGACTTAGAATTTTATGATGTATACATTCGAAAGTATTGCTTCTGATCATTCTGTATGGTGTAACTAGGAAACTATTAGATTGACTTCAATTAAATTTTCACACAGTATTACTACCGCTGCGAGGATGGAAAATCTTTATGATTTTTGAAAATCGTGTCAGCGGCAGCGCAGCAATAATAGAAAAACTAAAAATATAGAAACAGCTCAAACTTCGTTTTTAGGCTTTTTAGGGATTTCGTGATCATTTTCTACTTTTTTGGGTGGGGGTGAAATTGGGGTGGTTGGGGGGGTGGGGGGTCATGAAACTCAATTTTTTGTATTCATAATAGGCTATCCATTGAAACATTTGTTTGGTGTTTTTATGGTGGTGTTAGTACACCTGAGTACAATGTAATATTTATAGTTTCTCGGTCTGCTAGACATATTCTAATAATACGAGTACCAATAAACTGCAGTGTATCGTTTTGTCTCCGTCGGCGTCGCCTACCCTACTGAAAACAAGGAATAACAACATAAACGAGGAGGCCGGCGGCGCGGTGGCTTGCGGGAGCAGCATCCTTGACAGGGCATACACAGGCTTGCGTTGTGTCGTGTGACGTCACAGCGGCTTCGCGCGGAGGATACGGCAATTCAAACTTTGGAGGACTATAACTTTTCTATTAATGGAGATAGTTACAAAATTTTTTCGCCGTTGTTCTCTAACTCTTTAGGACTATCTGATTAAATAAAATTTGAAAAAATGGAAACTTCCTCATTCCACCGAAACTGCTTTCTTACTGCGCCTGGCTACGAATGTAGTGAGAACGGGTGTTATGAGAGGCTAGGGTGTGGCTTTGCCCGTGTGTACCTTCTCTGTTAGTTGCAATGGCGATTTCGCACTCCAGATCAACTTTGCCAATCGTGTATAAAAACATGGGACCGATACATTAAATCAAACAATACCTTCAACGGATTCGGCTTCCGTATCCTCTGTTTTCCTTTTGATGACAGGCGAGCCGATTTTAAAATCTTTACCACTTCTGCATTTAGCAGAAGCCAATATATTCTTTCTGTTTATTGCCTCTATACTGAATGGTTTGAGTAGTCTGTTCGGCCCATTGTTATCATCATCATCGGACCTTTTCAGGAAGCTGTCTTCGCAAGATTTTGTTGGTGAAGGTGGAGGAGAGAACCTAGAAATTAAATTAAAGTTATTATGTATCGTACTTAAAACACATCATCACGAATATATTGGAAGGATATCAAAAGCAAGCAATATATTGTTTCTGTTTTACATCAATGATGTACTTTGCACGCAGGTATCATGAGTAAGGGCCTGGCCACATCTACACGTCATGACGTCGACAACGCGGAACGGTGCGGTGTCGCTGCAGGCAATGTTTACGGAATATACATATATAAGTTGGATCACTCCGCAAACATATCAAAACGGCCTGCCCCTTGCCCCGTCTCCCCGGTACACCGGTAGCAGTGTACCGACGTCAGCCGGGAGATATGGGGCGGCGCAAAGTAGAGATTGAACGTGTTTGACGCGAAGTGTATACAGTGTCTCAAAAATATCGGATTTTGTTATCTTGGATTTGTTTTCAGGAAATGGATAGAAGAAGTTTGAGAGTAATAAATTTGGCGAGAAAAGATATTACCAATCAATTTAAATTTATTAACGGATGGAGAATTACTATTAGATCCATCCATACTTTGTGGTAAACCTTGAAATGTAAGGGATATAAATACAGGGTATCCCACGACGATTAAGACAAGAAATATGTCGGAACTGGGCAGTAGTAGAGAATTATAATTTTGGACATGTAAATTAGAGCAGATGTTGTGTCTTTTTTTGTCATTGTACTACTCAATTAGGTATTTGTTTTTGGTCACGTGAGATTCGATTCAAAATTATTAATGGGACACCCTGTATATTTGTGCCTGTGTTCTTCCCGATAAAACAATTCCAACAAACTAGCACACTTGAGGTCTAAAGTGATTATGTAGATCAAGAGCTACAGGTACTTAAAGGATTGTATCACGCTAAAAGCGTATAGTGAGACAAAATATTCATTCGGTGGTCTTATCATACCACCCAGGGACATTGTAAATTATATTTTAGTGCTCGAAAATATTTTTATTGATAACTTTAACAATTTAGTTTCTACAGTAGCAACTGGAATGACACTGAAAAGCAAAATGTCAAGAATAATTTATTCACATCCATGTAAAGCATTTCCACATTATTATCTTTTAAAATTGTACATACGAGTTCGTATATACTATACCATAAAATTTATAAACTGTGATCTCAAAAATCAGCCAAATAAACAAAACATTAAAGTAAAAATACTACAGCACCTTTGAACCATCAGTTTTTACTTATGTACGAAATACATAGCTGCAATATGTGAAATCATTTGAGTAATAGTTTTACTAGGCTTTGTTTTTGATATCCATTTATGTAACTTAGTGTATTAGCAAAATAAACGTTATAGTTGTATTTGTATGTCTAAATCGGCCGTCAATACATAGTTTTTCAATAACACTCGTATATACGTACAACCCAGGCGTTAGCGGCCCCTGGCGCGTGCGGCCGCGGCATTGCTTTCATGCGAGTTCTTCAAAGTGCCGACGGAGAGTGATCCAACTTATATGTATTCCGTAAACTTTGCTACAGGGTACCGTTGCCACGACGTGCTAGTGACGGTACGGCAACGTCGCCGTGGAACGCCACGTCGAACGTCGTCGCCGACGTGTGGCTAGTAGGCCCGATTTTGTCAACAGGCGCATCTCAACAAAGGCTTTGACCAATCAGAGCAGCCCATTCAAAAACATGCATCTGAATGGGCTGCTCTGATTGGTCAGAGCCTTTTTAAAATGCGCCTGTTGACAAAATCGGGCCTACTAGCCACGGCGACGTTGTCGTACCGTCACTAGCACGTCGCGTCGTGGCAACGGTATGCATTTATACATTCCGTACATGTATACAGCGCCTAGCACAATCCCATTGGTCAGATTTGAATTTTGAAGCAATCAAACTTCGAGTGCCGTACGAAATGTAAATCAGTGCCATATGCACTTACGGAATGTAATATAGTTATGTGCATGTCAAACGTATGGCTATGGCTAGACTCCTGTTTTAATTTTTGTGATTGCGGCGCGACAGGGTGGTTTGTTTTAATTTTTGTGATTGCGGCGCGACAGGGTGGTTATACCTATGTATGAAATCGCCATGCATGCTGAGGCAAAGTTACCTGCTAATTATAAATATTTTGAACTGAGTCCTGGAAAATATAGATTAAGCCTATTGACGACTGAGAATGATGCTAGACGATGGGTGGAAGAATTTGAGTCGTTGAGAAATTCTAATCGGAGAGTGTCGGGTGCCAAAACGAACTCGTCAAGGCTTTTAATGCAGGTAGGTATTTTAGATATTTTAGATCGTTAGGTTACTAAAACTGTACTGTGGGAAGTTCATGTGCTCAGCGCTATAGGCAAAAGTCCACCATTAAAGTTCAGCCTACAACTTTAAATAGAAGAAAACGTGGAGTAACAAGAGAAAGCAAAAAAAGCCGTCCAGCAACTGGAGAGCCTACCAAGAAAAGTCCAAAGAAAAAACATAATCTTTCCCAAAACATAAAAGCAAATAAACCCAATGCAGTTAAACATGGTTCATCCCACTGAGTTTATATAACGTTTTTTTTTTGTTTTGTTGTATTCTTTAATGTCTTTAATCTTGTAAGTAATGTATGTTTTCTTTGTCCACTGAAACATAATACTTAATTAGCTTAATACACCAGATATTTACAATTATTACATTTAACATTTCGTAAAAAAGGAAAAAAATTATACACCATACTAATCTGTAATAAAGTTTACTGAAGTTTAATATATAGTTAAAAATGATTTTCGCTTAAATGGCTTTCCTCTTTGTAAATTTTCAGCTGCACTATGTACCTACTACATTCCGTAAGTGCATATAGCACTCATTTACATTCCATACTCGCGTATGGCACTCAGAGCTTGATTGGTTCAAAATTCAAATCTGACCAATGGGATTATGCTAGGTGCTGTATATATGTACGGAATGTATAAATGCAAATGGTACCCTGCAGCGACACCGCACCGTTCCACGTTGACTACATCGTGACGTGGAGATGTGGCCAGGCCCTTACAGACCGTTCTTTGTGGTTGAGGTATAACGCAGAAGGCTGTCAGCGGCGGCTTCGCTGTAATCACAATGTCTTAACAGACATGTTGTGAACTCGTAAAATGCATTAAGTCAGAGCTAGAGTATTGCCGACACGAATATTATCACTAGTTTTGAGAACTGTAGCTCGCTATCGTTCGCGATTTACTGTCAGTTCAGTGGCGCTCTAGATACTCATATCCAGATTCAAGAATATGGTAAAATTTTATACCATGTTTCATGCTATTCCCCACATGTCGGACTCTAAAATGAAGGTGCTACCAGAAAATGCCGGAAAAAACCCACTGCCAGCGGGATTTGAACCCGCGCCTCCGGACAGCGTAAGAGTGGAAAAATAAGGAGAGAAAATAACTGATTTTTTAAATTTTTTAAAGACATATGACCATACCTGGAGTTGTAACTAAACTGACTCGAGCTGACCGCCGAATCATTATCACTTTCGTCTTCTTTGATGCTCTTTTGAGTGGAATCGCCGTTTTTATCGCCAGTCTTCTTCGGGAAGCAAGTATAGTCAAAGCTGCAGTCTGATCTAGTTGGCGAGGAAATGCTTTCTAAAGATTTCGGTGGATTTATATCTTCATCACTTTGTTTACGTGGGCAAGAATTCGGACTTGACTTATCACAATATTCAGGCACAAATTCGAACGTTTCATTATTCACGGACTTGGGATAAACCTAGAACAGATAAGAATTGCTTTTATAGCGTCTCCCCTTACTACTCTGCTGGGAAAGTTTTGCATTATGATACAATAAATAATAGCAGAAAACTGCGCATTGCCCCAAATAACACTATATGGATATGTACATCCACAGAATGTACATTAGATATTCCAGTTTGAACATGTATATTTTGAATATTCATAGGACGTCAAATGTACATATGAAAAATGATATACACTAGTGTAATATACTATGTATATTCATGTAGGTATATGCATATGTGAATATACATAAGATGTTGGTCTATGTATACATCTAGTAGTTTACGCCTGCGCGAAGGGCAGCTAGTGCCGCCATTGCTGATTTCTAGCCATTCGTCGTAGTTAGCGTGTGAGTACTGGTGCTGGTTGTGCCTGATTACCTGATCGAGTGAAATATTATGCAATGTTACTTATCTTCTGGCTACTGAGTAGTGATAAAACACTCGCATCCAGCATTTGACGGTAAGTCGTAAGCGGAACAACCTACAAAATTTTATAACCTTTATTTCTTTGTGATTTTAGGCATGCCATTCAACAGGAAATGACAATCATAGTAATCGATTTTACCAAGTATTATTATTGTAACTAGAAATTGAATTAATAACAATACATACTGAAAGTATAAAATTTGTTTATCTGTCTGCCTCTACATTGAACTTTCATACACCATGCATGTGCATTAAAAGTACATGAATGTACATTTAATGGATATACCATGTGTAAATTCGCGACAAACGTACATGAAATGTAAATTTGTTTATGTCTATTTTACATCCATTAGACGTTGATGCTCCATTTGTGGATATACATATTCAATGTATGTACAATGTATATACTTTGGTATGTAAGTATATATACATGGTATACATTATGAATATACATGTTCATACCTAGACTATGTTACATATACTATGCATGTACATTAGACGTACATATGTACATTCTATGGATATGTCTAGGATGTAAAAGTTCGCGACAAACGTACACGCAATGTAGATTTTTTTGATGTCTATTTGCCATCCACTGGAGATTCTTGTTCCCTTTGTGGATATACATATCCATTGATTCGACATCCACTGTATGTACACTGTATATACTTTTGTTATGTGGGGCTGCTGTCAGTCATGGACGAAAACGTTACTGCTGCGAGGACAGGTGAGGGTCCTACCTACAGATAGAGGGTACTTTAGGTCTAAATGCACCAACAACGAACGTAAAGCCCCTTCTCATTCGGAATGTCCGGGAGGAGAGTGTCCTCGGGGAAACATTATCGAGATGAAACTGTAATTCAGGAACATCTGCGGGATCAACAGCAACATCAATGCTGTCCACCACTACTTGCAGTTCAATAGACCCGCCATACTGTTTCTGGTGGAAACAAAAATCTCCGGTTCGGCGTTAACAAACCATCTGAAATTGAATTTGTGGTTCTTGACGTTTCGCCACCACGAGTGGATGGCATCTTCAGAAGCTATTTCACTTCGGCGTCTTCCGAAATACTGACGGCTGGTGGATCTGCACCTGTATTTATACCTGCTAATGGTGACGTGGCCCAACCAGGTAGCGTTGGTAGCCCTGCCCCTTCGCGATATGTAGTGTCTTCAGGTCCTTTAGGATGGGTATCCATCTCCGGTTGACTTTCTGCGTTTCTTCTTTCCTATTGAAATTATTATGATGTTTTTGAATTTCGATGGCTTCTCTGTGAAGTCTGGCATGGTATGAAGATGTTGCGGCAAGAACCTGAGTTTCTTCACACTTGATCCTGTGACTTCCCTCCTTAATCGCATGTTCGGCTACCGCTGATTTGTCCGTATGGCCTTGTCGACAGCTAGCCTTATGTTCTGCAATTCTTGTGTTTATAGATCGCTTCGTTGTTCCTATGTATACACTCCCACATGTGCATGGTATGCGATAAACCCCCGGTGTTGTGAGTGGGTCTCTTTTATCCTTCACCGTTCTCAAATATTCCTGTATCTTTCTTGTGGGCTTGTAGATACTCTTGACGTTTTCCTTTCGTAACATTTTTCCTATTCTGTCTGTTATTCCAGGCACATAGGGTAGAAAAGCTTTTGCTATCGGTTTAGGTTCTGGTTTTGCCCTATTTCTTCTCATTGTTCTTGTTATTTCCTTTTCTGTGTAACCATTTGCCTTAAGAGCATTCTTCAGATGTTCCAGTTCGGTGTCGAGTTCTTCTGGTTCGCACACTTTTCTATCCCGTTCTGTCAAAGTTCTAATAATTCCGTACTTCTGAGATGGGTGGTGGTTTGATTCTCTATGTAAGTACCGGTCAGTATGAGTTGGCTTTCTATATACCTTGTGTCCTAATGTAACTCCTTTTCTTGTTAGAAGAACATCAAGGAAGGCGAGTTTTTTTGTTTTCTTCTACCTCCATGGTGAACGTGATGTTTTCATGCAAGCTGTTCAGGTGTTCTAGAAATTCTTCTAGCTTTTCTCTTCAGTGATTCCGAATGACGAACATATCGTCCACGCATCTGAGCCATATCTTGGGCTTGTATTGAGCGCTCTTCAAGGCTGCCTGTTCGACCTTCTCCATTACAAAGTTCGCTACTACTGGGCTTAGAGGGCTTCCCATGGCTACACCTTCAATTTTTTCGTACATGTTGGCATCCCAGACGAAGTAGGTTGTCGTTAACACGTGCTTGAAAAGGTTTGTAATGTCTTCTAGAAATATGTTCTTGATGTGTTCGATTGCATCGTTTAATGGCACCTTTGTGAATAATGACACCACGTCGAAGCTGACCAGCATGTCGGATTTTTCCAGCTGTATGTTTTTGATTTTCGAAATGAAATAGGCTGAGCCCTTGATGTACGAGTCGGTTTTTCCAACGTATGGCTGTAATAATGTAGTTAAGTGTTTTGCTAATTCGTAAGTAGGCGAACCTATTGCGCTTACGATCGGGCGAAGTGGAACGTTGGGCTTGTGGATTTTTGGTACATGAAATTTCCGAACTACGAGTGTCACTCTTCCCTGAGGAAAAATGGAGGAGTACTGGCTTTTTACGTAGAAACCTGTCCTGCTCAAGAGCTCCTGCACTAGAATCTAGCGGCCTCGGCCCGTCATACAAAATTTTATTTTGAAAAGGGCCCGCCGTCTGAAAATTTGCCGACCCCTGGTCTAGGGGATCAATTTTAATACCATACCGAGAGTAGCCATGAGCGAAATAACAAAAATAGTTCTGAAGGTGCTGCAGTCACTTGACATTAATAAGGCGAATGGGTCCGACATGATCCTCTCCATTGTTGTCAAGAAGTGCGCACCCGAGCTCGCTCCCATATTTACCCGCCTCTTTCGGATGTCTTACGATTCCGGCATTTTCCCAAAAGACTGGAAAACAGCTTGCATCCAGCCGGTGCCAAAAAAGGGATCCAAAACTGATTCGACCAACTACAGACCTATAGCTCTGCTTTCTATAATCAGTAAAGTGATGGAGAGATGCGTCAACCAAGAGCTCATTAAATACCTAGAGCTCCATCACTTAATCAGCGACAGACAATATGGATTCCGACACCAAAGATCAACTGGAGATCTCCTGGCTTACATCACACATGTATTGTGTGGAGCAAACTCATCCAGTCATTTGGCGAGGCTCAAGTCGTTGCTCTCGATATTTCAAAGGCATTCGATCAACTGTGGCATGCAGCTCTCCTAAACAAGTTCCCGTCTTATGGGCTCCCTGTTAATCTCTGCGGTTGGCTCGCAGACTTCTTCTCAGGTCGGAAAATCTCTGTCGTGGTAGACGGCTTTTCCTCTTCTTTCCATAGCATCAATGCCGGTGTTCCGCAGGGATCGGTATTGGCTCCGACATTGTTTCTGCTTCATATTAATGATCTACTTTCTAGCACTACAAACCCAATCCACAGTTCTGCGGATGACAGTACGCTGCATGCAGGCATCATGAGCAATATACCGATCTCTGTGGTCGAGCAGGAACGCAGAAGACTGGCAAGGGAAGTTTCACTTTCAAAGGATCTCGATACCATTACCGCTTTGGCGCTTAAGAATATGATTAAATTTAATGCCTCCAAGACCCAGTATTGTACGCTATCAAACAAGAAGTGCCCAAGCCAACACCAGGTTCTAATGAACAACCAGGCTCTGCCAAGGAGTCACTCATCCAACCTGTTAGGAGTCAGCATTACAGAAAATCTGATCTGGCACGAACGTCTCGTCAATTGCAACAGCTGCTGGTAAAAACTTGGGTACCTATTTAGAGCCAGAAAGTATTTCTCACCATGTAACCTCCTCACGCTATATAAAGCACAGATAAGACCTTCCCTGGGGTATTGCTTTCATGTCTGGGGAGCTGCTGCCTCTACTACCCTGTCTATACTAGATGCCGTCCAGAGAAGGGCAATTCGACTAACTGGCGATTCGGCCTTAACGCGCCACCTTCAGTCACTTTCTCACCGGCGTGTTGTTGGTGACCTCTCACTCTTCTACCGATATTCCAACGGAATCTGCTTCTCTGAGCTATCCTCTATCGTTTCGCCGCTCACTGCTCCTATCAGATGTATCCGTGCGACGATGTATCTTATCCTAGGACGGTCGTTCTTCATACATCAAGAATTGAGCGGTACAACCGCACATTTATTCCCAGGGTATCCAAGGCTTGGAATGGACTGCCAGAAGATGTATTTATTGGGCCTGCGGGTACTGGCCCATTCAAATTTCGCGTTAACAAACTTCCCCTAACATAACCCTTTCACAGCAGCCGCGGCATTCTGGTATTTAGGCTCTGCCTGCGCGGTCTGCTCAGTTAAAAATGAAATAAAGAAAACACAATAAATAATAAATAAATTATTAAAAATCACTGACCTGTAGGCTTTTTCTCTTAAACGCAGGGGAGTATTTGGGTATGTTGGTTGGACTTTCGGCAGACCAAGGTGGTGTAAGGACGGAATACTTCAATGGATCAATGACGTCACTGTTATCTGTGAAGACTTTCTGCGGACTGTTGGCACAATTGGTTTCTTTTGGCACTTGAATGAGACTCGCTGTGTGGCTCTTGATTTCGGGTATGTTTACGGAAGAATTCACAGCTGGGGTATCGTTTTCGGTTGCTTCGGGGATGACCAGACCTTTTAGTTTTGACATACCTGTAGAGTGTACAGTTTACTGAATGAGAAGTTTTTTCTCGATGGAAGCTGCAGATGTATTAGCTTCACCTATATACAGGGTGGTCCAATAAGCGCGCGGTGCTCTCTAGCGGCCATACTGTTTAAATTAGACGAAAATGTTTTAAATAAACAACGTTTCTTTTCAAATTATCTACATTTAGAAAATAATTTCAAAGATGGCGGACTTCCGGATATACCGGAAGTAGGTATCAACTTTCTTATTTTAAATAGAACACCCTGTATATTATTACGTTTTTGAATTCAGCATCGATTTTTAGCTCCAGTTTATTAACCATTGTTTATGTCTACGAAGCCTATTTTCGGAGTTATTCAGAAATGTTTACAAAATTTGTAGTATTTTACAAGAAACGTTAATATCTCGGAAACTAAACACGATAGAAAGATGCGGTTTTCGGTTTTGAAACAAGCAAGGAACGTATTTGTGTATCAGTAAGATCGTTGTTTCAAAAGAACATTAAATCAATAGACTAGCAATTTTCAAATTTGAAAAGTTAAAAACGTTAAAACTTTTTTTCAAATGGGATGGTATGATAGGTTTTGCATCGGTGGATGCGAAATTAAATTCTCTTTCACTTTTATCTAGGCACATGTGGTTGTATCTTTGATGGTTTTTAAGATATTTACGGTTTTGTAATTATTGCGTAGGAATTGGAAAAATCGTAGGTGGCTTGAAAACCTGTTGGAAAATTTACCTTTGGAGTTTTCAAGAATAATGTGGTTACAGGTAGATGGAGCGAAAGCACATTTTAGTATTAGAGACTGAAACACTTTGGATGTAAGGTTTCCTGCCAATTGTTTCGTCTGCGAGCCACGCCACCTACGATTTTTCCAATCCCTACGCCATAATTACAAAACTGTAAATATCTTGAAAACCATCAAAGGTAGAACCACATGTGCCTAGATAAAATTGAAAGAGAATTTAATTTCGCATCCACCGATGTGAAACTTATGATAACATCCCATTGCTAGTCTATTGATTTAACGTTTTTTGAAACAACGATCTTACTGATACACAAATACGTTGCTTGACTGTTTCAAAACCGAAAACCGCATCTTTCTATCGCGTTTAGTTTTAGAGATATTAACGTTTCTTGTAAAATACTACAAACGTCAAGTTTTGTAAAAATTGCTGAATAACTCCGAAAATAGGCTTCGTAGACATAAATAATGGTTAACAAACTGGACTTGAAAATCGATGCTAAATTTAAAAGCGTAATAATATACAGGGTGTTCCATTTAAAATAAGGAAGTCGATGCCTACTTCCGGTATATCCGGAAGTCCGCCATCTTTGAGAATATTTTCTAAATGTAGAGCATTCGATTCGATTCGATTCGATTCGATTCGATTCGATTTTTATTCCAAACATTTTCGTCTCATTTAAACGGTATGGCCGCTAGGGAGCACCGCGCGCTTATTGGACCACCCTGTTTAATTTGTATTCAGAAAATATGTTCCAATTAGCCAATACTCGAATAAGTTATAAGTTTCGCCAGACACATTCAACATTAAGACGAGTTAACGAGTTAAATTTAGGTTCGTTTATATTCTTAAAAATAACAAAAATTTTGATAATTTTGAAATGTTTTTAAAAATGTAGAATAGGTTTTCCTATACAAATGATATCATTATTTCATTTAAAATTTTGTGGTACCTTCGACAGACCCTACAGTATTTTTGAACATACCACTCAGTTTTCATTTGAAATATTTCATTCCGAGAATATCACGTGTCAAGGAATCTCTGAGACATCCAGTATATACAGGGTGTCCCACGACGATTAAGACAAGCAATATATCGGAACTGGGCAGTAGTACAGAATTATAATTTTGAGGGTTTAAGTTAGAGCAAATATAGTACCTTTTCTTATTATTGTGTCGCCCAATGGGATATTTGTTCTTGGTCACGTGACGTCAGATTTAAAATTTTTAATGGGACACCCTGTATATTTGTGACTTTTTGTGTTCTTCTCGATAAGACTATTCCAACAAACTAGCATACTTGGGGTCTGAAGTGATTAGTTCAAGAGCTACAGGTACTTAAAGGATTGTACCACTACCATTGATTACCAAAACTGCGACTGGATTTGTAATCAGCGCCTTCACATTATTCGAAATACGAGGTTTTATCTTGATAGAAAGCCAAATAAAGGTTTTCGATTTTTTTTAGGTAAGACCGCAGACTCGAGAGATCTGAATTTTTTTATTTTCGTCAAGCGAGACTGAGACTCAAAACTGCGACTGGATTTGTAATCAGTACCTCCACATTATCCGAAATACGAGGTTTCATCTTGATAGAAAGCCAAATAAAGATTTTCGTTTTTTTTAGGTAAGCCCGCAGACCCGGGAGATCTGAAATTTTTTACTTTCGTCAAACGAGACTGAGACTCAAAACTGCGACTGGATTTGTAATCAGCACCTTCACATTATCCGAAATACGAGGTTTCATCTTGATAGAAAGCCAAATAAAGAATTTCGATTTTTTTTGTTAAGCCCGCAGACCCAGGAGATCTGAAATCTTTTACTTTTGTCAAACGAGACTGAGACTCAAAACTGCGACTGGATTTGTAATCAGCACCTTCACATTATCCGAAATACGAGGTTTCATCTTGATAGAAAGCCAAATAAAGATTTTCGATTTTTTAGTTAAGCCCGCAGACCCAGGAGATCTGAAATTTTTTATTTTCGTCAAACGAGACTGAGACTTAAAACTGCGACTGGATTTGTAATCAGCACCTTCACATTATCCGAAATACGAGGTTTCATCTTGATAGAAAGCCAAATAAAGATTTTCGATTTTTTTAGTTAAGCCCGCAGACCCAGGAGATCTGAATTTTTTTATTTTCGTCAAACGAGACCGAGACTCAAAACTGCGACTGGATTTGTAGTCAGCACCTTCACATGATCCGAAATACGAGGTTTCATCTTGATAGAAAGCCAAATAAAGATTTTCGATTTTTTTAGGTAAGCCCGCAGATCCAGGAGATCTGAATTTTTTTATTTTCGTCAAACGAGACCGAGACTCAAAACTGCGACTGGATTTGTAAACAACACCTTCAAGTTATCCGAAATACGAGGCATCACCTTAATAGAAAGGCAAATAAAGATTTTCAATTTTTTTAGGTGATAGCCCGGTGTTGGTGAACAACCAAACACATATTTCTATAGTCAAAAAATACAATATTTACGCTATGCACTCTCAAAAAGGATCACACGGTATACGCCAGTAGAAGCGGGTAGCAGGCCACATAGCAGGCCATGAGTCTGTCATCATGACAGTAAATAAGAGGCTTGAGAAAAAGTCCGTCAAGCTGCGCGTCATTTTTTATCAGCTCTGTTCTAGTCCGAAATGGACATTCCTATTCTCAATTAATTAATTCCGTCATTCGAAGTAATATTTTCTCTGTTATTCAGATTAGTTCACAATTAAAATTTCATTTTATCTTTGTACGCGTCTCCAAGAAGCTAAAACTCGGCAGTGAACTGGCAAGCTGCTGCGAATCGCTGTCATTCTTATTGATTCTTATACAAAAAACCTACAAATATTCCAAATACATTCAATTACGCCTGAAATGTGGGTGGTTTGATTTTCCCTGTCCTGCTCTGAGTCATTCCCCCACACCCGGATTTTTTTTATTTTCGTCAAACGAGACTGAGGCTCAAAACTGCGACTGAATTTGTAATCAGCACCTTCAAATTATCCGTAATACGAGGTTTCATCTTAATAGAAAGCCAAATAAAGACTTTCAATTTTTTTAGGTAAGCGCGCTGAAATACATACAGACTAAACTATCCTAGATATAGTTTTTCAGTCAAAGGCAAAGTTCCCTATCCCTAATGATATAAATATTCAAACCACCTACCCTGGCAAGATAGCTAGATAGGTACAGAAATCTTGCCCTATAAATAAGACGACTCTGGAAACAAAACAAAGTTTTTTGAACACTGCGTACAGCACTTTATATAATTAACTCAAAAATATAATGAAATTCGGTCCTGAAATTCAAATTAACAGCTACCACCCAAAAGGTTAATTTTCTATTCTTTTGAGTTCTGGACACCTCTGTTACAAAATTCATGTCTTTGCTATTGTTTGACACTAAGCAAAACCGCAAAAGACATTCTTGGCATATTCGCATACTAAAGTTATGCATTTATTCTTTTATCATCCACACAAGAAGAAATCTTACATGGAAAATTGCTGCAATACAACATGTACCCCTACAGTTAAATTACTATGGTAATGTTTCATAATGGTAGTGGTACAGTCGTTTAAGTACCTGTAGCTCTTGAATTAATCACTTTAGACACCAAGTGTGCTAGTTTGTTGGAATAGTCTTATCGAGAGGAACACAAAGAGTCACAAATATACAGGGTGTCCCATTTAATATTTTGAATCGGACGTCACGTGACCAAAAACAAATACCTTATTGGGCGAGACAATAATAAGAAAGGATACTATATTTGCCCTAATTTCATATCTCGCTTATTTTTCAGTTTTTCGAATGAAGTTTTTTTAACTAATTTATTATTAAAGTACGTATTACAACAACAATTTTAACAATAACTCTAGCTCTGCTTCAAGCACTGACCTCGAGAAAACAAAATTTAAACTTAGAAAGAGTGTGAAGTACAATTATCCTATATTTGTATACTAGTTAAGTAGTTTTTTAATTTATTTGCAAGGGAACTAAAACATTTGTAGTCTTTATGTCTACTGGTAAGTTGTTAAATGTTTTAGATGCATTCACTACAGGATTGTTAAGAGTTCTTGTGCTAATTTGGTAAATGTTGTTTATGATCCTAGTCTCATACTTATGAACGTGGTTAGGTAATATTACTAGTATTTAATTTTTGTTGGTTATTCAGTGCTTTGTATATGAATTTACATTGTCCAATTTGTAGCAATGAGGTTAGATTGAATTGGAGGCATTAAGATCTTGATATAATTTACTTGTGCTAGTGGGTCTGTCATAGATATATCGGGTGTCCCAGAATTTCCTTGACACGTGATATTTTCGTAACGAAAAACGGTTCAAGCAAGAACTGAGTGGTACTTTTGAAGGTACTATAGGATCTATCATACCATGCATTCAAAACATTTTTTTTTGTACGTCAACCCCTAAAACTCACCCCCAACTTTTTTTTTCAAATAGCACCCCATAGGTTTTCCTACATAAATGATATCCCCATTTTATTTAAAATCTTGTGGTACCTTTAATTTTATATGCAAACTTATTTTTTCCGTAAAATCATAAGCATAAGACAAATAAAATGATAATTTGTTTGACCCCTGATATTTTTGTAACAAAAACGGATAAAAAAGAACAGTAAGTGGGTTTTTCAAGGGTAGTGAATGACCTATCATTCCTTGCTTATGAATCATTTTTTTCTTACTTAAACCCCTGGAATCCACCCCTAGCTCTTTCTTTCAATTTTCAATCCACAATTTTGCCTGGAAAAATGAATTCTTTACTTGAATTTAATTATCGTAGTGCTTTACTTTTTATGCCCCTACTGCAATTTATCGTTAATTTTTTTTCGTTTAATCCATGAAATCGTAAGCATAAATTAATTAAAACACACATATGGAAAATATTTTTTTATTACCATGAATCAACTAATAAAAAAAAATGTGACAACAAAACTAAGTACAAAAACGTGAAAAAGTTTTATGGTTACATCGGGCCGCGCCAACCTCGGGTGTGCCCCGCACACGGGCGCCAAAATTAACGATAAATTGCAGTAGGGGCATAAAAAGTAAGGCACTACGATAATTAAATTCAAGTAAAGAATTTATTTTTCCGGGCAAAGTTGTGGATTGAAATTTGAGAGAACTAGCTAGGGGTGGATTCCAGGGGTTTGAGTAAAGCCGGCGCCATATATGCGGTAATCGGCGAGCAACGAACCCCGATTAATTGCTATTCGGCTATGTGGCTGCAGGATTTTACCCGAATACTCGCCATATGCCGAGCACCGAGCATTCAGCCGGCGTCATAGCCGGCGCTACACATGCGGCATTTAGGGAACAACGAACAGCGAATATTCGCAATTCGGCAAACGCCTACTAGTGTGGCTGGAGCAGTTTGTGCGAATGGTCGGAATTTACCGAACACAAATAAGTACCCGAATACTGACACAGAAACAGGAACAGGGCCGGACTAGAGAATTAAAAACTTTATTCGCATTGTTTATTTGTTAGCATGTTAGCATTTTTGAATTCTGTGTGTTCAAAAACCCCCAAGTATTGAATTTCACCGCCCCAGCTGTGGCAGTTTTGGAAATATTTAAGCCTTCCGGTACTGTTTACTGAGAAGGCGGTGAGGAACACCAGTTGAAACTTGTTCATGCTGTAAACCATTATTAGAGAATACTTCTATATTAAATAAAATATGCAGTGTGTTCTATTAATAAAAATCGGGGATATTTGTTTGTAAATTTAGAAAAATAATTTATAACTTGGCAATGTCGCAAACGCGAAAAAAATTACAAGGCGAGATAGGGTATTAGTAGATATTTCAATTTAAAATAAAACGTACAGGGTGTTACATTTAGGAAAAACAAAGTAAAATGACCTTCAAATTACCGTAATTTAAAATTCTACCAATAACACCCTGCACATTGCTGGTGTCATCCAAAATAATATTTATTTAATATTTAAGTAACTCGCTGTATGATATTATTGAGAAAAGTTAAAGGAATATATCAATTTGGAGGTATTACTTGCGACCTTGCAAATCCGGAAATTAATAGATAATAAATTATAACTTGGCAAGATCGCAATAATATTTTAGGGTTTAATAGAGATCAATGATGGAAACTAGAAGAATTAAAAAAAAGTAATAGTACCATATAAAAATATCAAGTTGATCACTATCCTACTTTCCCGAAACACCCTGTATATTTCGACGCATCTCTAGTGGTGCATAATAATAAACATCCTTGTCGTCTTCAATCATCCCACGAAATATGCTCAACTATCAGCCTTCCGTCAAATCTACGAAGAAAATTGCTCAATGTAAGCAAATACAGAAAAAGCATGAAAATTAGAAGAAATATATCATTATTATTTTCCATTGATGATGACGTTGATTCTACTGTCGATAAATTTTAATAATAAACAAGTTTCAATTTGCTACGAATATTCGGGCTTTCCCATTCCCTTTCTTCTCGAAACTAAACATAGCCAACTACGCACATGTAGGGCGATACGTGCTCGCTATTCGGCGAGGAAGGTTGAAAAACGGCGAGTATTGATACTCGGCAAATACCCGCATATGTGGCGCCGGCTTAAGAAAGACATGATTCATAAGCAAGGAATGATAGGTCATTCACTACCCTTGAAAAACCTACTTACTTTTCTTTTTTATCCGTTTTTGTTACAAAAATATCAGGCGTCAAACAAATTATCATTTCATTTGTCTTATGCTTATGATTTCACGGAAAAAATAAGTTTGCATATAAAATTAAAGGTACCACAAGATTTTAAATAAAATGGGGATATCATTTATGTAGGAAAACCTATGGGGTGCTATTTGAAAAAAAAGTTGGGGGTGAGTTTTAGGGGTTGACGTATAAAAAATGTTTTGAATGCATGGTATGATAGACCCTATAGTACCTTCAAAAGTACCACTCAGTTCTTGTTCGAACCGTTTTTCGTTGCGAAAATATCACGTGTCAAGGAAATTCTGGGACACCCGGTATAATACCTTCAATACTTTATTTTGAAGTAATTGCATCTTTTGAAAATTTGATTTGGCACAAGTTCCTCATACAGGGAAATATCTAAGATGCGATATGAAAAAAGCATCGAGAATCATGTCTCTAGTTAGAAAAGGTTGTTTCTTTTAACGACCTCTACCCACAGTTAAAAAAATCAACTTAGAACTCCCCTGTATTATTATTCATATTTCTATTTTATCCGAAATATCAGACAAATATGCTAAACGACAAAAAATAAAAAATATAAATACCGCGTTTTCTCTGCTCGATCAGCTGGTTCCATTTCGAGTTCTTTTCCTTAGACAAATTGGACATGTTAATCAAACTCTGGGACCTTCTGTGCAAATGCACTGGATCGGGTATGGATTCATCTGAACTGATGTTTTCGCTGGAATCGTACAGTTTACTACGTAGATCGGTATTCGAGGCACTGCCAACTTGCGTCAAGTTAGTGGCTTTCGGTGGCGAGTTTTCTACGACGTTAGGCTTTTGAGGGAGGTCGTACTCAGTCGCGAATGTGGTAAACGTGGGCTCTCTCTTGGCCTCATTGAAATAGCTGTTCGGTATGGCTGTATCTTCAATAAAATCAGGAAATTCGTGACCATCTGGTGGCTGTCTCGAGTCTGACGGGGGGGTAGACATGATGCCATCTGACTCTGAAAATAAAAGAATCCTACATTATTACGCCCTCGAAAATATAGCATTGGCCAGTAGCGTAGATTTATTTTTTTTACAATAGGCGGAGGAAGTAATAATCGCGAAACATGAGGTGCGATTTATTCTCGTCTTGGGTTGCAATTTGCAATCTGTGTGTCATTGAAAAATAGCATCAGAATTCTAAGTTCCTAAGACACTGATACGACGGTTGTCCTAGAAGTGTTTGACTTAACAAAGAAAACACAAAAATTCTGGAAACATACAGAGTGAGTTTTTAGTATGGGATCGATCCTTAACTCTATTACTGTAGAAGATCGCGAAAAAAGGTGTATACAAAAGTTGTAGGTAAGGATATTCTCTTTGCTCAGAAAATATTTTGATTTATACAGGGCGATTCTTAACTACGTGGTGACGCAAACATATATTTTTTCAAATGAGACACCCTGTATATTATCCCACATTTAGACTGTACTAATGATCCCCGTTCTAACAATAGGAGGTGTTGTAATATTATACAAGGTGTTTCAAAAGTTATGACCTTTTTTATATCCAAATCGCTGTCGAATGAATGTATTATACAGGGTGTTAATTACGTATGTCAACAAACTTTAACCACGAATAGTACTCCGAAAAATAGAAAGAAAATGTCATATGAACATGGGTCCGGAAATGCTTCCTAAGGGAGCTACGCTCCTTTGCATGGGGCACCCTGAAGACGGTTTTCCCTCGATATTCTCGAAACCATTCATAACAAAATTACGAAATCAGGTACGATAGGTAAACTTTTGACGCTGAATCTGATTCTGAATTCAGAATTTCATAATTTTAATCAGAGGCGTATCATACGGGAGGAGTTAAGGGTAAAAATAACCCCATTTTCTAAATGGTATTTTTTTGACATTTTAATTTTAGAATATGGTATCTCAGAGATTTCTACGTAAAAATGGTCTCTTCGTACATCTCGATAGGGCTAACCGTTTCCGAGAAAAATGCAAATTATTGAATTGATGCAGGCTATTGTATTCAATAATTTGCATTTTTCTCGAAAACGGTTAGCCTTATCGAGATGTACCAAGAGACCATTTCTACGTAGAAATCTCCGAAATATCATATTCTAAAATCAAAATGTCAAAAAAATTACCATTTAGAAAATGGAGTTATTTTTGCCCTTAATTCCTCCCGTATGGTACGCCTCTGATTAAAATTATGAAATTCTGAATTCAGAATCAGATTCAGCGTCAAAAGTTTACCCATCGTACCTAATTTCGTAATTTTGTTATGAATGGTTTCGAGAATATCGAGGGAAAACCGTCTTCAGGGTGGAAAGGGGCGTAGCTCCCTTAGGAAGCACTTCCGGACCCATGTTCATATGACATTTTCTTTCTATTTTTCGGAGTACTATTCGTGGTTAAAGTTTGTTAACATACTTAATTAACACCCTGTATATTAAACAGTAATGGATCAAAATTATATTTTTTACATCGAGAGATAAAAAATATTTACTGGTTTTAAAGATGGCTATAAAAAGATTTGACGATGTATATTCATAGTATATAGGAATATCGTCATCGTCAACTCCCCTATACAGGGCCAGCTAGAATGCAAAATGTAGATTTTCTCTTTTTTTTATTCAATGTAACCCCCATATTCTATTTCAACAAAAAATTGCTTTAGTATGCTATTTCATCATTGCATAGTATTCCCTATACCTAAATAAATCAGTTCCCAAGATATTTCGATTTTTCTTCAAATATTAAATATACCTACATTCTATTTGTGTGGTGGAATTAACTCATTTTGAGAAAATACCTACCATGGAATTTTATTTTTATTTTATAAACAACTAAAATATAAGGCCATAATAGTATTTGAACCCCGAATTATTGAGATAAAATGAGTCAAGTATGCTGAAAAAATAATTTTATAGACGTGATGCATAATAGGCTTATCAGACCGGATACTTATGAGACCACCCTCGTATATACAAAAGAACAAAAGTAATGTGTATCCATTACTGACACCTTCCAATAACACCAACCACACTCATCAAAAATAATAAAAAGAAATAAAAATTATAAAGGACCTTTAAGCATCTAATGATTTATTTTTTTATTTTCCCGTTTTTGATTAGAAATTATGAAGCCTTTTTGGGCTTGACCCAGTAACGACATAAAATATTACCTAATATCTGCCAATCACAGGTGTTCATCCAAATTCCATGATAATATATGCAGTGGACTTTGAGATAACACTGTGATGAAACTAGGAACACACAGAGCAACAGACAAACGAAAATTAGCAACATGAGTTGTAGCCACAGAACTTTCAATAACGTATCAATTTCTCCTACTCTTTATAGCCGACATAAGTTATTTCACAGAACCCGATGTCAGAGCTTCATACAGAATCAGCACTAAAGTATGTATTAACTCAAGCAATATACTTGAAATTTGGTATCAATATACTTAAAAATGTATTGTGATTAGAAAACGCGAACAAAATAATCTCAAAAAAGCGCGCGTATAGTCGGCAAATGATTTTATCGCATTCGAATAAATACTTGCAAACTTTAAAAACGCGTCAAGTAGGTTGAATCAGTACTTCGACATATTCGTAATAAGTATTTTTGATTTACCAAATCTCCACCTTAACCACCAAAAATTTATTAGATTTTAGGCAACTCTCGGCAGCGGCATTAGATAGCAAACAAGCGAGAGGAGGCGCTTCAAATATTAATTAAGCGTTTAAGTATAGGTTTTTATTCGGCAATGATTCATAAATTTGTATAGCAGCATTATTTGCAACTATACACGAGAAGAGCGTCCCAACACTAAGAAATCCAGCTAGTAGTTTTCATGTTACAGGGAAGTGTAAAACGTATAAAAAACCGCCACCTCAACTTCAGTCCCTTCCGTAAAAAATTAAAACTGACCAGGAACAACTAAAAAGCCTAAAAACGGAGTTTGCAGGGGTTTTGAGGATTTTCCTTTTTTTTTACTATTTCTCTTGCGCTAATGCCTTAACGTTCAAAAATACGAGTAATAGCATTTTCTACTTCGACTCCATAGCATGTCATTATCCCAATTTTACTAAAATCAGTGAAGAATTTGAGTTAGAATATTAAATAAACTATGCATTTTTTCAACAAAAATGGAGTCAAGTTGATTGACTCAGTACTTCCCACACATTACTGTGATATCAGTTTATTATTTTCCCATAGCATGAAGCTATAGTCTGAGATCCCCTTGCAACCAAATCATCGGCAGCCTCCCCCCTAAAATTGTCTTATGCCGCTAGGTCTTTCCTTCAGAGATCAATGGACAGCCTAAAACATCTAAAAACCAAGTTTGAGTTGTTTTCATACTTTTAGTTTTTTGATTATTGCTATATACGCTGACACGATTTTTAACAAACATACGCGTTTTCCATCCTCACCGCGGCAATAATACTGTGTCAAAATTTAATTAGAATCAATTTAATAGTGTCCACGTTACAAAATACAAAAAAATCTGAAGCAATAAATACTCGTATGTATACAGAAAAATCTAAGTCCCTTAGTTTCCGTAATAGGCTAGGCAATGTTCGGATGGACCTAAAAAGTTGATTTATGTCGCTAGGTCTTTCTTCACAGGTTAGTGGACAGCCTATTATGAATACAAGAAATTTCTCAGTTTTTCAACCCCCCACCCCCAACCACTTCAATTTCACCCCAACCCAAAAAAACGCAGAAAATGATCAGGCACCTCTAAAACGCTTAAAAACGAAGCTTAAGCTGTCTTTATATTTTTAGTTATTTTATTATTTCTGCGCCGCCACTGGCACGATTTATAAAAACCATACGCGTCTTCTATCCTCGCCACGGCAGTAATACTGTGTCAAAATTTCATTAGAATCAATTTAGCAGCGTCCAGGTTACAAAATACAAAATGATCTAAAGCAATACTCATATGTATATATACATAAAATTCTACGTCCCTTAGTTTCCGTAATAGACTAGGACAATGTTGGGATGGACCTAAAAAGTTGATTTATGTGGCTAGGTCTTCCTTCACAGCCTAGTGGACAGCCTATTATGAATGCAAGAAATTTCTCAGTCTTTCAACCCCCCACCCCCTAACTACCCCAATTTCACGCCACCCAAAAAAAACGCAGAAAATGATCAGGAACCTCTAAAACGCTTAAAAACGAAGTTTGAGCTGTTTTTATATTTTTACTTTTTTTATTATTTCTGGGCCGCCACTGGCACGATTTATAAAAACCATACGCGTTTTCCATCCTCGCCACGGTAGTAATACTGTGTCAAAATTTCATTAACATGAATTCAACAGTTTCCTTGTAACACAATATAGAAGGATCTAAAGCAATACTCTCATATGTTTACTCCAGAAAAAATTCTAAGTCCTTTGGTTTCTGTAATAGGCAAGGCAATGTTCGGATGGACCTAAAAAAGTTATTTATGTTGCTAGGTCTTCCTTCATGGGTCAGTGGACAGTCTATTATGAAAGCAACAAATTTTTCAATTTTACAACCCCCCACCCCCCAACCACCCCAATTTCACCCCCACCCAAAAAAAAGTAAAAAATGATCAGGAACCCCTAAAACGCCTAAAAACGAAGTTTAAGCAATATTTAATTTTTTTTGTTTTTTGCTAATTACTCCGCCGCCCATGCACCGATTTTCAAAATTATAGGAACATTACCTACTACGACCCCACAGGATATCGCTGCCCAAATTTCATCACAAACCATGCAGCGGTTGCTGAGATTACGAGGCTAGAAAAAAGCGACAGACAGACAGACAGACAGACCGACAGACAGACAGACAGACAGACAGACCGACGGAAATGAGTGACGTGGATTTTCGTTATCTAGACATCATAAAACGCCCAAAAAGCGTATTATCTCAAAATCGAAAATTTTCGCGATCACAATACTCCCCTCACCTATCGGTGTGGGAAGTAAAAAGATGCAGCTGGGGCTCCGACACACCGAGCTGCTATTACCATTACCCACATAACAAAAGTATATACAATGTATGTACAATGACTATCGAATCAGTGGATATGTATATCCACAAATGGACCAAGAATGTCCACTGGATAGTCAAATAGTCATCAAAAAAATATACATCTCATGTACGTTTATCGCCACATCTATGGCATATCCATATTGAATGTACATATGTACTTCTAATGTACATGCATAGTATATGTAACATAGACCAGGTATGTACATGTATATTCATAAAATATACCATGTACATACTTACATACCAAAGTATATACAATGCATACAATGGATATGTATATCCATAAATGGAGCATGAACGTCTAATGGATGTAAAATAGACATAAAATATTACACATCCATGGTATATCCATTAACTTTTAATGCACATGCATAATGTATGAAAGTTCAATGTAGAGACAGAAAAATGAACAAATCTTATACTTTCATTATGTATTGTTATTAATTCAATTTCTAGTTAGAATAATAATACTTGGCATAATTAATTACCGATTGTCATCTCTTTCCTGTTGAATGGCATGTCTAAAATCACAAAGCAACCAAGGTTATAAGATTTTGTAGGTGGTTTGTTCCGCTTACGATTTACCGTCAAACGCTGGATGCGAGTGTTATCAGTAGCAGAAGATAAGTAACATTGCATAATATTACACTCGATCAGGTAATCAACCACCACCAGCACACACGCTAACTATGACTAAGGACGCGAACGTCGGAATGGCCAGAAATCAGCAATGGCGGCACTAGTTGTCGTTCGCGCAGGCGTAAACTACTAGATGTATATATGATACTTAGACCAACATCTTATGTATATTCAAGTCTGAATATATTATATATGATACCAACATCATATGTATATTCACATATGAATATACCTACGTGAATATACATAGTATATTACACTAGTGTATATCATTTTTCATATGTACATTCAACGTCCGATGAATATTCAAAATACATGTTCAAACTGGAATATCTAATGTACATTCTGTGGATATACATATCGATATGGTGTTACGTGGGTACATTATCCTACACCTCACACTGAGATGATCAATCATTGGGTCCGCGAATCGTACATCCTAAGTAGACGAAGGGACCCAAGGATGACTGCCTTCTGTATACTGGTGCCTAAGATGTACGCCATCGAACGGCACACCGGCATTGCGCGCAGTGCAGTGAGCAGCGTATTACCTAGCAACCATTGACCATAAGCTACAGCAGACTTACAATGCAGTCTGGCCAGAGCTTGCGAAGTTCTCCGAGCAATTTCTGATATTTCGTCTCCCTTTTCTCCTCCTTAGAGACGATGTTCACCTCGGCAGGTGCCGGAAACTCTATAACGAACATCGCCTCCTGTTGGTGGTCGAGGAGGACTATGTCGGGCTTGTTTGCCTACACACGCACGAGCGTGGGGACCGAGTAGTTCCAGTAAATCCGGCATCTCTTGCTCTCCACAACGGACTCTATATCCCCTGGAGCGTATGGCAGTACCGAAGTCTTATCTATACCGTATGGGTGCCGTAGAGCACTCCTCCATGGACGTGAGCCGTCCCAGCGTACGTCTTACACGCCGACAAGAGATGCATAAGCGTCTCTGGCGCCTGTCGGCAGGCTCTACAACAGATGTCGGGTACAACTACACCCGTAACCTTGTTACGGTATATCAAGTTGTTAAAGACACCGTCTTGGTGAGCCATTATGAAGCCCTATGGCTCCGACTTCAACCCACTAGACCAATCCAATGTACAGTTCCGCAGATGACAGTACATTAGTGTCTTGCATGGAACCAGGCAAGCCACTATCATCCCAGGAGACGGTACGTCGGCGACAGCAGCATGCCTCACAGATCAACGCAGATATCAAAACAATTGTCGAGTGGGGATTAGCAAATAAAGTACAGTTCAACGTACAAAAAACTCAGGCAACAACATTTACAAAGAAGTCTCACGATGGCTTACCAACCGTGGAAATGGAGGGTCAACCCATAGTCGAATCACCTTCCGTCAAGCTCTTGGGAATCAACATCAACAATAACATGTCCTGGCATGACCACGTCGTCATATTGCTTGGAGTTTTGTTCCGCTGTAGGAAGTTGTATACACCAGAGCAACTGCTGCTGCTCTACAAGGCACAGATCCGACCATCGCAGGAGTATTGCTCCCATGTGTGGGGATGCACCCCCAAACACCCTCTAAAGCTTCTGGATACTATCCAGAAAAGAGCAATTAGATTAATCGATACGCCTAACCTCACAAAGGACCTCCACAGCCTGGAACATCGAATGAGGGTGGCTGACCTATCTCTGTTTCACAGATTCTATCACGGAAGATGTTCGAGTGAGCTCTCCCAGATAAGAACGCCACAGGCCGTGAGAACCAGGAACACTAGAGAAGCTCAGCGAGCTCATCCTTACCAGGTCGAGGTCCTTACTCCCCGAACCAGTCTCCTCCAGCATTCCTTCTTTTGGAGAACTTCGACGCTGTGGATTCAGCTGCCGGGACTTTGTTTCCCGACGGCTACAACCTGCAGCGTTTCAAATCTAACGTAAACCGACACCTATCCTCTCGCAGCGCTTTTACAGCGCCATACGCTTTCAACCTTTGCGGGAGGCCGACCATAAAAAAAAGGTTTTATAATAGACTGCTGACACCTCCGCGTGTGAATTCGAGGGTGAGGCCCTCGGCTGCTGACGTTCCTGTTCTAAAAAGGAAGACTCTTTTACCCGCGTTCTCGTACTCTTACATTTCTTGGTGGTGGTGTGATTTTTAAAAACTTTTAAAACCATAAAGCTATTTTGTTATAAACGGACAAATGAGCGAAGAGCAAGAAAAGGTTTAGGTTTCCGTCTCTGAAATATCCGGAAGGATCAGTGAAGCGTCGCCATTTGGAGAGCAAAAAAAGGTTTTGTGGGTCCTACTCGGACACGCTATGAAAAAAGTGGTCTTGTGACAACCCTGCCGGGGGGGGGGAGCTTGTTGTTTAGGGTATCCAAAATACTCGGAGTCAGTTTTTTTTCCTTAGGAGGCCCAGCGACGCCTGCCCCTCATCCCACCTCGTAGATACGCGTCTGACTTTGCATAATGTGTTTATAAGTGCTCATGCAGATCTTTGTACATTACTGTACAGTGAACGGTAACAGGTGTAAATATCTTAATTACAGGCAGTTCTCATAATATAAATTGAAGAGATAGGAGCGCCGTTGTCCAACCGTAGGAAATATGAAAATATCTGCGCCGCAGGGTAGATTTTAGATTTTGTGACCCACATTGCATTTGCAGATACCATAACCCACCGCTTCAGTCAGTAGCGGAGCGCAGTATTGTGGTGGCATTTACCGATTTACCGTTGCATTTAATTTTGAGGAGTTGCGTAATTTAGATTGGAAATACGAGGCGCATAACTTCACATTCCAATTGCGTTCCAACATCAAGACGGAATTTTAAGAAAGCTAACTGGTTGGACCTTTCACAGAACTTTGATAAAATATTTCAGGATAGTATCATTCCTGTGGCCAAAAACTATAACCAATTTTTGAAATTGGGATAAGCCTTAGTTGTTTGGGGTGGACTATGATCCTCACACGTCAACCGAAGCTTATTCTGTGCCCCGCGCCTATTAGTCGGTAAGCCAATTCCTGTGTCTTGGTCAGGTCCAGGAGCTACCCTAAAGACACTGGAGAAGACGAGGAGATTCTCGTGTTCTAATCCCGCAGGCGCTTTCAGATTGAGTAGGAAGAAACTACAGAACTTGGATAAAATATTTCAGGATAATTTCATCCTGTGGCCAAAAACTATAACCAATTTTTGGAATTGTGATAAGCCTTAGTTGTTTGGGGTGGACTATGATCCTCACACGTCAACCGAACCTTATTGTGTGCCCCGTGCCTATTTGTCGGGTAAGCCAATTCCTGTGTCTTGGTCAGGTCCAGGAGCTACTCTAAAAACACTGCAGATGACGTGGAAACTCTTGTGTTCTAATACCGCAGACGCTCTCAGATTGAGTAGGAAAGAACTACGAAAGGTGGTCAGATTCATAACTGGCCATTGGACGGTCAGTGCACACCTGCAAAGACTGGGGATTGAAGTGGCAAACTGAGGAGACACTTAAGCATGTTATATTCGATAGTCCTGCCCTCAGTAAAAGTAGTAACTCCTATCTGAATGTAGACCAGGAGGGAAGATAGGAGAGCATATTCTAATGTATCTGAAAGTTCACAAAGAACTTAGGATGGGATCCCTTTGACTGGGGGTACATAATAAGCCTTCAGGTTGAGCGGCAACTATTAGAGCAACTGAACCCTAAACTCCTCACTACCCAAAAAAGGTCCAGGAGCTATACAGGGTGTCCAGTTAGTGGGTAATTCTTCGATATCTCGCAAAGTATACCTGATAGAAGAAAATGTCAAATACAAAAGTTATTTGGTTACTTAAGACGCATATTCTAAAAATATTTTGAAATATACAGAGTGTTGCGGGAAAGTAGGATAGTGACCAACTTAGTTTTTTTATATGGAACTATAACATTTTTTTAAAATCTTTTAGTTTCCATCATTAATCTCTATTTAACCCTAAAATATTTTTGGGATAGGTTGCGACGTTGCCAAGTTATAAGTTATTTTCTATTAATTTCCGGATTTGCAAGGTCGCAAGTAATACGTCCAAATTGATATATTCCTTCAACTTTTCTTAATAATATTATACAGCGAGTTACTCGAATATTAGGTGGCTATTATTTTGGATGTTACCACCAATTTGTATCTACAGGGTGTTTTTGGCAGAATTTTAAGTTACAGCAACTTGAAGGTCATTTTACTTTGTTTTTTTAAATGTAATACCCTGTATTTTTTATTAGGGGGAAGGCCCGGACGGGGGACCCCCGTCGGACCGTCCGGGATGATGGTACCATTCCAACGGTGCTGGCCGTGCACCGTCCCCCCTCTGGGAAGTTATAGTACAATAGGCCTTTAAGGCTTAAGTACTGACGGCTCCCAGAGGAAAAAAACCACTCAGTGAACTTTTGTCGAACGACATAATAACATGAGTGTAGGACTGGGCCGAGCTCGCTGATCTTGTGGTTTTAATCACCGCTTCTACGCTGTTCTATTTCTTTGGCACCATGCAGTGGATAGTCTTCCAATAAATTTTATGGGTGATCATCAGTCTCACCATGTTATCTGCATTCGGATCTTCTGGTAGGCATACAAAGGCTTCTTGTCTGTATTTCTCCTGTTGGCCTCCCGCAAAGGCTGAAAGCCTATGGCGCTGTAGAAGCGCTGCGGGAGGATAAGTATCGGTTCACGTTAGATTTGAAACGCTGCAGGTTGTAGCCGTCGGGAAACAAATCCCCAGGCAGCTGATTCCACAGCGTCGAAGTTTTCCAAAAGAAGGAATGCTGGAGGAGACTAGTTCGGGGAGTAAGGACCTCGACCTGGTAAGGATGAGCTCGCAGAGCTTCTCTAGTGTTCCAGGTTCGGACGGCCTGTGGTGTTATTATCTGAGAGAGCTCACTCGAACATCTTCCGTGATAGAATCTGTAAAACAGGGATAGGTCAGCCACCCTCCTTCGATGTTCCAGGCTGTGGAGGTCCTTTGTGAGGTTAAGCGTATTTATTAGTCTAATCGCTCTTTTCTGGATAGTGTCCAGAAGCTTTAGAGAGTGCTTCAGAGCGCATCCCCACACATGGGAGCAATACTTCAGCGATGGTCGGATCTGTGCCTTGTAGAGCAACAGCAGTTGCTCTGGTGTATACAACTTCCTACAGCGGAACAAACCTCCAAGCTTCTGGGATGCCGTTTTAGCAATACTGACGACGTGGTCGTGCCAGGACATGTTATTGTTGATGTTGATCCCCAAAAGCTTGACGGAAGGTGATTCGACTATGGGGTGACCCACCATTTCCACGGTTGGTAAGCTATCGTGAGACTTCTTTGTAAGTGTTGTTGCCTGAGTTTTTTGTACGTTGAACTGTACTTTATTTGCTAATCCCCACTCGACAATTGTTTTGATATCTGCGTTGATCTGTGAGGCATGCTGCTGTCGCCGACGTACCGTCTCCTGGGATGATAGTGGCTTGCCTGGTTCCATGCACGACACTAATGTACTGTCATCTGCGAAGCTGTAGATTGGATTGGATGTTATTTCCAGCAGCTCGTTGATGTACAGCAGAAACAGTGTAGGGGATAGGATAGATTCCTGAGGAACACCGGCGTTTATTGAAAATACGTCTGATGAACAGCCCTCGACTACAACAGAGATCGGTCGTTCAAAAAGCTATTCAGCCACTGGCACAGGCCAGGTGGTAGTCCATAAGCAGCAAGCTTGACCAGAAGTCCGTCATGCCATACTCTGTCGAAAGCTTTCGATATATCAAGTGCAACAACACGGGATTAGCCATGATTGTCTATTGCCCTTGTCCACAAGTGAGTGACGTAGGCAAGGAGGTCACCTGTAGACCTGTGCTTGCGGAAGTCATACTGGCGATCATTTATGATGTTATTGTTGTCCAGGTATTTCAGGAGCTGTGTGTTAATGACAGTCTCCATAACCTTAGACATGATGCTGAGAAGAGCCACAGGTCTAGGTGATCTGATCATTCTTTGGGCCATTAAAAATTTACCCAAGGTGAAAACTGTATCGGGTGTCACCCGAATTAAAGCGAAATAACAAGGATTTAAGTATTAAAAATAGTAGGAATGAGCGAACGTATTTTATAAAACAATCGTGTTCATACAAAAAAACCCTTTATAATTAACTCAAAAGTCAGGAAAAAGATAAATGTGTGGTTATTCAACTTTATTATTCGCATCAGTTCGAAAATGAATCAGAACGACTACTGCAACTCTTGTACTATATCAACATTCCATTTGAATAGCGTAAATGTATCTTACATGGAACCTTTATCTTCCTATGTAAATACATACCTATAGTTGTCAAGGTTTCATACACTTCGATGCATTTTTATATTTCCATACATAAATTATAAATAGATTTCAGTATAAACTGAACGTCATTGACAAGAACACGAGTAGACACTCATTTCTGGACCCCATTCATCTAGGACAACACTGACATGGCGCCTACTAATTTCCAGTATGGATTTAGGGCCATTACAGGAGCTATCAGCCCCTATCCTAGACAGCTGATCTGCCCTCTTGTTGCCTGGTACACCAATGTGTTCATCATCATCATCATAGTCACAATGTCTTAACAGACATGATGTGATTTCGTAAAATGCATTAAGTCGGAGCTAGAGTATTGCCGACACGAATATTATCAATAGTTTTGAGAACTGTAGCTCGCCATCGTTCCCGATTTACTGTCAGTTCAGTGGCGCTCTTGATACTCATATCCAGCAACTGTTTCGTTGTATCCACCCAGCGTGTAGGGGAATGGCCGCGGCGCCGCCCACTCGGGGAATGACCCTGAACTACAAGTTTCTCCATATTGTCACTTCTGTGTATATGTCCGAAGAAAGTAAGCATTCTCGTCGACACAATGGAGGAAAGTCTCTTTGGATTACAGAGCTCATCCAGTATGAAAACGTTAGTTCGATGGGCGGTATAAGGAACTCTCACCATTCTCCTCCACGTCCACATTTCAAAAGGATCTATGCGATGCGAGCTCGATCTGCCTTTTTAACAGTCCAAGTTTCCGAGGCATACAAAAATATGGAGAACACAAGAAACTGTACCAGCGACATTTTGGTAGCTTTAGTGATGTTGTGATCACGCCATATTTTAGTAAGCTTTGTCATGGCCACACGTGCCTGTCGAATGCGCCGTCGAATCTCATTTTCACAGCTACCCGAATTGTCGATCAAAGAACAGAGTTACACAAAACTTTGAACTACTTCAATGTGTTCGGGGACCCATAATAGGGTCACATTCTTCTCTTGAACCGATATGCTCGAGAGATTTAAAATTTACGATGTAAATGAGGTAATAGGGAGGCCAAAGACAGAAGTTACTGTTTAAAAAAATCTCATATTTTACATTTTTCTTGATGACAATACTTCATTGTTTATTGTTTTGCACATTAAGGTATCGAATAATATTTGCCCCCTATTTAATCGACTTCATATCTTTATAGCTTATGAGAATCACCCCGTATAATATCTGCACTGCAATACGAGGGTGGCCCCAAAAGTACTAAACCGAGAAAAGAAGAATATTTTGGAAAAAATATATCTTTTCATAATAAGAGCTTCCTCATTTTTGGAACATCTTTGACCACTGAGCTATTTTTTCAAGTGTGGGAGTAGACCATAAAACAACAAGTTTGTTGACCCGAAGCCCGTTATGTGTTTCACAATCAGTGGTCACTCTGACGATTTACTAACCTCTACCTGCGAGTTAACTCGAACAATGAAACGCCCCTTGTTTCACGATCATAAAATGACGTAGGGTTAACTGACCGCTAGTTGTATTTTATTTTTAGCGGTTGGTGGTACTGTGTCCGCAATATTTAAAATTCTTCTTCTTATTTCCTTCGTTAGGTGTTTCGTGCTGGTGTTTTGTGTTTTTCTGACAAGACTGTCAAAGAATGAGTTCGTTGAGTTGTCAGGGCCATGCGATTTCCAACTTCATTTTGGTTTTTCCACTCACGTTTTTTAATTTCTTTCGCAGTTATTTGGTGTTTGGCATAGATAAAAGATTTTTAGGTTGGATTGGTGTTTGGACTGCTTGGGGTTGTAATAGTTTCTGGGCCTTTTTCAAATAATAGCCGTGCATGTACCCGTGTGTCAGCATTGAAAAACCAAAAAGAGCGGACACCTTTTCAAACAATGAGGAATATCTGTTCATCTCGTTAGTAGAAAAATACAGGCATGTAATGCAATGCAAAACAAATGGTGCAACAACATAGCGCGGAAAAGACAACTCCTGGGAAAAGATAGGAGAAGAATTTAATTGCAAATGTGCAAATAATAGCCGCAGATGTAGAGGAAAAATACAAAAATTTAAAAAAGACCAAGGAGTCATGGTCATCATATTCCTCAAAATAATTGACTCCAGGTCGAAATATTCTTGGTCTCATCGGTTCTTTATCACTGCTATACGCATTTACATCATAACCATCCATTTCAAATAAAAAGAACGATGGAAAGCGTTAAGGTAAACGATAAAATATGAAACTCCAAACGCCTAGCAAGTAGCAAAACCAAAGTGACATAAGCTTATGCGCATGCGTCATCACAAACCAAGGCCGATGGGCAATCAGAAGCATCGTGGGTGTTCTAATGAGCACAGCAGGCTCAGGCGGCTCTATCACTATTAGGAATGAATTGAATTGCGGAATGTGAGTTACTAGGTGAGATCAGATAAGAGACCTTCGGATCCGATAGACTCCAGCTAGATTAATTACCCTTTCTAAGCTGGGACGACATACTGGCTCTGTTAAAAGGTCGGGAAGGTTAGGCAGGGAGGGGGAGGCAGGCAATGGTGGCTGAGGGGTGCTGTTTGGGGATGGCAAAAAGGGCGTACCGGGGTGCGGCCGCCCAAAAGCTACTACTCCTACTAATGCAGTAATCTTTTTCAAACAACTACCGCGATCTCAATCTAGGTCAATTACTTATGGGAGTACCCTCGTATAACGCAATCCTTAAGCAAATATACCAATTTGGATACCAATATTATATATTTTGATAACTTAAAGTGGCCTAAACTGTGGGAAATCTTTATCTCCATGGGAGTCCCTTACCACTTAGTATTTCTCATAAAGCAACTCTATGAGCCTAGCTCAGCTCGTGTAAGAATTGATGGTAACCTGTCTGGTCAAACAACAACCAGAAAAAGAGTTCGTCAGGGATGCGTATTATCTCCGATGTTATTTAACATTTACTCTGAATTTGTGATGAGACAGGTATTGGACAACTGGAATGGCGGTATAACTATTGGCGGAAGCAAAATATCTAACTTGACATTTTCTGACGATACAATCCTCATTGCTACTTCTCAGGAAGAACTAGTAGCTCTATTGAACGTTTTAGAACAACACAGCATATGGTTTTGGTATTAACTACAACAAGACCAAGGCTATTATCGTAGATAGAGAGCATGACAGTCATCGAGAAATAAAGTCAATAGGCCGTTGTGAGGTAGTTCAAAGTTTTGTGTACCTCGGTTCTTTGATCGAAAATTCAGGTAGCTGTGAGAATGAGATTCGACGGCGCATTCAACAGGCACGGCTGGCCATAACAAAGCTTACTAAAATATGGCGTGACCATAACATCACTAAAGCTACCAAAATGTCACTGGTTCAGTCTCTTGTGTTCTCCATATTTTTGTATGCCTCGGAAACTTGGCAGATTGAGCTCGCATAGATGCTTTTGAAATGTGGACGTGGAGGAGAATGCTGAGAATTCCTTATACCGCCCATCGAACTAATGTTTCCATACTGGATGAGCTCGGTAATCCAAAGAGACTATCCTCCATTGTGTCGATGAGAATGCTTACATTCTTCGGACAAATTCACAGAAGCGATAATATGGAGAAACTTGTAGTTTAGGGTCATGCCCCGAGTTGGCGGCGCCGTGGCCGTACCCTACACGCTGGGTGGATACGACGAAACAGTTGCTGGATATGAGTATCAAGAGCGCCACTGAACTGACAGTAAATCGCGAACGATGGCGAGGTTCAGTTCTCAAAACTATTGATAATATTCGTGTCGGCAATACTCTAGTTCCAACTTAATGCATTTTACGAGTTCACAACATGTCTGTTAAGACATTGTGATTATGATGATGATGATTATATCCTAAATTGTGACGCGCAGCTTACACAGAACGGATCACGCCTACATAATATTTTTTAATATGCTCGCGATTTCGTAATTTCCACGGTGAATGCAGAATGCTCGTGTTTGAGATATAATTAAAGGATATTTCATCAATGAAAAGCTAGAAAGACGAGTACTAAAATGTTGAAATTATACCGTTGAATCTTGATAAGATACTAATTCAATGAGGAAACTATTCTTACTCCCCGGTAGCTGCTCATTTAACGCTTATAACCTGAAAAAGTGTTTTTTTATGTGGAAAATTTCAATGTTTAATTCCATAATTACGAAACACAACTATTGCACAGATAGGTAATCATACTTATTTCATTTTTATGGAAATCGTGTAAAATGTTTACGTTTTTTTATGGTCGGCCTCTCGCAAAGGCTGAAAGCCTATGGCGCTGTAGAAGCGCTGCCTGAGGATATGTGTCGGTTCACGTTAGATTTGAAACGCTGCAGGTTGTAGCCGTCGGGAAACAAATTCCCCGGCAGCTGATTCCACAGCGTCGAAGTTCTCCAAAAGAAGGAATCCTGGAGGAGACTGGTTCGGGGAGTAAGGACCTCGACCTCGTGTTTGGGAGAGCATCCTCATACATGGGAGCAATACTCCAGCGATGGTCGGATCTGCGCCTTGTAGAGCAGCAGCAGATGCTCTGGTGCATACAACTTCCTACAGCGGAACAAAACTCCAAGCTTCTGGGATGCCGTTTTAGCAATATTGACGACGTGGTCATGCCAGGATATGTTATTGTTGATGTTGATTCTCAAGAGCTTGACGAAAGGTGATTCGTCTATGGGGTGACCCTCCATTTCCACGGTTGGTAAGCCATCGTGAGACTTCTTTGTAAGTGTTGTTGCCTGAGTTTTTTGTACGTTGAACTGTACTTTATTTGCTAATCCCCACTCGACAATTGTTTTGATATCTGCGTTGATCTGTGAGGCATGCTGCTGTCGCCGACGTACCGTCTCCTGGGATGATAGTGGCTTGCCTGGTTCCATGCAAGACACTAATGTACTGTCATCTGCGGAACGGTACATTGGATTGGATGTTATTTCCAGCAGCTCGTTGATGTACAGCAGAAACAGTGTAGGGGATAGGATAGATCCCTGAGGAACACTAGCGTTTATTGAAAATACGTCTGATGAACAGCCCTCGACTACAACAAACAGAGATCGGTCGTTCAAAAAGCTATTCAGCCACTGGCTCAGGCCAGGTGGTAGTCCATAAGCAGCAAGCTTGACCAGAAGCCAACGTCAACGTCAACAATTTAATATATTTTTTGCATCCCAATGGGTGGAGGACTACTACTACTGCTGCTACTATCAGCATTGGCCGGGGTTCCACAAGGGTCGGCACTAGGGTCCACGCTCTGGAACATACTGTACGGTAGCACTACAACGGAAGGCTTCGCAGATGACTTAGCCTTAGTCGCGACAGCCAAGGACGAGGTATCTCTCTCATATAAAGTGAATCGGGCCTTGCAGAGATTGACGACTGCATAGCGGATCATCACCTAGTTTTGCTCCAGAAAAGAATGAGGCATTGATCCAAGGATTCAGGATGATAGTGCCTAGTAAGTCCGTGAGGTATTTGGGAGTCTATATAGAGGACGAGAGGTGCTTCTCAGACCATATATTATTAAGAAGTCAACCCAGAAGGCAGAAGCTAGAATAGCAATGCTATCTAAAGTGATGTCAAATTTCGGGGGACCCAGAAGTAGAAAAAAAGCACTTCTGAACGGAATCCCTCAGTCCATTATCCTTTATGTCCAGTATGGCACAGGACTCTCAAATGGAAAAAAAAACCTCACCAGGAGCTAAAAAGCTGCAAAGGAAGTCACTCCTGAGGGTGGCCAGGCACAGTATCTAGTGAGGCATTTCAAGTGGTGACAGGGTCACCACCCTTGCATCTTCTGGTTGGACAGGGAAGAGACATCTACGAATGACGAGGGGACACAAAGACGAGGCAGAATGAAATAATAAAAAGATTGATAGCATCAGTAGGAGAATGGATGAACTACGAGCACAGGACTATTTGCATTTGCAGATGCAGGCTCTAACGGCACATGGCCCGTCTATCGGAAAAAAGGTAAGAAGAGCTACCGATGACCAGGGCCGCCATTGCAGGCAGCTAGACATGGCTGAAAATGTGAGAGATGGCTTACATACAGACAAGAAGCCTGTGCAAATCTGATCTGAATGCAGATAACATGGTGAGATTGATGATCTTTCAAACAAGATCAAGTAGGTCGAACCAGCCATTTACTCATGTTTTATGTCATTCCACGAAGGTTTCACGAGTGGTAGAAGGGCTTGCAGGTAAATGAGATAACACGTTTCAATCTGTCGGACCGTGGTGGCATGTCGGGTAGACGCAAATGCGTCCATTGGACATGACATCACAGGACTCAAGCTGGTAAAGCGTCGGTTGGACAAATTGGGATGTAAAATGGGGTCTGGCGTCTATACTTTTGAAAATGATTATAGAAAAGAAACATTCAGGGATCTGTCTATATAAAGCTGAATCATAATTGCATTTCTAATTCATCAATTGACTGTGATTCAGTATGGTCGGATATAGTTCCTGCAAAAACCTGATCAATGTTCTCCAAACCAAGGAGTGGGCCGTAAGTTTTTTCCAGGTTTTCCAGGTTTCCTCTTGATTTGTTATTGAACCTCGATGAAGAGGTATAACTGGCTGTCATTTTGGATTCGTCAACAATGGGAATGAAATGCTCTTGTGTTCTTTGAGATTTTACCGTTCAACGTTTGTTAGTTAGGAGGTGATTTAATAATAAAAACAGAAGCTGTCTTCAGAAACAGCTATCAAATAATGCCAATCGACATTAATTTTTGTCAAATTTTTATGCTGTAAAGAAGGACAAAAAGTGGCCGAAACGTAAGAAAAGTCTATGTGGTTTGTATGTTTGTATTACAATGCCAGTGAAATACGATGGAATCATCAGCATTTTTAGCAAGCTTTTCGATGCAATTCATTGCAAGAGTACATTGTTGTACTGGGAAAATGAGGCTATTTTTTTAGCAAAATGGTGCAGCCTGGGATGCGACACACCGAGCTGCTGTTCCATTATTCAGTGACTCTCCTAATACCGTGAGGTAAGCACTCACTGGGTCCGCAAGTAGACGACAGGACCCAAGTATGACTATCTTCTGCATTCTGGTGGCTACGATTGCGCCGCTGCACGGCACACTGGCATTGCGCGCAGTGCAGAGAGCAAAGTATTCATCATTCCACCATAACCAGCAGACTTACAGTGGAGTATGGGCAGATCCTGCGAAGTTGTCCGAATAACCCCTGATATTTGGTCCGCTTTTCCTCCTCATTAGAGACGATGTTCACTTCTGGCAGATGTCGAACCGGGACCATCGAGAGCTACCGGGCCTGATGGTGTATCCCCACATCATTTACGTCACGCGAGGCGCCGAGCGACCATCCGGTCGCGTTTGTAATCGCGAATACTCGCAGGGATTTTTCATTAAATTTTTGGGTTTTGCCTATATCTAGCCAAGAATATCGTCTATACTTGCGGTGCACCCTTCTGCAATAGTAATTATATATATAGATACAGAGCGCATACCTGTGTTCTAATTTCCAAAAGATGTAATGAAACGGAATCAGTTGTTACGCGCTATACATCGAGATATCTTCACGATAAAGGATTCTTCTGTAATATTCACCAAACACTTCGAAGGGAGATTTGCAATTCGTACTGATACTGCTATAAGGTTCGATGGTACCACTTTAATAGTACTTTTCCTACCTAAATGATATTCCTATTTTATTTAAAATCTTGTGGTGCTTTGATTTTATACGCAAACCTATTTTTTTTTGTAAAATCATAAGCATAATATAAATAAAACACGAAAAACTGATGAAAAGGGAGAGTAAGGGGTTTTTAATGGTACTGCTTTCGAAAACTAATGTCGTTTCATCGTTTTTTATTACGAAAATATTACGCCTGAAAAAAACCCTTATTTTATTTATCTTATGTTTTGACTTTACGAAAAAAATTGTTTTGTGTATTAAATCAAAGGCACTACAAACAATGACCTCATTTATGTAGAAAAAAATGTGAACAGCTATTTGAAAAAAATTTTGGGGGTGAGTTTTTGGGGTTCAAGTACAAAAATTTGTTTTCAAAGTATGATATATCCTATATGTCCTTCAGTACCCTTGAAATGCCCACTTAGTTTTCATTTTTATGTGTTTTATTAAAAATAAATATTAAGCCTCAAACAAATCCTTATTTTATTCATATAATGACTGTGTGTATAAAATCAAAGCTATTATAAGATTTTAAATAAAATAAAAGACTTTTTTGTGTAGCACTATTGAGTGCTACATGAAAAAAATTGGGGGAGTTTTAACGGTTGAAGTACAAAGAAAATGTGTTTAAAGCATAGTGTAATTGACCCTATAGTACTTCCACTCAGTTTTAGTTTGAACTTTTTCTGTTAGGAGAATAGTATCACGTGTCAAGGAAAATTCTGGCACACCCTGTATACTACAGCTCCTATATCCTCTTTTGCTACTACTGCTACTACAATCATGACAGCTATAATATGACTATGTACAGTATTTGGTGAATAATAGATAATTTTATATCATTTGGGTGCGTCTAAGTCCAACTTTTAACCTTCTCACGTCCAAACGATTCTAGTTAAATAGATATCAACTGGCTCCACTCATCACAAATTCAATTTCCTATAAATTCATTCCTATATATTACTTTTGTATTGTTGACCGTTTTCTTGGTATTTGAAGAAAATGCTCGTAGCGCCGGAATTTCTCTATTAATCCCTGCAGATACGTGCGGCGTCTGGTGTGACGTCACACACAGCACTATCTGGCCCGGTAGCTCTCGATGGTCCCGGCCGAACACTATAACGAACATCGTCTTCTGTTAGTGGTTGAGGAGGGCTATGTCGCTGTTGGGCTTGTTTGCCTATACAAGCTTGAGCGTAGGGAATGAGTAGTTTCAGCAAATCCGGCATATAATTATTATTATATCCACTAGAAAAATATGGAGCCAATTATCCTGTCCAATCTGATATTCTTAATTTCCCTTACCACTTCCACCCTAATTCTCATCCCTCGCAAACATTTTTAAGAACAGTCAGCTATCTCTTAAATGTCTAAAAACGAAGTTAGATGTTTTTTTTAAATTTTTCTACTAATTCTCTGACGCCACTGTATTAACTGTTGTTTGAAATTTGTAGACAAGGTAGATGTTTCAAAAGGTCTGTTTCGGACTTCCATTGTCTATATAATTTTGGATTACAACGTTTCGATTGATGTGGTATCTTCAATTGTCTTCAGTTTACGAAACGTTGTAATCCAAAATTATATATTCGGTAAACTGAAGACGATTGAAGATACCACATCAATCGAAACGTTGTAATCCAAAATTATATAGACAATGGAAGTCCGAAACAGACCTTTTAAAGCCACTGTATCAATTGCATTCTCGACAAATAGTAAGGCTCATTTCTAATGTTGAAACGGCTGTGAGATAAATTTTGGAAGAAGATAGCAAACAGATTTAATTCTAGGACTCTTGAGTGTTGTCCATGGAGAAAGAAGTCATTTTGACTCCACTGTAATTACTAAATCCGCGTTTCTCAACGTTGACGTCTTAGACGTCAAAGGTTCTAAGTTATCAATATTGTTTTATTGAACAATTTACGGTTACGGCATTGATCATGAACAATGATAGTTACGGTTATAATGTAAGAAACGACCACGGCAGACTAAAGGGAATTTTTTTCCAAATGAACGTAAGCTATGGAGAAATAATCAATCGAATAGTAAGAAAATATTAAACTCAGTGAATCGCCGATACTTAACATGCCTAACCTGTCAGGTCGACGAGTGGTGGAGTTAAAGTTTGTTATCTACCGCCAAAATACAGACAATCTGCCTCCACATCAAGCGATCAATTTTTTTTTATAGTTTTCATACTATTAATTGTCATACAAATGAATTCTTGCTTCAGTAAAACAGTCACGAACATCAATTAACTATCTGCAAATTTTCAACTTTAGTCGAACTAACGTCTCCATACTGGATGAGGTCGGTAATCCAAAGAGACTATCCTCCATTGTGTCGACGAGAATGCTTACATTCTTCGGACATATACACAGAAGCGATAATATGGAGAAACTTGTAGTTCAGGGTCATGCCCCGAGTGGGCGGCGCCGTGGCCGTCCCCCTACACGCTGGGTGGATACGACGGAACAGTTGCTGGATATGAGTGTCAAGAGCGCCACTAAACTGACAACAAATCGCGAACGATGGCGAGCTACAGTGCTCAAAACTATTGATAATATTCGTGTCGGCAATACTCTGTTAAGACATTGTGACTATGATGATGATGATGAAAATATCCTGAATTTTTTTTGCGAGATACGCATACTCTCAAAATTTTAGGTCACCGAGTCGCGTCAGCTAACATATTTTTTTTCGTTTTTTACAAAAGAACTAATCTACAAGAAACTGTAAATTCTCAGTATAATTACCCACAAAAGTCATTCATAATTTAGCCAGTATTTCTCGTCAGTGACGTTAAATAAATGTAAAAGTCAGAACTTTACATATTTCTTAAAAATACACAGCCGCTTTGTTCACGGAGAGTACTAATTTGAATATTTTACAGTTAGGTTGTGCGCACTGAAGTGGCGTATATATTGAATACCTATTTGGTCAGTGTCTAAGATACCGAGATCTATATGGAAAATGTCAAGTAGGTTGACTGAACGTGGTATCTTTGAAGCACAGTACTGTAGGTGATCGCAAAGAAATCAAATGAGAAGTAGTACGTTCATTGGATTATCTGATACCAGTGACGTTTGGTGTCTAAGTCTCTAAAATATCTCTAAATAGATCATTCCTCCAACGGCAAACTTACATACTAAGAACAGTTAGAGAAACTCTTGGAAGAAACACCACCAAAAGTTGTTATTTTGCACTATTCCAAGGTAGGTTGAGTTACGGCATCCCATTTTGGGGTGTCTGTTCTCATACCTACTTAAATAAATTTTTAGTCTTACAGAAGCGAGCAGTTAGGTGCATCGCCAAGAGTAGACCTAGAACTTCACGCAAGCCACTATTTTTAGAATTCAAAATTATGACCGTAATTGCACTATTTATTTTGGAAACGGCATCACTAATTTTCAAAAATAAAACAAAATTTGAGACCATAAATATAGAATATAATATAAGACAAAAGAATGATTTTAAATTAATCACCCCCAAATCATCACTGATTAAAGATTCAATTATATACAATGGATTGAAGATTTATCGTAAACTTCCTAATTCTTTCACAATTCAAAAAGATTTAAAAGTTTTCCGTAAAAAACTTAAAAATTTCCTGTTTCAAAAACCTTATTACACACTAGATGAGTTCTATGACGAGTTTTAGTGAATATTCCACATTTCGTGGTTAACAGCTTTGTCAATAAGAATTTTGTAATTTCTTAGACAATAAAGTATATTTATCTATCTATCTATCTATCTATCTATCTATCTATTTCCAGCGTAGATCGGTTACCCATGTCGCAAGGTACCTGAGTGCACAGCGATCGATTTTTGAAAACAAAGCGTCTAATTGGCCGAAGGCTGTACACGACGATATACAAGGTGATTTGTAATTCGATACAGATATTTGGACAAGTGATAGTAGAAGTAGTAAGCTATAAAATTGATTATATAACACCATGTCCAATTTCTAAGACTTTGGACACAACGGGGACCATTGACCATTGACCCTCCACCATCTACCATTGAGCCTCGACCATGGCATCCGTTGTCTCCAGCCACGAAGCTCGAATTTACCCTGACACGATGGGCGCTCTGCTGTGACCACACAGATCTAAGACTGTGTGTTTATTTTTTTGGTGTTAGCCAATAATAGTTTCCGAGATTGAATTTTAGAGATTTTAATTAAGATGCAGACTTCCAAGCGAAAACTCTAATAAAACAAAATGTTACTGTCGGATTTTGGAATGTTTTGATTTATTCCTTAGAAAATACGTTATTGCGTCATTATTGACTATACTATATAATTATGTATCAAACACTTTACGAGTGACTTCCAGAAACTTTACAAAAAAATAAATTTATTTTAAAAAGTCACCACATAATTAACCGTGCACTTTACGGTAAAAACATGCCCATCTTTCCAGGTATCCATTAGTACCATAAACTTGTTGTTGTACTTTTACTTCCCACACCGATAGGTGAGGGGAGTATTGTGATCGCGAAAATTTTCGATTTTGAGATAATATACTTTTTGGGCGTTTTATGATGCCTACATAACGAAAATCCACGTCCCTCATTTCTGTCGGTCTGTCTGTCGGTCTGTCTGTCTGTCTGTCTGTCGGTCTGTCTGTCTGTCGGTCTGTCTGTCTGTTGGCGTTTTTCTAGCCTCCTAATCTCAGTAACCCGCTACATAGATGTTGATGAAATTTGGGTAGTGATATGGTGTAGGGTCGTAGTTAGGTAATGTTGCTACAATTTTGAAAATCGGTGCATGGGCGGCAGAGTAATTAGCAAAAAACAAAAAATTTCAAATATGCCTCAAACTTCGTTTTTAGGTGTTTCAGGGGTTCCTGATCATTTTCTGCTTTTTTTTGGGTGGGGGCGAAATTGGGGTGGTTGGGGGGTGGGGGGTGGTAAAGCTGCAAACTTTGTTGTATTCCAAACAGGCTGTCCACCGACCTGTGAAAGAAAGGCCTAGCGTCATAATGCATTTTTTTAGGTCCATCCGAATATTTCTTTGCCTATTACAGAAACCAAGGGAATTTTCTATGTAACATGGAAACTATTAGATTGATTTTAATGAAATTTTTACACAGTATTACTACCATGCCGGTGATGGGAAACGTTTATGATTTTTAGAAATTGTATCAGTGGCGCGGCAGCAATAATAAAAAAACTAAAAACATAAAAACAGCTCAAACTTCGTTTTTAGGCATTTTAGGGGTTCCTGATCACTTTCTACTTTTTTTTGGGTCAGGGTGAAATTAGGGGGGTTTGGGGGTGGGGGGTGTAAAACTCAAAAATTTGTTGTATTCATAATGGGCTGCCCATAGGCATGTGAAAGAAAGTCCTAGTGGCATAATAGCCTTTTTTAGGTCCATTCGAACACTGCCTTGCCTGCTACAGGAACCAAGGGAATTTTCCGATAGAGGTACACATACGAATATTGCTTTAGATCGTTCTGTATTGAGTAACGTGGAAATAATGAAATTGATTTTAATGTAACTTTGCCAAAGTATTATTACCATGCCAAGGATTGAAAAAGGGGTATGGTTTTTAAAAATCGTGTCAGTGGCGACACATCAACAATAAAAAAAATAAAAATATAAAAACAGCTTAAACTTCGTTCTTAGGCATTTTAGGGGTTCCCGATCATTTTCTCTTTTTTTTCGGTGGGGGTGAAATTGGGGTGTTTGGTTGGTGGGGGTTGCAAAACTGAACAAGTTTTTGTATGCATGACTTGCGAAAGAAGAACCTAGCGACATAATACACTTTTTTAGGTCTTGACTCCATTTTTTTGCTGAAATAACAGATGCCCATAAATATACAAACATTCAGAATTATTTAACGAAAAAACTGAAATCATCTTGCTTTGAATTGAAAGATTCAGTACAGCACAGCTAATTACCAGAAAATATGTATTATTTATAGTTATACATACTTCCTACTACACTCAGACTGGACCATTACGGCATTTTTTGTTGATAACAATCTAATAATATCCCCAATCATTACGGTCTACTTCTAAAAATAGTAATCAGTGGTTTCTAGATTTCTGCATAATTATCACCAATTATTTCACCGGTTAGATAACAAATCAGTAAGCGAAAACAGACAATTCGCGACAAAAACTGCATTCTTGTAGTAAATTAACTAACTCGAAAATTATCTCTTACCACACAGTATTCCTGTATAGCAACAGTTCATTCGTCACTTTACGAATATGTTCCATTATCGTCTTGAATACCTGAAGTTTTAGGCTTATTACAGCCCGTTCACACGATGCGATCAAATCACCGTTTTAGTAATTTTAACGAATCCATGGAATGGATTCCCAGTTTCCAGGTTCGATATTGTTCTATAGCTTGGTTCCATTTAGATCGCAAAAAACAAAAAATAAATGAAGTCGAGTTGATTGACTCAGTACTTCCCACACATTACGGTGATACCAGTTTTTATTTCCCCATAGCATGAAGCTATAATCCGAGATTCCCTTGCAACCAATTCGTCGCCAGCCCCCCCCCCCCCCCAAAAAAAATATGTTATGCTGCTAGGTCTTTGCTTCACAGGCCAATGGACATCCTATTATGCATACAACAAATTTTTCACTTTTACAATACCCCCACCCCTCAACCACCCCAATTTCACCCCCACCCAAAAAAAGGTAAAAAACGATCAGGAACCCCTGAAACACCTAAAAATGAAGTTTGAGCTGTATTTTTAGTTTTTTGATTATTGCTGTGCTGCCACTGACACGATTTCTAAAAACCATACGCCTTTTCCATCCTCACCACGGTAATAATACTGTGTCAAAATTTCATTAGAATCAATTTAATAGTTTCCACGTCAAAAATACAGAACGATCTAAAGCAATACTCGCTTGTTTACATCAGATAAAATTCTTTCTTAGGTTTCTGTAATAGGCAATGTTTGGACCTAAAGAGTTATTTATGTTGCTATGTCTTCCTTCACTTGTCAGTGGACAGTCTATTATGAATACAATAGTTTTTTTTCAATTTTACTACCCATACCCCAACCAAATTTCACCCCCACCCAAAAAAAAGTAAAAAATGATCAGAAACACCCAAAACGTCTAAAAACGAAGTTTGAGCTGTTTTTATATTTTTTGGTTTTTTATTATTGCTGTGCCGCCACTGACACGATTTCTAAAAATCTATGCTTTTTCCATCCTCGCGACGTTAGTAATACTGTGTCAAAATTTCACTAAAATCAATTCAGTACTGTTACACAATACAGAATGGTCTAAAGCAATACTCCTATGTATACATTAGAAAATTCCAAGTCCCTTGGTTTCTGTAATAGGCAAGGCAATGTTCGTATGGACTTAAAAATATGTATTATGCCGCTAGGTCTTTCTTTCAGAGGTCGGTGGATAGGCTATTATGAATACAACAAATTTTTCAGTTTTACAACCCCCGATCCCCCAACCACCCCAATTTCACCCCCACCCAAAAAAAATTAGATAATGATCAGGAACCCCTAAAACGCCTAAAAACGAAGTTTGAGGAATATATTTTTTTTTTGTTTTTTGCTAATTACTCCGCCGCCCCTGCACCAATTTTCAGAATTATAGCAGCATTACCTACTACGACCGCACAGCATATCGGTGCACACATTTCATCGCAATCCATTCAGCGGGTACTGAGATTACGAGGGTAGAAGAACGCAAACAGACAGACAGACAGACAGACAGACCGACAGACCGACAGACCGACAGACCGACAGACCGACAGACCGACAGACCGACAGACCGACAGACCGACAGACCGACAGACCGACAGAGAGACAGACAGAACGATGGAAATGAGTGACATGGATTTTCGTTATGTAGACGTCATAAAACGCCCAAAAAGGGTATTATATCAAAATCGAAAATTTTCGCGATCACAATACTCCCCTCACCTATCGGTGTGGGAAGTAAAATCAAAAAACAAAAACGAAAAACAAAAAGGTGTTTTACTTTTTTATGACCTTTTGTCATGTGTCGCTAAGTAATAATATGTAAATGAAAACCTGCAAGATTCCTCAAACTAAGTAATTATTACAAAACATACTCAACTATTGTAGAGATTTACTCATCCAGATCCCTAAGCACAAAATAATTGTCTATAAAACAGCCATAAGCTTACGGATATGAAACTATTCAATAAATTACCAAGCATGTTCAAGAGTTATTCCTTAAGAAAGTTTATTATTTTGTAGATGAATATCTCTCACATGTCGAAATGTTTTTATCTATGTTATCTATATTTTTATCTATGCACTCATTGCTTTGTGTATGTATGTTTTTATATCGATCGTATTATCTAAGTACCTGCCTTTAGCTTTCTTTTTGTCTTTTGTGTTTTTTACATAACTTGACACATGCTACAGGCACTTGAATGAGTGTATTGTATGACATCTTTGGTAAACGTTTGTGATGACTGTTACATGTAACTGTTGATTGTTCCTTTGTTCGTTTTAGCATAAATATTGAAATATCCTATATGAGTTTGTGATCATTGAGGACTAATAAAATCTATCTATCTTGAAATATTATTAATGCCATTAAAGCCGGCGCCACATATGCGGGTATTTGCCGAGTATCAATACTCGCCGTTTTTCAACCTTGCTCGCCGAAGAGCGAGCACGTATCGCCCTACATGTGCGTAGTTGGCTATGTTTAGTTTCGAGAAGAAAGGGAATGGGAAAGCCCGAATATTCGTAGCAAATTGAAACTTATTTATTATTAAAATTTATCGACAGTAGAATCAACGTCAGCATCAATGGAAAATAATAATGATATAGTCGTGGCAGCAAGTGCCGTTTTTGTTATGTGTAGTGCTTATATGTTAATAAGGAAAAGAAAAAGAAGAAGACGACAAGGATGTTTATTATTATGCACCACTAGAGATGCGTCGGAGAACAGTAATGAGGATAGTAATGATAGTGACCAATTCAGATTTACAAGATCACACCTTAGCACAGACGCTAAGACAATCATAATATTATACAGGTTGTCCATTTAGTGTGTAATTCCTCGATATCTCGCAAGGTATACCTGATAGAAGAAAATGTCAAATAGAAGGTTATTTGGTTACTTAAGATGCATATCCTAAAAATATTCTGAAATATACAGGGTGTTTCGGGAAAGTAATATTATACAGCGAGTTACTTAAATATTAAATAAATATTATTTTGGATGACACCAGCAATGTGCAGGGTGTTATTGGTAGAATTTTAAATTACGGTAATTTGAAGGTCATTTTACTTTGTTTTTTCTAAATGTAACACCCTGTACGTTTTATTTTAAATCGAAATATCTACTAATACCCTATCTCGCCTTGTAATTTTTTTCACGTTTGCGACATTGCCAAGTTATAAATTATTCTTCTAAATTTACAAACAAATATCCCCGATTTTTATTAATAGAACACACTGCATATTTTATTTAATATAGAAGTATTCCCTAATAATGGCTTACAGCATGAACAAGTTTCAACTGGTGTTCCTCACCGCCTTCTCAGTAAACAGTACCGGAAGGCTTAAATATTTCCAAAACTGCCACAGCTGGGGCGGTGAAATTCAATACTTGGGGGTGTTTGAACACACAGAATTCAAAAATGCTAAAATGCTAACAAATAAACAATGCGAATAAAGTTTTTAATTCTCTAGTCCGGCCCTGTTCCTGTTTCTGTGTCAGTATTCGGGTACTTATTTGTGTTCGGTAAATTCCGACCATTCGCACAAACTGCTCCAGCCACACTAGTAGGCGTTTGCCGAATTGCGAATATTCGCTGTTCGTTGTTCCCTAAATGCCGCATGTGTAGCGCCGGCTATGGCGCCGGCTGAATGCTCGGTGCTCGGCATATGGCGAGTATTCGGGTAAAATCCTGCAGCCACATAGCAATTAATCGGGGTTCGTTGCTCGCCGATTACCGCATATATGGCGCCGGCTTAAGACTCTTTTCGTTGAACTTGTAACAAAAAAGCACATACCCGGTGTTCTTTTGACAACTTCCCACCACGGATTTATAGAAAACCATTGATCAAAAGAAGAAATGCCGAGACACGTGAAAAGATTTGTCAAGGCGAACAATTTTTTAAACAAAAACTACTTTTCCCTCTTGTACCCTCTGCCTCCCAGGGTCATCTCTTAAAAAATTTCAAATGACAAGGGACAAGGGGTATCAAGTAATATCTCGTTTCAAGGGTATGTTGAAGTCCTTTATTTTGATGTTTTATTTTTCAAAATCGATTAGTTCCAGAAAATAGAAAAATATTTATGTATCTTCATTTGTTCAGATAGGAAACAAAAACACACGAAAATACCACGTTTTATTGCAATGTTGCCCGTTATTGGCCTAAAGAGTAGCAAGAGTTAGCAGATTAAACGCTCAGGTACCGGCTTTGGTAGATAGATGGCGAACCAATACTTTTTTAAAGTACTGCTTCCCAATATCTATATGTTGCTACTACTAGTACGAGTTTTGCCAGCTAGGCACTAACAGGCAATTTCATTTATTTGTCTGAGACCTAAATCACACTGACAAGCTTTAATAAAAGCGAAACGACGTCGTCTGTGATTAGCTTTCGGATGAATGAATGAAATTGCCACTCTTTAATTGAGTTAAGTTGCTTTTTAGCATAAACCGAATGTCGGGAGTGTTAAATGAGTGTTCCACAAAAAAGAGTCTGTTTGTTGTCGTACCCCGCAGGTTCCTATACCTAATGCTTTTAAACGGGTCACATAAACAGTACTCGGTTCCTCAGACTAAATGCTCAGGTACTGTCTTTGGTAGATAGATGGCGAACCAATACTTTTTTAAAGTACTGCTTCCCAATATCTATATGTTACTACAATCTATACACACAGTTTCTAAACTCCATAAATTTGATCCATTCAAACTGAAAATAGTATAAGAGTTAACCGAAGATTAATGGTAATACCATTCATGTAAAGAATATCTGCCTCACCGATGAATGCACATTTTATTTAACTGGATTAGTTAATAAGCATAACTGCAGGTATTGGAGCAATGAAAATCCTCATGCTTTTGTAGAAGGGCATACCTAGACCTAGTACCCCCAAAAAATTAATGTTTAGGCAGGCATTTTAAGAAGCAAAGTGATGGGGTCATTGTTTATTAATAGAAATTTAAATGGAGACATTTATATGGGTGCGTTGGGAAATATCATCAATCAGCTTGTCACTGAAACCATTGAAAATCAAGAGATTTTTCTAATTTTCTCGAAAACGAATCGACATATATTTGAAACGAGATATTACTCGATGCCCCTTACCATTATAATTTTTTTAAATGGATGGCCCTGGGGGCAGAGGGTACACAGGGTGAACTAGTTTTTGTTTAAAAAGTTGTGCCCCTTGACAAATCTTTTGACGTGTCTTGGCGTTTTTTCTTTAAACATCCTGTATATTTGAAAGATGACTTTTTTACGTTTCAGTTAGCTCTATGGGTCCTGAGCCGGCTTTGGGGCTGGTACCATCAGAAAGAAAATAGAAGTGTGGTTGCAAAATCAGCATCTTATCAGATGGGGAGGAATCTCCGGACATCTCCGTCAAGCTAGAAAACTTATTTCAGGACCTTTGGATAAGGTGGGACGGTTCTGTCTCTCGCTGGACAGAAGCCGACTAAGGTTACTTGTCGGCCTGCTATCCGGCCATAACACCTTCAAACGCCATTTGTATGTGATGGGGGTGGTAAATGATCCGACGCGTACACGCTGTGGCGAGGAGGAAGGATCCTTGGCACACATTCTTTGTCGTTGTGAAGCCCTTGGGTATCACAGGCAGACTATACTCGGTTCAAGGGTTCTTCAACCTGAGGATATAAGATGGGCAGGAACCAAGGCCATCCTCACGTTTGCATGAGGGCTGGACTTGGAAAATAGAGTAAGGAGAGGTGGAAAAGGGCCCGTTGGTAGGCCTATGCACTAGTGGTTCCAGCCACCAAATAGCCTCTCTCCCTCATTCATTCATTCATAGCTCTATGGCCTATATCAATGGTTTATAGCAGGCCCTGACAAAAGCCGTATGCTATGGCTTTTGAACAAATGCAAAACGACGCTCAACATTTTGATGGGGGTTCCACAGGTCACTACCGGTTGAGCAGACATATGTTACCCATGTGAGTGGTAAAGGACCCTATCTGGTCCAGATGCTGGGTAGGAGATGAAACATCGTTTCACTTCCTGGGCAGATCTGCTGTGTATAGCAACTTCAGAGGTCAGATATTTGGCACGACTTGGGGAGCAATCTCTATACTTAGTGAACTGGTCGGACATACCTATATGCGCCAAGAGAGCTGGTGGGTTTGATAAGGTGGAGTTTTTCAGGAGGCCATGAGGGTTTTTAGTGGTAGTTCCGTCGGGTTGGCAATAAGGGTCAAAGGTAGCCTACTTGCCTGGCTTTGCCTCCTTGTTACTACATGAATGAATGAAAGGAGAGAGCCTTTTTGGTGACAAGAGCTACCAGTGCATAGGCTTACAAGCAGCCCCTCTAAACCTCCCCTTACTCTCTTTCCCAAGTCCAGCGCTCATCGCATCTTATGTCTTAAGGCTCAAGGACCCTTGAACCTAGGATAGTCTGCCTGTGATACACAAGGGCTTCACAGCAACTTGGGGAGCAATCTCTATACTTGGTGAACTGGTCGGATATATCCATATTCGCCAAGAGATCTGGTGGGTTTGATAAGGTGGAGTTTTTCAGGAGGCCATGAGGGTTTTTAGAGGTACTTCCGTCGGATTGGCAATAAGGGTCAAGGGTAGCCTACTTGCCTGGCTTTGCGTTCCTATTACTACATGAATGAATGGAAGGACAGAGCCTTTTTGGTGACAAGAGCCACCAGTGCATAGGCTTACAAGCAGGCCCCTCTAAACCTCCCCTTACTTTCCCAAGTCCAGCGCTCATCGCAAAGTTGAGGATAGCCTTGGGTCCTGCCCATCTTATGTCTTAAGGTTCAAAGACCCTTGAACCTAGGATAGTCTACCTGAGATACACAAGGGCTTCACAGCAACATATACCTATTGTGTGCCGAGGACTCCTCCTCGCCACAGCATACAAACGTCTGGTCGCTTAGCCGGCTTCTGTTCAGTGAGAGACAGAACCACCTCACCTTGGCCAGAGGTCCTAAAATAAGTTCTCTAGCTTCACGGAGATGTCCAGAGATTCCTCTCCAACTCATAAGATGTTGATTTTGCAACCACACCTCTATTTTTCTTCTAATGGTACCTGCTGCCAGTCCCACAGCCGGCTCATGGCCCAGGAAATTATTTCTCGACCCTCGCCTTGTGAGCGCGTCCGCCATTTCATTACCGTAAACTCCGCATGACTCGGCACCCAGATAAGTGACACCCTCAGAGTAACAACTGAACATAGAGGTAGTAAACAACTAATTCTAATAGGCCAACATCTTTTCTTACGTTGTCATATTTACCACCAGATACGGCAATCATAATTGTTTACTATCGTCTTAATTGTATAGTATCCAGAAATATTCCATTCTACGTTAGAAAAGACGGTATTTTGATGGTTCAGGAATGATTACAGCAAAATCAATAGATATGTTGACCTCTACTGCGTTACTGCATGTTTCTTCATCATAAACGCAAATTCTGTCTTACATAAATTTTGAGGAGCTGGCAACGCCTATATAATTTTCCTGAGATTAGTTTACGGTAAACCTCGTCTGTCAAACATTTGTTTTGTTTGTGCGTTTTTTATGCTTGGTCAGTAAAATCGAATTCGCTATTTGTTGGTAACTGTAGTGAAGCTTTACAGACTTGCTGTGCTATATTCGAGTGTAATTTAACAGTTTTTTGAGATGGGACGGTGCAGAGCAGTGTTTATAATATGGGTTGCATTGGAAGAATTTTCAGGTTAGTTGGCAATGTTTGGAGGCTGAAGTGTCAAAAGATGATGGCTTTGAGCACACCTTGCTGAAGTGGTTTGTTTACTACCTCTATGTTCAGTTGTTACTCTGAGGTGATACCTGATGTCATCCAAGACCCTTCTACATTGCAGAATAAGCTTTAATGCAAATCTACAAGCACTCAATGCTTTCAATGCTGCTTGGCTGTCAGAGCAGATAGCAATCCGCTGACTCTCCCCTTGCATGATGCTTTCACCGTAAATTTGCACTCAAAGCAATATGTAGGACAAATTATATTATTTTTTATATTACTATGTACGATAGGGTCCCTTTTACATCATCATCATAGTCACAATGTCTTAACAGACATGTTGTGAACTCGTAAAATGCATTAAGTCGGAGCTAGAGTATTGCCGACACGAATATTATCAATAGTTTTGAGAACTGTAGCTCGCCATCGTTCGCGATTTACTGTCAGTTCAGCGGCGCTCTTGATACTCATATCTAGCAACTGTTTCGTCGTATCTACCCAGCGTGTAGGGGAACGGCCACGGCGCCGCCAACTCGGGGCATGACCCTAAACTACAAGTTTCTCCATATTATCGCTTCTGTGAATAGGTCCGAAGAATGTAAGCATTCTCATCGACACAATGGAGGATAGTTTCTTTGGATTACCGAGCTCATCCAGTACGGAAACATTAGTTCGATGGGCGGTATAAGGAGTTCTCAGCATTTTCCTCCACGTCCACATTTCAAAAGCATCTATGCGAGCTCGATCCGCCTTTTTAACAGTCCAAGTTTCCGAGGCATACAAAAATTTGGAGAACACAAGAGACTGAACCAGTGACATTTTGGTAGCTTTAGTGATGTTATGGTCACGCCATATTCTAGTAAGCTTTGTCATGGCCACCCGTGCCTGTTGAATGCGCCGTCGAATCTCATTCTGACAGCTACCTGAATTATCGATCAAAGAACCGAGGTACACAAAACTTTGAACTACCTCACAACGGCCTATTGACTTTATTTCTCGATGATTGTCATGCTCTCTATCTACGATAATAACCTTGGTCTTGTTGTAGTTAATACCAAGACCATATGCTGCACTGTGTTTTTCTAAAACGTTCAATAGAGCTACTAGTTCTTCCTGAGAAGCAGAATAAGGGTTGTATCGTCAGCAAATCTTAAGTTAGATATTTTGCTTTCGCCAATAGTTATACCGCCATTCCAGTTGTCCAATACCTGTCTCATCACAAATTCAGAGTAAATGTTAAATAACACCGGAGATCATACGCATCCCTGACGAACTCCTTTTCTGGTTGCTGTTTGACCAGACAGGTTACCATCAATTTTTACACGAGCTGAGCTAGACTCATAGAGTTGCTGTATGAGAAATACTAAGTGGTAAGGGACTCCCATGGAGATAAGGATTTCCCACAGTTTAGGCCACTTTACGTTATCAAACGCTTCCCTTTTACATGCCCATTATGAGTTACGTGCCTTATTGTCTTTATGTTCTACATGTTGTCTCCAATCGAGTTCAGAGTCAAGAATTGCGCCTAGATATTTTACTGTTTGGGAGAGTTCAAGTACCAAAGAAGGTTGGCCTGATAAATCCCCGTTGCTACAACTAACGAATTAATTTCAGTAAAGCGTAAAGGTTTAGGAGTATAGCATTAAAACAAACTTGTAACCTAAGTATAATATGAAAACAGCGGAAAAGAAAATTCTTTCTTACCAATAATGTGGAAGCTCCTCATATATACACTTACTAAATGTACTTAGTCACGAATACACTTCTTAATAAATAAATTAAGAACACTACGACATCCTTCTTGCATATACAATACTAAAATTAATAAAATATCGGCAAAAAACCTACACGTTCGCGTGAATATAATGAAGGAAGATATATCACCGCTTTGTTTTCATTTCCCCCACTTCTGATGAGATACCGATATTGACTTTAGTCATATATTTATTATATGCATTTACTGATGATGTCAATATTGATTTGATCTTCAAAAAGAAATATTCTCAGGCATGCATCTTTCTTAAATTAGAAGCTGTGTGAAAACAAAATGCACGTGGATTAAAGTATGCCGCTTAATGGTGATAAATAATAATTAATAAACAACGTATCTGATAATACAAATAGCTGAGTTATGATTTCCTAACCGTCAATAGCTTTATGGTTAGTTAGAGAGGCAGGAAATCAAAAATAGTTGTTTACATTAAATATTTACGCCTTTACGGTGCTTTTGAATTATGCCAGGATTTATCATTATTTCAAAGTGCAATGGATTTAGACTGGTACAGAAACATCAATCAATTGTAATCAATCGTATAATCAAGTGTTTGTTCATGTTTCCACCTGACTGGTATATGAGCAAGCGTTGTGAATCATACCTATTAATATTTTTTCAGACACTACCTTTAGCACAAAATATTCCGTCATTCAACAAACAGATGCTTGGAACTTTTAGCTGACAAATCTTTCATGCAACTAAATAGGAAGAGGTGTACATACAATGGGGTGTAACGGGATTCATTACCCCAAAGCGAATTGAACAAAAAAATTATTTTAATTTTTATTAGCCCGAGCATTGTTGTGACGCAGAGGCCCAATTGAAGTCCCGATTCTGCTTTAATTTTGTACAGTACTTTCCAGTTACCGTGTGTCCTCTAGATAAAATTTGATCGAGAATAAGTATAGTTTAAAAAACTAAAAAAAAAACATACATCAAACTAAAAGGTTAAAAATAAGCTTGAAACAATAATGAACAAAAAATACTAGTAGTACGAATAATGTGGCGAGTTTTTTCACAATAATACTTCACACAATCTTGACTTGAACTACCGAGTAGCATGGATGAAACTCCTACACAAGGAATTTTGGGATGTAGGCAAACGTGAGTTAGAGGCCGGTGTCTGAAAATGGCTGAAGGATTGCTTTCTTTGAACAGGAATCAGCTTCAAGTTAAAACTGGTATCCTGAAAGGACGTTGTGGCTTGAAGGAACACCTGAAGAAAATGGGGCTCAATGATGGCGACCTGGACTGCAGAAAATGTAGGAGATACAGGGTCAGCCGTTAATGTGCTCTGTGAGTGCAGTCGAAGCAAGATGTAGGAGAAACTATAAAATTCCTCATATGAAGTATAGGGTTATCCCTTTGCGGTTACGAGAGGATGACAGAGTGCCCCCACCAGGATTTACAAAGGACCAACAGCCCTGACTCCACAATCTTGACTTGAACTACCGAGTAGCATGGATGAAACTCATACACAAGGAATGTTGGGATGTAGGCAAACATCAGTTAGAGGCCCGTGTCCGAAAATGGCTGAAGAATTGCTTTCTTTGAACAGCAATCAGCTTCGAGTTAAAACTGGTATCCTTAAAGGACGTTGTGGCTTTAAGGAACACCTGAAGGGAATGGGGCTCAATGACGGCGACCTCGACTACAGAAAATGTAGGAGAGGGACAGGGTCAGCCGTTCATGTGCTCTGTGAGTGCAATGAGCTAGATGACGACACACAATGACTGTTTGGGAAGCCTCTAGGCTGGAACCCATACAGTTTAAGTCAGTATCTGGATCAGGGAAACTATACATAACTAGTGCAGGGCTCTGGACTGCTAGAATGGGTACCGTAGGAGTTAGGAGCCATAATAATTTGCCTATACACACAAAATTCAATTATGATGGTATTTCTAATCTGTGTCCCACCGTGGTTGGATTTGATGGAAAAATTTCATCAATGTTCTCCAAACCAAAAAAAAAGTAATCAGGTTTTTTGAGGTTTCTTATGACTTATTCTTAGATCCCGAATGACACTCGTCTTAAGGCACCATTGCCACTAATTTTCATTTTGGATTTATCAACAATGCTAATGCAACAATCCATAATCTAGAAGCATACGGGGCGAGTCCTAAGTTGATACTTTTTTAAACTATGCATAGAAGTAGGTAAAATAAACAAATTTTTCAAATAACTTTTTCCGAAAACTGAAAAATAAACGAAATACAGAATCAAAAAAGTAAATCTGAGCTTGTGTATCAAAACGTACCTAGTCTGTTTTTGTTTAGTTTTTCGTTCGGATTTTTGTTTTATCGATCAGGCATTATACCTGTCAATTAGTGCACTTTCAGTTTATCATAGCTAATTTTAAATTGGTAAAAACTAAAAGTTGTTTCATAATAATGTGAGACTTTTAGGATTCACCAATTTAAAATTAGCACCGATAAACAAATATGACTACTGCACTATCTGACAGGTACAATGCCTAACCGACAAGGGCGTACCCAGGTAGGGGCAGGGGGGGGCAGCTGCCCCCCCCTAGAAGATTAAATAAATGTAATTTTTTTTGGCAAATAAAAATTAAAAACGTGTTACCTACTCTGCGCAAAATGAAGTGTTGGAAACAAAATATCTTTTCAGCCAGATTTGTTCTTTATTTTCTATAGTTAAATATTCTACAACATTCGATATAGAGTCTGTATAGTGAGTCGTGTCGGTCGTGTCACAACGTATTTATTAGAATATTTTATATGGCGACCTTCAGCCGCCGTCAAACGAAACGCAAAATGTTTTGATCAAGTTTTGATACACTTTATTTATTTCTTTATTTCGTTTTTATTATTTGTTAGTTATCACTAACAAATGAAAGTGTCAGTAATGATTTATAGTCGATAATTTAATTTCTAGAATCTGATTTTGATTACGAGACAGAATAAATAAAAATTAAGTACGGTTTTGATGCAAGTTTGGTTTTATTATATAATTTTTGTTTTCAATGCTATGCTAAAATAAAATAATATTCAATATGTTGCATATTATTTTAAGTAGTATATATCTGTACAGATTTAGTTTAAGATTCTTAGTGTTCATAAAATAAAATAGTGAAAGTATCAAACTCAAATTTCATAGCATATTCTATTCAGTGCTTACAACTAAATTATTTTTAAATTTGCCGCGGTTATTTCTGTGCCGCGACTCACTAGACAGACTCTAGTATACTGTTAGCGATGCAATATAATTTAAATCTCCCACAAAACCGTGGTATCTCGTAGTTTCCGCTTCCGACGAGACAATCAGAGCCATATAGGATTAAAGCTGAATATAATTGGAAGAAAATAACATCTAACGCCATCTAGTTTCGGACGGCAGTACTTTTTCCAGTAAAAAGAAATAGGCTCAATGTATACTGTATACGGTCAATAGAGACATCTAGTATTGAATAGCAATACCACGAAGAATATTCTAGCATGGACTATTCCGGAAAGAAAAGACAGTGATAGCATGTATTATAAGACAAGGATGGAAATAGAGTCGAGCTCGAGTATTTTCTACATATTTCGGGAGCGAGAATATTTTCAATATATAAGCGGAACGTAAGGCAGAGCACGTGAATTTAGTTCGAATACAATTCAGTTCGGAGTGGAATACGAGCGAATATTTCATACGCCATAGATAGTGTCTTATAGTTTCGTTGCGGAGACACGAGATTTACGTTTACTGCGCAACAACTGGAAATATTACTCCGTCAAATGGATATCAGGAAATTCTTTGAAAGAGGTGAGTCAAAACAAAACACTTAAGTACATACTTAGTATGATTATTTGATTTGTTTAAGGGGGGCTATGACTCTCTTGTAAGTGTATATCTTAGGCATTACTTACAATATTTAAATTTATTAATTACAACACGTGGTTTTGTTATAATAGCTAAAATAACATTTGTGAATATTTTGTGATAAAAAAGTTAAAAAAAAAAACATAAAAGAAAGATCCTTGCAATATTTTGGATTTATTAATAAGATCATACCGACAACAAAATCCCTTTTCTCTAACGTCACAACAAGTGTATTATTTCAAATTACTTACCTAGTTTTGATTATTTGGCGTTCAAACCATATGCAAGAGAATGTGAAACTTGATCTTTGATTTTCGTCCTATGCAACCCGCCTAAACACTGTAAGGGTAATTCTGTGTATCCATTTTTTAGGGAGGCCACGCGAAAAAAGAAAAAAAGGTCGGGAAAGTAGCAGTGGAAGCGATGAAAATGACAACCATGATAAAACCACTCATGTAATGCCAATATCATTGCATGCTAACATTGGACAAGCGTCAAATTCTTCAGTAGAACCTCTTAATATATCTGTTGCCGACTATTCTTCTCCATCGACATCCCAACAAACTTATGACGTCAACGTCGATCCTGAAATTATAGTGGACGATGGCTGTCATGAAAATGATCTGGGTCGTTATGTTGGATTGGCGGGTAGCGGGGATATAGCTGGGTAGCTATCGACGGAAAAGAAGAGGGAGTTGTTACAAAATCCTTGGATCCCGCCCAGAAATTACGATTTTGAAAGTGATGCAAGCCATTTAAAAAGAAAATTTAATCATGCTTGGTTGGATCAATATTCACCATGGCTAGTATATTCCAAGCGACTAAAAGGTGCTCTTTGTAAGTATTGTGTTTTGTTTCCTCCGCCCATTAGCACTGTGAGAGGAATTTTGGGATCGTTTATGGTCAGGCCATATTTAAAGTTCAAAAATATGCATGAAGACTGCCGAAAGCATGCAACGACCAACCTTCACCAAACGGCGACAAATGCTGCAAAAAATTTTCTTGAAAATGTTCCTGTAGACATCCAACTGCAAAGTGGACACCAAAAAGCAATCGATGAAAACAGACAAATATTGTCATCAATTATTTCTTGTATAGTATTTTGCGGTACACATGATATGCCTCTTAGGGGCAAACAAGCAGATGAGGGTGTTTTATTAGATTTATTGAAGTTGAGAATCGATTCAGGAGACAACAAATTAAAGAGTCACTTTGAAAAGTGCCGTCGAAATGCAATTTATACTTCGCCAAGAATACAAAACGAACTAATAAATTTATGTGGCGAAGTTATTCAGGAGAATGTAATTAGTGAGGTTCGGAAGACCATGGCTTACTCAATCTTAGCTGATGAAACAGCAGACGTATCTGGGAAAGAACAGCTGTCAATAGGCGTGCGGTTCTACGACGAAAGCAAAAGTAAAATCAGAGAAGAATTTGTAGGGTTCGTTGAACTAAAAGCACAAAATGCTTCCGCAATCGCCGAAGCAATTGACAATTTCTTAATTAGTTCTAACCTCTCCAAAGAAGATTGCGTAGGGTTTGGATTCGATGGCTGTTCTACAATGGCAGGAAAAGAGGGTGGCGTACAAGCCATTTTGAGAAAAAAATATCCTCGTGCTTTATATTTTCATTGCTCAAGTCACAAACTCAACCTTGTTGTGAATGATGCGAACGCAGTGCCAGAAATTAGAAATACTGTCGCCACTGTAAAGGATGTTATAACGTTTTTCAGAGAATCGACTACACGTCGAAACTACGCTCCAAACCTATCACGATTATGTGAGACGAGATGGTCCGAAAAATATAAATCAATCAGAAAGTTTTCTCAACATTTTTCAGAGCTCGTGAAATCTCTAGAAACGTTATCTGTAGAGGGAAATTATGCCACCAGAAAATCTGCATATCAGTTGCATTCAGCCGTTACAAAACCAGTGTTTATTGTTTCTCTACAAACAATAGCCAAATATTCAGCAGTTATAGAACCAGTAGTTAACGCACTGCAAGCTAAATCGATCGACATGATCTCGGTAGGAAAACACATTAAAAATATCAAGGACATTCTCAGAAATGACCGCGAGTTTCCTGATAGAATAAGTAATGAAATACTTCAAAAAGCACGAGCTGTTGCAATGGATTTGAACATAGAAATTTCGGTTCCACGTCTTGCTCATAAGCAAACACATAGAAGTAATCCGCCATCAGACAATGATAACGAATATTGGCGGCGTTCCCTGATAATACCATACATTGATTCACTCATTTCATCATTGAATATTCGATTCTCCCAAGAAAATACTCCGGCGTTTGCTTTAAGCAGGCTACATCCCTTGTATATGACAAAAACCAGCATTGCAGACCTACACAAAAACGCAGAATCATTCCAAGAATTTTATAACCTGGATATCACCGGGGAACTGAACCTTTGGCATAATTTATGGGTGACGAAGGCTTTATCAGATGATCAATTAAAGGACATAGAAGTAGTTGATCTGTTCAAAGAAGCGAACATTTTTTACCCTGCTGTCAGAAAGGCATTAATTATTTTAAGCACTATCCCATGCACCACGGCGACCGTAGAACGGTCCTTCAGTACGCTGCGAAGAGTTAAAACGTGGCTAAGAAGCACCATGGGTGAAGAAAGGCTTACGGGTTTATGTCTGATGAGCGTACATCGCAATTATTTAAAAGACAACAGTGAGTTTATTGAAAAGATTGTCATAGACAAATTTTCGGCAAATCCGAGAAGATTACTGTTAAATTAAAATAAACATATATAATATTATATATTATACATAATGTATAGTATAATTATTATGTACTTATAATATTTGTTTTGTGTCATCATAAAAGTTAATGAATAAAAGTCAATTTTCGAAACAGGTATAAGCACTAAGCAGCCCCCTGCCCCCCCCTAACTGAAATCCTGGGTACGCCCTTGCTAACCGATTTGACAAAAATTCGAGCAAAAAACTAATCATAAACGGACTAGGTGGGTGTTGATATACAGGTCTAGATATACTTTGTTTATTCTGTATCTCGCTCATTTTTCAGTTTCCTGAAAAAAGTTATTTGAAAAAGTTGCTTATCTTATTGACTTCTATATACAGTCAAAAAAGTAAATACCTAGGACTCACTCTGTAATTCTCAAAGCAAATGAAGATGATCAATAAATGAAAATGTCACGTATTGTAAATTATTAATTATTATTAATTTTCACTTTTTGTCCAAGATTTTTTATTATGAACAATGCTACAGAGAAAAAGCGCAGGGCTCTGGACTGCTAGAATGGGTACCGTAGAAGGTAGGAGTTATAACAATTTGCCTATATACACAAAATTAAATCATGATGGTATTTCTAATCTGTGTCCCACCGTGGTTGGATTTGATGAAAAAATTTCATCAATGTCCTCCAAACCAAAAAAAGTAGTTTTTTTGAGGTTTTTTTATGACTTATTCTTAGATCCCGAATGAGACTCGTCTTAAGGCACCATTGCCGGTTCTAAGACACTAATTTTCATTTTGGATTCAATCCATAATCTAGAAGTATACGGGACGAGTCCTAAGTTGATACTTTTTTAAACTATGCATAGAAGTACGTAAAATAAACAAATTTTTCAAATAACTTTTTCCGAAAACTGAAAAATAAACGAAATACAGAATCAAAAAAGTAAATCTGAGCTTGTGTATCAAAACGTACCTAGTCTGTTTTTGTTTAGTTTTTCGTTCGGACTTTTGTTTTGTCGATCAGGCATTATACCTGTCAATTAGTGCACTTTCAGTTTATCATAGCTAATTTTAAATTGATAAATCCTAAAAGTTGTTTCATAATAATGTGACACTTTTAGGATGCACCAATTTAAAATTAACACCGATAAACAAATATGACTACTGCACTATCTGACAGGAGTGACATGTACAATGCCTAACCGATTTGACAAAAATTCGAGCAAAAAACTAATCATAAACGGACTAGGTGGGTGTTGATAGACAGGTCTAGATATACTTTGTTTATTCTGTATCTCGCTTATTTCTCAGTTTTCTGAAAAAAGTTATTTGAAAAAGTTGTTTATTTTATCGACTTCTATATACAGTCAAAAAAGTACATACCTAGGACTGACTCTGTAATTCTTAAAGCAAATAAAGATGATCAATAAATGAAGATGTCACGTATTGTAAATTATTAATTATTATTAATTTTCACATTTTGTCCAAGATTTTGTATTATGAGCAATGCTACAGAGAAAAAGTGCAGGTCTCTGGACTGCTAGAATGGGTACCGTAGAAGGCAGGAGTTATAATAATTTGCCTATATACACAAAATTAAATCATGGTGGTATTTCTAATCTGTGTCCCACCGTGGTTGGATTTGATGAAAAAATTTCATCAATGTTCTCCAAACCAAAAAAAGTAGTTTTTTTGAGGTTTTTTTATGACTTATTCTTAGATCCCGAATGAGACTCGTCTTAAGGTACCATTGCCGGTCCTAAGACACTAATTTTCATTTTGGATTCAATCCATAATCTAGAAGTATACGGGACGAGTCCTAAGTTGATACTTTTTTTAAACTATGCATAGAAGTAGGTAAAATAAACAAATTTTTCAAATAGCTTTTTCCGAAAACTGAAAAATAAACGAAATACAGAATCAAAAAAGTAAATCTGGGCTTGTGTATCAAAACGTACCTAGTTTGTTTTTGTTTAGTTTTTCGTTCGGACTTTTGTTTTGTCGATCAGGCATTATACCTGTCAATTAGTGCACTTTCAGTTTATCATAGTTAATTTTAATTAAATAAATTATATAATTAAATTGGTAAATCCTAAAAGTTGTTTCATAATAATGTGACACTTTTGGGATACACCAATTTAAAATTAACACCGATAAACAAATATGACTACTGCACTATCTGACAGGTACAATGCCTAAAGCTAAATTCAGATGCATACGACATCCGACGATACGACGGTACGAAACTGTTCCTATTGGTTGAAATATTCTGATTTGACATCATTTTGAATATTTCAACCAATAGGAACAGTTTCGTACCATCGTATCGTCGGATGTCGTATGCATCTGAATTTAGCTTAACCGATTTGACAAAAATTCGAGCAAAAAACTAATCATAAACGGACTATTTTTTATAGGGGGATGTTGATATACAGGTCTGGATATATACTTTGTTTATTCTATATCTCGCTTATTTCTGTTTTCTGAAAAAAGTTATTTGAAAAAGTTGTTTATCTTATCGACTTTTATATACAATCAAAAAAGTACATACCTAGAACTCACTCTGTAACTCTCAAAGCAAATAAAGATGATCAATAAATGAAAATGTCACGTATTGTAAATTATTATTACTTTTCACTTTTTGTCCAAGATTTTGTATTATGAGCAATGCTACAGAGAGTAAGAAACATTATTCTAACAAATGTGGCCAGAAAAGGGCTGTCTTTTGAAATGAAAATCTAGAAATTAAACAGAATTTTAAGGTACAAAAAATAACGCTACGGCGTGTTACTGTGAGGAATATTTGAGACTGCGAGGTTAGAATGTGGACGTGCATTCTTCAAGTCGTTCAAAACAAAGAAGTTAACGGAAAACAAGTTCTTACCATACAGCCTTCTGGTAGATATAACACATACAAAATGCACCTAACAACAATATATTCTTAAATCATAATTAAAATCACAATCTCCACAGCGCGAACGTGTGTTACTTGTACGGTAACAGAAATTCATACTGAACCGGCTAGTCAAATGCGCACGTTTTGTCTCTCAATATAATCAACATATGGCAAAAAATGAATCGTTACTTTTGTTTTGATTCCTTCCAGAGTATCAGCGATACCGCTATTTTCTTTTGTCATATCTTCACACTTGTTTATGACACCCTCATATCTTATTGGTCAAGGTTAAGTGTATGATGTGCGAAACAAAAGACGCTTAGTCGCGCGTTTCTCATTGACGAATCCGTCTTAGAACCTAAAAATAGAGGCTCACCGGCACAAGAACGCGAAATTTTCGAACAAAGCACAAAGCGTTGTAAAATCAGATGAAACCGGTCACTTTTCTAGCTACTTCGCGATCAACTGTAAACGAAACCATAGCACATTCGATCTGCATCGCGATTTTTACGTAAAAATGTACCGAAAACGAAAATGCACTTAGTAGGAGATAATGTTGATATTACCTCGAAATTAGAGAGTGCAGAATTGGCAAACATAGCACAGAACACAAGCATCAGGTCAGTGGACCTGGAGTCAAGGACATTCGCTTGTTCTGCGATGTACGAGGGAAGCTGCATAGCAACTTACAGAGAAAGACGTCGTGCGGTTGCGGACACACCAGTAGAAACTACAAAGTATGTTCAAAACAAAATGTTCCAAATCAGATGCCTTGAACATGACCTTATGTTTTATTAGTTCTGTTTTACGTTTTGGAAGGAGAGAGGTCATCAAAGATCGCAGCACTTAGACCCTATTGGGTCCCTTGTACATCCTTGCAAGGATCCCTCAGAAATGAGTGTTCAACCGTCACAACCCGAACCTAGTGAACAAGGTGGTGATACAGCTCAGTGAAATTCTGCTCAACCTAGCCTTACAGAAGGCCAGCGTTCCCCCAGAATGGATTCTCGCATTGATAAGACAGCTAGACAGTCGCATAGTAGGTGCTCAACTGACTCGTCTTCTTGTTGTCTCCTGTTCAGGGATGTATCACTTAACCTCATATTCTATAGCTGCCTCTTCTCCAGGGTATCTGTATCTGTAGAGTGGGAAACGTGAGTAGTTACACTGCACATAGGCTACAACTGGTCCATTGTGCATCCTCCCAGGGAGTTGTTTCCTCAGGTCATTGTCCATCCTGCCAACTACAAAGTATGTTCAAAACGAAATGTTCCAAATCAGATGCCTTGAACATGACCTTATGCTTTATTAGTTCTCTATTACGTTTTGGAAGGAGAGAGGTCTTAAAAGATCGCAGCACTTAGACCCTATTGGGTCCCTGGTACATCCTCGCAAGGATCCCTCAGAAATGAGTGTTCAACCTTCACAACCTGAACCTAGTGAACAAGGTGGTGATACAGCTCAGTGAAATTCCGCTTAACCTAGCCTTATAGAAGGCCAGCGTTCCCCCAGAATGGATTCTCGCATTGATAAGACAGCTAGACAATCGCATAGTAGGTCTTCAACTGACTCGTCTTCCTGTTCTCTCCTGCTCAAAGATGTATCACTTAACCTCATATTCTATAGCTGCCTCTTCACCAGGGTATCTGTATCTGTAGAGTGGGAAAGGTGAGTAGTTCCACTGCACATAGGCTACAACTGGTCCATTGTGCATCCTCCCAGGGAGTTGTTTCCTCAGGTCATTGTCCATCCTGCCAATTTTAGGAAGGTGGACAAGTCGCTTGGGGACATCTTCCTTATGTGGCAGGAGTAGGCCAAGACTCGCTTAACGCATACTCTCTATAATTCTGGGCACTCACATATGACGTGTTCCACAGTTTCGTCTTTGCTTTCACACATTCTACATATCGATGTGTCACTTAACTCCAAAATGTGTAGGTCTTTCCTGAGTTGACAATGGCCAGTCAGGAATCCTACTATGAGACGTGGGATTGACCTGGTTATCGCCAAGTAGTTCTTGGATATCACAACGCCAAAGCCTGCTAGGGTTTCTTTTGAAAGTCGGTATCTGTCTAGCTCTTCTCATCGTTGAACCATCTGGGCATGGGAGTGTTTTTTGCCATTTCCGCAATTGTGGTTGCCAAGGTTCTAGAATGGTCACAGGGTCCTAAAATTGTTTAGTCAGCAGCCTTCCTGGCTAGACCGTCCACTATACGGTTGCCTTTGTTGTTGTTATGACCTTTAGCAGCTATCGATAGGCCAGCCAGTTCCGTTTGAACGTCACTGACATTTTTACCCATAGCCCACTTTGTTCTTAGGTTCAGAGACTTGGAGTATCCACCACATTCAGCGACTTTCCTTGTTTTGGAGCCATCTGTGTATATGGAAATTGCATTTGTCACATTTGGCTCAGCAGTTTGTTTAATTTCTATTTTGTAGGATTTCTTAAAAGCGGATGTTTGTTCAATTGAGTCGCTGGTTGCTTAAAGCATGGGTAATGCATTTGCGCTTCCCGCCATACCAGCTGCCTCAATCGTTCCATACCTACTAGGGTATTTTTGGGAGGCCTCAAGGGTCTAGGGTATAGCGCGCTAAATTGAGAATCAAAGAAAAGACGTATTCCCGTTTTAGCGAGGAGGCGTGGCCGCCTGTTCCTTTTCTTCAGTGTGTGTGTCTAAGATGAGGGGAGATAAGTCCAAAAATCCAAAGGTAAGGTCAAAATGTCCAAAGGTAAGGTCCAAAGGTCACCATAAAAATGAATTTCGCATCTCCAAGCTCCTGACGTTACCTTTAAACTTACAGTAATGACTCAAAAGAGCAAATTGAAGAAGAAAGCTTGCGCTTGTGCAGGTGTTTAGCCTTTTTCTGATATCGTGTTTGGTTGTTAAATTACAGGTATTTATAGAATGTGTGATTCTTCATTGCGAGTTTTTTTGCACATTAAAAAACTTTTTTGAGAAAATCGAAAATAGTTGTCATTCATTAAGGTCTTAATTATCGCCTTCTAAAATATTATATATGTAGTTTGAAAATAGAGTGAGTTATGCGAGAAATTGTGAGTCCGTGTTTTACATGGCAAATGCGTATGTACAAATGTGTGTATCCAGGCCCCTTAAGCGGTTGAGCAGCCCGAAGTATCATCCAAACCGGCCTTAAAAACTTTGTGGCAAGACACAAAGAAGCTCGGGTCTCAGGATTTCAGTCTCAGCAGCCCTTTTTGTCAACCGATCCGCTGAAATATTCTCTTTGTTTTCTTTTTTAGTTGTTTTAAATCGTTTTTGAAACATTTATCCAAATATAACATTTTTTTGTCTCAATCTAACGGAATTCGAAGATTCGTGGGAGCATTTTCAATCAATCTTTCAAATAAAAGGAAAGGTACTATTCTAATATTCTGATACATACCACTTCCATTTTCATCAGTCAATGAATACAAAAGAAAGTTGAAAATAATAACATAAGGAGCAGTGAGCTGTTCAAAAACAGAAAATAAATTGGCGGCTTACTGTAGCCCAAACTGTTTCGCAATTTTTGAGAAAACTAAGACATGTGATGAAAAGAGTCTTCAACAATTGCTGATGAAGCACAAGTGAATTACAATATTCACATTATCTAAAAATTCTAGTCTAGAAGCTTAGTATTTCGTTTATGCTGCATAGTAAACAGGTATTATTTAAACTCATTTATTCATTCATTCATTTATTTGCAAGAAACTTACAAACAATGCCACCCCTAGAAGACCAAGCCTTGTGGTGGGGTATAGGCGTATATGAGGTAATTATAATATTTCAAATAAATTTTTACAGTTTCATCTTCTAAACCCAGCGATAATTCTAATCAGCACTAACATGTCACCATATCCATAACCGCTTACAGTTTCTTCTTTGGCTTATGTTTGTTGTATCTCCATATGCTTATTGGACATTCTGCACTGCGTTTCACTTGAGTTAACCAAAGAGGGGACCCTATTATATTACTAGTGCTTTTAAAAACTAAAAATTTTGGAATGCGGCCAACAACCCCTGAATCGGCCCAGAACCGATACTTGGAATTAGCAGGCGTCAGATCAATGTTGCCCTGGGGTTCCTGGACGACTGGGCCTACAAGATATGACTGCAGGAAAGCTTAAAGATTCATAGCGAGCCCTGACAAAAACCGTACGCTATAGGTTCTTTCCAACAGGCCTGAATACCGTACAATGTATCGTCACGGACATGCGCAGTACGTGAAATGCGTTCCAATACGTTTTGTGACCGTTCATGAAACGGTCCATAAAGCGTTCCAACAGATTTCGTTACTGTTTATGGGACGGTTTCTGTACGGTCAAATCGGTACTTGAGAGTAAGGACTGTGAGGACTGACATGCGCAGTAGAAAGTAAATCGCCCGCTTGGCGCACAGTTTTATTTTGTCATTTCTATGCGCCTTCTGTTTTCTTGCTTCCTTGAGTCTTTAGTGTTGAGACTGAGTGTGATTTGATTTTGCTTCTTTTGTTTTTGCTGTTGCTTGTTGTTTGGCTGGCTCGTTTGTTGGCTAAAACTTCGCCAAAGCCAAAAATGGAAATGGAATCAAACAATAATGTTATACATGGTAAATGATATGATTCGGTCATTCTTATGGAAAACATAACCCAGGTTCTTTGTTTATACAGCTACAGGAACACCTGGTTGTGAGTGGCAACCATTATTCATGGCTAAAATTACCCAAATAATCCTCATTTTTCGGTTGTGGTTGATAGACTAACACCACACTAACACCAAGTCATCGTCAGAAAACTCAGGCCCCGATCAATTTCAATAAAGCTCTTGGCGTCTTGGCTTTTGATGGTGGCTTTTGGAATGAAATCGAGGTTAGTTTTTTTGATAGCTGTCAGAACTGACACGAGTCCAGCGAAATAAGAGAAAGAACTGTTCCAACAGATTTTCCTGTTTGTACGGTCACGAGACCATCCAAAATCAACGCATGCGCACCACAAACTATCCGAACGTGACGGTTCAATGGACGGTACAAAATATGCTGTTGGAAAGAACCTTATGACTTCTGAATAGAGGCAGAGAAACGCTCGACTTTTTGGTAAGGCTTCTCACTGGCCACTGCCGGTTGAATAGACATTCGTCACTCATGAGAGTGATAGGGCACCCCATCTACTCCAGATGCTGGGAGGAGGACGAGACAGTGTTTCACTTCCTGGGCAGATGTGATGTGTAAAGGCAACCTCAGAGTTCAGATATTCGGCGCGACAGAGTTCGTGGAGGAGTCACGGTACTCAGCGAGATTGGTCGGACATACTGACTCTCGTCAAGAGGTCTGAGAGGTTTGATGAGGAGTTTTCAGTCATTCAGTGTTGGTTCAGTTCAGTACCACTACTTTTAATTGGCATAGCATCTGGATAGTTTGAAACAAAAATTGTAAACATATGTATGTTTTGTTTAAATATAAAAAAACATGACATTTAACCCTGGTAGTAACTATCCTACCACGGCCCTGTTATACATATTGATAGGATGCGATACATGTAGTTAGCAGACGACATTATCTTGAGGGTTATGACATTACTGGTCATAATATCGTACCACTTCTACAGCCCATCCCAAAGTACAAAATATTTGACAAAAGGTGATGTTAATATTGATTGTTGGCAGTTCAACCCAAAGATTAGAATTCTGTTTGCACTGTATCTTGGAAACAAAGCGAATTCTGAAAAAACGCCAAAGGACAAAATAAGCTTAAATTTTGTAGTATGTTTAATAACCGGGAACGTATTGGTCACTTTAACATAGATACAAACTGCACTATCGTTTTGACGTCATCACTGCTATTCAGCAATACAAGAAAAGTCTGTACGTGTCGCATAAGATTACACAATTTGCTCCAAATCGTGGAATAATTCGACAGTTACCATCTATTTGAATGCATACCAACTGTATTACTCACCACAATGGCGAATGTCTTGAATCCTAAATGAGTATTGGCAAGTGTAATATGGATAGCACGTTTGCTAAAACATATGTATAATACCACGTAACACCCATTTGAATAATGCCATAATGATGAAGATTTGTGCAGACCAACACAAAATTTACGGTATATTTTATTCACTGCTCAAAAATTATTTGCGCGCATTTTGGAAACAGAATTAGCAAATCTGTTGCAATACAATGAGGGGGAAGCGCTTTTTTGTGAGCCAAATTATAGTTAATCTTCCTAATAATTATTTTACATGAATTATAACAACCAACATTCTATGAATTTGTGGTTCTTGGGTTTTTAGGCCGGCGTCGTTTAGCGTTAAAGCTTGACGTTTCGCCACCACGAGTGGATGGCATCTTCAGAAGCTATTTCACTTGTTTGTAAGTTATTAAGAGAATTATCTTTCTAATAATTATTTTACATGAATTAATTATAACAACCAACGTTTTGGCTATATACAATAGTAGTAAGACCCAGTGGTGGTTCCTGAATTTTTGAAAAGGGGGGGAGGGGGGAGCACCAAATTTCAAATAAAAAACTACACGAAAATCCTACCAGAGATTGTTGAGGCCCCAGCTGCACCCTGCACATAGTATCAGTTTCTTACAAGTTTTTTTCTAACTAGTATCACAAAAAGTCACTTCTTAAAAGAGTGTTGTGCTTATCTTAAAAGAGTGTTGTGCTTATCACTCATCGCAAAATCTTATTTCTTAAAGTTTTTTACTTATCATTCCGCCTAACCAAGCAAAAAAAAAATGGTCTAGTTTGGGAATCGAACCTTCTTCCTTAACTTCCTTCCTTCCTTAATTTTTATTTTGTGCTCTAAGGAACATCAGCCAAAGTTCATCTTAAGTAACGCATTCACCGGATTATCCATTTTAAATAATACGTTAGTAGGTTATAATCGCCGCTGTAAACAACGGGTAGCGACTCGAACAGGAGAAGATGACTGAAAACCGGCCCTAGCAATATCATGGATGATGCAAGGATGAACAGGATTTTAACCAATATTACTTGTCAAAATAACAAAAAAAAATAAATACATTATTATGCATGGCTTTCTGACAAAATGAAAGAGCTGAATTCTCACTTCATTTCAAGATGAAAATGTGGAATACTTTTTTTTCGTCAGTCGCTTAGTTTTCAAAATACAGTATTGAACATTTATTTCAAAATACGTTTTGTTATTTTTATCTTAACTATCGTTTAACCAATTTTGTTAAAATTTGGTAAAGTTGTTTGAAGTAACAAAAGGCTTATTTAGACATAAAGAGGTGAAAGTCCAGTGGAGTCCTGAGGGGCAGATTGTCCAAAATGATGGAGAAAAATATAAGTGTCATTCTCACCAAGTTCAGAGTATTATGGCAAGCGAATTATACATTTTTTTGCATTATTCTTTTTGGTCAACTCATTTTACTTGATGTAATTCATGGCATTCTAAAAGTCGTCGAGCTCAAAAATATTTTTTTTAGAAAATACTGTCATTTCTAGAAATAAAAAATTCACGGTGTCTACGCATACTCTGGCCATATTTGATCGTTTTTGTTTTATTTTTTATTGCCGGTTTTACTCTATGACTTGCCCATCGTATCGCAGGAAATCGTTTTTTCATGATCGCATTATTAAAAACGTTTGTATTAAGTATCCCCTCCATTTTCTTATAAGTTAACGGAGGATATGTTAACGGAGGGGGATGTTTTCATTCAAGGGCAATTCTAACTAAACCAAAACATTTCACCTAACTTCAAATACGTTGTCAGTTAGCCCTGATTATCCTTTATGAATTACAGATTTAATTATGCCTGTTCGTGATTATTTTGATTGGACCATTTACACAGGTTAACGGAGGAGCGTAGTATGTTTTCCAGATGTAGTTTTACTTACATTTTCTAGGTGAATTTTCAATAATTGTCTTCCAAATACAGTAAAATCGCAAGAAATCATTGGACGGCGTCTTTAGTATTACTTCGCCAGTTGGCGCTGTGGCTATAAGCGAATTGTATGAATTTATTAAATACTTTAACGGAAGAGAGATTTTGATGAGAGACAATACCTTTCATACTGAGAAAACCTAATTTCAAATATTATCAATAATATAGCCAACCTTAGACAATAATTCAACATCTCAAAGGTATCACATGAAGTTAGTTCAAAAACAGAGGGGAGAATTTACCTCCTTTATTTGTTTCAACATATTTTCCTCACTTTTCGCTATATCGAAAACATTCAGAAGAAAAACTCCACGATTCACTCTTAATAATACATAGCTTTAATTTTTTTGTATATAACACGTGGCGACCTACTTTCTCGTTTTTAGTGAGAATGACTCATAGGTGACTGAATTTTTTTTGTAATTAAATTTTTTTTTATTAATCAGTTAAAATAACTTTTTTATCATGTTTTGTATATTGTCTCGTTTTCGAGAAAAAAAACACTTTATAGGCATTATGGGTATGCCATTTGCAACTACTTTCAAATGCTTCAGAAAAAAACTATATAGTCCTTAGGTGGGTTAAAGGGCACAACAACAACAAAAGCAATCGTATAGCGGACGGTCTAGCCAGGAAGGTTGCTGACCAAAGAATTTTAGAAACATGTGACCTTTCTGTTATGTCAACAACCACAATTGCGGACATAGCCAAAAAACACTCCATGCCCAAATGGTAAAACGATGGGAAGAACTACAATGATGCCGATTTGTCAAAGAAACCCTTGCAGATTTTGGCATGACAATATCGAAAAAGTACTTGGCGATGACCAAGTCAAACCTACGTCTCATAGTAGAATAGGGTACTTGCAGAGGTCGTGAAATCGTCTCGGGAGTATACATAGCGTAAAGAAAACCATATCAAGAAGCAGTAGGAAACAAAAAACATGATTTTACTGACGGCCAAAAAAAGATATTTGCAAAATAAAATAAGGATATATTCAAATTTTTCCACGTGACTTAAAACAAGGGCTCACGTCACAGGTATCTTATCGATATCGACAATCGATACTGCTACAGTGCAGGTCAGTGAAATTCAACTGCAAACTAGAGATGATCTGAATTCTTTAACAATGCGACTCAATTTATTGATACTTAAACATATTTGAAACAGGCAATTAACCCACTATAGCATTTTCGTTGCAATGCATTTTTATATCTGATAGGTATCACAGTTCATCCTGTTTGTGACCGAGATTCGCAACTAATCGAAGCCATCATTTTATTTCGGCGCATCCCATTATGAATGAATCCAAAGATAGAATCTAATTCAAGCCCATCCCTACAGAGTGAATTAGTAATCTAGCCTAACTTTTATTCTTTTGACTTTTGTACTTTTGTGTGTTACTGTTTTGTGGTTATGATGATCAATGTCAAAATGTTAGGTTAGCACTGGCTATCGATATCGAATATCAATACTTTACATCCCATCACTATAGGATATCACTGACGTCAGAGGTTGTTTGCGTGGCATTTTCCGGCATTTGAAATAATTTTTGGAATGTCTCTCCCAGCCGATTAAAAACACCAAACAAGTGATTTTGTCATGTTTACTAGCCTCTAAGGAACGCGTAAACGACATAATATTTTTTTCTGCAAGTACCCTTCACGAAACTGTAGAACACGTCATATGTGAGTGCCCAGAGTTATCTTCTATTAGAGAGTGTGAGTTCGGCGAGTCTTGGCTTACACCTGCCCACATACGGGAGATGTTCCCGAATGACTTGTCCACCTTTTTAAAATTCTGTAGGACGGACGATGACGTGAGGAACCAACTCCCCGGGAAGATGAATACTGGGCCAGTTGTTGATAACTGGTTTTTCACCAAATATTTAATCACAAAACCAAAGGTGCCGTTTTACATCCATTTCACACCTTAACCCTGTGATGTCACTTCAAAGTTGTGGAACATATTGAATGTACCTTTCAATTAAAAAATAACATCATCATCATAGTCACGTTTACTCATTTTACGAGTTTCTCTTGGGATATCTTTTAGATCTTTAATGCAGTAGTTTCCCATTTGCTTTCTGCATCCTCATGCCGTTGACCAGATGTGTCTACTGGTTCATCCGCCTTTAGGGGCAATTCCTCACCCCAAGGACAAGAAGGTCAACTCGTCCACCCAAAGCTGTTGGTTGAGAAGAGGTTACTGCTTATACCGACAGTAGTTCGGTTCCTTTTAGTCGGCTTTTACGACACGCAGAATATACGATGGGACATATTCTAACCCGCCCCCACACAGGGTTAAAAAAATAACAGTGGGTTATAAGAAAACTAGAGCTAGTTCAGGGTGAATCAACCCTCTTATTTAGGTTTAATTCCCCAACGCTGAGGTTTCAGGCGCTTACTCCAAACGAATTATTCTTTTAGTTCTCCCCTCGTAGTGGCAAGGAAATAGTGCATTACAGCTGTTGGTTATGCGGTAGTCATCTGGTACTGCCAGCAACTCGATAGAAAGATTTTAACAATAAAGTACTGCAAATAATTATAGTTCTGTTTGAATACTGTACACAAGTTCCTTTAGATGTTTCTCATTAGCGTTCACCAAACTTTTTTTGAGAAGGTATATCGTCTTTTCACAGAATATTACAGATATATGGCTACTCTACTTATATCTTTTAACAGCTGATTTGAAAGTAACCATTGAGGAGTCAAAGCATGGGAGATCATTCTTATTTTTTTTTGTTTTTCATACTATAGTTATTTTTAATTTTTTAGTTAACTTCATTATTAAAGCATGCTTTTTTTAGCTTTCTTTCAAACTGTATTTATTAATACACTGATGATGATGAGATGTTTCTCATTAGCGTTCACCAAACTTTTTTTTTTGAGAATCTATATCGTCTTTTCACCGAATATTACAAATATATGGCTACTCATATATTTTAACAGCTGAAAGTAACCATTGAGGAGTCAAAGTATGGGAGATCATTTTTATTTTTTTTTGTTTTTCATAGTATAGTTATTTTTAATTTTTTAATTAAGTTCATTATTTAAGCATGCTTTTTTAGCTTTTTTTCAAACTGTATTTATTAATACACTGATGATGATGAGATGTTTCTCATTAGCGTTCACCAAACTTTTTTTTTGAGGATCTATATCGTCTTTTCACCGAATATTACAAATATATGGCTACTCATATATTTTAACAGCTGAAAGTAACCATTGAGGAGTCAAAGTATGGGAGATCATTTTGATTTTTTTTGTTTTTCATAGTATAGTTATTTTTAATTTTTTAATTAAGTTCATTATTAAAGCATGCTTTTTTTGTTTTTTTTTTCAAACTGTATTTATTAATACATTGCGTAATGAAAAAAAAAAAGTTTTTGGTCAATATTCATAGGATAATCACTATACCATTACTGCATAAATGATAATTAAAACTGTCTACTCTCTTGAATAAATTTCACTAAAATATCAAACCCCAACATCCTCCAAAAACTAAACACGAAGAAAGCTACTGGTCCTGACCAAATTTCAACCATTGTCCTTAAACGCTGTGCCTCTGAGCTTACATTTATTATTTGCAAGCTCTTCAAACTATCGTATGAGTCATGAGATAGTCGTGTTTCCCCCATTCCTTAGAAAGGCAAAAAACGATCCCATCAACTATAGACCTGAGGCTCTTCTCGGCATCATGTACAAGGTTATGGAGACTGTCATTAACACACAGCTCCTGAAATACCTGGACAACAATAACATCATAAATGATCGTCAGTATGGATTCCGTAGGCACAGGTCTACGAGTGACTTCTTGGCCTACGTCACTCATTTGTGGAACAGAGCAATTGAAAATTATGGCGAATCCTGAGATATTGCACTTGCCATATCGACAGAGTGTAGCATGAGTGACTTCTGGTCAAGATTGCTGCTCATGGACTACCACCTGGCCTGTGCCGGTGGTTGATTAGCTTTTTGAACGACCGATCTCTGTTTGTTGTAGTCTAAGGCTGTTCATCAGACGTATTTTCAATAAATGCCGGTGTTCCTCAGGAATCTGGCCTATCCCCTACACTGTTTCTGCTGTACATCAAAGAGCTGCTGGAAATAACATCCAATCCAATCTATAGCTTCGCATCAATATCGTGCATGGAACTAGGCAAGCCCCTATAATCTCAGAAGACGGTTCGTTGGCTTACCAACTGTGGAAATGGAGGGTCATCCAATAGTCGAGTCACCTTCCGCCAAGCTTTTGGGGATCAACATCAACAATAGCATGTCTGGCACGACCACGACGTGAGTATTGTTAAACCGGCATCACAGAAGCTTGGAGTTTTGTTCCGCTGTAGGGAGCTGTTTCCACCAGAGCAACTACTAGTGCTCTACAAGCCACAGATCCTACCATCGTTGGAATATTGCTCCCATGTGTGGGGCTGCGCTCCGAAGCACTCTCTAAAGCTTCTGGATACTATCCACAAGATAGCAATTAGACTAACCTCACAAAGTACCCCCACAGCCTGGAACATCGAAAAAGGGTGGCTGACCTGTCCCTGTTTTACAGATTCTATCACGGAAGATGTTCGAGTGAGCTCTCCCAGATAATAACACCAAAGGCCGTCCGAACTAGGAATACTAGAGTGGCTCTGCAAGTGTATCCTTACCAGGTCGAAGTCCCTACTCCCTGAACCAGTCTCCTTCAGCATTCCTTCTTTTGGAGAAGTTCGACGCTGTGGAATGAGCTGCCGGGAAAATTGTTTCCCGACGGCTACAACCTGCAGCGTTTCAAATCTAACGTGCACCGACACTTATCCTCTCACAGCGCTTCTACACTGCCATAGGCTTTCAGCCTTTGCGGGAGGCTGACCATAAAAAAAGAAGATCCCCTCATTCTAATACAGAATACATTAAGGGAACCTGAAATTTTTGCACGCATGGCCGTAGATACCATAGAAAATAATTCCCATCCGCAACATAAGCATCACCAAAGGTACTTTGAACAGCCAGTTTTTCACTGATTCATTGTTAAAATAAAATACTTAAAAAAATAGTTCAAAAATGATTCCTTCTGGCAGTGATCCTTGCTATGTCACTGGGTATATTCATGATTCGAACAGAAAAATATACACAAAGGAAGTTGAATATTTTCATCCGCTTTCCAACATCTGATTTCTTTGCGACTCAGTGCACAATACTAATAAAAACCACTGAATGGAAAAGCCGGTTCCCCTATGGTTGTCAAGTAAAAATTAAAATCGGTAATTTGTGAATGAAACCAGATACCACTTCAAATAATGAAATAATCTACCGGTGCCATTTGAAAACGATTTTTTGCTTATGATAAGAAACATAGCTACGGGCTACCGACCACCACTGGCAGAGGCGTAACATAGGGAGGCCCCCGGTGATTCCACTGGAAGCAGTTTTTTATTATAGAGGATTTAGGAAATCAGCTTGATCGCAAAGATAGAAGCACTCGCACACCCGGAAGTGTGAGAGAGTCCTACTCCACGTTAATCAATTAGGACCATTCTTCTTATATGGCAAGAGTATTTAGCACCCAAAGAAGGTCAAGGTAAACCAACGTTGTTCCTAACTTCCACCAATGGCAAGACTAATCTGCGCCGACAGCAGACAAGTACTTCTAACCCTGAGAGAGCTTGCATCACATCAGGGCTAGCAACGAAATGCCACCAATCTTTAGCCCATGTCTCAGATAAAAACAATATTGTCCTGAGGTGGATTAAAGGGCACAACAACAACAGCAACCGCAACGTATAGCGGACCGTCTAGCTAGGAAGGCTACTGACCTAAAAATTTCAGAACCATGACATTTCTGGAAGGTCGACAACCACAGTTGCGGAAATAACCAAAAAACACTCCCATTTTCAAATGGTAAAACGATAGGAAGAACTACAAGCATGCCGATTTGCCAAGGAAACCCTTGCAGGGTTTAACATGGCAATATCGAAGAAGTACTTAGCGATGACCAGGTCAAACCTACGTCTCATAGTAGAATTCCTTACTGGCCATTGTCAACTCAGAAAACACTTCCATATTATGGGGTGTGACACACCGATATGTAGAATGTGTGAAAGCGAAGACGAAACCGTGGAACACGTCATTATGTGAGTGCCCAGCGTTATCTTCTATTAGATAGTGTGCTGGGGTGCAGACTAGCTCGCGTCCGTAGCAGGAAGCTACACGTGCACCCTGGGTAACGCTAAATGAGCTAGAGCGAACCTGGCAACCAGACTCTCTTTTTTTGAGATTTCCTGGTTAAAACATGACGAACATAAGTGCTAAAAACTTACAGACTAGAAATATCGGTAGTTTTATTCGTATTTGTCAGCTAAATGTGGAGAGCATAAGCAGAGCTAAAAGCGAATGCATCTCCAAACTACTTTTGGACAATAAGGTTGATGTCATAGCGATCCAAGAAACTCACGCCGACAGTGAGGAATCACTCACCAGACGGGGACACATTTCTGGTTATACATTACTGGGAGCCACTTACCACCATACTTACGGCGTAGCCTCTTATATTCGCAACAATATTGACAATGCCCAACTCATTTCCAATGACACAAATAACAACATACACAGCGTAATAGTAAAAGTGGGAGAAGTCACAATTGTAAACGTATATAAGCCACCGGCAGCGGAGTGGCCTGAACAACCACTTCCAGTACAACAGCATCCGGCTATATATATTGGAGACTTTAACAGCCACCACCAACGGTGGAGATACCCCGACTGTGACGAAAATGGCACAAGGTTGGCTGACTGGGCTGATGATAATGATATCTTTCTTGTATTTGATGCCAAAGATAAAGGCACTTTCAAATCAGCAGCCTGGAACTCAGAAAGTAACCCTGATTTGTGCTTTGTGAGCTGCAACCGGAAAGGGATCCCTATACCAGCTAACAGAAAAGTCGCACAGGCCTTCCCACACAGCCAACACAGGCCAGTTTTCTTAGATGTGGGAATTCAAATACCCCTAATACGATCCATCCCTCGGCCTCGATGGAATCTTGCAAAGGCGGACTGGTGTAACTACTCACGGGAGCTGGACCGGCTGGTACAGTGGATACCGCCAACATCAAACAATTACAAACGTTTCGTTGGAGCAGTGATGAGCGCTGCAAAGAGGACCATTCCTAGGGGTTACAGGAAGGAATATATCCCTGGGTGGGATGAGCGGTGCGAACTCCTATACGGCGACTTTCAGGAAACCAACAATCCAGATATTGCCGACGAACTCATCTCTGCCCTGGACAGCTCACGAAGACGTAAGTGGGAGGAGACTACGTCGGAAATGAACTTCCAACACTCAAGTCGAAAGGCCTGGAGCCTTCTTAGAAAACTAGGCTCAAGCACGCCATCCATACGGGCACCGTCGGGAGTAACTCCAGACAAGATTGCTGCGCATATTGTAGAAACGTCAAGAGCACCTTCTGATAGAGAGCATACAAAACGCGTGAAGAACGGATTGACTTTACTGAGGAGGAACGCTCCTACCCAAACAACGTTTTCCCGACCCTTCTCGATCGAAGACATTAATAATGCCATATCAGATGTTAGGCCTGGAAGGGCTCCTGGTTTCGACGGCGTCCTGCCGGAATTTCTCATTCACGCAGGTCAGCAAACAAGAGTGTGGCTATCTCTCTTCTTCACGAACATCCTTAATACGGGAAACCTCCCACGGGAATTCAAAAGAACGAAGGTCATATCAATATTAAAGCCCGGTAAACCGAACGATCAACCCGCCAGCTACAGACCTATAGCCTTGCTCAGTTGCTCCTATAAATTGCTAGAAAGAGCCGTCTACAACCGATTGAGCGCGACTATCTTAGACCGGGTCCCGATAACCCAGGCTGGTTTCAGACCGGGTCGCAGTTGTTGCGATCAAGTACTGTCCCTCACAACGCATATAGAGGCAGGCTACCAGCAAAACATGAAGACGGGAGTGGCGTTTGTTGACCTCACTGCCGCATACGATACGGTCTGGAGAGAGGGTCTCCTATATAAGTTGCTGTAGGTGATTCCCTGTCAGACCACTACAAGACTCATAAACAACATGTTATGCGACAGAAAGTTCCAAGTAATCCTAAACGAGAAAGCAAGCAGGCAGCGCAAATTGAACAACGGACTTCCACAAGGCTCAGTACTGGCCCCCTTACTTTTCAATCTATATATATCTGACATGCCAGAAACAGTCAGTTACAAGTTTTGCTATGCGGACGATATAGCCATAGCTTTTTCCGATAAGAGCTTCAAGAACGTTGAGCATACTCTTTCTAACGACTTGTTAGCTCTAAACAACTACTTCAAGAAATGGAGACTAGTACCGAGCCCCAACAAAACCGAAGTTTCCTGCTTCCACCTGAATAACAAACTAGCTAAATATGAACTGCAGGTACTTTTTGCAGGCGAACCCCTGAAGCATAACCATTTCCCAAAGTATCTTGGAGTAACGTTAGATCGCACCCTCTCCTATAAGAAACATCTCGCAAACACTGCAGGAAAACTCAAACAACATTATCCAAAAGCTGTGTGGAACGACGTGGGGTGCCACTGCTCCAACTCTACGAACCAGTGCACTAGCTCTTGTCTATTCGTGTGCTGAGTACTGTGCGCCTGTCTGGATTAACAGCCATCATACCAGACTAATTGACGTCCAACTAAATCACACTATGAGACTTATTACAGGCGCAGTTAAGACAACCCCAACTCAATGGCTGCCTGTACTCTCTGGAATAGCCCCACCGCAGCTGCGAAGGACTGACGCCCTTCTAAGGGAGTATAACAAGATTACGGCCAACAACAAACTGCCCATCCACCGAGCAATACCCCCGTTGCAAATAAACAGACTTAAATCCCGACAACCACCAATAAGGGATGCAGAAGGGCTTAAAACCAACAACTTTGACTCCTTGAACCAATGGCGCTCCCAGTGGGAAGGTTTTGCGGAACACCACTCGCGATGCGCATTTATGGGGGCAGCCTTACTTCCAGGATCAGAACTACCCCGGAAAGAGTGGGTAAAACTTAATAGAGTCCGAACAGGCCACGGCACATGTGCCGACTCCCTTTACAAGTGGGGCTATGTACAATCTCCCTTATGTGACTGTGGCGCGCCCCGCCAAACTATAAACCATATTACGAGCGAATGCGAACTGCGTGCGTTTCAGGGATCGCGAGAAGAGTTCTTCACAGCCACACCGTTGGCGCTGAAGTGGTTGAAAGAACTTGACATCAACCTGTAAATACTAAAGACAATGTATCTTAGTTTGTAGCTGTATATATTTTATTTTAGTATAGGTTATAATAGTTTTCCTTTTAATCTATATTTACTTTTGTCATGTTTTTGAGCCATACGATAAATAAATAAATAAGATAGTGTGCTTTCGGCGAGTCTTGGCTTTCACCTTCCCACATAAGAGAGATGTGCCCTAGCGACTTTTCTAGCTTCCTAAAATTGGCAAGATAGACGATGACCTGAGAAAACAACTCCCTGCGAGGAGGCACAATGGGCCAGTTGTGGCTTGAGTGCAGTGAGTGGGAATGAATGAATAAGGACCAGAGGCTATCCAGCACAGAATGTGACTGGTGCATATGCCAGACGATGGGCCCTTTTGCGCCTCTATCCGCGCTACTTCCTAAGACCTGCCCTTTTGGCAAAGGCAAGTACATTCTTAGGTCCTATCCGTTTTATCTCTATTGGTTCCAAGGTTCTTGAGCCCAGCCTAGTCTGCCTGTGATAACCCAGGGTTTCACAACGACACAAGATGTGTGCCGAGGATTCTTCCTCTTCACCACACCACGTGCACGTTGGGTCGTTGACCACCCTCATCACGAACAGGTGACGCCTGAAGGTGTTGTGACCCGTTAATAAGCCTACTAGCAATCTCAAGTTACTCCTATCCAGAGAGAGACAAAATCGTCCTATTCTCTCTGCAGGCCCTGCTAATAGTTCCCGAGCTTGACGGAGATGACCAGAGATGTTGTTCCATCTCAGAGAGTGTTGATTCTGGATCCATTCTCCAGTTGTGTTCCTAATCAAGTTTACAGATAGTCCTAAGGCTGGTTCCGGGCCCACAAAACTGTTGCCGGATCCCATCCTAGCCAGATGATCCGCCATATCGTTACCCTTTACCCCAGTGTGCCCAGGTGCTCACATCAGTGATACCTTGTGTTTAGCTGAGATGTCGTCAAGAGCCCTCCTGCACTCCAGGACCAGTCCCGACGTTATTTTCCAAGCACTCAGTGCTGGCTGCTTGACTGTCAGAGCAGATAGTAATCCGCCTCCTAGACCCGTCAATTTCCCGAATACGATTTACACAAGCAAGTATCGCATAGATCTCAGCCTGGAATACTGTGGTGTGCCCCCCAAGAGGGAGTGAAAGTCTTGTATGGGGTCCGTAGACTCCCGAGCCCTCTCTAGCGAGTAAGCCGTCTGTGTACCAGGCCTGTCCTCCTCCTTCGATGAGCTGTCTTTCCCCAGACTCCCAAAAAAAAATGCAGACAGGACCCTCTAAAAAGGCTTAAAAACGAAGTTTGAGCTGTTTTTATATTTTTATTTTTTTTTATTATTTCTGCGCCGCCACTGGCACGATTTATAAAAGTCATACGTGTTTTCCATCCTAGCTACAGTAGTAATACTGTGTCAAAATTTCATTAAAATCAATTTAACAGTTTCCTCGTTACACAATATAGAACGATCTAAAGCAATACTCTCGTATGTTTACACCAGAAAAAAATTGGTTTCTGTAATAGGTTAGGCAATATTCGGATCGACCTAAAAAAGTTATTTATGTCCCTAGGTCTTCCTTTATAGGTCAGTGGACAGTCTATTATAAAAGCAACAAATTTTTCAATTTTACAACACCTCACCCCCCAACCACCCCAATTTCACCCCCACCCAAAAAAGTAGAAAATGATCAGGAACCCCTATAACGCCTAAAAACGAAGTTTGAGCAATATTTAATTTTTTTTGTTTTTTGTTAATTACTCCGCCGCCAATGCACCGATTTTCAAAATTATAGGAATATTACCTACTACGTCCCCACAGCATATCGCTGCCCAAATTTCATCACAATCCATGCAGCGGTCGCTGAGATTACGAGGCTAGAAAAAAGCGAGAGACAGACAGACAGACCGACGGAAATGAGTGACGTGGATTTTCGTTCTGTAGACATCATAAAACGCCCAAAAAGCGTATTATCTCAAAATCGAAAATTTTCGCGATCACAATACTCCCCTCACCTATGTGTGGGAAGTAACAACAGTCAAGTGAATGTAATATAAAAATAAAATTATTATAAATAAAATCATGTAGTATGGTCACTTACTCTTTCCCATGGCTGACGTTCAACGGAAGACTGCAACGGGTAGGAGTCAGCAACTAAACTGAAAACTGCTTTACCATTGTTTTATAGCCGGTGCAGCAGATTTTTAAGTGATTCTACTTATCTACCAGTAATAAAGAAATTAATCGAAGAGCAATGCTTATCAAACGGAAACGAATTATTTTTTATTGAGATTCACATATTTTCGCTGATATATACAGGGTCAATTCATATGTTTTTTCATGTCATCCAGGCATGTAACTAATTCAATTCGGCTTATCTACACAGTTTATCTTTTATTTAAAGACTTCGTTCTTTGAACAAGAATGACTCTTGACTCGAAGTTGACATGAAGGTCGCACGTTGACAGACTTCTGTCAAGATCGGCAGTGACTTTCTGGCAGCTGCGGCGAGCAGCAGGAAGGACATAGGGATTGAAACCCAACATCCTACAGTAGATATACACTTCCATCATAAGACTCCGAATTAGTGTCCGGCCGACACTAGCTAAGTGTCTTTTTGGTAGTAGAAAATGTCAGGTTAACTACAACATTGTAACTTTTTTAATGCTTGTGGTAAAAATTGTTAAACAAATTTTACGTACCCCCTTTAAGGGGCTGTATCTTAACAAGGATGCTCCAATGAAGTTTCTTTATCTGAAAGATCCTATCTTTTTTTCGATGAGGAACCACACCCTTAAATGTTTTATACTTATTTAGTTACACCTTGCATTTTATTCCTACAGTGGTTTATTTCCAGTGCTGTGACCTTGGAACATTCATATTTTTTCCTTTACGTCTACAGTTTTTGGGTTCAAGTTGACATCAGGAATTTTGTACCTATAAAAGGCTAAAAAATATTTATCACTCTGACAAACAGAAATCATTTGAAAAGAAACTGAAATAAACCTTTCACGACATTGCGACTCCCACTTTGTGTATTTCTCCTGCCTTTTACGGGTTCCCCTCTTACCCTCCCGAACTGATATATCATATCAATCCATCCTCGAGTTTTTGCAGTAATAAACACAGCCAACAAACAAATCTAAACAACTACAATAACGGTTTTCGGTTTTGTATGAGATCGGGGTTATGCCGCCGTTGACGGTTACCAAGACTCCTCAACCAGTAAAGTGCTTTAAATTCCAGGATTCCTAAAATCGCATCGCCATTTCAGTTAGCGCATACCATACTTAGATGTCTGACTGTTCAGAACTTATACTTGCCTTGCATAAAAGTCGCCACACACCTACAAAATAAATTTATTACTCCACATAAACAGGCGTGGGTAGACTTGTTGAGTTTTGCATGAATTCCTAGATCTAACCCAATGATACTATTAGGGACTTGTTAGGTTTTGTTCGATTTTCGATGAAAAAACTCCTGTAGTAGGACTTGTTGCATTCTGTATGAACGAAACTACTTTTTAAGGCCGAAACCGAAACCGAATTTCGGCCTCCGTCTCAGTTTCGGCCGAAACCGAAACATCAATATAACGTCAGTAATTTTTTCGTGGATATAAAAATGAATCACGTTTCATCAGCATTATCACACCTTATTTCAAATAAATTATTTATACTTTTTGAAATAAGAAGTTAATCTGAACCAAATATCAACTATTTTACATTTGTATTATATTTTGTAGCTACTAAATAACATTCCAAATTTTGGTCAATCTTTATGACACTGTTATCAATTAGCTGCCTTAAAACTAAATTTCTGAAATACCTACGTTTGCGGATCTACATATATTTATATGAAATTTTGGTCCTTAGAATCATCTCTTTCGTTTGTACATGATATTTAGGAATACTCTGTAAATTATACTCTGTGATAGAGATAATTAAATCTAGATGCTTCAAAATACAACTACAATACATTTTCTCAATGATAATGAAAATCAACCGTTAAATCGCATTCTTTATTTTTAACAACCGTTACATCTTCAAATGCGTGAAATATTTCAGTTTCGTGTCGAAACGGCACAGAATTTTTATGCAAACAAAACGATTCAGTATTGCAAAATTGGTGCTGGCTCTGTTCAATAAAATAATTAAATCAGCAGAGAAAAATCAAACGATGGAATTTTGCAACTGGATTTGACACACATTCTCAGCGATAAACAAACTCCAGATGAGAAACTACCGTATACATATCTTGCAAAATAATTTGGGAACTTGTGTATAATTTGCTGCTTCAATTAATATACAATATTTTTATATTTTAAAGGGAGTCATTTTACTTCCCACACGGATAGGTGAATATTGTGATCACGAAAATTTTCGGTTTTGAAATAATACGCTTTTTGGGTGTTTTATGATATCTACATAACGAAAATCCACCTTACTCATTTCCGTCGGTCTGTCTGTCTGTTTGTCTGCAAGCGTTTTCGTAATCTCAGTAACCGCTGCATGTATTGTGGTGAAATTGGGCAGCGATATGCTGTGTGGTCGTAGTGGGTAATGCTGCTATAACTTTGGAAATCGGTGCATGGGCGGCAAAAAACAAAAAAATTCAAATATTCCTCAAACTTCGTTTTTATGCGTTCCTGATCATTTTCCACTTATTTTTTGGGTGGGGGTGAAATCGGGGTGGTTGAGGGGTGAGGAATTGTAAAACTGAAAATTGACCACTAACTTGTGAAAGAAAAACCTAGCGTCTTAATACACTTTTTTACGTCCATCCCCACATTTCCTTGTCTGTTACAGAACCCAAGGGACTTGGAATTTTCTGATGTATGCATACGATTATTGCTTCAGATCGTTCTGTATTGTGTAACATGGAAACTATTGATGAAATTTTCAAACAGCATTACTACCGTGGCGAGGATGAAAAACGTTCATGGTTTTTAAAAATCCTGTCAGTGGCGGCGCAGTAATAATAAAAAAAACTAAAAATATAAAAATAGCTCAAACTTCATTTTAGGCATACATGGGACTTAAAGCGAACCGTTTAGGTGTAAATCATCATTTTCGGTATAAGTAGATATCAGGAAAAAATTGAATATCGCAGAGATTATAAAATTTGGAAGATTGTGTTAAAACTGAAAATTGACCACTAACTTGTGAAAGAAAAACCTAGCGTCTTAATACACTTTTTTACGTCCATCCCCACATTTCCTTGTCTGTTACAGAACCCAAGGGACTTGGAATTTTCTGATGTATGCATACGATTATTGCTTCAGATCGTTCTGTATTGTGTAACATGGAAACTATTGATGAAATTTTCAAACAGCATTACTACCGTGGCGAGGATGAAAAACGTTCATGGTTTTTAAAAATCCTGTCAGTGGCGGCGCAGTAATAATAAAAAAAACTAAAAATATAAAAATAGCTCAAACTTCATTTTAGGCATACATGGGACTTAAAGCGAACCGTTTAGGTGTAAATCATCATTTTCGGTATAAGTAGATATCAGGAAAAAATTGAATATCGCAGAGATTATAAAATTTGGAAGATTGTGACTTTGCCGTATTACTAAGCATAAAATGCGTCAGCTTTGATGAGATTGTTAAATTTAAATTACGTTTATGCTTGGAGAAATCGGTCGATTAATTAAGGAAACTTCGATCAGCGATAACTTGATCTTTTCAAATGGGAATGTTTAATTTTTTTATACGGTTAAACGTAGAATTTGATAACCTTTCTAATGATATAAGGTTGTGAATATCAATCTCTGGTAGTTTTCATTTAATCTTAAATTTTCAAACAAATCGGCGTTTTCAATTTTCCTACCTACAAGCAACGTAGCAGGCCATGAAATATAACAACAACATGTTAATTCAGATGGGTCTCTATCCGAAATCATTATTCTCTGTTTTATCAAATAGTTTAGCCATAATGCTCCATGTCGGATAACGTGAATAACCCTGTATAGTCACTCGTGTGATTTTTCCTGCTCTCATTGGTTGAGACCAACGCTGGTGCATTTTGCTGAATGCGCCTGAAATCCATGCGCGGTAGTCATTGACTCACTGTACATTGATCACCAAAATTGATATACTACCTTCCATTAAATCAACGACCCACGTCGTCAGGGAAACATGAATGTTTTTCTTTCATTGATTAGATGTACTTTCTTTGCGATTGGATACTAGCGTGATCAGAGGTGCAAAAGGTCCGATTGTGTAACTATAATGTTACCGAAGTACCTCTTTCTCCCTCATTCATTCACGGCGACAAAATCAAGCTGGTTAATGTAGAGATCAAGATTTGTACTAATTTGCAATATAAAATTGTAAATTGCAATGGGAACAGCAATTCGCTTACGCAATTTATGTACCGGTGAAATTAGTATGCAACAGTTATCTGCAAATGGCATTTCGCTGTGTGTGATTGTTATGCAACTCACCTACGTACTAACATAGTCTGAAGCCTTATCATAACGTTATCTAATTTTAATCTAAAATCAATAAATTTTGTCAGGTATTACAGTTTCGCCTGCTTTCTCGATCCCACTTTCGTGGAATATAAATAGAAGCTGACAAATAATATGTGTAGCATATGCAATTATGTTTCTCCCCAGGCGAGGAAGCATTGTCATTGCGAAAAACCGTGAATGTTTATACAGGGTGGGCCAATAGTGCGTGGACGGAGCATTGTGGGCTTACTAATAAATATTTCAAAAATCTGTCACTTGATCATGGTAGGGCCCGTTGAGGGCTATAATGTAAAAATATTTTAACTTAAATTTTGACATTTATACAGGGTGATTCATATCAAACTTACATTTTTTTGAATGGAACCCCTTATATATTATTGCATATTTGGATTCCTTGGTCAATTCTAGTGTGACTTTATGTATGACACATTGAACTTTAAACGAACCGTTTAGGCGCAAATCACCATTTTTGGTATAAGTAGGTATCAGAATATCGCAGCGATTATAAAACTTAGAGGGCCGTGACTTTGCGGTACGACTGAGCATGAAATGTGTCACCTTAGGTCAGACGGCTAAATTTGAATTCTTTTTGTACTTGGAGAAACCAGTAGATTAATTAAGGAATCATCAAAATTAAACCAAAGCTCGTTAATATTCTATATAGAAGAAACCAACTAACTTATTAGAAAGATGCGAACTAACTAGAGCAACCAGGCAATATTATGAAAATTCCTTCCTTAATTTAGTTGTCTGACCTAAGGTGACGCATTTCATGCTTATTCGTACCGCAAAGTCAAGGCCTTCTAAGTTTCATAATCGCTGCGATATTCAATTTTTTTCTGATACCTACTTATACCAAAAATGGTGATTTGCACCTAAACGGTTCGTTTAAAGTTCCATGTGTGATATATAAAGTCACACTAGAATTGACCAAGGAATCCAAATATGCAATAACATGTAGGGAGTTCCATTCAAAAAATGTAAGTTTGATATGAATCACCTTGTATAAACGTCAAAATTTAAGTGAAAATATTTTTACGTTATAGCCCCCAAGGGTCCCTACCATGATCAAGTGACAAATTTTTGAAATATTTTTTAGTAAGCCCACAATCCTCCGTCCACGCACTATTGGCCCACCCTGTATAATTTTCTTAATGCCCTAGTTGGAATGTAAGGCAGCATATAAGGTTATTTCCAGCCAGGTTGAATGAACGCTGTTTATTATTTTTTTTTTTTTTGACAAAAGACGCGGGCTCCGACACACCGAGCTGCTGTGGGCCCTAAGTGGACGAAGGTACCCAATGATAACTGCCTTTTGCATACTGGCGGTTAAGATGTGCGCCGCCGCACGGCACACCGGCATTGCGCGCAGTGCAGTGAGCAGCGTATTCCTCATTCCATCTAGGGTTCCAATGACCATAACCAGCAGACTTACAGAGTAGTGTCGCCAGATCTGTGAAGTTGTCCGAGCAACTCCGGATATTTGGCCACCTTTTCCTCCTCCTTAGCCGTCCCAGCGTACGGCTTTCACTTCGACAAAAGATGAATAGGTATACAGTATACCATAAAAAAAGATCTCCAACAAATCCAGACAATTATCGCCTACTTTCGTTAATCTCTCATGCAAGCAGTCTCGTTTGGAGGGTTTTATTGGCTGGAAAATTTCTCAGGCGCAGGCAGGTTTCGTAAAAGGACGCAGTACGCGTGAACAGATCTTAAACTTAAGACAGGTTATTGAATGAGCCAGAGAGCATTATTTTCCCGTTTTGATCTGCTTTGTGGACTATTCTAAGGCATTTGATAACGTAAAGTGGCCTAAACTGTGGGAAATCTTTATCTCCATGGGAGTCCCTTACCACTTAGTATTTCTCATACAGCAACTCTATGAGTCTAGCTCAGCTCGTGTAAGAATTGATGGTAATCTGTCTGGTCAAACAGCAACCAGAAAAGGAGTTCGTCAGGGATGCGTATTATCTCCGATGTTATTTAACATTTACTCTGAATTTGTGATGAGACAGGTATTGGACAACTGGAATGGCGGTATAACTATTGGCGGAAGCAAAATATCTAACATAAGATTTGCTGACGATACAACCCTTATTGCTGCTTCTCAGGAAGAACTAGTAGCTCTATTGAACGTTTAAGAACAACACAGTGCAGCATATGGTCTTGGTATTAACTACAACAAGACCAAGGTTATTATCGTAGATAGAGAGCATGACAATCATCGAGAAATAAAGTCAATAGGCCGTTGTGAGGTAGTTCAACGTTTTGTGTACCTCGGTTCTTTGATCGACAATTCAGGTAGCTGTGAGAATGAGATTCGACGGCGCATTCAACAGGCACGGGTGACCATGACAAAGCTTACTAAAATATGGCGTGACCTTAACATCACTAAAGCTACCAAAATGTCACTGGTTCAGTCTCTTGTGTTCTCCATACTTTTGTATGCCTCGGAAACTTGGACTGTTAAAAAGGCAGATCTAGCTCGCATAGATGCTTTTGAAATATGGACGTGGAGGAGAATGCTGAGAATTCCTTATACCGCCCATCGAACTAATGTTTCCATACTGGATGAGCTCGGTAATCCAAAGAGACTATCCTCCATTGTGTCGATGAGAATGCTTACATTCTTCGGACATATACACAGAAGCGATAATATGGAGAAATTTGTAGTTCAGGGTCACGCCCCAAGTGGGCGGCGCCGTGGCCGTTCCCCTACACGCTGGGTGGATACGACGAAACAGTTGCTAGATATGAGTATCAAGAGCGCCACTGAACTGACAGTGAATCGCGAACGATGGCGAGCTACAGTTCTCAAAACTATTGATAATATTCGTGTCGGCAATATTCTGGCTCCGACTTAATGCATTTTACGAGTTCATAACATGTCTGTTAAGACATTGTGACTATGATGATACCAAGGTATTAAAGACACCGTCTTGGCTTTTTATTCATGGTGAGCCTCCCGCAAAGACTGAAAGCCTATGGTGCTGTAGAAGCGCAGCTTTAATGTGGGCTGCTGACACCTCCGCGTGAAGTAGAGTGTGAGACTGAGTTCCTCGGCTGCTCGCGTTGGTGCTCTAAAAATAAAGGCTCCTTTATCCGCTCAAAATGGATCAGGGGATTGGTGCTCCTCATCACATTATTTTATTATTATATTACGAGTATAGGGGAAGAAGGAGGTTTTTCAAACTCTGCCTTTGGCAACTTGAACTATTATTGTTCTGAGTTTAGGAAGAATCGTACAAATCATCAGGAATACTTTGTTTAACTTTTAGACCAGGTCCAACTGTTGCAGGTGTGGTGCGAATGTGTTTGGTGTAACACCTGAGACAGACATAATGAGAGGGACAGTAATTTTTTTGCTTCCAGAGCCGTTTTTATTTCTATGGCAAGGTCTGCGAATTTAGATGTATTCCCAGCATATGTGATTTGATTATTCTATCAAATAGGTAACTATGCCTGCCTTTGACTAAAAAACTATATCTGGTCTATTGAGTGGGACACTTTTGTCTGTATGTACTTCAATGTACCTATATAATTTGTATTGATTGTTCTCAAGAAATGACGTCGCCGTCGGTGTGGAATTATACTTTGAATATGTTTTGTGTTTGTTTATTTTGGCTGGTGCTTGATGAATGACTTTGGCTGCAGAGGATTATTACTGAAAACTAAGATATGAAAAAGCTGCAAAACAAATCCCCCGTCCTAAAAAGTTTTTAAATAGAAATCCATAACCAGATTACAAAGTTCTGGGACAATATAATGTAAGCATTCGTTTTTTCAACCCATTATGATATTTTAGAGTTGTAAAAATTATCTCTTTACCAAATAAATGTATCTGCAACATTCAGGCAGTATTGGATAAACACTATTTTTACTTTACCTTTTAGGCATCTTATGATGTCTACATAACGAAGATCCACGTCACTCATTTCCGTTGGTCTGACTGTCTGTCTATCTGTCTGTTGGCGATTTTCTAACCTCGTAACCTCAGTAACCGCTGTATGGATTTTAATGAAATTTGAGTAGCTACATGCTGTGGGGCTGTAGTAGGTAATGCTGTTATGATTTTGAAAATCGGTACACGAGTGGCAGAGTAACTAGCAAAAAACGAAAAATTTCAAATATTCCCCACACTTCGTTTATGCATTTTGGGGTTCCTGATCATTATGCTTTTTTGGGTGGGGGTGAATTTGGAGCGATTGATGGTGGGGGGTTGTAAAGCTGCAAAAAGTTTTGTACTCATAATAGGCTGTCCATTGACCTGCGAAAGAAAGGCCTAGGGGCATAATTTAATTTTAGGTCCACCCGCCTTGCCTATTACAGAAACCGAGGGATGTAAACATAGTACGAGTATTTCTGTAGATCGTTCTGTATTGTGTAACCTGGAATTGATTTTAACAAAATTTTGACACAGTATTATTACCGTGTCGAAGATGGAAAACGCGTATGGTTTTAAGAAACGCACCAATAATTAATAGAGTTTTTGTGTTGGATGTTTTTGCGGAGAGCGGGCGATGATTTGGCTGCACTTTTTGACCCAGTTTCAAAGGGCTCTAACTTGAACTTAAATACCAACAAAAAGCAGCTCTTAAAATTTTGTTCACCAATTTAGAAACACCCTGTATGTTTATTTCAACTTCTTACCCGACGTCATGTTAAAAAATAAACTTGATACGAGCACCTATACTGTATACTATCCTAATGACCCAGTATCATACTAATGTAAATTTAAAAATTCTAGTTTGCACGTAAATATGGTATTATCATTGTATAAACATAATTAACCTGTTATTAAATACCTTATGAAAAATGCATATTTTAACATAACGTTACAGAGCTGCTGCTGTAAATCATGAACTACATGTATACAAGCAGAACAGGGCATGGCATGCAATGATTACGTTCACCGTGATATAAAAGCCGTCATACAATGGCAATTACAAAACTTTTCTAGGATGCCAATTGCGGATTTTTTTTCATTTAACTCAACGAAGCTTTTATTTTATTTATACAGGGGTATTCAACAGCGGGTTAGTGGCGATGTCAAAACAGCAAAACACTATTCGCGCTACGCCGGGCCTAAAGCATACTGACAAAACAAAAACCGAAAATAAAACAGCAAAACATTCAAAAACTTCCCACTACGGATTTATCGAAAATCACTGATTGACAGCAAAAACGCCGGGACACGTCAAGAGATTTGTCTACGGGGAGAACTTTTTAACCAAAAACTATTTTTCCCCTTGTACCCTCTGCCTCCAGGGGCTGGATGCGAAATTAAATTCTCTTTCACTTTTATCTAGACACATGTGGTTCTATCTTTGGTGGTTTTCAAGATATTTACGGTTTTGTAATTATGGCGTAGGAATTTAAAGAATCGTAGGTGGCGTGGCTCGCAGACGAAACAATTGGCAAGAAACCTTGCATCCAAAGTGTTTGGTCTCTAATACTAAAATGTGCTTTCGCTCCATCTAACTGTAACCACATTATTCTAAAAAACTCCAGTGGTGAATTTTCCAACAGGTTTTCCAAATTTTCATTTAGAAAATTTTGGAAAACATTAGTTTATTATGCGGTTTCCAATAATACCACCCCAAATGCTTAGGCTCCATGCTGGTTGTCAACACGTCGGCGTAAAATATGAGAGAAGGAAATATGTAGTAGTAGTAGTACATGAAGATAGTGACAGACTGACGACTGACAGACCGACAGACCGACAGACCGACAGACCGACAGACCGACAGACCGACAGACCGACAGACCGACAGACCGACAGACCGACAGACCGACAGACCGACAGACCGACAGACCGACAGACCGACAGACCGACAGACCGACAGACCCACAGACCGACAGACCGACAGACGGACAGACCGACAGACGGACAGACCGACAGACGGACAGACCGACAGACCGACAGACAGACAGACCGACAGACCGACAGACCGACAGACCGACAGACCGACAGACCGACAGACCGACAGACCGACAGACCGACAGACCGACAGACCGACAGACCGACAGACCGACAGACCGACAGACCGACAGACCGACAGACCGACAGACCGACAGACCGACAGACCGACAGACCGACAGACCGACAGACCGACAGACCGACAGACCGACAGACCGACAGACCGACAGACCGACAGACCGACAGACCGACAGACCGACAGACCGACAGACCGACAGACCGACAGACCGACAGACCGACAGACCGACAGACCGACAGACCGACAGACCGACAGACCGACAGACCGACAGACCGACAGACCGACAGACCGACAGACCGACAGACCGACAGACCGACAGACCGACAGACTGACAGACTGACAGACCGACGGCAATGGGTTAGGTGGATTTTAGTTATGTAGTGCATAAGATTATCTCGAAGTCGAAAATTTTCGCGATCACAATATCGATGTGGGAAGTAAAAACATGTCTTAAATTCGTGAAAAGATTCGGCATACCAAAAAAAAACACACACACACACACACACAAAACCTCATGCAGCTGAAAGAGAATATTTCTCTGACTCGCCATATCAAAATAGTGTAAACAGCGTAATAGAACAAAATAGACACAAACCTTTGTTGGTGATGCCGTTCATGGTCCCATTGTGGAATGCTTGCTTTTCGCTGTTACCATCCGCACTTTCAACGATTACCAACGGCGTGGTCTTTATCGAAGGCCTGAAAATTACACGTTCATTACGCAATTCGTAACAGATTTATAATCAGGGCAAAATAGACACTCTACTATTAGATAATTACTATTGAATAAACCCCGCGCTGAACATATGGAAAAATGTAACATCCTACCTTATGATTGATTCATCGCGATTTACTTTCCCATGATTAAAACCACATCTGTTGAAATTATTAATTTACTAACGTTCCGGCTATCCCTGTTGCTGTTCTAAAGGTACAAGAGTAACTTTTTTAATACACAGATGAGAAAAAACGAGATCATGAGCTTTATTTTAAAGCACCCTGTAGAATAATTGAAGATAAAGATGTCTTCAAATTTAACTTCTTATTCAAACTAATAAGTTTTTCTGTCATGACCTGAAAAATCATTAGAATCAGACTTAAATTTAAAAAGATATAGGAGGTAAAACCCAACATGCTGACGAAAGGGTCATTTCGCTGTAAAAAATCAACCTCATTACGCATCGACACAAAACAAAAAATGTAGTCAAGTTGATTGACTCACTACTTCCCACACATTCCGATGATACCAGTTTTATTATTTTCCCACAGCATGAAACTATAGTCGAGACTCTAGATGCCCCTGCAATCAAACCACGCTCGCCCGACCGCAAAAAAAGTGTTTTATTCTACTAGGTGCTTCTTGCCACAGGTCAATGGACAAACTATTATGAATACAACAAATTTTTTCAGTTTTACAACCCCCCACCCCCTAACCACCCCAAATTCACCCCCACCCAAGAAAAAGTAGACAATGTTCAGGAACCCCTAAAACGCCTAAAAACGAAGTTTGAGGCATATTTGAAATTTTTGTTTTTTGCTAATTACTCCGCCCCCCGTATAACGATTTCCAAAATTATATGAACGTTATCTACTAAGGCCCCACAGCATATCGCTGCCCAAATTTCATCACAATCCATGCAGCGGTTACTGAAATTACGTGGGTAGAAATACGCGTACAGACAGACACACCGACAGACAGACAGACCGACGGATATGAGTGACGTGGACTTTCGTTATGTAGACATGATAAAACGCCCAAAAAGCGTATTATCTCAAATTCGAAAATTTTCGCGATCACAATACTCCCCTCACCTATCGGTGTGGAAAGTAAAATCAAAAGATCAAGAAGGTACGTTTCTTGAACATGATTGGATGAATTATTCTACAGGGTGATGTTTTGAAATCCGTGTAATTAAATAACATTTCAATTCAGATTCAGTTCCAGATACGCGAGTGGGGACTATTAAACGTGGATAAAGTTTTTCGAAAAATTATGGAAATCGAACAGTAAATGACAAATTAATTCAACTTCAAAGTCAACTTAAATTTTAAGGGATGCGATAATTTTGAACAGGATTATATATACAGGGTTATCATTCGAAAATTTCCCACCACGGATTCATCGAAAACCATGTCAGCAATCACTGGGTCCACGAATCGTGCGTCCTAAGTAGACGAAGGAGCCCATAGATGACTACCTTCTACATTCTGGTGGCTAAGATGTGCGACGCCGCACGGCACACTGGCATTGCGGGCAGTGCAAAGAGCAGGGTATTCCTCATTCCACCTAGGGATGCAATAACTATAACCAGCAGACTTGCAGTGTAGTCTGATCAGAGCCTGCGAAGTTGTCCAAGCAACGCCTGATATTTGGTCCACAAATTAAAGTAGGTACATACAAATTTTTCTCATTTTCTCGAAAACGAATCGACCCATTTTGAAAAAGGAAACGTCCAAATAAAGGATTTCGATATACCTTTGAAACAAGCTACTATTCGATACCCCTTGTCAGGGGGTTAAGCCGTTTTTGGTTAAAAAGTTGTCCCCCTTGATAAATCTTTTGACGTGTCTCGGCGTTTTTCCTTTGAATACGTGGTGGAAGTTTTCAAATGTATCTGAATCCCTGAATTTCGTTGACACCTGATATTCACGTAACAAAAAAATGTTCAAACGAAAACAGGGGAATGTTTGAAAGTACTACAAGTACATACCATGCCTTTAAAACATTTTTTTTTGTACTTCAACCTTACCTTCAACCAGTGTGCAGGTTACCAGTTTTGTCCAAGGTTTTAGAGAAACTATTCTTTTCACCTATGCTTGAATATTTAACTGATAATAATTTATTATCTAGTAATCAGTCCGGCTTTCGTAAAGGGTTTACTACCGTCACTGCATTATCTAAAACACTGGATGATATCTTGCGCGCAACAGATCAGGGGGATATAACAGCATTGATATTACTTGACTTTAGTAAGGCTTTTGATACTCTCGGTCGAAATTTGCTCTTATCAAAGCTTCATTACTACGGCTTTTCTGAAATTATCATCAGATTTTTTGATTCTTACCTCTCTAATAGATGTCAGTATGTGTCCATAGATGGCAGGGTGTCTAGTACAAGACCAGTAACAAAGGGAGTACCACAAGGCTCTATCCTTGGTCCTTTACTTTTTTTATTGTTCACCATTAATATGAATGTTAATGTTAAGAATTGCACGTTACATCAATTTGCTGATGATGTGCAGGTGATCAGAAGTTTCCCAAAGGAGGATTTGTATATAGCAACTACAGACATAAATATTACGTTGGAGAATATTTACAACTATTCCTGTAAACATGTCTTAATTTAACGATAAATGGCAATAAAATAGAGCCTTGTGATACGGTCAAATGCTTAGGGCTCAAAATTGATAGTAAGCTTAGATTCAGGCAGCATGTTAATTCTATTATCAGCAAATGTTACTTGGCGCTTAAGAATCTTTACCAAAGTCGATCATTCCTAACATTTCCGTTGAGAAAACAGTTATGTGAGTCTTTAGTTTTGAGTCACTTGAATTATGCTGATACAATCTATGGACCATGCTTAGATTCTAACTCTGCAGCTAGGATTCAGAGAGTGCAAAATGCCTGTATTAGATTCTTATTTTCCTTGAGTAAAAGGGACCATGTTTCAGATAAACTAGCACAACTAGGTTGGCTCAACATGCAAAAAAGGAGGAAACTTCATCTCGTATGTCTTGTACATAAAGTTCTGTTACATAAAACTCCATCCTATTTATGTGATAAACTTCATCCAGCTTCTGAGATCCACAATGTGAATACTAGAAACACTCACCTATTACTGATAGAAAAACATAAAACATCTTTGTATAAACGTTCATTTAGCTATAATGCAGCTTCAATGTATAATGAAATTCCTACCAGCTTTAGGATCTTCCTAATCACCAAATATTTAAAAATCGGGTTAAAGAACATCTTCTGGCTTTGTAAATTGTGTTGCAATTTTATTCATTACTTATACTGTGCATTTAGTGTAATTTTTATATGATCTGTTCAATATTTTAATATTTTACGTGTATGATGTGTTTAACATTTTAATATTTTAATAAGTGTATTTTAACTGAATTATTACTGTAAACAATGATTGGTACTCGGTTGAGTAGAACAGCAGCTGCTGGACTCCGCCGAGGATGATTAAAATAAAGACCTTTTATTATTATTATTATTATAAAACTCACCCCCAGCTTTGTTTTTTCAAATGGCACCAAATAATTTTTCTTACACAAAATAAGTCCTTATTTTATTTAAAATCTTGTAGTACCTTTGATTTCATACAGAAAACAATTCTTTTTCATAGTTTTAAATAAATTTTAATTTAAATTTATTTTTTTTCATAATCGTAAGCATGAATAAAATAAGGATTTGTTTGAGGCGTTGGCGTAATATTTTCGTAAGAAAAACAACTCTTAAAACTTACCTCCTACTTTTTTCCAAATAGCACCCTACAGCTTTTTCGTTGACTTCATACACAAACCATTTTTTTTTTTCGTAAAGTCATTAACATAAGGTAAATAAAATGAGCATTTATTTGAGGCGTAATATTTTCGAAATAAAAAAGCATAAAAAAGACATTTGTTTTCGAAAGCATGTATTATAGGTCATTCAGTACCCTCAAAAACCCAACTAGTTTTATTTTCATCCGTCTTTTTTTGCGTCAAGCAAATTCTCATTTTATTTATGTTATGTTTATGATTTTACGAAAAAAATAAGTTTGCGTGTGAAATCAAAGGTACTGCAGGATTTTAAATAATATAACGACTTAATTTGTGTAGAACAACTATTTGGTGCTAGTTGAAGAACAAAAGTTGAGGGTGAGTTTTCAGGATTAAAGTACAAAAAAAATGTTTTAAAAACATGGTATGATAGACCCTATAGTACTTTCAAAAATTCCACTCAGTTTTCGTTTGAAATTTTTTTTATAACGATATCACGTGTCAAGGATATTCAGGGACACCTTGTATAGTATGTGGACATCATCCAGGCACTCCCTGGATATATTTTCCTTTAAAAATGGGGAAGAGGTGTATCAGGTTTTTGACATCGTGTAGCGTAACATTTCATAGACAAAGGAAGTGTAACTGACTTTTATAAACATCTAGCAACAATTTCATTGTCTTACGTCATTATTCATTCAAAACGTGTGATAAAATAATGATGATTTTCTGTTACATGCTGACAACCTGAGAATTTATGCGAAAGCCACTAATAACGCAGTTTGTGATATTCTTGACAAGGTTGTAAGTAGGTATAGTCCCACCAATAACTGGTTTATCTATAGGGTGTTAATTAAGTATGTTAATAAACTTTAACCACGAATAGTACTCCGAAAAATAGAAAGAAAATGTCAATGAACATGGGTCCGGAAATGCTTCCTAAGGGAGCTACGCTCCTTTGCATGGGGCACCCTGAAGACGGTCTTCCCTCGACATTCTCGAAACCATTCATAACAAGATTACGAAATTAGGTACGGTGGGTAAACTTTTGACGCTGAATCTGATTCTGAATTCAGAATTTCATAGTTTTAATCAGAGGCGTATCATACGGGAGGAGTTAAGGGTTAAAATAACCCTATTTTGATTTTAGTATATGGTATTTCAGAGATTTCTACGTAAAAATGGTCTCTTGGTACATCTCGATAGGGCTAACCGTTTTCGAGAAAAATGCAAATTATTGAATCGATGCAGGCAATAATTTGAGTTATTTTACCCTTAACTCCTCCCGTATGATACGCCTCTGATTAAAATTATGAAATTCTGAATTCAGAATCAGATTCAGCGTCATAAGTTTACCCATCGTACCTAATTTCGTAATTTTGTTATGAATAGTTTAGAGAATATCGAGGGAAAACCGTCTTCAGGGTGCCCCATGCAAAGGAGCGTAGCTCCCTTAGGAAGCATTTCCGGACCCATATTCATATGACATTTTCTTTCTATTTTTCGGAGTATTATTCGTGGTTAAAGTTTGTTAACATACTTAATTAATACCCTGTATTGGTGGTGTATTTAAATAAATAAATAAAAATCTACTTACTTTGTGCTGGGATCGGCCCCACTTTCTTCCTCAACTTCTCCAATTGTGGCCAACTGAAACGACAAGCTCCACTTGGAGCAATACATATCAATTCCATTGCGATAGTTATCGCTTTCAGCAGCTTTGTAATCAATAACGTTCGCTTTATGACGTTCGTTTTCTAAAAATAGTCTCATAATCTCTGCGGAATTTTCGGGAACCTCTTTGGGACTGTTTGCTGATTTCGGAACAAAATCCACCAGTCTTGGGAGGTTTTCACTTTTCTTGTCTTTGTTGGCAGTGTCAACAGTAGTTAGGACTGTGGTTCTGGCTCTTGGAGGGACAGGTGGTTTCTTTGCGTGTTTTTCTTCTTTAATGGCGTCTTCTTTCGCACCTTCTGCTTCATTCAAGCACAGCACTGCAGTGTTTTCGTTACCGTAGCTCAAGGGTGCGTCTTGGAAACATAGCGGGTCCACCTGGAATTCGTAAACCACTTATACAGGGTGGCGCCAATCGGGTGACGATAATAGTTTTTCTTTTTTAGATAGCCCGTACCGAGACCTATCCAAAACACCCCCATGTATGTATACCGATTATTGATAGTTTTCGAGTTGTGATTTTTTTTTGAAAACTTAGATTTCCCAGTTTTTCCAAGAAATCGTCAAAAACAAAGACAAGAATGCTTTTTGGCTTTTATTTTTTTCTGCAATTATACTCAGTATTAAGCCTATTTTAATATCCAATAAAGAGAACCTGTACATCCGAACAATAATTAAGTACATTTTGGGGCCATAGTTTGAAATCTCTGTTTTTAGTCAGGAGACCAGAACCTTCAAAATAAGATTAAAAATACTTATGCCTGGTTCTGGAGCTTCAAACTAATCTTAAAAACCTGGCAAGGCATTGCACTTTCGAAATAATAATGAAAAAGTAGCACTTATAGGGCCATTTTGCGTCGTACGTGAGTGTTAAAGGTAAAAAGGTGATAATTCACGAATTTACAAAAACCATTATTTTGCTTTATTATGACAAATTAAAGAAAAAAAACCCGTAACAACTAATAAACCCGATAATCATTGATGTTTTGATGACTTTTAATAAAAAAACTAATACCCAAATTGTGATTTTTGAAGTGTTTTTGCTATGTACTATTGAACTTCTGCTAAATTAAGTTGTATGGAAAGTTAACAAAGAAAAGGAATAATAAACAATAATCTGACTTCCAATTTCATGGCAAAATTACCTGGGAAGCGCCATCCCTTTCTTTCAGAGTAGCTTTTTGCGAGCTCATGTCGGCGAAGCGTAGTTGTGTTAATTAATTTTCGGTAATAGGCATGGCAATGTTCGGATGGACCCAAAAAGGCGATTTATATCGCTAGGTCTTCCTTGACAGGTCAGTAGACAGCCTATCATGAATACAACAGGTTTTTCAGTTTTTCAACCCTCCACCCCCCAAACACCCAAATTCCACCGCCATCCAAAAAAACGCAGAAAATGATCAAGAACCTCTAAAACGCCTAAAAACGAAGTTTGAGGAATATTTGAAATTTTTGTTTTAATTACTCCGCCGCCCATGTACCGATTTCCAAAATTATAGCAGCATTACCTACTAAGACTCCACAGCATATTGCTGCCCAAATTTCATCACAGTCCATGCAGCGGTTACTGAGATTACGAGGCTAGAAAAACGCGTACAGACAGACAGACCGACAGGCAGTCCGACAGGCAGACCGACAGGCAGACCGACAGACAGAACGACGGAAATGAGTGACGCGGCAAAAAGCACAGGTATTAATTTTTTTATTAAAAGTGATTAAAACATCAATGATTATCATGTTTATTAGTTGTTATGAGTTTTTTATTTAATTTGTCATAATAAAGTAAAATAATAGTTTTTTAAATCCTTTTGGAACTTCGTGAATTGTCACCTTTCTTGCAGAATTTCTAAGATTAGATTGGAGCTCCAGAACCAGGCATAAGTATTTTTAATTTTATTTTGAAGGTTTTGGTCTCCTGACTAAAAACAGAGATTTCAAACTTTGGGCCCAATGTACTTAATTATTGTTCGGATGTACAGGTTCTCTTTATTGGATATTAAAATAGGCTTAATACTGAGTATAATTGCAGAAAAAGATAAAAGCCAAGAAGCATTCTTGTTTTTGTTTTTGGCGATTTCTTGGAAAAACTGGAAAATCTCTAAGTTTTCAAAAAAAAATCATAACTCGAAAACTATCAATAATCGGTACACATACAGGGAGGTGTTTTGGATAGGTCTCGGTACGGGCTATCTAAAAAAAAATTATTATCGTCACCCGATTGGCCACCCTGTAGACATCTATATTGAAATTCCAGATTTGATATGGCGTAAATCTTGGACAATGAAAGAACACACAGGAAGCGTTGGAGGTGTAGCTGTAAAGTGTAGAGGATAGTACTCGATAAAACCAAAAAGTCATGATAGTGTCTTGGAAAGAATTATTTTGGAAAATAGAACTTTCAAAAATTTCGTAATTTCACTTCAGTTTCAAGCACTTACAAGCATTTACAAGTACACATAAGTACCTACAATCACTTCTAAGCCCCTTCGGGCAAATCCAGGCACTTCCAGCGTTTTCCAAATTTGTAAATTTTGAAAACTATGAGATTTTCAACATTTTGTATCAATGATTCTGGCAATTCATTTTTTTGTATAACAAAAACAGCTGCAGTGTCTTCTTTTGCTTAATGTTTGCACAACCATACTTATATTGATATAAAGAAAGGTATCAGTATAACTACGGCCCCCTCTATTGCATCCCATTTTAAAGGCAAATATCCTTTAAACACTACTTTATGCTGTAACTTCTGGAGTAATTAAAAAATGGAGTCAAGTTAATTGACTCAGTACTTCCCACACATAATGATGATACCATTTTATTATTTTCCCATTGCGTGAAGCTATAGTATGAAATCCCTTGCAACCAAATCATCGCCCACCCGCCCGTAAAAAACAAACACAAAAACTCTTGAAAATATAGTTTCTTGCGTCTCCCTCCTTAGAAGCTAGCACGCCACTGTTTTTTCAGCATGCTTCAACTAGACGATGCGAAACGATCAGGAGCCCCCAAACCATCTAAAAACGAAGTCTGAGCTGTTTTTATATTGTTAGTCTTTTTATTATTGCTGCGCCGCCACTGACACGATTTTTCAAAAACAGACGCGTTTTCCATTCTCACCGCGACACTAAAGTCTGTGTCAAAATTTCATTAAAATCAATTCAATAATTCTCGCTTTACGCAATATACATAGAACGAAATCAAGCAAAACTCATATGTATACATCACAAAATTGGTTTCTGTAATAGGCAAGCCAATGTTCAGATGGACCTAAAAAAGTGTAATATGCCGCTAGGTATTTCTTCCACAGGTCAATGGACAAACTATTATGAATACAACAATTTTTTTCAGTTTTCCCATAGCATGAAGCTTTAGTCTAATATCCCTTGCAACCAAATAATTTCCAACCCCCCCCCCCCCCCCCTAAAATTGTCTTATGCCGCTAGGTCTTTCCTTCACAATGGACAGCCTATTATGATACTACAAACTTCTCAGTTTTATAACCCCCCCCCCCCATCCACCTCACTTTCACCCCCACCTAAAAAACTGGTAGGAAATGATCAGGAACCCCTAAAACATCTAAAAACCGAATTTGAGTTGCTTTCATACTGACAAGATTTTTAACAAACATACGCGTTTTCCATTCTCACCACCGTAACAATATACTGTGTCAAAATTTCATTAGAATCAATTTAATAGTGTCCACGTTACAATATACAAAACGATTTAGACCAACAAATTCTCGTATAGTATACAGAAAATTCTAAGTCCCTTAGTTTCTGTAATTGGCTAGGCAATGTTCGGATGCACCTAAAAAGGTGATTTGTGTCGCTTGATCTTCCTTCACAGGTTAGTGGGCAGCCTATTATGAGTACAAGAATTTTTTTAATTTTTCAACCCCCAACCCCCCAACCCCCCAAGTTCACCCCCACCCAAAAAAAAGGCAGAAAATGATCAGGAACCTCTAAAACGCTTAAAAACGAAGTTTGAGCTGTTTTTATATTTTTAGTTTTTTTATTATTTCTGCGCCGCCACTGGCACGATTTATCAAAACCATACGCGTTTTCCATCTTGGCCATGGTAGTAATGCCGTTTCAAAATTTCATTAAAATCAATTCAACAGTTTCCTCGTTACAACGATCTGACGCAATGCTCTCGTATGTTTACATCAAACAAAAATTCTAAGTCCTTTACTTTCTGTAATAGGCAAAGGCAATGTTCGGATGGACCTAAAAAAGTTATTTATGTCGCCAGGTCTTCCTTCACAGGTCAGTGGACAGTCTATTATGAAAGCAACACATTTTTCAATTTTACAACCCCCCACCCCCCAACCACCCCAATTTCACCCCCACCCAAAAAAAAGTAGAAAATGATCAGGGACCCCTAAAACGTCTAAAAACAAAGTTTCAGCAATATTTAATTTTTTTTTTGTTTTTTGCTAATTACTCCGCCGCCTATGCACCGATTTTCAAAATTATAGGAACATTACCTACTACGACCCCACATCATACCGCTGCCCAAATTTCATCACAATCCATGCAGCGTTTACTGAGATTACGAGGGTAGAAAAACGCGACGGACAGACAGACCGACGGAAATGAGTGACGTAGATTTTCGTTATGTACACATCATAAAACGCCCAAAAAACGTATTATCTCAAAATCGAAAATTTTCGCGATCACAATACTCCCCTCACCTATCGGTGTGGGAAGTAAAAGTGTATCATGACGCTAGGTTTTTCATTCACAGGTCAATGGAGAGCCTATTATAAATACAACAAATTTTTCAGTTTTATAATTCTCCACCCCCCAACTACCCCAAATTCACCCCCACCAAAAAGTAGAAAATGATCAGGAACCCCTAAAACGCCTAAAAACAAAGTTTGAGGAATATTTGGAAATTTTTGTTTTTTGCAGACCGACAGATAGACAGACAGACCGACGGAAATGATTGACGTAGATTTTCGTTATGTACTCATCATAAAACACCCAAAAAGCGTATTACCTCAAAATCGAAAATTTTCGCGATCACAATACTCCCATCACCTATCGGTGTGGGAAGTAAAAATGGCGTCAAGTGTCTTGACTCAGTAAATTTGGAGTTCCTCTATCCCTACAGGATCCTCATCAAAAAAAAGTAGACAATGATCAGGGACCTTTGAAACATCTAAAAACAAAGTTTAAGCGATTTTTAGATTTTTCGATTTTTGTTGATTCCTCCTGCGCCACTGATAGGAGTTCCAGAAACAATACAGTGTTGTCATTTCCAAGTCATACGTTAGGTGTATGTATCAAATTATTCCACAAATATACAATGCAAAGGCAACAGTCGGATATGTCAAAAAAGCACAAGATATCACGAAAGACAATTTTTTCAGCGCAATGTAGAGTAGATTTATGAATACAACAAATGTGCGCGACCACCCCTATTTCGCTCCCTCAAAATAAAAATGGAAAATGATCAAGAACCCCTGAAATGCCGCCTATGCACCGATTTTCAAAATTATAGCTGCATAACCTACTATGACCCCAGATGATATCGCTACCAAAATCATGCAGCGGTTACTGAGCCTATGCGACTAGAAAAAAGCCAACAGACAGACCGACGGAAATGTGTGACGTGGACTTTCGTTATGTAAAATTTCATTAAAATATATTCAACAATTTCCAGGTTACACAATTGATAACGATAAGTTTTATGCCGCTAGGTCTTTGTTTCTTTCACATGTCAATGGACAGCCTATTATGAATACAACAAATTTTTCAGTTTTACAACCCTCTACCTCCCAACCACACTAATTTTACTCCTATCCAAAAAAGTCGAAAATGGTCAGACTGACAAACCGACAGACAGCCCGACGGAAATGAGTCACGTGTATTTTCGTTATCTAGCTAAAATAAAACGCCCAAAAACAAAATTCTGAAGGAATGAGGTGTCTATTCCAATTTACAAAACCCACCATCTGGAACATCTTGCCAATTTTACATTCAATACTCTAGCTGACCATTAATCTGGTAAGAAAAAAGATACTCTATTCAAATTGGCTCTACATGATCTGTTCGTTTATAGCAATTTAGCATCAGAAACTGTCCACTAGAACTGGCTAGATCTTTAATGGATATATCAAACAACGACGGCTCCGAATCAGAGCCCTGCGGGTTCCTAAATGTACAATATTGCTAATAGATGTACATGGTGTCCAGTTAGTGCGTAGTTCTTCGATATCTCGCAAGGTATACCTGATAGAAGAAAATGTCAAATACAAAAGTTATTTGGTTACTTAAGACGCATATTTTAAAAATATTTTGAAATATACAGGGTGTTGCGGGAAAGTAAGATAGTGATCAACTTGATTTTTTTATATGGAACTATAACTTTTTCTTAAATTTTTCTAGTTTCCGTCATTGACCTCTATGCAACCCTAAAATATTTTTGGGATCGGTTACGACGTTGCCAAGTTATAATTTATTTTCTATTAATTTCCGGATTTGCAAGCTCGCAAGTAATACGTCGAAATCGATATATTCCTTTAACTTTTCTCAATAATATTATACAGCGAGTTACTTGAATATTAATTGGATATTATTTTGGATGTTACCAGCAATTTGTATCTACAGGGTATTTTTGGCAGAATTTTAAATTACGGCAATTTGGTGGTCATTTTACTTTCTTTTTTCAGATGTAACACCTTGTATGTTTTATTTTAAATCGAGATATCTACTAATACCCTATCTCGTTTTGTAATTTTTTTTCGCGTTTGCGGCGTTGCCAAGTTATAAATTATTTTTCCAACTTTTTAAACAAATATCCCCGATTTTAAATTATTTTAAATCGGATCCTCTACTTATTTTTATTGCAATGTATTGCATACGTCGAACTTAGTAAGATCTCACAATTTCAAAATTTTGTTTCTGTTAATTATTGAGATACGGCAACACCGCTTTTTCAATAAACAGTACCGGAACGCTTAAATATTTCCAAAACTGCCACAGCTGGAACGGTGAAATTCAGTACTTGGGGGTTTTTGAACATACAGAATTCAAAAGCACTAACATCAGTGTTGTCAGATTTACCACTGTTACGTTAGACTTCATAAATAGGGCATTCCATTCAAAATTATGACGCAAAATTGGTAAATCTGAGAACACTACGTTCAAAAACCCCCCAGTATTGAATTTCACCGCTCCAGCTGTGGCAGTTATGGAAATATTTAAGCATTCCGGTACCTTTTACTGAAAAAGCGGTGTTGCCGTATCTCAGTAATTAATAGAAACAAAATTTTGAAATTGTGAGATTTGACTAAATTCGACATGCCCAATTCATTGCAATAAGAATAAATAGAGGATACTATTTAAAATAAATTAAAATCGGGATATTTGTTTAAAAATTTGGAAAAATAATTTATAACTTGGCAACGTCGCAAATGCGAAAAAAAATATTAGAAGGCGAGATAGGGTATCAGTAGATATTTCGATTTAAAATAAAAAATATAGGGTGTTACATTCAAAAAAACAAAGTAAAATGACTTTCAAGTAGCCGTAGTTTAAAATTCTGCCAAAAACACCCTGTAGACACAAATTGCTGGTAACATCCAAAATAATATCCACTTAATATTTAAGTAACTTGCTGTATAATATTATTGAGAAAAGTTAAAGTAATATATCAATTCGGACGTATTATCTTGCGACCTTGCAAATCCGGAAATTAATAGAAAATAAATTGTAACTTGGCAACATCGCAACCGATCCCAAAAATATTCTAGGGTTAAATAGAGATCAATGATGGAAACTAGAAGAATTTTGAAAAAGGTATAGTTCCATATAAAAAAATTAAGTTGATCACTATCCTACTTTCCCGCAACACCCTGTATATTTCAAAATATTTCTAGAATATGCGTCTTAACTAACCAAATAACTTTTGTATTTGACATTTTCTTCTATCAGGTATACCTTGCGAGATATCGAAGAATTACACACTAACTGGACACCCTGTAAATACATGCACCCTATTTGATCATGTGAGATGTGTCAGATTCTCTTGGACTCACCCCATCAATGACATTATTGTTCTCCTCCCTGTTCTGCACCAAAGGCTTGGCTGGCAATTTTGGTGGAGCGATAGATTCTTCATCATCATAAACAGCCAAATTCGAGACATCCAACTTCTTTTGCATCGAAGTAGGCGTGGAAGGTAAGCTTCCTGCGAAACTTGAAGTTGTGGTATTGGGCACGGATCCAAACTTATCAATAACGGTGGATATTGTACTTTCTGTGTCATCAGATTCGCTCAGGCTTTGAGTTGATTCTTGGGATACCAGGTCGGTGTATACAGCTGCTTCTGGGGGTCCCAGGTTACCATCTGAGAACCTTCTCACCCTTCTGTGAACATCAGGGGAAGAGTAGTAGGCTCTCATGCTTCTGCTGTGCTGGAGTTTTTTGGGGGGTTTGGCTGATGACATTAGCTGATTGGATATGTCATTTTCTTGGGCTGCTTCGACAGCTGAAAGAAAGTGTTCCTACTGAAATCGACTTTTTGGGTGGTAAATCAAACTATATTCCATGGAGAAATCAAAACTGTTTGCTAATAATAAAGCAGCCGGAATGTTAATGCATCGTTTAAATTTCTAATAAATGCGTTTTATTTATGGACCAGCAAACCACTGTAGATAAGGAGTCACATAGCTCTTAGGCCTTTTAATATTTTCTATGATGTTTCTTTCGGGACTTGTGCACAGTGAAAATTGAGTGGATTGATACCGTATAAAAATTCAAGAAATTTACAAATTAAACTATGAACTTTGAGATGTAATTGGAACTATCTTATAGTTCTGATAGTTTTAAGATCTTAAAGTTCTTTCATTTACAGAAAGATGGAAAACTTCATGGAAACTATTGTAATTCTATTCTATTTAAGATAACAAAATTATGACTTGTAACGCAAAAGTGGTAAATCTGGCCACACTGCTGTTAGACTTTTTGAATTCAGCATGTTCTAAAACCTCCAGGTATTGACTTTTATCGTTCTACCTGTGCAAATTTTGGCAATATTTAAGCGTTCTTGTACTTTTTACTAACTAGGTATTCGAAATGTGAATATGTGAAATGAGCATGGAAAACGGTTTCATTATTTCAGGGACACTAGTTTCAACTTGCTCATTTCGTAAACCATTACTAGTACTGCCATGTTAAATAAAATATACAGTGGGTTCTATCAATAAAAATCGGGAATATGTTTGATCGATATTTTGGGAAAATAATTTATGACTTGGCAACGTCGCAAACTCGAAAAAAAATATTACGAGTCGAGATAGGGTATTAGTAGATACTTCTATTTAAAATAAAACATACAGGGTTTTACATTTAAAAAACAGAGTAAAATGACTTTCAAGTTACCATAATTGAAAATTCCCCAAAAACACCCTGTAGATTCACCATAGATAGTTACGTCCAAAATAATATACACTCAACATTCAAATAGCTCGGTGTATAACATTACTGAGAAAAGTTTAAGGAATATATGAATTAAGATGTATTAGTTGCCACCTTGCAAATCCAGAAATTAATAGAAAATAAATTATAACTTGGCAACGTCGCAACCTATCCCAGAAATATGTTAGGGCATGGCCGACTCTACACTAGGCCAGAGCCTTAGATGTGGCAACGTGGCTTAGCTGTCAAATAGTGGGCCTATAGTTTCAGAATAATTATTACATTTTATATGTATTAGAGTTCATCTGGGTTAATATATTAAGAAAAAAATGCTTTTTAGAACTACTACTACTAATATCACTTACATCTGATGTCTGGTACATCATAGTCAGACACTACAAAATAAAAATAAAGCAACCTGTTTCCTGCTGCCACTTCCACTTCCACTTAAATGAACACTCAATTTACTTTGTCACTTGAGCTAGAAAAATTCACTATTAGATCACTGTGAAGCCATTCTTGCTGGTCTTGATTCCCTTTCACTATTAAATCTTTTCATAGGTATGCCCAGATGCATGCCCTCGTTGGCTTGCCCAGATAAGTTCTATTAACTGTATTTTTCTGTGATATTTGGGAGGTCCAGAAAACATTTTAGGTACCACATTGTGCTCTAAAATAGGTCTTATCCTTTGAAATGTTTGTAAAGTATTGTCTTTATTCTTATAAATATAACCAGCCCATACGAGGAATACCGTTCACCCACTTCTGTTTATGTCCCTTATTGGAAGCACAATTGCTAATGAACACTCAATTTACTTTGTAAATTTTAACTTGAGCTAGAAAAATTCACTATTAGGTCACTTTGAAGCCATTCTTGCTGGTCTTGATTCCCTTTTCAATATCAAATCTTTTCGAAGTTATGCCCAGATGAGTTCTATTAACTGCCTTTTTCTGTGATATTTGGGAGGTCCAGAAAACATTGTAGGTACCACATTGTGGTTTAAAATAGATCTTATCCTTTGAAATGTTTGTAATTATTGTCTTTATTCTTATAGATATAACCAGCCCTTATGAGGAATACCTTTCACCCACTTCTGTGTATGCCCTTCATTGGAAGCACTAATTGCTAGTGCAACCTGGTACTACATACTTTGCAGGCATCTTTTTATCTTTATAGTTTCGTTTGTGCAGGTAAATAATTAGAAACACATTAAAAATCACCTTCCACTCTTCGTTGTTACTCTGGAAGGTTATCTTGGTATGTCCTTGATTGGCTAGTGCAACCTGGTACTACACACTTTGCAGGCATCTTTTTACCTTTATAGTTTCGTTTGTGCAGGTAAATAATTAGAAACACATTAAAAATCACATTCCAACCATATTTTCTGCTCTGGAAGAATACACATGACTTAACCTCAAATAAAAACCCGGCCCGCTGATTCAGTGTTGCCATATTTCATGCTCCGGCCTAGTGAGTAAAGTCGGCCATGGTTAGGGTTAAATAGAAACCAAAGATAGAAACTCAACAAGGTTAAAAAAAGTTATACTTCCATATAAAAAAAATCAAGTTGATCACTACTCTGCTTTCCTGCAACACCCCGTATATTTCAGAATATTTTGAGGACACGCGTTTTAAGCAATCAAATGACTTCTGTATTTGATATTTTCTTCTACCAGGTATACCCTGAGGGATTTCTAAGAATTACACACTAAATGGTATTAGGGATGGGACATCGAAAGAAAACATCGATGTTGGACATCGATATTGACATCGACGGTCTGCCATCGATAACTACGATATATCGTATAGAGTAGAGTCGGCCATGATCGTATTCAAAACATCGATGTTTGAACATCGCAAAAACATCGATATTCGATTATTGGTATTCTTTAATTTTAATGTTAGAAATAAATAAGGATACGTATTTTACTATTAAGTATTTCAAATTATCAAATGATCAGGAAATAATAACTACCAGAAACTTGCGAAACTAACAAATTTATTAATTTAAAAGATTAAAAAAATAGTAAGTTACACAAATGCTCCTAATCTGGCTAATTCCCCAAGCTTTAATATTTGGCCGATCGATGGAGCTAAAAATTGCTTTTCAACTTTAGCGAATTTGAAAAGATGAAATCAATTAATGTCAAATGTCCATCTCAAATCAATTTGAATTAGGACACGACAAAAAACAATTCACATAGAAAACAAGGACGTTAGCCGTGGCTTTATTAATCGTCCAAATCTAGGATCTTGTGGTTATACCCTCCTATCCCATACATTCGTATTGACGTCAATCGGTCACCTTCGCGTCGGTGTTGTTTTCGACCAGAATAGTAGTTCGTTTATGAACTAGTTCACTAAAAGAAAGTAGAATGCACATTGCACACCTCTACAAAGGAACCCAAAGCGCATTCGATTGGTATTTTAAATCATGCAGTAAAACCAAAGACCAGAAAATTGCAGACCCGCTAAGTTACTTTTCTGTATATTTTCAATTTGTAATTAAAATTTTTAGCAAAACATCGCTTGATGTTTTATAGATGGTTCAGGTTAACAACATCGATGGTAAAAACATCGATCATCGAACGTGAAATATTGATGTTTTCCAAACATCGATAATTATGCCCACCCCTACCCCGTATAAAACAGTGAGTATTTAGTTTACCCTATCAAACAGGTACTTACTGCTTGGTTCCTTGGGAATATTCTTCAACATCTTCCTATGGATCTTTCTAGGTGGCACTGGAGGAGGTACTGGAGGCAATCGCTTCTCTTCTCCTTCAGGAGGCTTGCTTTCAGCTGGCTTCTCACACAAATGCCTCACTAACAACTTGATAGCTACGTTGGAGTCCTTGAGGCACCTAACGCAATCTATCCTAGTCATAGTATTGACAGGGATGCTGTCAATCTCGAGGACCTCATCCCCTTCCGTGAGTTTGCCCCAGGAGCTCTGGACTCGAGAGGCTGGGCTATCAGCAGCACAAGACTGAATGAAAAGGCGCTTCACGAATTCGTTGGCTTTCGTTCCTCCTTCAAACTTCAGGCCAAACCCGAGCTTTTCACCGGGTAGCCTGTAGACGATAACCTCTTCGGTTATGCCTTTGAGTGTTTTGTTGTTATTTTCGGCGTCGCTTATAGTCAAAACAGTCACATACCCTTGACTGTTGGCGTCGAAATTGATGTTTTCTTTATTGCCCTCTTGTTCGCCGTTTCTCACAGCTACTACGGTTACGAAATTTGTTGTTTGTGACATAATTGTGTTAATTTAGCGTCCTCCGGTATCGTGTATCTAGAATGAAGAATAGAAGAGTTTTCATTGTTTTCTCTTGCAGTTTACAATACTGCTAATTAATAGCCAGGGGCGTACCCAGCAACCCAGCAACACATTACAAAATCAAGCTAAGCAGATTGACTGGCTACAGGCACGTATTCAGGATTTGGTTTTGGGGGGGCTCCAGATTAGAGTTGCCACCTTAAATTTGCTGTCGTCCGGGGGGGGGGGGGATTCAAAAATTTGTGAATACCATTTTTTAGATGGCATTATATCCAGACCCCCTGGACCCCCCCCTTCATACGTGCCTGACCGGTTACCAGATTTATTTATTTAGCTTATTGTTATAGTAAACATGAAAAAAGTCATGAAAGAGTAAAAAAGTAAAATAGTTTTTTTTTTATTACTTCCCACACCGATAGGTGAGGGGAGTATTGTGATCGCGAAAATTGTCGATTCTGAGATAATACGCTTTTTGTACGTTTTAACGAAAATCCACGTCACTCATTCCGTCGGTCTGTCTGTCTATCTGTCGGTCTGTCGGTTTGTTGGTCTGTCTGTCTGTTGGCGTTTTTCTACCCTCGTAATCTCAGTAACCGCTGCATGGATTGTGATGAAATTTGGGCAGCGATATGCCGCGGGATCGTAGTAGGTAATGTTCCTATAATTTTGAAAATCGGTGCATGGGCGACGGAGTAAATAGCAAAAAGCAAAAAAAATTAAATAGTGCTAAAACTTCGTTTTTAGGTGTTTTAGGGGTTTCTGATCATTTTCTACTTTTTTTGGGTGGGGGTGAATTTGGGGTGGTTGTGGGGTGGAAGGTTGTAAAATTGAAAAATGTGTTGCTATCATGATAGGCTGTCCACTGACCTGTGAAGGAAGACTTAGTGACATAAATAACTTTTTTAGATCCATCCGAACATTGCCTTGCCTATTTCAGAAACCAAAGGACAGAATTATTTCTGGTGTAAACATACGAGTACTGCTTTAGATCGTTCTATATTGTGTAACGAGGAAACCGTTGAATTGATTTTAATGGAATTTTGACACAGTATTACCACCGTGGCGAAGATAGAAAATGCGTATGATTTTTATAAATCGTGCCAGTGGCGGCGCAGAACTAATAAAAAAACTAAAAATATAAAAACAGCTCAAACTTCAGTTTTAAGCGTTTTAGAGGTTCCTGATCATTTTCTGCGTTTTTTGGGTGGGGGTGAAATTGGGGTGGTTGGGGGTGGGAGGTTGAAAAACTGAAAAATTTGTTGTATTCATAATAGGCTGTCCACTAGCCTGTGAAGGAAAACGTAGCGACATAAATCACCTTTTTAGGTCCATCCGAACATTGCCTCGCCTATTACGGAAACTAAGCGACTTAGAATTTTCTGTATACATACGAGTATTTATTGCTTTAGATCGTTTTGTATTTTGTAACGTGGAAACTATTAAATTGATTCTATTGAAATTTCGACACAGTATTACTACCGTGGTGAGGGTGATACGGATGCTATGACCTTAAGCCCATTTCACGCAATCTGTAGTATACTGTGCATACCAGGCGTCAGCAACAGCTTGAGAAGATCACATTCTGTCTCATAGCGCCAGAAATCTTGCCGGTCTGAAGTTCTCCTACGTACTCCAGGATCCTTAGCTTGCTGCATTCGCCCTTGTGATTCAGACGCGCCATACTACTACAACTGTAACCACGCTACGCCCCATGGCTACATCCGTTGGCTCTGGAAGAGGCACCACGTTTTTGTTGTTGTTTAAGGGGGTTAACTGCGTGGACGGGGGCTCTCGTCCTCTAGGTGGCATCTTTACACAACCAACCAGTCTCTCGCCACATTTGCAACAGATATCATACTTTTTGGATCAATGAAAAGTCAGGTTTTTGAAACGTATATAGCCTTTTGAGGTGCCATGTAAGTAAATAACAACAAAATTAAGAACCAGTGTTAGTAGGCATTCACAGTAGCGGATTATAGGAGCGTTGGAGAGCGTTGGAGTGCGTTGGCCAACGCCGAGTCCCCTCGGCAGGTAGAAGCAGGCCGGCGCCGGTTCCGCACGTAGTCAAACACACCAGTGCATGGTACAGTGAAAACAGACAAGAAAAAGAGTACAAATATTGGCCAGTCGCATCTAGACACGATATAGGAAACATGTAATAAAGGTTCATAATGTTGCCCATTATTGGCAAAACAATGAGGGACAGTTGCAAAAACACTGGAAATGATTCCCCTGAGGGGCTAGAGAGTACAATAGGGGGTGAAATAGTGTTTGGTTAAAAAGTTGTCTCTCTGGACAAATATTTTGACGTGTCTTGGCGTTTTTTTCGTTTAATCAGCGGTTTGTGATAAATCCGTGGTGGAAAGTTGTCAAATGAACTATTAGTACATACATGTAGACTCACATCATATACATTAGAACCATTTAGTTGAAATTTGTCAATCAGATGAATATGTGACTGATACTGTACATGCCCGTCTTATTAAGGATGCTATCCACTCTGGTAGAGACTGTTTGAATCGCTTTGTAAACCAGTTTTTGGTATCAAAAGGGAGAAGTGTTGTATCATTTTGGCGCTAAATTGAGATATGACCGCCGCATGACTGATTTGTTTGGTTTGGGAACTATTGTGGTACCTAGCCTACATCTAGTGTTGTGGTTGTGCATAAATGTGTTATGCTCATTTGAATATATCTCTGATACTAAGTGATAGTACGTAGTAAATACAATTGCCTAACGTTATATATTTGGGTCTCGTAATATCTTTGGTCGGGTACATTGTTATTTTGTTAAACATTAATATTAGAATAGCTTTTACTTGCGATACACACCGATAGCTGAGGGGAGTATTGGGATCGCGAAAATTATCGATTTTGAGATGATATGCTTTGTGGGCATTGGGAACAACATTGACATTGGACGCGCTACATAAGGAGACTCCTGCATTTGGCAACGCATGAGGAACGACCTGGGTTCGGTGGGAATTCCCGTGTCGGACAGATCCTTTGGGCTGGCCCGCCAGGTATAAGATAATTATAACATTAAATGCTCATTCCTTCCAAAATGTTTCTATCGCAGTGCGGTTATAGTGCAGCTTGTGTCTTTTATCCCAAATAGGGGTTTTCGCAAACACTGAAGCTATAAGTAATTCTTTATCGCTACTCATCTTCGACCGGCACAGACGAAACCAGGTAGCAAACTAAATTTCTGTTACTATAAAGGCATTCAAGCGGGCTTCGGACGCTGGTAAGCGGTCGAAAACTCAGTTGAGCAGGTGAGCCTGCATGCGGCACCTGCACGCCTTCGCACGCCCTTGCACGCTCACTAAAAAGCCCCACTGTGTTTGCGCGCTTAGATGTCTACTAGAGAAGGTACTGCCAAGCTGTGAACACATCTGCGAATATCTCTTTTTCCTAGGTGTTCGAATTTTCGTATATTTCGAATGAATTTTTTGCGAACATTTTGTGATTACTTTGATAAAAGCTACAGAGGTCGCCTGAACGTCAGTAGAAAGATTATCATGCAACATATGTGATTTTAAGTCAGTAAAACTTAATGAACAAATAGCAATGTGAATTTTCTTGTGATTACATTACTTCTTCCGCCTACTGACGTGGGATGTCAGACAGCTGGCAAAAGGAATATTACATTACAATTGAAAATGTGATCTTGTGTATAGAGAATAAATGAAGGGCTTTGAACTAGAATTCCAGTCATTGCTATTTTGAAATGTAACCTTCGTGGCATAGCTATGTATGGTATAGATGGTTTCAATTACACACACATGTTATATATAGAAAGGTATCAAGGAAATACAAGTCGAATGAGATACGCTTTAGAGGTTGCGGATAACATACGACTGAAGAACAGATTTTTCAAATACCAATAATAAATAGTAATTTTCTATCGCGTTTTTCATCGATTTAGGGGCAGCGGAGTAATTACAAAACGATGGAGCCAAGTTAATTGGCCCATTACTTCCCACACGTCTCGTTTTCATAGTACGAGGGCGGTACCGTAAGTACCCGATTTGACCTAGACATGGGGCTATTTGTTTAAAAAAGATCACTGTATTACATAGTACACAATCCATAAGTCATATGTTTCAAGTTTGAAAATTCCTCGTTGATTATTCGATAAAGGAGTGCAGTGAAGCTTTGCGCTAGGACCTCAGAGTAAAGGGCCCCACAGGCATCGATCTTTTTCATCAGGTTTGCACGACGTGCCAACCGATCACACTCATTTCGGTCCGTGTGTGCCGAAAAACCGTCATGTTGACCGTCGTTTCAAAAAATCTGTCCGAGCTTGATTTTACCTGTCGGTTTCGAATGCCATCGTGCAACTTGGTACATGTGTGGCCGTTCATCGTGCAATCAGGACGGGATTTTGCAGTGTCGTTCTGTTTTCAGGTATAATTTATAAAGCTTAGGGGGATATCGCAACTGAAAATTTCAAATCTTCGTAGCTTCTACCCGTAGCAAGGAATTCTCTCAATGTAGCTGTCAGACGTTCATAAGGGGAAATATTTTGTCTCATCCAAATATCCTGTTTTTTTTATTAGAGGTGCTATTGAATTAAGTAATTCTAAGTATGTTTCTTCATTCATCGTCAAATAATTGTACCAATCCCCTGGTTCCAGACGCAATTCTTCTAATAGATTTATATGGGAGAATTCGCCTCTTTTTAAAAGACACTGTTTCACCCATTTAGAACGTTTTTTCTTGCTGTATTTCACTTTAATAGCTAAAGCCGCCGCCAATGCTAAAGTATTATCCATGTTTAACGGACCAAAAATTTGCGAGAAACTGAAAGAAAACCAAACAGTGTGTGGAGGTATCGTTCCATCGGTTTAACCGACATCGGTTGGCACGTCGTGCAAACCTGATGAAAAAGAACGATGTCTGTGGGGCCCTTAACAAGTGAACATAGAGGTAGTAAACAACTAATTCTAATAGGCCAACATCTTTTCTTACGTTGTCATATTGACCACCAGATACCGCAATCATAATTGTTTACTATCGTCTTGATTATATATTATCCAGAAATATTCCATTCTACGTTAAAAAAGACGGTAATTTGATGGTTCAGGAATGATTACAGCAAAATCAATAGATATGTTGACCTATACTGCTTTACTGCATGTTTCTTCATCATAAACGCAAATTCTGTCTTACATAAATTTTGAGGAGCTGGCAATGCCTATATAATTTTCCTGAGATTTGTTTACGGTAAACCCCGACTGTCAAACGTTTGCTTTGTTTGTGCGTCTTTTATGCTTGGTCAGTAAAATCGAATTCGCTATTTTTTGGTAACTGTAGTGAAGCTTTACGGACTTGCTGTGCTATATCGAGTGAAGTTCAACAGTTTTTCTAGATGGGACAGTGCAGAGCAGTATTTGTAACATGGGTTGCATTGGAAGAATTTCCAGGTTAGTTGGCAATGTTTGGAGGCTGAAGTGTCAAAAGATGATGGCTTTGAGCACGCCATGCTGAAGTGGTTTGTTTACTACCTCTATGTTCAGTTGTTACTCCGAGGCTAGCACCTGCACGACTGTCTTCCAGACGGAGGTGTACGCCATATTGTTGGTGGCAGATTCGACGGAAGTCGAATAGGTTTAGAACAAAGTATATGCTCTGACAGCCAGGCAGCTCTGAAAGTTGTGGCATCTTCGAGGGCCAGATCAGCTCTGGCTCAAGAATGTTCTGACACCCTTCATAAATTAGAAAACCACAATAAGGTAACGCTGTTGTGGGTCCCAGGACACATTGGTGTACGGCGCAACGAGAGAGCGGACCGTCTAGCTAGGATAGGGGCCAGCAGCCCCTGCTTGGAATTATAAGAAGCCAGGTCAATGTTGTCCTAGACGACTGGGACTACAAGGAACTGGCGAAAGCCTGGTTAGAGAGAGACGACTGCAGGCACAGCGGGCTCTGACAAGGGCCGTACACTTTGGCTTCTAAATAAAGGCAGAGAGACTCTCAACCTTTTGGTAGGGGGTTCTCCCAGACCATTGCCGATTGAATAGACATTAGAGTGGTAGGGGACCTCATCTGCTCTAGATGCTGGGAAAATGATGAAACACCGTTGCAGTTCTTGATGGGCAGATGTGCTGTGTATCGCAACCTTAGGGTTCAGATATTCGGCACGACGGAGTTCGGGGAGGAGTATGAATTCAAAGTAAAGAGGTGTAGTAGGTTTGACAAGGAGTTTTCTAGGACGTGCCAGTTTAGTGTTTTCAGTGTTGGTTCCGCGGGGTTGGCATAAAGCGCCAAAGGTGGCCTATTTGCCTGGCTTCGCCTCCTCATCACTACTACTACGTGGTATTTATTTGGCAGTCATCAATAATGTACTGTGTAAGGCTTTCGCGGCCATCGCCCAATAAATTTGTGGTTCTTGGGTTTTTAGGCCGGCGTCGTTTAGCGTTAAAGCTTGACGTTTCGCCACCACGAGTGGATGGTATCTTCAGAAGCTATTTCACTTCGGCGACTTCCAAAGTACTGACGGCTAGATGATCTGCACCTGCATTTATACCTGTCAACGGTGACGTGGCCCAATCAGGTAACGTTGGTAGCCCCGCCCCCTTGCGATATGGCAGTGTCTTCAGCACCTTTAGGATGGGTACCCATGTCCGGTTGACTTTCTGTATTTCTTCTTTTCTATTGAAATTATTGTGGTGTTTTTGTATTTCGATGGCTTCTCTATTAAGTCTGGCATAATATGAAGATGTATCGGCAAGAACCTGAGTTTCTTCAAACTTGACCTTATGGCCTCCTTCCTTAAGCGCATGTTCGGCTACCGCTGATTTTTCGGTATAACCTAGTCGACAGCTAGCCTTATGTTCTGAAATCCTTGTGTTTATCGATCGCTTCGTTGTTTCTATGTATACACTCCCACATGTGCATGGTATGCGATAAACCCCCGGTGTAGTGAGTGGGTCTCTTTTATCCTTCACCGTTCTCAAATACTCCTGTATCTTTCTTGTGGGCTTGTAGATGGTCTTGACAATTTCTTTTCGTAACATTTTTCCTATTCTGTCTGTTATTCCAGGCACATATGGTAGAAAAGGTTTTGCTATCGGTTCAGGTTCTTGTTTTGCCCTATTTCTTCTCATTGTTCTTGTCATTTCTTTCTCTGTATAGCCGTTTGCCTTAAGAGCGTTCTTTAGGTGTGCCAGTTCGGTGTCGAGTTCCTCTGGTTCGCACACTTTTCTAGCCCGATCTGTCAAAGTTCTAATAATTCCGTACTTCTGAGATGGGTGGTAGTTTGATTCTTTGTGTAAGTACCGGTCAGTATGTGTTGGTTTTCTATATACCTTGTGTCCTATCGTAGCTCCATTTCTTGTTAGAAGAACATCAAGGAATGCCAGTTTTTTGTTTTCTTCTACCTCCATGGTGAACTGGATATTTTTATGCACCTTGTTCAGGTGCTCTAGAAATTCTTCTGACCTTTCTCTTCCGTGGTTCCAAATGACAAACGTATCGTCCACGTATCTAAGCCATATCTTGGGCTTGTAGTGAGCGCTTTTCAATGCTGTCTGTTCGATCTTCTCCATTACAAAGTTCGCTACTACTGGGCTTAAAGGGCTTCCCATGGCTACACATTCGATTTGTTCGTACATTTTGGAGTCCCAGACGAAGTAGGTTGTTGTTAACACGTGTCTGAAGAGGTTCGTCATCAATAATTTTATTTGGAAGGCCTCAGCTCGACCAATATTAAAGCTAAAATAAATTCTACACTAGATAAGTCTGCTCCATCGTTTACAGCAGTAAAATATTGGGTAGCGACTTCAAATGAGGCCGTATGAGCTGCCACATCCGAGATAAAAGAACAAACACAACGAACTGAAAAGGGAGAACCGGCTCCAAAGAAGGCGAAGACCGTTCCACCTGCACGCAAGGTCATGGCTTCATTTTTGGGGTGCGCGAAGCATAATTTTTGTTGGCCATCATGAAAAAAGAAAAGCCATCAACGGCGAGTATTATGCGGATCATTTCTGTGGTCAAACTTGAATAAATGACTCAGTGGTCAAAGATTATCCAATGATGAAAAAGTCATGTCGGCAGCTAATGCCTATTTGAAGAAGCAAGACAGTTGTTATAGCAGGCGACAGAAAGGTTCTGCCGGTGCGCCATCTGGTACCCGAAGGTAACGGCAAACCAAGGAAATCGCTGCTGAACAGCAGTAGATTTCTTGGTGGGACGCCATGGCGCGTCCGCTTGGCCACCAGAGAACTCGAGTTCTATATGCTGCTGCATATGAAAACTGATATACGAGGGTTGCTCTATACCTCCGTCAATCCACCAGTATGCAGACAGCTAAGGCAGACCTTTCTGTCGCCTGCTACATGCTTCACATGTCTGGTAGGCATGAAAGAATTGATGCTCTCTATTTCCGTCAATCGTCCTATGGCGCACTGATGATCGCTAATAAGCGTGAAACAGCTGTCTGCGTACTGGTGGATTGACGGAGGTATATAGCAACCCTCGTAAGACAGTTGTTGTTATAAAAAGGGTATAGAACTTATTCAGCAACGCTGGGATAAGTGTAGCGAGGTGAATGAATTGTTTTCCAAAATTTTTCTGTTTTCTTTGTTGGGTCAGACATTTCTAGGACCTCCCTTGTATATGGCAATACCGGTATTGTCTTAATAAGGTATCATTGTCCTATAACCAAAATATCCTCCAAATTTTTAAAGCTAAACTGCATTTTATTAAGTCTTCATACGTAATTGATGCAAGGCAGATAATCTAACTGACCCTTGATTCCCATCTTTTTTCATACATATCATGAATACATACGAAGAAAGAAGTCAATCTGCTTGCCGTTACCGATTTACTCCCCACTAAGTTATTTAAGTCGTGCTTCCACTCGAAAATATTTGAAATTGTGTTTCCTCCACCTCCAAACTTTCAAGAAAGCTAAACTCCTTTTCTTAGGCATTAGCGATTTTGAAAAATTTATCTCTTAATGCTTAACTTGAAAGACAATCTAATTGACTTTTGATTCTCATTTGTCTTTATACATATCTTGGATACATATGAAGAACGAAGTCAATCTACTTGACGACACTCTCCAGTAATGATTATTTTAGTCGTGCTTCCAGTCGAAAGTATTTGAATCTGTGTTTCCTTCACCTGCAAACTTTTACTTCCCACACCGATAGGTGAGGGGAGTACTGTGATCGCGAAAATTTTCGATTTTGAGCTAACACGCTTTTTGGGCGTTTTATGATGTCTACATAACGAAAATCCATGTCACTCATTTCCGTCGGTCTGTCTGTTGTCTGTCTGTCTGTGCGCGTTTGTCTAGCCTCGTAATCTCAATAACCGCTGCAAGGATTGTGATGAAATTTGGGCAGCGATATGCTGGGGGGTCGTAGTAGGTAATGTTCTTATAATTTTGAAAATCGGTGCAGGGGCGGCGGAGTAATTAGCAAAAAACAAAAAAAATTAAATATTCCTCAAACATCGTTTTTCGGCGTTTTAGGGGTTCCTGATCATTTTCTACTTTTTTTGGGTGGGGGTGGAATTGGGGGTGGTTGGGGGTGGGGGGTTGTAAATCTCAAAAATCTGTAGTACTCATAATAGGCTATCCATTGACCTGTAAAGGAAAGACCTAGCGGCATAGTACCCTTTTTTAGGTCCATCCGAACATTGCCTTTGGACTGCCAAGGGACTTAGAATTTTCTGATACATAGGAATATTGCTTAAGAATCGTTCTGTACTGAGTAAAAGTTATGGAAAGGATTTTAATGAAACTTTGTCACAGTATTACTACCGCGGCGAGGATGGAAAACGCGTATGTTTCGGAAAAATCGTGTCAGTGGCGGCACAGCAATAATAAAAAAAACTAAAAATACAAAAACAGCTCAAACCTTGTTTTTAGACCTTTTAGGGGTTCCTGATCATTTTCTACGTTTTTTTGGGTGGGCGTGAAATTGGGGTGGTTGGGGGTGGGGGGTTGTAAAACTGAAAGATTTGTTGTATTCATAATGGTTTGTCCATTGACCTATGGAAGAAATACGTACCGGCGTATTTTTTTTAAGTCCATGTGAATGTTATGGCTAAAGTGTTTACTTGGATAGTTTATATACTAGCTGGATATTATACAAACTATCCAAATGTCTGGTTATTTTGATGGAAAATCATATTTCTACTAAAATAGCTATGAATATTGGTTGGTTTGTATATACTATCCAGCTAGTTTATAAACTATACAAGATATGCCGCTAAAGTATAATACGACAAAGATATCACACATATTAACCAGTGTTTCTGGACAGTTTACAAACTATCCACATCATTTGGATTAATTATGCACTTAATATCTCTAGTACTACATAATAACCAACTCGTTGGTTACTTTAGGTTAATTTTTAGTCAAAATTAAAGTTTATTCATAGATAAAACATACAATTGCTATTCGATTCGATTCTCTGTACATCATAAGTATTCATTACATGATAATCATTCTTGTTATTAGTGTTAGGTCCTTGTTTGCGTATTCTCTTTATATGTTACAGAAGTACATTATTCTGTTATTCATTAATTTTGAATTTTGGGACTCTTTCTCGTAACATTCTAATGGTAACTCTTCAAATTGCTGTTGCTGATCCATTTTTGGTAACTAGATACTTGTTAAACAAATTTTACAAGGCATGACAGTAAACAACACCAACATGTCACACTTGCACTTGCCATTAACATAACCTCACTTTTCTGTTAAATTGACCAAAGAAAATTAGTTAGTGTACATACTAACCAACTAATGTTGGTTAATTTACATACTAACCAACGAGTTGGTTATTATGGTTATTATGTATTACTAGAGATACTAGGTGACTACCTTATCGAAATGATGTGGATAGTTTGTAAACTGACCAGGAACACTGGTTAATAAGTGTGATATCTTTGTTGTATCACACCTTAGCGGCATATCTTGTATAATTTATAAACTAGCTGGATAGTATACAAACCAACCAACATTCATAGCTATTTTAGTAGAAATATGATTTTCCATCAAAATAACCAGACATTTGGATAGTTTGTATAATATCCAGCTATTGTATAAACTATCCAAGTAAACACTTCAACCGTAACATATACATATACGAGTATTGCTTAATTTCGTTCTATGTATATTGCGTAAAGCAAAAATTATTAAATTAATTTTAATGAAATTTCGATACAGAATTGACTATCGCGGCGAGAGTGGAAAACGCGCCAGTGTCTGAAAAATCCTGTCAGTGGCGGCGCAACAATAATTAAAAACCAAAAAATATAAAAACAGCTCATACTTCGCTTTTAGACAGTTTAGAGGCTCCTGATCGTTTTGCATCGTTCAGTTGAAGCATGCGGAATGAAAACTGTGGCGTCCTAGTTTCTAAGGAGGGAGACGCAAGAAACTATTTACGAGAGTTTTTGTGTTGGATGTTTTTTTGCGGGAGGGTGGGCGATGATTTGGATGCAAGGGGATTTCAGACTATAGCTTCATGCAATGGGAAAGCAATAAACTGAAATCATTATTATGTGTGGGAAGTACTGAGTCAATCAACTTGACTCCATTTTTTAAAAAAGCGAAGCTCAATTTTAGACATTCACGATCTTGAAAAAGTCAATCTACCTGACAACACTCTCCAGCAAGTTGTTTTAGTCGTGCTGCGATTCGAAAATATTCTATTTTGTGTTTTATTTGGGCGCACACCTTACTTATACAACCTGTGACGAACCGGTCCATTTTATTGTTAGCAGTCTACAGAGGTGTGTCATCGAAAGGACCTCATATTATGAAGGTTTTTCCTTATTTGAAGATCCAGTTAGGGTACTTGAATGAAACGTTCAGACCATTTAGGCGATATTACATTATAGCCTAGTGACAAAAAACACGTTTGACCACACAAAAAATCAGTAATGTACCACAATTTGGATGAAGGTAGTTCAAATTGTGTCTTTTATTTTGATAAATCGATCCAGATACTGTGGGCATCGAATTTGGAAAAAAAATAAACGGTTTGATTTATGTAGCCTCTTTGATACATTTTACCAAAATGTATTAAATTCCAGTTATACATTCTTTTACTTCCCACACCTACAGGTGAGGGGAGTATTGTGATCGCGAAATTTTTTTCTATTTTGAGATAATACCCTTTTTGGGCGTTTTATATCTACGTCCCTCATTTCCGTCGGTCTGTTTGCCTGTTGGTCTGTATGTCTGTTGGCGTCTTTTAGCGTCGTAAACTCAGTAACCGCTGCATGGATTGTGATGGAATTTGGTAGCGTTATGCTGTGGGGTCTTAGTAGGTAATGCTGCTGTAATTTTGAAAATCAGTGCATTGGTGCGGAGAAATTGGAGAAAACAAAAAATTATCAGAACCCCCACAAACTTCTTTATCAGGCGTTTCAGAGTCCTTGACTCTTATCCATTTTTTTTTTGAGAGGGTAAAATCAGGGTGGTGGAGTTTGAAATCTCAAACGTTTGTTGTATTCATAAAATATTCATTGGGCTGAAAGGAAGGACTTCGGTGACATCGTGTGTTTTTTAGACCTATCCAAATGTTGCCTTTGAATTTTATTTATAATCCTATAACGTGTAACTTGGTAACTACGAACTTGATTGTGATGAAACTGTGACACCGTATTATTGCCGTAGAGGAAATGATAACAGTGATCATTGTGAGCACTGGACAATAGACACTTGACGCCTCGCTTGACGCCAATGTTATTGCTATCTTACTGAATTTAGTAAAGATTCAAAGTTATTGGTGTAGATTTGTGCTTAACCTCAGAGAGTATAATAAAGTTTTAAGTAAAATACATAAATTGTTATGGCTACACATGAAGAATGTTCATAAATATTACGCCTCTGTTTTAGTTCACCGTATACTTGTTAGATCAAATCTACCTTATTTCAGATTATCAGTTTTTACACATGTATTGTATTATTTAAATGTGAGATATATTGATAAACCATCTCTTCTAAATTTTACCTTTCTGTGTTTATGAAAGCATTCACATATAACGGTTACTATTTATAATACTATCTACTATCAATACGTACAAAGAAAAATCGGTTTAAAAATTCAAATGTAGTGTTAAAAGTGTATAGCCAATTAATCACAAAATAACTGCTGGCAGTTTAAGTTTTTCTTGAATTTGTGCACATTATTTTTCACTTCCCACACCGATAGGTGAGGGAAGTATTGAGATCAGGAAAATTTTCGATTTTTAAATAATATTCTTTTTGAGCTGTCTGTGATATCCACATAACGAAAATCCAGGTCATTCTGTCGGTTTGTCTGTCTGTCGGTCTGTTTGTTGGTCTGTTGGCGTTTTTCTAACCTCGTAATGTTAGTAACCGATGCATGGATTGTGATGAAATTTTGATAGAGATATGATGTGGGGTCGTAGTGGGTAATGCTGCTATAATTTTGGAAAACGGTGCATGGGCGGCGGAGTAATTGACCGTTTTCTACTTTTTTTGGGTGGGGGTGAAATTGGAGTGCTTGAGGGATGGGAGGTTGTAAAACTAGAAAATGTATTGTATTCATGATAGGCTGTCCATTGACCTGTGAAGGAAAGACCTAGCGGCATAATACAATTTTTTAGGTCCATCTGAACCTGCCTTGCTTATTACAGAAGCCAAGCGACTTAGAATTTTCTGATGTACCTATCCACTATATATACGAATATTGCTTCAGATTGTTCTGTATTGTGTGACCTAGAAAGTATTGAATTGATTTTAATGAAATTTTGATACAGTATTATTATCGTGGCGATAATGGAAAGCGCGTATGGTTTTTAGAAATCGTGTCAGTGGCGGTGCAGCGATAAACAAAAAACTCAAAATATAAAAACAGCTCAAACTTCGTTTTTAGGCATTTTAGGGTTTCCTGGTTTATTTTCTACTTTTTTTGGATGGAGATGAAACTGGAGTGGTTGGGGGGTGGGGGGTTGTAAAACTAGTTGGCCTCATAAAATACGCAATGCGCTGAAAAAAATTGACTCTTGTGGTATCATGTGCTTTTTAGTTGAAGTTGCCTTTGAATTTTACATCTGTGGAATATTTTGATACATACCCCTATAACGTGTTACTTGGAAACTACGAACTTGATTGTCATGAAATCGTGACACCGTATTACTACCGTTGAGGAAATGATAACAGTATCACGCCATTTTTTATATTCTCCATTTTAATGCGTGGGATCTACTTGACGTCAATATTTTACGTGAAACAGAAAAAATTACAAAGCCATCCGAAATGTCGTATTGCAAGTCCTGAAGAAAACAATATGTATGTAGAACCATTGATTAACTTAATGGTAGAACTGAATGAACCAGGCAATCAAAAAACTAACCCTGTTCCATATGATTTTCTGGTAGAATGATCTGATTGTACAACGGAAAGTGATTGCATGGTGGAATGATATAACTTCCTAATTTTCTTCTATATTCATTGAGAAACTTGCCTAGCGTGAAGGATGTGTAGGAAACACACAATATTTATTAAAGATCTTCTTCCATTCAAGCGTACCCTCGTGTTTGTTCATAACATGTAGATCAAATATATATACTGATTTCTGTTGTAACATGAATCGATGAATGATTGAATTTTTACAGAGTGGTCAACAAATAACTGACTGATTTTTCTATAAATATAGTACTCGCAGAGAAGTGAAATACCTATGAGTCAAGTTAGACGATAAACTAACTTGAAACATCACGAGCCGATCTCAGATTATCTTAATGATGGTGAGGCGAGCAATGATGGGTTGTCCCTGGGGTTTAACCCCCTCGATGACAGTCGCGGTTCCCGAATTTTTGAAATGGGGGGGGGGTCGTTCTGTATCGTGTAACCTGGAAATGACCGAATTGATTTTAATGAAATTTCTACACAGTATTAATAGGTACCTTGGCGAGGATAGAAGACACGTATGGTTTTTAGAAATCGTATCAGTGGTGGCTCTGCAATAACCAAAAAACTAAAAATACAAAACAGATCAAACTTCGTTTCTAGGCGTTTAATTTTTTTTTTGGAGGTAGGTGAAATTGGGGTGGTTGGGGGTGGGGGGCTGTAAAACTGAAACATGTGTTGTATTGATAATAGGCTGTCCATTGACATGTGAAAGAAAGGCATAACACAATTTTAGAGGGGAGGGGGTGGGGGCTGGCGATGATTTGGTTGCAAGGGGATCTCAGATGATTGACTTTATCTTTTTAAGAACCAAAAAGACGATAATTTTTGAATCAACATTTTTTTAAATTATTTCTCTTTCTTTTTATGAATAGGTCAAGTTGTTGTGTTCAATACATTTTTATTCTGCTGTAGCAAAATCTTGAGAGGATATTATAAAAATGAAGTCAAGTTGATTGACTCAGTACTTCCCACACATTACTGTAATACCACTTTATTATTTTCCCAAAGCATGAAACTTTAGTCTGAGATCCCCTTGCCCCCAAATCATCGGCAGCCCCCCCCCCCCTCCCCCGCTAAAATTGTCTTATGCTTATGTCTTTCCTAGGAACCCCTAAAACATCTAAAAACGAAGTTTGAGCTGTTTCCATATTTTTAGTTTTTTTGATTATTGCTACGCTGCCACTGACATCATTTCTAACAACCATACGCGTTTTCCATCCTCACCGCGGTAGTAATACTGTGTCAAAATTTCATTAGAATCAAATTAAAAGTTTCCACGTTACAAAATACAAAACGATCTAAAGCAATAAATACTCGTATGTACACAAAAAATTCTAAGTCCCTAGTTTCGGTAATAGGCTAGGCAATATTCGGATGGACCTAAAAAGATTTATCTATGTTGCTAGGTCTTCCTTCACAGGTTAGTGGATGAATACAACAAATTTTTCAGTTTTTCAACCTCCCACCCCCCAACCAACCCAATTTCACCCATACCCAAAAAAAACGCAGAAAATGATCAGGTACCTCTAAAACGCTTAAAAAGGAAGTTTGAGCTGTTTTTATGTTTTTAGTTTTTTTTAGTTTAGTTTATTTCTGCGCCGCCACTGGCACGACTTATAAAAACCATACGCATTTTCTATCCTTCCCAGGGTGGTAATACTGTGTCAAAATTCCATTAAAATCAATTCAACATAATCCTTGTTACACAATATAGAACGATCTAAAGCAATACTCGTATGTTTACATCACAAAAAGTCTTTGGTTTCTGTAATAGGCAAGGCAATGTTCAGATGGACCTAAAAAAGTTGTTTATGTCACTAGGTCTTTCTTCACAGGTCAGTGGACAGTCTATTATGAAAGCAACAAATTTTTCAATTTTACAACACCCCCACCTTCCAACCACCCCAATTTCACCCCCACCTAAAAAAAAAGTAGAAAATGATCAGGAACCCCTAAAACGCCCGAAAACGAAATTTGAGCAATATTTATTTTTTTTTGTTTTTTGCTAATTACTCCGCCGCCCATGCACCGATTTCCAAAATTATAGGAACATTACCTACTACGACCCCACAGCATATCGCTGCCCAAATTTCAGCACAATCCATGCAGCGGTTGCTGAGATTACGTGGCTAGAAAAACGCGTACAGACAGACCGACAGACAGACAGACAGACAGACAGACAAGACAGACAAGACAGACAAGACAGACAAGACAGACAGACAGACAGACAGACAGACAGACAGACAGATAGACAGATAGACAGATAGACAGATAGACAGATAGACAGATAGACAGATAGACAGATAGACAGATAGACAGATAGACAGATAGACAGATAGACAGATAGACAGATAGACAGATAGACAGATAGACAGATAGACAGATAGACAGATAGACAGATAGACAGATAGACAGATAGACAGATAGACAGATAGACAGATAGACAGATAGACAGATAGACAGATAGACAGATAGACAGATAGACAGATAGACAGATAGACAGATAGACAGATAGACAGATAGACAGATAGACAGATAGACAGATAGACAGATAGACAGATAGACAGATAGACAGATAGACAGATAGACAGATAGACAGATAGACAGATAGACAGATAGACAGATAGACAGATAGACAGATAGACAGATAGACAGATAGACAGATAGACAGATAGACAGATAGACAGACAGACCGACAGACCGACAGACCGACAGACCGACAGACCGACAGACCGACAGACCGACAGATCGACAGACCGACAGACAGACAGACAGACCGAAGACAGACAGACCGAAGACAGACAGACCGAAGACAGACAGACCGAAGACAGACAGACGGACAGACAGACGGACCGACGGAAATGAGTGACGTGGATTTTCGTTATGTAGACATCATAAAACGCCCAAAAGGTGTGTTATCTCTAAATCGAAAATGTTCGCGATTACAATACTCCCCTGACCTATCGGTGTGGGAAGTAAAAAGAGAAACTATAAAAACCTTTTCAGATAGTCAGGCTGCCCTGACAGCACTGAGCTTTAGACGAGTTGACTGAATGAACTCAGAACAAGGAACAACGTAACTTTGATTTGGGTTCTAAGTGACAGCGGAGTGGAGTGAATTGGTCGACACACTTGCAAGAGGAGGAACCAAATCTGCGTTCATAGGACTAGAACCATTTGCGGGCATTGCGAAAAGCACTATCAGAATAACCATCTCAGAATGGGTATAGAGGACAGCACTCCCACACTGGCGAGACACTTCAATCGAAGACATACCTCTCAGTCTGTCTATCACCATTTTCCTACAGTCGTTATCTCAGTAACCGCTCCACCGATTTTGGTGAAATTTGAGGTACTGAACAACGGTTCAACCAACATATAAATCATTGTATTAGGAATTCCTATGTCAACATGAATATTATTTAACAATCTATACATTTTCTGTCACGAGAGGTAAACAAATATACCTATACAAGGTACTAAATAAATCCTTTCCAATTAAGTATACGTTTTCCTAACTAGAGCAACAACAGGAATGGGAATTCTTTAGGTAAAAATTGCTAGACCCAGTAAAAAGGTAGTGCCCACAAGCGAATGCTGAATAATAGAGAGGTATTCAAACAATCAAAAAGGAAGAAAATAACCAAGGGCGAACCCCTGTGGCGCCTTACCTAGCAACCTGTGCGTGCGACCTTCAATCTACCACCACCTGATACAATAGCGTCGAATGATTTCCAGGTAGCTCCCAAACAAGTACATGAAGTAGCTCGACTCAGTGTAGGTAACGCGATATCTGAGCCGAAAACTACTAAACAATGTTGTAGGCAGTTTATTATTTTCATAATAGACTTTCACATTTAATGATATAAAAACGTATGCAATTCTGTCAAAACTCAACTCAAAAGGACCTCTGACTGGAGTTCTGAAAATTCTTCAGTACCTATTAGCAAGATCGCAGAATATGAAGAACGAATTAAAATTTGTTCAAATTATAAAACATAACTTAAATGGCAGAAAATTTAAATCTGAGTTGTCAGTATTCCTTTTTTGCAATATTGCTAATAGATATTTAAAAATAAAAGGGCTCCAGTCAGAGGTATCGACTTCGACGCAAATTAGTACTTTTTTACACCATTACATATGATTGATAGTTGCGTGCTGGAGCAACAGTCGCTGGTTGTTTTTGTTTCGTATCAGGGTTTTTAATTGTCTTGGAAATTTTTAACCTCTAGTAAATTGCGATAGGCAGTAGACTGTAAAAAATATCTATTACTGCCATACTCCAGCTTCTCTTTGACCTTAGAGATGTTACTTGTTTTCTTCCATCTGAATTAACATGTTTTTGTTATACATATTTCATGGCCTGCTACGTTGCTTATAGGTAGGAAAATTGAAAAACGCCGATTTGTTTGAAAATTTAAAATTAAATGAAAACTACTAGAGATTGATATTCACAACCTTATATCATTAGAAAGGTTATCAAATTCTACGTTTAACCGTATAAAAGAAATTAGACATTCCCATTTGAAAAATTTTAAAAGTCATCGCTGATCGAAGTTTCCTTAATTAATCGACCGATTTCTCCAAGCATAAACATAATTTAAATTTGACAGTCTCATCAAAGCTGACATATTTTATGCTTAGTAATACGGCAAAGTCACAGCCTTCCAAATTTTATATCTCTGCGATATTAAATTTTTTTCCTGATATCTACTTATACCGAAAATGGTGATTTACACCTAAACAGTTCACTCCCATGTATGATACATAAAGTCACACTAGAATTCACCAAGGAATCTGAATATGCAATAATATAAGGGGTGTTCCATTTAAAAAAACATAACTTTGATACATTTCGTGTTTTTGGAACACCCTGTATAACATGAAAATATTTTTAAAATGTAGCCTTTATGGGTCTCTATCCATCCGAAGTTTTTATTTTATTTTTTGTTAAATACTTTAGCCATAATGGTCCGTGTCGAATAACGTGAATAACCCTGTATTTAGAAAATCGTGTGACATGTAGGGTTTTGCAGTTAGACGACTGATTTGTGGATACCCTTGAAGATCTTGTGTCTGCTGGATCCCAGAATAGCGGAATAAATGAACAAATCGGAAATGTTCAGTCTATTTTTGATAAACTGTTGGTTCTTGGGCTGTTCGGCCGGTGTCGACTTGCTCCGAGACTGACAGTCTCTCGGAACACGCCGAACAGGTGACATCAGCTTCTGAGGATGCCGACCACTCATGTTGGCGAAACGTCAAGCAGCGAAGCATGTCGACGCCGGCTGAATAGCCCAAGAACCAACAGTTCATCAGATCATGGCCGCGACAGTCTTAAGGGCCCCACAGACATCGTTTTTTTTCATCAGGTTTGCACGACATGCCAACCGATGTCGGTTAAACCAATGGAACGATACCTCCACTTACTGTTCGGTTTTCTTTCAGTTTCTCGTAAATTTTTTGTCCGTTAACATGGATAATAATTTAGTATTGGTGGCGGCTTTAGCTATTAAAGTGAAACACAGCAAAAAAAACGTTCTAGATGGGTGAAACAGTGGCTTTTAAAAAGAGGCCAATTCTCCCATATAAATCTATTAGAAGAATTGCGTCTGGAACCAGGGGATTGGTATAATTATTTGAGGATGGATGAAGAAACATACTTAGAATTACTTAATTCAGTAGCACCTCTAATAAAAAAAACAGGATACTTGGATGAGACAAAGATTTTCCCCTCATGAACGTCTGACAGCACATTTTTGATAGGTGTCGCTAACCCTAGATACGCTTACTCGGCAACCAGGACGACACTGCAAAATCCCGTCGTGATGGCACGATGAACGGCCACACATGTACCGAGTTGCACGATGGCGTTCGAAACAGACGGGTAAAATCAAGCTCGGACAGATTTTTTGGAACGACGGTCAACACGACGGTTTTTCGGTACACACGGACCGAAATGAGTGTGATCGGTTGGCACATCGTGCAAACTGGTGAAAAAGAACGATGTCTGTGGGGCCCTTTACACAATACACTATTTTTGAGTATTTGTCGACTAGACTATATCAATTTATAATGAGGCCGCGAATCTCGATAAATCAGTTATTGTAGATACCTATACCACTAGTGGTCTCGCGCACATATCTTCGAGCGTTCTGCAGCTTTCTTCAGAATTATCTTTCTTATTACGATGGAAATGAGCACACTACATATCTCTTAATTAGCAAATATGGTAATTTTTACCCATAGGAAAGAAACAATGACTGGAAATTGTAAGATTAATCAATAGCTGTGTACCAATATGGAATTCTGTAACAAAATCTCAAATACCGCTCACATTTTCTCACTGTGAGAGGGTATTATAAGGTGTTTTTAAAGAATTACTTGTTGAACCTGTATACAGGGTGTTCACAGAAACGTACGACAAAGCAAAAGTATATAAATAATATGATATGTTAACAAAAAGCTTATATAATAAGAAGTTCCAAACGAGGGTTGAAAAAAGCATGTTTTTTTAAAATCAAATACCATAATTCTTGGATCAAAATATTTTATTATTTCTATTGATTTGTCTTATAAATAGATCAAGTTGCTGTTTTCTATTACTGAACTTGAATTACTTACGAATTACGTACGACAAAGCAAAAGGTAATAAACAACATAATAATATAATAACAAAAGAGCTCATAGTAAGAAGTTCCAAACCAGGGTTGAAAAAAGCATGTTTTTTAAGATAAAATACCATGATAATTCTTGGATCAACATTTTTTATTATTTCTATTGATTTGTCTTATAAATAGGTCAAGTTGCTGTTTTTTATTACTGAATTTGAATTACTTATTGACCCCTTAAATTAAGTGTTCACAAAAACATACGGCAAAGCAGACGTAACTAAATAATACAATAAATAATAACACAACAAAAATGGCGTCAAGTGGCTGGACTCAGTACTTCCCACACATTACTAACAAAAAATGTGGAATTCCCTTATCCCTGCAACATTCTCATCAAAACAGTAGACAATGATCAGGGACCTTTGAAAGATCTAAAATATCGTAGTTTCACGTTATAGAATTATAATATGCATGTATCAAATTATTTCACAGATATGAAAACGCAACATTCAGATAAACAGCACACGATATCATCAAAGTCTTTTTTTTTCAGCGCAATGTAGAGTATTTTATGAATACAACAGATGTTTGAATTTTCGAAAACCCTCACCCGCCTGACCACCCTGATTTCACCCCCTCCAAAAACAAAAATTGAATAGGATCAGGAACCCCTGAAATGGCTAAAAACGAAGTTTGGAGGGTTTCTGATATCTATTTCCTTTTTTTGCTAATTACTTCGCCACCCATGCACCAATATTCAAAATTATTGCAGCATATTACCTACTATGACCCCACAGCATATCGCTACGCAAATTTCATGACGTTCCATGCAGCGGTTACTGAGATTACGAGGCTAGAAAAACGCCAACAGACAGACCGACAGACAGACAGACCGATATATCTGTCTTTGTGTCTGTCTGACAGAATGACAGACAGACCGAAAAATGACGTCACTCTACCATTTTTTAACAATATTACCGACTACATTACCGACTATGACACCACAACAAATATCAAAGTCGGTAAAACGGTTACTGATTGATTTGAATCGAAATAAGATTTTCATATTTTTAATTTTTATGTTATTACCACTATCAATTGGCCGTCTAATTTAATTCATCTGAAATATGTTTACTATTTACAAACAAATTATTTTAATTGGTATCATAAGGTTAATTTTGAATTCGTCTACCCGTAACCAGTGCTTTCGAAACTTAATCTATTTTTTACGATATCCTATAAAAATACCGAAGAAACAAATACCAGTCTACAAGAAATAATTTGGAATGTTCACTTACTCTCAATCGACGGAAGACAACTGGTAGGTGCCACCATCAAAACTAAAAACTACTTTCACATTGTTCTATAAACAGTACAGCAAATTTTCAAGTGATTCAACTTATTATCTACCAATAATAGCCAAATTGATCAAAGAGCGATGCTTAACAAACGGAAGTGAATGATTTTCCATTGATACACATTTTTATTTTTATTGATATACAGGGTTACTTCAACAAGTAGACGTTTAGTGACTACTGGCTCATAGATGTGCCTGTAAAACAATTATTCAAGATTAGTGATAATCTTATCAAAATATACAGGGTAAGTTTTTAGTACCGGCTCGGTCGATAACACCACTACTATAGAAGATATCGAAAAAAGTTGTATATAAAAGTTGTAGCCACGGATATGCTCCTTGCCCAGAAAATATTTTGATTTATACAGGGTGATCCATAACTACGTGGTGGTGCAAAAATGCATTTTTTTAAATGAGACACCCTGTATATTTCTATATTCTACATTCAAATTCTACTAATGATTTCCGTTCTTCGAATATAGGGTATTGTTACATTATGCAGGGTATGGCCATTTTTATATACAAATTGCTGTCAATTATTGAACGTACTGTATATCAAAAAGTGATGAATCAAAAATCATTTTTTTTACACTGATGGATAAAAAATATCATCTAGTTTTAAAATCAGCTATAAAAGAGGCTCGCGACGCATATTGGTATGCAGTGTGATGTAGAATGCAAAATCTAGATTTTCTCTCTTTTTTTCAAATGTAACCCCCAATATTTTATTATACCAAAGAATTGCTTTTAATATGCTCTTTCATCTTTCTATAGCACTTGCTATGGCTGAATTCATTAGTTTCTCAGATATTTCGATTTTTCTACAAATTTTAAATATACCTTATATTTGTTTACTAAAATTCATTATTTTGAGAAAATACTATCAAATTTTATTTTTGCTTAACAAGCAATTAAAATATAAGGCCATAATAGTACTTGATCAAGTCAAAACACTGGATTAACGAAATATATAGGTCAAGTGTGCTGAGGAAACAATTTTATAGACGTCATGCATAATTATCAAGCAGATCTATCAGGTAGGCTATGAAATATTAAACGACGGTCCAAATAAAACGATTCTTCATTCTTTCAAACGCATTAGTTTTAGAGTGCCTCCGTTCTGGATATTGCTGTTCATAGTTGATATATTCTAGAGGCAAGTAGTCAATTTCTCAAAGATTCTCCTAAATACCCTCAATGGAAAAATTAATGTTTACAGCTCGTTTTTCACAGAGGACGGAATTATTGAGCAGGTTATGAAAACCGTCAATTTTTCAAAGCATACCTGATAAATCTGCTTGATAATTATGCATCGCGGCTACAAAATTGTTTCCTCGGCATGCTTGACTTTATTATCTCGATGATTCAGGGTTTTGAGTTCATCAAATACTATCATGACCTTATAATTTAGTTGTTCGTTAAATAAAAAACAAATTCGATAGTACTTCCTCAAAATAAATAAATTTCAGTACAAAAATAGAAGCTATATTTTAAATTTACCGAAAAATCGAAATATCTCGGAAACTGATGGACGTAGGTACAAGAAGTGCTATACAAAGATGAAAGAGCATATTAAAAGCAATTCTTTGGTATAATAAAATATTGGGGGTTACGTTTAAAAAAAAGAGAAAATCTGTATTTTGCATTCTACCTCACCCTGTATACGAATTTGCGTCCCGGGATTTTTTTATAGCCGATTTTAAAACTAGATGATATTTTTTATCCATCCGTGTACAAATATGATTTTTGTTATACAGTACGTTCATTTGACAGCGATTTGGATATAAAAATGGTCATAACTTTTGAAGTACCCTGTATAATGTAACAATACTCTATATTGGAAGAACGGAAATCATTAGTAGAATTTGAATATGAAATAATATATAGGGTGTCTCATTTAAAAAAATATATGTTTGCATCATCACGTAGTTATGGATCACCTTGTATAAATCAAAATATTTTCTGAGTAAGGAGCATATCCGTGGCTACAGCTTTTATGTACCACTTTTTTCGCTATCTTCTACACTAATGGAGTTATCGACCGAGCCGGTACTAAAAACTCACCCTGTGTATAATTTAAGACAGGAACAAGTGTTCTCACTACTTGTTGAAAAAAGTATGGTGTCTTCCTGCTTGCGGGGACCTGCAATTGAATAACTGGAGGTCTTCCATATGCAATATCTAAAACTTTCAAATTTCAGTACCTGTATGATCCTGTAGGTTTTTTTTGCCGTTCATATCTTTTAGAGTTCCCCATCACCATTAAAAATTGGCCAAATTAAATAGCTATTCAGAAATGTCGCAATAAAATGTAACGAATCACTCAAATCAAGTAAAGGTGCGGCTAGAGTGGAAAAGTCAAGTTTCGCAATAGATAAGCTCATGATAAACTTGTATGATAACAACTTTTGAGTTATTATTAGTAATTTTGGTGTAGAAAAAATGAACCAAGCAGACTGGATTGGTACTCTCCAGGCTAAAGCAAACAACTCACTGGCGTAACTAGGAATCTTTTTTGAGGGGGCCTGTTATTGGGACTTGAAATACGAAACAAATGTTGACCTAAAAAACACAATTTCAACATTTTTCTTTATATTTGAAAAAAAGTCACAAAGTTATGTATGATATGTCTAGAAACTAAAAAATTATGATTTTGATAATAATTGTATCCAACAAACTAGTACACTTGGGGTCTAAAAAAATTAATTCAAGAGCTACAGGTATTTAAAGGACCGTACCACTACCATTATGAAACACTACCAAAGTAATTTAACTGTAGGGGTATTATGTTATAACATTGATTAACATATGTGTTAATCAATGGTTATAATCAATGGTAGAGGTACCATCCTATAAGTACCTGTAGCTTTTGAATTAATCACTTTAGACCCAAGTGTGCTAGTTTGTTGGAATTGTTTTATCGGGAGGAACACAAAAAGTCACAAATATACAGGGTGTCCCATTAAAATTTTTGAATCGGACGTCACGTGACCAAACACAAATACCTCATTAGGTGACACAATAATAAGAAAGATACAATATTTGCTCAAATTTACACCCCCAAAATTAGAATTCCCTACTACTGCCCAGTTCCGATTTATTGCTTGTCTTAATCGTCGTGGGACACCCTGTATGAAGCTGCACAGATGAACATACATCATTATATCGTAAATTTTGTAATGTAATAGAATGGTAACAGTTTTCATATTAAATTAGAAGCGTATATCGCATTAAATTTTGACACTTCGTTTTTTTCCACCAGCAATTTTCTTACAGATTTGCCTCATCTAGTTTTATATAGGTTCTTTCCAACAGCATATTTTTTACCGTCCATTGAACCGTCACGAAACTGTTCAGATCGTTTGTGGTGCGCATGCGTTGATTTTGGATGGTTTCGTGACCGTACAAACAGTAAAATCTGTTGGTACGGCTCTTTCTCTTATTTCACTGGACTCGTGTCAGTTCTGACAGCTATAAAAAAAAACTAACCTCGATTTCATTTCAACAGCCACCGTCAAAAGCCAAGACGCCAAGAACTTTATTAAAATTGATCGGGGCCTGAGTTTTCTGACGATGACTTGGTGTTAGTCTATCAACCACAACCAAAAAATGAGGATTATTTGGGTAATTTTAGCCATGAATAATGGTTGCCACTCACAACCAGGTATTCCTGTAGCTCTATAAACAAAGAACCTGGGTTATGTTTTCCATAAAAATGACCGAATTTATCATATCATACCATGTATAACATTATTGTTTGGTTCCATTTCCATTTTTGGCTTTGGTCAAGTTTCGGCCAACGAACGAGCCAGCCAAACAACAAGCAACAGTAAAAACAAAAGAAGCAAAATCAAATCACACTCAATCTCAACACTTAAGACTCAAGGAAGCAAGAAAACAGAAGGCGCATAGAAATGACAAAATGAAATTTTGCGCCAAGCGGGCGATTTACTTTCTACTGTGCATGTCAGTCCTCACAGTCCTTACTCTGGACCAAGTACCGATTTGACCGTACAGAAACCATCCCATGAACGGTAACGAAATCTATTGGAACGCTTTATGGACCGTTTCATGAACGGTCACAAAACGTGTTGGAACGTGTTGCACGTTCTGCGCATGTCCGTGACGATACATTGTACGGTATTCAGGTCTGTTGGAAAGAACCTTATGCCTTCAATGTTGGTGATACCTCCATCTGGTTAGTTGTCATGGTATGCAAATATCTGGTTTATGTGGTCTGTTATGGATTTTATCACTCGTAACAAACTGTCTCATATTTTCTCTCACTGACAATTTAGACACATCAATATTCTGGAGACGTTAAAAATATAGCTCGGTTTCTAAATGTCTTATATATTTTCTACGATTATTTTAAGTAACACTATGCCTGAAATTTATGTAAGCCGCAGTTAAAATTCACCAGTAATAAAAATTGGAATGCTCGGCATACTTGCGTACTTATAATTCTAGAGGACAAATAGTAATACATTATCTAATACCATTGATTAAGGTATAAATACTTTAATCAATGCTAATACCTATTAAAATATGTTTATTTAACTTTCTCATGTCTCCTTACTTTTTCACTTTATTGAATTTTTTTATTGTATATATATTGTATTGTATATTTTTTAATAGTATATAAAATAATTACAAGCTAATGCAAGAACTGTTCTGAAACAACAAAATGTCGTCAAGTGTCTTGACTCAGTACCTCCCACACATTATCGAGTGGTTTTTACATTTTTGGTGTTTTGTTGATTTCTCCTTTGCCACTGACAAGAATTTTCGAAACGATACACTGTTACCATTTCCTCCACGATAGTAATGCGGTGTCAGAATTTCATAAGTTAGTAGTTTCCAAGTTACACGTTAGGCTCATAATCTGCATGTATCACATAATTTCAGAAATAAAATTCTAAGGCAACACTCGGATGTGTCTGAAAAGCATAAGATATCACCAAAGTCAATTTTTTTCGGCGTATTGCAGAGTATTTTACGAATACAACAAATTTCAAAACCACCACCCCGATTTCATCCACTCTAGAAATTAATTGCAAAGGATCAGGAACCTCTGAAACGCCTAAAAGCGTTGTTTTGAGGGGTTGTGACAATTTTTCGTTTTTTACCTATTTCTCTGCCGCCAATGCACGGATTCTCAATATTATAGCATGTACGTACTAAGACCCCACACCATATTGCTACCCAAATTTAATCACAATCCAAGCAGCGGTTATTGAAATTACGCGGCTATGATGCTGCTGCGTGTGACGTCACACAAGTAGCCGCACGTATCTGCAGGGATTAATAGAGAAATTCCGGCGCCGCGAGCATTTTCTTGATATACTGAGAAAACGGTCAAAAATACGAAAGTAATGTATAGGAACGAATTTATATGAAATTGAATTTGTGATGAAAGGTGCCAGTTCATATCTATTTACCTAGAATCGTTCGGACGTCAGGTCAAAAGTTGCACCCAAATAATAAATAATAAAATTATCTATTATTCACAAAATGATGTATAGTCATATTATAGCTGTCATAACTGCAATAGTAGTAGTAGCAACATAGGATATAGGAGCTGTAGTATATAATCGATATTTTTATTGCTAATTGGGTGAAAGTAAAATAAATAAAATAAAACTGATTACACAATAGTTTTGTAGAAATTAACAACACTGGCAAATAACAAACTAAACATATTAAGTTGCAACAGGAAATAAGAAATGAAAATATAAATCCTTTACAGTGTTTAACACAAATAAAAAAGCAACGCATTTTAAAAGAACTCAATTTATCCACTAGAAACACACAGACAGGTCTTTGACCCGTAATGAACACAAAAATAGTATATGAAAAAACACATTTTATAAGTACCTATCATTTCTACTTGATATTGAGTACATAAAAGTAATTAAAATGATATAAAATATAAGCATTCTCTGTCTTTCAAGTCACATGTAAATTTTATTTCTCTTTGGTTTCAGCTTTGGAAAGCTTTTTAAGCTTTCTTTTTTTCTAAATTCTCTCCAATAGCAGTGCGTTTTACTTTACAATAATTGTTAAGTGTGTTACTCCTCGCCGCGGTAACAATAACTGTGTCACAATTTCATTAAAATCAATCCAATAATTTCCAGGGTACACGGTACAGAACTATCTAGAAAAGCAATACTTCTATATGTATACCTACATCAGAAAAATCCCTTGATTTCTGTAATAAGCGAGGCAATGTTCGGATGGATTTACAAAAGTGTATTATGTCGCTAGGTCAATGGACAGCCTTTTATGAATACAACAAATTTTTCAGTTTCCTAGCTCCCCACCCCGCAACCAGCCCAATTTCACACTAAAACGCCTAAAAACAAAGTCTTAGGAATATTTGAAATTTTTGGTTTGTTTTTTGCCAATTACTCTGCTGTCCATGTTCTGATTTTCAAAATGATTGCAGCATTACCTATTACATCCTCACCCAAATTTCATCGCAATCCATGTAGCCGTTACTGAGATCACCAGGCTACGAAAACGCCAACAGACAGATAGACAATGACAATGCGAATTTTCGTTATGTAGATACCAAGTAAAATAAATTGTCCTGCGCAAGTGCAGAAAATGTGGTTCTATGTAGAACGGCTTTAGTTAATTTGTTATTTCATCTGTGTTTAAGGTTATGGCTGCTCTGAAAGCAGGACAGTTCATTTCTGCCACAGGAATGCTCTGATTCCCTTCATAAATTACGTGACAAGAACGTGGTACTTCTGGCAGCCATGGGCGTCGATGAGGAGGTGATGGGGGTAATTATCCCCCCACCCCCCCAAGACCTCAAGAGTAACGAATAGTAATCCACAATTTTCTTATAAATGTTACATAGTATAAGGCCGTAAATGCAATCCACAAAAATCCAATTCCCACCCCTGTCGAAAAACAATCACGCCCACCCCAAGAAACTCAATTATCGACGGCTCTGCTGACTGCTAAAGAACTGATTAGCTAAAGCAACACTTCTGCAATATGAAGCTTAAGTGATAGAACCTTGTGCAGGGGATGTAAACAGGAAAACAGACCAGTTCAGCAACTGCTGTGCGATTGCCTGCTGTCTTATCAATGCGATATTCCATTCTTTTTTCAATTTCACCAAAACCATAGGGTTTTTATGTTTTTTTTATGGTCGGCCTCCCGTAAACGCCGCAAGACCTATGGCGCTGTAGAAGCGCTGCGAGAGGATAAGTATCGGTTCACGTCAGATCTGAAACGCTGCAGGTTGTAGCAGTCGGGAAACAAATTCATTGGCAGCTGATTCCACAGCGTCGAAGTTCTCCAAAAGAAGGAATGCTGGAGGAGACTAGTTCGGGGAGTAAGGACCTCGACCTGGTAAGGATGAGCTCGCAGAGCTTCTCTAGTTTTTCTGGTTCGGACGGCCTGTGGTGTTATTATCTGAGAGAGCTCACTCGAACATCTTCCGTGATAGAACCTGTAAAACAGGGACAGGTCAGCCACCCTCCTTCGATGTTCCAGGCTGTTGAAGTCCTTTGTGAGGTTTGGCGTATCGATTAGTCTAATCGCTCTTTTCTGGATAGTGTCCAGAAGCTTTAGAGAGTGCTTCGGAGCGCATCCCCACACATGGGAGCAGTACTCCAGCGATGGTCGGATCTGTGCCTTGTAGAGCAGCAGCAGTTGCTCTGGTGTATACAAACTTCCTACAGCGGAACAAAACTCCAAGCTTCTGGGATGCCGTTTTAGCAATACTGACGACGTGCCAGGACATGTTATTGTTGATGTTGATTCCCAAAAGCTTGACGGAAGGTGATTCGACTATGGGGTGACCCTCCATTTCCACGGTTGGTAAGCCATCGTGAGACTTCTTTGTAAGTGTTGTTGCCTGAGTTTTTTGTACGTTGAATTGTACTTTATTTGCTAATCCCCATTCGACAATTGTTTTGATATCAGCGTTGATCTGTGAGGCATGCTGATGTCGCTGACGTACCGTCTCCTGGGATGATAGTGGCTTGCCTGGTTCCATTCACGACACTAATGTACTGTCATCTGCGAAGCTGTAGATTGGATTGGATGTTATTTCCAGCAGCTCGTTGATGTAAAGCAGAAACAGTGCAGGGGATAGGACAGATCCCTGAGGAACACCGGCGTTTATTGAAAATACGTCTGATGAACAGCCCTCGACTACAACAAACAGAGATCGGTCGTTCAAAAAGCTATTCAGCCACTGGCGCAGGCCAGGTGGTAGTCCATAAGCAGCAAGCTTGGCCAGAAGTCCGTCATGCCATACTCTGTCGAAAGCCTTCGATATATCAAGTGCAACAACAGGGGTTTCGCCATGATTGTCTATTGTTCTGTTCCACAAATGAGTGACGTAGGCAGGGAGGTCACCTGTAGACCTGTGCTTACGGAAGCCATACTGGCGATCATTTATGATGTTATTGTTGTCCTACGAACTTCTCAACCCAACCGTTATTCAAGTTTCCTATCATTATTTTAAACGGCAATGCGCTTGAAGTTTATATAAGCCGTGATCACGTTAAAATCCACCATTAATAAAAAATGGGAATGCTCAGCATAGTTATGTACTTATAATTCTAGAGGACAAATCGTGATACACTACCTATTACCAATATAGTAAAGTATGCAGTTTCGTTTCCTTGGTAGACAGTTTATAAAAAGTTTCTACTCAAGAATTTACCGCATTACCACAGATTCACATAGTACTGGCACTGATGTGAATGCAACAAACCAATGAAAAATTTGTAATTCTAGATAGACTTAATCAGACCTACATGGAAAGCTAATATTTACACGAGACCAAGTTCGGTTAGGATTAAAAAGTACGCAATATTACCAGTCATTTTTTTATAACTGAGCGGACCGCGAAGGCATAACCTAAATACCGGAGTACCGCGACTGCTAGCTATGAAAAGCATATGTTAGGGGAAGTTTGTTGACGCGGGACTTGAATAGGCCAACAACGCAGGCTCAAGACATCTCAGGGTAGCTCAGTCTACGCCCTGGATACCCCGGGAACAAACGTGTGGTCGTACCGCTCGGTTCCTGATGTATGAAGAACGATCCCCTTGGGGGAACTAATCAAAAGGCCCCTGACAAACAGATCTATAAAAATCTTTTCAGACAGCCAGGCTGCATTGAAAGCACTGTGCTCCAGTCGGGTTGATTCAAGACTGCTATGGAACTGCATGCACCTCCTCAACAAACTCGGAACGGGAAACAGGGTAACCTTGATTTGGGTTCCGGGTCACAGCGGAGTGGAAGGCAATGTACTGGCCGACGCGCTCGCAAGAGGAGGAACTGAATCTGTGTTCATAGGACCAGAACCATTTGCGGGCATTGCAAAAAGCACCGCTAAAAAGGCCGTCACAGACTGGGCAATGAGGAAAGCACTCCTGAACTAGCGAGATACACCAGGGCTACTGCACTCGAAGGCGTTTATAAGATACCCCTCGAGTCAGGTCTCCCGAGGATCATGGAATGTAACAGGAACAATCTCCGCATTCTGGTCGGTCTGCTGACGGGACATGGTCGTCTAAGGAACCATATGCGGAAGGTGGGTCTTGAACAAACTTCAGACTGTCACTTCTGCTACGTGGAGGACGAAACAGCGGAGCATATCCTTTGCTCCTGTCCAGAACTGGATAATGCTAGGTTCCAGACATTCGGATTTGCCCAAATGGAACCTCATGACTTCAAGGAAGTTTCACCCTTCACGTTGATCGCCTTCGCAAAGAGGTGCGGAATGTACGGTGAACTCCTCGGTGAACTCTAAAAAGGTGTGAGCCACAATAGACACAACTGAGTCGCAGTGGAAGGAGGCAGCGCTGCCCCACTCACTTTCAACCTAACCTAAACTATCCCCGTGGGAGTAGATGCAGCAGCCCTGAGAGTCTCTCCCTTCTTTTGCAGAAATATATGCGTTTTTAAATTACGGCTCTCGTATTCACGAAATTCAAGAGCCTAGGAGGCGGATTAGGATCTGCTTTGACAGCTAGGCAGCATTAAAAGCATTGAGTGCTTGTAGGCTTACGACAAGGCTCGTTCTGCAATGTAGAATGGTCTTGGATGATATTTCGGAAAGACATCAGGTGTCACTTATGTGGGTGTCAAATCATGCTGGAGTTTGCGGTAATGAAACGGCGGACGCGCTCACAAGACGATGGTCGAGGAGTAATCTCCTGAGTCCTGAGCCGGCTGTGGGTCTGGCAGCAGGTACCATTTGAAGGAAGACAGAAGTGTGGTTGTAAAATCAAGATCTTATGAGATTGGATTGAAAGGAATCTCTGGACATCAAGCCAGAGAACTTACTTTAGGACCTCTGGCCAAGCTGGGGCGGTTCTTTCGCTCACTGGACAGAAGCCGGCTAACGTTACGTGTTGACCTGCTAGATAGCAGATGGCCATAACACCTTTAAACATCACTTGTATGTGATGCGGATGGCAAGCGACCCGACGTGTTCACGCTGTGGCAAGGAGGCAGAGTCCTCGGCACACACTATATGTCGCTGTGAGGCCCTTGGGTATCACAGGCATACTATACTAGGTTCAAGGGTTCTTGACCCTGAGGATATAAGATGGGCAGGACCCAAGGCCATCCTCACCTTTGCGATGAGGGCTGGACTTGGGAACAAAAGGGTAAGGAGAGGTGTATAAGGGGCCGTTTGTAGGCATTGGTGGTTCTGGCCACCAGAAAGACTCTCTCCCTCTTTCATCCATTGATTCATTCATTACTTCATCCCGTGCTAGTGATACAATAGCCAGGTCGTCTGCATACCCTACTGCTTTTGTATTTCCGGGTACACGGAGCCCCAGGACACCACCGTAAAGGATGTTCCGTAGCAGGGGCCCCAGCTCGGAGCCTTGTGGAACACCAGTCGTCATACTGACGGCTTTCTCCATAATGCTGACTATCCTGGAGTCAAGGTAGCTGCTAACAAGATTTCGTAATGACATCAGATGAGTGGTTTCCGAATTATAGAGGCAACAAGGAATATACCGGTTTTTTCTCATTGTTCCGCCGTCACTGGATGGATTTTAAAAAACCATCAAGTTTTTTAGTCTCTGCCATAGCAGTAAACTACCGAGAAAATTTTATATAGATCGATTAGCTACTTTCAGAGTTATAGAGGGGCGAAGGATTACTGGAAGGGCGGAAACTAGTGACATAATTGTTCATGGAGTGTACAAGTATCATGAAACTTCTAATGTTATTTATTATCTTTCCTTTATCTAAACTCGAAAATTTTTCTGTATTACCATACTTTCTCGTCGATTGACATGTGAGGCAAAAAACACAGAAAATAGCTTTACAATTTGTAAGTAGCCCGAAAATGTGAAACTATCGACTAGACTATATTTGCGAACTACAATCTGTTAGCGCTCAGATGAACTAGTTACATTTCTCGGTAAATAAACAATTGGATAGTGTACATTTTACAAAAAAAAATCGTGCAGTATAACAGATAAGCATCATGTCAATTTACCAATATGTGAATGTATTATTCCTCGACAGCATTTCAAACAAATTTCTACTAAAGAATTTGCCGCACTACCGCAGAAAAGCACGTCGCAAAATCCAAACACTGTCTTTAAGTACCAGATGAAGCCACGAGGTTATCAAATGGCATGAGGCCATGAGATGAGGCCACCACGACCTAGGACACCAATACTCAAAACTTCCTTATTTGGGACAATTAACATTTTTGGAATATGTTATGTATGTCCAGTTTTTTTATTTCTCTGCCCTTGCCAAATCAATATTCAAAAGCAGGAAAGATGTTTCGTCCTTGCCGAGGTAGTAATCTAGGATAAAAATTTCATTGACATCAGATGAGTGGTTTCCCAATTATAGAGGCAACAAGGAATATACCGGTTTTTTCTCATTACTCCGCCGTCACTGGATGGATTTTAAAAAACCATCAAGTTTTTTAGTCTCTGCCATAGCAGTAAACTACCGAGAAAATTTTATATAGATCGATTTGCTGCTTTCCGAGTTATAGAGGGGCGAAGGATTACTAGACAGGCGGAAACTAGTGACACAATTGTTTATGGAGTGTACAAGTATCACGAAACGAAAGGTTATTTATTATCTTTTCATTATCTAAACTCCAAAATTTTTCTGTATTACCATACTTTCTCGTCGGTTGACATGTGAGGCAAAAAACACAGAAAATAGCTTTACAATTTGTAAGTAGACGGAAAATGTGAAACTATTGGCTAGACTATATTTGCGAACTACAATCTGTTAGCGCTCAGATGAACTAGTTACATTTCTCGGTAAATAAACGATTGCATAGCATATGTGTACATTTTACAAAAAAAATCGTGCAGTATAACAGATAATAAGCATCATATCAATTTACCAATATGTGAATGTATATTCCCCGACAGCATTTCAAACAAATTTCTACTAAAGAATTTGCCGCACTACCGCAGAAAAGCACGACGTAAAATCCAAACACTGTCTTTAGGTACCAGATGAAACCATGAAGTTATCAAATGGCATGAGGCCATGAGATGTGGCCATCACGATCTATGACACCAGTACTCAAAACTTCCTTATTTGGGACAATCAACATTTTTGGAATATGTTATGTATGTCTAGTTTTTTTATTTCTCTGCCCTTGCTAAATCAATATTCAAAAGCAGGAAAGATGTTTCGTCCTCGCTGAGGTAGTAATCTAGGGTAAAAATCTCAATGACATGAGATGAGTGGTTTCCGAACTATAGAGGCAACAAGGAATATACCGATTTTTTCTCATTGTTCCGCCGTCACTGGATGAATTTTAAAAAACCATCAAGTTTTTTAGTCTCTGCCATAGCAGTAAACTATACTGACAAAATTTTTTATAGATCGATTTGCTGCTTTCCGAGTTATACAGGGGCGAAGGATTACTAGACAGGCGAAAACTAGTGACATAATTGTTCATGGAGTGTACAAGTATCGTGAAACTTCTAATGTTATTTATTATCTTTCCATTATCTAAACTCCAAAATTTTTCTGTATTACCATACTTTCTTGTCGATTGACATGTGAGGCAAAAAACACAGAAAATAGCTTTACAATTTGTATAAGTAGTCGGAAAATGTGAAACTATCGACTAGACTATATTTGCGAACTACAATCGTTAGCCCTCAGATGAACTAGTTACATTTCTCGGTAACTAAACAATTGGATAGCATGTGTACATTTTACAAAAAAAATCGTGCAGTGTAACATATAAGCATCATGTCAATTTACCAATATGTGAATGTATGTCCCTCGACAGCGTTTCAAACAAATTTCTATTAAAGAATTTGCTGCACTATCGCAGAAAAGCATGACGCAAAATCCAAACACTGTCTTTAGGTACCAGATAAAGCCATGAGGTTATCAAATGGCATGAGGCCATGAGATGAGGCCACCACGACCTATGACACCAATACTCAAAACTTCCTTATTTGGGACAATCAACATTTTTGGAATATGTTATGTATGTCTAGTTTTTTTATTTCTCGATCTGCCTTTGCTAAATCAATATTCAAAAGCAGGAAAGATGTTTCGCCCTCGCTGAGGTATAGTAATCTGGATAAAAATTTCATTGACATCAGATGAGTGGTTTCCGAATTATAGAGGCAACAAGGAATATACCGGTTTTTTCTCATTGTTCTGCCGTCACTGGATGGATTTTAAAAAACCGTCAAGTTTTTTAGTCTCTGCCATAGCAGTAAACTACCGAGAAAATTTTATATAGATCGATTTGCTGCTTTCCGAGTTATAGAGGGGCGAAGGATTACTAGGCAGGCGGAAACTAGTGACATAATAATTGTTCGTGGAGTGTACAAGTATCATGAAACTCCTAATGTTATTTATTATCTTTCCATTATCTAAACTCCCAAATTATTCTGTATTACCATACTTTCTCGTCGATTGTGAGGCAAAAAACACAGAAAATAGCTTTACAATTTGTATAAGTAGACGGAAAATGTGAAACTATCGACTAGACTATATTTGCGAACTACAATCTGTTAGCGCTCAGATGAACTAGTTACATCTCTCGGTAAATAAACAATTGCATAGCATATGTGTACGTTTTACAAAAAAAATCGTGCAGTATAACAGATAAGCATCATGTCAATTTACCAATATGTGAATGTATATTCCTCGACAGCATTTCAAACAAATTTCTACTAAAGAATTTGCCGCACTACCGCAGAAAAGCACGACGCAAAATCCAAACACTGTCTTTACCAGATGAAGGCACTAGGCTATCATATGTCATATGGCATGATGCCACGGGATGAGGCCACCACGACCTATGACACAGATACGCGCAAAAGGACCGTAACTTTGTTACAAAATAAAATGTAGTTCACGAGTCAAACCGCACAGCGCGTCGCTCTGTAGGCCACAATATTTTAACGGTATATGTGCCGTCGGATGAACACTTTTCGATGACAACGTCTGAACGCCACTAATTTCGTATTTTCGCACTACCGACATGCGGTAAATGGGGTTGATGGGTTTACCTTTAAACTTCCCGAGCACATTTTTCAGCACGTATGGTGATAATCAACAAAAGATACCCGGACAACAGCGATGCACAACTGTTTTCAGTTTTCACCTTGCGAGCACCGAGACTCAGTTTGTGACCTCGTACGGTTTCGTATCGCTTCGGACATAGTGGCATTCAGCATTCACGTCTTGAGAGAGCGGGCTCATTTTGGATCGGATTGCAAACAACCGTTCGCTGAGAACCCTTAGAATTTCATGCGGATTTACGGGATAATATGTATCCTACTTTAAGAATTCGCTATAAGGAAATAAAAAAGATGCGAAACGGGAGAACGCCCCAGTATAGTATAGTATTGGTGAGCCCTTTCTGCTGACCCTACAAATATACATGAAATCCCCTAGACTTAAAACTACTAGACTTTCATGTAAGGGTTTTTTTATGGTCGGCCTCCCGCAAAGGCAGAAAGCCTACGGCACTGTAGAAGCGCTGCGAGAGGATAGGTATCGGTTCACGTTAGATTTGAAACGCTGCAGGTTGTAGCCGGCAGCTGATTCCACAGCGTCGAAGTTCTCCAAAAGAAGGAATGCTGGAGGAGACTGGTTCGGGGAGTAAGGACCTCGACCTGGTAAGGATGAGCTTCTCTAGTGTTCCTGATTCAGACGGCCTGTGGTGTTATTATCTGAGAGAGCTCACTCGAACATCTTCCGTGATAGAATCGATAAAACAGGGATAGGTCAGCCACCCTCCTTCGATGTTTCAGGCTGTGGAGGTCCTTTGTGAGGTTAGGCGTATCGATTAGTCTAATCGCTCTTTTCTGGATAGTGTCCAGAAGCTTTAGAGAGTGCTTCGGAGCGCATCCCCACACATGGGAGCAATACTCCAGCGATGGTCGGATCTGTGCCTTGTAGAGCAGCAGCAGTTGCTCTGGTGTATACAACTTCCTACAGTGGAACAAAGCTCCAAGTTTCTGGGATGCCGTTTTAGCAATACTGACGACGTGGTCGTGCCAGGACATGTTATTGTTGATGTTGATTCCCAAAAGCTTGACGGAAGGTGATTCGACTATGGGGTGACCCTCCATTTCCACAGTTGGTAAGCCATCGTGAGACTTCTTTGTAAGTGAATATAAGGAAAAAACAAGGAACACACGAAGCCGCTCAGAGATCCAAAATGGTACTAGTAGTGATTGGCCCTTTCTGCCGAACTCACAACCCACAAGTATACACTGAATCCCTTTGAACCCCTAGAATTCCATGCGGATTTACGGGATAATATGTATCCTACTTTAAGAATTCGCTATAAGGAAATAAAAAAGATGCGAAACCTGAGAAAGCTCCAGTATAGTATCGTATTGGTGAGCCCTTTCTGCTGACCCCACAGATATACATGAAATCCCCTAGACCTAGAACTACTAGACTTTCATATAAGGGTTCGATATAAGGAAAAAACAAGGAACATACGAAGCCGCTCAGAGCTCCAAAATGGTACTAGTAGTGATTGGCCCTTTCTGCCGAACTCACAACTCACAAGTGTACACTAAATCCTTTTGAACCCCTAGAATTCCATGCGAATTTACAGGATAATATATATGTATTCTACTTTAATAATTCGCTATAAGGAAATAAAAAAGATGCGAAACAGGAGAAAGCTCCAGTATAGTATTGTATTGGTGAGCCCTTTCTGCTGATGCTGACCCCACAGGTATACACGAAATCCCCTAGACCTAGAACTACTAGACTTACATGTAAGGGTTCGATATAAGGAAAAAACAAGGAACATACGAAGCCGCTCAGAGCTCCAAAATGGTACTAGTAGTGATTGGCCCTTTCTGCCGAACTCACAACTTACAAGTATACACTAAATCCCTTTGAACCCCTAGAATTCCATGCGGATTTAAGGGAAACGAAAAACGGTGCACCTGACATTTTATATATATAATTCCTTTTTTTTTCATTGTTTGACCTTAAATAATTGAAAAATGAAATACATTGCTGGCAAAAACTGAGCAGGGGCAAGACAGTACGACTTAGTAATAGTGGGCCCTGTTTGCCGACCCCACAACTATACATCAAATAATCTAGGATCCCCAGAATTTAGTGCGGATTCACAGGATAATATGTATCCTACTGTAAAAGTTCGCTATAGGGGGAAAAGAAGAAACATACGAAGCCGCACAGAGCTCCAGAATAGTACTACCTAGTAATAGTGTGCCCTTTTTGCCGACCCCACAAACATACACGAAGTCCCCTAGAATCCTTAGAATTTAATGCAGAGTTACAGGATAGTATGTGTCCTACTGTAAAAGTTCGCTATAGGGAAAAAAGAAGAAACATATGAAGCCGCACAGAGCTCCAGAATAGTACTACTTAGTAATGGTGTGCCCTTTTTGCCGACTACACAAACATACACGAAGTCCCCTAGAATCCTTAGAACTTAGAATTTACTGCAGAGTTACAGGATAGTATGTATCCTACTGTAAAAGTTCGCTATAGGGAAGAAAGAAGAAACATACGAAGCCACTCAGAGCTCCAGAATAGTACTACTTAGTAATGGTGTGCCCTTTTTGCCGACCCCACAAGCATACACGAAGTCCCTTAGAATCCTTAGAATTTAATGCAGGGTTACAGGATAGTATGTATCCTACTGTAAAAGTTCGCTATAGGGAAAAAAAGAAACATAAGAAGCCGCACCGAGCTCCAGAATAGTACTACTTAGTAATGTTGTGCCCTTTTTGCCGACCCCACAAACATACTCGAAGTCGCCTAGAATCCTTAGAATTTAATGCAGAGTTACAGGATAATATGTATTCTACTGTAAGAGTTTGCTATAGGGAAAAAAGAAGAAACATACGAAGCCGCACAGAGCTCCAGAATAGTACTACTTAGTAATGGTGTGCCCTTTTTGCCGACCCCACAAACATACTCGAAGTCGCCTAGAATCCTTAGAATTTAATGCAGAGTTACAGGATAATATGTATTCTACTGTAAGAGTTTGCTATAGGGAAAAAAGAAGAAACATACGAAGCCGCACAGAGCTCCAGAATAGTACTACTTAGTAATGGTGTGCCCTTTTTGCCGACCCCACAAACATACACGAAGTCTCCTATAATCCTTAAAATTTAATGCAGAGTTACAGGATAGTATATGTATCCTACTGTAAAAGTTCGCTATAGGGAAAAAACAAGAAACATACGAAGCCGCACAGAGCTCTAAAATAGTACTACTTAGTAATGGTGTGCCTTTTTTGCCGACCCCACAAACATACACGAAGTCCCCTAGAATCCTTAAAATTAAATGCAGAGTTACAGGATAGTATATGTATCCTACTGTAAAAGTTCGCTATAGGGAAAAAAAGAAACATACGAAGCCGCACAGAGCTCCAGAATAGTACTACTGTAAGAGTTCGCTCTAAGAAAATAATACGAAAGATGAAAGATGCAAAACAGGGGCAAGCTTCAGTATAGTACTAGCATTTGTAGGTCGGTGGGCCCTCTCTGCCGACCTCATAGGTATACAAAATCCCTTTGAACTACGAGAATTCCATGATAACTTACGGGATAATATGCAAACTATTTCAAGTGTTCGCTATAAGGAAACAAGAACCCCGCCGGGGGTGGTTTCAGGATAATATTAGAAGTGGGGGGCCTTTTTTCCGACCCACAAATTTACACCAAATGAACTAGGATCAAATCAATAGAATTCCGTGCGGAGTTACAGTATCCTACTGTAAAAGCTCGCTATAAGGACATAATAAGAAAGATGCGAAACTGGTGAAAGCTCCAGAATAAGACTAGTTGTGGTGGGCCCTTTTTTCCGACGTCACAATTAGTATACAATAAATCCCCTTGAACCCCCAGAATCCTGAGCGAATTTACGGGATAATGTCACGACGGCCTCTTTTCCCTCACACCAGGAATCAAACAGGACGTAACTTTCACCGTTTTACTTTACAACTCAATACAGTATCTCTTAACCTTATCTCAATTACAACTCAACTCAACTGAACTGAACTACCACGCTACCCGTGGCGCCTTATACAGGGTGGTCCACTAAGCGCGCGATGCTCCCTAGGGGTCATACCGTTTAAATTAGACGAAAATGGTTTAAATAAAAAACGTTTCTTTTCAAATGCTCTCCATTTAGAAAATAATTTCAAAGATGGCGGACTTCCGGTTATACCGGAAGTAGGCATCAACTTCCTTATTTTAAATGGAACACCCTGTATATTATTACATTTTTAAATTCAGCATCGATTTTTAGGTGCAGTTTGTCAACCATTATTTATGTCTACGAAGCGTATTTTCGGAGTTATTCAGCAATTTTTACCAAATTTGACGTTTGTAGTACTTTAGCAGAAACGTTAATATCTCGGAAACTAAACGCGACATAAAGATGCGGTTTTCGGTTTTGAAACAAGCGAGGAACGTATTTGTGTTTCATTGGGATCGTTGTTTCGAAAGAACATTAATTCAATAGACTAGCAATTTTCAAATTTGGAAAATTAAACACGTTAAAAACTTTTATTTTTCAAATGGGATGGTATCATAAGTTTCACATCGGTGGATGCGAAATTAAATTCTCTTTCACTTTTATCTAGGCACATGTGGTTCTATCTTTCATGGTTTGCAAGATATTTACGGTTTTGTAATTATGGCATAGGAATTGGAAAAATCGTAGGTGGCGTGACTCGCAGACGAAACAATTGGCAGCAAACCTTTCATCCAAAGTGTTTCGGTCTCTAATACTAAAATGTGCTTTCGCTCCATCTACCTATAACCACATTATTCTTAAAAACCCCAGTGGTAAATTTTCCAACAGGTTTTCCAGATTTTCATTTAGAAAATTTTAGAAAACCTTAGTTTAATATGCGATTTCCAACAATACCACCTCAAATGCTTAGACTCGATGCTGGTTGTCAATTAACCTCTCAAAATTTGGATTTGCGTCGGTATAGAAATGTAAATTATGCCAGTTTACATGGCCGTTAATGATAACGCTGTAGCTACATTTCATAAAAAGGAAAATGAAAGAATTTCATAAGAAATGTAGCTTCATTCGTAATCCTCACACTTTTGGAAAGGAGTGCATCTTCTTGGACTCGAGCACGACTCCAGTTACAGAAATTCTTCCAGTTTTCAAAGTCTTGTCTTTCAACTGCTTGATTTAGCTGCACGTGATAGAGATGCCATATGTACTCCGTTAAGATCATGTTCACAGATGTTTGACCAATGCCCACGTAGCGACTAATTTCTGCTGTAGCACTGCTATGCGGATCTTTAACTACAATTGCGAGAATGTCGAACTCACTATCTTCATGTATTACTACTACATGTTTCCTTCTCTCATATTTTACGCCCACGTAAATCCAAATTTTGAGGAGTTTGTTGTCACCCAGCATGAAGTCTAATCATTTGGGGTGGTATTACTGGAAACCGCATAATAAACTAACGTTTTCCAAAATTTTCTACATGAAAATTTGGAAAACCTGTTGAAAAATTCACCACTGGAGTTTTTAAGAATAACGTGGTTACAGTTAGATGGAGCGAAAGCACATTTTAGTATTAGAGGTCGAAACACTTGGGATGAAAGGTTTGCTGCCAATTGTTTTGTCTGCGAGCCACGCCACCTACGATTTTTCCAATTCCTACGCAATAATTACAAAACCTTAAATATCTTAAAAACCATCAAATATAGCACCACATGCGCTTAGACAAAAGTGAAAGAGAATTTAATTTCTCATCCACCGATGTGAAACTTATGATACCATCCCATTTGAAAAATAAAAGTTTTTAACGTTTCTAGCTTTTCAAATTTGAAAATTTCTATTCTATTGATTTAATGTTCTTTTGAAACAACGATCTCACTGAGACACAAGTACGTTCCTTGCTTCTCTCAAAACCGAAAACCGCATCTTTCTATCGCGTCTAGTTTCCGAGATATTAACGTTTCTTGTAAAGTACTACAAACGTCAAATTTTGTAAAAATTGCTGAATAACTCCGAAAATACGCTTCGTAGACATAAACAATGGTTAACGTACTGGACCTAAAAATCGATGCTGAACTCAAAAACGTAATAATATACAGGGTGTTCCATTTAAAATAAGAAAGTTGATGCCTACTTCCGGTATATCTAGAAGTCCGCCATCTTTGAAATTATTTTCTAAATGTAGAGCATTTGAAAAGAAACGTTTTTTATTTGAAACATTTTCCTCTTATTTAAACGGTATGGCCGCTAGGGAGCACCGCGCGCTTATTGGACCACCCTGTATATACTTCATCGAACCATCTAGAGAATTCGATGACATTTCTAGAATCCATCCGTCATTCTCGAAAACTCTAGACGATTCGATGACGTTTACACTTCAAAAGATCTAACCTAGCACTTTGACTTTACATCATGTATGACAACCAATGACAACTAATACAAATACACGAATACCATAATATACAGTATGTTACAATATGTATTCTAGTTTAAGGGTTCACAACAAGGGATTCCCGTTAAAATGTATAGATGGACCAGATTGTTAGATTTTGGACAGCCCGTGGCCCGTGATTATCCTACAGGTGTCGTTCAGGGCGGGGTCCAGTGGGGTCCAGTTGTTGTTGTTGATCTGCAGCCTACAGCGCATGCGGGCAGGTAGAGCACATGTAGGGTAACCATATTCTTCACCTCAATTTTGCCTTTTCGTTACTGTATTTGTTTATTTTGCTGTATATTGTGCCCACTATTTTCGATTAGAGCTCAAATTCCAGGCATTTTACCGATTTTTGTGATTTTCTTTTGCCTAGTCATTAGCTGTATTTGTTCATTTTGCTGTATATTGTGCCAACTATTTACGATTGCGGTTCAAATTCCGGACATTTTCCGATTTTTATAATTCCGCCCGTACACGAAATTTAGCTCCAAATTTCCGGACATGTCCGGGATTTTCCGGACGAATGGACACGCTAAGCACATGGCAAGGGATGTCGTCCGCAATACGTCAGGATGGGCCCTCCATTGGAAGTTGACCAGCTTGCAAATAACACCATTCCTCGTATTCACTTTTGCTCTTCTCTACGTGAGATAAGCTGAGATAAGACCTGGCCCGAACCACATGCTCACATATTTGGGGGTTGCTGTTCATTCTTGATCCAGTCCAGAGAAGAGGAATTGCACTAATCGGTCACACGGCCTTAACGCGCCACCTCCAGCCACTTACTCGTCGGCGTGTGGTTGGTACCGCTTACGTTTTTACCGGTTTTCAAACGGGGCCTGCTTCTCTGAACTATCCTCTATAAATCTGGCACTCGCTGAGCCTATTGCCGTGGGACTGCAGCAGCCTGTCTCAAGACGGTCGTTCTTCATCCATCAAGATCCAAATGCTGAGAACAACTGCAGTTTTATCGACGCCAGAAGTCACTGTAAACGAGAGACTGACGGCAGCAAAGACGAACACAACCAGAAAATTAAGAACAAGCTCCTCTTATGTCCTAGTGCGTCCAGAACATTCTGGTCTGTAGCTAAGGCTGTCAGAACTTTTCTTACTCGTCAATACCACTCTTTACCAGAGAGGACAAGTCCATCGCTTCTAACTGTAGACTTCCAAAGAAGTACTCCGACCACCACCATAAACGTGAACTCGAGAATGGCAGAGGTCAAATTTTAACATCGGGATGTAAAAAGCATCCTCCAAAAACTAAACAACATATATGTGGTTTTATTGATAGGTCAGAGAGACAACCAAGGGATAAGTTTCAGAAATTATATTAATCAAAGCGCAAAGCAAAAATTACAGTTCTTATTGTCGAAGCATGGGGTAACATGCTGTACCTACCAAGATAATAAACTCATTCAAATTCGCGAAGCAAAAATAATGGTTATTTACCAACCATAAAATTTATCATCCCAAATCACGTATAAATACATAGAATATGTTCGTACTGAATTAGGTATACAAGTTTGAAACAGGTTCTACCATGGAAAGCATCCTATAATCAAAAGTCCTCACAACCCCCATTTGAGAAATTATGGGTATAGCTCTTGGGTCAGGTAATAGTCAGCACAGTGGCGTAGGTGTAGTGTTAAAAAAAAGGAAACAATTCCAATTCAAACAATGGAGAAGTCTCATGATACTCATAATGAAATAAGCAGTTACGTATCCGTAAAATATAGACGAAAAATAATTAGTCAGTGAAAAGATTTTTGAAATCCGTCAATAAATGGCAGAGAAATCAATAATTAAAGTTTGCATATTTAGCGCGAAATAGTTGCCGCCTTCAATTTGGCTGTAACGTCACGTCTCCGCAATACGCATAGCTAGCCGTCTGTGCCGCGCGCTGCCGTAGATCTGTGTATCGTGGAAGCTGTAGAGTGTATTGTATGTACAGTTTGTGCAAATCGCATTAGAGCTCAACGCATCAGACGTAATTTATTTTTGATTTTTGAATGTTTTTTAGTTTTTGACCATAACGGAAGAAAGACTTGTAAAAGGACAAAGTGATATTAAAATCTCTTATTGATCTAGAAACGCTTTAAGATAATAGTTTCGTGAGAAAATAAACGTCTTCCGGTAAACGCAAATAAAAACCAGCATTTGTTGATATTTTTGTTATTGTCTCTTTGCAATACTGAGGGATGACTGTTGTACGAGTACTTAAAGTATAACTAACTGAACTGTAGCAACTCTTAGCAAGAAACTGATTCTTTTGTAGGAGAACCCTCGGGTGATTGGGAAATGGTCATCAGACACTTATATTCTGTATGGTTCGTTTTTTCCTTCTCATGATTGTTTTCACTTTTTGATCCTTTTGTTTAACTTTGATGGCAACTTCCACTTAGTTCAAATTTTGTTGTCGGGATTATCTGATACATTTACTGTGCAACCCTTAGATAGTGGATTTTCTAATACATCCGGCTCTTTGTAGGTATATTGAATGACACTGAATTACTTTGAAAGGTTGCCAACTTGAGGTCGATGAAGCATCGTTCTGCAATAAATTTTCTAAACATTCTGCGCGTCGCCTTTTTTCATATGCTCCGAGTTTTCTTCTAGGATGAACAACTTTTTGAAAGTCAAACTTATGAGGGCAGCCTTCAGTTTTCAGCTTTAATGTACCACCAACTAGTTTATATTTGATTAGATTTTCAGTATCAAGCTGTAACAACAAACACATAAGTTAAGAATCCGAAAAATATAGAAATATATAACACAATAAAGTAATTCAGAATACATATTACATTATAAATGTAACTAATTTACTATTAGGTAAAGTAATCTTTAAAAACCAGTGTTGCTATCCATATACAGTTGATAATTAATACTTATCAATAGAAGATAAATACAATAGTATACATATTTTTTGGTATTATTAAATCCCGTTTCATCACTTTGCACCACTTCTTTTGCATGCAAAGGTACGTGGAAAAAAACTTTATTAGGTGTTCCTTTTTTATTGTCACTCATCATAGCAATATTATTTGATATACACTAAACTAGAAAACAAATGAGACGATTGGTTGCTCAGCTCACGGCGCCACCACCACGCTGTGCCTGTGTGCGTTGTCTGATACGTGCGTCGCGTCGTGTGGCTCAGCGGCCGCGGCCGCCCGCACTGGCTACGGAGACATGACGTCACACCACTCGGTCAGTCGTGCCAAAAATATTTCTGCGGAGCGCGACTTTGAAACATTATAACTTTTTTGTCTTTAGAGATATATTCATATTTCTTTCACGCTTTTCTTTCAATTTTCTTATATTTTCTATTGAATCAATAAAAAAATTTAGTAAACTTCTCCATTCAAATCGCGCTATTTGTACTTTGAGTTTTGAGGTATTAATTCGAACTCATTTTGGGGAACCACAATTTAAAAAAATTGTCTAATTTCTTCATGTCTATGAAGATTGACTGCGACTCGGTATGGTTGATGGATATATGTTTCAAGGAAAAATTGGATCAACTTTCTCCAAAGGACGGGCCATACGTTTTTTTCATCGTGTATGTTAGATCTTGATTGAAATGTGATAGTTACATGATATAGAACAGGTCAACAGCATTTTAAAACCAATTAAATAATAAATAAAATTGCATAAACATGCTAAATACATAACAATGCGAATAAGTTGAATACGTAATTGCAAATACAGATAAAAATATTCTAATAAAATGGTCAGTAAAAAACAGCGGTGATTGTGAAGTAACCCTTTTTTGACTTGAACGTAATGAAATAAAGTTTCTTGAAATATATGGCGGTAGTTTAGCAAACAAGCTAGAGGTAAGGTGGAGCTTAAATACCAGATTAACGCTGCTGCTATGGTAAGGTTATGTTAGGGGAAGTTTGTTGATGCGGGACTTAAATATTGCTCAAATAGCCCAACATCCTCAGGCCCTCTTGGCAGTCCATTTCAAGCGTTGGACACCCTGGGAATATATGTGCGGTCATATCACTCGGCTCTTGAGGAAGATTTATTTATTTAATGTGTCTGAACTACAACTTGTAACTAGAAATTATAAAATATCCATAGGTAAAAATAAATATTATGACAATATGTTGTGAATATAACTATAAATGTTCATATATCACTCCAGTATCTGGCGCATTTCACAGCATTTTCATTGCACGTCCAAAGGTCTCTGATGGTACATGGGGCTTGTAGAGATTGACACGCTAGAAGGTGCTCCATTGTCTGGGATTCTCCACATTCACACGTTTCCTCTTCCACGTATCCCCATTTCAGAAGGTTGTTCTTGGATCTCCCCATTTGGCACCGGAGTCGCTTGAGGGTTTTCCAGGTGCCCCAGTCTAAGTCTGAGCCTGCAGGAAGTTTTTCTTTTGTATTCCAGGTTGGGACGTTGTTGACTGCTAGGCGCTGTTCCCATTTTGCCTCCTTGGTAGCAGTTTTAGAGGCTGTGTAGTTTGCATAAAGCCTCGTCTTGAATTCAGTCTGGCTGCTGTCGGTATATGTATATTGGTACAGAGGATGTCTGGTGTCTTCACATTGTCTGCTTCGTTCGGCCATGGCTAGGGTTTCCCTACGTATTTGCGGTGGTGCTATTCCGGCTAGCATGTAGAGCTGATTAAGGTTAATGGGTTTTAGGCATCCGGTTATTAATCTACACGTGTCATTCAGTCTTTGGGCATGTGATGGTCTCACCCATACGGGGGATGCATACTCGGCTGCGGAGTAGCACAGTGCAAGGGCCGAGGAGCGCAGGACGTTAGGGTCTGCCCCCCATCGAGCACTAGTCAGTTTCCGGAGAATGCCGTTTTTGGTGTTGACTTTGACCTTTGTTTTGTCGATATGTTTTCTGAACGTCAGGGAGCGGTCTAATGTAACACCTAGATAGACTGGGTTTGGGCAATGTTGCAGTCTAACTGAGTTCCACTCTATTTGCAGTTCCCTTCTCGCCTGTCGGTTATTGAGGTGGAATAGGCATTGATAGGATCGGTGAGTGGCGGAACTGTAGGGCATAGCTCAGAGGAGCAGACTCCGTTCGAATATCGGTTTCTACCCATCTGAGTGAGAGGTCACCAGCCGCACGCCGGTGAAAAAGTGGCTGGAAGTCTCCAGTTGGTCTTTGAAGTCGGAATCCATATTGTCTGTCGTTGATTAAGTGATGGAGCTCAAGCCTAGGTTTTCATGAGCTCTTGGTTGATGCATTTCTCCATCACTTATTTACCAATCACTGAGAGCAGAGCTATAGGTCTGTAGTTGGTCGGATCAGCTTTGGATTCCTTTTTGGCACTGGCTGGATTCAAGCTGTTTTCCAGTCTTTTGGGATGATGGGAGCTGTGAACAACACTCAACGAGGGCAGTGTTCTGCCGCCATTCCGCGAACTATTTATGTATGACGATAGTTATTGATTGGTTGAAATTCATGTACACATACTTGTGACAGTAGAACCAGTGCTTGTAGGATGGCATACATGTAATTTACTTAAAAAGAGTTTTTTTTTCAAAAACGTTTATTACGCACATACGAATTTCACTGCCTATCCCTAACAACTGATTATATCTATTTTATATTGTTAGAAATGTCACGTTTACATCCAAACCCACGATAATAAAATTAAAAACAAGTTCGTGGTAGATATATAAAATATACCATTGTGGATATGGATATAATAGCAAAAACATCCTAATATCTCTAAATACACGGAACTTGTTGGAATCGGAGTACATGTACCCTAAATAAAAACACATGACATATTTATGATAAGTTTGGATCAAATTCACTGAATTTCCAAATCCATAAAAAATAGAAAAACACACTACTTCTTTTTAATATGGTTCAACATAAAATAAAATCTCTCAAGCATTATGCCGGCTACAGACAATCACTTTTAACTGACAGTTTTCACTAAACACTATAAACTGTCAGTAGAAACTGACCTTCGTACTGTCTACATACGTTCAGTTTTAACCGACGATGAATCAGTTATTCCAAGATGTCGTCAGATGATTCAGATGCCCTAGCTATATGTGGTCTTTTGTTAATTTTAAATAATGAGAAGAGGAAAAATAAACATAAAGAATGTTGCAAAGAATGGTTAAGAAAAAGGGCTGCTTATTCACATGTTATAAATTATTAACAAAATTTAAAGTATTTCCAAAGGATTGGCACCACTATCTCCGAATGGGTGAAGAAAATTACCTACATCTGCTACTTTCTCGTAACCCTTATTATTAATATAATAACAAAATACGAGTAGAAGGCTGCAGTTGACAGACCATTGTCTCAGAACTGATACAAATACCATACACACGTACAGTTTTAACTGAACAGTTCCGTCACTTCAGTTAAAATTATCGTTTCCACAATATAACACCAGTTTTAACTGACACTAAGAAAACTGTCAGTTTTTCTGGAACACACTGAACACTATAAAGTGTCAGTGAAAACTGTCAGTTAAAAGTGATCGTCTGTAGCCGCCATTAGACTGATGACTTATTTTTAAAGCATTACAATTTTCGATTCTTACTGAATTTTGGCTTTCCCTAAAAAATTGTTTTATTATTTCCTATTTGTACTCTTATGACTAATTTTCCACATAATTATTATTCTTGCTTTAGAGAAGTACTATTTTATTGCCCATGGATAGAGGAAGTATTTGTTATAGTAGGATAACAAAAATAGCAAATTGGGTTTTTTGCCTGTCTATATAGCTTTTTTATTCTTTTGAAAGCGGGACTACCAATTTGTGTGTTGTCTTGTATCCTGTCTACTTTTTTATTTCATTTTTGTCCCTAATTATTAACCTGCTTTAATTACAGGGTCAATTATAATACCATTCATTGTAATTGCAAGCATTTATAGAATAGATATCTCAAAATTATATTACCACATGTATGAAACTATATTTTTGTGGAGTGATATTTGGTTCGAATATATTTGTGATTTGGAAATAACTAAACGAAGCACATTTAGCGCGCCAGATTATAGACATATTCTAAACAATTTGTGTATAGGGACGATGAGTATGAAATGATTCTTACCTAATTTTAGCTACACTATTTAGCGGCATCAAGTGAACAGTCGTTAATCTAAAATATCTTCCCAGTTCTATGGTTTAACACACTCTAGTACTTCGTTATACGACACTATGATGTCTTGCATTACTAAATTAAAAATTTCAAATTCGAATTTGCTTTGTATTAAACGCAAACTTCTGTCAATGTCAAGTTGACAGCGTTATCAAGCAAGGCTTCTGAGAAAAACACAAATTAACAACCAACCATAATCACCGTGCCGACGATGCTTTGAAAAATCCGCCATCTTCTAGGTCGAGTTCCTATTTATTAAGGGGCCTGGGTATAGACATGGCCGACGTGAGTAGAGTCGACCATGGTATAGACAATTATATAAATTTTGTGGTTATACATTTTAAATGTATTTGCTATGTTAAAACACGGATTCCCATTTCGAACAGAACTCACTTGTTTGTCAAACTACATACACAGTATTTCATAAGATGATAGTTAAGACCTTAATGAATGACAACCATTTGCGATTTTCTCAAAAAAGTTTCTTTGTGTGCAAAAAAACTTGCAATGCAAAATCATATATTCTCAAATGTCTGTAATTTAACGACCAAGCACGATATCAAAAAAAAGGCCAAAACAGTGACAAAGCACAAGCTTTTTTCTTCAATTTGCCTTTTGAATCATTACTGCAAGTTTAAAGATAACCTCAGGAGCTTGGAAATGCGAAATTGATTTTTATGGCGACCCTAGGACCTCACCTTTGGATTTTTGGACTTCTCTCCCCTCATCTTAGACACACACACACTCTGGAGAAAGGGAACAGGTGACCACGCCTCCTCGCTAACACAGGAATATGTCTTTTCTTTGATTCTCAATTTCGCGCACTATACCCACTTAACCATGCATTTTCAATGATATTGCGAAACTAGAATTTTTTTGCTTAATATATGATCAAGAAAAAAGGATAATTTGATGTCTTTTGCCTGTTACTTGTTATTCAGTCATGTTATTTTGTACATTGATCAATAAAATATGGTGAACTATGTTGTGATATACATAGCTTGTTTGATATTAAACCCCTTTTAATATACTGTAATCAAACTGGACAAATCAAAATTGAAATTGTTAAAAAAATAAACTATATTATATACATTAATATCTTAAAACAATACATTTATGTATTTGATGAATTGGTAGCTTTTGACATCATATGTTCAACCCTATTAGCAGTTTCTCTCACTACATCAGACAAATCAGTTAATTCAGACAAATCTAAAGTTATATGAGCTGATAAACGTTTATATACAGAATTTGTGTCAGCTTTCTTCCTCCTATTCTCCTCATATTTCAGCTGCTGCTTTAAAAATATTGCATTCTTCAAGTTATCTTGAATGTTCTTCAGACTTTCCTCAGCTTGATTGATGGATTTCAAAGCACTACAAAAAGAAACAGAATTAATTTTATACATAAATTATTATGCACTTAAGGTCAGTATAGATGAAAATAATGGTTGATGCTTCAATCAACCAAGTTTCCATTTTCTAATTTATCTTTCAAACATGTGTTTACAGATTTTATATTTTATACAAAAAATGTCAGAGTGAAGCAATCCCCAACAGTTCTCCACACTAGTGACAATTACCTAACAGTAGTTAACAATTGAAGATTAATGTGATAGTCTATACAATAATCTTTGGATATTGAAAGTGACAACAAAAAATGTTATCGCTCCATGAACATACCCAACAGCATACTCTATATCATAACATCTTCCTTGGAGTTCAGTATGTATCTTCTCTACATCTACTCGTCTATCCACCATTGGATTTAATGCTTTTCTAACATGTTCTTGTAGTCTATAAAAGGCCAGAGAAGGCTCGTTTGCTACTATATGCATATTTTCAGATATTCTTTCTGTTGCTAAAACAAAAGAAGATAGTGTCCATAACACAAAGCCTCCAAGGATTTAGGTACTCACTTTTCCTCACTTTGACTTCTAAGTCCGAATCTGCACTGAAAGACATGATTGAAAAAACTATCTTTCATCCAATTTATTAGCAGATGGCAGTGAAACAGTCAATATTTGCCCACATGATTGAAAATCATTTATCACAACTGCAATGCAGTACATAAGCACTAGCCTGCATGTTCAGATTACTCAATTGATAAATCTTGAAGCTTCTTATTAGTTATTACCACAGTTATTACTGTAGTAGTTAAACAAACCAACAGCAAAATACATACTTGACACTAAATTCACTGAATTTTAAGTGCTGATACCCTTTCATCGTTTATCAAAAAATTATAATCTGTAAATATTGTAAATCTGTTTATTTTTTTATCTATGCACTATGCACTTATGTAGTATGCAATATGCAATGCATTATGCAATATGCATTCTTTGATTGTTTCACTTTCACAGATCGATTGACACTATTGACAGGCTGACAGGCAGAACCACAGAGCAGAACAATATATTATCACAGAGGACTCAGAGCAGAGAAATCACAGACCATAGTGTAGAGTCGGCCATGCTATTATAGAACCTCTGTTTTGTGGTCTGTGTTATAGCAGAACAACCATTTCACGATTTCACATATACTTCAAAGTTTTAGAAAACAGCAATGTTCCGAGAGATAGACAGAAAAGCGACAAATGGTACTTTGATTGCGTGAGGTGTGCCAACCTCAGAAAATTTAAGCAGATGCCATTTTGCTACTAGTTTCATAGGTTAGTTCCCGAATCCCATTAACATTTTGACTTCCGTGTGAAATTCTTTACTCGCGCATTGCGCATTGTACTAGTCTTTGAATACACAAGTCTTTGACAGTTCGGCTATCTAGCAAGCTGTAAGTTTCACGCCTATAGGCAATATATTGTATTAAAAGAAAAGTAATAATTTGCTAGCGATCGGTAACTCTAGAACACGATTCAATTAATGCGCAGAATCATCACGGGAACAAACGTTTTTTAATCCAGCCTGGAACGAGCCTATAGATTTTTCCCCCTACTGCCGTCTCATTTAGTTGGTAGCCTTCGGCATATTTGTCTCTCTCTAGGCCCTAAAATGTCAAGCATTTCTTGTTTCTCATATTTCTGTTGTTCCGTGAATTGGCATTTATAACACCAAATCAGAAATTGTCGGTGTTTTGAATTGTTTTGAACAAATGATAGCTATTTGAATAGCTTAATTCTTACCATACTCATTTAAGTGTACACAAAGATGTGATGTAGGATCAAAATGATATGGTGGTGAAAATGTATTCATTCTGTCGACTGGCAGTTGGAAGGAAAAAATATATAAAGTAATGGCATCAATAACAAGCTAACCCTGGTTAGTGGAAACATAAACAAAATCCTGAAGCATCTGAATAAATGTACCTATAATGTGAAAAGAAGCTATTGAAAACAAATATTTATGAAGTGCTGCAACTGTGTAATCCCTTATTTATCGGAGAATAATGGACTACAGTGAAGACAGTGAAATCCCAGGAAGTAGTTGTCAAAATGAAGAGAGTGGCAGAGGTTGTAGAAATAGAAAAAAACAAAATGAACAGACTTGCTGCCCTGTTTGTAGTGTTACCCTAAGACAAAACGAGATTGATATGCATCTCAACTCGGAGATAGAAAAACTGAACAAATTGCCCACATCAAAACACAAACATAATGGCAGGAGTAATCCATCAAGCTCGAGTAGTTCAGACTCTAATCCAGACAAAAACTGGGAGACCTTCCAAAAGGTACGGTCTAATAGACAGACAAGACAAAGGACTAAAACTAGAAAAAGAAAACCTGAAGATGCTTGCCCAATTTGTAATAGAGAAGTAAATGAAGATCTTGCTATACATGTAGAGAAGTGTTTGAGGAGATCTGAGGCAAATGGCAGCTCAAGTGATGAGAATATCGATGTAGAGGCTTTTGAAGAATATGAATGGGCTGGCCAGTCTAGAGTGAGAGCCACTAGTCTTTTGCAAGGGGGTGTCTCAAACTTGGGAACATCAATCAGCATGGGAGATGAAGATGAAGACTTGAATGTAGATGGGGATGATACTCAAATGTATGGATCTCCTCAATATTCAGAAAATGATGTGATACTTCCTTGTGAAGATCCGGATCCAGAAGATGTGGCTCTTCGCAAGGCTGTGATTGGTGGTGATCCTAAGAGATTGTGTACTGATAAAGACAAAAAGTCTGAAGCAAATACTTCGGAAGATCCAGTTGTGGAGGTCTTGAAAAATAGAATTAGAGAATTAGAAAGTAAGGAGCAGAATAGAGAAGTTTATAAATGTTTAATTTGTATGGAGAGATATCACACACCTGTCATCTCAGTCTGTTGTTGGCATGTACATTGTGAAGAATGCTGGTTACAGACACTAGGTGCAAAAAAATTGTGTCCCCAATGTAATATGATCACATCTCCCGCAGATTTGAGACGAATATACATGTGAATTGCCTATATTTGAGTTTGTTACCCTAATGTATCAATTTTTATAGATTTAAGCAAAGTCCAAAAACATTGTTACTTATTATTTTATTATGGTAATTAAATATTTTTTGCTAAAAATGTCTACTTGATTTTATCGAAACTCGAATAAAATTTTTCTGCTGTATTAATAGGATGACATTCAAAATCGACTTAGGTATTTAGATTGTTATCATATTGCTTGATATAGTTTCACAGCTCATATTTGAAATGAAATTTTGTATAAAATTTTCGCAAAAATTAAACACTTTCAAAAATTGGCATATCTTAATTTTCAGTTTACTTTTTTCCATGACTATTTGTCCACCAATGAAATAATTTTCAAAGGCGATGAAGTAGAAAACGATTTGGATTACACTGAAAAAAATTGACCCATTATTTCCAGAGCTTCATACTTTCATATGTAATATACAAATGTCTTCAAACTAAATGTTGATTATTACTATCCTGGAGAGATGGGAATTATAGATTTAAAAATTGTGGCAAAACAGTTGTTTCATATGAGAAACTTTTAGAGAAGCCCATAATTTTCTATTGGTTGATGTAATAAATCCGAAATGTTATGGAATGAACTTTATATCACTTCACTTTCCATGTCAAATGGTGTAGTAATAATAGTAAATAGCTCTTAGGCCCCTCAACAACTTACGATTGAACTGAGATTAAAAAAATCATTTTCTCATATGTTAGTACCGCAGCAAAACATTTATTGAAAAATGACCTTACTGTGTCTTAGAACTCCAAAAAATTTTGGAGTTTCTTGAAAAATAGTTTTATTGCCAATTGATTTGGTGGGAGATTTAGTACTTTACAAAACTAGCTGGAAATGCTCTCATCTGTCTTGAAAGAAGCATGCTGGAGGAATTCAGCTAGGCACAATGTTAGATTTGGACAGTTTTACCTTCCCTTCAGTCACTTGAATGAATGAAAGAGGGAGGCTTTTTAGTGACCAGAACTACCAGTACATAGGCTTACAAACAGGCACATATTTAGGGGGGGGGTCCATTATAAAATTCCGTCTAAAAAATGGAATCCACAAAATTAAGGTGGCAACTCTAGTCTGGACCCCCCAAAACCAAATCCTGGATACGTGCCTGCTTACAAACGGGCCCTTATGGACCTCTTTTTACCCTAGATTTTAAGTCCAGCCCTCATTGCAAAGGTGAGGATGGCCTTGGATCCTGCCCATCTTATATCCTCCTAGAATGGACTGTCTGTGATACTCATGGGCTTCACAGCGACATAGAATGTCTAAAATAAGTTCTTTAGCTTGACGGAGATGTCCAGAGATTCCTCTGCATCTCATACGATGCTGATTTACGAAAGGCACAAGCAGGGCTGCAGAGAGAATAGGACGATTTTGTCTCTCTCTAGATAGGAGTAACTTGAGATTGCTAGTAGGCCTATTAACGGGTCACAACACCTTCAGGCATCACCTGTTCGTGATGAGGGTGGTCACCGACCCAACGTGCACGTGGTGTGGTGAAGAGGAAGAATCCTCGGCACACATCTTGTGTCGTTGTGAAACCCTGGATTATCACAGGCTGACTATGCTGGGCTCAAGAACCTTGGAACCAATAGAGATAAAATGGATAGGACCTAAGAATGTACTTGCCTTTGCTAAAAGGGCAGGTCTTAGGAACTAGCGCGGATAGAGGCGCAAAAGGGCCCATTGTGTGGCCTATGCACCAGTCACATTCTGTGCTGGATAGCCTCTGGTCCTTATTCATTTATTCAAGGCACAAGCTAAGATCGCATATATCTCTGCTTGGAATACCGTGGTGTATCCCTCAAGAGAGAGGGAGATCTTTGTTTTTGGCCCACATACCCCAGCGCCGGAGCCTTCGTCGGTAAGTGAGCCGTCAGTGTACTAGACTGGTCGTCCTTCCTGAAAGAGCCGTCTGCCACTTGGCACCCACTCTTCAAGCACTGCTATTGTAACTATACAATAGTTATATTTTGACGCGCTAATCACAGATAGCGCTTTCACTTTAGATTATAAATACATCAGTTCCCAAACTTTGTCATCAGAAATATGTTGCCTTGTAGATTTAATTGTGTTTTACGCCGAGAATTTCCTCATGAATTTGTTAATTTCGTGCAGAAATCCACGAGTTAGTTCCATGAATTTATTTGACGTTAAATATTTGTTTCACCATTGGTCAAACGAATGTCAAATTTAACCACGAACTGAATCTATGATCAAAAAACCATGGATTCGTTGTTAATGTAAATTAAAAGGATACCCGAGAAAATCTACTTCTTCCTTTAGCGGAGGTAGTGGTGAGGTATATGTTGCCTTGTAGATTTAATTGTGTTTTACAATGAGAATTTCCTCATGAATTTGTTTACGGTCAAACCCTCATCGCTTAGAACAGGTTTTAATTTCGTGAAGAAATCCACGAGTTAGTTCCATGAATTTATCTGACGTTAAATCTGTTTCACCATTGGTCAAACGAATGTCAAATTTAACCACGAACTGAATCTATGATCACAAAACCATGGATTCGTTGTTAATGTAAATTAAAAGGATAGAGAAAATTTACTTCTTCCTTTAGCGGAGGAGTAGTGGTGAGGTATATCTTGAAATTAAAGCACAGGATATATAATATAGAATTTTATTGTTATCATTTCAATTGAATACTCATAAAATGTACAATAAACGAATAACAGATAGATAGAAACAAATTAATGAGCAATAGTGAAACCTCCATTATAAATAGGACGAAGCATGTCCAACACTTAATATTATAACTAAGTCTTTCTAGTTTATGGCAAATATACAAATTCCAGAATAGCATTAAGTATTTAGGCAAAACGAGCCCTTTTTACATGACCCTTAACTGCACTTGAATTCGATGCGTAACACTTAATGTACAATTCAATCTCACATACTTAATTATTGCCGGATTACTGATTAGTAATATCAAAAATAAAACAAAATACTCTTGATTCACGCACCACGCATCCACTCAGCACCATATTTGCTATTTAGGATTGAAGTAAGGTGGTTGTTGCATGTGCGGAGGCCCAGGGCCGGGCCCCATCGCTTGGCTGCCCATTTGGCTGCGGGTGCCGGTCGCATACAACTGCTGCTGGAAATTATGGAACTGCTGCGCGTAGTTGGGATCGGCCGTGGAGGGCCCCACGAAGGGCGAACCCTTAAAGCTGCTATTCTGGCCCATCGACGGAGGCAGTGGCTGGGTGGCGTCTGGAGCGGGCATGCCCATAGGGCTGCCTTTCGGTCCGGTGACGAACATCTGGCCCCCTGGCCCCTGGGGGGTGCCTCCTGGTCCGAACATCGGATCTCCGACGGAGCCTCCGGGGCCTGGAGGGCCGTTAAACACCATCTGAGGCATGCGCATGCCCATGGGACCGCGCATCGGTCCTCCGCGCATCATGGGCATCATGCCGCCAGGACCAGGACCAGGCCCGGGGCCTGGCATACCCATGTTGCCACCCATTGGTCCCATCGGACCGGAGCCGTTGCCTAGATGGCCGCCCATACCCATGGGCCCCATGCCTCCGTCTTGAGACATCGGTCCGTCCATTGGACCCATGTGAGGCGGCATTGGTCCACCTTGCATCGGCCCATTATTGGGACCGCACGCTGTGAAGTACTGCATGTTCTGCGGCTGCATTTTGGGGTCCATCATGTTCATGGGCGTTGCTAATCGAGTTAAAAATTCTAAACTAGGCGGACCTCTCGGTCCTGGAGGTTGTCCGACTTGAGATTTAGCCGGCAAGTACTGTATCGTGTTGGGTGCGTTGGGCTTCACTTGAACGTTGGCTCCGTTGTAGTGATTGGGTCCTGGAGGACGTCCCATCATCCTGGGCATAGGCATGGGATTAGGAAAGGCACCTGGCAGTTTAGGAGAGAGGGAACGGATCGGACCCATGGGGGAATTGGGGTGGAAACCATGTGGAGGTCCTTGCATGGGCATGCCCATCATATTACTGGAACCTTGGTCCATATCACCCATGCCGTGACATCCGGCCATATCCATCATGTGCATGGAAGGAGACCCGAAATTCATCATGGTCGGGCCTTGGTTGCTTTGACCGTTTAGGGAGCTTGCGACGCTGTTCGTCAACTGCTGACTCATCTGAGCCAGCGAAGATATTGGGTCAAAGTGTGACACTTTGGGATTGCTAGTCATCGCACTAGTGCAGTTGGGGTTCAAGGGTATATTGTCCCCTCTAGCGCAACCGTAGTTAGGCATGTCCAAGGGTTTCCCTTGAGGGGACACGTTCACGAACCCTCCCCCCATTTTAGCACCTGGAGAGGCGTTTGGTCCGGTGAAACGAGGCACGTCCATCATGTGGGGACTGGGAGTTGGGAAGAGATCAGTTTTTAAAGGGTCAGAGGATGCTCCAGATACCGCCGTTTGAGGACTTAGACCAGGAGCTCCGGCTGTGTTAGGAAGTCTTGTAGGCTTATCCCCTGTAACAGGAATATTCAACTGTAGTAAAACAAAACTTACCAATTTATTTATCTATTTATAATACCCCCAGTTTAACACCAATGGAGAAGTTTCCAAAAAAATAAAATTTGGAACATTCATTATTATCTGATAGTCTATTTCTTCACTTGAAGAACGTCGAAAAAAATCATCTGAATATTCCAAAAAACGGCGGAGTTATTCAATTTCATATTTGCGTAAAGCGACCGCGGAGGCGAAAACCCGTTTGACGTCACATCACATGTTCTGGTCGGGACTCGGCTATGCATATTGCATACGCTGCGCTGTACAGTATGCGACATTTAGACTTAAGCGGAACGGCGAAGGTGTTTGTTGTACCGGGCAGACGCCAGTATATTTTTGAAGTATGGAGGAAGGTTACGATCGTGGTGATTCTAGTAATCTTCCTAAAGTGGATAAGGGTAAGGAGAGTACCTATTGTGATCGTGAAAATTTTCGATTTTGAGATAATACGCCTTTTAGGTGTTTTATGATGTCTTGCCTTGTTTTATGATATCTACATTTAACGAAAATCCATTCATTTCCGTCGGTTTGTCTGTCTGTGCGCGTTTTTCTAGCCACGTAATCTCAGTAACCGCTGTATGGATTGTTATGAAATTTGGCAACGATATCCTATGGGGGTAGTTGTAGTTAATGTTCCTATCAGTTTGAAAATCGGTGCATGGGCGGTGGAGTTCTTAGAAAAAAAACATGAATTTTAAATATTCCTCAAACTTTGTTTTTAGGCGTTTTAGAGGTCCCTGACCATTTTCTACTTTTTTTGGATGGGGGTGATATTGGGGTGGTTGGGGGGTGGGGGGGTTGTAAAACTGAAAAATGATTGTATTCATAACATGCCGTCCACTAACCTGTGAAAGAAAGGCCTAGCGTCATAATACACTTTTTTAGGTGCATCCGAACATTACCTTGGCTATTACGGAAACCAAGGGACTTAGAATTTTCTGATGTATACATGCGAGAGTATTGCTTCTGATCATTCTGTATGGTGTAACTAGGAAACTATTAGACTGATTTCAATTAAATTTTCACACAGTATTACTACGCTGCGAGGATGTAAAATCTTTATGATTTTTAAAAATCGTGTCAGCGGCGGCGCAGCAATAATAAAAAAAAACTAAAAATACAGAAACAGCTCAAACTTCGTTTTTAGGCGTTTTAGGGGTTTCGTGATCATTTTCTACTTTTTTGGGTGGGGGTGAAATTGGGGTAGTTGGGGGGTGGGGGGTCATAAAACTCAATTTTTTTGTATTCATAATAGGCTATCCATTGAAATATTTGTTTGGTGTTTTTATGGTGGTGTTAGTACACCTGAGTACAATGCAATATTCATAGTTTCTCGGTCTGCTAGACTTATTCTAATACAAACGCGGGGCTTGCGGAAGTAGCATCCTCGACAGGGCGCACACAGGCTTGCGTGTGTGATGTGACGTCACAGCGGCTTCGCGCGGATGATACGGCTATTCGAACTTTGACGGACTGTAACTATTAATGGAGATAATTACAAAATTTTTTCGCCGTTGTTCTCTAACTCTTTAGGACCATCTGATTAACTAAAATTTGAAAAAATGGAAACTTCCTCATTACAGGGTGAAGTAAATTCCGTATTAAAATGAACATTCATATACAACTTATTGAAGTAAGTCTACAAAAAACCTGCCATAGTTAGAATAATGCCACCCCAAAGAACACATATTATTCAGGTGTTGCATATCAAAAGGCAATAATGGAAGCCACTTTAAAGAATATTACTCTCCCTACCACGTGTCAGTTGAGATTAAGCGTCTGTCATAAATGCGCGCCAACAGTTGTGTTAGTTCTTTATTTTAAGAATATCGATTATTTAACTGGCTTGTGTGCAATAGGGTACTTGCAGAGGTCGTGAAATCACCTCGGGAGTATACATAGCGTAAAGAAAACCATATCAAGAAGCAGTAGGAAACAAAAAACATGATTTTACTAACTGCCAAAAAAAGATATTTGCAAAACAAAATAAGGATATATTCAAATTTTTCCACGTGACTTAAAACAAGGGCTGACGTCACAGATATCTTATCGATATCGACAATCGATACTGCTACAGCGCAGGTCAGTGAGATTCAACTGCGCATTCGACTAGAGATGATCTGAATTCTTTAACAATGCGACTCAATTTATTGATACTTAAACATATTTGAAACAGGCAACTAACCCGCTAGCATTTTCGTTGCAATACATTTTTATATTTGATAGGTATCACAGTTCATCCTGTTTGTGACCGAGATTCGCAACTAATCGAAGCCATCATTTTATTTCGGCGCATCCCATTATGAATGAATCCAAAGATAGAATCTAATTCAAGCCCATCGATACAAAGTGAATTAGTAATCTAGCCTAACTTTTATTCTTTTGACTTTTGTACTTTTGTGTGTGACTGTGCTTTGTGGTTATAATGATCAATGTCAAAATGTTAGGTTAGCACTGGCTATCGATATCGAATATCAATACTTTACATCCCATCACTATAGGATATCACTGACATCAGAGGTTGTTTGCGCGGCATTTTCCGGCATTTGAAATAATTTTTGGAATATCTCTCACAGCCGATTCCAAAAAACCAAACAAGTGATTTTGTCATGTTTACTAGGCTCTAAGGAACGCGTAAATGACATAATATTTTTTCTGCAAGTACCCTATTGTATCGGACTATTCTTTGGATTACAGCATTAGTGCAGATAGGTACTTCTCTAATAGGGGCTGATTCATGGATTGTGTTTCTGGTGCTATACGTTTTCTTAGTGGAGGTTATAGTAGAGGTAAACTGCTTGAGGACAATAACATTTGCGTGGTAAAGGGAGAGGTTAAAGATTCCAGCTACAGCGGGCGTGGCTGGACTAATATCATGGGTTTGAAAACAATGATTAAATCTACGAGGGTTGCTCTATATCTCCGTCAATCCACCAGTACGCAGACAGCCGTTTCACGCTTATTAGCGATCATCAGTGCGCCATAGGACGACTGACGGAGATAGAGAGCATCAGAATTTTCATGTCTACCAGACATGTGAAGCATGTAAGAGTAGGCGCCATCTGGTACCTTCAGGTACCAGATGGTGCACAGGCAGACCTTTTATGTCGCCTACGCTCAAATGACTAAATCGTTAAAGCTCTTAGGCCCGATTTGATCAACACGCATATTTAACAAAGACTTTGACAAAGCTTTTTTATTGGCTGTTATTTAGCAAAAGCTTTCTATTGGGTATTGAGGTCTATGTTAATAAATATCATCCAATAGGATTTTATCAGTATTGAAAACAAAACGTCAAAGCTGGATGACACTTTTGTGAAAAATATTTTAGAATTCATGGATCAAAATCATAGCAGGATATCAGAACAAAGCGATTGATTTGCAAATTAATGCCACATTTTTCATGTTTGCATTATAATTATTGTATAATTACTAATTGCAAACTGCGATAATTTGTGACAGAATCATAAAAGTACCTAGTATCAATCCCAGCAACTACCTTATTTAATAATTACTAATCCCACCTCCGTCAGTCGGATGAAATTTAGAAAAAAAAATACGTACTTTTATGAAGAATCAATCTTTCATTTACTGGATGCATGTTTGTTATATACCTTCTTATACTTCTTATAGAAATATTCACAGATGATCTAAAGGTGCAGCGTATATAAAATGAGGTTATACGTAGTTAAATAGTGAACTTTGCCGTTCTGGATAGGCAACCAGTAATGCACATGAACGCTTGGAAGATAGCTTGCCTAACAGTTAAATCGTTCGTTTAACGTTGGAAATGTAACAAAATGCTATTTTTACCCCTTTTTACTATAAAACAAAGATATATTGCAAGTATTTATAATTACTATCGATAGTAAATTATTGTTTCATCCAAATAATGCAGTGAGTGAATTTCATGTCATCATATCATTTGATACAGCATGAAACCAGTGATCAAATGTACCGCTTGTCTGAAATCTGATTGGTTGAGATTAGCAATTGCTAAACTTTTTGTTAAACAAGAAAATGCAATTTTTCACCCATTTACGATGGAAAATCAGACTGGAAAAGATACTAGATGGTTCACAATGGTCGATTGTATATGAAGTATGTCATTTTTGAGCTTTTTGAGGTAAACTTCACGAGAAATCAATAATTTTCAGAGTACTTTGACAGATGCATGTTCTTGAAAGGGCTGCTCTGATTGGTTAAAGTCTTTGTTAAAATGCGAATGTTGATAAAATCGGGCCTTAGTGTACAAAAATAGGTGTACTGATGCATTTCATTACTCTCTGCATCATTTACTAGTCATTCCTTTTCAAAGTAAAAAAGGAATTCAAATTTAGCCAATCAGTGCGAAGCGCGCCATACATCAGCAGTGCATTGTTGCCTCGTCAACGTTAAAATGCAGCATTGACGCAATTTTCACGAAACAAACTACTCTTTCTGATTTGTCTTCGGTTAACTGGATAGGGGATGCACTGTGGGTTTCATCTCTTGGCTGCGTAACATCAACAAAGTTGCTATTTATAATATTTCCCTACACATGCCCTTATTTTTAGGGTTCTTTACCTGCTAGCTCCTCGAGCGTATACAGGATTATTGGTGGGGGAAGTAGCATCAAATCTTCACGGTGATTATACTGAGAACTTACAGTTTCGTGTCGATTAGTTTTCCATATAAAGATGAAGAAAATGTATATTTGCTGACGCGACTCTGTGATCTAAGATTTTGAGAGCCCACAAAAGTCGCACAAAAATTTTTTCCGGGTAATTTACTGGATGATGTAAGCAGTTTTTTGCCTAGTGCTTGTCCAGAGTAGATTTTCCATCACTAGCGATGTTTCTTATTGGACCATTGGCTGATAACCCTGTGGGAGGTAACTTTTCTCATGCCACAGATGGATTCTGGACTGAAAAATGCCATGCTCGCGCCTTTTCTTGCAAGTTCTCTGCGTGAAGCTAGTGAGCTGAGTATTAAAACAGTCCCATACCAGATGTAATTTCTTCAAGATTTTTTTTTCGCTAGGTAAATAATATACTTGTTGGATAGTTGGGTAAATAGTCTTACCTGTTGAAGTGGCAGTTGGAGTCTGGGGACTGGAGATTTGGAAGCGACATCCATCAGAAGGCGTAGGAGGAAACCTTGTCCCAACGTCCATCGACGTTGGGGTGTTAGGCCCTGATACTTTTGCATGTGGAAGATCTGGGGTTGGACCTGGAAAACCACTGTCCATTGTCGTTGGTAAGACGCTGGAAAAAATGTTTCTATTAATAACATAAACCTACAGTACACATAAGTTTGGATTTTATCGGCGCATAAGTGAAAAATAGACTATTTTAGATAATTTCACAAAATGGTGATCGATAATCATCATAGTCCCAATGTCTTAACAGACATGTTGTGAACTCGTAAAATGCATTAAGTCGGAGCTAGAGTATTGCCGACACGAATATTGTCAATAGTTTTGAGAACTGTAGCTCGTCATCATTCGCGATTTACTGTCAGTTCAGTGGCGCTCTTGTTACTCATATCCAGCAACTGTTTTATCGTATCCACCCAGCGTGAAGGAGAACGGCCACGGCGCCGCCCACTCGGGGCATGACCCTGAACTACAAGTTTCTCCATATTATCGCTTCTGTGTATATGTCCGAAGAATGTAAGCATTCTCGTCGACACAATGGAGGATAGTCTCTTTGGATTACCGAGCTGATCCAGTATGGAAACGTTATTTCGATGGGCGGTATAAGGAACTCTCAGCATTCTGCCTTTTTAACAGTCCAATTTTCCGAGGCATACAAAAATATGGAGAACACAAGAGACTGAACCAGCGACATTTTGGTAGCTTTAGTGATGTTATGGTCACGCCATATTTTAGTAAGCTTTGTCATAGCCACACGTGCCTGTTGAATGTGCCGTCGAATCTCATTTTTACCGGTAAGAAAGTAAACACACGGTAAATGATAACAACATTATCTTGCAAACAATCACATGCTGTTAGCGCATGGGCTTCACTTCTTCCGACATATTCGAATTCGTTGTTCGACTTATCGCTAATTGGGAGGCAAAGCCCTTTGTTAGGATTTTGATCGACCATGTCGATTGGGATTTTCTTAGATTGTAAAAAATAAAAATGCGACTGTTCATATCAATCTCCATCAGTTTAATCACAGATTCATAGCGATTAGTACAAAACAAGTAAAGTCTAGAACGACAATTGACATACAGCGTTGTCGTTGCACTGTTGCCACATGTATTCAGCGCACAGCGTTGCCATGCAACGTTGCCACGCATTTTACTGTTCCAAGATAAAATTAGAGAACACATAAATCGGACACCCTTGTTGCCCTTCTTGACATAACGTATTTATGAAAGAATATAGCTTACGGTGGTGAGATGATGTTTCCATCTTTGAGACTGGTATTCGGCTGTTTTTGTATGATCAACTCTTGTCCTTCGAACGTGTTGAGATACTGAATCTGCTGCGGTGAAGGGACTGGCATCAAGTTAGGCTCTTTAACCACCCCGCTTGTTGGGGTTGTTGTACAGGTGACCGTTGAAGTGCTTATTTGCTTCTGCTGTGCCATGGATTGTAGGGTTCGACCGAATATCCCGTCTACTAGAAATAACAATAAAAATAATGGTATTTATTTGACAAAGTAATAAATAATAATTTAAAATGTAGGCAAATGCACATAGTACGCATTACGAAAAGTTCTCTAATGTTCGAGATCTCAAAAAATTGCATCATTTATAGACCCCTGATGACGGTTTAAATATAATAATACATCCACAATAAACAGCAATAACGTGGGCATAATCTAACGATTTTTGCAAACATGTTTGAAAATACGTACCTGAAGACTGATGAGTAGAAGTGGGCTCAGTGGTACTACTCGTAACACTTGGAGAAAGGTGCGATGACAGTGGCGTGCCAGGATTGCTGTGATTAAGTCTCGACGAAGCCGTAGGCGAGTCCTAGATTGAAAAGAACAGTTCAGGAACCTTTAAATATGCACTATAATTTATATATTCACTGACCAAAGTCATGAAATACATTTTTTCCAAAAATTTATTGGATATATTCATTCAATATACATATTTTCTTAAAAAAACCTATATATTATCCCATATTCAGATTCCAATGATATTAGGCATTGTAACATTATACAGAGTATTTCAAGAGATATGACCATTTCTATATCCAAATCGATGTCAAATGAACGTACTGTATATCAAAAACTAATGGATCCATAATTATTTGTTTACACGCCAATATAAAAAATAGCCACTAGTTTTAATGTCGGCTGTAAAAAAGTCGACAGCGCATATTCGTATACAGGGTGAGCTAGAATGAAAAATCTAGTTTTTCTCTTTTATCTTAAATTAATGTAACCCCCAATATTTTATTTCACAAAAAATTGCCTTTATTATGATGTTTCATCCTTGTATTGCATTTCCTATATGAACATTCATCAGTTTCAGAGATATTTCCATTTTTCTACAAATTTTAAAAATTGACTAACCCAGTACGAATAAAACGCTTCTTAAATCTTTCAAATGGATCAGCTTTTGGATGCCTCCGTTCTAAATTCATCAAATACTATTATGGCCCTATATTTATTAGATAAAAATAAAATAGTACTCTCTCAAAATAGATAAAATTTCAGTAGAAGGTGCATTTAAAATTTGCAGAAAAATCTAAATATCTTTGAAACTGATGGTATAGGGAATGCGATACGAAATGAAAGAGCATAATAAAAAAAATCAATTTTTGGTGAAATAAAATATGGGTGGTTACATTAAAGAAAAAGAAAATGGAGTCAAGTTGATTGACTCAGTACTTCCCACACAGTGATATCATTTTTTTATATTCCCTTTGCATGAAGCTATAGTCTGAGATCCCTTGCAACCAAGTAATCGTTCGCATATCTTCAAAAAACATCCAACACAAAAACTAGTAAATAGTTTGTCTCTCCGTAGGAACTAAAACGACACAATTTTTATTCTGCCAGCTTCAACTGGACAAAACGAAACACGCAGGAACCCTCACATTGCTTAAAAACGAAGTCTGAGCTATTATTATATTTTTAGTTTTTTATTATTGCTGCGCCGCCACTGACACGATTTTTGGAAACCATACGCATTCTTCATCCTTGCCACGGTAATAATACTGTGTCTAAATTTCATTAAATTAAATTCAGAACGATCTAAAGCCATACTCGTATGTATACATCAGACAATTCTCAACAAGTCCCTTGATTTCTGTAATAGCCAAGGCAGTGTCCGGATGGACCTAACAAACATCTATTATGCCGTTAGGTCTTTCTTTCACAGTTCAATAGACAGCCTATTATGAATAGAATAAATTTTTCAGTTAAAATTTCATTAAAATCAATTCGATAATTTTTGCGTTACGCAATATAGAACGATCTAAAACAACACTCGGATGTATACATCACAAATTCTAAGTCCCTTGGTTTCTATTATATAAGCAAGGCAATTGTTCAGATGGACCTAAAAAATTGTATTATGCCGCTAGGTCTTTCAAAAATACAACAAACTTTTCTGTTTTACACCCCCCCCCCCCCCCCACCTCCCCAATTTCACCCCACCTAAAAAAAGTAGAAAATGATGAAGAACCCCTAAAACGCCTAAAAACGAAGTTTGAGGAATATTTGACATTTTTCGTTTTTTGCTAATTACTCCACCTCCCCCCCCCCCCCGCACAACGATTTCCAAAATTATCGGGACATTACCTACTACGACACCACAACATATCGCTACCCAAATTTGATCACAATCTATGCAGCGGTTACTGAGATTACGACGTTAGAAAAACGCCAACAGGCAGACCGACAAACAGACATCATAACACGACCAAAAAGCGTATTATCTCAAAATCGAAAATTTTCGCGATCACAATACTCCCCTCACCTATCGATGTGAGAAGTAATAAAAGCCAGATTTTGAATTAGAGCTCACCCGGTATGTAAATATGCGTCGTCGACTTTTTACAGCTGGTGTTAAAACTAGAGAATATTTTTTATCTAGCGATGTAAAAAATATAATTTTTGATCCATTACTTTTTGAAATATAGTACGTTCATAAGTTTTGAAACACCTTGTATAATACGAGGGTTGCTCTATATCCAGCAGCATATAGAACCCGCGCTCGTCTGGCTGGTCAAGCGAACGCGCCGTGGCGTTCCACCAAGAAAAGAAGCTGCTGTTTAGCAGCGATTTTCTTTGGTTTACCGTTACCTTCGGGTACCACATGGCGCACCCACCCTGTATAATGTTATATTGTTAGCAGGGGAATCATTTGTAGAATTCAATGTAGGATAATATATAGGGCGTTTCATTTCTAGATAATGGCGAATGAGTATTTACCTGTGACGTAGGACTCTGTCCAGTGCTGACATGCCTTTGCAGGCCAAAGGGCGGTGGCCTGTTAGGATCTGCGGGGGAGTTGAGTGCTGAAGAAGACGAAGCCCTTGGTGAAGGCAGTGACAGATTCGACGTGGGGTTGTTTGGCGATGCAGGATTCGGACTCTGTCGATTAACAACGAATAATTAAAAAAAATCGAAACATGTCAAATGATATCGAAAGCTTTGTTCTGGTGTTCGGTCCTAAAACCATCCCCGAACACTTCACTGATTGCGTAGAACACCGCTGGCACGAGTTGGCGAAAAACATGAATTTGGTTTTGGAGATATCATGGTCGACTCTACTCACTAGGCCGGAGAATTGAAATATGGCAACACTGAATAGCGGGCCGAGCTTTTATTTGTTTTTAAGTCATTAGTGTAATCTTCCAGAGTAAAAAAGAAGATTGGAAGGTGATTATTAATGTCTTTCTAATTATTTACCTGCACAAACGAAACTATAAAGATAAAAAGATGCCTGCAAAGTGTGTAGTACCAGGTTGCACTAGTAACTGTGCTTCCAATAAAGGACATATTAGGGTGTTCAATTTTCGTCAACAGAAGTGGGTGAAAGGTATTCCTCGTAAGGGCTGGTTATATTTATAAGAATAAAGACAATAATTTACAAACATTTCCAAGGATAAGACCTATTTTAAAGCACAATGTGGTACCTACAATGTTTTCTGGACCTCCGAAATATCACAGAAAAATACAGTTCTAATAAAACACATCTGATGGGCACACCTACGAAAAGATTTGATTGTGAAGGGGATTCAAGACCAGCAAAAATGGCTGGAAAATATGCCTTACATTAAAACTGTTGTAGAGGGTTTATTATTCTCGGAGAAGTACATTGTTTTACAAATTGATGAAATATCAGCCAATATAAATGTTCTTGTCATTACAAAATTTATAGGTAGAACATGAAGGACAAAATTATTTGATAGATATATTAAATACATACAGCTTATAGTTGGTAGGCGTAACCCTTCTATCAGAGTATACAGCTCAAATTACAGTCCTTATTCACAATAGATATTGTTAAAATTTTTATTTCAGGCCAATAGGTATAAAAGTAAGTTTTTGGGCAATTGCACAAAGCAGTTTCAATGAAATTTGCAAAAGAATACATCAATATACATATAGATGAGTTTGTTTTAGACACATTTGTTCATGTAATCAACCCCAAACTGATGAAATTCTGCTTGAACTAATGTTGTTAATGTAGCAAATATTTTATTCAATAATTACACTGAAACAGTTCAAGACAAAATATGCACTGAAAAAACTGAAAAGAGGAAATCTAATGGAAATAAGATACGTCCAACAGAAGGGAAAATCTCTAAATCTGAATACATTTACATTTTTGTACTGATACTACTGGCATTTTTCACCATTCTTATTTTTTCAAAAAAGTATTTTTCTTAGTTTATCAACCGAGATGAACTCTAATACATATAAAATGTAATAATTATTCTGAAACTATAGAACAATTTAAATTTTCCGCGGAATGCCCGCCGTTCGGCCCACGGTAACCGGCCCACTATTTAACAGCAAAGCGACGTTGCCACATCTAAGGCTCCGGCCTAGTGTAGAGTCGGCCATGGAGATATTTAAACGCAACATATTTTCATCGAGCCAGGGCTTTATATTAGTTATGGCTCTTTGTGATTGATCATGTTCCGAAAGCTAAGAATCAGATTCACAAATTAAAACCGTATCATTTCTGTATGATAATATTTTACACTAGTCCTAATTTAGCATATTAGCATATGGTTAGTAATGATGAGAAATGGCGTGGTACCCAAAGCAGATAAGTGTGTTGCCAAAAAATTGGCTATTGCTAAACATTGTATAATTTTTTGCTCACCTGTAACGCTATAGGAACGCTAGCTGAGCGTTGCGTCTGATGATAAGGGGGAGGAGGGCCTTGTAAGCGGTTACCCCCTCCTGGTGCACTACCAGGAGGTGCTCCACTACCACCACGTCCTGGAGGCATGTTTGAACCGGGGCCGTTGCCTCCAGCGCTGCCCCCACTTATCTGCAAAAAGTCACAGCGGTTAAATCTATGTATCTAGGTCGCACCAAATATTTCCTTAAGTCAACATAATCAATTTCTAACTTAAAACAGCCGAGTACAGCAGAAAAGAGCAGAAAGCAGCTCAAAACAACAGAAAGCAAGCAGATAGCAACTGTAAACGGTAGAAAACGACCAAATACAACCGAATAGATTCAAAACTAGCTCAAAACGACAGAAAGCAAGCAAATAACAGCGGGTAACAATGGAAAATGACTAAACATAGCTGAATACAACAGAAAAAAACAACTAAAAACAACAGAAAGTAAGCAGATAACAGCGATAAACAATAGAAAAGGCCGAAATACAACCGAATAGAACAAAAAAGAACAGAAAACAGCTGAAAACAACGGAAAGCAAGCAGATAACAGCGCTAAATAAAAGAAAACGACTAAACACAGCCGAATATAACAGAAAAGAGCAGAAAACAGCTAAAACCAACACCAAGCAAGCAGATAACAACTACAAAGGATAGAAAAATACCAAATACAACCGAATAGAACAGAAAACAGCGCATAACAAGAGAAAGCAAGCAGATAACAGCGCTAAACAACAGAAAACGACTAAACACAGCCGAATACAACAGAAAAGAACAGAAAACAGCTCAAAACAACAGAACGCAAGCAGATAACAGCTGTAGATGGTAGAAAACGACCAAATACAACCGAATAAAGTCAAAACTAGCTCAAAACGATACAAAGCAAGCAGATAACAGCGGAAAACAATGGAAAATGACTAAACATAGCTGAATACAACAGAAAAGGACAGAAAACAGCTAAAAACAACAGAAAGTAAGCAGATAACAGCGATAAACAATAAAAAAGGACGAAATACAACCGAATAGGGCAGAACTAGTTTGACAGAATAAGTTCAAGTTGACAGTTTCTTCTTGTTAATTTTTTGGGAAATTTCAAAATAAGTTCTTCTTTGTCAGAATGTATTTATTTAATGATCGCCAGTATGGCTTCCGTAAGCATAAATCTACGGGTGACCTCCTGGCCTACGTCACTCATTTGTGGAACAGAGCAATTGGAAATCATAGCGAATCCCATGTTCCAATCATTTGGTTCGCAGAAAAATCGGAAAATGAAGGGTACCGGCTGGATTCGAACCAGCGTCTACGGCATTCTAGGACGCGTTACCAACTATACCACGGTTCCCCTCTACCGTATCTTTCTGCGAACCATGTATTTCAGTCATCCAGAGAGATCTAGTCGGCTGTTTTGTGAGTGTGAATCTCCCACCGCTGTTTGCACGACAGCTCTCTTTCTTACTGAAGTACAATTCCTCAGTCGGCCAGGATTTCATGGAATTGAAGGTGCTTGCTTACTCCGCAAGAGGGAGATAATTCCAATCATTTGGTTCACAGAAAAATCGGAAAAATGAAGGGTACCGGCTGGATTCGAACCGGCGTCTCCGGCATTCTAGGCCGACGCGTTACCAACTATACCACGGTTCCCAGTGATATAGCCGATATACAGCGCCGACGACATGGTGTCGACTCCACCGACACCCACCACTCCCCCGTATCTCTCTGCGAACCATGTATTCTAGTCGTCCAGAGAGATCTAGTCAGCTGTTGGGTGAGTGTGAATCTCCCACGACAGCTCTCTTTCTTACTGAAGTACAACTCCTCAGTCGGCCAGGATTTCATGGAATAAAAGGTACTTGCTTTCTCCGCAGGAGGGAGATAATTCCAAGCATTTGGTTCACAGAAAAATCGGAAAAATGAAGGGCATCGGCTGGATTCGAACCAGCGTCTCTGGCATTCTAGGCCGACGCGTTACCAACTATACCACGGTTCCCCGTGATATAGCCGATATACAGCGCCGACGACATGGTGTCGACTCCGCCGACACCCACCACTCCCCCGTATCTCTCTGCGAACCATGTATTTCAGTCATCCAGAGAGATCTATTTTCGTATGTTTTTGTATCCTATTCGAGCAAATTAAAATACATAAAGATTTTTCTAATTTTCTCGAAAACGATAAAACCGATTTTGAAAAATCGAACCCCAAAATAAGGAACTTCGATATACGTTTGAAACAAGATATTACTCGATACCCCTTCGGCTGTCCCAAGGAAAAACACAGTATGTGCATTTCTTTCATATATTGAGGTTTTGATGAATGTGTACATACTGGGCCATGATCTATCTGTTTAAACAGTCAAAACTTCAATATATGCCGAAATAACGGAGATTTTGACTGACAAAACCCAGTATCTACACAACAACAAGAATTATCAAAATTCCAAAACACAGTATCTGCGTACCAGCTAGATATTAAAATACAGTAAATGCACCAACCAATCAGGGATCATCATTTTGTAACGCCCATTGTAGATGCTGTGTTTTGACATTTATTTTAGTAGGGTTTTAGTTTGTTTTGGCGGCTTAAACGGTAGTGTTTTTGAGAACCTAACTTGGACAAAATAGACAATTAAAGGTGCCTACTGCGGTATAAATGCAGAGAAAAAATCTACTATAATCGGGTATCTAGTACCTAAAATGGAAAACATCAATCATCGTGCGTTTTGGCCAAATCTTCTTGAAACTGAGCAATCGTGTGATCTGAATCATCATCATTTTAGTCACAATGTCTTAACAGACATGTTGTGAACTCGTAAAATGCATTAAGTCGGAGCTAGAGTGTTGCCGACACCAATATTATCAATAGTTTCTCACGTTACTCATTTTACGAGTTTCTCTTGGGATATCTTAAAGATCTTTAATGCAGTAGTTTCCCATTTGCTTTATGCATTCTCATGCTGCTGACCAGATGTATGTATCTACTGGTTCATCCACCTTTAGGGACAATTTCTCACCCCATGGACAAGAACGTGTCCTGACTCTTGTCAAATCGCCCACCCAAAGCTGTTGGTTGAGAAGAAAGAGGTTACTACTTATACCGACAGTTGTTCGGTTCCTTTTAGTCGCCTTTCACAACACGCAGGATATATGTACGATGGGAGATGTTCTAACCCGCCCCCACATGGAGGGAGCCAGGTAGTAGTGGAACAGAAATCAGGCTAGCCAGCGTTAGAATTTAATTTTTGTTAATTTTTAAATTAGAACTTATTGTTTCATAATATGTATTTTATCAAAAACTTCTTTAACACACTGTTACTTTCGTCACCAGTTTTTATTTTCTGCACCATTATTAAAATTATTATAAAGGTGATTATATGTTTTGTAACTGCGTGTAAGATTACCTGTGCAATAAATGTCCATTTAGAATGAACATTGTGGTATTTTACTGTGTTAATGCTGTTATTAACTTTCCATGAATGCATACATTCGATATAGTAAAAACACCACATGTACTTCGTTAATTACATTATCTAAAAAATTATTAAGATCAAAACACAGTATATGCATTTCTTCCTAAAAACCTGTTTATTTCTAGCATTATTTGAAGTCCATCCATATTAGAGCTCTAATATAACTAAATCAAGGCATTACTCTTTTATTTCACTTAAATTAATATAAGTACAAACTTAATTGTGATCGTTATAAGGAAGGAACTTTCACACCCGATTTCTCAGAATATATTTTTTTTCATATACTGTGTTTTTCCCTGGGACAGCCGCCTTGTCATTTAAGATTTCTAAGGGAATGACCCTGGGGGCAGAGAGTACAAAGGGTTGAAGTAGTTTTTAGTTAAAAAGTTATTCCCCAATCTTTTGACGTGTCTTGACGTTTTTTTCTTTTAATCAGCGGTTTTACCAAGACAGCACAATATATTCGTGGAACATTCTTATTTCTTCCAAAATAGATTGAGAATATTCAGAACATTCACAGAATTTCCTATGGATGTTTTTATTGATTTCATTCCCATGAGGATGTACGAGGAATATTACGTCATGATTATTCCATGAACGTGTCAACCAAAATGTTCTGATAATATCCATAAATTAATATTATCTAAAGAATAGTCTATGAATATGCCTTTTGGTATGATTCTTAATGTAGGTGTGGCACCGTTACAGGTTAGGTTAGGCTTGGCCACGGTGGCGGTGGTCGGTGGTGTCTGTGCTGGTGCATTGTTCTCCTGTGATAATTGGATAGTTATCTGTGTTCTGGAACATGATTTTCACTTGTTATTTAGTTTACAACTTCGTCTAGGAGCGACTAGGGTGAGTGTAACTATTTTGTCTCTGTAAATTATCGACTTTGTAGCACCATGTGGTAGCAACTCTCTTGTTCAGAGTCTAGTCTCTATGTTCTAGTCTTACTTGTTGTAGGTACCCTAATTAATATATAATAACCACTAGCAACACATTTTATATATTTGTGACTATGAATTTCCAGAGTTTATTTTACTAAATTTGATTAAAATACAACGACAACATTTTGGTGAAAATCTAGCATTGTAGTTAATGAAGTGTATTTGAATTTACATCGTATGCTTTAAAATAAAACGGGTTTTTTTATTTTGCAGGATAATACAGGAGGACGATTCCGTGCAATGAAATGTGTTTTTTTAATGTGTGTACATTAAACTTATGCAATTATAAGTACAGGCTCCGTGTTCTGTTTTATATATATTTTTTTCATCAATCCCTATAATAATCAGTGTGTGCCTAAATCAATGCTGCCCAAAACACTGTATGAAAGTTGGATACTAGGTTACATATGTTTACTACTCGCGTTAAGTACCTAGGCAGACAACAAGACTTACAAATAAATGAAATAAAGTGATAAAAGGTATTAGTTTCTTTCAACATATATTCTTCAAAGATATACCAGGAATCTTCCTACAATATTTGATACATCTTAATAACCATCGTAGAATATTCTGAGGGAATAACCTATGTTTGTTTCTTCAAAGATATACCAGGAATCTTCCTACAATATTCCATACATCTTAATAATAATCGTAGAATATTCTGAGGGAATAACCTATGCACATTTTTTGGATTCCCATTTTCACATTCTTGGAATGTTCATCAGATAATCTATATATTCATGGACTTTTCATGGAATGATACAATGTTCCAAAATGGTGATTCTTAGAATGTTCTTAGAATATATTGTGCTGTCTGGGTAGATACATCCGTGTTGGAAAGTTTTCAAATAAATGCATAAAAAATTTGTAAGACTTACCGGTCCGATTGGAACCAAAGGTGCGGTCCCTCCAGGAGGAGCACCCCCAGGTTGCGGAAGTCCTTGCTTGCCCTGCTTGTCGTAGAACTGGTGGAGTTTTTGCCAGTCAACGTTGCCTGCTGAAGGGGGCCCATTTCCAGGAGGCCCGCCCCCCGGATCACCGACCACGGCCCCTGGGACTGCGGGATTCTGCCCCTGTCCTGGACCTCCCTCCATGCTCTGACTCTCGGGGAACAGCATCTGCTGCATCTTGCGAATCGTTGCAAGTTGCTCTTCGCGATGCTGTCGCTGTTGCGGGGTCAGATTCTCGTCAGGCACTTTAACGCCCTAGAAAGAGATTTTATTCATTTACAAAAGGTGGTCGCAGTTAGGAAATGAGATTGAGAAGTTTCCTAAAAAATGAAATTTGAAAATTTTATTGTTTCAAGGGCTTGACAGCGACATAGAATGTGTGCAGAGGACTCTGCCTACTTGCCACACCGTGAAAAACGTCGTTTAGCGCTCTACGGAGTCGTGGGTGCTGCACTTGAAAGGGATACAGCATGGCCGACTCTACTCACTGAGTCGGCCATGGATACAGGCATGTCAAATAATTCTTTGTTGCTTGAATATTTTTTGGGTACTTTTCATGCAGAAACATCCTTAACCTATAACTACACGGGCTGGTGTACTGTGTATACCGTCAGATTTAAGTACGTTGAATTGCTTAAAAGACGGAGGGTGTCGCCTCTGCCGTTCTTCCTAACCCCAAAGATGGTATTTACTTGAAGTCTGCTTCGCCGTCAGCCGTCAGTTGTCTCACAAACTTTGCCGAGCAAGTGAAGTTTGACCGTTAGTCCGTCTGGGGCCTAGAATACCCCGCGCGTGTAATGGGGTATTTTCCGAACAAAATTTTATGACGGAATATTGATGTTACGTTCCCAAAAACCATGTAAATAACATTTTTACTTTTTACTGTGTACGCGAAGTGGCTTAAAAGCACCTGCAAAGTTCAAACATAAAATTTCGCGCGCAAAGCTGTGATGTAATAAATCTAAGCGTGACGTAATAAGTCTTTCGTGGAGCTATCCTTAGAATGTAACTGTACCTGGTCGTCTCTCTCCATCTAGAGACATAACCTCCGCTTCGTATTGATATTGACAGATGTTTGTTTACATCATTTCATGATCTATCTTGGTTAAATGAGATAGCGTGACAGTCGTGACACGAGGGGAGGTTATGTATGCATGACACTAGTGACAGGCTGTTAAAGACGAGTGTTGCCGACTGACGAGTAAAATTGCGAAAAGTAACTATGAAACATTCTCAGAGAAAACTGCTAATTACATAACAATGCAAAAAATGGAATAGCTGTGCAATAACATTTATAGTGTACAAAAAGGGGGAAACTAATAAAACATAAAATTTTTAAAAGTTTACATCCTTTATAGAAAAACTATGCAAAATATTAACAACGTGACAACCTTGAATCTACGCTCAACTCAAATTAAAATAGTCACATCCTATCTACATCCGGCATTTCTTAGTCGGGAGGTTTAAGAGATTTAATGAGCTCTTTTCAAAGGGATGATCTTCAAAGTCTATCTTTACTCCATGTGGGCAGAAAAAAATTGAGCAACCACTGCCATCATTACAAATTAGATACAAGCAATCCATTTCAGCCATTAAACAGGCAATATTGGAAAGTTGGATAATACCCCATTGTGAAAAAAGTATTGTTATTATTGTTATTTAACAAACTTTTTCAGTTAATTTAGGTTTTTTATGAATATACTTTTTAATACCTACCATCCCTTTTAATTGAATACCAATAAATGTAATGGTGACAATATTTTATTTAATGCTGCTTCGCCTGGTGCATAGAATACACCACACGTGTATTTGTGAAACAGAAAGGTATTTAGTCCGATACTACTACACTACACTACGTTTAACCTTTTCCAGGGATAAGGTATGAGTTTTTTTTTTGTATTTTTTTTTTCACTTCATTTTATTTGCAAGATACAAATAATGCCACACCTAGAAGGCTTAGCCTTGTGGCAGGGTATAGGCGTACATTAGATAATAATACCTCACAAAAAATTTCATAGTTTCATATCTTCTAAAGCCATGAGATGATCCTGATCAGCATTATTTCATATCAGAATTGGATGGTAGCTGCTGACAGCTTTTTTTGGTGGATGTTTGTTATCTTTTCATTTCTGTTAATGGACATTCTTCCAAAGAGGGGCACCGTTGATAGTGTTAATAGTTATTTTACAAATAGTCTGTTGGCATTTATTACCTAAGATATAATATACAGGGTGAGTTTTTATTACCGGCTCGGTTGATAACTCCACTACTGTAGAAGATGGAGAAAAAAGTTGTATATAAAAGTTGTAGCCACGGATATGCTCCTTTCTCAGAAAATATTTTGATTTATACAGGGTGGTCCATAACTACGTGGTGATGCAAACATGCATTTTTTTTAAGATACACCCTATATATTATTCTGTATTCAAATTCTACTAATGATTTCCGTTCATCCAATATAGGGTATTGTTACATTATACAGGGTATTTCAAAAGTTATGACCATTTTTATATCCAAATCGCTGTCAAATGATGAATCAAAAATATTTTTTTTAAACGGATGGATAAAAAATATCATCTGGTTTTAAAATCGGCTATAAAAAAAAGCCCGCGACGCATATTCGTATACACGGTGATGTAGAATGCAAAATCTAGATTTTCTCACTTTTGTTAAATGTAACCCCCAATATTTTATTATACCAAAGAATTGCCTTAATATGCTCTTTCATCTTTGTATAGGACTTGTTATGGCTGCGTTCATTAGTTTCTGAGATATTTCGATTTTTCTACAAATTTTAAATATAGCTTCTATTTGCTTACTAAAATTTATTTATTTTAAGAAAGCAGATGTATCAGGTAGGCTATGAAATATTAAACAACACGGTCTAAATAAAACGATTTTTCAATCTTTCAAATGCATTAGTTTTAGAGTTCCTCCGTTAAGGATATTTCTGTTCATAGTTGATATATTCTAGAGGCAAGTAGGCAATTTCTCAAAGATTCTCCTAAACACAGCAGGTTATGAAAACCGTGAATTTTTAATAGCATACCTGACAAATCTGCTTAATAATTATGCATCACGCCTAGAAAATTGCTTCCTCAGCATACCTGACTTTATTATCTCAATGATACAGGGTTTTGACTTCATCAAATACTATCATGACCTTATAATTTAGTTGTTCGTTAAATAAAAAACCAATTCGATAGTACTTTCTCAAAATAAATAGATTTCAGTACACAAATAGAAGCTATATTTTAAATTTACCGAAAAATCGAAATATCTCGGAAACTGATGGACGTAGGTACAACAAGTGCTATACAAAGATGAAAGAGCATATTAAAAGCAATTCTTTGGTATAATAAAATATTTGGGGGTTACATTTGAAAAAAAGAGAAAATCTGGATTCTGCATTCTACATCACCCTGTATACGAATATGCGCCGTGGGCTTTTTTTATAGCCGATTTTAAAACCAAATGATATTTTTATCCATCCGTGTAAAAAAATGATTTTTGATTCATCACTTTTTGATACACAATACGTCCATTTGACAGCGATGTGGAGATAAAAATGGCCATAACTTTTGAAATACCCTGTATAATGTAACAATACCCTATATTAGAAGAACGGAAATCATTAGTAGAATTTGAATATGGAATAATATATAGGGTGTCTCATTTAAAAAAAGGCATGTTTGCATCACCACGTGGTTATGGATCACCCTGTATAAATCAAAATATTTTCTGAGCAAGGAGCACATCTGTGGCTACAACTTTTATATACAACTTTTTTCGTTATCTTCTACAGTAGTGGAGTTATTGACCGAGCCGGTACTAAAAACTCACCCTGTATATGTAGGTGGTGTATGCAATACACCACGCGTGTACTTGAGTTTCAGGCGCCCCCACTCCTTGAAATTCAAACACCTCACCTGACTGCACAAGTAGCAAATGAGAAGATATCTATTTTGTCTTCTTCCCGTGTGGGGGCGGGTTAGAATATCTCCCATCGCATATCCTGCGTGTCGTAAAAGGCGACTAAAAGGGACCGAGCTACTGTCGGTATAAGCAGTAACCTCTTCTCAACCAACAGCTTTTTGTGGACGAGTTGAGAAGAGTCAGGACACCTTCTTGTCTTTGGGGTGAGAAATTGCTCCTAAAGGCGGGTGAACCAGTAGATACCATATGGTCAACGGCATGAGGATGCAGAAAGCAAATGGGAAACTACTGCATTAAAGATCTTAAAGATATCCCAAGAGAAACTTGCGAAATGAGTAAATGCATTTTATGAGTTCACAACATGTCTGTTAAGACATTGTGACTATGATGATGATGATTTTGTCTTCACGAACATAATTTTCAGATAATTTATTGAAAGGCCTTCATACTGAAGAAAACAAATACTCACCTGTAAAGAGGGCTGAACATTAGCTAAAGAAGGACTACATGCGTCCATGTCAGGCACAACGTCGGGCAGACCATTCGAGATAGCCGCGTCGAGACCTTCCAAGTGATGATTGTTTTTCTGATCCCACGGAATGCCGGCGTCGTCTAAGCCTACCATATCGTCCAGGCTATCAGGGCCCAGGAAGTTGTCCAGTGCAGGAGGAGTCGGTTTTGGACCCAGGCCTGGGCTACGTGTGCAACTTTTGTGCTTCATCATTGCCAGGTTGTTCAACCACTGCCCTGGGGTCTGCCGATTGAACTGGGTCACCTGAAATGAAATGTAATAATTATACAGGGTATTTACGATCTTAATGCCGTTATGTAAAGTACGAATATTACACATCATTGTAATGCTTGTAGCACAAATATAATACGAATATCCCAAATTTGAAGTTTCAAAAAACATCGCAACATTTTCTGAGAACACAGAATATGCGGCAACATGGCTAGAGACAATAACATTTTTGTTTACATAGTGAATATCTCCAAAAACACCTGACAGAAACTAGGGCGAATGCTGGGCAATGTTGTCGGATTGTGATTTTGCAGTCATACTTTTTTAATTTTTTTCTGTTTAACTATGCGTTAACTTGTGAAATGATTCTGAGGTTTCAGGTTCGTAATATCATGATCTATCGATCCTCCAAATTAATGCACTAAGATCGTAAACACCCTGTATAACAATAATAATGAATCGACACAAAACCATCGCAAAAGGATGAATACCGAGAGAAGTCTACATCTTGAATACTCTGTCCCGCGAATATTATCACTAACAACACCTGAGAGGGCATGGACTATTGACTTTGGAGTACCTGCATAAAGGTGTAGTACTAGCCACTGCCTGCTAGGTGACAAGGAACACCGATTCTCTGATCCGCTTTGTGCGAAAACATGAGAGTGCTTTCATTTTTAGAGCAACAACATGGGCAGTCGATGAAGATATATCTTTTTTTTTATAACTGAGCAGACCGCGCAGGCAGAGCCTAAATACCAGAGTACCGCGGCTGCTGTGAAAGGGTTATGTTAGGGGAAGTTTGGTAACGCGAGATTTGAATGTCTGGCAGTCCATTCCAAGCCTTGGACACCCTGGGAATAAATGTGCGGTTGTACCGCTCGGTTCTTGATGTATGAAAAACGACCGTCTTAGGATGAGAAGCAGCGGTCGCACGGGTATATCTGATAGGAGCAGTGAGCGGCGGAACGATAGAGGATAGCTCAGAGGAGCAGATTCCGTTGGAATATCGGTAGAAGAGTGAGAGGTCACCAACAACACGCCGGTGAGAAAGTGACTGAAGGTGGTGCGTTAAGGCCGGGTCGCCAATTAGTCGAATTGCCCTTCTCTGGACGGCATCTAGTATAGACAATACTCCAGGCAAGGTCTTATCTGGGCTTTATATAGCGTGAGGAGGTTACATGGTGAGAAATACTTTCTGGCTCTAAATAGGTACCCAAGCTGTTTACCAGCAGCTGTTGCAATTGACGCGACGTGTTCGTGCCAGATCAGATTTTCTGTAATGTTGACTCCTAGCAACTTGAATGAGTGACTCCTTGGCAGAGCCTGGTTGTTCATTAGAACCTGGTGTTGACTTGGGCACTTCTTGTTTTATAGCGTACAATACTGGGTCTTGGAGGCATTAAATTTAACCATATTCTTAAGCACCCAAGCGGTAATGGTATCGAGATCTTTTAAAAGTGAAGTTGCCATTGCCAGTCTTCTGCGTTCCAGCTCGACCACAGAGATCGGTCTATTGATCATGATGCCTGCATGCAGCGTACTGTCATCCGCTATTGCTATTCCCAAAACACCTACGCTGGGAGGATGTCTAAATACACAGACCTTGCTATAGAAATGAAACGACTCTATAGGCAAAAGAAAGTTATTATTGTCCCCCTCATTATCTCTGTCATATCAAACACATTTGCACCATGCATTCGTCGGTAAGTGAGCCATCCGTATACCAGACTGGTCCTGCTCCCTTAAAAGGCCGCTTGCCGCTTGGTCCTCACTCTTCCCTTGTAGGATACTTCACCGTAAATTTGCAGTCAAAGCGATATATAGCAGAAATTATATCACCCCTCATATGTAGGAAAGGGTCATCACTTTGCAGTTCCGAGAGAATGGCACAGTGTCCCCTACCAGGATTCAAAGGCCTTGACTCCACAATCGGAATGCAGACGTCCTTGCCTCCCCTTGAACTACCAAGTCGATTGGAGGGAGATTCAGCAGTGCTTCTATAGCGCGCTCAACGGAGTCGTGCGTACTGCACTTATACCATATTCAAATCCAAGGCGCAGAAGATTGTAAACACACAGGATACCACACACGCCGCCCGAGTAGGGCGGCATTCATTGCGATTGGCCGAAAGGCAATAAACACCTTGGAGGCTTGCCGCTCTGCCGCCCGTCTGGGTCGTTCAACAGGGAACAGGGTTGTATTTTATTCAGTTGCTCCGTGTGTTTATCATTGTATACGACGCGTCGTGTTAATGATAGCGTACATCGTGCTTTTATCATCGCATACCTGCCGTGTTGTTGTGCGAATTTTAGTGTTATCTGTGTTGTACTGTTGTTTTAATAGCTATTAGTAGTATTTGTGTTATTCCCCGATAACTTGAAGGAGATATTGAAGGATGTCTAGTAGTACAGACACTGCAGATGAATCCATGGATGTGGCTACAAGACAGGATTTAAGTCTACCAAGGAAGAGGCTTAGTAGCACAGACACTGCAGATGAACCCATGGATGTGACTACAAGTCAGGATTTGAGTCCACCAAGGAAGAGGTCAAAAAAGAGCCATTTTGACGTGAGGCTTAAGGAGGTAATATTAAACGTATATAAATACGAAACCCATAAAAAATCATTAACAACTGCTGCTGACGATATTGTGAAGAGGTTGCACTCAAAATAGGTATCTGCAAACGGACTGTCTATAAAGTGGTGCGAGAATACTGAACCAGACACTCTTTTGCTGCACCTTTAACTAATCAGAATCGCAAACGTTGCATTGACCTTGTGGACCATGGCGATAAAAGTGCAATTAGGAGAAAGGTGTATCAGTTCTTTTTCCGAAATGAAATTCCGTCTATTGACAAAGTCCTGAAAGAGGTGAATGACGATAATGACATGCCCAATTTTAAGCGGACCACGTTTTATAAGCTATTAAAGAAGCTTAACTTCGTATTTGGAAAACGAGGAAGTAAAAGTATTCTCATCGATAGGGAGGATATAATTGACTGAAGTATTGACCCCTTCTCAACTTTACCCCCAAAATGAAGGTTCCTAAGGTAAGAATAATATATAAAATCTAAAATAAATCAATACAGCTGTAATGGAAAAATATGATTCATAAATGCTACTCTACATCCGATACTATGGACCTTATGACTGCTATTTTGAATACGGCTCTGGCGACCGACATCCACAGGCCAGCCGCCGAGCGCGTGTTATTGTTTACAGCCACTGCACGGCGGATTTGAATACACTTTAATTATACTAACACACGCCAAGCGTTGAATTTTATTTAGCTTTGCTTTGATTGTTTCCATCCTTACACCCCACCAGTGATCCATACAATAAGGACGGCCTAACGATTGTAGTGTAGAGCCAGAACATCACCTTAGTAGTCAAGCCCCAATTCACTCCTACAACTCTTCAGCATGCCCTTAACGAATTACGTGCCTTATTGACTTAATGTTCTACATGTTTTCTCCAATTCAGATTGGAGTCTAGAATTACACCTAGATGTTTTACTAATTGGGAAAGTTCAAGTGATATTCCAAAGAAGATTGGTCCGATATATCGGTCCAGTTTCTTTCTTCTAGTGAACATAACTAGCTCAGTCTTCTCGGCATTGCGATTCCACAACGCCCAAAGCGCCTTGCATTATCTCTGAAACAGTACCCATGAATCGACCCCGGACTACTATGCTAAGATTATCTGCATAGGCCTGCACGTATACACCTACATATATTGCTTAGCCTGACCATAAGTTCATTCACCACCAGACACCACAATAAGGGAGATAAGACTCCGCCTTGAGGATAGCGCCGCGCTACTTCAACGCTATGCGAAATGTCATTCAGCGTAGTAGTAGCCACTTAACCCTCGGTGGAGAGGATCGATCCACAAGGGAGGACTACACCCCATGCCTATCTAAGGCAAATAAACTATTTACCAATGTTTCGAATAGCCCTGTAGCCGTTGTCATCATAAATAAAAGCGATTTTGAATAAATAACATTTCTTTAGCGATTGCCTGGCCCTATTTGAAATTGAATGAGGACCAGTATCCAGCACGGAATGTGGCTGGTGCATAGGCCACACGATGGGCCCTTTTGCGCCTCTATTCGCGCTAGTTCCTAAGACCTGCCCTTTTGGAAAAGGCAAGTACATTCTTAAGTCCTATCCGTTTTATCTCTATTGGTTTAAAGATTCTTGAGCCCAACATAGTCTGCCTGTGATAACCCAGGGTTTCACAGCGACACAAGATGTGCGCCGAGGATTCTTCCTCTTCACCACACCACGTGCACGTTGGGTCGTTGACCACCCTCATCACGAACAGGTAACGCCTGAAGGTGTTGTGACCCGTTAATAGGCCTACTAGCAATCTCAAGTTACTCCTATCCAGAGAGAGACAAAATCGTCCTATTTTCTCTGCAGGCCCTGCTAATAGTTCCCGAGCTTGACGGAGATGACCAGAGATGTTGTTCCATCTCAGAGAGTGTTGATTCTGGATTCACTCTCCAGTTGTTTTCCTAATCAAGTTTGTAGATAGATAAGTAAATGATTAAGAGGTCTTAAAGAACACAAGGTGCTGTTGCATCTGCTTCATTGATAAAGTGAGAAGTATTTGGACTTGATGCCTGAATATAGACATGGGAAACAAGTGAAAATGGCACATTTCTTTGAACAGGAACCAGCTTCAAATAACTACTGGTCTCCTTACAAGGCATTGTGTCCTGAAAGAAACCTAAAGAGAATAATCTAAACCTCACCTGCAGATCATAGTGTGGGACTGCTATAGTACCCTAAAGACACTGGAGAAGACCAACAAGGTAACATTATCTTGGGTGTCTGTTCACATAGAAGTAGGTGGAAATGAGAGGGCCGACATGTGTGCCAAAGAAAGTGCAGAACTGACTCTCATCAGGCCAGAACCAGCATGTAGTACATCATACAACATAGAACGGATAGCTGTCATCAGTTTGATGTCAAATGAGCACCAGAAGCGCTGGGATAGAGTGGTGGGGAATGTTCAGTCTAAGAGGATGCTGGGAGGACACTTGTGTTCTAATACCGCAGACGCCCTCAGATTGAGCAGGAAGGAACTACAAAAGAAGTTGTTATAACCGGCCATTGGACGTTCAGTGCACACCTGCAAAAGTTGGGGATTGATGTGGCAAATCCTTTATGCAGAATGTACGGTGAGGTACAAGCATTGATGCTATTTCTGTTGAAACGTTGAAATGCTTGGGTGACGACGGCATCTCACTTTTACATAATATTTGTAAGAGTGTCTGGTCCTCCGGTGTTTGGCCAGATGAATGGTGCACATCAATTTTTGTCCCACTTCATAAAAAGGGATCTCCAACAAATCCAGACAATTATCGCCTACTTTCGTTAATCTCTCATGCAAGTAAGATTCTACTATATATTTTACAATCTAGTTTGGAGGGTTTTATTGGCTGGCAATTTTCTCAGTCGCAGGCAGGTTTCGTGAAAGGACGCGGTACGCGTGAACAAATCTTAAACTTAAGACAAATTATTGAAAAAGCCAGAGAGCATTATTTTCCAGTTTTTATCTGCTTTGTGGACTATTCTATGGCGTTTGATAACGTAAAGTGGCCTAAACTGTGGGAAATCCTCATCTCTATGGGAGTTCCTTATCACCTAGTGTTTCTCATACAGCAACTCTACGAGTCTAATTCGGCTCGTGTAAGAATTGATGGTAACATGTCTAGTCAAACTGCAACCAGAAAAGGAGTTTGTCAGGGATGTGTATTATCTCCGAAGTTGTTTAACATTTACTCTGAATTTGTGATGAGACAGGTATTAGACAACTGGAATGGCGGTGTAACTGTTGGCGGAAGCAAAATATCTAACTTAAGATTTGCTGACGATACAACCCTTATTGCAGCTCCTCAGGAAGAACTAGTAGCTCTATTAAAGATCTTAGAACAACATAGTGCAGCGTATGGTCTTGGTATTAAATACAATAAGACCAAGGTTATGATCGTAGATAGAGAGAATGATAATTATCGAGAAATAAAGTCAATAGGCCGTTGTGAAGTAGTTCAAAGTTTTGTATACCTCGGTTCTTTGATCGACAATTCGGGTAGCTGTGAAAATGAGATTCGACGGCGCATTCAACAGGCACGTGTGGCCATGACAAAGATTACTAAAATAGGGCGTAACCATAACATCACAAAAGCTACAAAAATGTCGCTGGTTCAGTCTCTTGTGTTCTCCATATTTTTGTATGCCTCGGAAACTTGGACTGTTAAAAATGCAGATCGAGCTCGCATAGATGCTTTTAAAATGTGGACATGGAGGGGAATGCTGAGAGTTCCTTATACCGCCCATCGAACTAACGTTTCCATACTGGATGAGGTCGGTAATCCAAAGAGACTATCCTCCATTGTGTCGACGAGAATGCTTACATTCTTCGGACATATACACAGAAGAGATAATATGGAGAAACTTGTAGTTCAGGGTCATGCCCCGAGTGGGCGGCGCCGTGGCCGTCCCCCTACACGCTGGGTGGATACGACGAAACAGTTGCTGGATATGAGTGTCAAGAGCGCCACTAAACTGACAACAAATCGCGAACGATGGCGAGCTACAGTGCTCAAAACTATTGATAATATTCGTGTCGGCAATACTCTAGCCCCGACTTAATGCATTTTACGAGTTCACAACATGTCTGTTAAGACATTGTGACTATGATGATGATGATGACGGTGAGGTAGAGGAAACAGATAAGCATATTACCTTCGACTATCCTGCCTTGAGTGAAAGCAGCAAAACAAAGCATTTCAAGGTTTGCCAAGAACTTAGAATGGGACCTTGTCAGAATCCTTTGACCAGGGGTGCACAATAAGCCTTAAGGCTGAGCGACAACCATTCAGGTAACTGCTCAGTTATAAAAAAAACTGACTCCTAACCACCTCACTACCAAAAAAAAAAACTGCAGATGATTTGGGGAAAGGGGAGTCAGCTTATCCTGTGCTCTGTGAGTGTTGAGTGCTAGATCATAAGAGACAACAAACCTTTGGGAAGCGTAGGATACAAGCAATAGAGATTAACTCAGTATTAGGCCCATCAGGATAGCTGTGCAAACTAATACAGGGCTCTAGATTGCTGGAATGGGTACTATAGAAGATAGGAGTTATAATACAATAAGCCTTAAGGGTCTAGGGTACAGCGCGCGAAATTGAGAATCAAAGAAAGGACGTATTCCCGTGTTAGCGAGGAGGCGTGGCCACCTGTTCCCTTTCTCCAGTGTGTGTGTCTAAGATGAGGGCAGATAAGTCCAAAAATCCAAAGGTAAGATCAAAAGGTCGAAAGGTAAGGTCCAAAGGTCACTATAAAAATGAATTTCGTATTTCCAAGCTCCTGAAGTTACCTTTAAACTTACAGTAATGACTCAAAGAGCAAATTGAAGAAGAATGCTTGCGCTTGTGCAACTATTTTGATATCGTGTTTGGTTGTTAAATTACAGGCATTTATAGAATGTACGATTTTGCATTGAGAGTTTTTTTGCACATTAAAAAATTTTTTTGAGAAAATCGAAAACAGTTGTCATTCATTATGTTCTTAACTATCGCTTTTTGAACTTTTATATACGTAGTTTGAAATAGAGTGTGTTATGCGAGAAATTGTGAGTCCGTGTTTTACTTGGCAAATATGTATGTATAAATGTGTGTATCCAGGCCCCTTAAGGCTGCAGTAATAACGGGGACAGAATTTTTGGATGGCTCTTAGAATGAAAAATTGTGCCTAACATACAACAGTGCAACCCTCAGGCAGTCAGGCAAAAAAAAACCTCATTTAGGGTCTTATGACATAATGGCAAACCATCAGAAAACCTGGCCTACAGTTTGATTTGGAGAACATTAATTAGATTTTTTCCTTTTAACCAACCACACTGGGTCATAGCCTACTGGGTTAGAAATATAATCACAACTCCCATACAGGTAAATTCAGTGACCTTCCTCTTGTAGATACTTGATGCAATTTCATACTGTTAGTTTGCTGATTTTGATGTTTACCATTTAGCTATGTAGTTTTCAGTTTTCATGTTCAATGTCACTTATACCAAATTACTTTTCCTGAAGCATTTTGTACCAGGCTACAGAGAAATAGAAATGTTAGTAATCTTTTTATTTGAATGATTGTTGTTTTATTCATGGGCATGTGACACCCACAGAACTAGAAGACTATAACAACAAATATATCTCTGTTAAACTTTTTAGCAGCTTGTACAAACCATCATGTTTAACATCAACAATACCTAAAGCCTAAAAAACTATCCAAAGCAATATCATACACAAAAGTCAGAATCCGCACAGAAAGGAGATGAGGTATCAATGGACTATCACCAGAAACTTGTGAATGCATCTTTTTACAGGCAACAACATTTTCTATCTACTTCTATGTACAAAGTTTGAGACACTCCGATCGGCATATACTCATTAAATCCACTTGCATCTGTTATGAATTCATGGAACTATAATACCTACCAATGGTATTTGTCATTTCTGATTTCATTCAACCATCAACACTATTTATTTTTTTACTTCTCTCTTTATACTGCTCAATTTTGATTATCTCAAAATTAGCTAAATTTAATTGGCAAAGTTTTCGGCAGTGAATCTTTTATCTGAAGTTAGTTTTCTGTGGTTGTCCTTCCATGTACTACACTTGAGTAAATAGTTAGGAGTATCCTCAGAATAATACACACCCATTCTTCTCATGAGGCTTACAAATATCTAGTAGGGAACTGTGCAGTGCAGTAATCCACCTGCCTGCAACCTTATTAATACATGTCTTAACATTTGGGATCAGTCTCCTGCTATTTCTACAACTTTTATATTTCCTAATTTCCTATAAAGGTTGTTTCCCCCAAAAACATCCATATAACAAAAAGTTATGAGTACAAGACAAAATTGCGAAAAGGGTGTTGAGACCAAAATCCTGATACTTCAGACACTTTGTGTATTGCCGGCGTATGGCAAGACAACGCTGTTAAATTATCACATTCTCAAATCTCCTCTAACATGTAAGCTGCAATTGCTAAGGAATTTCTTAGCTATCTAAGATTGAATCAACCTAAATGCCTAGACAACACCTTTAGAAAATATGTTTGGTCAACATAACAAGACCTTCACAACTTGGACATTCAAAGAAAGGTGACTGATCCATTTATGGTAATAACTCCAAGAGCCAGCCTAAAATAAAAAAAAACTTGAAGAGCCTAAGACAAATGATCACTAGAAAAGCCCAGTGGATTCCTTCCAAGGGTGTCAATTAGGGGGGATAATGGGGATAATTACACCCCCCCCCCCAAAAATAATAAAAAAATAATAGTAATCCACTATTTTTCAATTAAATGTAATATCTAACATCAAAATTATTTACATTAAAAACATTCTGAAATTTAAGAATAATTGAAGCAAATGGACTTCTGTAGATTAAGTGGCTTCCATTGAAGATATCTGTGTACAATAATAGAAAAGGCAAAAAAAGAGCGGCCGAATGAATTGCAGCTTGGACCAGAGTTCAAGTAAGAGAATAGCTTGAAAGCATTGAACCACCATGACATTAGATGAGATGTAATTAAATCTGAGTATAGCTTATGCTGTATTTAGCCAATGCTACATACAAGGGCACTGCATTTGTAGTGGTGTATTTGTATATATCGGGTATGTATAAATAAATAATACAATATACAAATAGGTATATCTGAACAATTTATTCTGTTATAGATGACCTATTTATTATAACAGACGTTATGTAGCAATTTGACCTGTACAACCAAGGAAGTTTAATTTTGCGGTTTTGTTCTGAATAGATGTTACATTACTGCATGATATTTTTGTCATATGTTACATTAACCAAGAAACCTTTTCCCCTCCAGCAAAATGGAAAATTAGTGAGCAAGCAACCTATATTATCCCCTGCAAGAAAACAAATTAGAGTGGCGCCCCCGACTCCTTCGCACCAGATCAAATTTTAATTACCCTAAAAGTTATTGCTTTTTGAAGAATTTCAAACTGTTGAGGGGATATTCTCCAAGAGTTATAATTTACAGCATTTTTAAGCTTGTATTTCTGAAAGGTTATCCATAAAAAGTTGTTGAAGTCATCATACAGCTCCAACATGCCCTACACTATCATCTTTTGCTTGAATTCAGTTTAATATTTGCACATGCCTTCTAGAGATGCCTTCAGAGAATGTTGTTTTTAAATCTACCCTTTGGTAGTCTATAATTTTATTTGTGACTAGTACCAGTAACAAAACATATTTCCTTCTGACTATCCCATATAGGTACTCAACTGGCAATATTCCACAGTAATGTTGTCAAAGCAAGGTCTGACATCTTCTTACAAGCCTTAAAGCCAAATTGTTATTTTCATGTAAGGATTCTGCACTGATACTTTGCAACTTAAGAAATAGAAATGTGTTTCTATCACATCACCATGACGATTGGGCAGCTTCAGGTGCCTACCACAAAGTGCCTACTACACTTACATATTTATTTACGAAGCCACCCAATTCTATAGTTCATAGTGTGTTAAAATGTGTTTCTAAGTTACAGAGTACTGACGCCAGACCCTTTAAAAATGTTCTAGGTACTTTGAAAAGTAGGATGTGTCCCTCTCACTGTCCCTTCTACCAAAACTTAGTGTGACCCTTTCCTTAATAAGCCATTGTCCCCTAAGCCCCTAAGAATTCTGAAGTACAAAATTTATCAGAAGGTTTTAATCAGGCACTTATAACTGATTTCAAAAACACCTAGACTGACATCTAATATGATGAATGCTTATGGAAAAAATTTCAGCAATTGAGGACTGAATAACTCCAAAACTAAGCAGTACCAGGCAGATTTAGGATTTCCTCTAGGGGGGGGGGGTGTGGACCCAGAAACTGATTCACCTCCAAGTTTCGTGTATTTGCCTCTTACTTTGTGTTTGCTTTGTTGCCAAGCGACTTAAAAATAATATAAATTTAGAAGAAACAAAAATTCGCAACATTATCATTTTATCATTGGTTGAAAGCTTTTAACTGTTTCCTTTAGAGTCTAGGTGGGGCATAAGGCCCCTTGTCTCCCTCACTAAATCTGCCACTGTATATTAAGATGAGGATAATTTGATTTGGCTACACATAACATACTTTTTACCATTAACTCATTCGGATATAGCTAATTTTCCCCTACGATATATAAAGTAAAGGAAATATGTATATGGATTATCATATTTATGTCATTTTGAACTTATTATGGAAAACTCCTCCATTGCATTTCTCAAAAATGAAAGTAATAATATGTCATCCGAACAATCAATTTACTATGTACTTCTTCGCGAGGTATTTTTTTGTTATAGTATAACTAAGCCATTTATATTTAGATATGTTATAAGGAAGACTAATAACAATTTATGTATTTGATGTCTTTCATATTAACGATTTAGCTTAAGTAACATTTATAATAATTATCTCTCCTAGGTAGGACATATGTTTATAATTAGTGCATGTTCATTATTAAAGTCTTAAATGTTCTAAAACATTGTGGTATCATTTCTTAATAATGATGAAGTGACTCTGATTATCTATTAGTTTTATATACAATTTTCTACAACTATTGTTCTGGATCTTTGAAACAATAGAAGTTATATTAGTGCCTACAGTTTCTGTCATTGCATTTTGTATAAAATCTACTATAGATTTGGTTGCTCTCTCTTTATTTTTAGTTTCTTACTATATATGTATTGAATAACTGTTTTTCCACAAAGGTTCTGTAATTTTTACTAGGCTTGCAAATGGAAAAGCAGTTTTATTACATATTTGGTACTCTTTTAAGAAAACATGAAATAAATAAAAACATTCAACAATATTCAGGACCATAAGCAATAATGAATTAAATTAGTTTTCTCATGATAGAAATTTAAAAAACATTTGTTTAATTTAGTAACTATCATACACGCTAACTAAAAAAAAAATATTGCACATCTGAACGTTAATCTGGGATTGTTGTTGTAATTTGCAATAAGAGTAAACATATATTACCAACATAGTTAAAAATAAATTTACTGATAGCTTACCTTGAGTGGGTTTTTTTCTAAGTACTTTTTAGTACCTGGCTGAGCACAATGGTAGGCAATTATTGAGGGATACCTTCCTTGTAAGACCTCTTCAGCCCCAGAGTTGGCTAACATAGTAGAGAACACAAATATTTGACTTTGTTGCTGCATGTAGTGCACTTCCATCGAATTAGGTTGTTTATTGATAACATTACTGGCCAGGGGCTGCACTCCTTCAGGAGGAGCCGGATGAGGCCCACCCCCTGGTGTTGGCAGCCCCAGGCCAAATGCATCACTTGTTAACTCTCCATCTATACTATCCTCTTGTTTTAGAGGTAATGAATTTGTTTCCACACAGGTCGTAGTCACAGAGTCCTCCGTATGAGTGTCAGGCTTACGATCTAAGGCAGTCTGCATTGAGCCAGTATTAGTTGAACCAACAATGCCTCCATTTTTAGTTATATTGCCTCCTGCAGTTTCCTTCTTAACAGGGGCTTCCTCTTCTTTTTTGACACGAACTTCTGTACTGGCAGTCTCCTTATCTGAGCTGCCAGCCTCATCTTTAGTTGTATCGGGGGTCTTTTCGTGTTTTTCCTTGATCATTTCGCACTTTTATCTTGTGTTCCTGGGTTTCATACTGGGCTAGCACTATATCCATACACTAAACACGATTTTTACCAATACCAGAATCTTAGCCTTACTGAGATCGACACTATATATTTACAGTCATTCCATTTATTTTAATACCACTAAATTATGTTTCACATCACATATGTTCTAATGTTTTTATTTGCATTCCATTATTTTTTATTTTCATCTCTTAACCAAATTTGAAGAGACGCATACAGGCTATTCTTGGCTTCCTCGACATCGCACAGTTACATCTATCGTTTACTTTTGGCCTCTTATTATAGAAATATCCAAACGGCATCGATGTTTTTTATGATTTGTACCATTATACTATTAAAAAAAAACTTTTAACAAATATTCTCACATCACAAAATGCCAAACTGTCCACACACGTTGCTACCAACATATCTCTAATATCACTGACTGACAGATCGAAAAGTCACTATGATAAATTTGAATTTTAAATGCAATAATGTGTTAATTCAACATTTATTGTTAAATATAACAATTGTTTAATGGATTTTATCAACAAATCGAGATGTTTATAAATATATAATGTCATTAGGAAGTAATATTGCGCTTTTGGATAATCGAATTTGAATTTGACACATTGCATCCCGTTGAAAGTTCAACAAGGTCAAGAAATTATACAAATTATTCTTGTTTATGATTTTAATGTATGAAACGAGATAATTAGTGGCAGCTAGGTAAAAATTCTGAAAAATCACGTGTCAAAAGGTGACTATCTAATTCCATGAAAGAAGTCCAACAAAAATATTTGCTTTCAACGATTTAAGAAACATAAATTCCATTTATGACCAAGATAAAATCTCTTTCCAGTGAACTTTATTTTAATAAAAATATCATCATTCTCTGTCCTTGTCTGTTTGGCCTCCGGCAAACTCGCTCTCTCCGAAAGCTGGTTGGCACGTCTATGAATACTACGGCAACCTACCGGACAAGTTTTACTACAGAAACACGAGTATTAAGAAAGACATGGCAATATGTTCTTTGCTCTCATTGAATGTTTAATATGGACATGCAAGTTCTCGCAATTACAGAATGGAAAATTTTGACTTAGTATTATTTGTTCGTCAAAACCATATTAGATCTATCATGATTTTTTTGAAAATATTGAGAAAATGGTTAAATACATCGCATTAGCTTGAATAAAATATAAATCAGGTCAGTCCCATCACTAGCAACAATTGATACGTTTTTTTATTAGTGGAAATAGGTATATTACCAATAAATCATAACTGCGATAATAAGAAACGAAAAATAAAGTTAATTACATAATTGTTCAAGATTCCTTTTTAATTTTACCGCTTATAGGTGCAACCAGCGTTACCAATATAATTACATATTTGCAATCATTTATTTTTGTATTCTTTCTTGCATAGTCGTCAGATTTTCATTTTCAAACCAAATCTGCTACGTAGTCCTGTATATTGAATCGAAAAATGTATAAACTTTGGATTTGAAAGTATAACTCTTCTGCAAATAATGTTGATGTCTCTTTAATACACGCAGTCCATTTGTCAATATTTAGGGAGTAAGAGACAAAACACAAATTTTTTATGGTCCGATTGCCGTTATTATACTTTATTTCTATATTCAATTTGCTGTGATTCACTGCAATCATTAACGAAAAATGAATAAAGGCAGTACCAAGATCGATAATATCGTGATCCTAAGAGGCTGATCTATTGTTGGCTCTGGATTTGTCGATAATGAGGATGCAACACTCTGTGTTTTTTAAGATTCCAGAATTACAGTTCGGAAGAAACAAGAAAAAGCGGTTATCTTGAACAGCTGTCAAATATTGACTCAAAATTCATTTTTGTCAAATTTTATACTTTGATGAATGTCACACCTCAGCTCAGCAAACACGATGACAATGATGACATTAAGCATTTTTTCGCGAGATCTCGGTCCAACACTGTGTACTACCGGGTACAGAACTGGAAATTTTCGCGTCAAACGGGGATAGGGGAAGACGGATGTGACGTCTTTCGAATATGACCAAGTCACGTGATACCGGGAACTGAATTCCTACCCGCCAGACGTAGGTGAGGTACTGGCGGGTGACATTTTGTTATGTCAATAGGAAGGCGGTTCCCTTGCGGGAACTAGAACTGCCGTGGAGAGGGAACCCGTTTGTCACCTGGCCATACCCGGTTCATTTTACACCGAGATCTCGCGAAAAAAGCCTTATTGAAATAATCATGTCACAGAAAAAAAGCATAGAATTGTCTGTTTTGTGCTAAATATTTTATGTTCTATGTCAAAAATAACATCAAAACTTGTTATGCGACCTTATTCGTCGTAGATAACGGACCTTCACATCACATATGCTCTAATGTGTAATTCGTTATGGTTCAAAAATTCCCCAATGTTTGTTATAAATGAATTGTAATGATACTCTATATCTTTAAAAAGACAACTTCACTACAAAGTGCGAAACGTTTTTCTTATTGTTTTATTTGTTTAGGTTCCTTATACACTACTAAGGCGTATTGTGAATCTGACAACATTGTACGAATACCTCATTTGACACCAGTCAAAAGTTTAAAAGTCAAAATAGAGTAAGAGAGTTGTTCAATTGTTCATACTTTCCGCAAGAGGCGCAAGATGACAGTACAATCGTGCAAACAATGACCTCTTTTTTGATTCCCTGGGAAAAATGCTGAGAACCTTTTGAATTGTTTTAAAATTTGGAAATCGCAGAATAATATTTATAATATTGTAATTAATTTTGTTAACAGCGAATCCATGAAACTTTGTTTAGATAAAATGTTTAATAATAGCAACATTCAAGGATAGGGAAGAAAATAGCTACTGTTTGATATCATAATCTAAATATATCTTTTTGTGTTTATTTCTTCTCACTGCAATGTGCAATGAAAATTATGACTGATCTTGGAATGGATAGATGTCGCAACTGGTTTAAAAAGTCAACTGAAACCTGAGAGCTGGGTGATGTGATTATTTTTTGTGATGGCAATGGGAAAATGCATAAAATTACGTTCAGTGTTTTCATTTAAGAATCTGGAAATGAGATCTTGTTATTCAGGTTAAATGAGTTGCAGAGTACACAAAAGTGGAAAATATCAGATAACTGAACTAGAGCCTAGTATTGTGCGGGACAAAAACATAAAGGAAAACAAAAAGTTTTCTAATGTTGCTTACAATGAGATATTTCCCAAAACACATAAAAAAGTTCATATTTAAATGTAGGTGATGTTCGACGACAAGTGGTAACGTGGAATGTTCATCAAATGCATGCAAAATGAGTCATACCAGTGAACAAACACCTCTATCACAACCACTAAGGGTTGAGACAGATGATAATGTTCCAGACAGCAGCAACTACTTTGAGGAGGAAAAGGATAGCTTCAGTCACTCAAACAACAATGATAATGAGGACTCACTGGGCCCCTTACCTCCGAAATGGGAAAAGGCATACACAGAAAGCGGAGAGGTGTATTTTATAGAGTGAGTGCTTGCCCAATCATATTTTTATACAAAGCTCATATTCATAACTTTCCTCTTTTGCTACTACAGTCTAAAGTTTTTAAATATCTACATCTAAGTAATCATGAAGTACTGTAAAGGAATGATAATAAAGGATATTCCTAGACTAGAGGCTCTATAATTGTGATGAAATGGCAAAAAAGGCAGCTGAAAGGGATTTTGAATCCTTAACCCAATGTATTTTGCCAATAGAGACTACAATATCCATAGCATACCAAAAAATCAGACCCATAAGATAGTTCTGGATACCTAGGTATTCCCTATTTGTTGTTAATCAAAGTGACCCTATACCTCAGAGTAACAACTGAACATAGAGGTAGTAAACAACTAATTCTAATAGGCCAACATCTTTTCTTACGTTGTCATATTGACCACCAGATACGGCAATCATAATTGTTTACTATTGTCTTAATTGGATAGTATCCAGAAATATTCCATTCTACGTTAAAAAAGACGGTACTTTGAGGGTTCAAGAATTAGTACAGCAAATTCGATAGATATGTAGACCTCTACTGCGTTACTGCATGTTTCTTCATCATAAACGTAAATTCTGTCTTACATAAATTTTGAGGAGCTGGCAACGCCTATATACGGTAACCTCCGACTGTCAAACGTTTGTTTTGGTTTGCGTCTTTTATGCTTGGTTAGTAAAACCGAATTCGCTATTTATTGGTAACTGTAGTGAAGCTTTACGGACTTGCTGTGCTATATCCGAGTGTAGTTTAACAGTTTTTCGAGATGGGACAGTGCAGAGCAGTGTTTGTAACATGGGTTGCATTGGAAGAATTTTCAGGTTAGTTGGCAATGTTTGGGGGCTGAAGTGTCAAAGATGATGGCTTTGAGCACGCCATGCTGAAGTGGTTTGTTTACTACCTCTATGTTCAGTTGTTACTCTGAGCCCTATACAAAATGCTGTCTGCACAACTTTAATGCCTTGTTGATGAGTACTGCTAGCTAAGTAAATACATTTAGAACCTGAGGTTAAGCATTAGTAAGAGAGAACTTGATCACATCAGCTTACAAGAAACTTACAATCATATTTATTAACCAGCTTGAAGTAGCTAAACATATAATTCACACTGCCTAATAAATGCTGTGATGTTAACAGATAATTAATATTATTTGAATTTCTGTGTTTGGTGATGTGTTATTGATGTTTTAGCATTAAAAATAGCTGTAGCTACAGTATTTTAGAAGTTCTTTTGCAAAAGCTAATGAGAAATTTGATATCCCTATGCCTCTGGAAGATATAAGGCATTAAATTAGTTTTGTTCATTTATATAGAGCAGGGTCGTATATAGGGGGGGGGGTTTGGGGGGTTCAAACCCCTCCCCCATGAGTATTCCCGTGAATGAAGTAACTACTAAAATAATACAAAATAAAAATAATCAAGGATGCTTTCTCCAAGCTTAGTGATTTATTCTACTATTAACCAATCCCTCGGCGCTCATAACTCATTAGCAGCGATACAATCTTTACATATCTTAAGCAAATTAAGACCTTACATAGTCTTTTATACATGAACCCCCCCCTAAGGTCACCATGAACCCCCTCCAGGGTCAATGCCTAGCTACGGCCCTGATATAGAGCAAGAGAAAACATTATTTCCATACATTTATTTTAGTGAATTTATCATGAAGGAACAAAACTCACCTTCTTTAGAATAACAATTTTTTTAGAATATATGCATATAGGTTTTTTCGTTGTGGTGAAATTGTCATGAAGAAATAAAATACACCATCTAGAATAACAATTTTATTTTAATATAAACTTTCTTTAGAGCTTTAGATCATTCTAAAGTATGGCATGGCTCATTATATATATTTTTAAAAAGTCCTGTATATACAATGGTACATTTTCTCCTTCATTAATGTTTGGATGGTATGGTAGATTCTGAATCAAGCTTTACATTTGCTTTACATGACTCACTATTTTTATATAGTCATTGATGCTATAAATAGATCATGTTTTGTTTGTGTAAACCAGGATGCTGTTTGCAGAAAATACAGTCATTTCAAAAAGTGACTGTTAGATAAATGTCTATCCTAATCATGTATGAAGTTTGTTCTTGCTTAAAAATGAAACTTAGTACTTTCAAAAACTACAATAAGAGTCTTCTCTCCAATCTCCAATATTTAACATGAACTGCGAGAACCTGTATGTATTGGGCTCCCAGCAAAACAAGATTGCAAAACATCAGAATATATACATTCTAGCAATGACAAATGCATGAATCTTATACCACATTTTACAAGACTATTTTTACTAGCACTAACACAGCTTTGAAGACTGTGCAAGAGCAATTAGAAATAAAATTACTTATCAGAGGAAGTGCTGCATAGTGTATTAGCAAAGAATCAGACCACTCAATCATTATATTGTGTTCATCTCATGACAAATCCCGAAAACATTAAGGGATAATTTTTGGCAGTGACTTATGTTATATGTTTATTCTCAATAGCTAAAAAGTTGAAATGACCTTAATTAGATCACAAAATGGTTAATGTGTGGCTGCCCTTATCATATTGTACATCACTATGTCATCAGCTGAGGTAAACAATCAACAGAAACATTAAAAAAGATTTGTCAGCATAACACTACCAAACAAGCTTTGCCCTTTTTTGCTTTAAAATCAAAGTGTTTTTACCTGAAAGTAAGTAAAATAAGGTGGGCCACACATGTTTCAATCATCCTTATAACAAAACTTTAAACGTTGGTTTTTTCTGTAAAATGTGAATTTTAGAATCAATTCCTTTTGATATCAGCTTCACATTCAGAAACTTACGTGTGATTCCATTCGTCCTGAGACACAGTGTATATATATATATCCCCTAATCCGCTTTCTGCAAGAGTATGAGAATGTGACTTTACATTAGTAGGTTGAAGTCAGAGACTGAGAGCTCTATAATGGCTTGCCAAGATAGTGTCTTAGTATACCATAGTAGGATTATGGGCATGGCTATATGCACTATCCATTGTAGAGCTTGCCTACAGGTGCCAGAGACCTTTATGCAGCTCCTGTTGGCGTGTAAGGTGTAGGCTAGCACTGCCTATTTCCATCTCTAGTAGTGCTATACTACCATTTAAGGACTCATATGATATGTGGTACCAATGCTGCCATACCCTCCAGTGAACATAGAATCTGTAGTGGAGAACGAGAGGTGCTGAATTAACTGGAACTACTTGTTCTTTACACTGAAGTATATACAAGCAAATGAGCCTGACCGACTCCTCCTCAACCACCAACAGCATGCAATGTTCGTTATAGAGTATGAGGGATATTCTACTCTCTGCACTGTGCAAAATGCCTGTGTCCAGAATTCAGAAATCAGTCATCCATGGATCCATTGGTCTACTTAGGATGCACAATTCGCGGACCCAGTGATTGTTCACCTCACGGTGTGAGGAGTAGTCTTTTGGGTAAAGGAACAGTAGCTCGGTGTATCAGAGCCTGGGTTGCACCTTTTTCTGTGGTTTTTAGTTTCTATATTTGTAAAACAAAAGGACTAAAAGTTAGTATTTTTTTAATGTCATATAGTTGGCGTTTTTGAGTGAATAGATACTTTAATGTCCATGTTTTAATTTTACAGAACCTGTGTAAATTAAATTTCAAATATGCATCATTTTATTTATCATTCTCCAAGAAAAAACCTAGATACAGAAGTTAGGAGACATCTGACTTTTTCACTATGAATTGTGATTTTGTTTATAGCCACTCTACTGGAACGTCTCATTGGTTAGACCCACGCTTGTCAAAATTCCAAAAGAAAACTCTAGAGGACTGTATGGATGATGAACTGCCATATGGTTGGGAGAAAATAAGTGACCCACATTATGGAACTTATTTTATAGATCATGTGAATCGCAGAACACAGTATGAAAATCCTGTTATACAGGCAAAAAGAGCTGCATCTCAAGCTTCAGGTAAAAATCTAGTCTTGGTCTTCAGATGGACATATATCTACACTCTTTCAATTTTTTAGCTTGTGTTAGTAGAATATCATTCACAAAAGATCCATCTGAGCTGTGTGGTCAACGCTTGAAGACGTCACTTGTCAAATCATCGAGAGGTAAGTTAAAATTACTTTTTCGAATAGTTTGATTAAAAAAATTGGAATATTATACATGGAGAAAATTGAAGTACCCCAGTGTTGCTCTATCTTTGAGCTTCAGTAAATATTCCAGTAAAAAATCAAAGTAATTAATCTTAAATATACAAAATCAATACCCATGAATATTTAAATTAAAAAAAAATTGCATGAAATTATTTTTACTTTCCACATCGATAGGTGAAGGAAGTATTGTGATCGCGAAAATTATTGATTTTGAGATAATACAGTTTTTGGACATTTAATGATAACTACATAACGAACATCCACGTCACTCATTTTCGTCGGTCTGTCTGTTGGTTTGTCTATCAGTTTGTCTGTTGGCGTTTTTCTAGCTGCGTAATCTCAGTAACCACTGCATGGATTGTGATGAAATTTGGGCAGCAATATGCTGTGTGACCATAACAGGTAACACTACTATAATTTTGAAAATCGGTGCATGGGCGGCGGAGTAATTAGCTAAAAACAAAAAAATTCGAATATTCCTCAAACTTCGTTTTTAAGTGTTTGAGGGGTTGCTAATCATTTTCTACTTTTCGTGGATAGGGGAGAAATTGGGGTGGCTAGGTGGTTGTAAAATATTCATAATAGGCTGTCATTCACCTATGAAAGAAAGAGCTATCAGCATAATACGCTTTTTTAGGTCCATCCGAATATTGCCTTGCATGTTATAGAAACCAAGGGAATTTTCTGATGTATATATACAATTAGTATTGCTTTAGATCGCTGTGTGTTGTGCAACAAGGTAACTATTAAATTGATTTTAATGAAATTTTGACACAGTATTATTATCGTGGTAAGGATGGGTTTTAGAAATCGTATGTGACAAAACTAGAGGTATTAAAAGATTCTCAAACTTCGTTTTTAGGCGTTTTGGGGGTCGTTGGGGATCGTTTTCTACTTTTTTCATTGGGGGTGCAATTGAGGTGGTTGGGGGTGAGTGGTTGTAAAACTGAAAAAGTTTTTGTATCCATAATAGGCCCTGCATTGACGTGTGAAAGACTTAGCGGCATAATACACCTTATTAGGTCCATCTGAACACTGCCTTGCCTATCACAAAAACCAAGGGACTTAGAATCTTCTGACGTATTCATCCGAGTTTCGAGGTAGTTCTGTATTGTGTAACCTGGAAATTATTGAATTGATTTTAATGAAATTTGGACACATTATTATTACCGTGGCGAGGACGGAAAACGCATATGGTTTTCAGAAATTGTGTCAGTGGCGGCGCAGCAATAATCAAAAAACTTAAAATTCAAAAACAGTTCAAAGTTCGTTTTTAGGTGATTTGGAGGTTCCTGATCATTTTCCACGTTTAACTTCCCACACTCGATGGGGGATAGGATTTTGCAATAATACGCTTTTTTGGTGTTATATGATATCTACATACCGAAAATGCACGACACTCATCTCCGTCGATAATGTTTGAGAAGCACTGAGTCAAGGAACTTGACACCTTTTTTTTAATTCTGTTCCAGGACTAGGCTTCACAATAGTTGGAGGAGATGATGGAATAGATGAGTTCCTCCAAATAAAATCAGTAGTTCCAAAAGGTCCAGCTTGGTTAGACGGACAGTTGCAAACGGGAGATGTGATAGTTTATGTGAATGACACATGTGTGTTAGGCTATACCCATAATCAAATTGTCAGGCTCTTCCAATCTATTAGTGTAGGATCAACAGTGTCATTAGAAGTGTGCAGAGGATATCCTTTGCCCTTCGACCCAAATGATCCAAATACAGAAGTGGTGACTACAATAGCTGTGGATGGGCACCTACAACCTATGGCTGATGACAAATGTATTCTAGACACCAATTACAATTTCCTAGATGGAGATGATATGATGAGGGGTGACAAAGAGCCAAACAATGATATAGATGACTTGCTCAATGGTATCAGCAATATGTCAGTGGCAAAAGTGGAAGTTAGAGTCAGAATAGTGAAAGGTCAGTTACTAAATTAAGAGTTTCAAGAGCGCCCAGTTATAGAAAACATTATTTTCATTAATTTGTATGTTTGAAGTTATTGGTGCTGGTTGAAAATATAGGAAATCTCTGCAGCATGTCTTATGACTGGTAAATTAAACACCAGAAACTTTTTGGTATGACTCGATTTTCTTTTAAATATTTTCTATTTATTTGGAACTGAAACATTTGTCATAATTATGGTTTGAATATTTTGGATACTATTTTAATACATCGTTTTATTAGGGCTGTTAACTACTGCCCTATTGTAAGTCAAATATTGAACTGAATTTGCGGAAACAATTTATTTATGAAACATTTGTGGCTTATTTTTAAGTTCGTTCTTATGTCCTTTCTATCCTTCAATTGCCTGCACATGCTATCTGTAGCATAGCTGTCTCATAGACATCAAAATCAGTATTGCTTTATATGACCCAACATGAGACCCACTTATATAAAACCTTAAGACAATAAACAATAAAGATTTGCTAACACCGCGAATTGCATTAATTACCATGGGATAAATTTGAGTGTCATACCCGATAAAACAAAGGGTCTCGATATTAAAGAATTTCGAGACACCATAAAGGCTCTTTCATCAAATGCTTTCTTTAACCTTTAACTACACGCGCTGGAGTAATGTGTATACCATCGGCTTTAAGTACGTTGAATTTTCTGGAAGGTGTAAGGGTAAGGTGCCGCCTCTACCGTTCTACCTAACCCTCAAATATGGTATCTACTCAAAGCTTGCTTCGCTGTCAGTCGTCAGTTGTCTCGCAAACTTTGTCGAGCCAGTAAAGTTTGACCGCTTGTCCGTCTGGTGCCTAGAATACACCGCGCGGGTGAATGTGAAGAAACTATCTGGGAATAAACTTGCCAGTGGCGGAAGAGAAATAAAGAAAAAACGAAAATTTTCAAAATCGTTCGTTTTTAGATGTTTCCAAAGTCTCTGATCATTGTCTTCCTTTTTGATAACGATGTGTAGGAATAGAGGAACTCCAATTTTTTTGTTAACACCGATAATGTATGAGGAGTACTGAGTGAAAACACTTGACGCCATTTTTTAGTTAGTTCTAACCTTCAAAAGATACTTATATAAAACTCAAAGCTGTCGGACATTTGGTTGATGAGATAGAGCATTGTGAGTGGAGCAACTTTTGTGTACTGTTCGATTTCGTGTGTTAATTGCTTTTTGGTAAAAAAACTATAATGAATAATAAAATTGTATTCGATCAATCTTTATCTTAGCCCACTAACTTTACTGCCCAATTATTACCAGTCAACAAATAATTTCTTTGTCCTATGCACCAATTAACTAATATGATTATACACCGTGTTCCATAAGTACCGGACCAAAAGGATAACTAGGGAAATGGGGTAGCAAAAAAATAGACAAGAGTCGTATGAAATTTTCCTGACAATACGATGATGACCTTCATGGTGGCCTTGACCTTGACATGAAGGTCCTAGCAAGGACAAATCGATTTTCTTAAATGGAAACCCCTACTGTTGACGCTGGAAATGAAATTCGCGGAAAATTTTACTTCCAGATATGAGCTTGACCATTTGAAAATTTTGACCTTGGTACTTAGATTGAGTCAAACTGTGACCACCAGGGTGTCTTGAGAAGTAGGTGTTGCGGAAAAATATAGTCAAAAGTCGTAGAAACTTTTCCTGGCTATGCGATGGTGACCTTTATGGTGACCTTGACATTTAAGGTAAGGACAAGCACGCAAAATTTCATGTGCAGATATGAGCTTGACCTACTGAAAAATTTGAGCTTGTATGATTAAGTCGAGGTCAAAATGTGACCAGCAGGGCCAAATTTCCCAAAAGGTCAAGGTAACATCTGGACGTGAAATTTTCCGTACTTTTCATTTCCGGTCTGAAAAGACGTGGTTTCCATTTAAGAAAATTGCCTTGGAGGGCAAGGTCACGGTCACCATAAAGCTCACCATTACATAACCTCTACTTCCCAAGATACCCTGCTTCGCATTTTGACCTTGACTTCATCATCCAAGGTCAAATTTTACAAATGGTCAACGGGTCAACCTCATATCTGGAGGTAAACTTATCCGTGCTTTACGTTTCCGGAATCAAAAGTAGAAGTCTCCATTTAAGAAAATCGATTTGACCTTGATGCGACCTTGGATTCAAGGTCAGGGTCAGCTTAAAGGTCACCATCGGATAGCCAGGAAATGTCCCTACAACATTTGTCTTCACTATCTTTTTCTGCAGTCCCTACTACTTAAGATACTCTGCTGGTCACATTTTGACCTTGACTTAATCATTCAAGGCCAAATATTTTAAAAGGTCAACTTCATCTGGACGTAGAGTTTTCGGTGCTTTTCATTTCCGGCGTCATAAGTGGGGTTTCAATTGAAGAGAACCGTTTTGACCTTGATGGTACCTTGATATCAAGGTCACCATAAAGGTCGTCATCGTATAACCAGGAAATTTTCATACGACTTTTGTCTTGACCTGTAATTTCGTAGTTATTCACTTGGTTCGGTACTTTTCGAACACGGTGTAAAATATTTTCTGTTTGTACAGGCAACTTAGGTTTCGGGTTCACCATAGCAGATAGCGCATGTGGACAAAGGGTAAAGAAAATCCTAGATCACCAACGTTGCAAAAACTTGATGGAGGGCGACATATTGTTGGAGATCAACGACATCTCCTTGCAAAACATGTCACATGACGATGTAGTTCAAGTTCTGAAAAATTGCCCTTACAACAGCGAGGCAACAATATGTGTCCAAAGAGGATGCTCAAGCAAAACACCAAATATTAGAAATAAGCCTAGAAAATTAGATATTCGATTTAACGGCAAAGATACAGGTAGTGCTTACCGTAGTAAAACACCAACCGCAGATATATATAGTACACAGCCGAGGGAGGTACTACCCAACAGGCCAAAAACACCGTTGGTAGACACAAGAAGCATGTCTAAAACACCGGTGAAGGACATGAACTCAAACTCGAACCAGGAACTCTTTAAACATGAGTATTCCAATGACAGTATCAATCCTGATAGGTCTAGGTTACGTCTGTCGTTGATCGACAATCCTGATGAAGATCTGGACGAAATTGATATATCTGACAACCAGAACAAGCCACCTTGCGAGTATCCCCCTCCATTGGATACCAAGTACGGCCTGTACATGCCAATTCCTCATCGGTACGACTGCGCATGCGTATACTGTGCCAATCCTAGGCCCGGTACATTGGAAGCCGCAGATGCTTACGATAACGCAAAGAAGTACAATGGGAATGACTGGTGGTACCCTTCCAGGAATGTAGAATATATAACCACGGCTGTCACGTTGCAAAGGCAGGAAAATGGGTTTGGGTTTAGGATCATCGGAGGCATTGAAGATAAATCGCAGGTAATTGATAGAACTTATAAATCTGTACATCGGAGGTAAATGACACTGTATCACATTCCCTAAATATTCAGCAAAGCGGTTTAACTAGTATTTAGGTCAGGTTAGGTTGACAGTGAGCAGAGCGATTATGACTCCTTCCACTGCGACCCTATTGTGTCTATTGTGGCTCACACCTATTTAGAGTCCACCGTGAGGACGAAACCTCGTGTCCTAGATGAGTTTCAGTCTCGTTTAACAAAAATGGAGAATTTCGGACTCCTGATCCTGAGGTTTACCCGCCAAAAATCTAAAATCTTTATTTGATCTTCTATGAGGACGGAACCTCGCGCCCTAGATGATTTGAGAACACTGTTTGCAAATCCGGCTGTCTTTTTGAGTTTCAGTCTCGTTTAACAAAAATGGAAAATTTCAGACTCCCGGATCCTGAGGTTCACTCGCAAAAAATTTAAAATCTTCATTTAATTTTCTACCACAACCTCGTGTCCTCGATCGTTTCAGGACACTATTTGCAAATCCGGCTGCTTTTTTGAGATTCGGTCTCGTTTAACAAAAATGGAAAATTTCGGACTCCCGGATCCTGAGGTTAACCCGCAAAAAATCTAAAATCTTTATTTGATCTTCTATGAGGACGAAACCTCGTGTACTAAATGACTTCAGGACACTATTTGCAAATTCGGCTGCCTTTTTGAGTTTCAGTCTCGTTTAACAAAAATGGAGAACTTCGGGTGCCCGGATCTTGAGGTTCATCCGCAAAAAAATCTAAAATCTTTATTTGATCTTCTATGAGGACGGAACCTCGTGTCCTAGATGATTTGAGAACACTGTTTGCAAATCCGGTTGTCTTTTTGGGTTTCAGTCTCGTTTAACAAAAAATGGAAAATTTCGGACTCCCGGATCCTGAGGTTCACTCGCAAAAAACCTAAAATCTTCATTTAATTTTCTATGAGGACAAAACCTCGTGTCCTCGATGGCTTCAGGACACTATTTGCAAATCCGGCTGCCTTTTTGAGTTTCAGTCTCGTTTAACAAAAATGGAAAATTTCGGACTCCCGGATCCTGAGGTTAACCCGCAAAAAATCTAAAATCTTTATTTGATCTTCTATGAGGACGAAACCTCGTGTCCTAGATGATTTGAGGACACTATTTGCAAATCCGGCTGCCTTTTTGAGTTTCAGTCTCGTAGTCTCGTTTAACAAAAATGGAGAATTTCGGGTTCCCGGATCTCGAGGTTCACCCGCAAAAAATCTAAAATCTTTATTTGATTTTCTATGAGGACGAAACTTTGTGTCCTAGATAAGTTGAGGACACTATTTAGAAATCTGGCTGCCTTTTTGAGTTTCAGCCTTGTTTAACAAAAATGGAAAATTTCGGACTCCCGGATCCTGAGGTTCACCCGCAACAAATCTAAAATCTTTATTTGATCTTCTATGAGGACGAAACTTCGTGTCCTAGATAAGTTGAGGACACTATTTGCAAATATGGCTGTCTTTTTGAGTTTCAGCCTCGTTTAACAAAAATGGAAAATTTTTGGGCTCCCGGATCCTGAGGTTCACCCGTAAAAAATCTAAAATCTTTATTTGATCTTCTATGAGGATGAAACTTCGTGTCAGAGATGATTTTAAGACACTATTTGCAAATCCGGCTGCCTTCTTGAATTTCAGTCTCGTTTCACAAAAATGAAGAATTTCGGACTCCCTGATCTTGAGGTTTACCCTCAAAAAATCTAAAATCTTTATTTGATCTTCTATGAGGACGAAACTTCGTGTCCTAGATAAGTTGAGGCCACTATTTGCAAATATGGCTGCCTTTTTGAGTTTCAGCCTCGTTTAACAAAAATGGAAGATTTTTGGACTCCCGGATCCTGAGGTTCACCCGTAAAAAATCTAAAATCTTTATTTGACCTTCTATGAGGACGAAACTTCGTGTCTGAGATGACTTTAGGACACTTTTTGCAAATCCGGCTGCCTTCTTCAGTTTCAGTCTCGTTTCACAAACATGAAGAATTTCGGACTCCCGGATCCTGAGGTTCACCCGCAAAACATCTAAAATCTTTATTTGATCTTCTATGAGGACGAAACTTCGTGTCCTAGATAAGTTGAGGACACTATTTCCAAATCTGGCTGCCTTTTTGAGTTTCAGCCTCGTTTAACAAAAATGGAAAATTTCGGTCTCCCGGATCCTGAGGTTCACCCGCAAAAAATCTAAAATCTTTATTTGATCTTCTATGAGGACTAAACTTCGTGTTCTAGATAAGTTGAGGACACTTTTTGTAAGTCTGGCTGCCTTTTTGAGTTTCAGCCTCGTTTAACAAAAATGGAAAATTTCGGACTCCCGGATCCTGAGGTTCACCCGCAAAAAATCTAAAATCTTCATTTGATCTTCTATGAGGACGAACCTTCGTGTCTTAGATAAGTTGAGGACACTGTTTACAAATGTGGCTGCCTTTTTGAGTTTCAGCCTCGTTTAACAAAAATGGAAAATTTCGGACTCCCGGATCCTGAGGTTCACCCGCAAAAAATGTAAAATCTTTATTTGATCTTCTACGAGGACGAAACTTCGTGTCTGAGATGATTTTAGGACACTATTCGCAAATCCGGCTGCCTTCTTGAGTTTCAGTCTCGTTTCACAAAAATGGAGAATTTCGGACTCCCTGATCCTGAGGTTCACCCGCAAAAATCTAAAATCTTTATTTGATCTTCTATGAGAACGAAACTTCGTGTCCTAGATAAGTTGAGGACACTATTTGCAAATTTGGCTGCCTTTTTGAGTTTCAGCCTCGTTTAACAAAAATGGAGAATTTCGGACTCCCTGAGCTTGAGGTTCACCCGCAAAAAATCTAAAATCTTTATTTGATCTTCTATGAGGACGAAACTTCGTGTCACTATTTGCAGTCCGGCTGCCTTCTTGAGTTTCAGTCTCGTTTCACAAAAATGGAGAATTTCGGATTCCCTGATCTTGAGGTTCACCCGCAAAAAATCTAAAATCTTTATTTGATCTTCCATGAGAACGAAACTTCGTGTCCTAGATAAGTTGAGGACACTATTTGCAAATCTGGCTGCCTTTTTGAGTTTCAGCCTCGTTTAACAAAAATGGAAAATTTCGGGCTCCCGGATCCTGAGGTTCACCCGCAAAAAATCTAAAATCTTTATTCGATCTTCTATGAGGATGAAACCTCGTATCCTAGATAATTAGAGTATCGTAATTACAAATCCGGCTGCCTTTTTGAGTTGCAGTCTCGTTTAACAAAAATTGAGAATTTCGGACTCCCGGATCCTGAGGTTCACCCGCAAAAAATCTAAAATCTTTATTTGATCTTCTATGAGGACGAAACCTCGTGTCCTAGATGATTTGAGGACACTGTTTGCAAATTCGGCTCCACACCTCTTGACGAAGGCGATGGTCGAGATGGGTGAAATCTAGTTGGGTGAGTCCGAAAGTCTGAAACCTAGCTGTTTCCAGTGCTAGACAGGAGCAGGAAATGGCTCCGCTGTTTCGTTCTCCACTAGCAGAAACGACTGTCCGTTGTTTATTCCAGACCTATCTTCCGTAAGTGGTTTCTCGGACGACAATGCCATTGTCAACAGAACAACGAAAGTCCGTAGATCATTCTTGTTCAATTCTATGATCCTCGGGGGGCCTTACTGGAGGTGTATGGTATGAGTGTAGTGCCCTGGTGTACCTCGTCAGTGCAGGAATGCTTTCCTCTCTGCCCAATCTAAGGCCCGATTTTATCAACATGCATATTCTAACAAAGGCTTTGACTAAGCTTTTCTATTGGGTATCGTGTAGCAAAATCTTTCTATTGGGTATTGAGGGCTATGTTAATAAGTGTCATCCAGTAGTATTTTATCAATATTGGCAACAAAACGTCAAAATATTTTAGAAATTCATGGATCAAAATCATAGCAGAAAATCAGAACAAAGCGATTGATTGGCAAATTAATGCCAGATTTTTCACGTTTGCCTTATAATTATTGTATAAGTACTAATTTCAAACTGCGATAGTTTGTGACAGAATCATAAAGGTAGTATCAATCACATCAACCTTATTTAATAATTAATAATCCCACCTCAGTCAGTCAGATGGATTATAGACAAATAGAAGTATCTTCCATATACTGGATGCATGTTTGTTACAGACCTTCTTATAGAAATATTCATAGAGGATGTAAAGGTGCAGCGTACACATTGTAAGGCATGCAAATGAATAAAAATCCCTCCTGTGCTTCGGCTAGTTGCTCCATTTCTCCCAAAATTATATCAAGCACCTGATTCACTTTCCTTCTTTATAAATATTAGGTTATACGCCAGCCTGCGAGCTTTGTCGTTCAGGATAGGCAACCAATAATGCACATGCACACTTGGGGAAACAGCTTGGCCAACAGTTAAATCGTGTGTTTAGCTTTCTGAAATGTTCTTTTTACCCCTTTTTGCTACAAAAAGGTATATTGCATGTATTTATAATTATTATCGATAGTAAATTATTTTTTATCCAAATAATGCAGTAATTTGAATTTATTGTCATTATCATTTGATAGATCAACAATCCAGTGATCAAATTTACTGCTTTTGTGAAGTCTGATTCGCTGAGATTAGCAATTGCTAAACTCTTTGTCAAACAAGAAAATGCAATTTTTCACCCATTTAGGATGGAAAATCAGACTGGAAAAGATACTAGATGGTTCACAATGGTCGATTGTATATAAAGCATATAAGTTTTTACCTTTTTGAGGTAAACTTCAAGAGAAATCAATAATTTTGAGAGTACTTTGACAGATGCATGTTTTTGAATGGGCTGCTCTGATTGGTCAAACTCTTTGTTAAAATGCGCATGTTGATAAAATCGGGCCTAAGATTACTTTCTTGGCAGTGATTTTCGCAATGTCCGCAAATGGCTCTGCTCTCCTATAAACAGATTCGGTTCCTCCTCTTGTGAGTATGTCGGCCAATAAACTGCCTTCCACTTCGCTATGACCTAGAATCCAAACCAAACTTACTTTGTTCCTTGTTCCAAGACCATTGAGATTATGCAGTTCCATATGAGTTCTGAGTCATCTAGTGTTTAATTGAATGCTATTTAAAATCTGATCATGACTTGAACCAATATAACTTATATTCCAGTTTTCCAACTTACCGTGACTTAAGCTCTTTTTACTTGACATAATTTGAGAACATGGATTTATGATATTCCTTAAGGAACTCTTCATTTCTTCTTGATATACAGGGTGAGTTTTTAGTACCGGCTCGGTCGATAACTCCACTACTGTAGAAGATAGCGAAAAAAGTTGTATATAAAAGTTGCAGCCACGGATATGCTCCTTGCTCAGAAAATATTTTGATTTATAGCTATGTGGTGATGCAAACATGCGTTTTTTTAAATGAGACACCCTATATATTATTGCATACTCAAATTCTACTAATGTTCTTCCAGTATAGGGTGTTGCTACATTATGCGGGGTATTTCGGAAGTTATGACCATTTTTATATCCAAATCGCGGTCAACTGAACGTACTGTATATCAAAAAGTAATGAATCAAAAATTATTTTTTTTTTACATGAAAATATAAATATCCTATAGTTTTGAAATCGGCTATAAAAAAGCCCGGGACGCATATTCGTATACAGAGTCATATAGAATGCAAAATCCAGATTTTATCTTTTTTTTTTTAAATGTAACCCCCAATATTTTATTCTCCCTATGAATTGCTTTTAATATGCTCTTTCGTCTTTGTATAGCACTTGTTCTACCTATGTCCATCAGTTTCCAAGATATTTCGATTTTTCTGTAAATTTAAAATGTAGCTTCTATTTGTGTATTGAAATTTATTTATTTTGAGAAAGTACTATCTAATTTGTTTTCTATTTAATGAACAACTAAATTATAAGGTCATGATACTATTTGATGAAGTCGAAACCCTAAATCATCGAGATAATAAAGTCAGGTATGCTGAGGAAACAATTTTGTAGGCGTGATGCATAATTATTAAGCAGATTTATCATCAATTTTTGATTCATTACTTTTTGATATACAGTACGTTCATTTGACCGCGATTTGGATATAAAAATGGTCATAACTTTCGAAATACCCTGTATAGTGTAGCAACACCCTATATTGGAAGAGCATAAATCATTAGTAGAATTTGAATATGGAATAATATATAGGGTGTCTCATTTTAAAAAAATGAATGTTTGCATCACCACGTAGTTATGGATCACCCTGTATAAATCAAAATATTTTCTGAGCAAGGAGCATATCCGTGGCTATAACTTTTATATACAGCTTTTTTCGCTATCTTCTACAGTAGTGGAGTTATCGACCGAACCGGTACTAAAAACTCACCCTGTATGTCGAATTTGCGAGAAATCCTTCATTTGTGTTTGCTACCGGTTTCAGGTGGCAGTTGGTCACATTGTAGCTGGAGGCGCAGCTGATTTAGACGGTCGAATTCGGACCGGGGATGAAATTGTCAGTGTTGAAGGATATTCAGTATTGAAAGCATCGCATCGCCAAGTTGTTCAATTGATTAATGCAGCAGCCGCTAGGGGGCAGGTCAGTTTGGTGTTGAGAAGGAGAATGCATCCCCCTCCCATGCCAATCAACACTGGATACCCTATGGGTAAGTTTTACGGTTACTTATTTGTTGAACAGTAACGTTAGGGATGTTCCAAGTACTCGGTAATGTTGTATCGTGCAAGGCTTTCGCGACCATGGCGCGATGAACTGGTTCCTGGGCTCTTCGGCGGGCTATTCGACGAGTGGGTGGCATCCTCAGGAGCTGTTACCTGTTAGGCGAGTTCCGAGAAGCTGAGACCGAGTCGCTAGCGTCAGCACTTAATTAATGATAGACCGTAATTTCAAGGGCGTATTTCTGAGCCAAATTCGAGTGGAAAAGTTTATGTTAACATGTATCCTGAAAAGTTTTCAAGACACAAGGTTTCAAAAAATCATTTTTTCCAAACAAATTAACTCACAGCAAATCTACCTATTTTTTAGTGGACAATACACTGGTATTTACGTGGTATGTGAAAGGCAATCATTTTTTGTAGGCTTGAACAACTGGCCTGATGGTCATCCCAATCTAGGAAATGTCAATGCTCCACTTGTGGTTGCTAATCCACATCCAGGGCCAACTTATGACGTAACAGTTCAGAGAACAGAAAACGAGGGCTTTGGCTTTGTTATAATATCTTCTGCAAACAAGATGGGATCTACAATTGGTGAGTACATTTTTTTGATACATGGAGGTGATCTGATATATGTAGGCCCGATTTTATCAACACGTATATTTAACAAAGACTTTGGCAAAGCTTTTCTATTGGCTGTTATTTAGCAAAAGCTTTCTATTGGGTATTGAGGCCTATGTTAATAAGTATCATCCAATAGTGTTTTATCAGTATTGAAAACAAAACGTCAAAGCTGGATGACACTTTTGTGAAAAATATTTTAGAATTCATGGATCAAAATCATAGCAGGATATCAGAACAAAGCGATTGATTTGCAAATTAATGCCACATTTTTCATGTTTACATTACAATTATTGTATAATTACTAATTGCAAACTGCGATAATTTGTGACAGAATCATAAAAGTACCTAGTATCAATCACAGCAACTACCTTATTTAGTAATTACAAATCCCACCTCCGTCAGTCAGATGGATTTTAAAAAAAAATACATACTTTTATGAAGAATCAATCTTTCATTTACTGGATGCATGTTTGTTATATACCTTCTTATAATTCTTATAGAAATATTCACAGAGGATCTAAAGGTGTAGCGTACATAAAATGAGGTTATACGTAGCTAAATAGTGACTTTGCCGATGGGCAACCAGTAATGCACATGAACGCTTGGAAGATAGCTTGCCTAACAGTTAAATCGTTTGTTTAACGTTTGAAATGTAACAAAATGCTATTTTTACCCCTTTTTACTATAAAACAAAGATATATTGTATGTATTTATAATTACTATCGATAGTAAATTATTGTTTTATCCAAATAATGCAGTGACTGAATTTCTTGTCATCATATCATTTGATACAGCATGAAATCAGTGATCAAATGTACCGCTCCTCTGGAATCTGATTGGTTGAGACTAGCAATTGCTAAACTTTTTGTTAAACAGGAAAATGCAATTTTTCATCCATTTAGGATCGAAAATCAGACTGTAAAAGATACTAGATGGTTCACAATGGTCGATTGTATATGAAGTATGTCATTTTTGAGCTTTTTGAGGTCAACTTCAAGAGAAATCAATCATTTTCAGAGTACTTTGACAGATGCTTGTTCTTCAAAGGGCTGCTCTGATTGGTCAAGTCTTTGTTAAAATGCGCATGTTGATAAAATCGGACCGTAATGTATCTTATCACAACTATAAAAAAACGCAGGCATTGACGTTCATTGTTCATTTATTTAAATACACGTTTGACCTACGTATGAGGACAAATGTTGTGAAATACCGATGAAAGGATAAATCTGCATACTAGAAAGAACCGCATTTTATGGCTTATATTTTACTTCCAACACCAATAGATGAGGGGAGTGTTATGATTGCGAATTTTCGATTTTGGTATCATACACTTTTTGAGAAAATCCACGTCACCTATTTCCGTCGGTCTGTCTGTCGGCGTTTTGCTAGTCTCGTAATCTCAGTAACCGGTGCATGGATTGTGGTGAATTTGGGTACCAATTTGCTCGTCATAGGGCTGTCGTAGTATCATAATCGTAGGAAATGGCATTGCAAGTATTTTACACTTTTACTGTTGCTGTTCCAAGTTAGTTATTTCACTTCTCTGTAGTGTTCACTAAACATCGATGTGCAATCGATAGTCCGATAGGCCTATCGATGTTTTCTGCGGTGTCAAGATTGCGAGTTCCCTCGGATTCATGAATGAATCCAGCCGGTACCGTTATTTGTTTACGCTTTTTCTCGCAAACTGTGTATTTGTTGATCCAGAACATGTACACGAAAACAACAAAAAGGTAATTTCATTGAACTCATGTCACACTGCGGAAAAGGAAACAGAAAGTGTGTGGACATATTTTGGCAATGCAACTTTTCCTTCATAAAAATATGTAAATTCAATGAAAATTTGCGAACAAGATTTCTTTCACATTCCAGTTCAAACGTTCGTTAAAATAATGTCTGTAATTTTTTATAAGTATTACGTACAACGTCTGTATAAAAACAATTATTTCAATAAATGTATATATGTTTTGTGTGTTACTATAAAAAGATTTTTTTATCTCAAACTGTGCCCCAAAATGCATTCATTATAAAGATATATAAATATAATTTGCCAAAGGAATTGCTAAACAAACGAAATGATTTTATAACCGATGAAAACAAACTAAATCTGTGCAACTGCCACCTATCTGGAAACATCGATGTTTGCACATCGGCCCAGCCGATGTTTTCGGGTACTATCGATAGACTATCGATAGCCGATAGTCGATGTTTAGTGAACACTACTTCTCTGGCCTTGGTGAGATTTGCATTTGGTTGCTTCGTGAATGGTACCATGGTTTTCGAGGGACTTACAGATAGTCCCTCTGTAACCACCATCTCTCCGCTAGGGATAATTCTCTCTGCTTTAGTTCCAGGCAGGTTCCCATGTGTTTACATCTTATTAGTGTTATAATGTCATCAGCATATCCTTGGGCATACGTCCCTTGCTCGTTTAGTATTTCTAGGAGGGTACCAACTACTAGGTTACACAGTTTCGATGACAGCACAGCAGATAACCTCTTTGCGTGTTCATCTCCCGTGTAATACCACATAGGGATGCTTTTGCCTTTCTGTTGCTTAGTATGTTTCCAGCTTTGACACTATTGAACCGGTGCTTGTGTTATGAGATGCTCCCGCGATATCCAGGAACACTATCAGTGCTTATTTATTTTATTTATCGTATGGCTCAAAAACATGACAATAGTAAAAATAGATAAAAAAAACTATTATAACCTGGACTAAAATAAAGTATATACAGCTACAAACTAAGATACATAGTCTTTGGTATTTACAGGTTGATGTCCAGTTCTTTCAACCATGTCAGCGCCAACGGTGTGGCTGTGAAGAACTCTCCTCGCAATCCCTGAAACGCACGCAGTTCACATTCGCTCGTAATATGGTTTATAGTTTGGCGGGGCGCGCCACAGTCACAAAAGGGAGATTGCACATAGCCTCACTTGTAAAGGGAGTCGGCACATCTGCCGTGGCCTGTTCGGACTCTTATTAAGTTTTACCCACTCTTTCCGGGTAGTTCTGATTCTGGAAGTAAGGTTGCCCCCATAAATGCGCATCGTGAGTGGTGTTCTGCAAAACCTTCCCACTGGGAGCGCCATTGGTTTAAGGAGTCGAAGTTATTGGTTTTAAGCCCTTCTGCATCCCTTATTGGTGGTTGTCGGGATTTAAGTCTGTTTATCTGCAACGGGGGTATTGCTCGGTGGATGGGCAGTTTGTTGTTGGCTGTAATCTTGTTATACTCCCTTAGAAGGGCGTCAGTCCTTCTCAGCTGCGGTGGGGCTATTCAAGAGAGTACAGGCAGCCATTGAGTTGGGGTTGTCTTTACTGCGCCTGTAATAAGTCTCATAGTGTGATTTAGTTGGACGTCAATTAGTCTAATATGATGGCGGTTAATCCAGACAGGCGCACAGTACTCAGCACACCAATAGACAAGAGATAACTCACTGGTTCGTAGAGTTGGAGCCGTGGCACCCCACGTCATTCCACACAGCTTTTGGATAATGTTGTTGCGTGTTCCCAGTTTTCCTGCAGTGTTTGCGAGATGTTTCTTATAGCAGAGGGTGCGATCTAACGTTACTCCAAGATACTTTGGGAAATGGTTATGTTTCAGGGGTTCGCCTGGAAAAAGTACCTGCAGTTCATGTTTAGCTAGTTTGTTATTCAGGTGGAAGCAGGAAACTTCAGTTTTGTTGGGGCTCGGTACTAGTCTCCATTTCTTGAAGTAGTTGTTTAGAGCTAACAAGTCGTTAGAAAGAGTATGCTCAATGTTCTTGAAGCTCTTATCGGAAAAAGCTTCGGCTATATCGTCTGCATAGCAGACACGTGCACCCTGGGTAACGCTAAATGAACTAGAGCGAACCTAGCAACCAGACTCTTTTTTTTGAGATTTCCTGGTTAAAACATGACGAACATAAGTGCTAAAACTTACTATCAGTGATACTTCTTTGTATCTAATGGCCTGCTCGATCTTCCCCACAAGATTATGTAAGGTTGTCTCTTAGGATTTTCCACTTTGATAAGCGTGTTGGTTAGGGTGTGGGGGTTTGTGGCCTACAGCCGTACTCCGTATGTGTCTATCTATCACCTTCTCTATACTCTTGAGAAGATCACATACTATTTATTATCGTGCAAAGTATTTTAAACAATAATAGAATTTTTTAAAAAATGCGTTCCTAATAGGGTACTTGCAAAAAAAAATTATGTCGTTGACGCGTTCCTTAGAGTCTAGTAAACATGACAAAATCACTTGTTTAGTTTTTTGGAATCGGCTGTGAGAGATATTCCAAAAATTATTTCAAATGCCAGAAAATGCCGCGTCAGTGATATCGTATAGTGATGGGATGTAAAGTATTGATATCGATAGTCAGTGCTAACCTAATATTTTGACATTGATCATTATAACCACAAAACACAGTCATAAGTCATAAGATTATAACCATGAAAATTTACTCTCAAACTCAAACACGTGCACAACGTACCCAACAAAGGTACAAAAGTCAAAAGAATAAAAGTTAGGTTAGATTACTAATTCACTTTGTAGGGATGGGCTTGAATTAGATTCTATCTTTGGATTCATTCATAATGGGATGCGCCGAAATAAAATGATGGCTTCGATTAGTTGCGAATCTCGGTCACAAACAGGATGAACTGTGATACCTATCAGATATAAAAATGTATTGCAACGAAAATGCTAGTGGGTTAATTGCCTGTTTCAAATATGTTTAAGTATCAATAAATTGAGTCGCATTGTTAAAGAATTCAGATCATCTCTAGTCGAATGCGCAGTTGGCAAACTACAAAAAAAATATGGTTGCATTCGAAAGCTGACATGATTTCGTTTTGCATTTTGCATCTCGCAGCATTACTCAATGAGAAACTACGGCTGTAGTAGGATAAAAGAGGTCTCATTTCATTTGGGAATATGTATACTCATAACAAAACACGCTCGTAAAATAAATTATTGATATATGGCTAACGTAAATATTTAAAAAGAAATTTGCCAACATCAGAAATAGTTTGCAGTTGAATCTCACTGACTTGCGCTGTAGCAGTATCGATTGTCGATATCGATAAGATACCTGTGACGTTAGCCCTTGTTTTAAGTTACGTGGGAAAATTTGAATATATCCTTATTTTATTATGCAAATATCCTTCTTTGGCCGTCAGTAAAATCATGTTTTTTGTTTCCTACTGCTTTTTGATATGGTTTTCTTTACGCTATGTATACTCCCGAGGCGATTTCACGACCTCTGCAAGTACCCTATTACAAGGTCATTGCATACTTTTTGTCGTAATAGCTTCTAACCAAAAGTATATTACAGGGCGTTTAATAGAAGATAGTCCAGCGGAAAGGTGTGGGAGATTGAGAGTTGGTGATTACATAGTAGCAGTCAACCACATAGACATAATGCATTTGAGCCATCCCGACATTGTTAACCTAATCAAAGAGTCTGGGTTGTCTGTTACTTTAACCATAGCTTCGAATCCAGATCTGTGATTGAAATTTTAGTGCAGCTTGTTTTGCGTAGAAACTAAATCTGATACTGTTTTTAAATCCGAAATCAATATACAGGGTGTCACTGAATTTCCTTGACAACACAAAACAGTTGAAATGAAAACTGAGTGGAATTTTTGAAAGTACTATAGGGTTTATCATACCATGCTTTTAAAACATTTTTTTTGTACTTCAACCCTTAGAACTCACTCCCAACTTTTTTTCAAATCGCACCTATTATTTAAGGGTACTGAATGACCTATAATACGCTTTCGGAAACAAACGTCTTTTTTATGCTCTTTTATTACGAAAATATTACGCCTCAAATAAATGCTCATTCTATTTACCTTATGTTAATGACTTTGCGAAAAAAAATTGATTTGTGTATGAAGTACAAGATATTATATAAAATAATGACCTCATTATAATGTAGGAAAAGCTGTGTGGATCTATTGGGAAAAAAGTAGGGGGTAAGTTTTAGAGGGTGAAGTAAAAAAAATGTTTCGAAAGCATGATATGATAAGTCATTCAGTACCCTTGGAAAACCCACTGGGTTTTCTTTTTTATCTGTTTTTCTTACGAAAATATTACGCCTCATACAAATCCTTATTTTATTTATTTTATGCTTATGACTTTACGATAAAAAGTGCTTTTTGTACAAAATCAAAGGTACTACAAGATTTTAAGTAAAATAAGGATTCATTTTAAGTAGGAAAAACTAATAGGTGCTATTTGAAGAAACAAAGTTGGGAGTGAGTTCTAAGGGTTGAAGTACAAAAAAAAAAACGTTTTGGAAGCATAGTACGATAGCCTCTGTAGTACATTCAAATATTCCAGTCAGTTTTCGTTTAAAAATTGTTTAGTTACGAGTTACGAGAATGTCACGTGTCAAGGAAATTCAGGGACACCCAGTATATGTCAAAATATATGTCTAAATGCATGACAAAAAAGTTTATAAACAAAGATTCAAAAATTGAACTGAAACATTTCCGTATTCCATAACATTTCGAATAGTTTACTTCGGATTCAGTTTGTATACGAAACTGTTAACTAGTGAGATCTCTGTTGAATGTTTTATTCCTTAATATCTATAAATCGTATCTCTTTTAGCTTTTTATCACTGGCAGTTAGTTCAGAAACATTATTTCACTATATTTATCACATTTTAATCTCATTTCGGTATTTTGTAGGAAAAAGCATATCTGTGATTGGCGAAATAAGTTAATTTTTATGATATTTTCAACGCTGCTAGTGTTAAAAATTACCTTTATCGATAGTTTTACGGTTGGTACGTGAATAAGCCCAGTATATGCCCAAAGCAATTGAATATTGAAGTGTTACTGCCATATATATAAACACATAATGAAATAAATACTTGGAAACATTTAATAAAAATTGTTTAGATTTTTATATTTATCATCTATTCGTTAGATTTTATTATGTATATTTAATGTAATTTCCGTGATATGTATGTTATTTAGTAGCTACATGCTGAGCTACATCAGGAGGAAAAAATGGCTCAAATATGGCTCTTATAAATCTGCATATTAGGTAGATAATTTCTACTGTGGTAGTCAAGAAATAAACCGCTAACTTAGTTGAAATAAAAGTGCAGAAAACTAATGCTGAAAATATATTTTCAAAGAATGTATCTCCATAATTTATTGCACAAATGCTCATTTGAACTGGATTTTCTTTCAGCTTGTGTATTTTTTTAGCCATTTGTAATTGGTAAGAATTTTTTAAACATGTTTCAGATTTTAAAACTAAAGAATTAAAATATGTTTGTCAAGTTTTGCTCAATACCATTAAAAGTCATTTTTCTCGCTATATATATTTAGGGACATTCCTTTAAAATCAATTTTCAAAGTATTTTTTGCGCCTCTATGTCACTTAGTTTGTTTTAATTTCACTGTATATATATGCACACGATTCTGTACATAGGTATCCTCGCAATATAAAACAATAGTAGGGTTCCTTTTAGTTCACGACTTGAGAGACAGTGAGCTGACAAAACCCAAATGTTAAAATGAGAATCCAAGTGCTAGTATAAAAAAGTGAAAGGTCGCCAACCTCACGTCGATGGGAAAGTGGCTGGACATGGCGCATCAAGGCGGTGTGACCGTTTAGTCGAATTGCACTTCTCTGTGCGGCCTCGAGTAACGACACCGTCTGGGTCTAAGTAAGACCAAACCAACTGCCAAATTTAACAGATCAAGATCGGATTCCGCAGAGAAATCCTTTTGAAAGTTAACTTAACCTCGAAAAAGTAATAAAAGTAATTTAATAAATTAGTATTTTCTGCGCTTTAGTACAGCAGTAACCCCCCTTTTCTTTGAGGTGAGTTCAGCTTTTGTACTCATAAAATTTATAAAAGTTTCAAAGAGGTTGTGATGATTTGTGTTCAAGACACATGACAATAATATAACATGATTTAGAAACGAAAGAAATATAGATACACCTTATATTAGAAGTGGCATATAATAATGAATGTTCACTTTGAAATAGGAGCTAGAATGGTCGGTAAGTTCTCTTCTGAAAAAAGAAAGTTGTACTGATATTAGTTTTGGTCTGCAATATATGGAACCTCGTACTTAAAAACTGTCTAGTTTCTGAAGTATTTTTTTTTGCTTAAACTCCAGTACATACAAATTACAAATATGCGGAATTATCTTGAAAGAAACAAGACAAATTAGCCTCCAATTTGGATTCTAGATATGAAATAATTTCGACAATATTACTCAGATACAATTACAATTATTCGTACATTTTTGTAATTTTTGGTGCTCATGGTATGACCAGAATTTGTTAATTTATTTTAGACTAGGTTGGGGTGAAAAAATAATTTTAATGACACCCAGTGAGTAGCTCTCCTCCCAAACTATGTACAGAATCGTGATGTCAAAAAGTAGCTAGATTGTTACAAAGTTATAGATATTTTTTTTATTTCCCTGTTTCAAAGATGTAAAATAATGTGGTGATTTAAGCTGATACTTTGTTTTTAATTGTCTAATCGTTTCTCTTCTAATAATCCTCAGCCCTAGTTTTTCCTACATCTTGGGACACAGTATCTGCCAGAGATATTATATTATTTTACATCATTACTTTATGTGAATTTTAATCAAGTGTCATTTGATTCTTATATTTTATGTCATTCAAATCATGGTTATTATAATCAGTTTCATTTAATTTCCCGTGTTTTGTCATTCGCCTCATGGTTTTTACAGTCTATAATAGCAGTGTATCCTTGGTGTCTATAATTCCTATATTCTATATATTTTTGCAAGGCATTGAAGCAATTACAACAGTTAGAAAATGTGGCTATATATTTTATTGATATTTCGGGAAAAAATTGTACAGTCAGTTATTTATTGGCCGCTAAGTAATTGTAATACAAAGTTTTACTTACCTCTGCACCGCTCAAAAGGAGGGTTTACACTTTATATATATGTATACACACACGATTCTGTACATATGTATTCTGGCAGTATAAAACAATAGTAGTGTTCCCTTTGGTGCACGAAGTAAGAAGAGACAGTGCGTCGACTAAACCCAAATGTTAGAATGAGAATCCAAGTCCTGGTATAAAAAAAGTGGAAGGTCACTAACAGCACGCCGATGAGAATGCGGCTGGGGTTGGCGCGTCAAGGCGATTTGCACTTCTCTGCACGTAATGACACCGTCTTGCTCTGAATAAGATCCAAACCAAGTGCTAAATTTAACAGATCAAGATCATATGCTGTATTGAAATCTTTTTGAATGCTAACCTCAAAAAGTATCAAATTAGTATTTTCTGAGCCTTGGCACAGTAACTCCTGTTTTCTTCGAGCTTCAAAAAAAATGCGATGATTTCTGTTCAGGACACATGACAATAATATAACAGGATTTATAAACCAAAAAATATAGATACACCTTATATTAGAAGTGGTATATAATAATGAATGTTCACTTTGAAGTAGGAGCAAGAATGGTGGGTAAGTTCGCTTCTGGAAATGGCTAGAAAGTTGTACTGATGTTAGTTTTGGTCTTCACTATACAGAGGTTCGTATTTAAAAACTGCTGGTTTGTGAGGTATTTTTTTTTGCTAAAACTCAGAATACTCAATGACCCAGTACGTACAAGTTGCAGGTATGTGGTACTGGAACATAATTTTAAAAATAGCGTAAATAGCCATTATTTGTGTCTATTATCCTAAAACTCTGAAGTGATGGGACACATTTGCCTTCTATTTGGATTCTACAATCATTAAGATACAATTACAATATCATTATCCATACATTTGTGTAATTTTTGGTGCTCATGATATCGTATGACCAGATTTTTTTTATTTTACAATAGGGTTGGCTGAAAAGCAAAATTTTCACACTCTGTGATTAACTTTTCCCCAAAACTATGTACAGAATCGTGATTACAGAAAGTAGCTAGATTGTTACAATGTTACAGATATTTTTTATTCCACTGTTTCTTGATGTAAAATAATGTAATTTAAACTGATTCTTTCAATTGTCTAATCATTTCTTTTCCAGTAATCTTCAGTCTAGTTTTTCCTCTACCTTGGCATATACCATCTGTCAGACACATTATATTATTTTACATCATTACTTTATGTGAATTTTACTCAAGTTTCATTTGATTCTCATATTTTATGTCATTCAACGTATGATTTTTACAGTCTATATAACTGTACAAATATTCTATAAAATAATGAACGCTCGATAAACAAAGTAAGTGCCTGATATAAAATTTATTCGCTTCTTAAAATAATATTTGATAAAAATAATACATGCTTGACAAATAAAACAGTTTCTGCATGCCAAATTCACATGCGTTCTAAATTATTAAATATTAGATACAAGTAATATGGGTTCAATAAATGTAACGAATGCTCAGTATCAAGTTCAAATGTTTCCTAAATTAAAGATTTGTTAAAAAACAATAGAGGTTAGATCGCTCAGTACCAAACTCAAATGCTTGTTAAATTTATAAATATTCTTTAAAAGATATTAAATGCTCGATAAATCTAGAATCACCGTTTAATAGAAAACTGTCGATACTTAGGCTTCAACAAGTTCAAAGCCTATAAACAGTAGGTACTTTCATTTTTATCGAAAATAACAAAAACAGTGTACATAAAATCCACATTTGTTTAGTATAATATGTAATACAAGACGAATTACTCTAAAAAATAATTTTTCTGGATTTCTGGTAGTAATCTATTTCAGAAATAAAATAGTCGCAACAAAACTCAAAATGTACCTATACCAGCAAAACAAAACTTAATTATAATTTGGAGGAATAAATATATCAGGCACAAAGGGATCATTCCACAAAATACACCAGACTCATCCGAGGTTGGTGATATGATCTGAATAAGAAATGACATATGTATTTACAGTGAACATACATCAGGAAAATATTTAATAGTGATCCTAGTGAACTATCGATCCTTTGTATATGTTTTAGTGCACATATCATTAATTAGCCGAATAGAATTTCGCGTGCATTGCATATTTTATCTAGCGATTTTAAAATAAATATAAGGCATTTTTTATTATTTTATCCATATTGATTTTTTTTCGAGAATATATAATTTTTTTAATCTGCAAATTGTATTAAATTATCGGGCGGTAATTACGACCTCATTAATTGAACGATGCTGACGCACCGGATGTTCAGAGCAGACCGAAGTTAACACACTCAACACGGCCGGTCCAAACGCGCTACAACTAGTAGCGTTGCGACAAAAAAAAGGAATGATTGCATGACATTTGGACATTCTAGATTCTTGGTTTCTACATTCAATACATTTTCGCGAGACATTGAAACAATTACAACACTCAGAAAAGTATTTTATTGATATTTCGAAAAAAAATTGTTATTTATTTGCCGCTATGTAATTGTAATACCGAGTGGCGGCTCGTGTTCCAGTTTACTAGGGCGCTCCTTGTAGAACAAGCAAACACGAGCCGCCACTGATAGGTAGGTAAATAACATAATAGGTTAATTTTAATTTTATGTTTTTATATTTGCAAAAATTGATTTCTTGAATGTATGGGGGGCTGTAGACCTATAGCCCTCACAGACAAGCCGCCACTGGTTATACCAAAGTCTAACTTCTCTGTGTAGCGTTCAAAAGCAGGGTTTACACATTTTTTTTATTTCTTCTATAAGCTGTGTTGATAAGATGCCAGTCAGAAAATATGGGAATCGAATAAATTTGTTTTACGGTTTTTTACAATATATAAAGCTAGAAAATGTAATCTCAATTTTCTTTTGTGTAATGTACCATATTTGCATGTAATATGATAGACCTTTTTATATTTATAATATTGTATATTTATAATTTTATTATATTTATATTGAATATTTTTGAAGTAACCTGTATGTTAAAGACAAATAAATACTGAAAAATATAGATTTTTTGTTCGACTCCGTCGTGTCAAATATCTGAACCCTGAGGTGCATCTTTTTCCCAGCATCTGAAGCAGATGGAGTCTTTACTACTTTGACGAGTGTTACTATTGTAGTAGTTGTAGTGATGGGGAGGCGAAGCCAGGCAAGTAGGCCATCTATGTTCTTTTTTGCCAACTACACTGAAAACACTAAAGTCTACGTCTTTTAATGCTCGTTATCGAACCTATCAGACTTCTTGACCATAGGACAGCATAGTAAACAATCAGCACAATATCTTAGGTTGGCGGCAATTACACGCGCATCCTCCACTTTTTGGATGATTACTTGTAGGGATGCTAACGATACTTGAAATGTATCGATACTTCTGCACTAATATCGAGTATTTTTATCTTAGATACTTTTTGAGCGATTCAAAGCTGGTATCGCTACTTTTGTAGCGGTATCGGTATCGAAAATAATTACGAACTAAACGCGCCTCCATTGGCGTGTATATACTTGGCAAAAAAATATCGAATTGGTACCGGTATCGATATTTTTATTTTCGCATCTCTACCCAGATTTCACAGCTGTAAAATCATCCCAAAGTCAAAATTTGTGGGAATCATTTTTATATAGGAAATCCTCAGAGATATTCTGCTGGTTGTTTACTATGCTGTGCTGTTACTGTCAATCAGCAGCCCCTGGTATGGCAGATTAACATACATTTATGTCAATATTTTTTCTTCAACTTCATATTTATTTGAATAAAACAGTGATTAGAATACAACCTCTTTATTTCTCAAAGCAATAACATAAAAAGAACGCCAATAAATTGTTTTAATGTATGTTTATTTATGGATTAAAACAATTTTCACAATTAAAAATAATACCTTTAGGTAAATAAATATATTCATAAATATGAGCAAAATAGATCATTCTAGACATATAAATATTTTTATCACTTAATATAAAATTTATACAGGATATCTTCAAAACCCCTGGAAAAAATAATGCCATCAGAACATAGCAGGTCTATCTCGAAACAATTCATCAAAAAAATTGTGTTTGATCAAGATAAATCTATGCATGTATATGCAGCATATAAATCCTTGTAATTTGAAAAAATATTGTCTAAACTACTCAGTTGCGTTGTATACGGGTACGGAGAATTACAGAGATTTTTTTGCCATTTCATGCAAGAGAAAAAGAAACATTTTACAAGGATTTAACGCCATTCAAAATATAGAGGAAACAAAAGTTGCAATAATATATTCAAAATACTGGACAGTTGAACTGTTAAAATATGTAAGAGTCCATCACAAAATTGATGAAAGAAATGCTTTTCTTTTGGTGGAAATATATTCAGAACCAAAGAACCTTCAAGAAATATGAATGAATTTAGTGAAAATGAAGGATATACATAGCCTGTTGCTCTGGAAAACAAGTTTGAGCCACTAAACAAAAAGTACGCTATATACAAACATGTTTTTTTAACATATATCCACCAAAAAAAGTTAACGGGTAGAAGCACAGGAAAGCAACAAATACCCTGTATATATTAAAAAGATATTCACATTAGAAATTCATCTAGATAAGCCTTAAGGTTCAGATAGAACCTAGACAGGCTTTTATGTTTATACTTCCTTAACCACCCAGCAATAGTGGGCCATATCACTCAAAAGGCTATAAAAATGGGAATGTTTCAGGTAGATTCATGTAAATTCCATTATTTTCTAGAAAAAATACGTTTTTCTTAATAGGCTGGCTCACAACCAAGATATCAATGTTTAAGAATTTTTATTTCGCCTTTTGTTGTCTTTATTCACAAGCAGAACATTAAAAAAATTGCAAAAAACAGTTACAAACTGCTGCTTAATTTTCCTGAAAATTATCATATATAGGATAAAACCACAATCATAAAGTAAATCTTTGAAAATAGAAGAGGCTTAATTTCAAATAAGCAACAACATTTAGGACACCAAAGTATACCATACATTATCACAGCATAGGAATACTTACAGCCTTTGTGTGCTGGTTTATCTAAAAAATTAATAATGAAATATTAATTTTTAAGACTGTACTTCAAATATCAATTAAAATTCCAAATTCCAACGAGCACATCAAATATTAAAAGTACAAAATGACAATCAATATTACAAATATTAATAATCTAAACATCTAAATGGTAATCAACAGCTCTTACATTTATTTTCAGTGTCGTTCAATTTTCTTTAAAAAACGATTCTGTACAAGTAAACCTATATATTATTAAATCTGTCTTTGTTCACACACATCTACTGTATACTACAAATCACAATCAAGCGCCAATGACACCAATATGCCTGGTTGCCTACCTAGCAGGCATATCGAATTGATACCGGCATCGATATTTTCGTTTCTCAGCTCTACCCAGACCTCACACCCGTAAAATCATGCCAAAGTCAAATTCTGTTCCATTTTTATATAGGAAATCCTCAGAGATATTCTGCTGGTTGTTTACTATGCTGTGCTTACACGATGTTTGGTTGCCTACGTACTTACAAGACATTCTAAATAGACTATGAACAGGACCGGCTTTGGTATTGGAGCTTAGGACAAAGAAGAGCACAAAATACTTTTAGGAAATTGAATATGTATTGTGCGTGGACGTAGCAACTGCTTTACATAGCCAAGAAAAAGATGTGACGCAGACGGACATCGCAGTTTTACATTTTTTTGAAAGAATAATTGAAATAAATGGTATCAACCAAGAGCGATGCTCTAGTCAGTCGGTTCAAGCGGTTGGAAAATCAAGTAAAAGAACTGTGTGATTTGAAAGAAAATAGAAAACTCGAGTCGGCAAGGAGAGGATGTACTTAGGATTTATAAAACAATAATTGGTGACTCCTTTGGAAGTTGGTTCTCAAAACAAAAGCTGTCAATCTGAGGCAGCTAATCAATCAATAAATCTAATTTATTCCAATTTATTTTTGTCAGACACTTTGTACTTTGAGAAAGAAGAATTAAGACATATTTACATCAGCGCTTGATTGCAGTTTTTGTCTGAGAATTGTTGATAGAGTGTTTTTGATGGTTTTACACAAATCTACACTTAGCGCGAATGAAATAACCTTTTTCCAATTCTGGCGGATCTAATCTCCAAATAGTGTGAATTGAAGCACATATCTGAATGTGAGTGAACTATATTGTTTCACTTTCACCGAGATTTTTTTCAATTGGAAACAAAAAATGCCAGAAACATTGGTTCAGTGGAGATTAGAACCTGTGACACAAGGTTGCGAAATAATATGAAAAATCGCTCAAACCTCAACATAAATATTTTTCAGATCATACGGTAGCTGTTCATACATTGGTGATTCACTAACAACCATAACAATCTAGAAAATGCATAAAACAGTTGTCAGGTCCCTTAATCACAACAAGGGTCATTTTGTGAAACACCTTGAACTTTGAGAAAAGCAAAAGGGGATGAATTAAACACAACCGCATGATAAACTCCAAAAATTCAATTGACAAAGTAGTACGTTAAACCCGAGAAAAGCGACACAACCTGTCGGCACCTTTGATGTTCGACGGGTCATTATTTGGTGACCTTGAATCGACTTGAACTGACACGCATCCACAATATAGGGCAATTCCACGACCATAACCTCAAACATCTTGATCAGCTGATATTGGGCGGCCGCACGTGGAGTTTGACGGTTTGACATTTGTCCACAATAAACCCGCGCATGTGTTATGAAAATCGGTCCCTGCTGTGTCGCTTCTCTGTGATGGCTTTTCTCGGGTTCAACTAAGAACAGAGTGGGCTATGGGTAAAAATGTCACGTGGCGTTCAAACGTAACTGGCAGGCATATCAGTATATGTAAATGAACTAACCAGGAGATATGTATCTGGCAAGACTGTAATAAAAAGACCTTGCATCACATCAGGGCTAGCAATGGAATGCCACCAATCTTTGGCCCATGCTTCAGGCAAAAACAATCTTGTCCTGAGGCACAAGAACAGCAAAGGCAACCGTATACCGGACGGTCGAGCCAGGAAGGCTGTTGGCCAAAGAATTTTAGGACCATGTGACCACGCCCAAGTGGTAAAACGATGGGAAAAGATACAAAGATGACCATTTATAAAAGAAACCCTTGCAGGCTTTGGCATAGCAAAATCCAAGAAGTACTTGACGATCATCTGGTCAAACCTACGTCTCACAGTAGAATTCCTGACTAGCCATTGTCAACTCAGCAAAGAGTACTAGTTTAAAAAATGATTAATTATTAATAGCAGAATTATAACTCTTGGTATTTAAAATACCGGCAACTAAAATATTAGAAGCTGAAAAAGACGGGAGGGCCTGATAGAGTTAACAGGTTGACTAGCAAGAATAGAAAGTTTGAGATAGAAAAATTCACAGTATATTTTCATTTGATATTATACAGGGTGCTTAAAAAAGATGCTGCAATATTCAAGGGGGCGACTCCTCAGGTCATTCCATGAAAAAAAGTTCATATAACATATGTCCAAAAATGTATGGTTTCTAAGATACAGGATTTTATTTTTTTTAAATAACGTTTTTTTTAATAATTCTATCATCTTCTAACCGATTCTGTTGAAATTCAGTAGCGTTGTTTTTAGTAGTAATGGGGTGATTTTGCCTCAACTAGACAAAAAAATTATGTCCAGTGGCGTTAGAGGTGGCAATTTAATAACAATTATAAGCGGAAAAATGTACGCCACTGACACATTTAATGTTAATATTTCTTTGAGGTAAACCAACTACAACTACAACTTTTTTGTCTCCTGAATTTTTCTCGTGTCTTGCTTTGTTTGCGAAATAAAAAATAAAAACTATTCTATCATCTTTTAAGATTCCAAGAATACTTGCGAATTGCACGTCAGTTTAAAAATCAGTAACGTTGATGTTATTTGAACGCTTTCATTCACTTTGTCAAATGTGTCGAAGTTTCGTAACATGAATCGCTATACGAATGCCGACATGACCGACATGCACTTCATTTATGGACTTGCTCATGTACGCTACTCCTGTGGAAAATGTGGAGGACCTGAGAAATCGAATCATTGCTGGCTGTAACTCAATTAGAAATGACCCCGGTATTTTTGAGAGAGTTCGCCAATCAATGAGGAGAAGCCTGGATTCCTGCATCCGAGCTGAGGGAGGTCACTTCCAACAGTTTTTGTAACTTTTCTTATGATAAATGGATATGCAATAGAATAGTTTTCATTTTTTATTCCGCAAACAAAGCAATACACGATAAAAATTCAGGAGACAAAAAAGTTGTAGTTGGTTTACCTCAAAGAAATATTAACATTAAATGTGTCAGTGGCGTACATTTTTCCGCTTATAATTGTTATTAAATTGCCACCTCTAACGCCACTGGACATAATTTTTTTGTCTAGTTAGGGCAAAATCACCCCCTTACTACTAAAAACAACGCTACTGAATTTCAATAGAATCGATTAGAAGATGATAGAATTATAAAAAAAAAAAACGTTATTTAAAAAAAATTAACATCCTGTTTCTTATAAACCATACATTTTTGGAAATATCTTTATATGAACTTTTTTTCATGGAATGACCTGAGGATTCACCCCCTTGATTATTGCCGCATCTTTTTTAAACACCCTGTATATCTTTACTTCTTTAATAACTGAGGATTGGGAATTTGGACATTAATTAAATCTTTAAACCTTTGCTTTATACAGTGAAGACATTCAGAAAATGCAGACTACCCTGGTGAGCGACTTTTGTCGATTTCCCAACCCTGTGTGAGCGACTACCTGGTAGGATATGGAAGTCAGACAGCCTATGCACCTAGAGCTATTTCTAGATGTGGGGTGGTACCTAGATGGGTCCACCGATGTCGTACTGATAACGCCATGTCAGGTACTGTGCGGCCTCTGTCATCTGCGTTAAAGAGGAAGTGAGGTCGTGTAGATGCTTGCGAAAGTCCTGAGCAATTTGCTGAACTTTATCTTCCTTCAATGATGGTTCTTCGATACCGGAGTCGTTGCTGCCTGATTCAGAGTCTGTAGAATCGCCATCGCTCAATGTGGAAGTTGAGGAGTTCGATGCCACGCTTATCGATGATGGTCTGCGAATGTGACCTGCAAAGCAAAAATAAGGTAAGCTTCAGAGGTTTTAATAATAATAATAATAATAATAATAATAATCTTCGGCGCCTGCCGAAGTGAACATCGTCTCTAAGGAGGAGGAAAAGCGGACCAAATATCAGGAGTTGCTCGGACAACTTCGCAGGCTCTGGCCAGACTACACTGTAAGTCTGCTGGTTATGGTCATTGGATCCCTAGGTGGAATGAGGAATACGCTGCTCTCTGCACTGCGCAAAATACCGGTGTGCCGTGCGGCGGCGCACATCTTAGCCGCCAGAATGCAGAAGGCAGTCATCCTTGGGTCCCTTCGTCTACTTAGGGCGCACGATTCGCGGACCCAATGATTGCTCACCTCACGGTGTGAGGAGTAGTCATTGGGTAATGGAACAGCAGCTCGGTGTGTCGGAGCCCGGGCTGCACTTTTTGTTTTTTGAAATATATAATAATCTTTATTTTCCCAATAAGTTTAAGATTTACAGAAAGAAAAATACATACTTAAATTATACAATTTTGGGAAAACCTCAAGGTGGAGTTCAGTTAAGTAGTGATCTTTCACTCAACCCTTGTTGTTAATAAAGAAAAAGTGCATAAATGGAAATTTCACAAATAAAAACCGGCTCTATAGACTAAACACATCGATACTGTCTGTCGGAGGTCTAAATGATATGAGCATAAGATTTTTTTTAATAGTTCTCAGTTCAGTGCAACATGTGCTCAAGTCCTGTTTTATGCTGAGATAACCTAAAAATGTTATCATATACAGCAAAAAGTTCGTTTGTTTTGAATAAAAGATATAGACGCTCCACATGTACTCTCTCCCACAGGAGCATCCCCTTGAATAATTTAAATGACAAGGGATGTCGAGTAATGCCTTGTAGCCTTGTACCCTCGAAGTACTTTATTTTGACGTTTGATTTTTTAAAATCGATCGATTCGTTTTCGAGAAAATTAGAATCTTTAACTTCTTCAAATAGAATACTAAAACATACGAAAATATCGCTTTTTATCTTAATAAGTGTTCAAATGTTGCCCACTATTGGTCAAATAATGATATAGGCGATTTTGAAATTCCTGATGGTCAGTCATCATCATGGCAGCTTTCGATAATGCCTTGACAAAAGTCATCCAACCTGCCCGTCAGGAATTTGAAAATTGTTTTATATCATTGTTGACATGTTTCGGCGTTTTTTTTCAGTCGGTGGTTTTCAAAAAATCCGGGGTGGGAAGTTTACAAATGAACATCCTGTATACTATATTCAATACGTAATGGACACTCTGTATATTCCCGACTTCCGACAATATAGGGTTCTACAGGGTACTTTTAAGGATATGGCCACTTTTATGTAAAAATTTTAATGTAATAATTGTAAATGTAATGTAATTTCAAATCCATAACAGAAGGTTAATCTCCCAAGGCCAGAGTACTTTCGCAGTGTTGCAATAAATCATGTTTTTAATATCATTCATCTTGTATACAGGGTAACCCAAAACTGACGACAATGATCTCTGTTTTTTAGGTACTCCCGCCCGCCCGAGAAATCTGAAATTTTTTATTTTCGTCAAACGAGACTGAGACTCAAAACTGCGACTGGATTTGTAATCGGCACCTTGGAATTATCCGGAATGTGGGGTTTCACCCCAATAGAAAGCCAAATAAATATTTTCGATTTTTTTAGGTACTCCCGCCCGCCCGACAGATCTGAAATTTATTATTTTTGTCAAACTAGACCAAGACTCAAAAATGCGACTGGATTTGTAATCAACACCTTGGAATTATCCGAATTGCGAGGCTTCATCTCAATAGAAGGCCAAATAAAGACTTTCGATTTTTTTAGGTACTCCCGCCCGCCCGAGAAATCTGAAATTTTTTATTTTCGTCAAACAAGACCAAGACTCAAAAATGCTACTGGATTTGTAATCAGCACCTTGGAATTATCCGAAATGCGAGGCTTCATCTCAATAGAAAGCCAAATAAAGATTTTCGATTTTTTAGGTACTCCCGCCCGCCCGACAGATCTGAAATTTTTGATTTTCGTCATTCGAGACTGAGACTCAAAACTGCGACTGGATTTGCAATTAACACCTTGGAATTATCCGAAACGCAAGGTTTCAATCTCAATAGAAAGCCAGATAAAGATTTTCGATTTTTTTAGGTACTCCCGCCCGCCCGAGAAATCTGAAATTTTTTATTTTCATCAAACGAGACCAAGACTCAAAAATGCTACTGGATTTGTAATCAGCACCTTGGAATTATCCGAAATGCGAGGTTTCATCTCAATAGAAAGCCAAATAAAGATTTTCGATTTTTTTTGGTACTCCCGCCCGCCCGACAGATCTGAAATTTTTTATTTTCGTCAAACGAGACCAAGACCCAAAAATACGAATGAATTTGTAATCAGCACCTTGGGACTATCCGAAATGCGAGGTTTCATCTCACTCTGTGTTTTATAGCATCTTCAGAAACTGCTTATAAAATCCGTTCACCTTTGTTCAAATTTATATCCAACATTTCTACTTTTTTCTAAACACTTACTGAATGATCCATGTACTATTAAGGCAACAGGAAGTCTTTTATAAATAACGCTTTTTTATAAAACCTCATTAATATCTTCTTGCTTTTAAGTTTGACGAGCATTTACGATGTACTTACATCTTGAAGCACACCGAAGTATGTAGATTAAGTAAGTCAATACGGTTTGGTAAAACCAAGCTGATTCATTGTTGTTATATTACATGAAGTAAACGCTAGCAGATTACCTAAATATCAATATCACTTGATCAAATATGATATGAATATTCAATTGAAGTCATTAGTCATATGGTGAGATAAGAACTCAAATACAAACTTTACATACAAATCAGCACAAGATACCCATGATCTGTTTGTTTATTTTGTATTGAGTACTTTGGATTTTTAAATATGAATCCACTTTCTGCAAGGAAAGAAAAAGCAGCCATAATTGAGAATAGAAAAATGAAAGTGCAGTTATTATAGGAATGTATATTATATATGTATGACAATTTTGCCCCAGAGGTAGTCTAGAGAATGGGGTATTTTCCGAACAAAATTTTATGACGGAATATTGATGTTACGTCCCCAAAAACTATGCAACTAGCATTTTTACTTTTTACTGTGAACGCGAAGTGGCTTAAAAGCACCTGCAAAGTTCAAACATAAAATTTCGCGCCAAAGCTATGACGTAATAAATCTAAGCGTGACGTAATAAGTCTTTCATGGAGCTATCCTTAGAATGTGACTTTTCTCCATCTACAGACATAACCTCCGCTTCGTATTGATATTGACAGATGTTTGTTTACATCATTTCATGATCTATCTGGGTTAAATGAGATACCGTGACAGTCGTGACACCAGGTAGAGGTTATGTATGCATGACACTAGTGACAGGCTGTTAAAGACGAGTGAAAAATTCTCAGAGTAAACTGCTAATTATATAACAATGCAAAAAATGGAATAGCTGTGCAATATAACATTTATAGTCTACAAAAAGAAGGAAACTAAATAAACATAAAATAAAGTTTACATCCTTTATAGAAGAACTATGCAAAATATTAATAACGTGACAACCTTGAATCTACGCTCAATTCAAATTAAAATAGTCACATCCTATCTACATCCGGCATAAAAATCACTTTTGATTGGTTGATTTCTTAGGCGGGAGGTTTAAGAGATTTAAATGAGCTCTTTTCAATGGGATGATTTTCAAAGTCTATCTTTACTCCACGTGGGCAGAAAAAAATTGAGCAAATACTGCCATCATTACAAATTAGATACAAGCAATCCATTTCAGCCATTAAACAGGCAATATTAGCAAGTTGGAAAATACCCCATGACTGGGCTATACTATTTTTATTACGGGTGTTATAATTGTGAAAGTCACTGTATCTTATTGGTTGGCTTACAGACTGCATATAATTTATTTTAACTGATAAATGTAAAGTTATGGTAGAGTGAGGATTTTAAGGTCTTTGAATAATTTTCTGCAGTAGGCTATTGGAGATTTCCCCAGCATCTATCTAATGACTTTCTGAGCAACAATGCTCTATCAAAATGTGAGGAGGATCCCCAAATAATAAGCCGATAACTGAGTACGGATTGCGCGAGTCCAAAATAAACTAGCTTTAATATATCTATTGTTACTGTCCCATGCAATTGTCTCATTATAAAGCACACAGAACTCAGCCTACTTGTAATACTAGCAATATTTTTCTCCAATGTCAATTTACTGTCAGTGGTAATTCTAAAAAAAATTATACTGTCAATTTGCTGTATTGATTTCTCATTCTTTCTTATGAGTGCAGATGTTTCGTGACAGGTAACGAAAATGGTATGTTTTTGAAGCATTAACTTTCAAGCCGTTATTTGAACAGCAATTATGAAATTCTTTCGCACATGTCTCTGATACTGATATTATTTCGTTGACATTTATTCATTGATGCAAATTAATGCTACCGGAATTCGCTAAAAATTTGATATTGAATATATGAACTTTATTATTCACTGATTGTAGTTATGGTGGATTTCTGTTTTATAAAAACATGTCGAAATATCTTAATGTGAACTGATTCTGGAATCGGATGTAGTATTGGCTCTCATTTTGTACTTTGTTAATGTTTCAAAATCACCGTTAGGAAGCTGAAAAGTATAATCGGTATCAATGGAATTTGGAAAAAATCGCGATCGCAATCATTATGTTCACAGTGACTGGTCTATACTCGGGTCTATAGTACATTTAGTGGTAGATATATCCAGAGGCGACACTTTCATTGGAACCAGGTACACCACATGATGCTTTCTAACGGATATAGCAAGTGACTAAAATGTAATGTAATATGACATACTTTTTGGTTCCATCAAGTGCATGATATGGCATTTCGCTTAGTTTTACTACTTGTTTATTACATTTTTACTGCCCTATGACCATATTTTTGAGAATTAATAGGTGTCATGTTATTTTTACGTCGTCAACCGAGTTGTAAAATAATTGTGTCGTCTGTAAAAAATTAACATCTCAGATTCTCCTTGGCTGTTTCTAATGGCCTATAATTAAGCCAATTATTATAAAAATTGATTTATAACTAATTTTTTATTGGTTCCAGGTTTATAGTAAGACTCACGAGAATATTATTTTTGGAAGTATAATGAAGTGATAAACAGTATAAAAATAAACTCTATCGCCTTTTTTTCGTCATTAGAAATTTTTGGATTGTAGTAAAAGTCACAGATTATTTTTAGAGATGACGTACATATATCACGCTTAGTAGATAATATGCTCAGGAACAGAAGTTTCAAAAGTTTTAATGGGAAACTCAACCAGCGGTTCTAAAAGTTAATTGAAGGTCCCAGTGATCGGTATTGGCTTCTCTGCAATTGAATTTATATACAGGGTATCCCTGGATAATCTGCACAAACAAAACTGGATGCAACTTTTTTTTTGAGACACAGTTATTTCTTTGCGGACTTTTTTTATGGAGCATGTATCATTTGGTTGTATTATTATTTTTAGTTCAAATGCAACAGCGCAAACGATATCATTATTCAAATAAAAAATGGAGTCAAGTTGATTGACTCAGTACTTCCCACACATTCCGATGATACCAGTTTTATTATTTTCCTACAGCATGAAACTATAGTCTAGATGCCCCTGCAATCCAATCATCGCTCGTCCGACCGCAAAAAAGCGTTTTATTCTACTAGGTGCTTCTTTCACAGGTCAATGGACAATATGTCATGAATACAACAAATTTTTGAGGTTTACAAACCCCCACCCCCGAACCACCTCAATTTGACCCCCAACCAAAAAAATTTTTTAAATGATCAGGAACCCCTAAAACGTCCAAAACGAAGTTTGAGGTGTTTTTTATGTTTTTAGTTTTTTTATTATTGCCGCGCTGCCACTGAAATGATTTCTAAAAAGCATACGCGCTTTCCATACTCGTCGCGGTAATAAATCTGTGTCAAAATGTTATTAAAGTCAATTCAGAAGTTTCCACATAACACAATACAAAACGATCCAAGGTAATACTCGTATGTATTTTGTATGCATCAGAACGTTCAAGTCCCTTGGTTCCTGTAATACACAGGGCAATGTTCAGATGGACTTAAAAAAGTGTATTATACCGCTAGGCCTCTCTCAGTTCAGTAGACAGCCTATTATGAGTACAACAAATTTTTCAGCTTTACAACCCCCCAACCATCCCAATTTCACCCCCACCAAAAAAAAGTAGAAAATGATCAGGAACCCCTAAAACACCTAAAAACGAAGTTTGAGGCATATTTGAAATTCTTAGTTTTTTCTAATTACTCCGCCGCCCATGCACCGATTTTCAAAATTGTAGCAACATTACCTACTACCACCCCACACTATATCACTACTCAAATTTCATCAAAATCTATGCAGCGGTTACTGAGATTAGGAGGCTAGAAAAACGCCAACAGACAGACAGACCGACAGACAGACAGACCGACAGACAGACCAACAGACAGACCGACGGAAATGAATGACGTGGATTTTCGTTATGTAGGCATCATAAAACGCCCAAAAAGTATAATATCTCAAAATCGAAAATTTTCGCGATCACAATACTCCCCTCACCTATCGGTATGGGAAGTAAAAAAAATGGAGTCAAGTTGGTTGACTTAGTACTTCCCACACATTACGGTGATAAAATTTGATTAGTCTTCCATTGCAAGAAGCTATATTCTGTGATCCCTTGCAACACAAAAACTCTCGTAAATGGTCTCTCCCTAGGAACTAGCACAAAGTTTTTATTCAGCAATCTTCAAATGATATCTTAATCATATGGCATGCCGATTCTCTGATACTGAAAAACAGACTATATTATCAGTATTAATCTTTAAAGGACAATCACAAGTCCTCCGAGGTTTCCAACCACCCTATTCGAGACCCCATCCGACCGCTCATTTTGGCCACCAAAAAAAAAAAAGGAGAAAATGATCAGAGATCCTAGAGTACCCACAATTAGAGATTGAACGGCTTCTATATTATACTGTTTCTTTTTTAATTTAGTTTTACTGCCACTAACACAATTTCAAAAACCATAGACATTATACGTTTACGAATTTTATTGCTGTTAGTTAAGTGATCAGCCAATATAATTTCAAAAAATATTTTTTGTCTAAGGTAGGGCAGCACTCATATAATAAAGCTGAAAAGTAAATTATATCGTTCCTTGGTAATGAAACGCCTACTATGAAAACAACAAAATTTTCAGTTTCACAAACGCACACTACCCCAATATTACCCCCTTTAAAAAATGTCAAAAACGACCAGGAATCCGCAAAACGTCTGAAAACAAAGTTTGTGCTGTTTTTTATTTTTAGTTTTATGATTATTGCTGCCCCGTCACAGACGCGATTTCTAAAAACAGTACGCGATTTCCATCCTCGCCACGGTAGTAATACGTGTCAAAATTTCGTTAAATTCAATTCAATAATTACCGCGTTACACAATACAGAATGATCTAAAGCAACACTCGTATGTATACATCAGAAAATTAAGTCCTCTGGTTTCTGTAACAGGCAACGCAATGTTCGGATGAACCTAAAACAGATGATTATGGCGCTAGGTCTTTCTTTCACAGGTCAATGGAGAGAGAGAACAAGGTAACAAGGAGTTCTTGATCATTTTTTTTTGGTGGGGGTGAAATTGGGGTGGTTGGGGGGTGGGGGGTTATAAAACTCAAAAATTTGTTGTATTCATAACAGCCTGTCCATTGACCTGTGAAAGAGAGTCCTAGCGGCATAATACCCTAAACCAAGGCACTTAGAATTTTCTGATGTAATACATACGAATATTGCTTCAGATCGTTCTGTATTGAGTAACTTGAAAATTATGGGATTAATTTTAATGAAACTTTGCCACAGTATTATTACCGTGGCGAGGATGAAAAATGCGTATGGCTTTTAAAAATCGTGTCAGTGGCGGCGTAGCAATAATAAAAATATAAAAATAGCTCAAACTTCGTTTTTGGGCAATATGGAGGTTTCTGATCGTTTCGTTCCATCCAGTTAAAGCTCGCAGAATAAAAATTGTGTCGTTATAGTTCCTACGGAGAGATTTAAGAAAGTATTTACTAAGAGTTTTTGATTTGGTTGCAAGGGGATTTCATACTATAGGTTCATGCAAAGGGAAAATAATAAAATGACATTACCGTAATGTGTGGGAAGTACTGAGTCAATCAATTTTTTTTAAGATTCTTTACATACTAAGTGGGGTGACATACCATCTCCTCAGTGCGGATGTCGCGCCAACAAACCAAAACTTCCACCACATTGCGACAGAATGTGTCCTAAGACTAAGAAATTAAGGATTCGTTTGCAATTTATTTGTTGCCATACGATATGATAATGTTATGAATTATATGAAATAATAACCTGACCCCTTTAGGATCAATCACCCTTCTTAGTCATTTTCATGACTACATTATCCTTAACCTTTATTTTGTTTAGTATAGAGATGAATTAGAACACCATACCCGATCAATAATAACCAAAAGTTCAGTGGCACTCATTATTGCATTGACTATCATAACAATCGATACAAGGTTTCGCAAATTCATTTTGTTTAAACATTTGTAAACAGTGTCATTACGACAAATGATAACAGAGAAATAGTTGAAGTTGGAAAGTGTACCTTTAGTTTAGAAACTTTAACATGGTTTCGTATACTTAAAACCTGGCGCCTCTGATGGCCTTGGCAAGTAACCACCATACTTCAAAAATAGCATGGGACTGCCACAATACCCTAAAGACAGTGGCGGAAACCTACAAGGTAAAATTATTTTGGTTTCATAAGAATAGGTGGAACGCTCTCAGAAAAACAGAACCTGGAACGGGAAATCGTCTGGTACACGCTTGGGTCAAACACCGAGCAAATGTCAGGAGCGAGAGACAAAACTAGTCTTGCACTGTGCAAGGTTAAACAATACGCAGGCGTACAAAAACAAAGGGATCGCTATAATCACAGACAGTCACACTCAGGGCACTAGAGAATCCCAGAGTGTCTGCATTAGTCTAGAAATGCACATAGGGACTGTGTCGACTGGCAGAATATGACAAAGTATAACCTCGGGGTGGGTGTCAGGATATTCAGGTATAGTTGGTAATGAAAAAATGGAGTCAAGTTGATTGACTCAGTATGGTCTAAAATCCCGTTGCAACTAAATTATCGCCCATCCGCCTGCAAAAACAACATCCAACACAAAAACCTTCGTAAATAGTTTCTTGCGTCTCCCTCCTTAGGAACTAGGGCGCCACAGTTTTTTTCTGCATGCTTGAACTGGACGATGCGAAACGATCAAGAGCCTCCAACCCGTCTAAAAACGAAGTTTGAGCTGACACGGTTTTTCAAAAACAGAGTCGTTTTCCACTCTCGCAGCGGTAATAAATTCTGTGTCAAAATTTTATTAAAATCAATTCAATAATTTTCGCTTTACGCAATATACATACATAGAACGAAATAAAGCAAAACTCGTATGTAGAGATCACAAAACTGGTTTCTGTAATAGGCCAGCCAATGTTCGGATGGACTTAAAAAAGTGTAATATGCAGCTAGGTATTTCTTCTACAGGTCAATAGACGGACTATTATGAATACAACAACTTTTTCAGTTTTACTACCCCGCCACCCCCCAACCGCCCCGATTTCACCCCACCCAAAAAAGAATTGAAAATGATCAGGAACCCGTAAAACGCCTAAAAACAAAGTTTGAGCTGTTTTCATATTTTTAGTTTTTTTATTATTGCTGCGCCGCCACTGACACTATTTTTCCAAAACATACGCGTTTTCCATCCTCGCCGCGGGAGTAATACTGTGTCAAAATTTCATTAAAACCAATTGAACAATTTTCGCGTTACGCGATATCGAACGATCTAAAACAATACCTCGTATGTATACATCACAAATTCTAAGTTCCGTGATTTCTATAATAAGCATGCAACGTTCGGAAGGACCTAAAAACGTGTATCATGCCGCTAGGTTTTTCATTCACATATCAATGGACAGCCCATTCCAAATACAACAAATTTTTCAGTATTACAACCCTACACCCCCCAACCACCCCAAATTCACCCCCACCCAAGAAAAAGTAGAAAATGATCAGGAACCCCTGAAACGCCTAAAAACGAAGTTTGAGGCATACTTGAAATTTTTCGTTTTTTTGCTAATTACTCCGCCCCCGGCATAATCATTTTCAAAACTATAGGAACATTACCTACTACGACCTCACAGCATAACGCTGCCCAAATTTCATCAGAATCCATGCAGCGGTTACTGAGATTACGAGGGTAGAAAAACGCGACAGACAGACAGACAGACATACCGACAGACAGACAGACCGACGGAAATGAGTGACGTGGATTTTCGTTATGTACACATCATAAAACACCCAAAAAGCGTATTATCTCAAAATCGAAAATTTTCGCGATCACAATAGTCCCCTCACCTATCGGTGTGGGAAGTAAAAGTAGATGAGCTTGCACAAAAGGGCTCATCCACCTTGTATATTGGCGCAGAACCTGCCTTCTGGGCCCAACAGCACAATTAGGCGCCAGGTCACGGAATGATCTTAAAACAAACAAAGAAACGAACTGTGAAAAAGTAACGAACCACAGCATTCTTCACAGTACCAAATTTCCGTCAATCTAGGAAAATGCCCAAGAACCCTAAAAGGGAATCGTAAAACTATGCCGACAATAGAGCATTTTCACAAAACAATAAACTTTATCGTATGTACTGGACGCGTTTATCACAAATATCATTTTTTTAGCAGAATTTAAAGAATGCAAAAATAAATGTGTCGAACTGATAATGAACTGATTGAAGGTTGTAAATAAATATTATGTATACCATGTAACACCTACAGAAACAAGAGAAGAATTACAATAACACAATCAAAGTAATATAAATTATAGCACGTAGCCACAATGACCCCCTGTAACTGTCACTCTTCACACATAGACTAGTTCCACGAACTTATACTCAGAATAGGCAGAAGAAGTAATCGCGAAAGAAAATGAACTGAATCCACCAGTTGAATATACATAATTTATGTCTGAAGGTCCCTTTGCGTGTTTTCACTGCTTGATCTCAATAACCGCTGAAATATTGAGAAGCTGGTTCTAGGGCTGTTCGGGCGGCGTCGACAGTATCTGTCGCCTTGGCGTCAGGTACACTTGCACTTGATAGTCCGCCCACATTAGTGGATGGGTGAAATCTTTAGAAGCTGGTGACATTGAGACCGGGTCAGTGGCGTTAGCATTTATATAACCCGGGTGAGAACTAGGGGAGGGGGGCACTAGGCAGATGATTGATTATTATTTAATTACAAACTTGGTTCTTTTTTAATTTAATTTCACCGCCACTAACACAATTTTCAAAAACCATAGACTCTATCTATCTTTACCACGGCCCATGGTATGGTTAAGAGATTTCATTGCTATCTGCTATCAGTTTAGTGATGAACTACCGACATTACAGAATTATCTACAATATAATTTAACAAAAATTATTTTTTTGTCTAAGGTAGGGCAGCATTCGGATGAGGCTGAAAAGTATATTATGTTGTTCGTTTACAGGGCAACAAAGAGCGCACTACAAAATTTTCATTTTCACGACCCCCCCCCCCCGCCAAATTAACCCAATTTCACTCCCTCTAAAAAATGTGGAAAACGATCAGGAACCCCCAAATCGTCTAAAAAACAAGCGTGAGCTGTTTATATATTTTTAGTCTTCATTACTGCTGCGTCGCCACTGACACGATAATAATATAATACTGTGTCAAATTTTCATCAAAATCGATTCCATAATTACCAGAATGAAGATTACAGAATGATCTGAAGCAATACTCGTAAGTATATATATGTTACGGCTAAAGTGTTTACTTTGATAGTTTATATACTAGCTGGATAGTATACAAACTATCCAAATGCCTGGTTATTTTGATGGAAAATCATATTTCTACTAAAATAGCTATGAATATTGGTTGGTTTGTATACTAGCCAGCTAGTTTATAAACTATACAAGACATGCCGCTAAAGTATATACCACAAAGATGTCACACATATGGTCAGTTTACAAACTATCCACATCATTTGGATAAGGTATGAACCTAATGTCTCTAGTAATACATAATAACCAACTCGTTGGTTAGTATGTAAACTAACCAATCCTCTTTGGTTAGTATGTAAACTAACTAATTTTCTTTGGTCAGTTTAACAGAAAAGTGAGATTATGTTTATGGCAAGTGCAAGTGTGACGTGTTGGTATTGTTTCTGTCGTGCCTTGTAAAATTTGTTTAAGAACAGGTATCTAGTTACCAAAAAAGGATCAGCAACAGCAGTTTGAAAAGTTACTATTAGAATGTTACGTTGTTACGAGAAAAAGTACCAAAATTCAAAATTAATGAACGACAGTGATTATAATGTACTTCTGCAACATATAAAAAGAATACGCGAACAAGGACCTAACACTAATAGCAAGATTGATTATCATGAAATGAATACATATGATTTACAGAGAATCGAATCATCTTATGTAATCTAATATAAAAGATCTGGAAAGATTATTTTACGTTTGAGTGGAACCTATGATGCCATTAAAGCTGCCCAGGGTCTAGAGGTTTATTTTATATGAATATTTTGTTACACAAATAGTATTTCCCTTTCTTTTACTTATTTTTATGTAATTATAGCAATTGTATGTTGTATCTATGAATAAACTTCACTTTTGATTAAAAATTGTTTTTTTAAACTAAAGTAACCAAAGAGGATTGGTTAGTTTACATACTAACCAACGAGTTGGATATTATGTAGTACTAGAGAAATTAGGTGCATACTTTATCCAAATGATGTGGATAGTTTGTGTAAACTAACCAGAAACACTGGTTAATATGGGTGATATCTTTGTGGTATAATACTTTAGCGGCATATCTTGTATAGTTTATAAACTAGCTGGATAGTATACAAACCAACCAATATTTATGGCTATTTTGGTAGAAATATAATTTTCCATTAAAATAACGAGACATTTGGTTGGTTTATATACTAGCTGGATAGTATATAAACTATCAAAGTAAACACTTTAACCGTAACATATACATCAGAAAATCGTAAAGTCTCTTGGTTTCTGTAATATGCAAGGCAACGTTCAGATGGACTTAAACTTAGTGTATTATGCCGCTAGGCCTTTCTCTGTTGTGGACAGCCCGTTATGAAGACCACGCATTTTTCAGCTTTTCAACCCCCAACCCATCAACCACCCCCACCCAAGAAAGTGAAAACGATCAGGAACCCCTAAAACGACTAAAAACGAAGATTGGAAAATATTTCATTTTTCTGCTACCTAATTACTCCGCCGCCCATGCACAGAGTTTCATTACAATCCATGCAGCAGTTACTGAGATTACGAGACTATAACATTATCAACAGACAGATCGATGGAAATGAGTGACGTGGATCTTCATTGTGAAGTAAATGGTGTCCTACACTTTTGTTAAAATAAGACTTTTAACTAATTTTACTAGACTATCAAATGTTCGCAAATTTTGGCTTGCAGCATAATTGGTGCAATTCAAAATCGAATTCATCAGGCAGTATGTGAAATTTTCGGTATTGATAACGTACAATTACAGGTTAAGCACCTATCCACTTTCTTCTCACTTTCATCATCCTTTCTGTACATACAGTCAGAATGGACCTCTTTAAAGATTAATGACATAGTAGAAAATTGAGTTAGTACTCACTCTGTCCATTCGTATCGAAACTGGAAATATTTTACTTTATGTTAGATGAGGTCTCCTATCCTCACAGCTTTTATACAGGGTCTATATGAGACATACGACAAACATTTTTATTGAACTACTCTTATAAGCTTATTTTGTCCTTTGATACTTTTTGGAAGCTCGCCTTGCTTTGAAGATACAGAGCGAACGGAAGTTATAAGTTTTATACCAAATCTAAATGAGAAAGTAACAGGCAAAAAATGGAGTCAAGTTGATTGACTCAGTACTTCCCACACGTAATGATGATACCATTTTTTATTTCCCATTGCATGAAGCTATAGTCTAAAATCCCCTTGCAACTAAATTATCGCCCATCCGCCCGCAAAAACAAGATCCAACACAAAAACCCTCGTAAATAGTTTCTTGCGTCTCACTCCTTAGGAACTAGGGCGCCAGAGTTTTTTCTGCATGCTTGAACTGGACGATGCGAAACGATCAAGAGCCGTCTAAAAACGAAGTTTGAGCTGATTTTATGTTTTTGGTTTTTTGATTATTGCTGCGCCGCCACTGACACAGTTTTTCAAAAACAGAGTCGTTTTCCATTCTCGCAGCGGTAATAAATTCTATGTCAAAATTTTATTAACATCAATTCAATAATTTTCGCTTTACGCAATATACATAGAACGAAGTAAAGCAAAACTCGTATGTACAGATCACAAAATTGGTTTCTGTAATAGGCAGGCCAATGTTCGGATGGGCCTAAAAAAGTGTATCATGCCGGTAGGTTTTTCATTCACATATCAATGGACAGCCCATTACGAATACAACAAATTTTTCGGTATTACACCCCCCCCCCACCCCCCAACCACCCCAAATTCACCCCCCACATGTTGGAAAAATCGGGTCAGTGGCGGCGCGGCAATAATAAAAAAACTAAAAATATAAAAACAGCTCAAACTTTGTTTTTAGGCGTTTTAGGGGTTTCTGATAATTTTCTACGTTTTTTTGGGTGAGGGTGAATTTGGGGTGGTTGGAGGGTGGGGGGTTGTGATACTGAAAAATTTGTTGTATTCGAAATGGGCTGTCCATTGATATGTGAATGAAAAACCTAGCGGCGTGATACACTTTTTTAGGTCCATCCGAACGTTGCATGCTTATTATAGAAACCACGGAACTTAGAATTTATGATGTACGAGTATACATACGAGTATTGTTTTAGATCGTTCGATATCGCGTAACGCGAAAATTGTTCAATTGATTTTAATGAAATTTTGACATAGTATTAATCCCAAGGCGAGGATGGAAAATGCGTACATGTTGGAAAAATCGGGTCAGTGGCGGCGCGGCAATAATAAAAAAACTAAAAATATAAAAACAGCTCAAACTTTGTTTTTAGGCGTTTTAGGGGTTTCTGATAGTTTTCTACGTTTTTTTGGGTGAGGGTGAATTTGGGGTGGTTGGAGGGTGGGGGGTTGTAAAACTGAAAATTTTGTTGTACTCATAATGGGTTGTTCATTGATCTTTGAATGAAAAACCTAGCAGCATAATACACTTTTTACGTACATCCGAACATTGCCTTGCTTATTATAAAAACCAAGGGGCTTAGAATTTGTGACGTATATATACGCGAGTATTGTTTTAGATCGTTCTATATTGCGTAACGCGAAAATTATTGAATTGATTTTAATGAAATCTTGACACACTATTACTACCGCAGCAATAATAAAAATGAAAACAGCTCAAACTTTGTTTTTAGGCGTTTTACGGGTTCCTGATCATTTTCAAATTTTTGTTTTTGGTGGGGTGAAATCGGGGCGGTTGGGGGGGTGGGGGGTAGTAAAACTGAAAAATTTGTTGTATTCGTAATAGTCCGTCTATTGACCTGAAGAAGAAATACCTAGCGGCATATTACACTTTTTTAGGTCCATCTGAACATTTGCTTGCCTACTACAGAAACCAATTTTGTGATCTGTACATAAGAGTTTTGCTTTATTTCGTTCTATGTATATTGCGCAAAGCGAATGTTATTGAATTGATGTTAATAAAATTTTGACACAGAATTTATTACCGTTGCGAGAATGGAAAACGACTCTGTTTTCGAAAAACCGTGTCAGTGGCGGCGCAGCAATAATAAAGAAAACCAAAAACATAAAATCAGCTCAAACTTCGTTTTTAGACGGGTTGGAGGCTCTTGATCGTTTCGCATCGTCCAGTTCAAGCATGGAGAAAAAGAACTGTGGCGCCCTAGTTCCTAAAGAGGGAGACTAAAGTATTTACGAGGGTTTTGTGTTGGATGTTGTTTTTGCGGGCGGATGGGCGATAATTTAGTTGCAAGGGGATTTTAGACTATAGTTTCATGCAATGGGAAATAATAAAATGGTATCATCATTATGTGTGGGGAGTACTGAGTCAATCAACTTGACTCCATTTTTATGTGTTTACGAGAGCTGTAGTAACCTGCGATCTTACCTTTAACCTGAGTGGTCTCTATTGTAGTAGTTTTAGGTGCAGGCTTGGGCGTGTCCTCAATCTGTCCCCACAGCAAATTGTCCTTGGCACTGTTCAGCATATTGTAGATGTGGAACAAATCTGCAGAGTGGAAGGTGTGATGGACCATCGGATGCTTGGATTTTGTGTTCTGTGTCTTCTGTGCAGGGTCCTGTTCGTCTCCCACCTTCTGATCCATTAGCCTACAAGGCACCAAAATGGTCTCGTCCATTTTGTTTACTGACTTCACGAAGCGTTCCATCACAGTCAGGATACTCTGTTGTGAGAACTCTGCGTCTTCACTCAGCACTATGCGTCTGATGCTCGTCCTGTAAAAAAACAGTTACGTTGATTTATTTATTTTTTATAACATAATAAACAAAAAACGTTTATTTCGTTTAGTATCATTTTTCTGGATGTCTTTCTGAAGCGTATACAAAAAAACCGGCTTAATTCTACGTCTAGAAGCTTCACTAGCCTAGCGGAATAGTGTGAAACTTATGATACAATTTCTTAAGAATCTAGACCTATATTATACTTGGGAATGAGCAAAAAATGTTCATTGTATTCAGATTTTTTTGCAGACTTACAAAGTTAAACTCATTGACGCAATTTTTACAATTCACACTCTGTTTCGGTTATAGGTAAAAGCTGTCCATTGTGTTCAGAATTTTTATCGCAACTCAAAAATGTGTGGGAATATGCAAAGGTTTTCAGTGGTGCTCAGACTTTTTGATGAAACTCGAAAATGCGTGGGAAGTATCAGAGTCCAGCTACTTGACATAGTTATTTATAATTAACACTCATTCTTGGGAATACGCAAAAGCTTTCAATTGAGTTTAAAATGTTTTAACCCGGAAATGCGTGTGACATACTGAGTTAAACGCCTTGAAGCAATTTTTACAATTAATACTCATTGTGTTCAAAATTTTTGCCGCAACTCAAAAATGCCTGGGAGGCTCAAACTGTTTGATGATTTTCGGATAATTAAATTCCATTTTTGGGAATAGGTAAAATTTCAGTGGTATTCAAACTTTTTTGTTGAACTCGAAAATGCGTGGGACGTATCAGAGTCCAGCTACTTGGCACAGTTATTTATAATTAACTTCCATTCTTGGAAATAGACAGAACCAGGGCCGTATATAAGGGGGGTTTGGGGGGTTCAAACCCCCCATGATTATTCCCATAAATGAAATAACTACTAAAACAATACAAAATAAAAATAATCAAGGATGCTTTCTCCAAGCTTAGTGATTTATTCTACTAACAACCAATCCCTCGGCGCTCATGACACATTAGCAGCGATACAATCTATACAGATTTTAAGCAAATTAAGACATTACATATTCTTTTATACATGAACCCCCCTAAGGTCACCATTGACCCCCTCCATGGTCAACGCCTAGCTACGGCCCTGGACAAAACCTTCAGTGGTGTTCAGACTTTTTTATGAAACGCGAAAATGCGCGAAAGTATCCGAGTGCAGCTACTTGACACTACTACAGTTCGTTATAATTAACTTCCATTCTTGGAAATAGACAAAACCTTCAGTGGTGTTCAGACTTTTTTATGAAACGCGAAAATGCGCGGAAGTACCCGAGTGCAGCTACTTGACACAGTTCTTTATAATTAACACTCATTCTTGGAAATAGGCAGAAGCTTTGAATCGAGTTTAGAACTTTTTTTCAACTGGAAAATGCGTGTGACGTGCTGAGTTAAACTCCTTGACGTAAAATTAACATTGTATTAGTAAAAAATAGGTAATCAGTTTAGTTCTAATGAATCCAAGGTGCTTCTCCCTCTGCGAATTAGACATCGCCGTCTCTGAAATGTTATTAATATTCCTTTACTTAGTGATTGTGCAAAAGCACCGTATGCCGAAATGATGAATTGAAATTGTTGTTCTTTATGGCCAGAGTTAATACATTTTTAAACAATCACCTTGGAACTTCACATAGAAGTCCGAGTAAAACTTTGCGTAATTTGACCATTGCATGCAAAGAAAACACCTGTTTTCACATTTAACCTCACGCGACTTCTGTAGAGGTCTTCTGTGACTTTGCAGTTAGTTCGGTCCGGTTAAAGAGTCCTCTTAAATAAAAATAAAAACCTCAATGGACTAGTATCACGAGGTTAAGAACAATGATTTAAGTGTTGTAACCGCCTAGTGCATACAAAAATAAACGTACTGCTGCATTTCGTTACTTTCTACATCATTTGTTTTTAAGTAATTCCATTCTAAATTTTAAAGAAAGGAATTCAAATTCAACCAATCAGTGCCAACCGCGCGAGTCATCAGCAGTGCATTGTTGCCAAGAACAGCTCCGACTCGCACTCGGGAACAGAAGACAAGATAGATGAGCCAGCCCGCGTACAGCTCCGGCATTTCGCGCGCCATCAGAATGCGGCAACACAGCACACACATCTGTCTTTTGATTGGCTGTTCGCCTTTAGGGCGCAGTGACGTCACTGCCCTAGCAGAATTCAAATATTTTCCTTATTTTCACGGCTTTCCTGTGCCCAAAAAAATCGGAGAAAAAAATGAGATGCTTTTTATGACGTACTCTATCATATGCAACAAAAAAAAAATCATGATACTAGTCCATTACTAAACTTTGAATAAATGAATAAATCAAAAACCTACTATCCCCTAGAATGACCCCATTTTCCCCTGAGCATTCCACCGCTCCCGTGAAGACCTTCAGCGCCCCCAGGGGGTGTTATCGCCCACTTTGGGAGCCACTCCTCTAAACTCATACTGCTGACTCTAAATTTAGTATATTTGATTGGGTCGTAATTAACGCTTGCAGATTCAAAAAATGGAGTCAAGTTGATTGACTAAGTACTTCCCACACATTACTGTGATATCAGTTTATTATTTTACCATACCATGAAGCTTTAGTCTGAGATCCCCTTGCAACCAAATCATCGGCAGCCTTCCCTCCCCTAAAATTGTCTTATGCCGATAAGTCTTTCCTTCAGAGGTCAATGGACAGCCTAAAACATCTAAAAACGAAGTTTGAGTTGTTTTCATACTTTTAGTTCTTTTATTATGGCTACATACGCTGCCACTGACACGATATTTAACAAACATACGCGTTTTCCATCATCACCACGGTAATAATACTGTGTCAAAATTTAATTAGAATCAATTCAATAGTGTCCACGTTACAAAATACAAAAAGATCTAAAGCAATAAATACTCGTATGTATGTATACAGAAAATTCTAAGTCCCTTAGTTTCCGTAATACGCTAGGCAATGTTCGGATGGACCTAAAAAGTTGATTTATGTCGCTAGGTCTTCCTTCACAGGTTAGTGGACAGCCCACCGACTATTAAATCAAATAGACATATCTATTTACATTTCAGCTCATTGCATACATATACAGATCCCCCCTCGTAAGTATTGCGATGTTGATTTTGACAAGATGGGGTCCCAAGAACTAGGGAAAACCATCTATGCATATCTGCATATCTATGCGTACCCCAGAACTTTCCCCAAATTGTAGGATCACGCTAAGACATTTGGCAACAGCGGCACGCGATAGTACTATAAGTTCATTCATACAAAAGTCAAGGCGCCAACGACGAGTGACAAGTGCCCAAGTGGCAGTTGACACTTCTCGTTGACACTGTCACAGCTGACGAAGCTTGATTTTTCCATTTTAATTTTATCCGAAATCGAGTGTATTTAGTAGTGAAAAGTGCTGCAGAAATGATTAATCAGTGCTATATCTGCAAGATATGTTCCTATAAACCAGAATATGCTGGTTTTCCCTTTCACCGGTAAGTTGAAAAAATGTCTATTGAATGCATTATTTTTACTGTTCATTGGCGTGGTGAAAACCTTTCCTAAACTTTGTTTCTCTTGGTAAACATTTTTACCTCATTATTTTTGTATTTTGTGTGTATATTTCTATATTTTTGATGATTGTTAAAAAATCTTGTCAAATAGTATCAGAATACAGTGAAAAATAGCCCTTAATTAGCTACTTCAACCACTGATGTTTTCAAATTGAGAAAACAACATTCTTTGTTTTCGTTTGTTAATTGGTTTAGTATATGCTGCTACTTGTTTCCAGGCTATCCACTAATAGTGGCATCAGAAATATTTGGTTACAATGCCTATGTTTGGAGAATACTGCATTGCCCAAAGACACAGGATTGTGTTCCAGGCAGTTTGGGCCCTGATGCATTCATCCATGGCCGACTATTCATCACAAGGACAGATAAGAGAAAGTGTTGAAAAAGGATGCTCTATCTTCATGTATCTACCCTGGAAGGTGAGTGGTATACAGACTGACAATACATAATTATGATGTAACTAATTGAAGGATCTTAGATTTAATATAAAAAAGTTAATTGTAAACAACAGGCTAACATAAAAAATATTTCAATTAAAGCATTCAATTAGTGAGAGTATAGGCAAAAATAACCTCTATAGAATGATTTTTTGTTTTAAAATATTCTTTTCGTTAGTTTGAAAATTATTTTTTTTAATTGATTAAGGTAGTTTTGGACGATACATGAATGTTAACTATGATGCTTATCTCTGGCTGATATATAAAGTATGTCCTCTGCTCAAAGTATGTCTTTAAAGCATTTATGTATGCATATATCACCAGTTACAACCTTCCTTGTTTAAAAAAACTTGCTAGTTCCTTGTATCTATTTTTAATTGCTGCTTAACCCAACTTTTTAATTAATGGAAACTGGGTTTATGTTTCAGCCCTAGACAGCAGAAATTTGTGACGATGGATCTAAAGATGCAAGTATAGCGACTGCAACAGAAGGTAGTCTCAAAAAAAGGTGAGCTCTTAACACCACCCTATATTAGCATGTTTTGTTATATTAGGTGATAGATCATGTATGGCTTCCAGCAATACTGTAAGCTGAAACTAACAGACCAATAACTGTCTGAGATTGTCTTCAAGCAAAACTTACTAATAAACACTAATTAATAAATAATAAAGAATTGGAATAGCCTCTGCAATAGCAAATCCTTCAGCATATTACTGAAAACCATGCGTAACCATAAAAAAAATTGAAATCAGACATCTTTCAAAATCCTAAAAGGAAGCAAATCATCTGGCTCCCAAGTTGATTGATTTGTTAATCATAATGGTAACTTTTTCAATAATATATTAGTTATATACATAGATCCTTTCTCCTTAAAAAACCTATGTCTATGCTTCCATTGTGTCCTAAGGCCCATTTTCCAAATAATGATATATTCATTTATGTTTCAGGAATTCGTTAGCAGAACATGATAATAGATCAGATGCAAGTACAGTGGCTGTGTCAGAATATTTGGAAGGCTATAACAAGGTGAGTTAATGAAACTTCCCTGTATTTGAAACATTCTGGTCATATTACGACTCCCACAGATACTGTAACCTCAAACCCATAGATAAATAACCTTTAGCAATACTAAATCTTTCAATGCACTTAGATTTTTGAAGATCACCTGAAACCCTGGGAACAATTTGAGTTAGACATTAATTGATTGATTTATTGATTATAATTGGTTGATTTTTTGTCAAGATTACAGTGCATGGTCAGGGTACATTTAAATAATATAAATACATTGGGGTGAAACGTGTTATTAGAAAATGTTCAGTGGGAAACATTTGAAATGTGAAGTAGAAGCAAGCAAGGATTAAAAAATATTGTATCCTCTTGTAAAGCCTACAAGGCAGTGACCAGAGCAGGGATACCGATGACACAGGAGTAAAAAAACACCATGCATGCAAATTTTATCTATATGAATGTACTTTGTTGGTAGTTATTGTGTATTTTATATTATTTTGTGTTTTCCTTAAATACTCCATGTGTAAGCTGTAAGACTTGATTTGTTTTAGGCTGGAGCTGCTGGATCAATTCTAGTCTTCCTCAAAGCAAAGGTGCTTAAGACATATTCAAATGCTAGTACATTGGACACTTCTTTCAGTAGCAGAAGGATCTCCTAGTAAAAAAAGGTGAGAGTGCTGCCATTGTCTTTGTAATTTTGAAAAAATCCAAATTTTATGGTTGAGTCCCAAATACTTTAGTTATCTGCTTTATGAAACAAATAAAACATTGGTAACAAGGGGCTTTCTGTGGGTGTAGGTAATCCTTAAGTTATACAATGTACTCAGATAGTCTTTATCCAGTGACTAATTTGCTTTACGATTAGATTAAAAACCTATTTAGGGCAATGTGTTACTATAGAAATTTGGAATACAATGGTAGCTCCAACATTAATTACTCAGAAGAATGGACAAGTAGAGAACGTCTGTAGATTCATTATCCAAGACTTTTTGTTCGCCCTAACACATTTCTCCCCTTCTGGATATACTTGAGTAAAGAGAAATGCAATTAAATAATACAATTTTTTTCAGAAGGAGAAATTTTACATTACTGATTTGTCGAGTGACGACTTCGCCTTACCAGCAAGAAGGAAGAAAGATAGGAAGCTGATGAAATAAAAAACAATAGTGGACTAACAAGATAAATATGTTATTATTTATTATGTATCAAACATGTGTGTCTACCCTGTAGATTAATACATCTCAGCTGTGAATGTTTCCCCTTTGACTTGTCCAATAGCTTGTGTAAGGTCTCATATGGATCAATAATAATCTAAGCCTGTCGTTCAATATGTTAATATTAGTGTTGTTACTCATTTATATTTAATTTGTATCTTATATTTTTAAATGTTGATCTTGGAATATATCTTGTTATTGTTGTAACGAAGTTAAGTCTAAGAGAAAATTGTTAATAAATATGAAATCCCTGTCTATCTCTCTTGTCTCCTCTCTCACTCTCCTCTCTTCTCTCCCTCTCTTCTCTCTCTTTCTTCTCTCTCTCTCTCTCTCCTCTCCCCCTCTCTCTTTTCTCCCCCCCTCTCTCTCTCCGTCTCTCTCCTCTCTCTCTCCTCTCTCTCTCCTCTCTCTCTCTCTCTCTCCTCTCTCTCCCTCTTCTCTCCTCTCTCTCTTCTCTCCTCCTTCTCTTCTCTCCTCTCTCTCTCTCTTCTCTCCTCTCTCTCTCTCTTCTCTCCTCTCTCTCTTCTCTCCTCTCTCTTCTCTCCTTCCTCTCCCTTATCTCCTCTCTCTCTCCTATCTGTCTGTCTCTCCCTCCTCCGTCTCTCCCTCCCAAGTCTCTCACTCCTCTCTCTCTTCTGACCCCCCTCTCTTCATTATCTCTGTCTCTCTCTCTCTGTATCTCTTTCTTCTCTTTTCTCTCTCTCATTGGCTCTGTCTCGCTGTGTGACACTCTGTGTATCTTTTTCCCCTCTTTCTAGGAATCTCTCGCTATCTCTGTCGTGTGTCTGTTTCGCACGGTATCTCTCGCTATCTCTCTCTCTTTGTCTCTCTCTCTCTTTTACTGCAAAGTAATTGATAATTCAACCTCAACTCGCACCCAGTGAATAAAAATGATTACCTATATTACTCTAACATTTTTTTTGTCATAAATCACCTCCCTGTATTTATGACTGATAAACTTTCTCATACTGGTTTGTTTATTAACTCTGTCATACTTATTATACTGTGGTCTCAGGCTTTCTAGTTTTTACAATTCAATACTCCAAAAAATACATTTCTTGAACAATGTTACAATGTCGCTACCCACATTGCCGTTTCTATGGGACGCCTATGACATTTGTGGAATTTGGTCGCTCAAGGTCAATTTTGTTGACATTTCGCCGTATTTTGCCCCCGTGTGGCCCGACTCATGTGTGCAATGAGAAGAACTGAAATCCATGAATGAGTAAAGGTGTCTATTTGTTTTAATAGTCGGTGGGACAGCCTATTATGAATACAAGAAATTTCTCAGTTTTTCAATCTCCCACCCCCTAACCACCCCAATTTCACCCCACCCAAAAAAACGCAGAAAATGATCAGGAACCTCTAAAACACTTAAAAACGAAGTTTCAGCTGTTTTTATATTTTTACTTTTTTTTATTATTTCTGCGCCGCCACTGGCACGATTTATAAACACCATACGCGTTTTCCATCCTCGCCACGGTAGTAATACTGTGTCAAAATTTCATTAACATCAATTCAACAGTTTCCTTGTAACACAACATAGGAGCTAAAGCAATACTCTCGTATGTTTACACCAGAAAAAATTTCTAAGTCCTTTGGTTTCTGTAATAGGCAAGGCAATGTTCGGATGGACCTAAAAAAGTTATTTATGTTGCTAGGTATTCCTTCATGGGTCAGTGGACAGTCTATTATGAAAGCAACAAATTTTTCAATTTTACAACCCCCCAACCACCCCAAGTTCACCCCCACCCAAAAAAAGTAAAAAATGATCAGGAACCTCTAAAACGCCTAAAAACGAAGTTTGAGGAACATTTAATTTTTTCCGCCGCCCCTGCACCGATTTTCAAAATTATAAGAACATTACCTACTACGACCCCCCAGCATATCGCTCATCACAATCCATGCAGCGGTTACTGAGATTACGAGGACAGAAAAACGCGTACAGACAGACCGACAGACAGACCGATAGATAGACCGACAGACAGACCGACAGACAGAGCGACGACAAACCGACAGACAGACCGACAGACAGACCGACAGACAGACCGACAGACAGACCGACAGACAGACAGACAGACCGACAGACAGACCGACAGACAGACCGACGGAAATGAGTGACGTGGATTTTCGTTTTGTAGACATCATGAAACGCCCAAAAAGTGTATTATCTCAAAATCGAAAATTTTCGTGATCACAATACTCCCCTCACCTATCGGTGTGGGAAGTAAAAATGACATATGCTCGATAAAAAATCAAAATGTAATATAAAATAACAAAAAATGCATTCTATTTATTATAAAATCGCAAGATAAAATATACAATTTGCACGCTAAATTATTATCAAAATTCCAGATAATCTCACCGACCCCGGATGAGTCGGGTGTACTTTGTGTCTAACGTATTTATTCCTCCGAATTATAATTAAGCTTTGTTTTGTTGGTATAAGTACATATTGAGTTTTGCGACTATTTTATTTTTTAAATAGATTGTTAAAAAAAATGTTTATTTTGTGTTCACTATTTTCGTTATTTTCGATGAAAATGATGAAAGTACTTACAGTTTATCAGGTTTGAATTTGTTGTTACCGTATCATCAGTTTTCCATTAAATGTTGAATCCACATTTATCTAACATTCATTATCTTGTAACGAATATTTATAAATTTAATAAGCATTTGAGTTTGGTACTGAGCGATTCCTAAATTAATCAAGCCTCTATTATTTTTTAACAAATATTTTTCAATTTTGGAAAAATTTGAATTTGATACTGTGCATTCGTTACATTTAGGTACTGAGCCTTTATTGTTTTTACCGAATATACTATCATTCTAACATGCGGATAAATTTTATATCGTATTATTTTTATCGAATATTTATTATTTTAACATGCGGATAAATTTTATATCGGGCACTCACTATATTTATCGAGCAATTATTATTTTCATCGAATATTTATTATTTTAACAAGCGGATAAATTTTATATCAGGCACTCACTATTATTTTTCGTACGTTTATTATTTTTATAGAATATTCGAAGAGTCTAATGCAAAAAGTGCATTTTCATCAATCATAGACTATCAGTGCCATCGATGCGAATTTTTCGTAAGCTTTCTGGTAGTACTTATATCTAAAATTGTTGTAAGATGCACCTCAGCGATTATATGAGTATGAGTTTTTTAAAATAACCATATTCAATGGAATAATATTATATTTGTATAGGAAAATCTTGTCTTATGCTGAGATAATCTAGAAATTTTATTATATAAAGCAAAACTGTCCTTTTCACCACATTTCTTTCTTATATATGTCACATATCTGACCTAGAGATAATAAATAAATAATACATCTGATATGCGTCCTGGCTTGGAAAATGAGGTTCTTGATGAAGCAATAGACTCTGACACCGATATTTCTGAATAGCTTTTGAATTTGTGATGTATTTTGTATTCTCATATATTATAAAATAAAAATATTTTGAAGTATTTTACAGGTTTTTATTAGCCTTTTGATATCCAGAGAAAAAAGTGCCTAAGTCCATTTTCGAAAAATACAAAATCTTGGAAAGTAGACCACTAAACTAGCTTTTACTTAAAGTCGCTCACTCTCAAAATATATAATATAAATATAAATTTTAAAAGAGTTTTTCTCGAAAACTGAAAAATGTGACCTGGGCACTATTTACATTGGACCTTTCATTTAGTTTCTTATCATGCATATGAATAAATTAACTGGAAAATATAATATGCAGAATTTACTCATAAAACTTTTACACAACACTCCTTCACCTATTACGGACCCAAATTATTCAACAAGCTTCCGAAAAAATTAAAATTGATATCAAAATTTCGCTTATTAAAAAACGAAATCAAAAGACTTATACAAAACAATCAAGAAAAATTTAACATTTAAATTTTCACCGATTTCTGTATATTTTTCTGAAACGCTACTCCTTGGCCGTTTCGTTCACTAGTGCCTTAAGTTAGTAGATGTATTTAATATATATTAGTAATTTTGTTTCTGTATTTTAAGTTACATACTTAATATTAATATTCTGTACATGATATGTGGGATTGAGCAATACACTATTACGAAACAGACTTCCAAGCCTAATGTGATAGCTGTATTAGTTCAATCCCCACTTGATCTACATATTTATACAATATTGATTTACACATATTATTACATGCCATTATTTTGTATAGAATATTGTTCTAAATTTTGAATGTGTTGTAATGAACAATGTACAATAAATAAATAAATAAATTGAAATATCGATTACATAAAATGTTCCCCATTTCATTCACCTACCTGTTTTTCTCTTTGAAATCTAAGTACTGCATGTTGACTGTGTACTAAAACCAGGAACTACTTATCACACTCACTCAACTCGTGTCGGACTAAAAATTTAATGAGCTATAAGCGATCGCTGCCCAACTATTTATACCTAATCACCTGCACAAAAATAATAGTAATACATTGATATTTATTATACCGCGACTGATAAGAAAATGGTCTATTGAACCAACTGTTGCTGTTCTGCTGGAATTAAAACACTATTGTTATATATTTGAACTGTTGCCTTATGACTTCAACAATGCATCACAAAAATTCATGCTTCTCATTTCTGTCTGATTATCTGGAACTATTTTAAATATATATTTCATTTTTATTCATAAAGGCCATTCTATTGCCCTGATCAAGGGCAATAGGGTACTTGCAGAGGTCGTGAAATCGTCTCGGGAATATATATAGCGTGAAGAAAACCACATCAAGAAGCAGTAGGAAACAAAAAACATGATTTTATTGACGGCCAAAAAAAGATATTTGCAAAATAAAATAAGGATATATATTCAAATTTTTCCACGTGATTCAAAACAAGGGCTGACGTCACAGGTATCTGATCGATATCGACAATCGATACTGCTACAGCGCAGGTCAGTGAGATTCAACTGCAAACTAAAGATGATCTGAATTCTTTAACAATGCGACTCAATTTATTGATACTTAAACATATTTGAAACAGGCAATTAACCCACTAGCATTTTCGTTGCAATACATTTTTATATCTGCTAGGTATCACAGTTCATCCTGTTTGTGACCGAAATTCGCAACTAATCGAAGCCACTATTTTATTTCAGCGCATCCCATTATGAGTGAATCCAAAGATAAAATCTAATTCAAGCACATCCCTACAAAGTGAATTAGTAATCTAGCCTAACTTTTATTCTTTTGACTTTTGTACTTTTATGTGTGACTGTGTGGCTATCGGCATCGAATATCAATACTTTACATCCCATCACTATAGGATATCACTGACATCAGAGGTTGTTTGCGCGGCATTTTCCGGCATTTGGAATATTTTTTGGAATATCTCTCACAGCCGATTCCAAAAAACCAAACAAGTGATTTTGTCATGTTTACTAGGCTCTAAGGAACGCGTAAACGACATAATATTTTTTCTGCAAGTACCCTATTTCAGGGCTGATTTAAGGAGAAGGTGATAATACTACCTTTGTTCGAACAAAATTCGTAGAACTGTTTTGAGACACAAAATGAATTGTCCTACTACGAAAGTTCACAAAATCTAGTTCTAGAACTGTTTGAGGGATCGAAGTTTTTTGGAACAACATTGATACTAATTTGTAATGTCCACAGTATTCGAGGTTATGGTTTCGCCAGGAAGCTTAGAGATATTAATATTAGCTCCAAAATGTTATATATTCATGTACCCTAAAAAATACCTTGATATACTTCACATACCTATCTGAACATTGCTATTTGAAGACATACATATCTGTGGAGTTTAAGATTTCGGGGTCACCGTTAGTTACTTAAAAAGTTATAAAAAGAAACAAAAACCGTTGTCAGGGACAGCTGACAAACAAGGTAACTTATTAAAAAGCCACAAAATTATGTGGTCGGTATGTCAGTAAAGTATATGTGGTTTTTACTAATGGGCCAATGAAGACCATGGAATAAAATATAAGGCGTTCAAGTTAAAAGTAATTTCATGAATTTCATCTGAGTCCTACCCAACATCGTTGGTAATATCCTCCAAGTAGCGCATGTTTGATAACGGTATCCACAGAAACGAGCACTTGTCACACACTTCAACAGACTAGACGACTAAATAGGCAGAAACCAAACGTACATCAAATTATTTATACCAAGCGACCAGCTGAAATTTCCAAATATACAGAAAACCACTAAATTGTTCATTTTCATAATGAACCCACATTTGAACCACTTTAGATACCTATCAGAACATTTTCATTTGAAGACATATCTGTGGACTCAAAGATTTCGGGATCACCGTTAGTTACTTAAAAAGTTATAAAAAGAAACAAAAACTGTTGTCAGGGACAGCTGACAAACAAGGTAACTTATTAAAAAGCCACATGATTATGTGGTCGGTATGTCAGTAAAGTATATGTGGTTTTTACTAATGGGCCAATGAAGGCCATGGAATAAAATATAAGGCGTTCAAGTTAAAAGTAATTTCATGAATTTCATCTGAGTCCTACCCAACATCGTTGGTAATATCCTCCAAGTAGCGCATGTTTGATAACGGTATCCACAGAAACGAGCACTTGTCACACACTTCAACAGACCAGACGACTAAATAGGCAGAAACCAAACGTACATCAAATTATTTATACCAATCGGCCAGCTGAAATTTCCAAATATACAGAAAACCACTGAATTGCTGACTTCCACAATGAACCGACATTTGAACAACTTAACATACCTATCTGAACATTTTTATTTTGAAGACATACCTTTTAAGATTTCGGGATCACCGTTAGTTACTTAAAAAGTTATAAAAAAAACTGTTGTCTGGGACAGCTGACAAACAAGATAACTTATTAAAAAGTCACATAATTATGTGGTCGGTATGTCAGTAAGGTATATGTGGTTTTACTAATCGGCCAATAAAGACTATGGAATAAAATTTAAGGCGTTCAAGTTAAACTTAATTTTATGAATTTCATCTAAGACCTACCCAACATCGTTGGTGATATCCTCCAAGTAGCGCATGTTTGATAACGGTATCCACAGAAACGAGCACTTGTCACACACTTCAACAGGCTAGACGACTAAATAGGCAGAAACCAAACGTGCACCAAATTATTTATACCAATCGGCCAGCTGAAATTTCCCACTCTACAGAAAACCACTAAATTGCTAATTTTCATAATGAACCGACATTTGAACCACTGTATATATACGCTAATTTACAAACACCTTTTTAATGACGTAGATAAGCTCGTTCTGTATTATGAGGTTGTTAAAAAAATCTGGGGATCCCATTTGTTCTCGACGGACAAAGTCCCCGGATATTTCATGGTAATGGGATGACCAGATTTGCGAAGGCAATATATTTACCTGAATACTAAATATTTTGGAGTCATCGACTCTAGAATGCCAATGAAAAAAGAAACACGATGATATGTAGTAATTGGGATTTTTTTGCATAAACTTTTCTTTTTTTATGGAATAAGTGCCGGTGCACGTTAGATTTGAAACGCTGCAGGTTGTAACCGTCGGGAAACAAATTCTCCGCAGCTCATTCCACAGCGTCGAAGTTCTCCAAAAGAAGGAATGCTGGAGAAGACTGGTTCGGGGAGTAGAGACCTCGACCTGGTGAGGATGAGCTCGCAGAGCCTCTCTAGTGTTCCTGGTTCCTGGTGTTATTATCTGGGAGAGCTCACTCGAACATCTTCCGTGATAGAATCTGTCAGCCACCCTTCTTCGATGTTCCAGGCTGTGGAGGTCCTTTGTGAGGTTAGGCGTGTCTATTAATCTAATTGCTCTATTCTGGATAGTGTTCAGAAGCTTTAGAGAGTGCTTCGGAGCGTTTTCTGTTGATTCCCGCTGTTATCTGCCTGCTTTCTGTTGTCATGGGCTGTTTTCTGTTCTTTTCTGTTGTATTCGGCTGTATTTAGTCGTTTTCTGTTGTTTCCCGCTGTTATCTGCTTTCTTTGTGTTGTTTTGAGCTAGTTTTGATTCTATTCGATTGTATTTGGTCGTTTTCTAAAGGTTTACAGTTGTTATCTGCTTGATTTATGTGGTTTTGAGCTGTTTTCGGTTCTTTTCTGTTGTATTCGGCTGTGTTTAGTCGTTTTCTGTTGTTACCCTTTGTTATCTGCTTGCTTTCTGTTGTTATGGGATGTTTTCTGTTCTACTCGGTTGTATTTGGTCGTTTTCTATCGTTTACAGTTGTTATCTTCTTGCTCTCTTGTTGTTTTGTCATGTGGGAAAGTGACTGATACAGATATGATATATAAAATTAATGGTGAACTTGAAATATACAACTAATTAGGGAACATAAAAAATGAGGATCCTTTAATATGGTAGGCACAAAAAAATTCACTCGATGAGTCCCTTCTAATTTCAATGTTCAGGGGTTTAAATCAGTTGTTATTTTTTAGGATTAGGTCAGCAATAAAACAAAAACTCCTTATTATTCTTTATCCATTCCCCGTTTCGACTAATATATAGTAGGTAATCATCAGGCATCGCACGTCGCATGGATAAATAATTATAAGGAGTTTTTGTTTTATCGCTGACCTAATCCTAAAAAATAACAAGTTCGTCACAGCGGGTCAAAATCGTTACACAAAGTCCTGGGCTTTCTTTAGGTGCCTTTGCTATGACTTCTGCAGTTAACGATGATCTTCATATATTTTTCTAGCTAATTTTATCCGAATATTCACATCAGCCTCCAAAATTTTAGTGGACCTGAATGCCAAACGAAACAATTATGGAATGCGTACACCTCAGTCAAAACTTGATCGGAATGAAAACATACAGATTCCATAAAACCAAGGTGAATTGTACTAAACAACTTTAAATGGTAAATACGTTGCCTAATCTCCCAATTTTTCAGAATACAACACATTGTTTTGATGTTATAATAAGCAAAAACTGAATTTTTATACAGATATCTGTCGCAGTTCAGTATCAACACGAAAACGAAAACAATGCATTTTTTGAGAGCAAGGCTAGCAAAACAACCATTGGTAATATCAAATCAGTATACATACATTAAAATTCATCGAATTCAATATTTATAAAGTTCTTGAAATATTGAAAGTCATCTCTAGCCGTGACTTGCAAAATGGAAAATTGTGTCAAGTAGTCTGGCTCGGTATTTCCCTGGCACTTTCTTGTTTTGAACACCGCGTAGGGTGAGAGCGGCCATATTGAACCAAGTTTTGAAAAATTGTCCGAACACACAAACTGATAACACAAAACACATCTCTTAACTTTGAGGAATATTTTGAGTAGCATAAATCATTTTTATATCTGTAAACAACAAGAGATAAGCAAAACTAAGTTGGTAGTATAAATGGTTTAAATTGGACCTGCCCTCAGATGTTGATAAAGTAGATATAATACTTCCAGGAAAACCAATTAAACTGAAATGAACTAATTTCTATTTAAGAAAAGTTGGTAAATACCGAAACATTGTTTTTTTTCTCCATAATTTTTAACAAAAGGTGCAAGAAAATAAGCCATAATTCTATGTCTTTGTAGTGCAAGAAATAAACATTTGAATATTTTCTTTTTTTGGTCCAACAACACATTTGTAATGAAACCAAGTGTGACAGTGCAGGCACTGAGTCATTTCAACTTGATCTTCAATCTTGCGTTCAGTACAGAACCACACAAGTTCTGGTTCAGGAGCGTTAGAAATTTAGAATGGCCTTAATTGAACCGGGGCTCAATTAGAGGTCTCTTAAGCGGCTCAAAATGAGCACTTAGCTCCAAAAGAGATTAACCCCATATTTAAATAAATTTTTGTCAACGCTATTGAAAAAGCCAGAGAGCATTATTTTCCAGTTTTTATCTGCTTTGTGGACTATTCTAAGGCGTTTAATAACGTAAAGTGGCCTAAACTGTGGGAAATCCTCATCTCTATGGGAGTTCCTTATCACCTAGTGTTTCTCATACAGCAACTCTACGAGTCTAATTCGGCTCGTGTAAGAATTGACAGTAACCTGTCTAGTCAAACTGCAACCAGAAAAGGAGTTTGTCAGGGATGTGCATTATCTCCGATGTTTACATTTACTCTGAATTTGTGATGAGACAGGTATTAGACAACTGAAATGGCGGTGTAACTATTGGCGGAAGCAATAACTTAAAATTTGCTGACGATACAACCCCTATTGCAGCTTCTCAGGAAAAACTAGTAGCGCTATTAAACATCTTAGAACAACATAGTGCAGCATATGGTCTTGGTATTAACTATAATAAGACCAAGGTTATGATCGTAGATAGAGAGAATGATAATTATCGAGAAATAAAGTCAATAGGCCGTTGTGAAGTAGTACAAAGTTTTGTATACCTCGGTTCTTTGATCGACAATTCGGGTACCTGTGAAAATGAGATTCGACGGCGCATTCAACAGGCACGTGTGGCCATGACAAAGCTTACTAAAATATGGCGTGACCATAACATCACAAAAGCTACAAAAATGTCGCTGGTTCAGTCTCTTGTGTTCTCCATATTTTTGTATGCCTCGGAAACTTGGAATGTTAAAAAGGCAGATCGAGCTCGCATAGATGCTTTTGAAATGTGGATATGGAGGAGAATACTCTAGCTCCGACTTAATGCATTTTACGATGTCTGTTAAGACATTGTGACTATGATGATGATTGTTAGGGTGCGCTATAAAACACTGCTTTTCGATTACATTGCACACCAAGCAGTCAATATTTAGGCGCTAGGCGCTACAGGTTGACTCCACACAATTTTCCTGCTTCATTCATTTTTCTGAGAGTCATCAATGTTTTTTTAGACAAACATTACTGTTCAATAGCTATAGAGAAATATACGAATTTTTATGGCTAAAATAACAATTTTTTTTGAATGTTTGTATTCTTTTTGAAAAAAACGGAAAAGTTACAGTTTTTAGGCAAATATTGATATGGTATTTCCACTTACCATGCATCATATTATGCTGAAATAGCTGATATAAAATTCTAATAAAATTCTCCTTTACAATACATGCTTTTGCGATCTTGAATGGTAAGTAAATTGATACACGTTATGGAATTTTAAGCACCTTCTAATAACCGGTAATGTTTTGGTAGTTTTATGGAAAGGTACTAATGATATCAGTGCCAGCTAAGTCAAAATAAAACAAAGGCAAAACATTAGTGAAACATGATGGAATACTACTGGATTAAAAAAATTCCAAATTCTAGAGCAATGCACTTAGTTTACCTGTACGGCAAAGGCAAGAAATTATGAAAGACAGGTTCATTTGTAAACTTCCACAGAAACTGTCATTAGAAATTTCTTGATTTCATGATAGAACCTGTGTTTTTATATTTTATACATGATAAATAATGTACTCTCCCTCACACTATGAGGATGGATTTATTTATTATAAATTATGTATAATTATGTTGTGTTAATATTCCATTAAAAATCAGGTTTGTTTGCTTAGAAGTCCGCTTCAAGAATATTTTCTTATGAAAGGTTCGGCAGTTTTTTTGTGATTTTTACATGTAAGTAATGTTTGGCCAGATGAATGGTGCACATCAATTTTTTTTCCACTTCATAAAAAGGGATCTCCAACAAATCCAGATAATTATCGCCTACTTTCGTTAATCTCTCATGCAAGTAAGGTTCTACTATATATTTTACAATCTCGTTTGGAGGGTTTTATTGGCTGGCAAATTTCTCAGGCGCAGGCAGGTTTCGTGAAAGGACGCAGTACGCGTGAACGGATCTTAAACCTAAAACAGATTATTGAAAAAGCCAGAGAGCATTATTTTCCAGTTTTTATCAGCTTTGTGGACTATTCTAAGGCGTTTGGTAACGTAAAGTGGCCTAAACTGTGGGAAATCCTCATCTCTATGGGAGTTCCTTATCACCTAGTGTTTCTCATACAGCAACTCTACGAGTCTAATTCGGCTCGTGTAAGAATTGATGGTAACCTGTCTAGTCAAACTGCAACTAGAAAAGGAGTTCGTCAGAGATGTGTATTATCTCCGATGTTGTTTAACATTTACTCTGAATTTGTGATGAGACAGGTATTAGACAACTGGAATGGCGGTGTAACTATTGGCGGAAGCAAAATATCCAACTTAAGATTTGCTGACGATACAACCCTTATTGCAGCTTCTCGTGAAGAACTAGTAGCTCTATTAAACATCTTAGAACAGCATAGTGCAGCGTATGGTCTTGGTATTAACTACAATAAGACCAAGGTCATGATCTTAGATAGAGAGCATGATAATCATCGAGAAATAAAGTCAATAGGCCGTTGTGAAGTAGTTCAAAGTTTTGTATACCTCGGTTCTTTGATCGACAATTCGGGTAGCTGTGAAAATGAGATTCGACGGCGCATTCAACAGGCACGTGTGGCCATACCAAAGCTTACTAAAATATGGCGTGACCATAACATCACTAAAGCTACAAAAATGTCGCTGGTTCAGTCTCTTGTGTATGCCTCGGAAACTTGGACTGTTAAAAAGGCAGATCGAGCTCGCACAGATGCTTTTGAAATGTGGACATGGAGAAGAACGCTGAGAGTTCCTTATACCGCCCATCGAACTAACGTTTCCATACTGGATGAGGTCGGTAATCCAAAGAGACTATCCTCCATTGTGTCGACGAGAATGCTTACATTCTTCGGACATATACAGAGAAGCGATAATATGGAGAAACTTGTAGTTCACGGTCATGTCCCGAGTGGGCGGCGCTGTGACCGTCCCCCTACACGCTGGGTGGATACGACGAAACAGTTGCTGGATATGAGTATCAAGAGCGCCACTAAACTGACAGTAAATCGCGAACGATGGCGAGCTACAGTGCTCAAAACTATTGACAATATTCGTGTCGGCAATACTCTAGCTCCGACTTACTGCATTTTACCAGTTTACAACATGTCTGTTAAGACATTGTGACTATGATGATGAATCATATACAGTGTGTCCCAGCCAAAATTTGCATTTACATTTAGGTATAGGGAATGCGTAATAAAAGTGGAAGTACTTTGTATGAACTTTCGGACAATGCTATAAAATACAGGGTGTTCCATTTAAAATAACAGAAAATTATGGTCGTGAGTTTTGGTTCATCCTGTATGCAAAATCAAAGATGGCAGAAAATTGATAATTTTGGACAAAACTAGATAACCACGAAATTATTCTAGCATTGAGAATGAAGCTTCCAGTTAGTGATCTTTTAAGATACCTACGGGGTGATGAATTCATTTAGATTTTTACATAAAAGTGGCCATATCCCTGAAATTACCCTGTATAACCTAATAAAACCCTGTATATCCGGAATGGGGAAAGAGAACACACTTCAAATTTGGGATAATACATAGGGTGTTCCATTTGAAAAGACACTACTTTGCGGATGACAGTACGAAAAGACACTACTTTGCGGATGACAGTACGTTGCATGCAGGCATCATGAGCAATAGACCGATCTATGTGGTCGAGCTGGAATGCAGAAGACTGGCAGTGGCAGCTTCACTTTCAAAGGATCTCGATACCATTACCGCTTGGGGGCTTACGAAAATGGTTAAATTTAATGCCTCCAAGACTCAGTATTGTACGCTATCAAACAAGAAGTGCCCAAGCCAACACCAGGTTCTAATGAACAACCGGGCTCTGCCAAGGAGTCACTCATTCAAGCTGTTAGGAGTCAACATTACAGAAAATCTGATCTGGCACGAACACGTCGCGTCAATTGCAACAGCTGCTGGTAAAAAGCTTGGGTACCTATTTAGAGCCAGAATGTATTTCTCACCATGTAACCTCCTCACGCTACATAAAGCCCTAGATGCCGTCCAGAGAAGGGCAATTCGATTAATTGTCGATCCGGCCTTAACGCGCCACCTTCAGTCACTTTCTCACCGGCGTGCTGTTGGTGACCTCTCACTCTTCTACCGATATTCCAGCGGAATCTGCTCCTCTGAGCTATCCTCTATCGTTCCGCCGCTCACTGCTCCTATCAGACGTACCCGTGCGACCGCTGCATCTCATCCTAAGACGGTCGTTCTTCATACATCAAGAACTGAGCGGTACAACCGCACATTTATTGCCAGTGTGTCCGAGGCTTGGAATGGACTGCCAGAAGATGTATTTATTGGGCCTGCGGGTATTGGCCCATTCAAATCTCGCGTTAACAAACTTCCCCTAACATAACCCTTTCACAGCAGCCGCGGTATACTCTGGTATTTAGGCTCTGCCTGCGCGGTCTGCTCAGTTATAAAAAAACTCCGTATATTATAAAGTAATTTTTAAATGTAGACCTTAGTTTTTTGTTATCTGCCGTAATAACGGAGGTATCAAACTTTGGAGTATAAGTTGATCACACCTTTTATCTCTTGATTACGTAATTTTACAAAACAAACATATAGTGACAATTTAGTATCTATACCGAGTGTTCATTTGAAAACTTCCCACTCCAGATTTTTTGGAAACCGCCGACTAAAAAAAAGGCGAGATACGTCAAAAGATTTCTCAAGGGGGACAACTTTTTAACCAAAAACTACCTCATGCCCTTGTACCCTCTCCCCCCTCCCAGGATCGCATCTCCTTAAAAGTTGTAAATGACGAGGGTTATCGAGTAATACCTGGATTTAAAGGTATGTCGAATAACTTTATTTTGACGTTTGATTTTTTTTTTTAATTGGCCGATTCGTTTTCCAGAAAATTAGAATCTTTATGTACCTTAACTTGTTCAAATAGAATATAAAAACACATGAAAATATCACTTTTTATTGCAATAAATAATAAAATGTTGCTTTTATTGGTCAAAAAACAATATAGGCGATTTTGAAATTCTTGACGGACAGTTCTAAAGACATGTTCTCACTGTACCATGGCAGGGAGTACCTGGGCACGCTTGGGTAAAGGGTAACGAAATGGCGGATCATCTACCTAGGATGGGATCCGGCAACAGTTTTGTGGGCCCGGAACCAGCCTTAGGACTATCTGCAAACTAGATTAGGAAAACAACTGGAGAGTGGATCCAGAATCAACACTCTCTGAGATGGAACAGTATCTCTGGTCATCTCCGTCAAGCTCGGGAACTATTATCAGGGCCTGCAGAGAGTATAGGACGATTTTGTCTCTCTCTGGATAGGAGTAACCTGAGATTGCTAGTAGGCCTATTAACGGGTCACAACACCTTCAGGCGTCACTTGTTCGTGATGAGGGTGGTCAACGACCCAACGTGCACGTGGTGTGGTGAAGAGGAAGAATCCTCGGCACACATCTTGTGTCGCTGTGAAACCCTGGGTTATCACAGGCAGACTATGCTAGGCTCAAGAACCTTGGTACCAATAGAGATAAAACGGATAGGACCTAAGAATGTACTTGCCTTTACCAAAAGGGCAGGTCTTAGGAACTAGCGCGGATAGAGGCGCAAAAGGGCCCATCGTGTGGCCTATGCACCAGCCACATTCCGTGCTGGATAGCCTCTGGTCCTTAATCATTCATGGCAGCTTTCGATAAAGCGTTGACTTAGATCATCTAAATTGCCGCCAGGAATTTGAAAATTGCTTTCAAATGAACCTGTATGTACTTCTCCGACATGTTTAATGCTGTTTTATAGAACTTATAACGGTATTATGAAAATGTTTCCCAATGTTCCAAAGTATTTAAACACAAACATTGTACTTTATTTTACATTTCATAAAATTAGACTATATATCATGTTAGGTTTAGTACCTTTTATCCAGATGTTCGGTCATTCAGTCGTCTATTCCTGACGTCTAACGTCTTTGGGCGAGCTATTCTTTTGTGTACTGCCCGCTATCGGGTGATAGTTGCGCCGATGGGCAGATTGTTTGGAGACGTCGTACAGGACGTACCGTCTTGAAGAGTTGCTGGATGTTTATGTTTACGCGTGGAGGGTGAAGGTATTTTTGGGTGTGCAACTTTGTATATTGCTGGCTGTAACCCAGAATAGCAGTAAGTACACACTGATTTATCGATTGGAACCGTATACTGTTAGAATATATGTACACTGTAAAAGTAATGTTGAAGTAAAGGTGTGGTCATTAATCAGCTTTTTATTATTGAAAACTCCCTTAGCCTGAACTGGTGCTTACAATCATGGCAAAAAAGCCAATGTTTGGTACTGGAGTTTTAATTTATAACTGTGCATAAATATCTCTCATGTTTCTAAGAGCTGATTCATGATAAGACCAAAAAGGTCAATACTGTTTCACGGAAATAACCTGAAGCAATATATCAACAAAATAAACTGATTAAATTTTGTTTTCTTTTATTTGAAGTAAGACATTACATCAGAAATTGAGCAAACGCCATTGTTTTCTTTGGGAATGAAGTTAGTTTGCAGATCACTCAAGTAAATTGCGTGGCGGTATAATTTCCGTGAAAATTCATTTCCAACAAATGGATGAAATACGATACGTGAGAAAATACCACTTCTGATGAAAACATTGGCAAGGGTTGTGTAATAAGAATAATACTTGGATAGAATGAGCCTATGCCGTGATTTCAGTTTAACGAGTTTTACCATGGTACTACTTTTCATAAAAAGTGATCTCGTTAACTATAAAAAAATGAAGTGAAGTTGATTGACTCAGCACTTCCCACACATTACAGTGATACCATTCTATTATTTTCCCATAACATGAAGCTGTAGTCTGAGATCCCCTTGCAACAAAATCATCCCTCGCCTGCCCGCAGAAAAACGTCCAACCCAAAAACTCTCGTAAATACTTCAGCCCTCTCAACCCGTAGAGGCTTTTTCGCAAACAAAACAATTTTACAGAAATGTAACCGACATCTGAAATTAACGTAAGTAGGTTTGTTAGTATTATTTTCTTTGTCTCAGTAGATTTAATTTTTTTATATTCATTTTCAATAAACGGAAATAAAATCACTAAGTTTATATTTAAAAGTTTTATATATACATTTATAGTTAGTTATATTTCTACTTTACACATACAATTTATAATTATTTTATATAATTACTACTATAATTAATGTTTTTTTTTGTTTTTTTTATATTTCTATTCTTATTTTTATTGTCTTCATTTATAGACACCTGAAGATGGTTTAGATTAAAATAAACCGAAACGTAGTGAAGGAAAGTTATAGTTTCAATCGTTGACCGAAACCCATGAAAAACAACCATAATCTTCAATTGATATCCTAACCACTTGACATGCCGATTTTCTGATATTTACAAACATATATTATCAGTATCGATCTTTAAAGGGACATGAAATGTTCCGGGGTTTCCCAACTATACCCTATCCGAGACGCCAATTGTACCTCAGCTCATTTTAACCGCTCCAAAATAAAATAAAAAATATAAAACGATCAGAGATCCCTAGAGTACCCAAAAACAGAGTTGGAACCGCTTTTATATTGTACTGTTTCTTTTTCAATTTAGTTTCACGGCCACTAAAACAACTTTCATGAACCATAGACTTTATCGACCTCTAGGTTTAGAAATTTCATTGCTATCAGTTTAATGATGAACTACACACATTATAGAACTATCTACAACAACTTGTAATTTCAAAAACGATTTTTGTCTAAGGTTGAGCAGCATTTAGATAAAGCTAAACTATTATGTCTTCGTTATGTCATACAACAAATTTTTCACTTGCACAACCCCGCACCCCCAACTTACCCCAACCTTACCTCCTCTAAAAAAATGTAGAAATCGATTAGGAACCCCCAAATCACATAAAAACAAAGTTAGAGCTGTTTTTATATTTGTATTTTTTTTTCTATTACTGCTACCGCCACTAACACGATTTCTAAGTCATGTGCGTTTTTTATCCGCGCCAAAATTTCTTTAAAATCAAATCAATAATTTCCAGGTTACACAATACAAATCGATCTAAAGCAATACTCGTATGTCTACATCAGAAAAGTGTCTTGGTTCTTGGCATCTACTTGACTTTTGGCAACTGGCAGTCCGACAAGTATGTTCTGATGTTTCAAGGCCAACATGTAAACGTGTCAAAATCAAGAATCTAACGCTTTTATTGGTTCAGTACAAATGACACCACGGATTTGGCAGTAAATTAAAAAGATACAACTTTTAAAATAATTTTATTTTATTTCAAAATTATTTATACCATCTGTATGTTGTAAGGTTTCGTTTAAGGCAAAAACAAAAAATGAGTTTCCACTCGAAATAAAAATCGACGTGTCGCGGCGAATTTTATTTTTCTTTATCATTTCAGAGATAAGGTGGGTGGTAAATTTTAGCTGGGGCACACTATATTTAAACAACATTTAAAATGGCAAAACACTCCTTTGAGTGTTAGCAGATACAATTTGACACTACGCAAATAAAACTATAATCTACTACTACAAAGTAGCAAAAAAAACCGTCAATTATCGAAAAAAACGGGAAAAGAGAAAAATAAACATAGACACTTATTTCATATGCAAATTTTGATTAATTACATTTAATGATTTTAACTACATTTATATAATTTGTTATTACTTACGTTTTTTTAATCTAAAACAGTTGTACACTGACACGTTTGAAGGAAATTCACATCAAATAAGACATTAACTTGTTTGTGTTTGAAAAACATTTAAAAATCTTCCACGTTAAAAAGATATTGTTAGAATACTGTATACTGTCCGAAAATATTTTAACGAAATTTCGCCAAAAGATCAAAAATATAAATAATGCTGAAATTCGGTTGTGATAGTTTTTAGGCTTATGCCGGCACACATCAAACCAACAAAACAAAAACATAACTGCAACTCCATTCCAACATTATGCCAACAAAATCGAAACATTCCAGCAATTATTTTTTGTTCATGTTTGTTGACGTGGTAAGTAAGCGCCTCCCTACCCGGGTCGATTGGCTATATGGTCGACGAGATTTCCCCCACGTCTACTCTGCAAAGTATTGGAGCGCCAATAACGGGTCGTTTGATGGTCATCTCGAGACGTGCGTTTTCAATCGTATGTAGGGATTCATCAAGCCAAGTAGCTTGGGTTTTTTATTAAATACTTGACTTGAGAGCTCAAGCTTTTGAAAATTTGATATTTGACTTGACTTGATTTTCGGTCTGAACTACTCGACTTGATATCAAGTAAAGTCAAACTACTTGATGTTAATTGATATCGATCTGTAAAATGCGAATCGAAGCGTTAATATAGGGGAATCATCGAGGTTACAACAGCAAGCAGGCACCCGATGACTTTAAAACATTAAAGCCAACCGACACAGAATGGTCGTTAATTGAACGAATTTGTCAGTACTTTAATGTTTTGAGTATTTCCATCATTTTTGCATTAATCTGCTGCTCGATAGACTAGATTCGTGGGCTATGAAACATGACAATAAACCTGATCGAGATGAAACCGATGAACAGATTATAAATAGTATTCAAGCAGCAAGGGACAGTACTGATGGTATTTTAAAATCGTGGAAAAGACACGAATGTATTTTCCGAAACCTTGCCGCAATGGCCAAAGACTTTTTGGCAACGCCAGCTTCTTCAGCTCCAGTTGAAAGGCAGTTTCCTAGAGCTGCCTTAACTCTTACCAAAACAATAAGAAATCGATTAGGTGATAACTCCGTTAGAAGTCTTATGTGTCTCAAATCATGGATGGCAAATGAGGATATCAATTTTTTTCTACTTCTGTGTCATTGGAATCGATTGCTCTGGTCATTAGCCTCGTGTTCTGTGTAGGCTTTGTTACTGTTTTCCGGCGCCACTCTAGGAACATCACTGTTAATTAGGAGCCAACAGTGAAAGCTCAGGTGAGGATTCTCCGCTGAGCTTTTTTTATGGATATTTATTTTTGATTGAAAAAAACCAGAAATAAATTTCCGCCTCTAACGAGAATCGAACCCGGGGCTTTCCGGTCACGAGCCCTCGATTCTAACCATTGAGCCAACCCACCCCCATTTGAGCTGTTGTTTTTCTATGTATTATTGTCAGAATTCAGAATATTTCGTATTTACATTTCATATTATTACATTCATTATTTAACTAAGTTTGTTGGAGTTTTCGGTTTTTGGATGTTTTTTTTTAGATGCAAGATTACATCTTCATATACATTTTTTTTTTAAGGTCGGCCTCTCGCAAAGGCTGAAAGCCTATGGCGCTGTAGAACCGCTGCGAGAGGATAAGTATCGGTTCACGTTAGATTTGAAACGCTGCAGGTTGTAGCCGTCGGGAAACAAATTCCCTGGCAGCTGATTCCACAGCGTCGAAGTTCTCCAAAAGAAGGAATGCTGGAGGAGACTAGTTCGGGGAGTAAGGACCTCTACCTGGTAAGGATGAGCTCGCAGAGCTTCTCTAGTGTTCCTAGTTCGGACGGCCTGTGGTGTTATTATCTGAGAGAGCTCACTCGAACATCTTCCGTGATAGAATCTGTAAAACAAGGATAGGTCAGCCACCCTCCTTCGATGTTTCAGGCTGTGGAGGTCCTTTGTGAGGTTAGCCGTATCGATTAGTCTAATCGCTCTTTTCTGGATAGTGTCCAGAAGCTTTAGAGAGTGCTTCGGAGCGCATCCCCACACATGAGAGCAATACTCCAGCGCTGGTCGGATCTGTGCCTTGTAAAGCAGCAGCAGTTGCTCTGGTGTATACAACTTCCTACAGCGGAACAAAACTCCAAGCTTCTGGGATGCCGTTTTAGCAATACTGACGACGTGGTCGTGCCAAGACATGTTATTGTTGATGCTGATTCCCAAAAGCTTGACGGAAGGTGATTCGACTATGGGGCGACCCTCCATTTCCACAGTTGGTAAGCCATCGTGAGACTTCTTTGTAAGTGTTGTTGCCTGAGTTTTTTGTACGTTGATCTGTACTTTATTTGCTAATCCCCACTCGACAATTGTTTTGATATCTGCGTTGATCTGTGAGGCATGCTGCTGTCGCCGACGTACCGTCTCCTGGGATGATAGTGGCTTGCCTGGTTCCATGCACGACACTAATGTACTGTCATCTGCGAAGCTGTAGATTGGATTGGATGTTATTTCCAGCAGCTCGTTGATGTACAGCAGAAACAAGTGTAGAGGATAGGACAGATCCCTGAGGAACACCGGCGTTTATTGGAAATACGTCTGATGAGCAGCCCTCGACTACTACAAACAGAGATCGGTCATTCAAAAAGCTATTCAGCCACTGGCGCAGGCCAGGTGGTAGTCCATAAGCAGCAAGCTTCACCAGAAGTCCGTCATGCCATACTCTGTCGAAAGCTTTCGATATATCAAGTGCAACAACACGGGATTCGCCATGATTGTCTATTGCTCTGTTCCACAAGAGAGTGACGTAGGCAAGGAGGTCACCTGTAGACCTGTGCTTACGGAAGCCATACTGGCGATCATTTATGATGTTATTGTTGTCCAGGTATTTCAGGAGCTGTGTGTTAATGACAGTCTCCATAACCTTAGACATGATGCTGAGAAGAGCCACAGGTCTATAATTGGCGGGATCAGTTTTTTTGCCTTTCTTAGGGATGGGTTGTACGCAGCCAATCTTCCACGAAGCGGGAAACACGCCTCGTTGATACGAAAGTTTGAAGAGCTTGCAAAGAATAGGTGCAAGCTCAGCGGCACAGCGTTTAAGGACAATGGCTGGAATTTGGTCAGGACCAGTAGCTTTATTGGTGTTCAGTTTTTGGAGGATGCTTTTTACATCTCGATGTTGAAATTTGACCTCTGCCATTCTCGAGTTCACGCTTATGGTGGTGGTCGGAGTACTTCCTTGAAAGTCTACAGTAGAATTGGCTGCGAAGAGCTTCCCCAAGATGTCTGCTTTTTCTTTAGGAGCAGAAGCGATGGATTTGTCCTCTCTGGTCAAGGGTGGTATTGACGAATAGGAAAAGTTCTGACCCACAGCCTTAGCTACAGACCAGAATGTTCTGGATGAGCTAGGACATGAGAGGAGCTTGTTCTTAATTTTTTGGTTGTGTTTCTCCTTGCTGCTGTCAATCACGCGTTTACAGTGATTTCTGGCGTCGATAAAACTGCGGTGGCTCTCAGCATTTGGATTTTTCCTCCATTCTCTGTAATGTTGGTTTTTAGAGGTAACTGCATCTCTGCAACGCTGATTGAACCATGGCTTGTTTTTGGAGGGATGCTTGACGACATGAGGAATATAGGCTTCCATGCCGGATATTGATACCTCTGTTATTTCTTGGGCGCAAGCTGATGGGTCTCGTGACTTGAAGCAGACGTCGTTCCAGGGAAAGGACTGGTAGTATTCCCTTAGGTCGTCCCACTTTGCTGATCCGTAATGCCAAACCCGACGAGGCTTTGCATGGTACAGATCTGGAGAATGCATTCTGCATAGCGTCGAGACGGTGTTGTGGTCAGACGATCCCAGTGGGGCGGTTACCTTCACTGTGTAGACCGTTGGAGTAGTTGTGAGATATAGGTCCAACAGACTAGCAAAATCTCCGTGGCGGCTGGGAATCCTTGTTGGTTCTTTGACTATCTGTTCCAAGCCGCAGCTGATAGCGAAGGCTTCAGCTTCACGTCCCTCGTCGTCCGTTTTGTTTGAGTGTTTCAGCCGGTATGAGTTGTGAACGTTGAAGTCACCCAGAAAGACTATCTCTGAATGAGGGTGATCTGATTGCAGCGCGTCCACAGTGGCTGAAAGCTTCTCGAAGAGCTCTTTGCAGTTGTTACTGCTTGGTGGCCTATAAATGCAGCATATAAATTTGGAATGATTTTGGAAGGATATTTTGAGCCATATGATGTCAAATCCTTCCAGTTCGAGCTCTTCTTCTCGATGACAAGAAAGCCCAGATTTAACGTACACGCATACGCCAAACCTACGTCTAAATCGGGTGTATAAGTCATATCCGGGATATCTAAAGCAGTTATCCACTGTTGAAGAGCCGACTTGAGTTTCCGTAAGAGCCAGAATGTGTGGCTTCTCTGCCTGAAGGTGTTGATGGACAGAGTTTATGTTGGAGGCAAGACCTCGTATATTTGTAAAGTCGGCTCTGAACAAGTTTCTCTGGCCTTCGGGCCTGTCGTCAGTGCGAAGTTGCTGCGAAGGACGGCTTCTGTTGTTAGCCTGACGAGGAGTGGCAGCACAATTCTTTAAACAAACTCCGCTTAATGTTCCCCCCGGACCACATAGATTCTTTTTGTTATTGCGTTTTGGCAGTTAACCACATTAATATCAAAAAAGAATTATTTTTTCAAAAAAAATCAAGTAGTTAGCTTGAAAAACTTGATTTTCAAGTTGCTTAATGTGTAACTACTTGACATGACTTGAATTTCGAAAACAAATACTTGACTTGATCTTGACTTGATATATATAAGATAGCTACAGCTATAAAATATGGTCTCACAGACCGATGTTACCAATCGTGTCAAGTTTAATGACGTTACCAGTGTAGGGCTAGGGATGGGCAAAAATAACCGGTTTTCCAAATAACCGGTCATAACATATCTAATAACCGATTATAAACAGGTTATTTTTTACTGGCGGTTAAACCGGTTAACCGGTTTGTTCGCGAATAACCAAAAGTCGGTTATTTTCATATTTTATACTTTCTGAACTCCACTAGCTTCAATGAAATGTGGAATCGTATTTTACCATTAGTTCTTTCCTATGCCTATTGTTTTGCTTCCTTTTATGGTTCTATGTGGCTTTTTAAAACCGTCTCAGAATCGTTCGTAGAAGAGTGTTTGCACTGATAACAGAAGTCGACTCACACCACAGCATGTGAATCAACTACCTTTCCTTAGGTCATATTTTCTGGGAATTATGTCTGATATTTGTTTTGTTTGTAATATAAAATTTATAAATGCAAAAGAGCTGTTTTTCTACCTTTACTGTGACATCTGTATTCTACTATTCTGTACTGAAAACATAGACAAAAATGTGCAACACAATTTTTAAATAGAAGAAGGCAGCAAAAAAGCGCCTTTTTTTCTCTCATTTACTCTAGAGAAATGTTTCACAAATTTTACGTAGTTTTCACACTCCTTGAAAACGGATATATGGCACGCAGGAGGAAAATACTGTATGATATGACATATGTAAGTCACTACTAAACCTAACCTCCATTCTATGATGCAGAAAATAACTGGTTATTGGTGTAACCGGTTATTTGGTCCAGGTTGACCGCCTAAGGTTATTTTTTGTCAATAAAACAACCGGTTAACCGACAACCAGTTATTTTTGAACAACCGCCCATCCCTACTGACTGCTCACGACGCGGTGCGCGAGCTGGCGTGGGCCGACCTGCGAAAACACGGGACGTGGGAAGCCACCTTTACAGTGCACAGCAATTATTTTTATCATACCCGTTTAACTAAAAATACATGTTAACATGAGAAAACTTAAGTACATGTAGTTTACAATCTAAAAAAAGTAATTTAGCCACACAAATAAATTACCTAATAGTTAATAAGATTGCTTTAGAAAATATCTCATGAAACGTACTGCCTTAAAATTTATGGCCATTTAAATAAAACGCTTGGTTTTTAACGCTACATTTTTTATCTCGAATCACTGGGGTAATGAATGGACTCGAAATAGCACAATTTTATTTTCTAGCCTAAACATGTTCATATTTTCGATAAGATTAATCACTAATTGTCAAATATTAAGTAATTAGTTACGCAAGAAATAGATATTTGACATTCTCTATGTTTGTTTAGACTAACTTCAAGTTTATGACAGGAGAGATTTATTTGATATTATCTATATATTTGTACCCACCATTTTTTAGCTGTCAAGGCGAATTTGAGAATTTGAAATATGTAAAAATGATTACAAGTTTCATCCTACAGGCCAATATCATTATTACCAGTAATTTTTAAACTATTTGAGAAACTATTCCTAAAAAATGGAGTCAAGCTGATTGACTCAGTACTTCCCACACATAACGATCATACCTCAGAGTAACAACTGAACATAGAGGTAGTAAACAACTAATTCTAATAGGCCAACATCTTTTCTTACGTTGTCATATCGACCACCAGATACGGCATTCATAATTGTTTACTATCGTCTTAATTGTATAGTATCCAGAAATATTCCATTCTACGTTAAAAAAGACGGTATTTTGATGGTTCAGAAATGATTACAGCAAAATCAATAGATATGGTGACCTCTACTGCGTTACTGCATGTTTTTTCATCATTAACGCAAATCCTGTCTTACATAAATTTTGAGGAGTTGGCAACGCCTATGTAATTTTCCTGCGATTTGTTTAGGGTAACCTCCGACTGTCAAACGTTTGTTTTGTTTGTGCGTCTTTTAGCTTGGTCAGTCAAATCGAATTCGCTATTTGTAGGTAACTGTAGTGAAGCTTTACGGACTTGCTGTGCTATATTCGAGTGTATAGTTTAACAGTTTTCCGAGATGGGACAGTGCAGAGCAGTGTTTGTAACATGGGTTGCATTGGAAGAATTTTCAGGTTAGTTGGCAATGTTTGGAGGCAGAAGTGTCAAAAGATGATGGCTTTGAGCACGCCATGCTGAAGTGGTTTGTTTACTACCTCTATGTTCAGTTGTTACTCTGAGGATCATACCCTTTTATTATTTTCCTTGCAACCAAATCTTCGGCTGCTTGCCCGCAAAAAAAAACACGAAACACAAAAACTCTCGCGAATACTTTCTTTCATCTCTCCTTATGGGAACTAAGACAACACAGTGTCCATTCTCCAAGCTTTAACTGGACGAATCAAATCGATCATGAATTTCACACGATGTCCATTTTCATTTAAATAAATTCCAGGTTACACGATACAGAACGATCAAATGCAAAACTCGTATGCATACATCAGAAAATTCTAAATACCGGTTTCTGTAATAGGCAAGGCAATGATCGGATGGACCTAAACAAGTAAATTATGCCCTTAGGTCTTTCTTTCGCAGGTCAATGGACAGCCTATTATAAGTACAAAAAATGTTTCAGTTATACAAGCCCCCACCCTGCAACCACCCCAATTTCATCTCCACTCAAAAAAAGTGGAAAATGATCAGGAACCCTTAAAAGGCATAAAAACGAAGTTCGAGCTGTTTTTATGTTTCTAATTTTTTTATTATTGGTGCGCTGCCACTGATGCGATTTCTTAAAATAATACGAGTTTTCCATCCCCGCTACGGTAATAATACTGTGTCAAAATTTGATTAAAATCAATTTCACAATTTCCCCGTAACACAATACAGAACGATCTAAAAAAAGTACATGAATACATCAGAAAATTCCATTTGCTTGCGGATGGACCTAAAAAAGTATAATATCTCACTACGTCTTTCTTGCACAGCTCAATGAACAAACTATAGTTTTACAACCCTCCACCTCACCAACCACCCCAAACTTACCCCCATTAAAAAAAAGTAGAAAATGATCAGAAACCCCAGAACGCCTAAAAACGAAGTTTGAGGAATATCTCAAATTATTTGATATCTGTTAATTACTACGTCCATGCACCGATTTCCAAAATTATAGGAGCATTACCTACTACGACCCACAGCATATCGCTGCCCAAATTTCATCATAATCCATGCAGCTGTTACCGAGATTATGAGGCTAGAAAAACGCCAACAGAGAGACAGACAAACTGACGGAAATGACGAATGACGTGGATTTCTGTTATGTAGACATCATAAAACGGCCAAACGGCATATTATTTTGAAATCGAAAATTTCTGCGATCACAATACTCCCCTCACCTATCGGCGTTACTCTCAAAATATTAACATTTCAATTAATTATACAGGGTTTCAAGGAGACTTGACTATAATAACATCATTCCCTAAAAAAAAGATGTATTTGTTTAAAATATGAATATGACGAAGCATATTCATAAGCTCTCCTATTTTAATAAAATGTAACATTTATGAAGCACAATTTAAAAGTAATTAGCCGAAACTTCTATTCATTTACCAAGGACTAGGTATAAACGTTTAATGGGGTATTTTCCGAACAAAATTGTATGACGGAATATTGATGTTACGTCCCCATGTAACTAACATTTTTACTTTTTACTGCGCGAAGTGGCCTAAAACCACCTGCAAAGTTCAAACACAAAATTTCGCGTTAAAGCTGTGACGTAATAAATCTAAGCGTGACGTAATAAGTCTTTCGTGGAGCTATCCTTAGAATGTGACTGTACCTTGTCATCTGACCTCCTTTTCTCCATCTACAGACATAACCTCCGCTTCGTATTGATACTGACAGATGTTTGTTTACATCATTTCATGATCTATCTTGGTTAAATGAGATACCGAGACAGTCGTGACACCAGGGGAGGTTATGTATGCATGACACTAGTGACAGGCTGTTAAAGACGAGTGTTGCCGAATGACGAGTAAAATTGTGAAAAGTAACTATGAAACAGAGTAAACTGCTAATTACATAACAATGCAAAAAATGGAATAGTTGTGCAATATAACATTTATAGTCTACAAAAAGAGGGAAACTAAATAAACATAAAATAAAGTTTACATCCTTTATAGAAAAACTATGCAAAATATTAACAAAGTGGCAACCTTGAATCTACGCCCAATTCAAATTAAAATAGTCACATCCTATCTACATCCAGCATAAAAATCACTTTTGATTGGTTGATTTCATAGGCGGGAGGTTTAAGAGATTTAAATGAGCTCTTTTCAAAGGGATTATTTACAAAGTCTATCTTTACTCCACGTCGGCAGAAAAAAATTGAGCAAACACTGCCATCATTACAAATTAGATACAAGCAATCCATTTCAGCCATTAAACAGGCAATATTAGCAAGTTGGAAAATACTCCATTACTTTTTTCCAGAAAATTGTATGTTTTAGAAATTCATCTTATATTTGGTCTTAAGAGTGAATGAAATAAATTTAAAGTTATATATTCTAATCGCTACTACAATTTATATAATTTTTTAATAATTTAATTAACGAAAATTCATGCAATTAAAGACAAAGACAAAGTTATAGGTGAGGTAAATGTGAGGCTACTTAAATTTTATCTTATTCAAAGCTATGATTATGTTTCTGTGACAGAAGTGTATCAAACACAAAAAAATATTTCTTAATTAGTTTTCCAGCCTTATATGATCATGTCAAATAAGCAAATGTGTGTTGGGGCGCGTTTCCAATGACATTTTCACTAGTTTCGCGAGAAAAATATAAAAAAAAATATGAAGGGTTTATATAAAATTAATTAAATCTGTTATTTGGAAATAATTGTGATGTGATCCAATTAGTCCAAGGCTTTGATGGGGAAAATGGTGTGAGAACCAAATCTACCACCTTGGCGAGTTTGATTGATAGGTATCATAAGACCTGTGCTGTTACTTCTTTCAAAAGTAGAATTTTATTACACAAAATGTGAAGGGTTTCCAATTTTAGAAATCGGAAATCCGTTTAGAAACCCCGGTACAAAAATCTAGATGCCGATATTTCGGGAATACACTAGTAACAACATTCATAAAAATGCAAAAATATAGTAAACAAAAGTACGTTTTCGTTAAAAACACTAAAGAATATATTTTCACCTTGCAAAGTAAATATCAAACTAAATCAAGTTTGGTTATAAAACATAAAATTAGGAACAGAAACTCAAGAAAAAGAGAAGTTTTATTTGAATGAGCTAAAGTAAGTTTTAAAACATCAGTGATTTGCTTAGTAATGATAAAATATGATCTTAGGAAAATCAAAGAGTCTAGAGAAAGGCTTTCAGCTCCCATATTCGTAAGTAGATGTGCCTGAGCTTTTTTTTTGCTCGCAAAATTTCACACCACTGTAAGGGGTCCCGGAAAATTTCTTGCGAGGAGGCCCGAGTCTGAAGTTTGCCGGAGCAAAGCTAAAGTAATACGCAGATAAAAAAAGGAATTAAGCAGACTAAAATTGGATTAAAAAATCCAGATTATCGGGATCCCGTTTTATTGATCCTGGGAGTTTCGGGACCAAAAAATGGTCGGGATTGCGGGATCCCGAATTGGACGCCCCAAAAATGAGACATTAAAGCCTTATATTAATGAACCTTCGTTCAAGTAGTTTTTGATTCAACGTTTGACGTTTATTAGAAATTAATTATTGAAATGTCAGTGTTTTGCGTGCCCATCGAAAAAGTGAAAGTGGAGCAAAGATGCGATTAATTTTTTGTCCGGTTAATTTGCCTTCGGTTCCACTCAAAAAATGATTGATGAAGATTTAGATTATCGGAAGCCGCCTTAGGTGACCTCATACACTGAACTTTATATGCTCTGGACAGTGCGCAAAATTTCAACCAAATGGATTCAATAATTTATTAGATACATTGATTATTCATGACAGAGCAGAGTCCAAAGTTCAAAGAATTATTATTGATTTAGTGACATTCCTAGATAAGCTTGTAAAAGTGAAATGGACTCTTGAAATCTAAAAATATGAGTTGGTAAAATAAAGTGTTCATTACAAATCATTGTTTATTCATAAATCGTTATTTTTCATTATACATTTGAAAACTTCCCACCACAGGTTAATTGAAAACCACAGACTGAAAGAAAACACGCCGAGACACGTCAAAAGATTTGTCAAGGGGGGCAACTTTTTAACCAAAAATTACTTCACCCCCTTGTACCCCTGGCCCCCGGGTCATACCTTTAAAAATTTTAAATGACAAGGGGTATCGAGTAATAGCTTGTTTCAAAGGTATGTCGGACTCCTTTATTTTGACGTTTGATTTTTCTAAATCGGTCGATTCGTTTTCGAGAAAATTAGATAGCAAATCACATCAGCAAATTTAAATTAGCAGTTTAATAGGAACCTAATCTAATTTACTGAATTTGAAATAATAAGAGTTGAGAGGAAGAACACTTTATGTGAACTTCCCCTTGAGATTTTTTCATGCATGATGTTTTTTGTTTTTGTATCAATTTACTTACTTACTGTTAATGAATGGGAAAAATAGTGCATACAAGCAAAAAAATGTATACCAGAACTATACGTGTTCAAATAAGTAAAACATGATGCCTATACGTTCTAAAAGCACACTCAATATTACGTTCCTTGTATAACCTATACTGTTTAAATTCAGTTTTGGCATTGATACTGGTCATCATCATTACGTCTGGCATATTTAGGAAAGATCTTAGTGTAATTCAAAGGTTGATTTTTACGTAAATCATCACCAATCAGAAGTTAATTGATCTTTTACGTGGAATGATCTTAGGTTCATGGCTAAGGTCAACAGTAACCATTTATATTTTAAATGTTACGGACAGTACTGCACCATAGAAAAAGCTGACGACAACCTCTTACTGATGCTGCTATTAAAACCGGTAGTTTGAAGAATATCCACAATTTTTGTTACATAATAGACCGAAAAAGCTGGCAAAATTTGGCTGTTTCGACTATTGTCCATAAATGAAATCAGTCAACAGTTTACTAGTGGCTACATCTGTAGCCTTTCTCAAAGTACAAAAACGATGAATTTTGAAAAACTATCAAGCTTCCTTGTCACACAGACAAAAATAAATTCTCAATTCAAAAATTCTAATAATCTTGTAACGATATACTTGTGACAAGAACATCTGTTCTTGCTCTAAGAAAATTTACTTGACTACGAAATTATGGTTAATTTGAAGCAAGAAAAAATGCGTTCAATACTCATTTTAAAGAAATATGCTTTGACTAAGAATATAATTTTCTACAACTAAGATTTCACTACTACTCTTCGGACAAGTATTTCATAAAGTTTTAGTAACAATTTCATATTTTCCACCTGAGCTCCTATTACTTTGAAAGAATAAAAACAGGTTGGTCGGTCCCCTTAGGTCCAGCCAGAAATTTGTCATCGTTTGGTTTAATAATGTAAAAATTAAATAGCTGGCCATTCCAAGACAATCATTGCATGTAACTGTCTTTGGAAATAAATGACATTGTATTGCATTAACATCCTAAAATCATAAACTAATGACTCAAAAGCAATGCTTTCGTACTCTAAACAATTTAACAAAATTGTAATCTGTAAATTCAAATAGATCTTCTGGTGCGAAACATTGTCTTGAAACTTCAATAATCAATATCCCTCCTATGTTTCCTTAGGCATCGGTATATACCTATATGAAAGGGCCATTGCATTCTAAAGGGTACATATATTAATTATACAGGTAACATGACAACATAATTCACATACAAATAATGAAACGCAATAATGAATTCAACAAATTTAGAACGAAATAAACTTCCAATCTCTCTACTATTACAGGATTATATAATCTATACAAAACAAAATCGTCTATTTTATAGGTTAAAATCTTACTTTTCGGTTTGACATAAGAGTCACTTGGCAAAACAGCAACCAAATGGTACATGTTTGTCACAGGCTTAGCGTTTCTAAAAGTGCTTAGCGTTAAATGTATAATACGGGAATATAGTACACGTCAGAAATATAAGAGCTGTTTACATTTTTTGTCCTCCTACCGAGTGCCGACACTACAAAGGATCCCTTACTCCTTCACAAGATGCCGACGAGTCGAATGACCGTTATCCCTTTCGGAATTTTTTGCTGCGCTTGCTGGGGTGCCGGCCACGGTCATTAGTGTAGCCAAAATTGTATAAATGTCTGTGTATAATCAGAATATACAATAAATAGATCAATTTGTTTTGTTTTTATCTATTGCAAATTGGTATTTTCGATTATTTTTATCTCCTACCACTGTCTGAATTATTATAATATATATTTTGTATAGATAATTACGGTTTTATCATTACTGTGTATAATCAGGTGTCAATATACAATAAATAGATCAATTTATTTTGTTTTTATCTATTGCAAATTTGTATTTTCGATTATTTTGATCTCCTACGACTTTCTGAATTATTATAATATACTGGGTGTCCCTGAATTTCCTTGACACGTGATATTCTCGTAACAAAAAACATTCAAACGAAAATTGAGTGGAGTGTTTCAAAGTACTACAGGGTATGTCATACCATGCTTTCAAAACATTTTTTTTGCATTTCAACCCTTAGAACTTACCCCAACTTTGTTTTTTCAGACAGCACCTTATAGCTTTTCCTACCCAAAGTAAGTCCTTATTTTATTATTAAAATCTTGTAGTACCTTTGGTTTTATACAAAAAGCAATTTTTTTTCGTAAAATCATAAGCATAAAAAAATAAAATAAGGACTTGTTTGAGGCGTAATATTTTCCTAAGGAAAGCTGACAAAAAAGAAAACTAAGTGGGTCTTTCAAGAATACCGAATGGCCTATCATATCAGGCTTTCGAAACATTTTTTATTGCTTCAACCCCTAAAACTTACCCCCCACTTTTTGTGTTCCAAATAGCACCCCACAGCTTTTCCTACATTAATAAGGTCATTATTTTATTTAATATCTTGTAGTGCCTTTGACTTCATTTACAAACCAATTTTTTTCGTAAAGTCATTAACATAAGATAAATAAAATGCACATTTGTTTGAGGCGTAATAATTTCGAAATAAAAAAGCATAAAAAGACATTTGTTTTCGAAAACATGTATTATAGGTCTTTCAGTACGCTTAAAAATCCAATTAATTTATTTCTATCCGTTTTTTGCCTCAAACAAATTCTTATTTTATTTATGTTAATCTTATCTTTTTGCGAAAAAATTGAGTTTGTGTACAAAATCAAAGGTACTGCAAGATTTTAAATACTACAAGGACCTAATTTGTGTAGAAAAAACGATTTGCTGCTATTTGGAAAACAAAAGTTGAGGGCGAGTTTTAAGGGTTGAAGTACAAAAAAATGTTTTAAAATCATGGTATAATAGACCCTATCGTACTTTAAAAAATTCCACTCAGCTTTTGCTTGAACTTTTTTTGTTACGAGAATATTACGTGTCAAGGAAATTCAGGGACACCCTGTTTATTTTGTATAGATAATTACGGTTTTATCATTACTCAATGTCTACATGGTAACGTAACTGCACTCAAGGCCGTAGCCAGGCGTTGGCCATGGAGGGGGTGTATGTTGACGTTAGGGGGGTTCATATGTAAAAGAAAAAACTTGACTTTGTAATGGTTTAATTTGCTTAAAAACTGTATAGATTGTATCGCCGCTAATGTGTCATGAGCGATGATTAGTAGTAGAATAAATCACTAAGCTTAGAGAAAGCATCTTGGTTATTTTTATTTTGTATTATTTTAGTAGTTATTTCATTCATGAACCCCCTAACACCCCCCCCCCCCCTTATATACGGCTCTGACTGCACTATAGAAGTGTCGACACTGATTGAGACCTGAGAGAAATGTAAACAACTCTATATATCTGACTTCTACAATACCTACTTCTCTTTTTTAATCACGCGCTAAACGAATTGACGTCACAAAATGCAAATTTCATAAAACCCTTCAGTTTTGCAGAACGACGCACATGGTTCAGGCTAAGTAGTAAAATCCAATCTCCAAATACCAACATATTACGTTTTACTGCATGTTAACTGACTTAATTTGTTTTTTTTTTATTTTAGAGGGATATAAATAGATAAAGAAGGGGTTGATATTGTTTGCCTCTCGATTTATCAAGGCCATGAAATCAGTGAAACGATTAATTGAATGTCTCGTTTTCTTTCGCAGTCATTTAATTTACTTTAGTGGTTTCTTGTGAATAAGGAAATAGTTCCCAAATGTCATGCGCGGTTTTTGATAACATTAAGCCAGTAATTGGCATTTTTCCATAATAATTGCAACTATCTACGTGTTTAGAATGACATGTCTCCTGTAAGTAACATAATATTGTGCATAGATAATAATCAATATCTACCAACGAAATGTGCCCTAATTAGAGTTAAAGATAACTCTAAATAAAAAGTTTCATGTTGCCTTGGTAGCAAATGAAAATAATTGCTGCTTTTGACGTTGGTTCCCTTATCTGCAGTTTGTCATTATGCTAAATGCTGAATATGATAAAATACAAAGCTTCCAAGACTCATTACTGTATTTATTCTATGAAACTAGAGCGAGCACCCAGCTCTAATAAACAAGGCTCTGTCAAGAAGTCGCTCATTGAGGCTTTCAGGAGTCTACACTTCAGAAAACATGATCTGGCACGAACACATTTCGCAAATTGCGACTGCTGATGGAAAAAAATGTAGTCAAGTTGATTGACTCAGTACTTCCCACACATTCCGATGATACCAAATTTATTATTTTCCCATACCACGAAGCTATAGTCTAGATGCCCTTGCAACCAAATCATCACTCGCCCGACCGCAAAAACAGTGTTTTCTTCTACTAGGTGCTTCTTTCACGTGTCAATGGACAATCTATCATGAATACAACAAATTTTTAAGTTTTACAAACCCCCACCCCCGAACCACCCCAATTTCACCCCAACCAAAAAAAATTAAAATGATCAGGAACCACTAAAACGTCTAAAACGAAGTTTGAGGTTTTTTTTAATTTTTAGTTTTTTTATTATTGCCGCGCCGCCACTGAAATGATTTCTAAAAACCATACGCGCTTTCCATACTCGTCGCGGTAATAAATCTGTGTCAAAATGTCATTAAAGTCAATTCCGAAGTTTGCACGTACACAATACAGAACGATCCGAAGTAATACTCGTATGTATTTTGTATGCATCAGAAAGTTCAAGTCCTGGTTCCTGTAATACGCAAGCCAATGTTCGGATGGACCTAAAAATATGAAGTCAAGTTGATTGACTCAGTACTTCCCACACATTACGGTGATACCAGTTTATTATTTTCCATAACATGAAGCTTTTGTCTAAGATCCCCCTGCAACCAAATCATCGCCCCAATGTCACCCCACCCAAAAAAGGTAGAAAACGGTCAGGAACCCCTTAAACATATAGAAACGAATTTTGAGCTGTTTTCATATTTTTAGTTTTTTGATTATTGCTACGCTGCCACTGACACGATTTCTAACAAGCATACGCGTTTTCCATCCTCACCACAGTAATAAAAATGAAGTCAAGTTGATTGACTCAGCACTTCCCACACATTACGGTGATACCAGTTCATTATTTACCCATAGCATGAAGCTTTAGTCTGAGATCCCCTTGCAACAAAATCATCGCCAGTACCCCCCCCCCCCCAAATTGTCGTATGCCGCTAGGTCTTTCCTGCACAGGTCAAAACAGCCTATTATCAATAATACAAGGCTTTCAGTTTTACAGTGTCCACGTCACGTTACAAAATACAAAACGATTTAAACCGCAATAAATTCTCGTATGTATACAGAAAATTCTTAGTCCCTTAGTTTCCGTAATAGGCTAGGCAATGTTCGGATGGACCTAAAAAGGTGATTTATGTCGCTAGGTCTTCCTTCACAGGTCAGCGGACAGCCTATTATTAATACAGCAAATTTTTCAGTTTTTCAACCCCCCACCCCCCAACCACCCGAATTTCACCCCCACCCAAAAAAACTCAGTAGATGATCAGGAACCTCTAAAACACTTAAAAACGAAGTTTGAGCTGTTTTTATATTTTTAGTTTTTTTATTGTTTATGCCACGATTTATAAAAACCATACGCATTTTCTAAGCTCGCCACGGTAGTAATACTGTGTCAAAATTTCATTAAAATCAATTCAACAGTTTCTTCGTCACATAATATAGAACGATGTAAAGCAATACTCGTATGTTTACACCAGAAAAAATTCTGAGTCCTTTGGTTTCTGTAATAGGCAAGGCACTGTTCAGATGGATCTAAAAAGGTGATTTATATGTCGCTAGATCTTCCTTTACAGGTCAGTGGACCACCTATTATGAATACAGCAAACTTTTCAGTTTTTCAACCCCCCACCCCCCAACCACACCAATTTCACCCCCACCCAAAAAAACTCAGAAAATGATCAAGAACTTCTAAAACACTTAAAAACGAAGTTTGTGCTGTTTTTATATTTTTAGTTTTTTTATTATTTCTGCGCCGCTACTGGCACGATTTATAAAAACCATACGCATTTTCCATCCTCGATACGGTAGTAATACTGTGTCAAAATTTCATTAAAATCAATTCAACAGTTTCTTCGTTACATAATATAGAACGATCTCAAGCAATACTCGTATGTATGTATAGTGTATACATTGGAAAAAATTCTAAGTCCTTTAGTTTCTGTAATAGGCATAAGGCAATGTTCGGATAGACCTAAAAAAGTTATTTACGTCGCTAGGTCTTCCTTCACAGGTCAGTGGGTAGTCTATTATGAATACAACAAATTTTTCAATTTTACAACCCCCCAACCCCCAACCACCCCAATTTCCACCCCCACCCAAAAAATGTAGAAAATGATCAGGAACACCTAAAACGCCTAAAAACGAAGTTTGGGGAATATTTGAAATTTTTCGTTTTTTGCTAATTACTCCGCCGCCAATGCACCGATTTTCAAAATTATAGCAGCATTACCTACTACGACCCCACAGCATATCGCTGCCCAAATTTCATCAAAATCCATGCAGCGGTTACTGAGATTACGAGGGTAGAAAAACGCGACAGACAGACAGACAGACCGACAGACCGACAGACAGACCGACAGACAGACCGACGGAAATGAGTGACGTGGATTTTCGTTATGTAGACATCATGAAACGCCCAAAAAGTGGATTATCTCAAAATCGAAAATTTTCGCGATCACAATACTCCCCTCACCTATCGGTGTGGGAAGTAATAATGTGTCAAAATTTCATTAGAATCAATTTAATAGTTTCCACGTTACAAAATATAAAACGATCTAAAGCAATAAATACTCGTATGTATACAGAAAATTCTAAGTCCCTTAGTTTCGGTAATAGGCAAGGCAATGTTGAAATGGACCTAAAAAGCTGATTTATGTCGCTAGGTCTTCCTTCACAGGTCAGTGCACAGCCTATTATTAATACAGCAAATTTTTCAGTTCTTCAACCCCCACCCCCTAACTACCCCAATTTCACCCCCACCCAAAAAAACTGAGAAAATGATCAGGAACCTGTAAAACACTTAAAAACGAAGTTTGAGCTGTTTTTTTTATTTTTTTTTATTATTTCTGTGCCACCACTGGCGCGATTTATAAAAACCATACGCATTTTGCATCCTCGCCACGGTAGTAATACTGTGTCAAGATTTCATTAAAATTAATTCAACAGTCTCTTCGTTACATAATTATGAACGATCTAAAGCAATACTCGTATGTTTACACCAGAAAAAAGTCCTTTGGTTTCTGTAATAGGCAAGGCTATGTTCGGATGGAGCTAAAAAAGTTATTTATGTTACTAGGTCTTCCTTCACAGGTCAGTGGACAGTCTATTATGATAGCAACAAATTTTTCAATTTTACAACTGCGCACCCACCAACCACCCCAATTTCACCCCTACCAAAAAAAAGTAGAAAATGATCAGGAACCCCTAAAACGCCTAAATACGAAGTTTGAGGCATATTTAAAATTTTTTGTTTTTTGCTAATTACTCCGCCGCTCATACACCAATTTTCAAAATTATACGAACATTACCTACTACGACACCACAGCATATCGCTGCCCAAATTTCATAACAATCCATCCAGCCGTTACTGAGATTACGTGGCTAGAAAAACGCGTACGTACAGACAGACAGACAGACAGACAGACCGACAGACAGACAGACTGACAGACAGACCGACAGACCGACAGACCGACAGACCGACAGACCGACAGACCGACGGAAATGAGTGACGTGGATTTTCGTTATGTAGACATCATAAAACGTCCAAAAAACGTATTATCTCAAAATCGAAAATTTTCGCGATCACAATACTCCCCTCACCTATCGGTGTGGGAAGTAAAAGTGTGTTATACCGCTAGGTCTTTCCCTCTCAGGTCAGTATAGACAGGCTATTATGAGTACAACAAAGTTTTCAGCTTTACAACCCCCCACCCACCCAACCACCCCAATTTCAGCCCCACCCAAAAAAAAGTAGAAAATGATTAGGAACTCCTAAAACGCCTAAAACGAAGTTTGAGGCAGATTTATTTTTTTTTGTTTTTTGCTAATTACTCCGTCGCCCATGCACCGATTTTCAAAATTGTAGCAACAACCTACACCATATCACTACCCAAATTTCATCAAAATCTATGCAGCGGTTGCTGAGATCAGGAGGCTAGAAAGACGCCAACAGACAGACAGACAGGCCGACGGAAATGAGTGACGTGGATTTTCGTTATGTAGGCATCATAAAACGCCCAAAAAGTATATTATATCCCCTCACCTATCGGTGTGGGAAGTAAAAAAGAGGAACAAAGCGAATATTTTGGGTAAGAGACATTTTAAAAAACAACTAATTGACACAGAAAAATATTTTAATTATTTAGGAATGCCAAGTAATGCCACAATGCATTTAGATCCTTGCTTGAAATTATTGGTCCACGGCTGAGCAGAATTATTGTTCACGAACCTATTTCTTCCGGGAAAGACTTGCTTTGACTTTGAGGTATTTAAATAAAGATATCCTCCATCGGTTAACTATCCAACCGGTATTATTAAGGTGTAAATTCTGAAAAAAATCGAGATATTTGGTGGATTGGATGTCATCTCAAACAAACTCAAATCACATATCTACAAATTCAAATTGACAGCTCTTTGGCAAACAGCATAGGTACCACTATGAAGATACAAATTCCCCAAATTTGTACGAAAAAATTGGATTCATATTATGAATCGATACGAATCGAATATCGGAAATCTTGTATTAAACATCACTCGTCAGTACGACTTTCAATTCATTAGTCTTCAGTAGGAAATACAGGGTGGGGCATAAAAACCAAGTGTTTTTGGTTTGAGTAGTACTCATATATTAGAAAAGGGAGGAGCGCGTGGTATATTACAATCCATTCCTTGACTCAAACCATTTCACTTTCTTACTTGCCACTTGCCATCATGGAGCGGTAGACGCTAGAACAACGCGTGGCATATGGCGTGGCATCATTGGCCCATATTTTTTTGGAGAAAATGGGGTCACCGCTACAGTAACATCTGAACGTTACATTCATATGGTGAATACCTTTTTCATACCTGAATTGCAAAGAAGAGGTGTGGATATCAAAGATTTGTGGTTCCAGCAAGATGGGGCTACGGCACACACCGCCAGAGCATCCATGGCTGTTCTTCGCCACCTGTTCCCAAATCGTTCAATTTCGAGGTTTGGTGGCATTTCATGACCTCCTCGGTCTCCCGACTTATCAATTTGTGATTTTTTTCTATAGGGGTAACTCAAGTCACGTGTTTAAAGGGCCAAGCCCCATACGTTAGACGCAGAGAAGGAAGCGATTCGCCATGGAATCTCTCAAAAATCAACAGAGACATGCTAGAAACAGTGGAGTGCAATTTTCGTGAACGGCTGAGTCATATGCCAGATGTAATTTTTGCACTTAGATATTTCAAAATGGTTTATTATCAGCTATGTTCTACTACCAATAATTCTTTTAGAGTAAAAACTGATAATTTTATGATTATTTCAAAAACACTTGATTAAATATGCCCCACCCTGTAGATCTCAAAACAACATTATTTCTCTACAAAGTGGATAATTAAACTTTGCTCTCTATCATCAAAAGTGATATATAGATAAAACAAGTCTCACAGTATGCATCCCCTTTTTACAGATAACAGGATACTGTACGAAGTACAAAATATCATAAGACAAATAAATAGACACCAGTTTTGAGTCTCGGAAACAGTTTTCGCTAACTAACTTCCTAACTACATAACTAACGATGTATCATTAAAGAATCTAAAAATTACACAAATAGAGGAGAACTATGAAAATCGGGCCTAAAGGAACGAGTTCGAGACTCAAGACACAGTGTAAAATGAGATCAGGTTTCTGTACTACACAAAGTGAATAATAGTTATAGAACAAAGGCAAAGGAATCTGCCTATATAAAGTTGAATCATGATTATATTAATTTATAATTCATCACTTGACTGTGAATGTATGGTTGAATAAGCTTCAATGAAAAGTCTGAAGTAATTTTTCTAGTGGCCGCAGTTTATTGTGGATGTGATCCAACAATTGGCTACGCTTTTTGTCATGATGTTTTGGTTTATCATATTTGAACCATCATCATCATCATAGTCACAATGTCTTAACAGAAATGTTGTGAACTCATTTTACGAGTTTCTCTTGAGATATCGTTAAGATCTTTAATGCAGTAGTTTCCCATTTGCTTTCTGCATCCTCATGCCGTTGACCAGATGGTATCTACTGGTTCATCCGCCTTTAGGGACAATTTCTCACCTCAAGGACAAGAAGGTGTCCTGACTCTTCTCAACTCGTCCACCCAAAGCTGTTGGTTGAGAAGAGGTTACTGCTTATACCGACAGTAGTTCGGTTATTTTTAGTCGCCTTTTACGACACGCAGGATATATACAATGGGAGATATTCTAACCCGCCCCCACACGGATAATAAGTATGAACCATGTGTAATTAGATGAGATGTCGGTTACATTGCTGTATATTTTTTGTGAAACTGCCTCTACGAGGCAATGCATCAAGAGACTTCGTGCAGTATTTGGTAATGAAGCCCAATGTTTTAGAACTGTGTATAGCTGGTACAACGAATTCAAATTTAAAAGAGCTTCTCTTAACGACAAACTTTGAAAAGCAAGGTCAATTTCTCCAGTTTCTGATGAATATGTTGCCTCTATTCGGCAGATGATTTGAGGAGGATAACTTGAGTCACTCTAAGGATTGGAATGACTGCAATTCAAAATATCTTACATGACCGTCTCGAAGCCAGTAAAGCTTGATGTCTTGGGTTTCCCTATTTGGTAATGAAGCCCCATGGTATAGAGCAACCCTCGAATGAAGCCCCATGTTTTAGAACTGTGTATAGCTGGTACAACGAATTCAAATTTAAAAGTTTCTCTCAATGAATAACTTCGAGAAGAAAAAACAATTTCTGCAGTTGAAGACCATAAGTTACAAAAGGTCCAAGTGCCATTTTCGACGATTTGCATTTTGTTGCATAAAAAATGGAGTCAAGTCGATTGACCCAGACTTCCCACACATTACGGTGATACCAGTTTATTATTTTTCCAGAGCATGAAGCTATAGTCTGAGAATCCCTTGCAACTAAAGCATCGCCCACCCTCCCCCGCAAAAAACAACTACGCCAAAACTCGTAAATAATTTCTAACATCTCTCTCCGTAGGAACTAGGATATAACACAGTTTTTATTCTGCAATCTTAAACTCTTAATCGCATGGCATGCCGATTTTTCGATATTTAAAAACAGATCATATTACCAGTATCAATCGTGGGGGGGGGGGGCAATGAAATATATTGCGGGGCTTCCCAACCACCCTATCCTAGACCCAATCCTATCACAGCTCATTGTGAATACTTCAAAAAAAGCAGAAAACGACCAGAGATCCCTAAAGTCCCCAAAAACATAGTTTGAGCGGTTTTTATATTGTACTGCTTCTTTTTTTTTTAATTAAGTTTCACCGCCACTAACACAATTTAAAAAAAAGACAGACTTTATCGATCTCTACGAAGGCCACATTATGGTTTAGAAATTCCGTTCCTATCAGTTTAATAACATATATCACAGAATTATCTACATCAATATATCTTCAAAAATTATTTTTTGTCTAAGGTAAGGTAAAAGTATATTATGTCGTTCCTTTACAGGCCAATGAAGAACCCACTACTAATACAACAAATTTCTCAGTTTCACAACTACCCACTTTTACCCTCTCTGAAAAAATGTGCTAAACGATCAGAAACCACTAAATCGCCTGAAAACGACGTCTGAGCTGTTTTTATATTTTCAATTTTTTTATTGCTGAGCCGCCACTGACACGATTTCTAAAAACTATACGTGTTTTCCACTAGCCACGGTGATAATGCTGTGCCAAAATTTCATTAAAATCAATTCAACAATTTTCACTTTACACAATATCGAACGATCTTAAGCGATACGCGTACGCAAATATCAGAAAAAGTAAAAAAAAGTAGAAAATGATCAAGAACCCCCAAAACGTCTCAAAAGAAGTATTTTTAGATTTCTATTTTTTTTTATTACTTCTGAAAGATTTGAAACGCCGCAGGTTGTAGCCGTCGGGAAACAAATCCCCGACAGCTCAGAGCTTTTGCTCAGATTTTTGTCAAATCATTAGGCATTGTTACCTGTGAGTTAGTGCAGTTACTTTTTGTTTATCGTTAAATTTGTAAATCCTAAAAATGGCACATTATCATGAAACGACTAGGTATTAGGATTTACCAAATCAAAATTAACTATGATAAACTGGTGCATTAATTAACAGGCACAATGCCTGATTGATAAGACAAAAATCCTAGCAAAAAACTAAACATAAACAGACTAGATACGACTTTTAGCTTTTTGATTCTGTATCTCGCTATTCTTCAGTTTTTGGAAAAAAGTTACTAAAAAGTTGTTTATTTAAACGACTTCTATACACAGTTCAGAAAAGTATCATCCTTGAACTCGCCCTGTGTGTTTTTCAAAATTTTGGGAGGGCTTGGCCCTAAGAGACCCTATGGCTGGCTACGCCCCTGACATACACTTAATATCCCCACTCTAGCCATAAAATATAACATTTTAATATTATTAGAATACACCTATAATGTTCTGTAAAATGCAATTAAAATGCTGATAATTCAATGTTTATGTTTTGGTTCCACCCATTCAGAAGAATGTGAAGCGTAATTAAAAAATTAAGTTTAAAACATTGTTTAGTTGTAACTAAATAAACTAATAAAAAGGCAGGTGATGTGTTTAGGAATAGGAATGTTGAACATTATTCGCGTAATTATGTTGCAACTTTGTTACTTGTTGACTAATTCTATGCCTTGTATACATATTAGATTTTTTAGATTACAAGGTGTTATAAAAATAAACATTTATCCAGATCTATATACCTATAAGAATGAAAAATCAGTGTAGTGTTTTAATCAGTCATTGCTCACTGGGATTCCAGAAATACGATCATCGAGTAGTGGGCGATTTCTCGGAAAATGTCCGAAATTTTTGAAATTCCAATCATTCTAGACCTTGATGACGGAAATCTAACCTAACTTTATGTCATGTGTTACCGATCTGTGCACAGTATCAGAAAAAAATCGCGGTAACTTTCACTTATTATGAAGAATGATTAAGAAACGTGTAGTTTCTAGACGAATAATATAAACAAATACATATGTTTCTCTTACCTGTTTCCATCCAAGCTATTGCCTAAATTTTCGAGGTAGTTCGTATTCATAGCTGCAGGATATCACAACCCTTATCCAGACCAGAGTCGGAAATGTCGATAACGAAACCCGTATTAAAATCAATCAGTAAAGTAGTACACAGACACCGTGAACAGACACTCAATAAACAATACAGACGATCGTGCGGACAGCGACTATAGACTACAGAAATTCTAAATTGCTGCTTAATTTTGACTCGGTGACGAGACCATCGGCTGAGGCGAACCGACGAATCGCAGCCTTGCCCAGGGTCGGACTTGGATATTTTTGCGCCCTTGCGTTGCGTGTACAATCGACGCACACATGACGACCGACGCCAAGACACGACGCCAAAACAGTGGTGGCACATTGCGTGGGTGTTTGGAATAGGCACAAATTAGAGCAGAAAAACCTAGAAAGCTTCGGCGCGGTCCAAGGGCGTAGCTAGGATTTCATTTAGGGGGGCAGACAGGAGTATTAATAACATCAAGGGCGTAGCGAAAAAGGAGTTTAGAGCGTTGAAGAATTTTTTTGACACTTAAGTATTGACAGTTCAGTCAAAAGGTTGCAAAAACGTTTATTATGAAAAACAGCTATTTCTTACATTAGCAGAAGATTTTGAAATGTCTCAATAGTTTTCCTGCAATTTCATCTCAATGTTTGTGTACCAGCTTTCTGTGTACACGGAAAGGCGGAAAACCATGACTGCTTCCCTTAAGATCTAGTTCCCTAAGGTTTTCTCTTGTTACGTATTTGTTCCGGCACAGGTTATCCCATAGTCCGGCATCATTATTGAAAGCTTCCAAATGGTGGTATCAGCAAAAAAATTGCGATTTCTATTTAATATCAACCAGTGACATATTCACCATTACACTAGGATGTAGTGAAAGCAGGCAAATGTTTATCAGCAAAACGCTGCTCTAGTGTGGACAGGGGCGGCGCGTCGGGGGGGGGGGGGGGGCATGATGGGGCCGAGGCCCTCCCACTTTTTATGAGGAGTTAAAAAAATTAATAGGAAATTATTTTTTTACGTGTCCATTTTTTAACTTTATTATATATATTATTAAATTATATTGTATACGTACATACCTAATTTTTTATTTTACAAAGTAGATTATAACTGCACCCGCTACTGCATTATTTTTCAATTTCCAGTGCTCTACATCTTTTATTCTTATCATTTCCCTTTCTCTTTCTTTCAAAATCATACGATCGAGTACTATCGGTGGTACCTTACATGTGGAAACGTACCCAATCATACGCAACTCCCACCAAATCTTCGCGGTCATGCGTCGAGTGCCGGGATGTTTTCACTTATTTTGCTTTTTTTTTTCAATGTGTGATGCAATATACTGATTGTACCAAATTTTCCGCTAAGCTGATTTTCTGTCGTTGTGTTTGTATGTAATGTTAGTGTGAATTAGTAGTATCTACCATGTTTTTAAAACCTTTTCTTTTGTACTTCAACCGTTGAAGCTCACCCACAACTTTCGTTTTTCAAATAGCACCAAATAGGAAATTAAATCCTTATATTATTCAAAATCTTGCGATACCTTTGATTTTATACGGAAACTTATTTTTTTCTTAGAATCACACGCATAACATAAATAAAACAAGCACTTGCTTGACGCCAAAAAACAGATTCAGAGTACTGAATAATCTATGTGTAAAACACGCTTTCGAAAACAAATTATGCTTTTTTATTACGAAAATAGTATGCCTCAAATGCTCATTTTGTTTATCTTAGGTTAATGAATTTACGAAAAAAATTAATTTGTAGATGAAGTCAAAGGTACTACGAAAAGATGTGGGGTGCTATTTGGAAAAAAACTAGGGGGTCAGTTTTAGGGGTTGAAGTAAAAAAATGTTTCGAAAGCATGGTATAGTAGGTCATTCGGTACCCTTGAAAGACCCACTTTTCTTTTTTATCTTTTTTTCTAAGAAAATATTACGCCTCAAATAAATTCCTCATTTAATTTATTTTATGCTTATGAATTTGATAAAAAAATAGGTTTTGTACCATAGGTACCACAAAATTTTAGGTACTATTTGAAAAAACAGAGTTGGGGGTGAGTTTGAAGGGTTGAAGTACAAAAAAAAATGTTTTGAACGCATGGTATGATAGACCCTGTAGTATTTTCAAACATTCCACTCAGTTTTCGTTTTTAAAAGTAATCATTACGTTATTTTGCCTACTAAGGCATGATGTAAATAGGCCATTCTCACCAAATTCAGAATATTATGGTAAGTGAATAATAATTTTTTTGTGTTATACTTTTTCGTCAGCTAATTTGACTTGATACAATTCGTACAATTTCAAAAGGCGTCGAGATCCAAAATAATTTTTTATGATAATACTGACATTTTTAGAAAAAAAAAATACGGAGTCTACGCATAGGCTCTGTCGATATTTGTTTTTTTTTTGTTTTATTTATGAGAAGAAGAAGAAGCTTTATTTCAAAATAGGATTACCCTAATACAAAATAAAGAGGTGATACCTAAAAAAAAATACAAATTGGTTATTCCAAAATTATAAAAGTAACACTAAAAAATAATTAAATTAATGCAAATACTATATATATATATATATATATATATATAGACAAAACAAAAACAAAAAAGGTGCAGCCCGGGCTCCGACACACCGGGCTGCTGTTCAATTCCCCAGCGACTACTCCTCACACCGTGAGGTGAGCAATCACTGGGTCCGCGTATCGTGCGTCCTAAGCAGACGAAGGGACCCATGGATGACTGCCTTCTGCATTCTGGCGGCTAAGATGTGCGCCGCCGCACGGCACACCGGCATTTTGCGCAGTGCAGAGAGCAGCGTATCCCTCATACCACCTAGGGATCCAATGACCACTACTAGCAGACTCACAGTGTAGTCCGGCCAGAGCCTGCGAAGTTGTCCGAGGAGCTCCTGATACTTGGTCCGCTTTTCCTCCTCCTTAGAGACGATGTTCCCCTCGGCAGGTGCCGAGAACTCGATAACGAACATCGTCTTTTGTTGGTAGTCGAGGAGGACTATGTCGGGCTTATTTGCATGTATAAGCTCGAGCGTGGAGAATGAGTAGTTCCAGTAAATTCGGCACCTCTCGTTCTCCACAACGGACTCAATGTCCCCTGGAGCGTATGGCAGCACCGGTGTCTCATCTATACCGTATGAGTGCCTTAAATGGTAGTATAGCACTCGTAGAGCCGCATTGTGCCGATAGATGTAGGCTGTGCCAGCGTACACCTTACACGCCGACAAGAGGTGCGTAAGGGTCTCTGGCGCCTGCAGGCAGGCTCTACAGCGGATATCGGGCACATCCATACCCATAATCCGGCTACGGTATACTAAGGTGTTGAAGACACCGTCTTGGCAAGCCATTATAGAGCTCTCAGTCTCCGACTTCAACCCATTAGACCTTAGGAAGGAGAAGGTCAACTGCTCAGATAAACCATGCTCTTCTAGATGTTTGTAGAAGATTCCGTGCATTGGTTTATCTTTGTGAAGTCTTAAAAGCAATTGGACTTCAGCAGTTTTAATCCGGGCTTTTAATTGTGCGGGAGCAAGTTCCGTAACGGACTGCTGACACCTCCGCGTGAAGTCGAGCGTGAGACTAAGTTCTTCGGCTGCCCGTGTTGCTGCTCTAAAAAGGAAGGCTCCTTTACCCGCAATCTCGTGCTCTCGCACAAAGCGGATCAGGGGATCGGTGCTCGTCGTAACATAGCAGGCAGTGGCCAGTACTACTCTGTTGTGCAGATGCTCCAAACTCAATAGTCCTCGCCCTCCCAGGTGTCGCGGGAGGTATATTCGCGGGACAGAGGATCTAGGATGTAGACTTCCCTCCATATTCATCCTTTTGCGAGTCTTTATGTCGATTTGTCGCAGCTCTTCCACGTTCCAGTGGATAGCACCAAAGCTGTATAGCAACAATGGGACCGCAAGCATGTTTGTGGCAGCGACTTTGTTTTTGCCGGACAGTTCTGACGACCAGATCTGCCGGAGTCGGTGCAAATACTTGCGGCGGAGACACTCTTTGACCAATTCTGCCTCTTGGATGTGACGCTGCGCCACTCCAAGGTAGGTATAAGTATCTCCGGCATGCAGTTGTCGCAAGATGCTCCCATCAACGAGCTGCTCCTCATCTTCACTATCTCCGCAACGTCCTCTTTTGAGATGAACCATGGCACATTTGTCTATCCCGAACTCCATACCAATAGCTTGACTGTAATCCTGCACTACCCTCAGCGACTGCTCTAAATCGCGTTGTCCGGAGGCATAGAGTTTCAGGTCATCCATGTAAAATAAGTGGGTGACCTTGTGCCTCCGGTAATTGGGCTTGCCACAGCTGTATCCCTTAGTATTTTTCAGCGCTATGGACAAAGGCAGTAGCGAGATGCAAAAGAGCAAGGGACTCAAGGAGTCTCCTTGGAAGACCCCTCTTTTAAATTATACCAACTCTGTTCGAACCCTGGTTTCACCCGATGTTATGGTGAACCGAGTCTTCCAGAGCGGCATCAGTTGTTTGATGCATCCCACTATTTGATCATCTACCGAAAGACATTCCAACAGCCGCACAATCAGTTCATGAGACGTAGTGTCGAATGCCTTCCGATAGTCGATCCAGGCCATAGAAAGGTTTCGCAGGTAATGCACGGAGTCCTGTGTGACACAGCGGTCAATCAACAGGTTATCCCTGCAGCCAGCTACTCCTTTCTTAGACCCTCTTTGTTCATATACGCTGAGAAATACGGGATTTACAGCTTGAAGGATACGCATGTACAAGATTCTGGTGAAGAGCTTGTAACATGCGTTCAGACATGTTATTGGCCTGTAGTTTTTAGGACCAGACAAATCTCCGGTCTTCGGGAGAAGCACGGTTCGACCCTCGACAAACCAAGCCGGAATTGGCTGCTCCTGATTTAGCCACGAGTTAAAAACTCTAGCTAAATGCCGGTGGCAACTGGGAAACTTTTTCAACCAGTAGGTGTTTATGCCATCCGGGCCAGGAGCTGCGAAATTCTTTGCGCCTCGTAAGGCACCAAGAATTTCTTCCGTGTTTATCGGGTGACGCAGTACATTCAGGTTTGGAGTCCTCCTACAAACGGACTCGAACTGCGCCAAGGCCGGAGTGTCTGCTTGGAGAGGTTTGGGGTGTTCGTAAATGCCCCTCCAGAAAGTCTCCACGCGATCAGCAGTTGGCGGCTGCTCTATGACTGGTGGTCGCTGTTGGAAGAGACGAGCAGGCTTTTCGGAAAACAATCTGTTTTCCTCCAAACCTCTCGCCCGCGTCACCAGTGATCGTTTAGCAGCGATTAGCGTCCGTATCCTGTCAAGACAATGCTGCTTGACAACAACCAGTACCGCTTGACTGAGCGTGTGATGGTCGCGCCTTAGCTCTCGGGCTATCTGGCGCACGCGGCGCGTAAAAGGCCTACCGGCCGCTCTATATTCCATCACACACTGGATACGGGATGCTTCTTGGCGAGCCAACTGGATTTTCGCTTCCATTTGGCGCACCCGCCTCTGTGCTCTCTCGACAGGAGAGTCTCTCACTCTCCCCTGTCCAGCCAGCCTCAGAGCCGCAGCGTAAATTTCGCAATTAATGCTCCAAATGTCAGAGACCTCCGATAGACGTTCACTCAGCGCCTCATCCTCTCTCTTTAAATCTGCCAGCTTGAAGGACCTCCTGTTGTTATGCAAGGCCCTTCGGTCACTGAAATCTCCAGGTGAGACGGCTTCGTCGATTTCCCTCTCAGCGGGCCTCATCGGCGACCTTTCAGCCTGGTTAACAGGCCTTTCAGTCGCCGGAGGGGCAGGCTGAGCTGGAGCACGAACGTATCCCTGCCCCCGAAGGTAAAATACCTGGTTCCGCAAGCTCTGGGAGGTAATTGTGCTATGCTCTGGATGCATTTCACACCACCTCCCATGCATGCGGGCCATGTATCCCCTACGGCGCGGGCTACTGCTCTCGTAGCAGCTCAGCAGGTCATCCTTCAGTTCCGTCGTCCACCTAAAACAGTCCATGTCGTTGCGTGTGTCGTCGTCAGGGCGATCCGAGGCACCGCCACCTTGCCCAGAGCCGGCTTCCGATACCGGCCTGGTGTGGGTGCTCTTCTTCTGGGGCGGTCGAACCAGAAGGTAGGGCCCGTCCGGTGGTTAGCCTTAGGGCCCCCAGCCGACATTTCAGAGGCAGCCGACCACATTGCCTCCTAGGGATGACCTGTACAGGTTGCCGGCCGGCTTTCATCCCTGGCTTGGGTTATCCCCGCAGTGTCGCCACGCACCGAATAGCCGTTTGATGTTGGTCGGCTTCCTGGGGGCGCATTTTATACCTACTGCCAGGTTTGCTATCAGCCGCCCCTAACCTGGGGTCAGACGCTGTCGGGAAGCCGTCCTTAACATAGGTGCAGCCGCTTCCTCACTATGGTGGTTCATACGCCTGCTTTCACAGCCGGTGACCACCATAGGCCCTTTTAAGGCAAGGACTACCAATCTTTTATATATATATATGTATATATATATATATATATATATATATATATATATATATATACTACGCCAATATACAATGTCAATATTAGAAACCTCAATAATAGAGAGAAGTTAACTGTGAGTCTAAAGATTATCAGATGGCTCTTATGTACTTTAATAATTGTTGTTTAAATATTCTAAGCGACGAACTTTGTTTTATTGTATTTGGAAGATTATTGTAATCATTGAAACCTTAAAAAATAAAGAATTCATGCTACTTTTCTTGTTAGTTTTAGAAACATAAATAGCTTGTTTTCTAGTCTGATGTGCATGTATAATCACTATTATAGCTGAAGCATTGCAAATACGTTGGTGCCATACCTGACACTATTTTGAAAACAAATACCATGGTAAGATAATATAGTTTTTGTGATCCAGATAACCAGTTAAGGGTTGACAGCATCAATTGAATAGGTGTATATCGATTCGTCCTTAAGATAATTCTCATCCCACGATTTTGCATCTTTTGTAACTGTGACAGCTGATTTGAGTTAAAAAATTATAGTACACAATAATCTGTGACTTGATCATCGTATCTGCAGGAACTAATTTTTTAATAATTGCATTGTTAAACACTTTTGTACTAGTATTCACTCCGTTAAGCAGTCTCCCCCTCCGTTACCTTAAAAGCTAATGGAGGATAGGTTAACGGAGGAGAGAATTTTTTTGTCCTCGAGACAATTTTGACTAAGCCAAAATATTTCACCTAACTTCTAATACGTTGTGTTTGAGAATACAGATTATCCCATATAAATTACAAATGATATTTGGACGTGATTATTTTGATTGGACCATTTGCACAGGTTAACGGAGGAGAGTAGTATGGTCCACAGATATAGTTTTACTCACATTTTCTGAGTGAATGATTGTCTTACAAATACAGGAAAATCGCAAGAAATCATCCACATGAATGGCGTCTTAATTCTAGTATTGCTCTGCCACTTGGCGCTGCGGCTAAAAGCGAATTTTATTATTTATTTATTTATAACTTATTAAATGCGTTAACCCAAGAGAGACGAGAGACAATACATTTGATACTGAGAGAAAGAACGAAGAACAAATACAGCAAACAAATTCTCCATTAGCAGATGACAGAAAAGTTCTGCCGGTGCGCCATCTGGTACCCGAAGGTAACGGCAACCAAAGGGAATCGCTGCTAACAGCAGCAAACTTTTTGGTGAGACAACACGGCTCGTCCGCTTTTAGCCACCAGAGGAGCGCGGGTTCTATACGCTGATGCGTATGAAAGCCGTATAGAGCAACCCTCGTAAATTCTCCATTGTGTGGAATAACAGGTGGGGAGACAGCTAACGGAGAGGAAATTTAACTACCGTTATTGTTTTTTTCCAATATATTTTCCTCAGTGTAACTTTTGCCACCACTCCAAGTATCACAATCACTCTCAGTATTACTTAGCTTTTTTTTTGTATATAACACACGGTGACCTAATTTTTCGTTTTTGGTGAGAATGAGAATTTATTATAAATGCAACAAATGTTTCAGTTTTACAACTCCCCATGCCCTAACCACCCCAATTTTACCCCCACCATAGAAAAAGTAGAAAATGATGACGAACCCCTAAAATGCCTAAAACAAAATATTTGAATTTCTTTGTCTTTTGCTAATTACTCCGCCGCCCATGATGCAACAATTTTCAAAATTATAGCAGCATTACCATTTACGACCCCACAGCATATCGCTACCCAAATTTCATCACAATCCGTGCAGCAGTTGCTGAGATTACGAGGATAGAAAAACGCCAACAGACAGAGAGACAGACAGACAGACGGACAGACCAACAAACATGTAGATGTAGAGATCATAAAACGCCCAAAAGGCGTATTATCTCTAAATCTAAAATTTTCGCATCACAACGCTCCCCTCACATATCGGTATGGAAAGAAAAACAGAAAAATTACCAGTTACCCTAAAACGCATACAAAATATCAGTGTCCTAAAATGTATTTGTATTTCACCAATTGCTCGATTGTTAATGCACCCATTCCCATCTTTTTCAAGATTTCTGCTTTTTCTACAGGCAGTTTAAAAAGGTTTAAAAAAGTTGTGAGCTGTTCTGTTTGGTTTTTCATTGATAACTTCGCAGGATTTTCAAAAGAAATGAACATAATGTTTACGATACGTTCTACGGTTCTATACAACCGGTGCAGTGGTTAATGAGATTATGTGGGTACAAAAAGGGCAACAGGTGGGCAGAAAGACACTTAGTCCAACTGACGGACACCTCAGACAAAATATCCAAATGAAACGTTATTACCTTAAAATCCAAAATTTCTCGCGATTTTTCGTAACGAAAAGCGGTTCAAGTAAGAACTGAGTTGTAGTTCTGAAGGTACTATGGGGTCTAACATACCATGCACTGAAACCTTTTTTTTTATGTCATCACCATCCCTAATACTCGCCCCCAACTTTTTTTTTCAAATAGCACCCCATAGGTTTTCCTACATAAATGATATCTCTATTTCATTTAAAATCATGTCTTTTCGTAAAACCATAAGTATAATATTTTTGCAAAAAATCGATAAAAAAGAAAACTAACTGGGTTTTAAGGGTACTGAAAAAAATTAATTTTTAATCATTTTTCATGACGAAAATATTACGCCCCAAACACATCAAAATTGGTTTGTGTTTGGAATGAAAAGCACTACATTTTAAATAAAATAATGAGTAAAATGAGAACTAATGGATGGTATTTAAAAAAAATTGGGGGTGAATTTTGATGGTTGAAAGCCAAAAAAATGTTTCGAAAGCGTTGTGCCATAGACCCCATGGTACTTTCTAAAATACCGTTCAGTTTATGTTTGAACTTTTTTTTGTTACGAGAATATAACCTATGAAGAAAATTCTGGGACACCCGGTATATCATACATATTTCATTGACTGAATGAAATAGAAAATTTATTCCACGAAAAAAAAAATAGTTTGATAAGTTCTACAAACAAAAAATATTATTAGTGACAGACTGACCGACTCACAGACAGACCATCGATAATGAGTTCCAAAAATTTTTGTGTCCAAAAGACGTTATACCTACCTCTAATTCGAAAATTTCCGTGATAAGAATGAAAGAGTTCCTAATAAATACATAGATTTCAATATGAAACGCTAATATTTGTTTTAATTAAATGGAAGTAATTTCAATTTCAATAAATTTTGATAACTTCTGCAAATAAAATCCTTTCCTTAGAATCCACAGTGTGCGAGAGGCTTTATGAATACGCATCCTTGTAGTACATATTCCTAGAATTATAAAAAGCAGTTTGGGTGTTTTTTGTTCCCGTCCGGGAACCCAAGTGACCGAAGTTTGTTTTGAATTCCTTCTAGTATTATAATTTAGTTTAGTATCGAGGCAGGTGTTGTGTCGTAATATGCATTTAGATTAGCCGTATAGCAGTATTTTTCTGTAAAAACATACCTATGATACGAGCATTTTGGTAAAAAGATGTAGTTTTAGTGATGAGTTCGGTCAACAAGCAGTTCGTCTATCAAGATTTTGCGTATTTTTCGGTTAAATACATTTTATTGTCGCGTATTTTGGTGAAAATGTAATTTTAGTAACGAGTGAAGTGGTGTCTATCGATCATCAGGATGCAATGCTTTGATTCAAAGGTTTGTGGCTATTTTTAATACGCTGTACTTAAACTGCCATTCAACGGCAGCCTACTAAAATGCCGTTTACAGATGTGACGTTACTGAAGTGGCTTATTTGGCGGCTTTGTAATCGCTGTAGTTAAACTGCCGTCAAACGGTAGCCCACTGACATGACGTTGCAACAACTTCATCAGTATGTTGCCCGTTAAATTAAAGGTTCTGCTATGAGCTATGAGGAGCAGAATTTCAAAATGCATTTTGTCTAAACTTTAAATAAGACAGACAAAATGCGTTTAGTCTCCGTGCTATTCGGTAGGAAATCGTACTTGGACAAACAAACTGATTTAAATCCATGGATAAAAAGCATTTTGATTGCGATTTTATTTTGTATATTGCTCGCTCGGGAGCTAAAATAATAGAAATACGTGAAAAAACTGTGCCAAACTAGTAATGTATGGAACTGCAATAGAACTAGATGTTTTTGAATGCAGTGAGATTAATCAAAATTATTTTATTAAAAAATTTAACGTCTAAACATACTATATTATTATACTACTATTATATTTTGTTGTTTCATTCTAATATGCTGCAAATATTTCCAAATTTTTGTTTTTGCCACTTAACAATGAAACTCAAATTAGATAAACAAACTGCATTATGTCCAACAGCTTTTTTTTTAATTTTTACAAGTTATTTTTCAACTTTCTTTCATATGATTATATTATCCCAAATCTTTTTTCATCTATGATTTGGTTTCTCTGTACGACTGGTTTTTTGCTTCTCCTCAAAATTTGTAATATTGAACAAAATGCAATTTGAAAGTCTGCTCCTCTAAATTTCAATGAAATTTAAAATTTGGTGTTCGGTTCTAGACTTTTATTGAAAACTATACCCAGAAAAACACATCATGCAACATTATTTGATCTTTTCACAGATGTTGCAGTACTTCTTATCTTTTTCGATAATAATCTTCTTGTCTTGTCCTTTTGGACGACCTCGTTTTTTTACACAGGTATCTTCATTGTCGGCCATGTGATATCACTCCAACTTTTCAATAAGAGATTGTTGAACTGCTGACGTCATTTGGAACTGATTCACTGGTATAAGCTTCCTCAACTTCAACTGGATCAGATATATCCTCCTCTACCATTTCACATAGTGTTAGAGTTTAAGATTTTTCAATACATTAAGTCCTTGCTCAAACAACAATATGTCTGTCCGTTGAGCTGGTCAAAACTAATCAATAATATCTAGATTCCCATAATTCAGCAAAAATTGTCACAATTTTAATGCAAACAAGTCGAAAAGAATATAACCGATAATGGAAAATAGCAATTTTTACAAGAAATCCAATATGCTATCAGCAGCATTTCAGTGGGCCACCGTTTGACGGCAGTTTAATCACAGCAAATATAAAGCTGTCAAATACGTCACAATGATGTCACAGCTGTTAACGGCATTTCAGTGGGCTACCGTTTGACGGTAGTTTAAGTACAGCCTTTTTAATAATATTACAATTCGAAGCACGTAGCATGTAAAATTGGTTTCTTTAAGGTGCATTCACACGTGTCAAGTTCCTAAAGCAAATTACTGATTCAAGTAGCTCAAACTTAGTCCTTTTTTTAAGTGAGCATGTTTATTAAGTACCTATTGTTGAGTAGTACTAATTTAAACAGGGCGAGAACTTGATTTAAACTGACAATAAAAAAATAAAAATAAGTATAGGATTCTATTTAAAATAAATTAAAATCGGGGATATTTGTTTAAAAATTTGGAAAAATAGTTTATATCTTGGCAACGCCGAAAACGCGAAAAAAAAGATTACAAGGCGAGATAGGGTATTAGTAGATATTTGGATTTAAAATAAAAAATACAGGGTGTTACATTTAAAAAAACAAAGTAAAATGACCTTCAGGTTGCTGTAATTTAAAATTCTGCCAAAAACACCCTGTAGATACAAATTGCTGATAACATCCAAACTAATATCCACTTAATATTCAAGTAACTCGCTGTATAATATTATTAAGAAAAATTAAAGGAATATATCAGTTTGGACGTATTACTTGCGACCTTGCAAATCCGGAAATTAATAATAACTTGGCAACGTCGCAACCTATCCCAAAAATATTTAGAGATCAATGATGGAAACTAAAAGAATTTAAAAAAAAGTTATAGTTCTATATAAAGAAATTAAGTTGGTCACTATCCTACTTTCCCGCAATACCCTGTATATTTCAAAATGTTTTTAGAATGTGCGTCTTAGGTAACCAAATAACTTTTGTATTTGACATTTTCTTCTATCAGGCATACTTTGCGAGATATCGAAGAATTACCCACTAACTGGACACCCTGTATAAAGCGTGAGTCCTAAGTTGATTATTTTTTTAAACTGTGTACATAGAAGTCGTTAAAATAAACAACTTTTTCAAATAACTTTTATCCCAAACCTGCAAAATAAGCGTGATACAGAATCAAAAAAAGTAATTCTAAAGCCTGGTATGGACTTGTATATTTAGAAGTACCTGGTCTCTATATGTTTAGTTTTTTGCTCGAAATTTTATCATCAGGCAGTGTACCTGTCAATTAGTGTACTAGTCACTTTCATTTTAAGTTGGTAAATTCTAAAATATGCGTTTATAATAATTTGTCGCTTTTAGGAATTACCAATTTAAAATTAACAAATTTAAACAGAAACTGACTACTGCATCATCTGGCAGGTGCAATGCCTAATAGATAAAACAAAAATCCGAACAAATAACTAAACATAAACAGATTAGGGTAGGTAGGTCTTGATACACAAGCCTAGATTTACATTTTTTTATTTTGGATCTCGTTTATTTTTCTGTTTTCTGAAACAAATTATATGAAAAATTAGTTTATTTCAACGACTTCTACACTCGGTTAAAAAAGCATCATCTTAGGACTCACCCTGTATAATATTAAAGGAAAAATCTTGGGGCTGTGGCCAAAATTTTGAAAAGAAGCAAGAAGCCAAGCTTTCTGCAATGTTTATTGCCATCTTCGGATGATGTTTGCTCGTACAAAAAAAAAAAATGTGCATTGAGTCACAGATTTTCAAATGCAATTCTCAAACAAAAAAAACACGTCAAACAATTTTTGGCTTATCTATCTCGGTGTCTTCTAGAACACAGATCACAGAAACAACCAACACAGGTGTAAAATACAAACTAAACAACGACCTTTACATGTTTAAATCACCAGAAAAATTAGAAAATTCGTGGTTCGTAAACGCATATTTTTCGATTTAAATTTTTTTAGAAGGTCTTTGTTTAGTTTGTATTTTACACCTATGTATGTGTTGGTCGTTTGTGTGACCCGTGTTGTGAAAGACACCGCGTTAAATTAGGCAAACACGTTTTGACGTATATCTTAGCGCATTTTTCTATTTCCTGCAGATACTGCGCCGATTTTCAGGGTTTAGTTTAAAATGTAATACTGTCCCATTTTTTCAGTGTTAGGTATGTATCATGGGGCTCATAGGTATTTTTTATAAAAAAATACTAGCATACAAGGAAAGCGATCTTTTAATTTAGTATCTACTTTCTTGTTGCACATTTGCACAAAGGATGGCGCTTGAGGATCCTGGGCCTCCAAGGCTACGGGGCCCCCAAAACGACGGGGCCCCTCCGCAGCTGCGGGCCCTGCTGGCCCTTAGTTTCGCCACTGGCTTCATGTTCCTATCTCAATGTTCATAAAAATGTGAGATCTATCACTTGTCAAGCGTTGTCGGTCGAACATCGAGACACCCTGTATACAGGGTGTCCAGTTAGTGTGTAATTCTTCGATATCTCGCAAGGTATACCTGACAGAAGAAAATGTCAAATACAAAAGTTATTTGGTTACTTAAGACGCATATTCTAAAAATATTTTAAAATATAGAGGGTGTTGCGGGAAAGTAGAATAGTGATCAACTTGATTTTTTTATATAGAACTATAACTTTTTCTTAAATTGTTCTAGTTTCCATCATTGATCTCTATTCAACCCTAAAATATTTTTGGGATCGGTTGCGATGTTGCCAAGTTATAATTTATTTTCTATTAATTTCCGGATTTGCAAGGTCGCAGTTAATACGTCCAAATTGATATATTCCTTTATCTTTTCTCAATAATATTATACAGCGGGTTACTTCAACATTAGGTGGATATTATTTTGGATGCTACCAGCAATTTGTATCTACAGGGTGTTTTTGGCAGAATTTTAAATTACGGCAAATTCAAGGTCATTTTACTTTGTTTTTTTAATGTAATGCCTTGTATGTTTTATTTCAAATCGAAATATCTACTAATACCATATCTCACCTTGTAATTTTTTTTCGCGTTTGCGGCGTTGCCAAGTTATATATTATTTTTCCAAATTTTTAAACAAATATCTCTGATTTTAATTTATTTCAAATAGAATCCCCTACCTATTTTTATTGCAATGAATTGCACATGTCGAACTTAGTAAGATCTGATAATTTCAAAATTTTGTTTCTAATAATTACTGAGATACGGCTTCACCGCTTTTTCAGTAAACGGTACCGGAACGCTTGAATATTTCCAAAACCGCCACAACTGGAGAGGTGAAATTCAATACTTTAGGGTTTTTGAACATAGAATTCAAAAACGCTAAGAGCAGTGTTGTCAGATTTACCAATTTTACGTCATAATTTTGAATGGAATGCCCTATTTATGAAGTCTAACGTAAAAGTGGTAAATCTGACAACACTGCTGTTAGCGTTTTTGAATTATGTATGTTCAAATACCCCCAAGTATTGAATTTCACCTCTCTAGCTGTGACGGTTTTGGAAATATTTAAGCGTTCCGGTACCGTTTAGCGAAAAAGCGGTGTTGCCGTATCTCAATAATTAATAGAAACAAAATTTTGAAATTGTGAGATCTTACTAAATTCGAAATGCGCAATTCATTGCAATAAAAATAAGTAGAGGATTTTATTTAAAATAAATTAAAATCGGGGATATTTGTTCAAACATTTGGAAGAATAATTTATAACTTGGCAACGTCGCAATCGCGAAAAAAATATTACAAGGCGAGATGTGGTATTAGTATATATTTCGATTTAAAATAAAAAATACAGGGTGTTACATTTAAAAAAACAAAGTAAAATGACCTTTAAATTGCTGTAATTTAAAATTCTGCCAAAAACACCCTGTAGATACAAATTGCTGGTAACATCCAAACTAATATCCACTTGATATTCGAGTAACTCGCTGTATAATATTATTAAAAAAAGTTGAAGGAATATATCAATTTGGACGTATTACTTACTACCTTGCAAATCCGGAAATTAATAGAAAATAAATTATAACTTGGCAACGTCGCAATCTAACCCAAAGATATTTTAGGGTTAAATAGAGATCAATGATGGAAACTAAAAGAATTTAAAAAAAGCTGTAGTTCTATATAAAAAAATTAAGTTGGTGACTATCCTACTTTCCTGTATATTTCAGAATATTTTTAGAATATTCGTCTTAAGTAACCAAATAACTTTTGTATTTGACATTTTCTTCTATCAGGTATACTTTGCGAGACATCGAAAAATTACCCACTAACTGGACACCCTGTATAAACAGATAATATTAGGTACATTTTCCCGAATTAAAGTTCCCTATTGTATTGACCAAGCCACCTTGGAAGGGATAATTCATCCTTTATTACCCACCTGATGCGCCTGTGAATTCAGTACGATTATTTATTATTCAGAACATTTTAGTTATTTATCGGATGAAACATTGATCACTTTACATCGATCACGTTGGAATCACACTTTGGACACATCTTGAGCTAAAGAACTAGCCGATAAGAAATTACATTATTTTAGACTTATCACCGATATGATGCATGTGCATATAGATACGAGGCGTGATCAAAAATATTTTGGTAATTAAGCGTATTAGCAAATTATTCACTTCTGGAGACAATGATTTTCACATTACTCAAAGTGAGCTCAAGAGTATCACAATCCTTGTTTGGAACATGACCTGAATCATGAAATAGGTGTTTCTGTTGGCTCACCGCCTTCATATCAGCCTGATACCGGGATTTACCCAGGTCCACCTGAGGAGATCCAAGAGATCGAAACAGCGAACATATTGAAACAGCGCCGTCGCCGTCGTGGACTAGGGACATTGTGCCTGATCCGATTCAGGACATGTTCCAAACAAGGATTGTGATGTCCTTGAGCTCACTTTGGGCCTTCTTCTTCTTCTTCTTCTTCTTCTTCTTCACTTCGAGTTTTAGGCACTTTGCCCGTTACGGTACCAATCTTTTTCTCGGTCTTCCGATATCTCTTCTTCCAGCATTGACAAAATCTGGCTCTGGCTGGAATCCTATTTGCAATCATTCGTTCTACAACCAGACAGCACCTATATTCCTGGAATATTCTTATTTCATCCAAAATAGATTGAGAATATTCAGAACATTAACAGAATGTTCTATGGATGTTTTTATTGGTTTCATTCCCATGAGGATGTACGAGGAATATTACGTCATGATTATTCCATGAACGTGTCGATCAAAATATTCTGATAATATTCATAAATTAATATTATCTAAAGAATAATCTATGAATATGCCTTTTGGTATGATTCTTAATGTAGGCGTAGCACCGTTACAGGTTAGGTTAAGCTTGAGAACTTTGACATTAGCTTCAGTCGTCCCGGTGGCGGTGGTCGGTGGTGCCTGCTTGTGCTTGTGCATTTTTCTCCTGTGATAATTGGACGGTTATGTGTGTTCTGCAACGTGATTTTCACTTGTTATTTAGTTTACAACTTCATCTAGGAGCGACTATAGGGTGAGCGTAACTATTTTGTCTCTGTAAATTATTGACTATGTAGCACCATCTGGTAGCAACTCTCTTGTTCAGAATCTAATCACTATGTTCTAGTCTTACTTCTCGTAGGTACCCTAATTAATATATAATAACAACCACTAACAATACATTGGCTATATTTGTGACTATGAATTTCCATTGTTTATTCTACTAAAATTGATTAAAATACAATTACAACATTTTGGTGAAAATCTAGCATTGTATTTAATGAAGTGTATTTGAATGAACATCGTATGCTTTAAAATAAAACAGCTTTTTTTATTTTGCAGGATAATACAGAAGGACGATTGCGTGCAATGAAATGTATTTTTTTAATGTGTACATTAAACTTATGCAATTATAAATACAGGTTCCGTGTTCCGTTTTATCCCCAATCCCTATAATTAGTGTGTGCCTCAATCATTGCTGCCCAAAACACTGTATACAAGTTGGATACTAGGTTATATTTCTGTATACTACTCGCGTTAAGTACCTAGGTAGACAACAAGACTTACAAATAAATGAAATGAAGTGATAAAAGGTATTAGTTTCTTTCAACATATATTCTTCAAAAATATACGATATTTGATGCATCTTAATAACAATAGTAGAATATGCTGAGGGAATAACATATGTATGTTTCTTCAAAGATATACCAGGAATCTTCCTACAGTATTCCATACATATTAATACCTAATAATCGTAGAATATTCTGAGGGAATAACGTATGCACATTTTTTGGATTCTCATTTTCACATTCTTGGAATGTTCATCAGATAATCTAAATATTCATGGACTTTTCATGGAATGATACAATGTTCCAAAATGGTGATTCTTAAAATGTTCCTAGAATATATTGTGCTGTCTGGGAATGTTCTTTCCATTTAGTTTTATTTTCTTTCATTTTTCAGTTTATGTCGAAGATGTTACATCCGCTCGTATATCTCTGTTTCTTAATCTGTCCAATTTTGTGCAACCTTTCACTCTTCTTAGAAATGTTATATCTTGTGTTTATATCCTATTTTCTTCTTTTTTTGTTGTGGTCCATTTTTCACTACCATAATAAGAGGGTTGGAATAGCTATCGTCTTGTAAAATTTCATTCGAGTATCTTTCCTTGTTTTATTTTTTAATGCTCTGCTGATAGTTGCGTAAATATTTGAGAATTTATTATCCTTTTCTTCTATATCTTTACTTCTATCATCAGATAGATATATTGCAGCCTAAGTACTGGATATTTACCTGAGAAAGCCATGGTTTTAGTGAGAGCAGGCGACAGAAAAGATCTGCCGGTGCGCCATCTGGTACCCGAAGGTAACGGCGAACCAAAGAAATCGCTGCTAAACAGCAGCAGAATTCTTGGTGGAACGCCACGGCGCGTCCGCTTGGCCATCAGAGGAGCGCGGGTTCTATATTATGCTGCTGCATATGAAAGTCGATATACGAGGGTTGCTCTATATGGTTTTAGTTTTGTTTGTCGATATTTTCATGTCTCATTTTTGACATGAAAATATCGACAAACAAAAGTAAAACCATAGCTTTCTCTGCTTTCTCAGGTAAATATCCAGTTACTTTGGATAAGATGGAAATTATTTTAATGCGAGCTCGATCTGCCTTTTTAACAGTTCAAGTTTCCGAGGCATACAAAAATATGGAGAACATAAGAGGCTGAAACCTACACCTACAGTGTAGAAAGTAGAGAATAAGTTCAGAGGAGGAGTTCTCACTTCAACGTATACATGAAAAAAGATGTTTGTCAGTAGGTTTTTCACATATTATTTGGTAGCATTTATTATTGGGCTTCTATACGAGTTTATTTTTATTGCTGTGTATGTATAACTTAACCATAAAAATAAATGTATCTAAAGATTCATGTTTATATTTTTCAAATGCCAGTATATACGGAATGTTGTTTTATGGATGTTCTAGAATCATTTTTAATATGTATGGTTTGAGATGATCAAAGGCATTAGTAATAATAATTGTCATTGTATTTATTAGTCAGTGTTATAATAACAATATAATGAGTAGAGTGTATTGTACTGTAAATGGAATATAATGGAGCATTGCTTAGGAATCCACCACTGTCTGGTACCTTGGAAAATGTCAATATTGTTATTGCATACAAAAAATGAACTCTTATCTATAACAATTACTGTCATAGCGTATCTACTTTACACATATTATACGTAAGCCTATTCCTACATGATATAAAAAAAATGTAACAAGCTTTTAGGTATAATGTATAATATGAAATTCAACTATCATGAAGAAAGAATTCAATATTTTAGTTGATGCCAAGTAAAACTTGCTATCTATACCTTCCAGAATTAAGTGAATGAAATTTAACAGCCTATACAAGGTAAAGCAACAGTATTTTTGGCAAATGAGGAGCAGACTCAAAGTGCATTTTGTCCAAATTTTCCAAACTTGAGATAGAGGTGGCGCTGGACAAAATGCATTTCGTCTCCGTGCTATTAAGTAGGAAATTATATCTAGACAAACAAACTGATTTAAATCCAGCCACATAGTACTTTCAAAGTGCATTTTGTCCCATAAACATGTACAAAATGCATTTTGATTGTGATTTTATATTCGTATTTTGACACAGACAGGGAGCTGTAATCAAATATTTGTTTTTGCTACTTTACAATAAAACTCAAATTACATTTTATCCAGAAGTGACAAACTAACTGTATCATATCTGCTAGAGACAAACAAACTGCATTATGTCCAACAGTTTTTTTTTAATTTCTCCAAGTAATTTTCCAACCATTTTGTACCAAATTTTCGATTGAGTACCACATATCCCATATATCCAATATTATCCAATTTTTTTCGCTATGGTTTTGGTTTCCTTTACTGATTTTTTGCTTCTCCTGAAAATTTGAATTACAAAATGCAACTTGAAAGTCTGCTCTTCAAATGTTGGGCGATTGTATTACTACTATTTGAAGAGTTTTTGTGGCTTTTTTCCTTCATATCTGTCCAACCAAATTCTCGTCAGTATGAAAGTGATCAAACACATTCTCATTCGGAGTCGCATAATTCTGGCAGGATGGCTTTTACTATAAACTATTCAGTAAGTAGTTAGCTTCCCTGGCATGTTACATTTTTTATTCTTAATACTAATAATAGGTTTGCAAAATGAACTTTTTGTTGAACTCCATTTCATGTTTTTGATAAACATTGATGTTTTCTGGGGTGCTGAACTTAAATATGATATTGATCCCATTCAATTATTGCTTACAATTTTTTCGCAAAGGGTGACTAACGGATCTTGGAAAACAAAAAAAAAATAGAACTGAATCATCACAATTCCATTTGCGTGAATTATTACCGTCATAACTGCTCGTTGCACAATATACTATTTGCGCGTCCTCTTGCAGCCAAAAATATTTTTCGCAGTATGACGATATGAAAAATTTGTTGAAATCGAAAAATTTTACGGAAATCATATAAGTTTTTGTCTATGATGTACCGTCTCCCAGTTATTTAACATTGCACCAAGGTTGAAATAAGCCGGTAATAATAGAACATCTACGATGCTAACTATCGGACAGTAGATCGTAGAAAAAATATTACTTGATTTTTTTGTAGCACTTTTTTAGTTAGACATCTTATAGAGTGCTTTTTTGCGACCAATAATCAAAAAATGCTATTTTAGCTACCACACAAGTGAAATTGTATGAAACAACACCCTATTCATCCTTTATTGCAGCAATTACTGTCAAATATTGAAATCACAATTTCTTTTCAAACTCCCTTGGAACAAGCATCCCCCAAATTAAGCTTTTCTTCTTCTGCAAAAATGGATTGAAGCATTTTTTACCGCAATTTTGCACTACAATGCCTACATATTTTGCAAGAAGGGTTATATAGGGTATCCCACCATAAAGTCCACAAACGGATCTGGATGAAACTATACCACAAATTATCTCCAAAAAGAAAATATTCAAAAAAAATCTCAAAAAATTGGTTTGACTAAAGCCTGGTCCAGACGCTGCGTTTTCCACGACGTCTTGTCTGTGCGGTTCAAAACGTTGCAGACAAATCGTTGCGTCTAGTTCAGTTTAGGTTTCGGCCTAGTTTCGGCCAAAAACGGGTTTCGGTTTAGTTTCGGTTTCGGCTGCCATCCAGCCGAAACTACGGCCGAAACAGAAACTAAATTCGATAGATTTGGCGCTGCGATCGGACGCCCTCGGAGCACTAATCTTCAAGCGAAGAAGTGTCAAAAAGTATAAATAATTTATTTGAAATAAGGCGTGATAATGCTGATGAAACGTTATATCCACGAAAAAATGACTGACGTCATATTGATGTTTCGGTTTCGGTTTCGGCCGAAACTGAGATGGAGGCCGAAATTCGGTTTCGATTTCGGCCGTAAAAACTAGTTTCGGCCGGACACTAGTTGCGTGTGAATAGAAAAACGGTGCATTTTTGAGAACTGCGCGGAAACGGTACAGTTGGCATACATTCCGTACATGTATATAGCACCTAGCACAATCCCATTGGTCAGATTTGAAATTTAAACCAATCAAATTTCGAGTGCCGTACGTGTGTACGAAATGTAAATCAGTGCCATATGCACTTACGGAATGTAATATCGTTATACGCAAGTCAAACGTATGGCTATGGCTGGACTGTTGTTTTAGTTTTTGCGATTGCAGCGAGAGAGGGTGGTTATATATGTTAGACTAGTATATGTTTGGAATCGCCATGCATGCTGGGGCAAAATTACCTCCTAATTATAAATATTTTGAACTGAGTCCTGGAAAATATAGATCAAACCTACTGACTGACGCCAAACAAAAACGTACCTAATCTATCCCAAAATATTAAAACAAATAAACCCAATGCATGGTTTATCCCAGTGATTTTATATAACGTTCTTTTTTGTTCTGCTATATTCTTTAATGTCTTTTAATTCTGTAAGTAATGTATGTTTTCTTTGCCCACTGAAGATTAATAGTTAACTTAATACACCAGATCTTTGCACTTATTACATTTAATATTTCGTAAAGAAGGACAAAAATTATACACGCTACTATAACTTAATTTGTAATAAAGTTTAGTGCAGTTTAATACATAGTTGAAAAATGGTTTTCGCTTAAATCGCTTTTCTCTTTGTAAATTTTCAGCTGCATTAAGTACTACATTCCGTATGTGCATATAGCATTAATTTACATTCCATACTCGCGTATGGCACTCAGAGCTTGATTGGTTCAAAATTCAAATCTGACCAATGGGATTATGCTAGGTGCTGTATACATGTACGGAATGTATAAATGCGTACAGTTGCAGCGATAACTGAGCTGGTGAGCATAGTTCCATGAACTGTGCAGACAAGTCGGTGCGTGTTGACATTGGCTCCGTCTTTCGATACATTTTGTTCGCTAATTTAACGAGGATGACAATTTCCTGTAAGCTTTTGACTGAGTTTATTGCGTTATATGAAAGTTTCCAATGAATTTGGCGTATCGAATCCAACAAATATAGTAACAGAGACAAAACAAAGGTATATTAGATATTGGTAGAAAAATTCAAAGAAAATTTTGACCGTAGATAGAAAATTGATTCTTAAAGGAATGTTTACGTGAAAGAGTTGGCAAAATATATATTGGTGCTATTTTGTTTTGTTGTATTCCTTAAATGATTAAATAGTTTTGCAAGTTATTAGGTTCATCAGGTAATTCATGCAGTAATCTGACGTGGGTAAAGTGTTGTATTCTTAAGGAGCCATTTCCTCGACCACTTTGAACGCCGGATACTTTTAAGCAGTCCATTTGTTTCCTATTCTTCACAAAACAACATGCAAAAATTGACTAGAGTAGTACCTTAGAATTGTACGGTATCAGGGGTGTTTCGCAAAATTGGATCTCGTCCTTCATTCAGAATAGAAGGCAGTATATAATTATTAATTATGAAAATATATGTATATGCTCTACTGCCAGATCTGAACCTATTTCTGTCCAGAGGGGTGTGCCTCAGGGCACCGTATTAGGACCAATCCTCTTTCTTTTATATGTCAATCAACTAACAGATATTTTACCTGCCAATCAATTTACAGCTTATGCAGATGACATATCTCTACTTATTTCATCATAATCGTTAACAAGATTAATTACTTTTTTGAACACACGTGACTTATTTTTAAATACTGAAAAAACTGATGTATTAAGGTTCCATAACTTCTCAACATAAGTTAGATACATTTAATTTTCAAATTGATAAGACAGTACTAGAGAGTCAGAAAGAAACAAAATTTCTTGGAATATGTATTGAGGAGCATTTGAGCTGGACTCGCCATTGTGAGCAATTAATGAAGACATTATCATCCTATTTGTACGTGTTCAGAAATTTAAGGACTGTTCTCTCCCTACCTTACTTACTAAATGTGTATTACGGCCATATTGAGTCAATACTCAGATACGGCATCTGTATGTGGGGTAGCTCCCCTGGATGTAAACAGGTTTTCGTGTCGCAAAAGAAAATTCTCAAATGCATAGCAAATGTGTCTTACCTTCAGCCAGGTAGGGAATTGTTTAAACATTTCAGAATATTGACCCTGCCGTCTTTGTATATATTAGAAATATCGGAGTGTATTTTCATAAATAAGAGCAATTTCTCTCTGAATAGTGACTTTCGCACCCACGACACAAGAATAAACAGTCATTTTCATTTACCTGTTGGGAAATATAATTCCAGTAAAAATTCTCCGAACTACTTAGGTAGGTATACACATTTTTAATCATCTGCCAGGCAGAATTAAATCCTGTGCAACAGTGTACAGTTTCAAACAGAGTCTACGAGATTATTTGATTGATCACTGTTTCTATAGTATAGAAGAGTATTTATCTTGTAGGACCCTATAGTATTTTTGAAGTTCTGTATATTTTTAGTTTTAAGTTTTATCATGACGATTCCTATACGTTTGTAACGTCTATTGGAAATGAATAAATGAATGAATGAATGACTTCCGCCATGATCTATACCAACAAGACTGCGTTAAAATTGATACAGAATTTCACCGTGTGAACGCTCTATATTAGCAACGTTTTCATTCGGTTTTAAAACTCCACAGACAAAACGTGGTGAAAAACGTAGCATCTGGACCAGCCTTTAGAAATGTTGGACCTTGAACTAAATTTGGATTTTCAAGGAAATACTCCCATTTCCATACTCTTCTTTTATTTCGTCCCCTTGGTCAAAGTTTACGGAATGCATATAAGTTGGATCACTCCGCAAAAATATCAAAACGGCCTGCCCCTTGCTCCGTCACCCCGGTACACCGGTAGCAGTGTACCGACGTCAACCGGGAGATACGGGGTGGCGCAAAGTAGAGGTTGAACGTGTTCAACGCGAAGTGTATACGGTGTCTCAAAAATATCGGACTTTGTTATCTCGGATTTGTTTGCAGGAAATGGATAATTTTTTTAGAAGTTTGAGAGTAATCAATTTCGCGAGAAAAGATATTATCAATCAATTTAAATTTATTAACGGATGGAGAATGACAATCAGATCTATCCTTATTTTGTGGCAAACCTTGAAATGTAAGGGATATAAATACAGGGTATCCCACGACGATTAAGACAAGAAATATGTCGGAACTGGGCAGAAGCAGAGAACTATAATTTTGGGCATGTAAATTAGAGCAGATGTTGTGTCTCTTTTTGTCATTGTACTACCCAATGAGGTATTTGTTTTTGGTCACGTGACATTCGATTCAAAATTATTAATGGGACACCCTGTATATTTGTGTCTGTGTTCCTCTCGATAAAACGATTCCAACAAACTAGCTCACTTGGGGTCTAAAGTGATTAGTTCAAGAGCTACAGGTACTAAAAGGATTGTATCACGCTAAAAGCTCATAGTGAGACAAAATATTCATTCGGTGATCTTACCATACCACCCAGGGACATTGTAACTTATATTTTTGAGCTCGAAAATATTTTTATTGATAACTTTAACAATTTAGTTTCTACAGTAGCAATTGGAATGACAGTGAAAAGCAAAATGTCAAAAATAATTTATTCACATCCATGTAAAGCATTTCCACATGATTATATTTTAAAATTGTACATACGAGTTCGTATATACTATACCATAAATTGTATAAGCTGTGGTGTCAAAAAGAAGCCAAATAAACAAAACATTAAGGTAAAAATACTACAGCACCTTCGAACCAATTTTTACTTATCTACGAAATAGCTACAATATGTGAAATCATTTGAGATTCATTAGTAATAGTTTTACTAGGCTTTATTTTTCATATCAATTTATGTAACTTAGTGCATTAGCAAAATAAACGTTATATTTGTATTTGTATGTCTAAATAGGCCGTCAATACAGTTTTTCAATGATCCTCGTATATACGTATAACCCAGGCGTTAGCAAGTCCCCGCTGAAAGACTCTCGTACTTGAGCAAAAACCAACGCAAAAACTAACTGGCGCGTGCGGTCGCGGCATCGCTTTCATGTGATTTCTTCAAAGTGCCGACGGAGAGTGATCCAACTTATATGTATTCCGTAAACTTTGCCTTGGTCTCCTGTTTAGATCATATTTAAATCGAACACCTTGAAAAGCATCTAAAATTTATTAAACACATATATGCAGCTAAACAAAAATTGCTTGCAGAGCTTTGTAACTAAACCCATCTAAAATGGATACTCCGATACCACTATGATAATATACACGACAGCATTCCCAAGCACAGTGTTGCCTTTATACAGTCTCATCTCTATCTGAAGTTTGATCTCTTGAGGTCCTTGGATGGATCTGACTAAATACAAAGACATGGTGTGTTGATCTGCCATTTTATGGAAATAGTAGTCGTTCACTTTGTCCACTCCAAAAGGGCATATGACATCCAGAAGCTTCATTGAGAATTCCGCTCTTGTGAAGTTCCACTGTGGTCCTTTAATTTGGAACAGTTGAATCTTTCCATGGGTTAGTGGAAGGTTAGAAACCAACGTTATATATTGATAAGTGTATTGCTCTGGCATTAGTTGACAGTTCCATTCTCTTGGATCGCAAGCAGTTTGTATTCTTTTGCACCGTCTGCAAAAAACATTTATGAGTGACTATGATTGAATATGGTGCACCCCACACACATAAAAAGAAATTCTCAAGTCAAAAATTGTGATATTCTTGTAAATACATACTCACAATAAGAATATCGGTTCTCACTCTAAGAAAGAATATTTGATGAGAAAATTATAGAAAATTTGTATCAAGAATATATTTTTGATGTATATACTTATTTTAAAGAAATATGCTCCGAAAGAAAATATAATTTTCTTTGCAACCAAGGCTATAATAATTTAATAACAAATATTTCATAGTTTTATATCAATATTATCATTTTTTCCAGCGGTGTCCAGTTTACTTTACAGTAGGATAATCTTGGTTTGAAAATGAACGTTATTTTACAAGCACACCCTATATTTGTATCAAGTAAATCATTTATTTGACCTCTACCAATGTCGGAGTCCTCAGACGCGCAGCGTGTCATGTGTCAACTCTAACCTCTCCACCCTCTCAACTCAACAGCCTGTTGCCCGTCCGCGTCCGCGCCACCATTATCGGTTTTCGGATTGTCGCATTCACTGCCGTCTTTAGCACCGTAGCGTAATACCTGCATCCTGAATCCTGCATAATAGCACATAATGGTATCTAGTCAAATTGTTGAATAAATTGCCATTGCCACGTGATACCCGTGATACCACCGTCAACCATCAGTCATCGAATCTGCCGGTAGTGCTGGTCCACCGCCATTTGAGTCGCGTCCCAGTTCCCATTAGCTTCCTTATCACTGGATCTATCCAACCATGAATGAGATATTAAAAAAATTGGGTTGCAAAGACCTGACTCAGGTGTTCCTAGATAAGTACTAAGTATATTAAATGTGATTTAAGAAATTTTGCAGAACTATTTCTCCAGAAAAATTTCTACATGCTCATAGAAGAGTTTGAATGCTCAAATTAATACTACTAGATTCGTCATCCAAGAATATCACAATTTTAGAATAAATTTGAGCTACTTGCGTCAAGTTTATGAAATGCTTCCAGTTAAGATTATGAAATGCTTCAGCCAAGATTATGAAATACCTCGGTCAAGATTACGATATACTTGATTTAAGATTTTGGTATTCTTACTATCAAGATTTTCCCAGTTTTGCATTGAAGATATTTTCTCAATCTAACCCTTATATGGTCAAAGATATCGTATTCTCACTTTAAGATTAGCATAACTTTGCGCGTATAGGAAGTTATGGTATACTTGAATTAAAGCATCTGTGCTCCATCTAAGAAATTATTTTTATGTGTGCACAAAGAAAAAAGTTTGGAAAAAATGTATTCGTTTTTCAAAATGATCTCCGCTCAGTTCTATACACTTTTCACTTCACCGATAGGCTAAGGCAATATTGTGATCGCGAAAATTTTCGATTTTGAGGTATTGTACAGGTCAGAAATATGAGAGCTGTTTACGTTTTTTGTGCTCCTATCGAGTGCCAACATTACAAAGGACCCCTTAATCCTTCATAAGACACCCGACTGGTCGAATGACCCTTATCGCTTTCGGCTTTTTTGGCTGCTCTGTTTACGATCATTAGTATAGTCAAAATTGTATATGTCTGTGTGTAATGAGATGTTATTATACAATAAGTAGATCATTTTATTTTGTTTTATCCATTGCAAATTGGTATTTTCGATTATTTTGATCTCCTACGACTTTCTGAATTATTATAATATACAGGGTGTCCCACGACGATTAAGACAAGCAATATATCGGAACCGGGCAGTATTAGCGAATTATAATTTTGGGGGTGTAAATTAGAGCAAATATACTATCTTTTTTTATTATGCTGTCGCCCAATGAAGTATCTGTTTTTGGTCACGTGACGTCCGGTTCAAAATTTTTAATGGGACACCCTGTATATCTGTGACTTCTTGTGTTCCTCTCTATAAGACTATTCCAAAAAACTAGCATACTTGGGGTCTTAAGCAGTGGCGTATATAGAAATCGATTTCGAAGGGGGGGCATCTTTTTTTTTATGGTCGGCCTCTCGCAAAGGCTGAAAGCCTATGGCGCTGTAGAAGCGCTGCGAGAGGATAAGTATCGGTTCACGTTAGATTTGAAACGCTGCAGGTTGTAGCCGTCGGGAAACAAATTCCCTGGCAGCTGATTCCACAGCGACGAAGTTCTCCAAAAGAGGGAATGCTGGAGGAGACTAGTTCGGGGAGTAAGGACCTCGACCTGGTAAGGATGAGCTCGCAGAGCTTCTCTAGTGTTCCTAGTTCGGACGGCCTGTGGTGTTATTATCTGAGAGAGCTCACTCGAACATCTTCCGTGATAGAATCTGTAAAACAGGGTTAGGTCAGCCACCCTCCTTCGATGTTTCAGGCTGTGGAGGTCCTTTGTGAGATTAGGCGAATCGATTAGTTTAATCGCTCTTTTCTGGATAGTGTCCAGAAGCTTTAGAGAGTGCTTCGGAGCGCATCACCACACATGGGAACAATACTCCAGCGCTGGTCGGATCTGTGCCTTGTAGAGCAGCAGCAGTTGCTCTGGTGTATACAACTTCCTACAGCGGAACAAAACTCCAAGCTTCTGGGATGCCGTTTTAGCAATACTGACGACGTGATCGTGCCAGGACATGTTATTGTTGATGTTGATTCCTAAAAGCTTGACGGAAGGTGATTCGACTATGGGGTGATCCTCCATTTCCACGGTTGGTAAGCCATCGTGAGACTTCTTTGTAAGTGTTGTTGCCTGAGTTTTTTATACGTTGAACTGTACTTTATTTTATCGGAAGAATTTGCATACGTTATAATATTGGCGTATTATAATCCTAACTTTAGCCTCTTCCAAACGTCAAAACTGAATACGTGGCTGGTTTTGGGCCCGGGCCCCCCTTATATACGCCACTGGTCTTAAGTGATTAGTATAAGAGCTACAGGTACTTAAAAGACTGTACCACTACCATTATGAAACACTACCAAAGTAATTTAACTGTAGGGGTACATGTTATAATCAATGATAGTGGTACAATCCTTTAAGTACCTGTAGCTCTTGAATTAATCACTTTAGACCCCAAGTGTGCTAGTTTTTTGGAATAGTCTTATTGAGAGGAACACAAAATGTCACAGATATATAGGATATACGGGGTGACCAAAAACAAATACTTCATTGGGCGACACAATATTAAGAAAATATACTATATTTGCTCTAATTTACACCCCCAAAATTATAATTCGTTACTTCCGCTTACACCGTTGGATTTGTCAAAGAATTCCCTCCAAAATGATGTATCACAAGTAAGGTGGTCTCATTTAAGATTTGGAGGTATTGGTTGCTGGGGGTAGGGGGTTGGTGCCACGAAATACAAATCGACGCGTCACCGCGATTTTTATTTTTTTATCATTTCAGAGATAAGGCGGGTTGCAAATTTTAGCTGGGATGCACTGTATATTTGCATCTACAGGGTGTTGCTATTTCAATGCCACGTAGTATATGTTGATATACTGTTTTCTTCTTTGAATCACAGATGATCCAGGATCCAGACCGTGAAGGATTATTATCTACCTAGAAACACTTTTGATTAACATCCCTGAGTACTTACGCTTTGTGTTCGACGTCTTTGACATAGTTTTCTGGACATTTTATCGAATAACATTTGAAGCTTCCTCTAGTGTTGAGACATACTTCTTCTGAAAGGCATACATTGTTTTGCTCGCACTCATCAATATCTGTAATTAGACCATAATTATTTTAGTTTAATTATCTGCCCATAAAATATTTGAACCAGAAACAGACGCCTTTATTTAAAATGGACCTATTTATTTACTCAAATTATTTAAAATTAGTTCATAGTGTAGTAAACTTTAAGAAACTGGAAGCATAATTATGAAAGTTTTGAAATAACAAAGAGGTCGGGCAAAAGTAACGTATACGCTAAATAAAAATATACTGATATTTCATTTATTAGTACTACACAATACAAATACTGCCACCTCGAAAGCTATGCCTTGTGTGAGGTATTGGCATTGACATACATCTTCGCGAATAATATTACTGACCTAAGCAAACCCTGTTGTCACTTCCAAGCTTGTATCCTTTTGGACATTGACATTTGTAGCTACCTGGGACGTTAACACACGTTCCAATGCAAAGCCGCTTGTCTTTGAATCTTTCACATTCGTCTACATCTGTGCAGGTCCTGAAAAACATCAATTTTATATTTAGTTCCTATTTTTTATGGAACTTATCAAACTTGATAAGGCGAAAACGCCTAAATTTAAGTACATTAATGCTTAAAATTCAATAATACCGGGTGTCCCAGAATTTCCTGGACACGTCATATTTTCGTAACGAAAAACGGTTCAAGCAAGAACTGAGTGGTACTTTTGAAGGTACTATAGGGTCTATCATACCATGCATTCAAAACATTTTTTTTTGTACGTCATCCCCTAAAACTCACCCCCAACTTTTTTTTTCAAATAGCACCCCATAGGTTTTCCTACATAAATGATATCCCCATTTTTTATTTAAAATCTTGTGGTACCTTTAATTTTATATGCAAACTTATTTTTTCCGTAAAATCATAAGCATAAGACAAATGAAATGATAATTTGTTTGACCCCTGATATTTTTGTAACAAAAACGGATAAAAAAGAAAAGTAAGTGGGTCTTTCAAGGGTAGTGAATGACCTATCGTTCCTTGCTTATGAACCATTTTTTTCTTACTTAAACCCCTGGAATCCACCCCTAGCTTGTTCTTTCAAATTTCAATCCACAATTTTGCCTGGAAAAATGAATTCTTTACTTGAATTTAATTATCGTAGTGCCTTACTTTTCATGCCCCTACTGCAATCTATCGTTAATTTTTTTCGTTTAATCCATGAAATCGTAAGCATAAATTAAAACACATGTATGGAAGATATTTTTTTATTATTATGAATCAACTAATAAAAAAAATGTGACAAGAAAACTAAGTGCAAAAACGTGAAAAAGTTTTATGGTTACATCGAGCCGCGCCAACCCCGTGTGCAGGGTGTGCCCCGCACACGGGCGCCAAAATTAACGACAAAATGCAGTAGGGGCATAAAAAGTAAGGCACTACGATAGTTAAATTCAAGTAAAGAATTTATTTTTCCAGGCAAAATTGTGGATTGAAATTTGAAAGAACTAGCTAGGGGTGGATTCCAGGGGTTTAAGTAAGAAAAAATCATTCATAAGCAAGGAATGTTAGGTCATTCACTACCCTTGAAAAACCTACTTACTTTTCTTTTTTATCCGTTTTTGTTACAAAAATATCAGGCGTCAAACAAATTATCATTTCATTTGCCTTATGCTTATGATTTTACGGAAAAATTAAGTTTGCATATAAAATTAAAGGTATCACAAGATTTTAAATAAAATGAGGATATCATTTATGTAGGAAAACCTATGGGGTGCTATTATAAAAAAAAAGTTATTTATTATCAAAATATAAAATCTTATAATGCTGGAACATTAACTGCTTAGTTGGGGGTGACTGGTGAGTTTTAGGGGTTGACGTAAAAAAAAATGTTTTGAATGCATGGTATGATAGACCCTATAGTACCTTCAAGAGTACCACTCAGTTTTTGCTTGAACCGTTTTTCGTTACGAAAATACCACGTGTCAAGGAAATTCTGGGACACCCGGTATATGGTTTGTTTGATTTTAAAGTGGTGAGCCACGACGTTATGACCAAACCCGTATTATTAATTTTTTGACTGCTTAGTAGAAGCTTAAAGCTCAATTCACATGCACAAGATGTCGATATAGGATTCGTATTCATACCGATTCTATCGCATAATCTAAATATATTCATCCTATTTTTTCATAGGAAAGTTGGCTACAAATTTGGGAATTTGTATCTTCATAGTTGACCTATGTCAGCTGCCGAGGTGCTGTCGAATCAATTTAAAATTTTTAGGTATATGTATTTTGAGGTTGTTTGAGATCAAATACAATCCACCAAATGTCTTTCCACTATTTACAACTTAAGAATACCTGTTAGGTGCACAGGCACAGTCGAATAGTTAGTAGCAATCTTATTGCCTATGTTTACCATATCACTACTTTGTAAGATAAATTCCTTTTTTTGTAACGTTTCGTGAATTGATTTTCCAAAACATGCTGATTTTGGCACATCTCGCGAAGTGTTTGATACATGGTCACTTTCTTTTAGTCGATAATGACATGCTAGCATATTTTCTAAGGACCAATAACAAAAATTCCAAAAATCGACAATAAGATTTTCTTTTATTAAGGTTTTCGTTTTGATATCTGCATTTTAATGAAAATCTGTAACAACCAATTTATCTCCAAAACAGTTGAAAATTGGACCCTACTTTATATGACTTTTTTTTGTTGGAAATGAGCTGTACAGTCTTCTCCTAAAGTAATTCCATTCGTCATAGAACACCCTGTATATACATATACAGGGTATCCCACGGCGATTAAGACAAGCAATATATCGGAACTGGGCAGTAGTAGCGAATTATAACTTTGGGGGTGCAAATTAGAGCAAATATAGTATCTTATCTTATTATTGTGTCACACAATGAGATATTTGTTTTTGGTCACGTGACGTCCGATTCAAAATGTTTAATGGGACACCCTGTATATTCGTGACTTTTTGTATTCCCTTCGATAAAACAATTCCAACAAACTAGCACACTTGGGGTGTGAATTGATTAATTCAAGAGCTGCAGGTACTTAAAGGACTGTACCACTACTTTTATGAAACACTACCAAAATAATTTAACTGTAGGGATACATGTTATCAATCAATGGTAGTGGTACCATCTTTAAGGAGCTGTAGCTCTTGTATTAATCACTTTAGACCCCAAGTGTGCAGTTTGTTGGAATTGTTTTATCGAAAGGAACACAAAAAGTCGCAAATATACAGGGTGTCCCATTAAACATTTTGAATCGGACGTCACGTGATCAAAAACAAATGCCTCATTGAGTGACAGAATAATAAGAAAAGATACTATATTTGTTCTAATTTACCCCCCAAAATTATAATTCGCTACAAGTGCCCAGTTCCGATATATTGCTTGTCTTAATCGTGGTGAGACACCCTGTATTTGTGACTTTTTGTGTTTCTCCCGATAAAAAAATTCCAACAAACTAGCACACTTAGTGTCTAAAGTTATTTATTCAAGAGCTACAGGCTACAGGTACTTGAATATCAATCAATCAATCAATCAATCAATCAATCAATCATTTATTCCGGAAAGACAACCAAAAGTTGCATATGGCAAGTCAATGTACAAATTGTCATACATGAAATGGAATCAAATACGCAAGTATACAACTAAAGACATCCTAATTTTAATACACACTAAAAACTTTATCTCAGTAGATGTAAAAATAAGATGATACAGAAACGTAAAATTAGTCCAGTGGGCACTCAGTCGTGACAAAATCTACAAAGAACACACATTAAAAGTTACATTAAAAGCTTACGTCAGCTACGAAGAGAGGAACTCATCGACTGAGGAAAAACAGTTCTTGATCAAAAAGTCCTTCACACTGTTTTTAAATTTATGATAGTCATTTTGCTGTCTCAATGACAACGGCAGCTTATTGTAAAAATTGCACACTTATAATACGGGCTATGTTTGTAAGAAGCAGTGGAGTGGTTTTGGATTACTAGTAATTCACCGTTTCTTGTACTATAATCGTGGAATTGCCCTAAGGTGGAGAACATATTAAAATTCACTTTTACAAATAAAACACACTTTAAAATATAGATACAAGGTAATGTTAGAATATTGTTTTCCCTAAAAATATTTCTACAAGTACCTCGATTTGAAACATTGAAAATAAGCCTTAGTATACGTTTCTGGGTAATGAAAGCTCTATCTCTATAATTAGAGGCTCCCCATATCATGATGTTATATGACAGGTGAGTGTATGCTAAAGCATAATATACATTAAGTAAGCCTTTTTGGTTAAGAGTGTTTTTTAGCTGTAGTATGGCATAGAATGCCTTGTTTAATTTCTTACATACTTGGTCAATATGATCAGTGAAAGTTAACTTGCTGTCATAAATGGTACCTAATAATTTTGCACTATCTGAAAGTACAAAACTACTAGCGAAACTAGTGGGAATTTGTCTCCGAGCAGTATAATTAACAATAACTGTTTTATTCTCATTCAAAATGAGCTTATTTCGTTGGCACCATGCACTCACCTCATCCATCACAGAGTTGACCTTCAGCTCAAGATCATCAAGGTCTTCACTTGATACTGTTATGGTGATGTCGTCAGCAAACATAGTAACATGGCCACCCGTAATATAGTTCGGTAGGTCATTAACGTACAGTAAAAATAGTACAGGTCCTAGGACAGAGCCCTGAGGAACGCCAATTTCTATGTTACGCGTAGTTGACATCGATTCACCCAATTTCACCCGTATTTTACGATTTTCCATGTAGGACTGGATGAAAGCAAGTACACCACCTCTTATTCCAATTGCATCTAATTTTTCCATTAAGTATTTTTTATCCACGGTGTCAAACGCTTTGGATAAATCAAATAAGAGGGATATAACATATTTTCCCAGATCTAACTCTCTATAAATAAAATTGAGGTAGGAGCATGATGCTGTTTCAACAGATTTTTTGGGTTGGAAGCCATGTTGTGCTGGTGTTAATATGCTATACATACATGCAAATGCGCTAATTCTACAATACAAAATTTTTTCTAATATTTTTGATACTGTGCTTAGGAGAGAGATTTGCCGATAGTTATCAATATCTTCAGGATCGCCTTTCTTGTGTACTGGAATAACAATAGCTAGTTTTAGTACAGCAGGGAAAGTAAAGGTTTCCACTGATTTATTAACCAAGTATACAAGCAGTGGTATGATTACTTCTTTCACTTCTTCAAGCATATTCATTGTAAGACCATCAAATCCCGCAGATGTTTTATTCTTTATGCTACGAAAAATTTCTAGTAGTTCATCATGAGTTGCAGGTGTGATGAACAACGAACGCTCTTGGTATTTTGAACTAGTACAAGGAAGTGATAAGTTGTATGCAAACTTTTCTTTGGCTGCTTTTGGGGCACTGGACGAGAAACTATCAACAAACAAGTTTAACAGTTCCTTGTTTTCAGAGATTATGTCAGTTTCATTATTCAGTGTTGTGCCCGTATTTGTTTTAATCCTTCCCAATTTTTTGCTCACAATAGACCATGTTGCTTTGGTTTTATTGGAAGAATTTGATATTTTGTTCGAAAAATAAGCACGTTTCGTTTCATTTATATTGGATCGATATTTCTTTTTTTCAACGTCATACATTTTTTTGATATCTATCGATGGAAAGTTTGACATCAACCAAAACAAGCCTCTGAGATAGTTTCCTTGATTTATAATGTCTTGATTAAGCCATTGTTTATCCAAGTTGTTTTGGCAGTGCATATTTTTTGTAATTTCTCTCAGTGGGCAACTTACGTCTAAGCACCACACTAAAGTATCAATAAAAAAGTGAAAGAGTCTTCTACATTCAAAAGAAACAGGTGACTCCAATCAGTACTGTAGACTAAATCTCTAAATTGTTTGACATTGTCATCACTAAAACAATGCTTGCTGTATTTCACCACTTTTTGTTCATTGTACCTAGTTCTGCATATACTCAACACATGGGCATAGTGGTCAGCAAGATTGGGATTGACTATATCACAATGAATAGCATTTTTCGGTAAGCTGGTAGTCATATAATCAATAGAGCTAGAGCTAACATGCCCATGTTTATTGACAGCCATTGAGTATAACATCTACCCCTACAGTTAAATTACTTTGGTAGTGTTTCATGATGGTAGTGGTACCTACAGACATTTAAGTACATGTAGCTCTTGAATTAATCACTTTAGACTCCAAGTGTGCCAGTCTGGTGGAATTGTTTTATCGAAAGGAACACAAAAAGTCACAAATATACAGGGTGTCCCATTAAACATTTTGAATCGGACGTCACGTGATCAAAAACAAATGCCTCATTGAGTGACAGAATAATAAGAAAAGATACTATATTTGTTCTAATCTACACCCCCAAAATTATAATTCGCTGCTAGTGCCCAGTTCCGATATATTGCTTGTCTTAATCGTGGTGGATGGGATGAATCCTAAAAAAAGAAATCGCACTTAGGTTTCAGAATATAAAGCCGATACCAAAAGGAATAGAATTATTCTTAAATTCGCATTTATTCCAGAGAAATGAAAGTTTGAAGTTTTGTTGTAAGGATGATTGAAACGTGCTTAGCCCACTTTATTTCACTTTCACTTTCGAGAAAAACATTTTCGATTTTTCAGCAAAAAAGGGCGAAGGTCGTGTAGTACGGTTACGCTAAGAGGTCTTTTTGATGTTTTCGTCGCGTGTTTACCTCAACTACCACATGGTGGTGACGTACGAATCTGATACTAGCAGCCACACACTACTACTTCGCGATATCGCGATCCAATAGGGTACTTGCAGAGGTCGTGAAATCGCCTCGGGAGTATACATAGCGTAAAGAAAACCATATCAAGAAGCAGTAAGAAACAAAAAACATGATTTAACTGACAGCCAAAAAAAGATATTTGCAAAATAAAATAAGGATATATTCAAATTTTTCCACGTGACTTAAAACAAGGGCTGACGTCACAGGTATCTTATCGATATCAACAATCGATACTGCTACAGCGCAGGTCAACTGCAAACTAGAGATGATCTGAATTCTTTAACAATGCGACTCAATTTATTGATACTTAAACATATTTGAAACAGGCAATTAACCCACTAGCATTTTCGTTGCAATACATTTTTGTATCTGATAGGTATCACAGTTCATCCTGTTTGTGACCGAGATTCGCAACTAATCGAAGCCATCATTTTATTTCGGCGCATCCCATTATGAATGAATCCAAAGATAGAATCTAATTCAAGCCCATCCCTACAAAGTGAATTAGTAATCTAGCCTATTCTTTTGATTTTTGTACTTTTGTGTGTGACTGTGTTTTGTGGTTATAATGATCAATGTCAAAATGTTAGGTTAGCACTGGCTATCGATATCGAATATCAATACTTTACATCCCATCACTATAGGATATCACTGACGTCAGAGGTTGTTTGCGCGGCATTTTCCGGCATTTGAAATAATTTTTGGAATATCTCTCACAGCCGATTCCAAAAAACCAAACAAGTGATTTTGTCATGTTTGCTAGGCTCTAAGGAATGCGTAAACGACATAATATTTTCTTCTGCAAGTTTTAACTATTAAGGATAAACGTATAATTTTAACATATATTATAATATAAGTCGGTGCTTGAACTCATCTCTTAAAGTTTTCGGGACTTTCCTGGGACACGGTAGATACAACTGTGTTTTCAAGTACCTGTTGTCTGGATTCAAAGTAAAACCAGGGCTACAACTGCACCTATAAGATCCCCAAGTGTTTACGCACTTATGTTCACATAGGCCAGGATCTGTAGCACATTCATCAAAATCTTCACAACTGTTGTTCGTCTCTCTGAACCCTTCTTTACACTCACATTTGTACGACCCTTTGGTGTTGATGCAATTCGCGTATGTACCACAGGGCTGAAAAAAAAAAGATATCCTCAAGCGGGTTTACTCGGTATTGTCTACAAAGATTAGACCTGATAGTAATACAATATTTTCTTCTGTAGCAGTTGTTTTTTATTATATCGGCATGATCGGAAGATCAGAAGCACGCGTACACTCGGAAGTGTGAGGGAGAGTCTGCCCGCCCGACGTTGAACCAGCTTGAGTCCTTTGATGTCCGACCGGCTGAAACCTGTTCCCTCTTTTCTTACCTCCATGTCCTTCTACCACTCAGCATTCTCATCGACACAATGGAGGATAGTCTCTTTGGATTACCGAGCTCATCCAGTATGGAAACATTAGTTCGATGGGCGGTATAAGGAATTCTCAGCATTCTCCTCCTGGACGTGGACCACATTTCAAAAGCGTCTATGCGAGCTCGATCTGCCTTTTTAACAGTCCAAGTTTCCGAGGCATACAAAAATATGGAGAACACAAGAGACTGAACCAGTGACATTTTGGTAGCTTTACTGATGTTACGGTCACGCCATATTTTAGTAAGCTTTGTCATGGCCACCCGTGTCTGTTGAATGCGCCGTCGAATCTCATTCTCACAGCTACCTGAATTGTCGATCAAAGAACCGAGGTACACAAAACTTTGAACTACCTCACAACGGCCTATTGTCTTTATTTCTCGATGATTGTCATGCTCTCTATCTATGATAATAACCTTGGTCTTGTTGTAGTTAATACCAAGACCATATCCTGCGCTGTGTTTTTCTAAAACGTCTAATAGGGCTACTAGTTCTTCCTGAGAAGCGGCAATAAGGGTTTTATCGTCAGCAAATCTTAAGTTAGATATTTTGCTTCCGCCAATAGCTATACCACCATTCCACTTGTCCAATACCTGTCTCATCACAAATTCAGAGTAAATGTTAAATAGCATCGGAGATAATACGCATCCTTGACGAACTCCTTTTCTGGTTGCTGTTTGACCAGACAGGTTACCATCAATTCTTACACGAGCTGAGCTAGACTCACGAGTTGTTCTATGAGAAATACTAAGTGGTAAGGGACTCCCATGGAAATAAGGATTTCCCACAGTTTAGGCCACTTTACGTTGTCAAACGCCTTAGAATAGTCCACAAAGCAGATAAAAACGGGAAAATAATGCTCTCTGGCTTTTTCAATAATCTGTCTTAAGTTTAAGATCCGTTTACGCTACCTCTACCACCTTCTCAGGAATCTTCATCGAATTACTAATAACCCTGTATCTTAAAGGAGGTAGAATCAATATTGTGCATCCTGTATGTAACCTCAAAATGGATCTAAACAACTAGACTGTGTTGTGATTCATCCACCTGCATTAACAATTATGCGTGTTTTCTTTGAAGAGCTAGGATTTTTGGGTTACAGGACCAAAATAAACATCGAATATTCATATTAAATTATTTGATAATGGGGTGACTTACCCTGAAAATTTTGCATTCGTCAATATCGTCACATCGATTTGCCTTCAAATGATGTCCTGGTGGACACTCGCAAGTGTAGTATCCTGGATAGTTCTTGCAAATTTGAGATGGATTGCATTTGTGCAGATTTCTTGTACATTCGTTAATATCTGTAAACAATGTTATATTTATGTTCACCTTTTGTAGCTCATATACAGGGTGAGTTTTTAGTACCGGCTCGGTCCATAACTCCACTACTGTAGAAGCGAAAAAAGTTGTATATAAAAGTTGTAGCCACGGGTATGCTCCCTGCTCAGAAAATATTTAGATTTATACAGGGTGACCTATAACTACGTGGTGAGGCAAACATGCATTTTTTTAAATGAGACACCCTATATATTATTCCATATTCAAATTCTACTAATAATTTCCGTTCGTCCAATATAGGGCATGGTCAGATTATACAGGGTATTTCAAAAGTTATGACCATTTTCATATCCAAATCGCTGTCAAATATCAAAAAATGATGAATCAAAAATCATTTTTTTACACATGTGAATAAAAAATATTCTCTAGTTTTAAAGTCGGCTATAAAAGAAGATCGCAACGCATATTCGTATACAGGGTGATGTAGAATGCAAAATCTAGATTTTCTCTCTTTTTTTAAATGTAACCCCCAATATTTTATTATACCAAAGAATTGCTTTTAATATGCTCTTTCATCTTAGTATAGCACTTGCTATGGCTGTATTCATTAGTTTCTGAGATATTTCGATTTTTATACAAATTTTAAATATACCTTCTATTTATTTACTAAAATTTATTTATTTCGAGAAAATACTATCAAATTTTATTTTTGCTTAACGAACAACCAAGATATGGGGCAATAATATTACTTGATCAAGTCAAAACACTGAATTAACGAGATATTATAGGTCAAGTGTGCTGAGGAAACAATTTTATAGACGTCATGCACACATAATTATCAAGCAGATCTATCAGGTAGGCTATGAAATATTAAACGACACAGTCCAAATAAAACAATTCTTCAATCTTTCAAACGCATTAGTTTTAGAGTGCCTCCGTTCTGGATATTGCTGTTCATAGTTGATATATTCTAGAGGCAAGTGGGCAATTTCTCAAAGATTCTTCTAAATACCCTTAATGGAAAATTTAATTTTTAAAGCTGGTTTTTCACACAGTACGGAATTATTGAGCAGGTTATGAAAACTGTTAATTTTTCAAAGCCTACCTGATAAATCTGCTTGATAATTATGCATCACGCCTACAAAATTGTTTCCTCACCATACTTGACTTTGTTATCTCGATGACTCAGGGTTTTGCCTTCATCAGATACTATCATGACCTTAAAATTTAGTTGTTTGTTAAATAAAAAACAAATTCGACAGTACTTTTTCGAAATAAATAAATTTCAGTACACAAATAGAAGCTATATTTTAAATTTACCGAAAAATCGAAATACCTCGGAAACTGATGGACGTAGGTACAACAAGTACTATACAAAGATGAAAGAGCATATTGGAGGCAATTCTTTGGTATAATAAAATATTGGGGGTTATATTTAAAAAAAAAGAGAAAATTTGGATTTTACATTCTACATCACCCTGTATACGAGTATGCGTCTCGGGCCTTTTGTATAGACGATTTCAAAACTTGAATCTTGAATCTTGAATCTTTCCATGTGAAAAAAATAATGTTTGATTCATTACTTTTTGATATACAGTACGTTCGTTTGACAGCGATTCAGATATAAAAATGGTCATAACTTTTGAAATACCATGTATAATGTTATAATACCTTATATTATGAGAAGAGAAATTATCAGCAGAATCTAGGAATGGGATAATATATAGGGTGTCTTATTTAAAAAAAATACATGCTTGCATCACCACGTAGTTATGGATCACCCTGTATAAATCAAAATATTTTCTGAGCAAGGAGCATGTCCGTGGCTACAACTTTTGTGTACAGCTTTTTTCGCTATCTTCTACAGTAGTGGAGTTATCGACCGAGCCGGTACTAAAAACTCACCCTGTATGTTTAAAATACACTAAACTACTTATTATTTAATGACTCTCAGTATCTAACTGCAGAGTCCATCATTCAAATGTTTCTCAGAAGCAAGCCCTGAGGCTTCTGGACTATGATGTTTGTTAAGTGCTATCCTATTTAGTCGGGATTATGAGTTAAATTCAATTCTTGGCTAGCTTGATTTGCCTCTTCATGAAAGGTCTTATCAGGTTTTTGCTTTTCTCAATTTGTTGCAAGGGTTTTTCTTTCTTTGTTCGATATTTTCCTTTACAGCCTAGTCTTTTATATTGCTTCCAACACCAATAGGTAAGGGGAGTATTGTGATCGCGAAAATTTTCGATTTTGAGACAATACGCTTTTACGCTTTTTGGGCATTTTATGATATCTAATAACGAAGGTCCACGTCACTCATTTCCGCCGGTCTACCTGTCGGTCTACTGCCTCTGTTGGCGTTTTCTAGCCTAGTAATCTCAATAACCGCTGCATGGATTCTGATAAAATTTGGGTAGCGATTTGCGGTGGGGTGTGGGGTCGTAGTAGGTAATGCTGCAAATTTGGAAATTTTTGATTTTCCATGGGCGGCGAAGTAATTAGCTGAAAACAATAAAATTAAAATAATCCTCAAACTCCGTTTTTAAGCGTTTCAGGGGTTTCTACTTTTAGGAAGGGGGGGGGGGTTAAATTGAGGAAGTTGGGAGGTGGGGGATTGTAAACCTGAAAAATCTGTTGTCTTGCCTATTACAGAAATCAAAGGACTTACACTTTTCTGATGTAAACATACTAGTATTGCTTTAGATCGTTTTGTGTTGTGTAACGTGGAAACGTTGAATTGATTTTGATGGAATTTTGATACAGTGTTACTACCGTGGCGAAGAAGGAAAACACGTATGGTTTTTAGGAATCGTGTCAGTGGCGGTGCAGAAATAGTAAAAAACTGAAAATGTAAAAACAGCTCAAACTTCGTTTTTATGCGTATTTGGGGTTCTTGATAATTACATAGTTTTTTTGGATGTGGGTGAAATTGGGGTGAAAAGATTGTAAAATTCATAATAGGCTATGGAAGAAAGACCTATCGGCGGTATCGGTATACGACACTTTTTTGCGGGCGGGCGATGATTTGGTTGCAAGGAGATCTTAAACTATAGCTTCATGCTATGGGAAAATAATAAACTGGTATTACCATAATGCGTGGGAAGTACTGAGCCAATCAACTTGAATTAATTTTCTTTTTATTGTTCTAGTTATTTCTACTGGATAGATACTTCTTTAAAGGAAAACGTTTTTCAAATAAAATTATACATCTATATCATTTTGTGTTTGACCTGTAAATGTTATGAAAATATTTGTTTAGATAATATATCAAAATTACCTATACATTGGTCTCCTGCTTCGTTCAACTCCATACCCCTCTTACACTGAATTATTGGAGGTGCACATTGGAACCCTCCATTGAAGTTAATGCATTTTTCATGTTTGCTGCAGGGATTACTGTCGCACTCGTTAATATCTGGAAATATTTACTATATTAAATTATATTATTACACAGTCAGACGTAAAAAATACAGGGTGTTAGTTAAGTATGTTAACAAACTTTAACCACGAATAGTACTCCGAAAAATAGAAAGAAAATGTCATATGAACATGGGTCCGGAAATTCTTCCTAAGGAAGCTACGCTCCTTTGCATGGGACACCCTGAAGACGGTTTTCCCTCGATATTCTCGAAACCATTCATAACAAAATTACGAAATTAGGTACTATGCGTAAACTTTTGACGCTGAATCTGATTCTGAATTCAGAATTCCATAATTTTTATCAGAGGTGTATCATACGGGAGGAGTTAGGGGTAAAAATAACCCCATTTTCTAAATGGTAATTTTTTTGACATTTTGATTTTAGAATATGCTATTTCAGAGATTTTTATGTAAAAATGGTCTCTTAGTACATCTCGATAGGGCTAACCGTTTTCGAGAAAAATGCAAATTATTGAATCGATGCAGGCTATTGTAAATAAATAAATGTTCATCTATTTAGTAAGTGTGCTGTGAAAAACAATTGCAATAATTATTTATAAACAACTTGAGAACTGTCAGTTTATTGAGTTTAGAGTTATCATAAAACATTTAGGTATTACTTTTAAAGTAACATTATTTAATAAGAGTTTGAACAAATAAGAAATAAAATACTAAGGTAAATAGAGAATGTTTTCTTAAAGTAAGTGTTGGAAGTGACCGCCATCAGCTTCAATACAACGGTTCAGTCGCCTTATCATTGAATGACGGACTCTTTCAAAAATATGTAGTGTATTTCTGATTATCAAGCGTGAATCAACTATTCTATTTCTGAGGTCTTCTTCATTTTGAACAGGGGTTTTGTACACTAATGACTTAACGTATCCCCATAAGAAGTAATCCAAAGGATTGATATCTGGCGATCGGGGAGGCCAAAACTGTGGACCACCCCTACCTATCCAACGTTTAGGACAATTTTCGTTCAAAACTTGACGCGCAACTAGACTAAAATGTGCTGGAGCACCATCGTGCATGTACCACATACGACGCCGTTCTCTAAGTGGAACTTCTTCTAATAATTCAGGTAGAACATGTACTAAAAACCGCTGGTATTGTAAGCCTATGAGGCAGAAAATATGGACCAATGAAGTGGTTTCCAGCCGATATATTGAAAGAAAACTGTTCTTGGAAATGATGTTCTAGGCGTGTGGATTATCCTCAGACCATACGTGATTGTTATGAAAATTGATAATGGCATTCCGGGAAAAACAAGCTTCGTCAGTAAACAATACCTGACTTAAGAAATTCGGATTCCTTAAAATTTGATTTCTTAACCAATTGCAGAAGTCTACTCGTAGTGGTAAATCCCTCGGTATTAGAGCTTGCACCCGTTGCATGTGATATGGATATAGCTGCTGATCTCTTAAAATTTGCCATACCGTTACATGGGTAATATTTAATTCATGCGCTATTTTCCGCGTACTAGTTTCAGGATTTCTCTCAATTTCGTTTAGAACTGCTTCCTCCATCTGAACGGTTCGTACTATTGCAGGTCTTCCTATGACAACTGTAGACCTCTTAAAACTACCTGTTTTGGAAAGTCGGGCGTGGATTCGTATAAATGTTCTTACACCAGGCATTGCGCGTTGGGGATATCGTTCATGATAGATACGCCTCGCAGCATGAGCGTTACCCTGAGCCATTCCATAACAGAAATGCATATCTGTCATTTCTCCGTTAGCAAATTGGACCATTTTAAGCGGAAGATCATCACACTTCTACTTGACAACAAACTCTAAACTTAATAAACTGACAGTTCTCAAGTTGTTTATCAATTATTGCAATTGTTTTTCACAGCACACTTAAAATAGATGAACATTCATTTATTTACAATAGCCTGCATCGATTCAATAATTTGTATTTTTCTCGAAAATGGTTAGCCCTATCGAGATGTACCAAGAGACCATTTTCACGTAGAAATCTCTGAAATACCATTTTCTAAAATCAAAATGTCAAAAAATTACCATTTAGAAAATGGGGTTATTTTTACCCTTTAACTCCTCCCGTATGATACGCCTCTGATTAAAATTATGAAATTATGAATTCAGAATCAGATTCAGCGTCAAAAGTTTACCCATCGTACCTAATTTCGTAATTTTGTTATGAATGGTTTCGCGAATATCGAGGGAAAACCGTCTTCAGGGTGCCCCATATGCAAAGGAACGTAGCTCCCTCAGGAAGCATTTCCGGACCCATGTTCATATGACATTTTCTTTCTATTTTTCGGAGTACTATTCGTGGTTAAAGCTTGTTAACATACTTAATTAACACACTGTATATTAAAATATCCTTAGATTATTATACACGATTGGCAAGCCGGGATTCTAGAATGCCGATACAAATGGATGCAGACAGATTAGACTAGATTAATTTATTTTACTACCATGTTTAAAACTTACATTTGTAGCAAGTCAGAATAAAATGGTAAAGCCATATATACACATACAATGTAAAAATATAGAATATCGAGACAATACGTATAAAGTGTAAGACAACAATACAAAATTACTACTTTACTAATGTACTTGTCATTTTGAGTGTGTCCGTGTACTCACGGATTGAATAAAATTCATTTTTTCTGTAGAAACGCTTTGATGGAAGCGTTAAATTTTGCGTGTTTTAAGTTTTTGAGAGGAGCTGTTAAGATATTATACATTGCATTATCACATCTTTTCAGATAATGTGAGGAAAAAATAAAAACGAAATCGAGAAAATTCGATTTTTCTCAAATATCTTCGGAAGTACTCGGAATTTTAAAATTTTCGGGAACCCTGTAGTGTGCATTCTTATGTGGGACATCGTGTATACCGAAAACTTGGGCTATCCCACAGAGTTAACTTCTCTAGAGGGAGCCTAATTTGAATATTGGCCAGCCAACATCTATAGCGCTATTGCCACTTACCTTCCAGTTTCTTCAAAATCTGGCAGTTTCCGCAGTTTGAACACATGTTCCTCAAAGTATTTAAGTGGGTATTTAACTATACATTAAAATATACTTGCAATGTAACTGATTTACGTGAAGATTAACTTGTATTGATTTAACGAAATCTCAAAAATGGTAAATTTCATAGCGGAATGTCGCAATAACTTCTGATATGTCGTAAATCTGGCAACCTACAATCGGCGTCCCCTAAAGCTGTCATGTGGCTGCCACTGTAGTTGTGGTTATTGCGTATGTTGAGATTTATGTTGTTTTAGTGTATATTTGAGTGACTTTGTGACTATTTGTGGTGAGAATTAAATTATTTATGAACAATATTGTCATAATTGCATGATGGGACGAAATAAAAAGTGCATAGTTTGCTGCAATAGCGACGAATCGGTGAACACCACTTATCATAGGTTAGTATAGGTGTTGTTTTGGTTTTTAGTAGCGTAAAATATGGGTAAATACTTCATGGTAATAATAAATTATCAACTGTTACAATCAAGTTATAATAAGAGTAAATCTCTAATTATAGCTAAATACTAATACAGCTTATTGTGTTAGTTTGTAACATCACAGTAATAATTGAATCTATTAATGAACATCCAATTTTAATATAAAATCGCACGCCACTGGTAATGCCCTCAAGCTGTCAAAATTTCCGTTACATGTTGGCTGGTCAGCGACCTGTGCATTTTGTTGTTTACATTCCCTCTAGAGATGTTAACTCTGTGGGCTATCCCCTATAGATGTGCCATGAAGGTGTCTCACTTTCTAGAACCCACGACCTCTAGATGTACCAGTTTATTTATTATTAGAATATCTAAATTAAAAATTAAATAAAAGCATATTTAAAAACATCTACATGTACCTTCACATTCCCCTTTCATATTCATCGTATATCCTCGAAGACATTTCTTCAGTTGTCCACTGATCACGCTTTGCCCACTGATCACATTGTAGTATGGAGTTGAAGGATAGGAAGAAACAGGTCTAACAGGAATTGGTACTGGTACCGGTTGTCTTGGAACATATTTTGGTAGGACTGAAGGACTTGGGGGTAGTTGAAACACAATAGAAGGTAATGTTTGAGCAGCGGACCTGGTTGTTGTAGGTGGTGTATATTGAGGGTATACGGGTCTTTGTGGTGTGACTAAAGAAGTTGGTTGGTACGGCCTTGGAGGTAGTGCTGGGGGAGTTGGTGGCGGATATTGAGGGTAAACTGGTCTAGAGGGCACTGGAGGGTATGGTAAAGGTTTGAAGGACGAAGGCTGTGCTTTGGAGGAAGTCTCTGTTGTGGCAGAAGTACTGGTTGTTGCTGATATTGTTGTTGGAGTAGTGCTGGTACTGTAAATTGGATTAAATTGGAGTAATGACTTTGGATATTATAAATTGACCAATTGGACAAGGGATTAATAACCATTAAAACATTTGAAATGAAAGAAAAGTACTAGCGAATGGTGTAGGCAGTTTATTATCTTCAGAATAAAATTCCACATTTAATGGTATAAAAAAGTGTTCGCCGGTGTCCTCAGGGATCTGTCCGATCGCCTACACTGTTTCTGCCGTACATCAACGAGCTGCTGGAAATAACATCCAATCCAATCTACAGCTTCGCAGATGACAGTACATTAGTGTCGTGCATGGAACTAGGCAAGCCTCTATCATCCCAGGAGACGGTACGTCGGTGACAGCAGCACGCCTCACAGATCAACGCAGATATCAAAACAATTGTCGAGTGGGGATTAGCAAATAAAGTACAGTTCAACGTACAAAAAACTCAGGCAACAAACACTTACAAAGAAGTCTTACGATGGCTTACCAACCGTAGAAATGGAGGGTCACCCCATAGTCGAATCACCTTCCGTCAAGCTTTTGGGAATCAACATCAACAATAACATGTCCTGGCACGACCACGTCGTCAGTATTGCTAAAACGGCATCCCAGAAGCTTGGAGTTTTGTTCCGCTGTAGGAAGTTGTATACACCAGAGCAACTGCTGCTGCTCTACAAGGCACAGATCCGACCAGCGCTGGAGTATTGCTCTCATGTGTGGGGATGCGCTCCGAAGCACTCTCTAAAGCTTCTGGACACTATCCAGAAAAGAGCGATTAGACTAATCGATACGCCTAACCTCACAAAGGACCTCCACAGCCTGGAACATCGAAGGAGGGTGGCTGACCTATCCCTGTTTTACAGATTCTATCACGGAAGATGTTCGAGTGAGCTCTCTCAGATAATAACACCACAGGCCGTCCGAACCAGGAATACTAGAGAAGATCTGCGAGCTCATTCTTACCAGGTCGAGGTCCTTACTCCCCGAACTAGTCTCCTCCAGCATTCCTTCTTTTGGAGAACTTCGACGCTGTAGAATCTGCTGCCGGGGAATTTGTTTCCCAACGGCTACAACCTGCAGCGTTTCAAATCTAACGTGAACCGATACTTATCCTCTCGCAGCGCTTCCACAGCGCCATAGGCTTTCAGCCTTTGCGGGAGGCCGACCATAAAAAAAAAGATTTTGTCAAGTCAAAAGTAACGATACCTCTGACTGGAGACTGAAAATTCTTCAGTAGCTATTAGCAGGATCGCAGAAAATGGAGAATGAATTAAAATTTGTTCAGATTATATAACATAATTTACCTGGCAGAAAATTTAAATCTGATTTGTCAATTTTCGTTTTTGCGATATTACTGAAAAAATAGAAGGGCTTTAGTTAGAGGTATCGTTACTTTGACTCAAATTACTACTTTTTACACCATTACATGTGATTGATAATTGCATACTGGAGCAACAACCGCTGGTAGTTTTTCTTTGGTTTCAGGGTTTTTCATTGATTTGGAAATTCTTAACATCTAGTATACTGGACACTGCAGTAGCCAGTAGGCTGTGAAAAATATTTATTTCTGTCATAGTCATACTCCAGCTTCTCTTTGACCTTAGATATGTTACCGCTGTTGTTTCTGGTTAGAGTTGTCTTGTGCGGAATTTTTATAATCTTGTCTCTTTACTCTAATTCGTCTGTATATTTTTTCTAAGTTACATGTTTTCTTCCATCTGAACATGTTTTTGTTTATATTTCAAGGCCTGCTAGGTTGCTTATAGGTAGGAATATATTGGAAAACACCCATTTGAAATTAAATGAAAACTACCAGTTCATATTCAAAATCTTACATCATTAGGCATTCCCATTTGAAAAAATCAAGCTATCTCTGATTGAAGTTTCCTCAATGAATCGACCGATTTCTCCAAGCAAAAACATAATTAAAATTTGACTGTCTAACCTGAATTGACGCATTCCATGCTTAGTAATACGGCAAAGCCACAGTCTTCCAAATTTTATGATCTCTGCGATATTCAATTTTGTTCTTGATATCTACTTATACCGAAAATGGTGATTTACCTTAACGGTTCGCTTTAAGTCCCATGTGTGATACATAAAGTCACACTAGAATTCACCGAGGAACCTGAATTTGCAATAATATACAGGGTGTTCCTATTAAAAAATATAACTTTGTTACGGTTCGTGTTTTGGCGACACCCTACCCTGTATAACATGAAAATATTTTCAAAATGTAGCCCTAAATGGTTCCTATTGATCCGAAATTATTATTTTCTTTTTCCTAAAGTACTTTAGCCATAATTCTCTGTGTCGAATAATGAAAATAACTCGGTAGACTTGAACGTATCTCAACTGTAGCACACTTTAACACCTGACGCTATGCCTGTATCAACGTTATTTTTTTTATTTTTATGTATTTTTTAGGATTAAACTCTATACTTTTGCATTATTTTATCTGTAGGCAGTGGGCGGTGCCGTGGCCGTTCCCCTACACGCTGGGTGGATACTACGAAACAGTTGCTGGATATGAGTATCTAGAGCGCCACTGAACTGACAGTAAATCGCGAAAGATGGCGAGCTACAGTTCTCAAAACTATTGATAATATTCGTGTCGGCAATACTATAGCTCCGACTTAATGAATTTTATGAGTTCACAACATGTCTGTTAAGACATTGTGACTATGATGATGATGTCTGTAGGCAATGCACTGATGCTTGTAAGTGCCGCCTTCTTCAGTTTGGGGTACGAGACAAATTTCGTTAGCTTCTTTTTGTTTCAAAATACATTTGTCTTGACCTTCTCTTGATATTTTTCCTTGTTCTCATTTTCTTCTGTCCAGGGAAACAGAGATAGGATCACTTCTGTCTATGCTTAACAGCTCCTGCATTAGCCCAGAACCTTTGTGGAGAGTAAGAAGGTGCCAGGTCAGTAGCTAAAAGCTTGTTGTTTACAAGTAACTGCAGACAAACCAAAAGGTCCATAGAAGCATTTGAAGAAACGCATAAAATTTTGAACCTCCTTGTAGGGCTGTCACATTCCAGTGCAGGCTTGCCAGGCACCTATCGCTTGTAAGAGTGGAAAAGACTGTATCTCCCTCCAGATACTGGGAAGAGGACCAAACTTCGCTTCATTTTCTGGGCAGGCATATAAGCACTCTTAGGGTTTAGATATACAGGGTGTTAATTAAGTATGTTAACAAACTTTAACCACGAATAGTACTCCGAAAAATAGAAAGAAAATGTCATATGAACATGGGCCCGGAAATGCTTCCTAAGGGAGCTACGTCCCTTTGCATGGGGCACCCTGAAGACGGCTTTCCCTAGATATTCTCAAAACCATTCATAACAAAATTACACGAAATTAGGTACGATGGATAAACTTTTGACGCTGAATCTGATTCTGAATTCAGAATTTCATAATTTTAATCAGAGGCGTATCATACGGGAGGAGTTAAAGGTAAAAATAACCCCATTTTCAAAATGGTAATTTTTTTGACATTTGATTTTAGAATATGGTATTTCAGAGATTTCCACGTAAAAATGGTCTCTTGGTACATCTCGATAGGGCTAACCGTTTTCGAGAAAAATGCAAATTATTGAAGCGATGCAGGCTTCAGTAATTTGCATTTTTCTCGAAAACGGTTAGCCCTATCGAGATGTACCAAGAGACCATGTTTACGTAGAAATCTCTGAAATACCATATTCTAAAATCAAAATGTCAAAAAGATTACTATTTAGAAAATGGGGTTATTTTTACCCTTAACTCATCCCGTCTCTGATTAAAATTACGAAATTCTGAATTCAGAATCAGACTCAGCGTCAAAAGTTTACCCATCGTACCTAATTTTGTGATTTTGTTATGAATGGTTTCGAGAATATCGAGGGAAAACCGTCTTCAGGGTGCCCCATGCAAAGGGGCGTAGCTCCCTTAGGAAGCATTTCCGGGCCCATGTTCATATGACATTTTCTTTCTATTTTTCGGAGTACTATTTGTGGTTAAAGTTTGTTAACATACCTAATTAACACCCTGTATAGGACTATACAATACATGATTTATCGCCTTAAAAAACCCCAATAATACGTAATTTTAGATCGTTGTGCAATTTTATTGCGGAATAATTGAAAAAAAAACGAAAATAAAAGTAAAACTTTGACAGCCTGTATCTTGAAAATTAAGCATTTTAAGGCTTCAGGTTCTTGTCTCAATGTTCATAGAAATGTTAGGTCTATCACCTGTCAAGAGTTGTCGGTGACACTCTGTATGTATATATTTTTTTTAAATAAACTCTTACGTCATGATCTTTGTCGTGGTCTTGGTCACTGAGGATGTGTGATCAGAAGGTTTGGGTCTGATTGGCTCACATCTGTACGACCCAGGCATGTTCCTGCAACGAAAATTGCTTCCTAAATTGTGACAGTTATGGGTGCCTAATTGACATTCATCGTCGTCCTCGCAAAGAGTGTTGTTCAGGTTCAGCGTGTATCCAGTTCCACATCCGTAAATTCTAGAGCAATGAAATGAGCCAATCGTGTTGTCGCATCTTTCTGCCACGTCACATGTATGCAGGCCTGTTGAGCATTCGTTTATATCTGAAAAAATATTGGGCTACAGTTGTGTTACTGTAAGAAAAACTAAATCAGCAATATGTAGATTTTGAGCAAAAACACATATTGTCGACTAGAGAGAAATCAATATATTTGGTGATATGAATTAGTGAGAGCCGCTAAAATAGAATTGAAGAAATTGTGTGGGTTGTACGGTGAATCTAAATAGATGTGAGCCACAATAGACACAATAAGGCCTGGCGCTGACCTGCAATTTTCGATTGGGCAACTCATTGGTTGCACAAAGTAAAACGGAAGCTCGCTGATTTGCAACTGAAAAATGTAATCCAGTTAATTGACTCAGTACTTCCCACACATTCCGATGATATCAGTTTTATTATTTTCCTACGGCATGAAACTATAGTCTAGATGCCCCTGCAACCAAATCATCCCTCGCCCGACCGCAAAAAAGTGTTTTATTCTACTAGGTGATTCCTTCACAGGTCAATGGACAATCTACCATGAATACAACAAATTTTTGAATTTTACAAACCCCCACCCTTGAACCACCTCAATCTCACCCCCAACCAAAAAAAAAATCAAAATGATCAGGAACCCATAAAACGTCTAAAACGAAGTTTGAGGTGTTTTTTTTATTATTGCCGCGCCGCCACTGAAATGATTTCTAAAAACCATACGCGCTTTCCATACTCGTCGCGGCAATAAATCTATGTCAAAATGTCATTAAAGTCAATTCAGAAGCTTCCACGTACACAATACAGAACGATCCAAAGTAATACTCATATGTATTTTGTATGCATCAGAAAGTTCACGTCCCTTGGTTTCTGTAATCGGCAAGGCAATGTTCTGATGGACCTAAAAAAGTATATTATGCCGCTAGGTCTTTCTCTCTCAGGTCAGTAGACAGCCTATTATGGAACCCCTAAAACGCCTAAAAACGAAGTTTGAGGCATATTTGAAATTTTTCGTTTTTTGCTAATTACTCCGCCGCCCATGCACCGATTTTCAAAATTGTAGCAACATTACTTACTACGACCCTACACCATATCACCACCCAAATTTCATCAAAATCTATGCAGCGGTTACTGAGATTAGGAGGCTAGAAAAACGCCAACAGACAGACAGACAGACCGACGGAAATGAGTGACGTGGATTTTCGTTATGTAGGCATCATAAAACGCCCAAAAAGTATATTATCTCAAAATCGAAAATTTTCGCGATCAAATCCATTCCTGTTACTTCAAAGCTGTTAAATGGGATTTTGTTCGAATAATAATTACCAAATAATGTATTTAGAATACATTACGGCAGCAAGTAAGTATTTAGTTGGCTAGGTCAGAAATAAAAGCTACCGTGTCTAGAAAAATACATTTGGAAAAAACCAACGAGCTCATCGTTCAGTAATACCGGCTATAAACCAGTTGTTAAACTGTAACCGGCAGTACACGGTATATGAAAATTTTCCATTATTTAAACATATGAATAATCCCCATTACCATATAATAATATTATTTATGGAAATTAGTGTTTGCGATATTCCAGATTTTTCATTTCTTTGCGTCTTAACTTCATTGAACTAAGAGCAAGGCCACCAGACTTCTTACGACAAATGATTACACAGTTAAAACAATAATACGTAGTTTTTAATTCCCACACCGATAGGTCTGTCCATCTGTCGGTCTATCAGTATGTCGGTCTGTCTGTCGGTTGTCTGTCTGTCTGGCGGTCTGTCTTTCTGTCTGCCTGTCTGTCTGTTGGTCTGTCTGTTGGTCTGTCTGTCGGTTGTCTGTCGGTTGTCTGTCGGTCTGTCTGTCAGTCTGTCTGTCGGTTGTCTGTCGGTCTGTCTGTCGGTCTGTCGGTCTGTCGGGTCAGTCTGTCTGTCGGGTCAGTCTGTCTGTCGGTCTGTCTGTCGGTCTGTCTGTCGGTCTGTCTGTCGGTCTGTCTGTCGGTCTGTCTGTCGGTCTGTCTGTCGGTCTGTCTGTCGGTCTGTCTGTCTGTCGGTCTGTCGGGTCGGTCTGTCTGTCGGTCTGTCTGTCGGGTCGGTCTGTCTGTCGGGTCGGTCTGTCTGTCGGTCTGTCTTTCGGTCTGTCTGTCGGTCTGTCTGTCGGTCTGTCTGTCGGTCTGTCTGTCGGTCTGTCTGTCGGTCTGTCTGTCGGTCTGTCTGTCGGTCTGTCTGTCGGTCTGTCTGTCGGTCTGTCTGTCGGTCTGTCTGTCGGTCTGTCTGTCGGTCTGTCTGTCGGTCTGTCTGTCGGTCTGTCTGTCGGTCCGTCTGTCGGTCTGTCTGTCGGTCTGTCTGTCGGTCTGTCTGTCGGTCTGTCTGTCGGTCTGTCTGTCGGTCTGTCTGTCGGTCTGTCTGTCGGTCTGTCTGTCGGTCTGTCGGTCGATCTGTCTGTCGGTCTGTCTGTCGGTCTGTCTGTCGGTCTGTCTGTCGGTCTGTCTGTCGGTCTGTCTGTCGGTCTGTCTGTCGAGCTGTCTGTCGGTCTGTCTGTCGGTCTGTCTGTCGGTCTGTCTGTCGGTCTGTCTGTCGGTCTGCCTGTCGGTCTGCCTGTCGGTCTGTCTGTCTGTTGGCGTTTTTCTAGCCTCGTAATCTCAGTAACCGCTGCATGGATTGCAATTAAATTTGGGTAGCGATATGCCGTGATGTCGCAGTAGGTAATGCTGCTATACTTTTGAAAATCGGTGTATGGGCGGAGGAGTAATTAGCAAAAGACAAAAAATTTCAAATTCCCTCAAACTTTGTTTTTAGGCATTTTAGAGGTTTCTGATCATTTTCTACTTTTTTTTGGGTAGGGGTGTCATTTGGGCTGGTTGTGGGGGTCGGGGGCTGAAAATTGAAAAGTTCGTCGTATCCATTGACATGTGAAAGGAAGACCTAGCGGCATAATACACTTTTTTAGATTCATCCGAACATTGCCTTGCCTATTACAGAATCCAAGGGACCTAGAATTTTCTCATGTATGCGTACGAGTATTGTTTTAGATTTTTTTGTGTCGACTGCTGAGGTCATTAGCTGCTTTTGCTTTAGATTGTTCTGTATTGTGTAACATGGAAACTATCCAGTCGATTTTAGTATTATTACCTTGGCGAGGATGGACAACTAATATGGTTTTTAGAGGTCGTGTCAGTGGCAGCGCAGAAATAATCAAGAAACTAGAAATATAATAGCTTTAGGGGTTCCTGATCGTTTGCTACTTTTTTTGAGGGGCCGTGAAAAGTTTGTTCTATTCACAATGGGCTGCCCATTGACCTGTAAAAGAAAGACCTAGCGGCACAATACATACAAAATATACAATCCTCAGCAGACTATACTACTAGCACCTGAAATGCGAACACCTAGGAAAAAGAAGTGCACGACTTGGTAGTACCTCCTCTCACATCTAACACAAGTCCATTCTGAAGCTATTTACCCTACGGGCCCTTTCGGCGCGCCACTGAACCTCATCCCATCCGGCTTTCACTTGCAAGTATGTATACTGTATTCACAGCCAAGCTAGACCAAATGAAAACAAGCCCGCGTGCGTGATCGGCTCGTGTCGGTGGGGTCTCTAATAGTCCAGTACATTATGTGTAAATTGTGTGTTATAATCTGGCAAGTCAAAATCTCCAAGGCTGAATGGAAAGTAGAACCAAATATGCAATGTCAAGTGTTCATTGCCTAATGATCATTTCAAACTGGCAACTGGCTACTTTTGAGTTGGGGCTCATAATGCAACTCTATTAAATAGTCATATAAAATTTCAGAATTGCGCTATACTATAGCTGGCGCGTTAGCAGACGTTAGCGGACAGTAACCACGCGAATGTTGCATGCGACTGTTTATTTGGAGTCTATCTTGGGATTGAATATACTTTAGTATATTACATTACCTTCACATGCGTATCGTTCTTCAACGAACTTATAGCCTGTAGGGCACTTAACGGGTGGCCTCTTTGGTGTCGTTGTAGTTGGTTTAGTGGTAGTTGTTGGAGTTTCAGTAGTTGTTGTCGCCTTGATGCACGTATAACCACCTGGTTGGTTTACGCATTTCTCATTTTCGGTACATAACTGTTGATCTCCTTTACATTCGTCGATATCTGGATAGAGAGCGAAAAGACAATGGTTAAAATTTACTATGGTTGTTTTTCAAGGGTTTCGGTCAACGATTGAAACTACGTTTCGGTTTATTTTAATCTAAACCATCTTCACGTGTCTATAAATGAATAGGAAATGATCTGTATACAATAAGAATAAGAATAGAAATATCAAAAAAACACAGTTGAATAAAATAATTATAAATTGTATGTGTAAAGTAGAAATATAACTAACTATAAATGTATATATAAAACTTTTAAATATAAACTTAGTGATTTTATTTCCGTTTATTGAAAATGAATATAAAGAAATTAAATTTACTGAGACAAAGAAAATAATACTAACAAACCTACTTACGTTAATTTCAGATGTCTGTTACATTTCTGTAAAATTGTTTTGTTTGCGAAACAGCCTCTACGGGTTGACAGGGCTGAATGACCAGTACGGCGTTTTAGGATATTGTAAAATACACAGATGTTCTTAAAGTGGTGGAAAAGTTTGAAGGCACAATAGGGGTGAAAGCTTTTGTATCTATCTATGTATACATAAATATGGTTTGTTAAATTATTCCAAGATGCAGAAAACCTACTTTATTAAATTATTATATGTATATGTCGCCTAATTGATTTATAGCCATATCATTTTTTCCATTCCAAAGTTATTTGCTTGGTTCCATACTTTATCCCAACCCTGTATTAGAAAGGTGACCCAGCAATATCCAAACATTATAGAGGTATCGCTCTTTTGCACACATGCTACAAGGTAATTGGGCAGATAATAAGAAACAGGCTAGACGGTTATGCAGAAACAATTTTAGGGGAATATCAGGCTGAATGCCGAAGCGATAGGAGTACGACAGATCAAGTATTTTTTTTTTCAAGGAACTATTAGTAACAAGCTATGAATATAGAACGGAACTACATTTGCTTTTCACAAGCCAATGATAGTATAAACAGAAGGAGTATGTATGAAAACTCATTAGACCATTAGACTAATAAAAATGACATTACAAAAAATCACGAACAAAATTACATGGATGGGAAGTGAGTCACAGGAATTTGAAGCGAGAAAAGGACTCAGGCAACGCGGTCCTCTGTCAACGATACTTTTTGATCTCACGCTTGAAGCAATCATTAGAAGAAGAAAAATCAAGACAAATGGAACCGTATTTTATAACTAACACCAATGTCTAGCACATACAGATGACTAAACACTAATAGCAAAAACAAAGAAAGTACTAGAAAAACTTACGGTAAGGATAGCTGGGTAAGCAAGGAGATTTGGGCTGGAGATAAGTCAAAGTAAAACAAAATATATGGTGAGCCGAACCTAACTCTTATGGCATATAACATGAAATATACTTTCGAAAGGACTGCGGAATTTATGTTCCCAGGGGCAATCATAGAGCAAAGGGACAGGAGAAACAAGAAATACAGGCAGGGATCGTCAAAGGAAATCAGAAGAATGGAGCCCCGAAAAATCTTGTGAAATCCAAATATACAGGGTGAGTATTTAGTACCGGCTCGGTCGATTACTCCTCTACTGTAGAAGATAGCGAAATAAGTTGTATATAAAAGTTGTAGCCACGGATATGCTTCTTGCTCAGAAAATATTTAGATTTATACAGGGTGATCCATAACTACGTGGTGATGCAAACATGCATTTTTTTTAAGTGAGATACCCTATACAGGGTTATTCACGTTATTCGACACGGAGCATTATGGCCAAAGTATTTGATAAAAAAGAAAATAATAATTTGGGATGGATAGAGACCCATAAGGGCTACATTTTAAAAATATTTTCATGTTATACAGGGTGTCCCAAAAGCACGAAATGTATCAAAGTTATGTTTTTTTAAATGGACGAATTCCAGTGTGACTTTATGTATCATACATGGTACCTAAAGCGAACCGTTAAGGTGTAAATCACCATTTTCGGTATAAGTAGATATCAGGAAAAAATTGAATCCCGCAGACATTATAAAATTTGGAAGGCTGTGACTTTGCCGTATTACTAAGCATAAAATGCGTCAGCTTTGATGAAACTGTCAAATTTAAATTACGTTTATGCTTGGAGAAATCGGTCGATGAAATAAGGAAACTTCGATCAGCGACAACTTGATTTTTTCAAATGGGAATGCCTAATTTTTTTTATACGGTTAAAAGTAGAATTTGATAAACTTTCTAATGATATAAGGTTATGCATATCAATCTCTGGTAGTTTTCATTTAATTTTAAATTTTCAAACAAATCGGCGTTTTTCAATTTGCCTACCTATAACCAACGTAGCAGGCCATGAAATATAAACAAAAACCTGTTCAGGTAGAAGAAAACAACTAACTTAGCTGAAAAATACACATGAACTAGACTAAAGGGACAAGATTATAAAAATTACTCACAACAAACAAAGTCTAACCAGAAACAACGGCGGTAACATATATTTGGTCAAAGAGAAGCTGGAGTATGGCAGAAATGGATTTTTTCACGGCCTACGAGCTACTGCAATGTACTAGAGATTGGCAATTTCCAAAACCATTAAAAATTTTGAAATAAAGTAAAAACTACTAGAGAATGTTGTAAGCAGTTTATTATTTTCATAATAAAATTTCACATTTAATGATATAAAAAAGTATGCAATTCTGTCAAAACTCAAGTCAAAAGTACCTCTGACTGGAGTTCTGAAAATTCTCCAGTACCTATTAGCAAGGTCGCAGAAAATGAAGAATGAATTAAAATTTGTTCAAATTATAAAACATAACTTAAATGGCAGAAAATTTAAATCTGATTTGTCAGTATTTCTTTTTTGCAATATTGCTAATAGATATTGAAAAATATAAGGGCTCCAGTCAGAGGTATCGACTTCGACGCAAATTAGTACTTTTTTACCACCATTACATATGATTGATAGTTGCGTGCTGGAGCAACAGTCGCTGGTTGTTTCTGTTTCATATGAGGGTTTTTGATTGCTTGGAAATTTTTAACCTCTAGTAAATTGCGGTAGCCAGTAGACAGTAAAAATATCTATTACTGCCATACTCCAGCTTCTCTTTGACCTTAGAGATGTTATCGCAGTTGTTCCTGGGAGAGTTGATTTGTTGTAAGGAATTTTTATAATCTTGTCCCTTTAGTCTAGTTAGTGTGTATTTTTCAGCTAAGTTAGTTGTTTTCTTCTAGCTGAACAGATTTTTGTTTATATTTCATGGCCTGCTACGTTGCTTATTGGTAGGAAAATTGAAAATCGCCGATTTGCTTGAAAATTTAAAATTAAATGAAAACTACGAGAGATTGATATTCACAACCTTATATCATTAGAAAGCTTATCAAATTCTACGTTTAACCGTATAAAAAAAATTAGGCATTCCTATTTGAAAAAATCAAGTTATCGCTGATCGAAGTTTCCTTAATTAATCGACCGATTTCTCCAAGCATAAACGTAATTTAAATTTGACAGTCTCATCAAAGCTGACGCATTTTATGCTTAGTAATACGGCAAAGTCACAGCCTTCCATATTTTGTAATCTCTGCGATATTCAATTTTTTCCTGATATCTACTTATACCGAAAATGATGATTTACACCTTAACGGTTCGCTTTAGGTACCATGTATGATACATAAAGTCTCACTAGAATTCACCAGGGAATCTGAATATGCGATAATATATGGGGTGTTCCATTTAAAAAAACATAACTTTGATACATTTCGTGTTTTTGGGACACCCTGTATAACACGAAAATGTTTTTAAAATGTAGCCTTTATGGGTCTTTATCCATCCCAAATTATTATTTTCTTTTTTATAAAATACTTTAGCCATAATGCTCCGTGTCGAATAACGTGAATAACCCTGTATATTATTCCATATTCAAATTCTACTGATAATTTCCGGTCTTCCAATATGGGGTATTTCAAAAGTTATGACCATTTTTATATCCAAATCGCTGTCAAATGAACGTGCTGTATATCAAAAAGTGATTAATCGAAAATCATTTTTCTTACACGAATGGATAAAAAATATTCTCTAGTTTTAAAATCGGCTATAAAAAAGACCGCGGCGCATATTAGTATACAGGGTGGTGTAGAATGCAAAATCTAGATTTTCTCTCTTTTTTGAATGTAACCCCCAATATTTTATTATACCAAAGAATTGTTTTTAATATGCTCTTTCATATTTTTATAACACTTGTTATGGCTGCATTCACTAGTTTCTGAGATATTTCGATTTTTCTACAAATTTTAAATATACCTTCTATTTGTTTACTAAAATTTATTTATTTTGAGAAAATACTATCAAATTTTATTTTTGCTTAACAAACAACTAAAATATAACGCCATAATATTACTTGATTAAGTCAAAACACTGAATTAACGAGATACTACAGGTCATGTGTGCTGAGGAAATAATTTTATAGACGTCATGCATAATTATCAAGCAAATCTATCAGGTAGGCTACGAAATATTAAACAAGGCAGTCTAAACAAAACGATTCTTCAATCTTTCGAACGCATTAGTTTCAAAGTGCCTCCGTTCTGGATATTGCTGTTCATAGTTGATATATTCTAGAGGCAAGTAGACAATTTCTCAAAGATTCTCCTAAATACCCTCAATGGAAAAATTAATTTTTAAAGCTGCTGTTTCACGCAGCGTGGAATTATTGAGCAGGTTATGAAAACTGTCAATTTTTCAAAGCCTACCTGATAAATCTGCTTGATAATTATGCATCACGCTTACAAAATGGTTTCCTCAGCATACTTGACTTTATTATCTCGATGATTCAGGGTTTTGACTTCATCAAATACTATCACGACCTTACAATTTAGTTGTTCGTTAAGTGAAAAACAAATTCGATAGTACTTTCTCAAAATAAATAGCACAAATAGAAGCTATATTTTAAATTTACCGAAAAATCGAAATATCTCGGAAACTGATGGACGTAGGTACAACAGGTGCTATACAAACATGAAAGAGCATATCAAAGGCAATCCTTTGGTATAATAAAATATTGGGGGTTACATTTAAAAAAAAGGGAAAATTTGGATTTTGCGTTCTACATCACCCTGTATACGAATATGCGTCGCGGGCTTTTTTTATAGCCGATTTTAAAACTAGATTAAAAATCCTTCCATGTAATAAAAATAGTTTTTGATTCATTACTTTTTGATATACAGTACGTTCGTTTGACAGCGATTTAGATATAAAAATGGTCATAACTTTTGAAATACCTTGTATAATGTTATAATACCTTATATTGTGAGAAGAGAAATTATTAGTAGAATCTAAGAATGGGATAATATATAGGGTGTCTCATTTAAAAAAATATATATATTTGCATCACCACAATCACCAGTTATGGATCGCCCTGTATAAATAAAAATATTTTCTGAGCAAGGAGCATATCCGTGGCTACAACTTTTATATATAACTTTTTTCGTTATCTTCTACAGTAGTGGAGCTATCGACCGAGCCGGTACTAAAAACTCACCCTGTATATCCAGGAGGACTGCAGAGAGAATTTACACAACTGTTATAAGACCGACTGTGACATATACAGTGTGGTCCAAAGAGTGTTTAACAAATGGGATTTTTTTTATTAGCTGCATAATCAAAAATCCAATACTGCCAAAAGTTGGTGCATGTCCGATAACTAATTTAGGTGCACTTAGAATGGTTCCAAGTTCATCAGTATACGGGGTGAATCAAAAAATATAAAAATTGTACAAGAGTAAAGTACCCTTATTATCAAAAATTCAGCAAAATGTTATTAACAAAAGTTGTTTAGAATTGAGAGTTATGCCTAAATACCAAAACTTGGCCTCCTCTGAGAAAAAAATTTTTTTTTGAAAAAATTGCTATAACTCTCCCAAAATTTTTTTTTTAGCAAAACTGTTTGATACACTAATTGAAATTGAATTAATTTTGTATAACTTTATTTAAATTCATTTTTGTGAAATTTATCTGAGGTTAAAATTTTTTTGGGAATCACAAGCTAAATGTTTGTTGCAAGGATATTAAATATGGCTTTATAATTTCGGAAAAAATCTTTTTACTAAGGCAAGAGGTTGCTTATAATTACATGCATATCAGAATAACTCTCAATAAAACCGCAAACCTTTTATTAATTTTTTATTTCTAAACATGTATTTAAATTAATCCACAAACATGAAATCTTACTAAAAAAATTATGGATACCCATGAAGGAAACAAAGCGTGGAAACAAAGTGAACTGTGTGTATTAATACGTAATTATAATAAATGGACATGTCATAACCGTATTTTACCATAAGTGAAAAATTGAAAGCTAAAATGAAAAAATATGTGAAAAGTAGAAACAAAAGAAAAACATAGTTAAGAAACATAAAATAATTATCGGCGCGTCTCGGTATGTCCACCTTCTCGTTCAATGCACTTAATTGTCCGGTTATAAAATTCGCTAGATCGTAAAACATTTCCCGGTATATTCCGGCAATGTACTCGTATTGAGTTTCCAAGCTCCTCGAGATTGTTAAAGGGTCTATCCTTATACACTTTTTGTTTTAGATAGCCCCATAAGAAAAAATCTAATGGGGTAAGGTCCGGTGAACGAGGAGGCCACCGAGGATTAGTACTTCGTCCTAACCATTTATTTCCAAATTCCCCATTTAACCATTTAGTAATGATTATGGCTGAATGGGCCGGACATCCATCATGTCTAAACCACAACTGATTCCGTTCTTGCAAATTTAAATTGTCCAAAAAGTCAGTTACTTCGTTTTCTAAAAACTGTAAATGAGTGTTACCAGTTAGGTTTTCGCGAAAAAAAAGGTCCAATTAATTGATTGTTCATTATGCCGCACCACACATTTGTTTTCTGATAATACTGGTTTTTATTAGCAATAACGAAATTTGGATTTTCATCCGACCACCATCGACAATTTTGGGACGAAACAACCCCATTTGTTGTAAAGGTGGATTCATCCCCAAAAAGAATGTGCCTGTGGAAGTCTTGTTGACCTTCTATTTCGCCTTGAATCCACATGCAAAAATCCAACCGCAAATCATAATCTCGTTCTTGGAGAGTACAGATGAACATAGGCTTGTAAGCATGACATTTATTTTTTTTGAGTATTCTCTTCACGCTGGTTTTCTTCACACCCGTATAGGCGGAAATCTCTTGGGTAGATCGTCGTGGATTTTCGACAACTGCTTGAAGTACCTCCAATTGATTTTCTTCAGTACATACGGTTTTAACATGTTCATGTTTATAATTGTAGTTTAGAGACCCAGTTTCTTTAAAGTTAACCAAAATTCGGCTTACTGTTGAATAATGAACCTGTTTATCTGGATGCCGTTCATTGAAAATATCTGCTGCTTCTCGAGCTGTTTTGTAGTGGTCACCACATATTAAAACCAATTCCGCCCTCTCGGGTAACGTTTACTGTTTGGAGGAGGCATTTTAGGTACGTAAAAAGACAATAACCGAGCAATAATTTTACAATATTGTAAGAAAGTGAGACTAATGTCATCAAACTGTCATAATGTTTACTTAAAACCCACATTTGTTTTTTTTCCATGGGTATCCATGATTTTTTTTGCAAGATTTCATGTTTCTGGATTAATTTAAATACATGTTTAGAAATAAAAAATTAATAAAAGGTTTGCGGTTTTATTGAGAAGTTATTCTGATATGCATGTAATTATAAGCAACCTCTTGCCTTAGTAAAAAGATTTTTCCCAAATTATAAAGCCATATTTAATATCCTTGCAACAAACATTTAGCTTGTGATTCCCAAAAAAATTTTAACCTCAGGTAAATTTCACAAAAATGCTTGAATTTAAATAAAGTTCTACAAAATTAATTTAATTTCAATTAGTGTATCAAACAGTTTTACTAGAAAAAAAAAATTTTTGGGAGAGTTATTGCACTTTTTTCAAAAAAAAATTTTCTCAGAGGAGGCCAAGTTTTGGTATTTAGGCATAACTCTTGATTCTAAACAACTTTTGTTAATAACATTTTGCTGAATTTTTGAAAATAAGGGTACTTTACTCTTGTACAATTTTTATATTTTTTGATTCACCCCGTATACTGATGAACTTGGAACCATTCTAAGTGCACCTAAATTAGTAATCGGACATGCACCCACTTTTGGCAATATTGGATTTTTGATTGTGCAGCTAACAAAAAAAAATCCCATTTGTTACACCACACTCTTTGGACCACACTGTATGCTTGTGAGACGTGGACTGTGAACAAAGAGGAGGAAGAAAAAATTATGAGATGGGAAAAAATGTTGAGATCTATTTATGGAGGCATAAGAACCAACGAGGGGTGGAGGAGAAGAACAAACCAGGAACTGGAAGGCATGTATGTATAAGTAATATTATAGCAGTCATCAAAGCGCAGAAAATAAGGTGGCTAGGACATGTGGTGAGGTTGAATGGGATGAGAATGGCAAAACCCGTCTTAACCGGGGATCAATAAGGAAAAAAGGAAAGGTAGACCAAGGAGAGATGACTGAAGAAGCCAGAAGATGATTTAAAGAAACTTGATATTAAACACTGGAATGATAAGGCGGCAGAGGAATAGGTGGTGTGGAATAGTGCAGGATACACTCAGAAATAGGTGGTGAAACAATAGAAACAAGCATCCAAAGACAATTTTAAGTTAGATACATTTTAGTGGTATAAGATCAGTACACTCAAAAAAATGCCGTTCGTAATATTCATAAACGCTCTTTATGAGTTAATTTTTTATTGTATCGATAATTTCATTTATGGTGCACACGAAACCTCTTTATTGGCTCATGTTCATATTTGTGGATACAATAAATCGACGTTTATGGAAATAAAATCCGATATGAGTTGTACGTTGTGACGAAGCATTAATATATACAACAATTTATTTGTGCTGACAATTAACAACGTTTATTAATAACAAGAACCGTATTTATGAATTTGAAAACTGTATTTTATTAAATATCCTGAAAGAACAGTAACATCCGTTTATCATAATAATTAAAGTATTTGTTGTTTCAACAACCATGATTGTGGGCACCATTAGTAGTTTTCATTGATACTATAAACCTATGTTTGTGTAAATCACAAACGCCAGTGCTTATAAGTAAAACGCATTTGTAAGATCAATAAACGCTGTCGTGAATATCATGAAACCGTTCAACGAAAGGCTGTTTTGAAAGTAGCGCCAGGAGGCCTCTTGGCGTTAAACATACCGAATCAGTGGAAGCGTCTGTGCTTATATGTACACGTAGTTTGTGTTTGTGGACTGAAAAAAAGTGTTGCTGTTCTGTTGGGAGTCTAGCGTTCTTTAGGAATATTTAATAAAGAAATACTGTGCTTCTTGCTGTTTCTGTGGTGGGATAAGCTACTAAAAGGTGAGTTTTTTCCTTCCTCCAACATTACATTACGTTTACATCGCGCTCACTATCTTCTAGCGGGTACCTCAACATTGATCCCGTACTGTTCTGCGATTCCATACTGGCACGAATCGTTGCTGCATGGATTCGCCAATTGAATTTAACCTGTACAAATACATATACCTTGCTTGTCCTTAATTGAGGAAGAAGGATGAGAAACTAACCAGTGAACGGAGAAGCATTATTGATGACGATATGTACCTGTAGAATTTTTCGCATCACGCTCAATCCCTTTCTCCGGCATGGCGTTCGGGATCGCTGTTAGGGGTACCTATACCCGCTAGAAGTTTCTTTCACATTCGGAGGTCATAGTTTTTATACGACATTCGAATTTTGGGTGAAAATTCACTTTTTTTTGTTTCAGTATCCAATCTACATAGAACAAACTAGGTGTTGACGAAATCCACTCTATAAGAAGCAAATGTTGGTAGCATTTTTACATTATATTTTTGTTTTGTTTGTTACATATATCAAGTTGAAAAATAAATGGCTTTTATTTGAACAAATGTAAATTTTATTTGCCTTTTTCCAAGAACAGTTAACCACCTTCCAAAGAGAAAGAGAAAAACGAGGTCCACTGAATTCTGTTTATATTAGGTACAGTTAACAAAAAAATTGGCACGTCCCTTCCGCCTCCCCTACATAATTCAGTTAAAAATTTAAGTATAGTCTCAGTCACACCGTCTCCTTGATGCAGTAAGTAAAATACGTTAAGACCATAAACACCAGTAATTGAATTGAAAAATGCGTTTGTTATATCAGATGGTGATTACTATTAATGCCATAATATACAGGCTGCCCTAGCTGAAATTTCCCACCCATGTTATCTCTGAAATTATCAGAAAAACTGAAAATCGCCGTGACACGTCGCTTTGCATTTCGAGAGGGAACTTTCCCCCGAATTCGTCATCATTGTGTTATCAACCCTTTCATCTCCAGCAGCCCCTACTCCAAAATCTTAAAAGAGACCACGATACTTATGATATATCATTTTGAAGGGAATTCAAGTTGATTTATGACATGTCTCATTTAAGATTTTGAAGTAGGGGCTGCTGGGTGTGAGGGGGTTGACAGCACAGTGTTTACGTATTCGATGGAAAAAATCCCCCTTGGAATACAGATCGACGTGTCACGACGATTTTCAATTTTTATGATAATTTCAGAGAAAAGATGGGTGGGAAATTTTAGTTAGGACACACTGCATATTTATTATATCAATAAACTTGATTTGCTTGAATTCATCAACAGTGTTTATAAAATACATAACTATTATTTGTGAATACAGTTAATCGCATTATTGATACAATATGCAGAATACGCTAGGACCATAAAGATTGGTAATTGATTTAATAAATGCGTTTGTGTGCATAGTAAACAATAATCACTGAAACCACAACATATTATATTTATTATATCAATAAACTTACTTTGTGTCATTCACAAACAGTGTTTATGATATTCATAACTATTATTTGTGAATACAATTACTGAGACACATCTCTCTACAATTCATAAACGCTCGTTTATTGGATACATAAAACCGTTGTTTGGCGCGAATTTCATGAACAGTTTATTGTTAACACAAACTTTTTTATTATTATTACGTACCTTTTTGGTTGAGTGTACTCATGTTTTCCCCAGGCCTTCCTGGCCTGTTGAGTAAACTAGTAAATAATAATAACTTGTTTGCTATAGTATGACTATATTTCTGTACCTTGTAGCTGAAGGACACTATGTTTAAGTCTAAATAATCAAACAATAAATTGATATGGTATGAAACAAATTTAGGGGATAAATAACTTTTGATACAAAGGGAAATGGCAAAAATTACCAGTTAAAAATGAAAACTGCTTTCCTGAACATTTGAGCAGATCTGAAATAGTGCCCATTATCCATGGCTTGAGAGTTTCTATAACAACGAAGCTTTGTCGCCCAGTTTTTCAAAAATATGAATAATCCCAAATAACACTATGAAGTACTTTGTTCGATGAAATGTCTTAAAAAATTGTCGTACCTTCACAATGTTTTGTTTCTGTCTTGTAATAGAATCCTGGAGGACACTGTGGTGTATCTTCTTCACATATGAAGGATCCTATGGTGTTTTTACAAGATTTTGGTGGGACACACATCAGTTCAAACTGGCACTCATTGATATCTAGAAGTAAGGAAGGACATTTCATTAAGATAAGTACATAGATTATTTCAAAATCATTTTTATTAAAATTTAGAATTCAATTATTTTGAAACCAATCAGTCTCGTTAGCCCTAAGGCTTAAGTTTTGTACTGAGCATGCGTATTACAAATCATAGGGTGTTCGGGTTCTGTTCGAGCTGATTGCGAACTGTACAGTTTGTGTTCCCTTGCCATGTTAGCATTCATAAAAGAAAATAATGGATTACTAGTAATTCGTTGATGATTCATTTAACATGGAAATAATTAATAGCATACCATCACATGTTTCCTTTTCGAAGTTAAATTTATATCCAGGAGGGCACTTTTTGTCGTAATCTGTATCTTCGTTCTCTCCCAAAACCTCAGAGGCGTCGTAACAGGAATAAGAACCCACTTCGTTGATGCATTCCTCGGCATCTGTACACTCATGGATGTTCATAGCACATTCGTCAATATCTGTGGAACATACACAAAAAATAAAATCAAGTGAATTGACTCTATACTTCCTATACATTAACGGTGGATACTCTAAGGGGACTGGATCCTGAGGTTCACCCGCAAAAAATCTCAAATCTTTATGCGATCTTCAATGAGGATGAAACCTCGTTTCCTAGATAAATAGAGTATCCTAATTACAAATCCGGCCGCGGTTTTGAGTTTCAGTCTCCTTCAACGAAAATGGAAAATCTCCGAGGACTGGATCCTGAGGTTCACCCGAAAAAAATCTAAAATCTTTATTCGATGTTCTATGAGGATGAAACCTCGTATCCTAGATAACTAGAGTATCCTAATTACAAATCCGGCCGCTGTTTTGAGTTTCAGTCTCCTTCCACGAAAATGGAAAATCTCCGAGGACTGGATCCCGAGGTTCACCCGCAAAAAATCTAAAATCTTTATCCGATCTTCTATGAGGATGAAACCTCGTATCCTAGATAATTAGAGTATCCTAATTACAAATCCGGCTGCTGTTTTGAGTTTCAGTCTCCTTCAACGAAATCAACGAAAATGGAAAATCTCCGAGGACTGGATCCTGAGGTTCACCCGCAAAAAATCTAAAATCTTTATTCGATGTTCTATTAGGAAGAAGCCTCGTATCCTAGATAACTAGAGTATCCTAATTACAAATTCGGCCGCTGTTTTGAGTTTCAGTCTCCTTCCACGAAAATGGAAAATCTCCGAGGAGTGGATCCCGAGGTTCACCCGCAAAAAATCTAAAATCTTTATCCGATCTTCTATGAGGATGAAACCTCGTATCCTAGATAATTAGAGTATCCTAATTACAAATCCGGCTGCTGTTTTGAGTTTCAGTCTCCTTCAACGAAATCAACGAAAATGGAAAATCTCCGAGGACTGGATCCTGAGGTTCACCCGCAAAAAATCTAAAATCTTTATTCGATGTTCTATTAGGAAGAAGCCTCGTATCCTAGATAACTAGAGTATCCTAATTACAAATTCGGCCGCTGTTTTGAGTTTCAGTATCGTTCAACGAAAATGCAAAAAATCTAAAATCGTTATTTGATCTTCTGTGAGGATGAAACCTCGTATCCTAGATAATTCGAGTATCCTAATTATAAATCCGGCCGCGGTTTTGACTTCCAGTCTCCTTCAACGAAAATGAAAAATCTCCGAGGACTGGATCCTGAGGTTCACCCGCAAAAAATCTAAAATCTTCATTCGATCTTCTATGAGAATGAAACCTCGTATCCTAGCTAACTAGAGTATCCTAATTACAAATCCGGCCACTGTTTTGAGTTTCAGTCTCCGTCAACGAAAATGGAAAATCTCCGAGGACTGGAACCTGAGGTTCACCCGCAAAAAATCTAAAATCTTTATTCGATCTTCTATGAGGATGAAACCTCGTATCCTAGATAACTAGAGCATCCTAATTACAAATCCGGCCGCTGTTTTGAGTTTCAGTCTCCTTCAACGAAAATGAAAAATCTCCGAGGACTGGATCCTGAAGTTCACCCGCAAAAAATCTAAAATCTTTATTCGATCTTCTATGAGCATGAAACCTCGTATCCTAGATTATTAGAGTATCCTTATTACAAATCCGGCCGCTGTTTAGAGTTTCAGTATCATTCAACGAAATTGGAAAATCTCCGATGCTCGGATCCTGAGGTTCGCCCGCAAAAAATCTAAAATCTTTATTTGATCTTCTGTGAGGATGAAACCTCGTATCCCAGATAACTAGAGTATCCTAATTACAAATCCGGCCGCTGTTTTAACTTCCAGTCTCCTTCAACGAAAAAGGAAAATCTCCGATGACTGGATCCTGAGGTTCAAGCGCAAAAAATCTAAAATCTTTATTCGATCTTCTATGAGAATGAAACCTCGCATCCTAGATAATTAGAGTATCCTTATTACAAATCCGGCCACTGTTTTTAATTTCAGTCTCCTTCAACGAAAATGGAAAATCTCCGAGGACTGGATCCTGAGGTTCACCCGCAAAAAATCTAAAATCTTTATTCGATCTTCTATGAGGATGAAACCTCGTATCCCAGATAACTAGAGTATCCTAATTACAAATCTGGCCGCTGTTTTGAGTTTCAGTCTCCTTCAACGAAAATGGAAAATCTCCGAGGACTGGATCCTGAGTTCACCCGCAAAAAATCTAAAATCTTTATTCGATCTTCTATGAGGATGAAACCTCGTATCCTAAATTATTAGAGTATCCTAATTACAAATCTGGCCGCTGTTTTGAGTTTCAGTATCATTCAACGAAATTGGAAAATCTCTGATGCTCGGATCCTGAGGTTCGCCCGCAAAAAATCTAAAATCTTTATTTGATCTTCTGTGATGATGAAACCTGGTATCCTAGATAATTCGAGTATCCTAATTTCAAATCCGGCCACTGTTTTGACTTCCAGTCTCTTTCAACGAAAATGGAAAATCTCCGAGGACTGGATCCTGAGGTTCACCCGCAAAAAATCTAAAATCTTTTTTCGATCTTCTATGAGGATGAAACCTCGTATCCTAGATAACTAGAGTATCCTTATTACAAATCCGGCCGATGTTTTGAGTTTCAGTATCGTTCAACGAAAATGGAAAATCTCCGATGCCCGGATCCTAAGGTTCGTCCGCAAAAAATCTAAAGTCTTTATTTGATCTTCTGTGAAGATGAAACCTCGTATCCTAGATAATTCGAGTATCCTAACTACAAATCCGGCCGATGCTTTGACTTCCAGTCTCCTTCAACGAAAATGGAAAATCTCCGAGAACTGGATCCTGAGGTTCACTCGCAAAAAATTTAAAATCTTTATTCGATCTTCTATGAGGATGAAAACTCGTATCCTAGGTAATTAGAGTATAGAGACCAGTTTATTTTCATATACAGCATGAAGCTATAGTCTGAGATCCCCTTGCAACCAAATCTGCGGCCGCTCACAAAAAAATGTTTTGCCGGTAGTCTCCCTTTCACAGGCCAGTGGACAGTCTATTATGAATAGAACAAATTATTCAATTTTATAACCTCCCACAACCTAATCATCCCAAGATTTTTAGTTTTTTGATTATTGTTGTGCCGCCACTGACAGATTTTTGGATCCTCGCCGAGGTTATAATACTGTATGGAAATTTCATTAAAATCAATGCAATAGTTTCCACGTTACACTACAGAATCCGTTTCTTTTTGCAAAATTATTAAGCGTCTAACAAACTCTTATTTCATTTATATCATGCTCACGATTTTACGAAAAAAATAAGTTTGCGTAGGACATCAAAGGTAAAAAGATTTTAAATAAAATAGCGATGTCATTTAAGTAGGAAACCTATTTTTTGGGGATGATGTGCAAAAAAAATGTTTTGAATGCATGAGAATCGCTTTGGCGGCGAAATACAAAAAATTAAAATTATAAGATAATTCTAAACTTCGTTTTCGGGTGGATGAGAAAACTGGAAAACATTTCTTACTTCTGGCTCTCAATTATCTAAAAAATGATCTTGAATGAATAGATAGATAGATAGATAGATAGATAGATTCCTTTATTAGTTCTGTTTGCCCTTTCGGGATAGAACTTGTCAAGTACACATATATAATACTTAACACAAATATACACAAACTTTTATAAAAACGCATGGCACATGCAATAAGGATCAGAGGCTATCCAGCACAGAATGTGACTGGTGCATATGCCACATGATGGGCCCTTTTGCGCCTCTATCCGCGCTAGTTCCTAAGATCTGCCCTTTTAGCAAATGCAAGTACATTCTTAGGTCCTATCCATTTTATCTCTATTGGTTCCAAGGTTCTTGAGCCCAGCATAGTCTGCCTGTGATAACCCAGGGTTTCACAGCGACAGAAGATGTGTGCCGAGGACTTTTCCTCTTCATCACACCACGTGCACGTTGGGTCGTTGACCACCCTCATCACGAACAGGTGACGCCTAAAGGTGTTGTGACCCGTTAATAGGCCTACTAGCAATCTCAAGTTACTCCTATCCAGAGAGAGACAAAATCGTCCTATTCTTTCTGCAGGCTCTGCTAATAGTTCCCGAGCTTGACGGAGGTGACCAGAGATGTTGTTCCATCTCAGAGAGTGTTGATTCTGGATCCACTCTCCAGTTGTTTTCCTAATCAAGTTTGCGGATAGTCCTAAGGCTGGTTCCGGGCCCACAAAACTGTTGCCGGATCCCATCCTAGCCAGCTGATCCGCCATGTCCTTGGTGATATTCTATACTTCACAGACCTATTAGAATATTGTATTTCTGTATGAACCTTACCTTTACAAGTTCTTTCATCTGCTCCCAATTCGTAGCCTTGTCTGCAAGAACATTTTATGGCTGTCCCTGTATCAGTACAGTCATGATCACATGGGTTGTTTTGTTCGCACCTAAGAATTAAAAAATTATTACAGAAAATAATATAATTGCAGACAATTAAGAATCTAAATCAAGGATCATGATTTTTTCCCACACCAAATAGGTGAGGGTAGTATTGTGATCGCGAGAATTTTCGATTTTAAGATAATATATCTACATAACGAAAATCCATGTCACTCATTTCCGTCAGTCTGCCTGTCTGTCGGTCTGTCTGTCTATACGCGTTTTTCTAGTCTCAGTAACCGCTGCATGCATTGTGGTGAAATTAGTAGGTAACGTTTCTATAATTTTGAAAATCGGTGCATGGGCGGCGGAGTAATTAGCAAAAAACAAAAAAAAAAGATAAATATTCCTCAAGCTTCATTTTAGCGGTTCCTGATAATTTTCTACTTTTTTTTGGCGGGAGTGTAATTGGTGGGTTGGGGGGTTGTAAAACTGAAAAATTTGTTGTAGTCATAATAGGCTGTCCACTAACCTGTGAAAGAAAGACTTAGCATCATAATACACTTTTTTAGGTCCATCTGAACGTTGCCATGCCGATTACAGAAACCAAGTGACTTAGAATTTTCTGATGTATACGACATACGAATATTGCTTTAGATCAGTGGTTCCTAACCTTTTCAATATTGTTACCCCTATGACCTATGAGGAAAACTGATTTTACCCACCTTTAAAATGTTATCAAAACAAACAGTACAAGCAAATACAACCATCTTTATGTATCATAATTTGCACAACAGCCTTTTACAATTTTAACTAATTTGTATGTATAAACAATGGATTAATAATACCACCGACAAGTAGTGAAACTAACATAAAAAACTAATGAATGTTGGCTTAATGTGAAGGTTGGTATTGGTTTGGATTCACATGCTTTTTAATGTTAGGTTTAGCTTCACTTAAAGCGCATCTCATTTCTGGCCTTTGTTTTGAGTGTTACTAAAGTAGAAAAACCACTCTCACATCTATAGGTGGTGGCAAAAGGTATTAGCATTTTTAAAGCTCTGTTAGCTAAAACAGGATATGCGGCACCTGCTTTGAGTCAAAATGTGCTGAGATTGCGCAGTGCTGTGTAACTTCTTTCTGTATTTTTTTATTTTACAATCTTAATTATTAGGTTCCTCGTTAGCCCTGCAAAATAGCTGATTTACCCCTGCGAGGGTAATTACCCCCAGGCTAGGAATCACTGCTTTAGATCGTTCTGAATTGGGTAACGTGGAAACTATTGGATTGATTTTAATATAATTTTTACACAGTATTATTACCGTGGCGAGGATGGAAAACGTTTATGGTTTTTAGAAATCGTGTCACTGGCGGTGCAGCAATAATAAAAAAAACTAAAAATATAATAACAGCTCAATTTCCTTTTTAGGCGTTTTAGGGGTAATAAAACTCAAAAAATTTTGTATTCATAACAGGCCGGTCGGGCGATGATTTGGTTGCAAGGTTATCTCAGACTACAGCTTGATGCTATGGGAAAATAATAAACTGGTATCACCGTAATTTGTGGCAAGTACTGAGTCAATCACCTTGACATTTTTTATGAGAAAATTAAAGGATCTATGTAAAACGCCCAAAAAGCGTGTTATATCAAAGTCGAACATTTTCGCGACCACAATATCCCTCATCCATCGGTGTGGGAAGTAAAAGGCTGAGTTGTAAATTGTCGCAAACTTACTCTATTTTCATTTATCATACATTTATTTAAAAAAATGACTATGGTCCTTATTTTCCAAGCTGGCGGAGTGAGTGGCAGTATTGCAAGGTGGAAAAATGAAAATTTGGAAAGCGCACATCGAAATCTTTAAAACCAAGATTTTTCAATGTTCCTATAAAAAGGTTTAGTCAAGCTAGACATTAGTAGACCATTTTTGTATGTCTTATAGAAAAAAATGATCACTTTATCCTTATCTGATGACTTTTTCAGGCATCTATTTGAATATAACTTCTTATTTCTTCGACTTTAAACATAAAGATAACCCACATCTTATCCTTTGGTTAATTTAGATACTGGTTACCCTGAGCCTTTGATGTAAACCGCCGATTATGGAATTGATTATTTTCGCTAACCACTTTTCTTAACCTTCAGTTAACTGAAGATTGTGGAACTGGACCTATGAAGGGCAGTAAACAATTATCTAATTTTAAGATGACCTAATTTAACATTTGAAAAGTTTTCAGACATATACAATGAAAGTGCGTAAATTTTAGATCATCATATGAAAATTACACAAACTACTGGTAGCAACGCGATCTGCATTGCAGGCTGTATTGAACCTACTGTTGTAGTTTTTACAATCAGGGCAACATATATTTTGATCATTGACAAATTCGTCAATATTGGATAGTAATGTGTACGTTTAGATCTGCTGAGAAAGGGTACCATCACATCCACCATCTTCTTGTGCCAATGTCGATGTCTCTACTTACCTTCCACCTTTTTTTAGCGCCCTTTTTTGGGGTTTGCAAGATATTCCATCTTCCATTAGTATGTAGCCCTTGAAGCAACTGCATTTGAAAGAATCGTCTGTTGGCTCACATACTTGAGCACAAACATCCGAATCGCAAATATTCTCTATCTCTGTAAAAAACAATGCATCAGAATAGAGGAGTGCATTAAAATTGAAGCGCGTAAAACGTTGACGCGCGTGGCGTTCAAGGGCGTATATATTTAACTCCGTGAACGTTGAAAGGCGTGATCGCTGGGGTGTATGAAGGTTGAAGTGCGTAAACGTTGAGGCGCGTGAACGTTTAGGCGCGTCGCGTTCAAGGGCGTATATATTTAAGTCCGTGAATGTTGAAAGGCGTGATCGCAGGGGTGTATGAAAGTTGAAGTGCGTAAACGTTGAGGTGCGTGAATGTTTAGGCGCGTCGCGTTCAAGGGCGTATATATTTAAGTCCGTGAACGTTGAAAGGCGTGATCGCTGAAATGTATGAAAGTTGAAGTGCGTAAACGTTGAGGCGCGTGAACGTTTAGGCGCGTCGCGTTCAAGGGCGTATATATTTAAGTCCGTGAATGTTGAAAGGCGTGATCGCAGGGGTGTATGAAAGTTGAAGTGCGTAAACGTTGAGGCGCGTGAACGTTTAGGCGCGTGGCGTTCAAGGGCGTATATATTTAAGTCCGTGAACGTTGAAAGGCGTGATCGCTGAAATGTATGAAAGTTGAAGTGCGTAAACGTTGAGGTGCGTGAATGTTTAGGCGCGTGGCGTTCCAGGGCGTATGTATTCAAGTCCGTGAACGTTGAAAGGCGTGATCGCTGGGGTGTATGAAAGTTGAAGTGTGTGAAAGTTGAGGCACGTGAACGTTTAAGCGAGTGAAATTTAAAGGGTGTATACGTACATACCATAAACTGAATAGGGAAGCGCTTGACAGACATGAATCGTTACATCATTGACTCAAACAGTGATTATAAGACTGTGAATAAATCAATATCATTGCTATTTTATATGACAAGGTTATTTAGTTTGCGCATAATTTTAGGTTGACTGAATGAGGTCTTTCTCATAGGTAAAAGGGCTTGGTAGAGATAGCCGAAATGTTACTGAACGCAACGAATTTATTTTTGTGTTGTTTTCATTGTGTACATACATCTATTGTAGAATTTTGTTATGGTTTATATCCATCACATTTAGTGCAACATTATGAATACATACACATAATGAAAATTACCATACTTTAATATTAAGGTCAGACGTGAATATCTACGATCCTGTTTCATTGTGATAATAGTTCCTGGACAAAAAATGATAGTTAAGTTGTAATTAGTATACTGTCGATTCACCTAACATAATACGGAAGAACCTCCGTAATTAATTATGCAACTACTACTTTACTAATAGGCGAGGGAAATTGAAGAGGCGCCATTGAAGGTTTAATTATGATGTTGCTTTGTTTCTTTTATGGCCAGCCTTCCGCAAAGGCTGAAAACTTATGGCACTGTAGAAGCGCTGCGAGAGGATAAGTATCGGTGCACGTTAGATTTGAGACGCTGCAGGTTGTAGCCATCGGAAACCAAATTACCCGGCAGCTCATTCCACAGCGTCGAGGTTCTCCAAAAGAAGGAATGCCTGGAGGAGACTTGTTCGTGGAGTAGGGACTTCGACCTAGTAAGGACGAGCTCGCAGAGCCTCTCTAGTGTTACTCGTTCGGGCGGCCTTGTTATTATCTGAGCGAGCTCACACGAACATCTTCCGTGAAAGAGTCTGTGAAACAGGGACAGGTCAGCCACCCTTCTTCGATGTTCCAGGCTATGGAGGTCCTTTGTGAGGTTAGGCGTACCGATTAGTCTAATTGCTCTCTTCTGGATAGTGTCTAGAAGTTTTAGAGAGTGCTTCAGAGCGCATCCCCACACATGGGAGCAATACTTCAACGATGGTCGGATCTGCGCCTTGTAGAGCAGCAGTAGTTGCTCTGCTGTATGTAGCTTCCTACAGCGAAACAAAACTGCCAGCCTCTGTGATGCCGTTTGAGCAATAATTATGATGTGGTCGTGCCAGGACATGTTATTGTTGATTTCGATCCCCAAGAGCTTGACGGAAGATGACTCGACTATTGGATAACCCTCCATTGCCACAGTTGGTAAGCCAGCGTGAGACTTCCTTGTCAAAGTTGTTGTCTGAGTTTTCTGTACGTTAAACTGTACTTTATTTGCTATTCTCCATTTGACAATTGTTTTGATATCTCGTGAGCTGAGGCTGAAACTCAAAACAACTGCCCGATTTGAAACTGACACCCTCAAAGTATACGCCATACGAGTTGTCGTCCTGATAGGAAGCCGGATAACGATTTTAGATATTTAAGGTGAAGTTGAAGTTCCGAAAATTTTTGCTTTTGTGACCTAAGCCTGAAACTCAAAACAACTGCCAGATTTCAAATTGGCACCCTCAAACTATACACGATACAAGTTTTCGTCCCGATAGCAGGCCAGATAACGAATTTAGATTTTTAGGTTGAACTTGAAAATTTGAGGGCCTGAAGATTTTTCGACGTCCGTTTGCTGTGGCTGAAACTCAAAACAACGACTGGATTTATAATTAGCGCCCTCAAACTATACACGTTGCGAATTTTCGTCCCGATAGGAGGAGAGATAACGATTTTAGGTTTTTAGGGTGAACTTGAAGACCTGAGGGTCTAAACATTCTTACCAAAGACACAGTCTCTATCTATGCTATAACGTCTTGTCTTTCCCATCCTTAATCCCTTATAGCTCTACCGTTATCTGTGTTACAACTTTTGAATGAAGCAGTCTTTAATAGCGTATACCTTTTGGTTTCAGGTTGTCGTTAGCTTCTTGGCTGCGTTGTCTTTAGTTTCTTATAACCCTTACACCTCTGCCTTCATCTATGTTACAACTTTTTGAAATAAGCAGTCTTTAACAGCGTATACCTTTTCGTTTCTTCTTTTCCGGTGTGGGGGCGGGTTAGAATATCTCCCATCGTATATCCTGCATGTCGTAAGAGGCGACTAAAAGGAACCGAACTACTATCTGTATAAGCAGTAACCTCTTCTCAACCAACAGCTTTGGGTGGACGAGTTGAGAAGAGTCAGGACACCTTCTTGTCCTTGGGATGAGAAATTGTCCTTAAAGGCAGCTCGTTGATGTACAGCAGAAACAGTGTAGGAGATAGGACAGATTCCTGAGCAACACCGGCGTTTATTGGAAAGGTCAGGTGGTAGTCCATAAGCGGCAAGCTTGACCAGAAGTCCCTCATGCCACACTCTATCGAAGGCTTTTGATATGTCAGGTGTAACGACATCGGGATCGCCATGATTTTCAATTACTCTGTTCCACAAGTGAGTGACGTAGGCTCAGGACGTTACTCGTAGACCTATGCTCACGGAAGCCATACTGGCGATCATTTATGATGCTATCCAGGTATTCCAGGAACTGTGCGTTAATGACAGTCCACATAACCTTAGACATGATGATGAGAAGAGGTCTATAGTTGAACGGATCGTTTTTTTGCCTTTCTTAGGATGGGTTGTACGCAACCAATCTTCCATGCAGCTGGAAACACGCCTCACTGATACGATAGTTTGAAGAGCTTGCAAAGAATAGGTGCAAGCTCAGCGGCACAGCGTCTACGGACAATGCCTGGAATTTGGTCAAGACCAGTAGCTTTCTTTGTGTTTAGTTTTTGGAGGATGCTTTTTACATCTCGATGTTGAAATTTGACCTCTGCTATTCTCGAGTTCACGTATGGTGGTGGTCAGAGTACCTCCTTGGATGTCTACAGTAGAATTGGCTACGAAAAGCCTCCCTAAGAAGTCTGCTTTTACATTAGTAGTAGAAGTGGTGGGCTTATCCTCTCTAGTCAAGGGTGGTATTGACGAACAGGAAAAGTTCTGACTAACAGCCTTAGATACAGACCAGAATGTTCTGGACGAACTAGAAGATGAGAGGAGCTTGTTCTTAATTTTTTGGTTGTGTTCTTCCTTGCACACGTTTACAGTGATATCTGGCGTCAATAAAACTGCCGTGGTTCTCGGCATTTGGTTTTTTCCTCCACTCTTTGTAATTTTGTTTTCAGAGGTAACTGAATCTCTACAACGCTGAACCATGGCTTGTTTTTGGAGGGACGCTTGACGACGTGTTGTATATAGGCTTCCATGTACGATATTAATACCTTTGTTATTTCTTGGGAGCAAGTCGATGGGTCTCCTGACTCCAGGGAAAGAACTGGTCTCTTAGAACGTCCCACTTTGCTGATTCGTAATGGCAGACCCGGGGAGGCTTTGTATGGTGGATATCTGGAGAATGCATCTTGCATAGCGTGGAAACGATGTTATGGTCAGACGATCCTAGGTGAAGGTTTTAATGACCGATTTTACTAATTTCTATTCTAACATTATTACTACCCACTGTTGCATTAATGTTTACTAATATTACTGGGCTATATATAATGTATTTCCATTTCCTCAGACTTTCGCTATTAAATCGTAATCTTCGCAGACATCGATAGGGTATATTGACCTATTTATCTAAAACAACGAAAAAGTTGGTCTAAAGGAATTATCCGATATATTTATCGTAAAAATGTAAACAATTTTGCATTCAAGTCATTATGTTGTGTATGCTCCCGATAATGATTTAACAACAGCGAATAGCATAATGGACCATTAGTTTAATGTGAAAATTGAGAATATTCATAGGTTGGAGATAATAGCTTGCTTTGATCATGCGATCTTACAATCAGGAGACGTTAAAGTATATTCTCAGAAAAATAAGGATAATTTTGACTAGTCTAATAATGACAGGGGTTGGTTCAGGAGACAATGGATTTAATGTTCATCTTACTGGGCACTCAGCAGTGAAGTATACGGAAACCTATGTTAGATTTAATCACATAATTTCAAAATCTCTCAAAATATCTGACACTCGATAAACCACGCTTCTTCAAAGAACATTTAAAAAAAAGCTATTTTAATTTTGTAAAACCAGTTACAATAACTATAGAGCTGAATTTTGGGTCGGATAATCCAAAAGATAATGTTAGTTTCTTTATTATGTGCAATTGGAAACATTTAACATTTTATTTAAAGATCATCATATTTGTAAGCAAATGTTTATTGAAGTCAGCAAAAATAGTTTCGAAACAAGTTTCTCTGAAATTTCAGATGATCTGTAGAATTGATTTTGTTTCAAGATGCATTCGAAATATGCAATACGTTGGATTCAGCAAAGAATAAGTATACAATAATTGGAATATACAGGGTGAGTTTTTAGTACCGGCTCGGTCGATAACTTCACTACTGTAGAAGATAGTGAAAAAAGTTTTATATAAAAGTTGTAGCCACGGATATGCTCCTTGCTCAGAAAATATTCACATTTATACAGGGTGATGCATAACTACGTGGTGATGTAAACATGAATTTTTTTAAATGAGACACCCTTTATATTCATATTCAAATTTTACTAATGATTTCCGTTCTTCGAATATAGAGTATTGTTACATTATATAGGGTATTTCAAAAGTTATGACCATTTTTATACCCAAATCGCTGTCAAATGAACGAACTGTATATCAAAAAGTGAAGAATCAAAAATCATATTTTTTACACGGATGAACCAAAAATGTTCTCTGGTTGTAGGGTGATGTAGGATGCAAAATCTGGATTTTGTCTCTTATTTAAACGTAACCCCCAATATTTTATTATACCAAAGAATTGCTTTTAATATACTCCTTCATCTTTGTATAGCACTTGTTATGGCTGCATTCATTGGTTTCAGAGAAATTTCGATTTTTCTACAAATTTTAAATGTACCTTCTATTTGTTCAATAAAATTTATTTATTTTCAGAAAATACTATCAAATTTTATTTTTGCTTAACAAACAACTAAAATAGAAGGCTATAATAGTACTTGATCAAGTCAAAACACTGAATTAACGAGATATTATAGGTCAAGTGTGCTGAGGAAACAATTTTATAGACGTCACACTTAATTATCTAGCATATCTATCAGGTAGGCTATGAAATATTAAACGACACAGTCCAAATAAAACGATACTTCAATCTTTCAAACGCATTAGTTTTAGACTGCCTCCGTTCTGGATGTTGCTGTTCATAGTTGGTATATTCTAGAGGCAAATAGGCAATTTCTCAAAGATTCTCCTAAATACCCTCAATGATAAAATTAATTTTTAAAGCTCGTTTTTCACACAGTACGGAATTATTGAGCAGGTTATGAAAACTGCCAATTTTTCAAAGCATACCTGTTAATCTGCTTGATAATTATGCATCACGCCTACAAAATTGTTTCCTCAGCATACTTGACTTTATTATCTCGATGATTCGGGGTTTTGACTTCATCAAATACTATCATGACCTTATAATTTAGTTGTTCGTTAAATAAAAAACAAATTCGATAATACTTTCTCAAAATAAATAAATTTCAGTGCACAAATAGAAGCTATATTTTAAATTTACTGATAAATCGAAATATCTCGGAAACTGATGGACATAGGTACAATGAGTCCTATACAAAGATGAAAGAGCATATTAAAAGCAATTCTTACTGTAATAAAATATTGGGGGTTACAGTTAAAAAAAAGATAATCTGGATTTTGCATTCACCATCACCCTGTATACGAGTAGGCATCGCGGGCTTTTTTTATAGCCGATTTTAAAACTAGAGTATATTTTTTATCTTTCCATGTAAAAAAATAATTTTTGTTTGATTACTTTTTGATATACAGTACGTTCGTTTGACAGCGATTTGGATATAAAAATGGTCATAATTTTTGAAATACCCTGTATAATATTATAATACCTTATATTGTGAGAAGAGAAATTATCAGTGGAATCTAAATATGGGATAATATAGGGTGTCTCATTTAAAAAAATGTATGTTTGCATCACCACGTAGTTATGGATCACCTTGTATAAATAAAAATATTTTCTGAGTAAGGAGCATATCCGTGGCTACAACTTTTATATACAACTTTTTTCGCTATCTGCTACAGTAGTGGAGTTATCGACCGAGCCGGTACTAAAAACTCACCCTGTATAATTATGACTCCTGCTAATTAGTGGAGTAGGTACCTAGGGAGTTTGACCTTGGACTCCAAATACTTGAATGTACTAATGAAAATTCTCTGAGTTACGTTTATACATGAAATACTACAATGTTTACCTATTTTTTTTTCTGCCGTTTCCGATTATTTATTATTTTTTTTATGATACTAGGTAATGAATTTTTAATTTTGTCCCCTCAACTGAAAATATATTTGAATATTTCTATAGTATACCCATAATTAAGTGAAAATTGATATTAAGCATCTTCGACAATTGTTTTACTCCAAGTATAGGTACAAAGCAGGTGTAGGTAGAAGAAAATGGAGGGGAGGGAGCAGGGCCGTAGCTAGGTGTTGACCATCGGGGGGGGTTTATAAAAGAAAAGACTTTACTTTGTAATGTCTTAGGTCCGTATTCATAGTCGCTCCCCAAGCATCCCTTGAGTATTACTCGAAGGATCCTTGAGGGTCACTCAAGGGACCCTCAAGTATGGCTTTTCTTGTGTATGTTTCCTAGACAACATCTACCAGACGGCGGAATTCATTTGGCGACGTTGTCATATTGCTAATATAGGTCAATTTGTTTTGCCTATGCCCACGCATTTTGATGTTTTCTGTTATCTCTTTTTGTATTGTACCAGTATTTCGTGTTATGTGGCGGACATTTTTCTGGATGTGACAGAAACTGACAACACCGTACTTCAAAATTAACCTACAAAATCGACGAAATGTCATGATGACATGTCATGCTCAAGGGAGCCTTACGTAAGAGACCCTCAAGTAAGGTTGCGAAACACAAAACCTTACTTAAGAGACCCTTAAGTATTGACTATATGAATACAACTCTAAATTTGCTTAAAAACTGTGTAGGTTGTATCGCTGTTAATGTGTCATGAGCGCCGAGCGATTGGTTAGTAGTAGAATAAATCACTGAGCTTGGAGAGAGCATCCTTGATTATTTTTATTTTGTATTATTTTAGTAGTTATTTAATTTATGGGAATACTCATGGGGGGTTTGAACCCCCTAAACCCCCCCTTATATACGGCCCTGGGAGGGGGACCGCCAGACGTTAGTTGCATCATCCATCGGTGATGAGAATATGAATTGTTAAAACGCGTCTGAAGAAGGAAACTGCGACTCTGCGATCTTCTACGGTTGGGCAGTTGTCTGAGCTGCACATATTTAAAATGTGAAGTAATTGAATAGTTTTATATACAGGGTATCCCTGAATTTCCTTGACACGTCATATTCTCGTAACAAAAAAAAGTTTAAACGAAAACTGAGTGGAATTTTTGAAAGTACTATAGAGTCTATCATACCATGCTTTCAAAAAAATTTTTTTGTACTTCAACCGTTAAAATTCACCGCCAACTTTTGCTTTTCAAATAGCACTTTTTCTACACAAATTAAGTCCTTATATTATTTAAAATGTTGACTGTACACGGGAACTTATTTTTTTCGTAAAATCATGAGCATAACATAAATAAAATAAGAATTTGCTTGATGCAAAAAGAGATAAAAATAAAACTAGTTGGGTTTTTATGAATCCCCTTCATACATGCTCTCGAAAACTGTCTTTTTTATGCTTTTTTATTACGAAAATATTACGCTTCAACGAAATGCTCATTTTATTTACCTGTCTTATGTTAATGACTACGAAAAAAAAATGGTTTGTGTATGAAGTCAAAAGCACTACAAGATATAAAATAAAATAATGACCTCATTAATGTAGGAAAAGCTGTGGGGTGCTATTTGGCAAGAAAAGTAGGGCGTAAGTTTCAGGGGTTGAAGTAAAAAAATTCTTTCGAAAGCATGTTATGATAGGTAATTCGATACCCTTGAAAGGCCCACTTAGTTTTCTTTTACTTCCCACACCGATAGGTGAGGGGAATATTGTGATCGCGAAAATTTTCGACTTTGAGAGAATACACTTTTTGGACATTATGATGTCTACATAACGAAAATCCACTTTACTGATTTCCGTCGGTCTGTCTGTAGGTCTCTCTGTCGGCCTGTCTGTACGCGTTTTTCTAGCCACGTAATCTCAGTAACCGCTGGCGCTGTATGGATTGTGATGATATTTGGGCAGCGATATGCTATGGGGTCGTTGTAGGTAATGTTCCTGTAATTTTGAAAATCGGTGCATGGGCGCCGGAGTAATTAGCAAAAAACAAAAAAAAATTAAATATTCCTCAAACTCTGTTTTTAACCGTCTTAGGGGTTCCTGATCATTTTCTACTTTTTCTTGGGTGGTGGTGATATTGGGGTGGTTGGGGGTGGTTGGGTTATAAAACTGCAAAAATTTGTTGTATTCATAATACGCTATCCATTAACCTGTGAAAGAAAGACCTAGCGTCATAATACACTTTTTTAGGTCCATCCGAACATTAGCTTGCCTAATACAGTAACTAAGGGACTTGAAATTTTCTGATGTATACAAGCGAGTATTGCTTCTGATCGCTCTGTATTGTGTAATTAAAAAACTATTGGATTGATTTCAATGAATTTTTTACATTGTACTATTACCACGTCGAGGATGGAAAACGTTTATGATTTTAAGGAATCATGTCAGTTTTATGGGTTCCTGATAATTGTCTACTGATTTTTTGGTGGGGGTGAAGTTAGGGTGTTTGGGGGTGGGGGGTCGTTAAACCCAAAAATTTGTTGTATTCATAATAGGCTATCCATCAACCTGTGAATGAAAGACCTAGCGTCATAATGGACTTTTTTAGGTTTATCCGACCATTGTCTTGCCTACTACATAAACCAAGGGACTTAAAATTTTCTGACGTATACATACGAACATTGTTTAGCTCGTTATGTATTGTGTAACGTGGAAAGTTTTGGATTAATTTTTAAGAAATGAAATAATACTGTGGTATTACTACCGTGACGAGAATGAAAAACGTTTATGGGTTTTAGAAATTGTGTCAGTGGCAGCGCAGCAATAATAAAAAACTAAAAATATAGAAAGAGCTCAAACTTCGTTTTTAGGCATTTTAGGGTTTCGTGATCATTTTCTACTTTTTTTGGGTGGCGCTGAAATTGGGGTAGTTGAGGGGTGGGGGGTCATAAAACTCAATTTTGTTTGTATTCATAATAGGCTATCCATTGACCTGCGAAAGGAAGACCTAGCGGCATACCACACTTTTTTTGGTCAGACGGACGATGATTTGGTTGCCAGGGGATCTCAGACTAAGCTTCATGCTATGGGAAAATAATAAAATGGTATCACCGTAATGTGTGGGAAGTACCCAGACATTTTTTTTAAATTTTGTTTTGGAAAAACAGTCTCATAACGTAGTATACCGATATACTAAAAAAGTGATTCATTTTACACTATTACACGTCCTCTCTGAATAACGATTGTATAAAATCTGACCTGTCATGACACTTGAATATATTATTTATTCAAAACAGGGATTCTCTGTAAGAGTAATTGAAAGAAATTGGGTACTTACCAGAATTTACCAGGGATAAACTACACAATACCAGCAGACCCAGATGGTACATCTTCAACAATTTGAGTGTCTACCTCATTGATATAAACCGATATACTGACAACAAATAGCGCATCGGGCTTTGTTTGCCTACTTGGGAACGAAGGGAGATCTAAAATGTCCCTTATCAGTATCACAAACAATTCTTTTCTTGTATGCCAGACCGAGATCGAACTTACATATATGCGCGTCGTATTTGCTCGATAAAAAAACGTAAATTGGATTAATTTTCAATATTTTTCGTTGGCACTACTTCACGTTAATTGAAACAATACATTACCGTAATTAGGGTATATGCTTATTAGTTGGACTTTCTGTGCTAAACCGTTTATTGTCATTGCAATCAACACAGTATACTTTGAGCAACAATATAATTTTCTTCACAAATAAGATATCAACACTTTTCTGCCAAAAAAAGTAATTGAGCATCATTTTTTTTATGGTCAGCCTCCCGCAAAGGCTAAAAGCCTATGTCGCTGTAGAAGCGCTGCGAGAGGATAAGTGTCGGTGCACGTTAGATTTGAAACACTGCAGATTGTAGCCGGCAGGAAACAAATTCCCCGACAGCTCGTTCCACAGCGTCGAAGTTCTCCAAGAGAAGGAATGCTGGAGGAGACCGGTAGACCGGTTCGGGGAGTAGGGACCTCGACCTGATAAGGATGAGCTCGCAGAGCCTCTCTGGTGTTCCTCGTTCGGACGGCCTTTGCTGTTATTACCTGGGAGAACTCACTCGAACATCTTCCGTGATAGAATCTGTAGAACAGGGACAGGTCAGCCACCCTTCTTCAGTGTTCCAGGCTATGGAGGTCTTTTGTGAGGTTAAGCGAATCGATTAGTCTAATTACTCTCTTCTGGATGATGTCCAGAAGCTTTAGAGAGTGCTTCGGAGCGCATCCCCACACATGGGAGCAATACTCCAGCGATGGTCGGATCTGTGCCTTTGTAGAGCAGCAGTAGTTGCTCTGGTGTGTACAGCTTCCTACAGCGGAACAAAACTCCAAGCTTCTGGGATGCCGTTTTAGCAATACTGACGACGTGGTCGTGCCAGGACATGTTGTTGTTGATGTTGATCCCCAAAAGATTGACGGAAAGTGACTCGTCTATGGGGTGACCCTCCATTTCCACTGTTGGGAACCAATGTGAGACTTCTTTGTAAGTTTTGTTGCCTGGGTTTTTTGTACGTTGAACTATACTTTATTTACTAATCCACACTCGACAATTTCTTTGATATCTGCGTTGATCTGTGAGGCATGTTGCTGTCGCCGACATACCGTCTCCTGGGATGATGGTGGCTTGCCTGGTTCCATGCTCAATATTAATGTACTGTCGTGTGCGAAGCTGTTGATTGGATTGGATGTTATTTCCAGCAGCTTATTGATGAACAGCAGGAACAGTGTAGGGGATAAAACAGATCCCTGAGGAACACCGGCGTTTATTGAAAATACGTCTGATGAACAGCCTTCGACCACAACAGACAGAGATCGATCGTTCAAAAAGCTATTCAGCCACTGGCGCAGGCCAGGTGATAGTCCAGAAGCAGCAAGCTTGACTAAAAGTCCCTCATGTCACACTCTGTCGAAGGCTTTCGATATGTCAAGCGCAACTGCGCAACAACACAAGATTCGCCATGGTTTTCAATTGCTCTGTTCCACAAGTGAGTGACATAGGCCAGAAGGTCACTGTGCTTACGGAAGCCATACTGGTGATCATTTATGATGTTATTTATCCAGGTATTTCAGGATCTGTGTGTTAATGACAGTCTCCATAACCTTAGACATGATGCTGAGAAGAGCCACAGGTCTATAGTTTGTGGGGTCGGTTTTTTTGCCTTTCTTAGGGATGCGTTGTACGCAGCCAATCTTCCATGAAGCTGGAAACCCGCCTTGCTGATATAATAGTTTGAAGAGCTTGCAAAGAATAGGTTCAAGCTCAGCGGCACAGCGTTTAAGGACAATGGCTCGAATTTGGTCAGGACCAGTAGCTTTCTTCGTGTTTAGCTTCTGGAGGATACTTTTTACATCTCGATGTTGAAATTTGACCTCTGCCATTCTCGAGTTTACGTTTATGTTGGTAGTCGGATTACTTCCTTGGAAGTCTACAGTAGAATTGGCTGCGAAAAGCCTCCTTAAGATGTCCGATTTTTCTTTAGGAGCAGAAGTGATGGACTCTCTGGTCAAAGGTGGTATTGAGGAATAGGAAAAGTTCTGACTAACAGCCTTAGCTACAGACCAGAATGTTCTGGACGAACTAGGACATGTGAGGAGCTTGTTCTTAATTTTTTTGTTGTGTTCCTCCTTGCTGTTGTCAATCACGCGTTTAAAGTGGTTTCTGGCGTCGATAAAACTGCGGTGGTTCTCGGCGTCTGGATTTTTCCTACATTCCTTGTAATGTTGGTTTTTAGATGTAACTGCATCTCTACAACGCTGATTAAACCATGGCTTGTTTTTGGAGGGACCCTTGACGACATGGGGAATATAGGCTTGCATGCCGGATATTTAATAATATTGTTCAACATCTAATTATTGAGGAATAAATTCCCACATAATCATACCCTTTTACTTATTAATGTAAGGATTTTTCGTGATTTGAATAAACCTCTACAGCTATCTACTCCCTTAATATTTATTTATTTATTTTATTTATTTATTTATTTATTTATGTAAATACACTATCCGAACGGCCTTCACCATTTAACGGATAGGAGTTGCACAATAGTAGAATAACTATATTAAACTATAAACTAAACTATAAACTACTGTCATATGCACATATGTCCAAATAAATTGACTTTCTTAAAATTAATCTTAACCTAAAGTGAGGAAAAATCTTTTAAATTCAAGCGTATTACAAAAATATATATCTACAGCATTCTTTGCATCTTCATAACTGTTACACATCACATATATTGGAGAAAAAAGTAATACGTTACTTTTTGGGACATTTAGGTAAAAAGATTTCACATTTGACCTAGTTTTAACGCAGGGAACATGTATAATAACTTTACTAAGTAGGTATTCACAATCGATAATATTATTAACTAATTTATACAAAAAAATACAAGCAGCATACTTTCTTCGCTTATCTAAGTTTGATAAATTATACCTGCTAAGTAATACGTCATGGCTGAAACCAATTTCAGGGTATGTACCATCCTCTCTAAACCATAAGTATTTTACAAATCGCCTCTGAATACTTTCAATCTTGTTGCGATGGACTTCATAAGCAGGATACCATATTACAGAGCAATATTCTATTTTCGCCCTTACAAATGAATTATATAATAAAATCATGGTGTCTACATTATTAAAGTCTCGACAGTTTCTGATTATGAAGCCCAAACTCTTGTAAGCGTTGTTGACAACAGCATCAGTATGCCTAACAAATGTAAGCCTTGCGTCAAACATTATGCCCAGATCATTAAATTCCTGACACTTTTTTAGAGGTACTTTATTAGTGGTGTAATCAAAATTAGTCGGGGTAAGCTTGCGTGTAATCGACATAGTATAACATTTGTCCACATTAAGGTACAATCTATTATTCTGACACCACTTGCTTAGGACGTCCAAATCATTCTGCAAAGTACGGCAATCGTTGACAGTTTCAATTTTACAGAAGATTTTTAAATCATCAGCGTAAAGTAAATGCTCATTCTGTAGCTCATAGGTTACGTCATCTATGAAAATGAGGAACAGTAAAGGGCCGAGAGCAGATCCCTGAGGTATACCAGAAGAAGGTATAATATCAACAGAGGTAAAGCCTCTGTATTCTACTCTGAGACATCTGTTACTCAAATAAGAATTAAAAAAGCATAAAAAACGGTTATCTAGTCCTCGCGCCGCTAACTTATTCATCAAGATGCTGTGGTCCAGCGTATCAAATGCCTTTGAAAAATCTAAGTAAGCAACATCCACCTGCCCACCCTCATCAACAACTTCAGAGCAGAACTGCTTAAAACATGCTAGATTGGTCAGAGTGGACCTACCTTGAAAGAAGCCATGTTGGGTCGATGAGATCCCTCGTTTAACATGCGAAAAAATTATATCATGTAAGATAAACTCAAAAATCTTACCGACGTTGCTCATAACAACAACAGCCCTATAGTTTTCTATGACTGAGCGTTCACCTTTCTTGAATATTGGAACGACTCTAGATGTTTTCCACGCTAGCGGGAATGAAGCAGTTTTTAGAGATACATTAAACAGATGGGCCAATGGATAAGCTAATACAAAGGCACAGTCCTTTAACAAAAACGCAGGTACTCCATCTGGAGTTGCAGAAATTTTGGGCTTAATTTTTTTCAGAGCATCAATAACTTGTTTTTGTGTAATAACTGGCAAGTTTAAGGGCAGGGAATCATTGTCCGATAAGAGCGGAGGTGTGACGTTATTTGGCAAAATGTACGTTGACTGAAAAAATGTTGCAAAGGCATTAACGATATCTTGAGGTGCATTAAGTTGAGCGTTATTATACATCATAGAGTTAGGAATACCGGAAGCATTTTTCCGAGAATCGAGAAATGACCAAAATCTTTGAGGGTTAGTAGCGATCCTACGTTCAACATTAGCAGCATAAGTTCGATATGCAACATCAGTGTTTATTTTTATATCCCTGCGTAGGTTTCTAAACGCTTCATAGTCTAAATGATTACCTGTTCTCTTAAATGTTTTCCATAATCGCTTTTTTTGCTTTATTTTGGAAATAATGCTTGCATTAAACCAAGGCGGATAACAGTTGTTTCTTGGCAGTGTTCGGGGTACGCTTCTATCTATTGCAGAGTATAATATTTCATAGAACTGATCGCAAGCTTCATTAATATTATTTAATGAGTATATAGGAGCGAAGTCCAGATCTGCGATATCGTTATATAATATTCGCATATCTGCTTGCCTAAAATTGTACTTAGGAATTTCATTAAGATCAAATTTACCTAGCTCAGCTTGTATTGTGAATGATACTTCAAGTGGAGGATGATGGCTATCAACTGGAAGCAAAATGTCAGAAGCAGAGTTTACTTGCAATGCATTTCTACAAAAGACTAAATCTAGAATTCGATTGTTTGAGTTCTGAATACAGTTGGATTGGGTCAGATTTAAAAAATTGACCAAGTTATTGAGTGCAGCAATGTAGGCATTACTGTAAGTGTTATCACTAATGTAATGTATGTATGACGGTATATTAAAGTCACCTAAGACAATGACATTATCAGCGTCAAAATAATCCACAAGGAACATTTGTTCAAAAAGAGATTCATATAAAGCTGCTGATAAGTTAGGCGGTATATACAAGAGAATAATAAAAATAACTGATCTGAGGACCTGGACTTTGACTCCAACAATGTCGATAGCTGACAGGGTACGTGTAAAGTTGAAAGCAATTTGTTTCACTTTATACGTCTTCCTGATGGCTAACAGCACACCTCCACCTCTGCTCGTATTGGTCATTTCAAAGTCTCGATCACACCTAAAAATATTATAATCACTATTTATAAGCTCGGCATCATAAATACTGTCATCTAACCACGTCTCACTAAGAGCAATTAGATCATATGCACAGGCATAAGTTGCATTCAGAAGCGTATTTGTTTTCGTTCTCAAACCTCTAACATTTTGATAGTACATTGTGAAATCGGCTTCATGATCAAAATCGTTCACAATAGTGTTTAAAATGGCATGATTTGATTGCTATTCTGTACCTAAAAGCTGCTTCTTATATTCTTCCAACTTGGATCTATAATAGCAACACTTATCAATATCCCAAGCAGCGTGATCGACTTGAGTATTCTTAGCAGATACACAATTCACACATTTGAGTTGAGCCGAGTTGCATTCAGAAATCTTATGATTTCCGGCACACTTTATACAAATTTGCTCTAATTTTTTACAATCTTTTGCATAGTGGTTCAAACCACAACACTTGAAACAAATTTTTAAACCTAAGGCATCATACACAACACAATTATCCACATTCACCAACACACTACCCTGACTCAACAGACCAGAATACGTAGCACTGTCCACTTCCACGAGAGCTTGGTGAATCTCTCCTCGTTTCTTGGTTGGCCACACCTTGAGAACCTTACAATCGCTGGAATTTCCAAAGATACGATTTTGTGACGTCAACATAGCTGCCAATCTGTCAAAGGCAATATTCTCAGTCATGCCTACGATTCTAACACGTGGGCTCTGCTTCCTTACCTCCTTGATTTCATACTCTTCTGATAAGTTTTGCGAAGCCAACTCCTTAAGTTTGCTAGCATCATCAGGACCATCACATCTGATGACCAAGCCACCGTTCTTGACATTCTTTACTTGAGAAAATTTTATATCATTATCAACGGGATTGACATTTTGACGAACTATGTTCCTTGTTTCAAGGTGAGATTGATTCAGATTTTTTGGCTTGATGATTACACTCACTTCTTTTTTTACAATGGAGGCATAAGAAGGAGTTGTTTGTTTAACGGCCTGTTCTGCCTCCTCCTCAACTTTATTGATCAGCTTAGTACGTGCCTCCGAAAATAGTTCATAAACCCCTTTTATGAGGTTCTCAACTTTGTCTTGGAGTATATTTTCCAAGAAATCATCATATTTATTTTTCTGCTCCCTACAGTTCGGACAATACCAAAAGAAACCAGGCGTTTTTAGCACCTTCAATGTATCAGCTGATATTCCAACACAAGAAATATGGTAATTCTGCTCACAAAAACCATTACAAGAAATAGCTGGTCTGGATCGCCCGATCGCCGTATTGCAGTGAGAACAATTATTTGCCATATTTGTTAATCAAATCAATGCAGTTTTGATGTTATAAACTCACCAACTCCGAGAAGAACATAACTGGTTCAACTTTCCAAAAAATTAAAATTTTCACTCGACAAAAACCACTAGAAACGGGCAGTTAAAACAGAGAGCAGGAATTTACTCCATACACGACTTCGACGACAACGATATATATAATATACACATAAAAAGAAATTCTCAATTTAAGAATTCTGGAAATCTTGTAACGATATGCTTGCTTAAAGAATATCTCTAAATCTCTAAGAAAATTCACGGGAGGAAATTATAGTTAATTTGAATCAAGAAAAATAGAGAAAAGAAGAAGTGTACGTAGTGTACAATTATGTAATTGTTATATGTGTTTATATTGCAAATTTTTAGAGCTGCACTTCATATTTATTATGCGAAAAAAACTGCATGTTTAACTGCCCACCCTTACTTTATACATCCACGGTGCGTTCTGACGACCCCCCCATTCCTAAGTTGATACCACAGCATAGTAAACAACCAGCACAATAACTCAGGTTGGCGGAAATTACACGCGCATTCCCACTTTTGGATATATTTTTTTTTAGGGATGCTAACGATACTTCGATACTTGAAATGTATCAATACGTCTGCACTAATATCGAGTAATTTTATCTTACATACTTTTTGAGCGATTCCAAGCTGGTATCGATACTTTTGTAGGGGTATCGGTATCGAAAATAATAGGGTACTTGCAGAGGTCGTGAAATCGTTTCGGGAGTATACATAAAGAAAACCATATCAAGAAGAAGTAAGAAACAAAAAATATGATTTTACTGACGGCCAAAAAAAAGATATTTGCAAAATAAAATAAGGATATATTCAAATTTTTCTACGTGACTTAAAACAAGGGCTGACGTCACAAGTATCTTATCGATATCGACAATCGATACTGCTACAGCGCAGTTCAGTGAGATTCAACTGCAAGCGAGAGATGATCTGAATTCTTTAACAGTGCGACTCATTTTATTGACACTTAAACATACTTGAAACAGGCAATTAACCCACTCGTTGCAATACATTTTTTATATCTGATAGGTATCACAGTTCATCCTGTTTGTGACCGAGACTTGCAACTAATCGAAGCCATCATTTTATTTCGGCGCATCCCATTATGATTGAATCCAAAGATAGAATCTAATTTAAGCCCATCCCTACAAAGTGAATTAGTAATCTAGCCTAACTTTTAATCTTTTGACTTTTGTACTTTTGTGTGTGACTGTGTTTTGTGGTTATAATGATCAATGTCAACATGTTAGGTTAGCACTGGCTATCGATATCGAATATCAATACTACACATCCCATCACTATAGGATATCACTGACGTCAGAGATTGTTTGCGCTGCATTTTCCGGCATTTGAAATAATTTTTGGAATATCTCTCACAGCCGATTCCAAAAAACCAAACAAGTGATTTTGTCATGTTTACTAGGCGTAAACGACATGATATTTTTTTCTGCAAGTACCCTATTATATAATTATTGAGGGGTGTAATCAATTGCACAAAATTCTCTGTACGAACCAAACGCGCCTATTTGGCTAAAAAATATCGAGTTGGTACCAGTATCGATATTTTCATTTTCGCATCTCTACCCAAACTTCTCAGCGGTAAAATCATCCCAAGGTCAAATTTTGTGGGAACCATTTTTATATAGGAAATAGGATTTCCTTAGGAAATCCTCAGAGATATTGTGCTGGTTGTTTACTAAGCTGTGGTTGATACATACCAAACCTGTAAATGACAAAATGTTTACTTTACCGAGTGACCTTTTTCTTACGTAGGGAAAGCCGTCTATTAGGTAAGAAGGTTGGAGGGTATAAATTGATTTCATGTTACTGGTACTATATAAAATATATTCATACTAAAAGAATTTTTTACAAAGAACATATTGAAATGAATACAAGTGCTGACTAAACATACGACGTTTAACATGTCATATTTTAAGGCATAAGTGACGTTGTCACAAAAGGTGTTGATGATCAATACTTTTAAAATGTACTCCACACTACACAATGGAATTTGAACATTTGACCAAAAAAATCAGGTATGGATCAAATACAAAACTCTGATAGAGTTAACTTTCAGACATAAATAAACTGATACAGGGTGACCGACGGGAACCAGACGTTTTTCAGATGGTTAGTATAACGCCGCTAGCGGTGGTAGGGAGGGGATTCAGGTATCAGTCGCCTTGCTGTATAATGCCATTTTAGTAGCTATGGAGCAGTGGACCGTAGAGCACCGTATGTTTGCTTATGGCGCGTATGTTAAAAATGCTGAGTAGGCAGCGACTGTTCCGCATTTATTTTAATCTTGGGCGCCACGACATTATTCCAAGCCGCAATACCATTCTCAGATGGGTTAACAGTCCGAGAACAACAGGATTATTGTGAAGAAAAAGCCACCTGGAGACCAGTATCGGAAATTTTGTTTGTTTATCTCTCCGCTTAAATGAAAATGAGCTTCATCACTCATGACAATTACTGCACTTTCATGGTCTCCAAGCAGCATTTGAATTCGAATGGCGAAGTCTTCTCGTTGCTTATAATCTGTTGGCTTAAGCTGCTGAACAATACACATCTTGTAAGGATGAAACGCTAAATATTTTTTCAATATCATGAGCACTGATTCACGACTTAAGTTTAATTCACGCGCGTGTCTTCGTGCAGACCGTTGACTGCTCCGAGTAAGCGCTTGTCTCACCCGCTCGACGTTTTCTGGCGTCCTCGCAATCTTCGTGGGACCAGGTGGCTTTTTCTTCACAATCATTCCTGTTGTTCTCAGACTGATAACCCATCTGAGAATGGTATTGCGGCTTGGAATAATATCGTGGCGTCCAAGATTAAAATGAACGCCGAAAAGTCGCTGCGCGGCCGTGACTGACTCATCATTTCCAACATACGCGTCATAAGCGAACATACGATGCTCTACCGTCCACTGCTCCATAGCTACTAAAATGGCATTATACAACAAGGCAACTGATACCCGAATCCCCTCCCTACCACCGCTAGCGGCGTTATACTAACCATTTGAAAAACGTCCGGTTCCCGTCGGTCACTCTGTACTTCTATATAAAAACAACGGTATATAAGCACTGTTATTGAGAGCTTATAACTTATTTGTTTTTATTAACACCGCTTGATTTAGAAAATGCCAAATATCCATTGTGTCAAAATCAAAGACAACTACCGGTTCATATATTACAGTTTTCAATAAAATCAATGTAGCTAACTTTTGTATTACTTAATTACAATTATTACTCCGATATAAAAAGTAACCAAAAGCATTGTGGATGATAGTTTTATACAATGTCTTCAGCTGAATTTTCTTAATTACAATAGGAGTTTTGCAGGATTTACCCTAACCAATCAAGTAAAAATTAATCAAGCTTCTGTTTCTAGTTTTTCCATCCAAGAAAATGAATGAATGAATAGTAACACTACAAAATCAGTAAAATATGTCTGCCAAGGGCATACACAGCATACACAGATTGTTCTCAAATTTATAAGTCTCTGATGAATTTGAGAACAAGTCTCTTAATCCAGGGCATTTGTTTTTTCACAAACAAGTAGGACGTTATTTTGAAAATACTGGCTGAAAACGTTATCTACTGCGAGCATTTCTGCAAAAGTTTCTGGTCCTCTTTTCTTGACTAGAAGCCTCCATTTTCAGTTTGGAACTTTTTATGCATCAATATAGCATTGAAAACGACCTGCAACCATTATTTTCTGTGGTTTTGAAGAGTTCTTTTTCAGTTAGTGCGAATTTGGAATAATTTTTCCCAAAAACAAAAAGTCTAATGATCCCATCCTCTAAAACACCTGAAGATGAATTTTGAGCGTTTTTGTAATGTTTTTGATAGTCCACCGTCACTGACAAGATTTTAAAATACCGTTGACAAAATTGTCTGAAGATCCTAAAGCAAAATTTGTGCGTTTTTATATTTTTAATTTTGGCCACTAGTAGGGTAAACACATACTTTTTCCATCTGAACTGCCAAGTTTTAAAATATGGAAAATAATGACCCCTAAAACGGCTACTATCTGTTGTGTGGAAAGTAAGAATGTACATACAGCGTGTCTCAGCTAAAATTTGCTACCCGCCTTCGAAATGATAAAAAACATAAAATCACGTCGATTTGTACTTCGAGGGGAACTCTTTTACACCGAATACTATTGTGCCATCAACCCTTTACCCCCAGCAGCACTGACAAATAAAATAGTGTAATCGGATTGAAGATTGATTCACTATTATGGAACTTTATAAAAAATATGGTGATTATCAAGTATTATATTCATTACCTGAAATATTATCGTAAGAAAGGTTCCAAATGGGAGCAACTTTGTTCCATACAGTCGTACAAGCGATATTCGAAATGTCTTCGCAACAACAATAGTATTTTGATTCTCTCAAAATAATCATAAACCCTATAGTCACTCACCTCCTCGAAAATCATGACAATTTGCAAAGGTGAGTGCTGAGAAGTACAAAGACATTTTGAATATCACCTGTACGTCTGTATATGTCTAAGGTTATGGAGACTGTCATTAACACACAGCTCCTGAAATACCTGGACAACAATAACATCATAAATGGTCGCCAGTATGGCTTCCGTAAGCACAGGTCTACAGGTGACCTCCTTGCCTACGTCACTCACTTGTGGAACAGAGAAATAGACAATCATGGCGAATCCCATGTTGTTGCACTTGATATATCGAAAGCTTTCGACAGAGTATGGCATGACGGACCTCTGGCCAAGCTTGCTGCTTATGGACTACCACCTGGCCTGCGCCAGTGGCTGAATAGCTTTTTGAATGACCGATCTCTGTTTGTTGTAGTCGAGGGCTGTTCATCAGACGTATTTTCAATAAACGCCGGTGTTCCTCAGGGATCTGTCCTATCCCCTACACTGTTTCTGCTGTACATCAACGAGCTGCTGGAAATAACATCCAATCCAATCTACAGCTTCGCAGATGACAGTACATTAGTGTCGTGCATGGAACCAGGCAAGCCACTATCATCCCAGGAGACGGTACGTCAGCGACAGCAGCATGCCTCACAGATCAACGCTGATACCAAAAAAATTGTCGAGTGGGGATTAGCAACTAAAGTACAGTTCAACGTACAAAAAACTCACGCAACAACACTCACGATGGCTTACCAGCCGTGGAAATGGAGGGTCACCCCATAGTCGAATCACCTTCCATAAAACTTTTGGGAATCAACATCAACAATAACATGTCCTGGCACGACCACGTCGTCAGTATTGCTAAAACGGCATCCCGGAAGCTTCGAGTTTTGTTCCACTGTAGGAAGTTGTATACACCAGAGCAATTGCTGCTGCTCTACAAGGCACAGATCCGACCATCGCTGGAGTATTGCTCCCATGTGTGGGGATGCGCTCCGAAGCACTCTCTAAAGCTTCTGGACACTATCCAGAAAAGAGCGATTAGACTAATCGATACGCCAAACCTCACAAAGGACCTCCGCAGCCTGGAACATCGAAGAAGGGTGGCTGACCTATCCCTGTTTTACAGATTCTATCACGGAAGATGTTCGAGTGAGCTCTGTCAGATAATAACACCACAGGCCGTCCGAACTAGGAAAACTAGAGAAGCTCTGCGAGCTCATTCTTACCAGGTCGAGGTCCTTACTCCCCGAACTAGTCTCCTCCAGCATTCCTTCTTTTGGAGAACTTCGACGCTGTGGAATCAGCTGCCGGGGAATTTGTTTCCCGACGGCTACAACCTGCAGCGTTTCAAATCTAACGTGAACCGATACTTATCCTCTCGCAGCGCTTCTACAGCGCCATAGTGAAAGCCCTTGCGGGAGGCCGACCATAAAAAAAATAGAACAAAATTACTCCCTTTTGGAACCTTTCTGACGATAGTATTTCAGGTAATGAAAATAATGCTTCATTTCATTTCGGTAATCATCATATTTTCTATTAACTTCCATAATAATGAATCGAAATACAATTATATTTTTTTACCATTTCAGAGATAAGATGGGTGGCAAGTTGTAGCTGGGCACACTGTATATGCACTTCAAGAACCACAAGGTCGATGGAAAAACTTCTTGAAAAATCTCGCAGTCATTTTCCAAAACCTATCCCTTATTTTTTAACATTTCGTATAACTTAACTGACAAATGCCCTGTATTACCTTGGCATTATACTAGTGGACTTTGAACGAAAATGATTCAGCGATAGTGTGTGTCAATGCTATCTTCAAAAATGTCTATGAACTTTGCGATGTCTTCCTCAAACCAGTATTTTATATGATGAAATAATTTTAGTAGCGCGACTTTCTGCAAAATCAAAACAAACCTGGCTTTGCAACACTTTCTATAGACTACGATTAGGATACTTCATTCTTTTGTGTGACATAACATTCACTAAGAATTCAGATTTTGTAAGGAACACAAATTGAATTTTGATGGAATGAGAAGTAAGTGGCACATGTTTTTATCTTTATCTATAGGGAAATTCTTGTAATGATCCATTTACCAGAACTGTTCCAAAATATCGAAACCAGCGTTTTTGATTGTATAGCAGACATCTTTTTTTTCTTCTAATTATAGAAATGTATTTTTTTCTTTAGATTTCGATGCGTTTTTCTATTTGAAATATGATGTGGTTCAGTGTTATTAGTTATAATTCAAGAAAATCTCTGTACGTTGTCGGGAATTTTTTAATTTTTCAAAACACACTTGCTGACTCTTAGTCTGCTTTTATATAAGGCATACTTGCCTGCAGTTCAACAATATTTCTAAACGAAATTCATTCTCCTACGCATCGCTTTAATCGCAAATTTACGGTAGTGTTTCCGTCAAGGGAAGAGTGGGAGTCTAGGGAAAGACAGCTCATCGAAGAAGGAGGACAGGTCTGGTACACAGACAGTTCACTCGCTAGAGAGGGCTCGGGAGTCTACGGACCCCATACAAGACTTTCACTCCCTCTTGGGGGGCACACCACAGTATTCCAGGCTGAGGTCTATGCGATACTTGCTTGTGTAAATCGTATTCTGGAAATTGGCGGGTCTATGAGGAGGATTACTATCTGCTCTGACAGTCAGGCAGCCATCAAAGCACTGAGTGCTTGGAAAATAACATCGGGACTGGTCCTGGAGTGCAGGAGGGCTTTTGACGACATCTCAGCCAAACACAAGGTATCACTGATGTGGATACCTGGGCACGCTGGGGTAAAGGGTAACGACATGGCGGATCATCTGGCTAGGATGGGATCCGGCAAGAGTTTTGTGGGCCCGGAACCAGCCTTAGGACTATCTGCAAACTTGATTAGGAAAACAACTGGAGAGTGGATCCAGAATCAACAATCTCTGAGATGGAACAACATCTCTGGTCATTCTCCAGCTCGGGAACTATTAGCAGGGCCTGCAGAGAGAATAGGACGATTTTGTCTCTCTCTCTGGATAGGAGTAACTTGAGATTGCTAGTAGGCCTATTAACGGGTCACAACACCTTCCGGCGTCACCTGTTCGCGATGAGGGTGGTCAACGACCCAACGTGCACGTGGTGTGGTGAACAGGAAGAATCCTCGGCACACATCTTGTGTCGCTGTGAAACCCTGGGTTATCACAGGCAGACTATGCTGGGCTCAAGAACCTTGGAACCAATAGAAATCAAATGGATAGGACCTAAGAATGTACTTGCCTTTGCTAAAAGGGCAGGACTTAGGAACTAGCGCGGATAGAGGCGCAAAAGGGCCCATCGTGTGGCCTATGGACCAGCCACATTCTGTGCTGGATAGCCTTTGGTCCTTATTCATTCATTCATTCAAACGAAATTTAAATTTTGAACTAAGCGATAGAAATGCGTCAGTGCCATGTCCGTGTCTTTTTAATGATCACGTTCAAAATCCAGTAGTATGCAGTGGTATGTCGGCTAATGAGACACATACTTTGGAAAAGGTATCTATTGACAATATCGAAAAGGATCTTATATTTCTTCGTTACAACTATCTGAAGATATTAGTGCAAGACTACTACGAACAGAACCCTGTAGAAATCAATACCCGTTCATCAAATGAAAAATGATATACATACATTTATACATATATGAGTATGTTGCTTCAATTTGCTGTAAAAAAATTGATGTGATGGAGGTTAGTCTTCTCCATGAAAATGATCCGGAAAAACTCGTATCATTTCAAGGGTGTGATCTTGGAGAAAATGAAGCTAAAAAGGTGTTGTATTTGAAATCATTTTCCAATGCTAAGATACCTTTTTTCAAACTCTGCTGTATAGAGGTCGTTAAAATAAACACCTTTTTCAAATAGCTTTTTTCCGAAAACTGAAAAATAAGCGAGATACAACATCAAAGGAAGTAACTCTGGGCTGGTGTATCAACACGCACCTAGTCTGTTGATGTTGATTTTTTCGCTCGGATTTCTGTATTATCGATCAGGCATTGTACCTGTCAATTAGTGCACCAGTTACTTTCAGTTGTTTCATAATAATATGCCACTTTTAGGATTTACCAATTTAAAATTAACGATACACAAAAAGTAACTACTGCATTATCTGACAGGTACAATGCCTAACAGATTTGACAAAAGTCCGAGCAAAAGACCAAACATAAGCGGCATATGTTATTTCTGTTTTTGAAAAATAAATAATGAAAAAGATCTTATATGCAAGCTGCAATAAAATTCAGTGGGAAAGTACGTGAATTGGTTTCATTTTCATCCAAGAGAACACCCATGTGAATTATTTGCTAGAGTCAGAGTATATAGAGGATCATTCAGAAAAAAAACATTACTTGTCTCAGGGAATATATTGCTATTCAAACAAGTATTGTAAAAGTATAGAAGTATACAATTTAGAAAATTGTATAATTTACAGATTTTAACTCTATATGCTGTACAAAAGTATTCTATATTTAAAACAGATCATTGACCATAAATTCATCTCCTATACTGACGACCATTTTACTCAACATGTATGTTAAAGAAATAATCCAAAATTTGGATGATTGTTAATCTGTAATTAATAAATATTTCCAACATTTTTGTTGCCTGTGTTTGACAACGTATCTAGATTCTTTACTTCCCTATTATCGTCAAAGCTTAATTTAAACAAAACTGTAGAAACATTGCACATATTCTTTTAGTTTATCTGACAAAGGATTGAGAATGATCTCAATGGATAATATGCAGTTTTCTGACCTCTTTATGTAGTTGCAGTGTCAAATAAATAAGATGAATAACAGGATAAACTAATTGTTGATGCGATCGATCAATGAATCAATTATTTATTTTCAACGATCATGTTGAATGATCCTGTATACGTAACAAATATTCAACATTCTTTCAAATTACAATTCAACTACTATTGTTATTTGTACGTACCTAAACACAAAAAAAGAAATATTTTTGTACATTTTTTATCTGTATGTATATACAGACTTTGTGCTAAAATATAAACTATAGATTTTTTTACCAAAATATAGCGTATTGATATTTCACATATTTTTAAATTCGTATTTGACCAGTAAAAGAATTTAGCGGATGCACATAAGTTGGTATTAACAATTAACACTAACTTAAATTAAAAGCTAAGCTTATGTGAATTAAATTTATTTTGGTTCAATAAATATTTCTAATAAGTTAATGCAAATAATAACAAATATGTACAATATGTATAAGAAGATTTGACTAGTTCACAGACTACTAGAGTTTCACCAATCTTCAACTTTTATTTTAAAAACACTGTCGTCTCGATATATTTTACACTATTGAAACAAAACTAGAGTACACAGAGTGTCCCAACTTCTACAGAACTGAAAAAAGTCTGAGACATTCAAGTGCTTTTAGGAAATGACAAATACAAATATATCCTTGCATTGAAAAGCTTCGAGCCAAACACGAGTATTAAGTATTGAATAGACAACATATTGTTAGTGTGATATAAGGGTGTCCTACGGTCCAGTTCATTTCCAGCACAAAAGTTATATGAAGTAGGGTCCGATTTCTAACTGTTTTAGATATATTTAATTCTTATTTATGTCTGGATTTTCAACGACCTCGGCGCGTACTTGCTAAATTTACGGCTCACAGATTTCAGGCAGCAAAATACCAAATACACATTGTGCAAGGGCATGGAATTTCCTATCAGAAGGCGCATTTGAGGTACTGTAGCATCGGATCACAATTGTAGTGCAAGAGTTTAAAGTTACGAATAAATCTTTTGCATGGTTTGTTGCTGATACTTTGCGTAAATACATGTCCGCAAGCTTAAATAGAAAACTTTAGCAAATAAAAGACCAAATATATCTGCAAATCAAGGTTATTCAGTCCTACAACGGGTTCTCTATTGAGATATTTGAGATAGTGCTGTTAAATGTGTGGATATTTGAAGCTATACAATGTTCACCATTATAATACAAGATTATTTACATTGGATTATTAAATTATTACATCAAATGTTCAAAATGACCTCATCCTTCTCGAATACATAGCTGTGTATCTAGTATATTGCTGTACAGGGTGTTTACGATATTAATGCCGTTATGTAAATACGAATATCACACATCATTGCAATGCTTGTACCACAAGTTTAATACGAAAATCTCAGATTTGAACTTAAAAAAAAATCGCAACATTTTCTGATAACATAGAATATGCGACAACAAGCCTAGAGATAATAGCATTTGTTTACGTGAATATCTCCAAAACACCTGACAGAAACTAGGGCGAATACTGGGCAATGTTGTCGGTTTGTGATTTTGCAGTCATACTTTTTTAATTCTTTTCTGTTTACTATGCGTTAACTAGTGAAACGGTACTGGGGTTTCAAGTTCGAAATATCATGATCTATCGTTCCTCCAAATTAAGAATCGCTGGAAATCAAATAACAAAAAAAAATTAAATATATCTGAAACAGTTGAAAATAGGACCCACCTTTATATGACTTTTTGTTGGAAACGAGCTCTACATTCTTCTCTTAAAGTATCTTCCACTCGTCATAGCACCCTGCATATTTTATACGAATTATTTCATATTTTTCTGACAGAACTTTTTTAGAGCAATGTCTCGCTCTTGAGCCTTTGAGACACTCTGCAGTTTGAAGTTTTGCCAAAGTGCTTGTCTATAGGCATCATGTATCACTTTCAAAACTTGAAGTGAGAGTATTAACTTCAAAAATGACCTTGAAATGTGAAGATATTCATTGAAAGAAATACTCTTTATTATTTCTGTCTCTGAATTCTTCTTAAAAGTTCTGAATACAGGTAAAACAAATTTTGATATAAGAATAGTTTTCAGGTTAACGTCTTTCACAAAGAATATTTGTTAAATTCACTAAAAACTATTCTAAGTGATTTCATGATTGCCATTAGAAGAACTTTGAGTTTCGATCATAGGGACTTTATGGTTTCAGTTGGTTTGAGGTCAAGTTGGCGGGTAACATCACGTTTCATTTGCTATATTATCTTACCAAATATATAAAGGAATGTAAAGAAATATGGACATAATTCTTGTAACCCTAAGTGAAAAATTTTCATTAACCTTAGATTAGTACGGTTTATCTAGCCATTTTAAAGGTTGTCCAGTGTCTTCAGCATAATGACTAGAAATTTTTCACATGAAAAATCAGTGTCTTAAACGCTAAAACATAAGAGTATTTTGTATACCTCATTTATTATTATTATTATCAACAGGTACTTTTCAAATTTGGTTTGGAATAAATCTTTGGGAACAATGTTGTAGAGCGTATTTCGAAGAAAATTGTGAGACTGCTCCAAATCTATACACCATTGAGATCTAGTGAAAAAGGCAAGTTCAATATGCAATACTTTATAATTTCACTTTTTAATAACTGATCCTATTATTCATAACAGATAGTTCAGGATAATCTCATCAATTTTCTTTTTCTTGCTTTTTTGACAGTACATCGATTCGAAATCTATGAAAGCTATATCTCTCTCGTATAAATCATAAACTATAGTAAATACTTCATCTGTCCTAGAACCTTAAGCTAACAAATAAAAAAATAAAAAAATAAAAAAATAAAAAAATAAAAAAATGTATAATATCTTAAATATAGTAATACGAAAAGTAACCAAAATATGCACAAAACGCTACACTGTTCTCACTGAGGGACTAGAAAATATCGTTGTAGTAAAAAGGCACCACAAAAGGTACCTCACAAATGACTACAGGTACCTCAAGGTAACTCTCATTTCTTAATTAATTCAACACCAAAATATTTTTTGAATTCTGAACAACACAAATTTTATCTGCAAGTATAGATTGAAACTTGAAATGTCAAGAAATATGTCATATAAATTAACTGCAGCGTTGCCAAACATTACGAAATACTCTATGTAACATTCACCAGTTACCTTGGGGTACACGGCTTAAAAAATATTTAGTACCATTGGCTATGCCAAACTTTTGATACTATAGTGCTATTGAGCGTTTGAAAGAAATTGCCCTTCCAGTTATTTCTAGAAAAATATGTCTTTTTTAACTAACTGAGAAGGAATTCCTGACTTACACTCATCATTTGATAATAAATAAAAACGTGTATATAAAAAAATAATATAAAAATATAACTTAAAGTAATAATTGCACAGAGTTGACAAGATCTGATGATAAGGGTAATAAAAATACCACAGAGGAAAGATATAGCTATCGTAAAATAGAACTACATTTGTAATAGCTCATTTTTTGGACAGCGTAACCTCAAAAGTTACTTTATATACAAAGTTCATTTCTGTCACTATGTTAGATTATTTTATTTGTGAATATATCTTAGATTGAGAAATATGTAAAGATCAGTGGTCCTCTCAGGTTTGATAAGGAAAAATAGAGATGGGAAGAAATGATTTTTCAGGCATGCTCAGAAAAATCAGGATAGTATGTATATGCCGTTTGTCAATTTTGATTAGAATTGATTTACAGCATGTAAGACAAATACAAACACGTTGAAAATGCTGTTAATATTTTAAGATTTTATGTATAACTTTATTTTTGGTTGCTTGATGACAGGTCACAAATATCCAGATAATATACAATACTCCAGTCAAATAGCTAATTTGCTATATATACTCAGATTCCATAACCGTGACCAAGCTGTATCTCCTACTTTTTTTAAACTAGAATGCCAATTTTTAATTTTTTTTGTTGATAAGATTATTGCTATTCTTTTAAATTAAACACACTAAAACTCCAGTTCCAAATTCCAAGTTCCAATTCTCCAAGTCCCAAATATTTTTTTAACCGTAGAAAAAAGTAAGCCCATTCTTTAGGTTAGAAAATATTGATTATATATTTTTTGGAAGCACGGACACTCTATATTTAGTTAGACAGCGCTACCTTTCTATAACATCATTTGTGAGTTGACCCAGTTTGGTTGGATATGTTTCAAGGAAAAATCTGATCCATATCATTGAAATCAAAGTGTGAGCTATTGGTTTTTCCATGTGATGTTTTAGTATTATACAATTTATTGTCACATTACTCCTTCCTAAGACCAGTAATAGCGATCACTAGATTCTGATGCATTACACATTCTCATTTTGGATTCTAAGTATTTACCCAAAAAATAACCTATCAACAAATGAATTTCCGTTATCCCACATTAACGTTGTTAGGTAGCTGAAATACTGGTAATGAGTTTATATTTCAACAGATGTATGGGCAAATGAAGCCTAATGAATCAGAAAGACAACCACAGGACAGTACGTATATAATAATAAATATGATACATTCACATAGAATACTGCTAAATACAAGAGACAGTAACAAGTGATTCAACGTATTTTTGTGTAAAATGGTATGGTTGTTTAAACACGAAATAAAACCATTTCTTCCTGTTAAAGGGGATGCGTTTTATCAAGAAGGCACTTGTTCCAAAAGGGATTGATAAGTATGACAGCTTGTGCGGGAACCACTGAATTAGAGTGTCATCATCAATATATTCACAAATCACTGAAACAATATTTAAAACCGTCGATTGTTGATAGGAATTCTCAAAACCTTGACATCCATTTTACAGCGCACTGCATTTGAATCACAATGAATCAAGTTATATTTAGATATTCCGTTAGAATATAAAATGCCCAGGTGGTTCGTGCAAAATCGGGCTTCACTAGGACCGGTAATAACATAAAGGTGAATAAATTTATACTGGAATTCACAGTTACAGTATCACATTAGCTTTCAGGTTTAAAGCATAGAAGTTTGAATGAAACTGTCACAATTCTAAGGTTCCCAAATTGTATGCTTGAGCCCTTTCTTATTTCAGCTCCTGGGTTTCATATAAGCCGTAACTATACAGAAAATATACAATATTTATACCAAATGCAGAAAAAAATATAAACATCATTGGTTTGGCGAACTTTTTCAACCAAACTTTTCGGTCAAGTAGATAACTATAGTGGAAACAACTGATTAATAACTTTTGATTAATGCACATTTTGTCTAACTGGATTTGTTACTAAGCATAACTGCAGGTATTGGGGCAATAAGAATACTCTTGCTTTTGTAGAAGGGCGTACCCAGTATACCAAAAAATTAATGTATGTTCAGGTATTTTAAGAAAAATAGTGTTTGGGCCATTGTTTATAAATTGAAAGTTAAATGGAGATATTTGTTTCAGTATGTTAGGAAAAACCATCAATCCACTTATCACTGAAACCATTGACAACCAAATCCAAGAAGACAGCAACCCTATACAGGTCAACGTGAGCTACAGGTAGCATAGAATGTTATCTCAAGAAGTAATCGATCAATTGTTTGACTCCGTTCCAAAACGTTCCTGAGTGTGTAAACAACCGAGGAGGCCCAATACATTACTGAATTATTTCCTTATTTGTGTTTATTTTTTTATATTTTCACTTTTGTGATAAAAAAATCTTTTTCTTTTGCTTCTACACTTAGTATAATATCCTAACACTCAATTATCTTTGAATATGTACGACAAATATGAAAGGTGATACGATCCTGCTCACCACCACAAAATGCATCAAACACTACCAAGATGGAATGGTCGAGTGGTTTCATGTGACACACTTCAGGCGGAAATGGGTGATAGGGAAAATCCATCACCCTTTTTCGTCCGAGAAGAGTTATAAAACCCATGGGCATCTAAAGTCAATGACAAGGTCAAACTTTAGGTTCTGTTGATTAATTTAGTGGCTTTGAGTAAGGACTTTTTCAAATTTAGTCGTTGAAACAAAATAGAGCTTTCGGACATCCAATATTGTGTTACAACTAAACGGAATTGAAGGGTCCAATGCAAAGTAAGTCACATTTCTATCAACTATAGACTATCAGTGTCATCTATGCTAACTTTTTGTTAGCTTTTGCTAGTTTTTTAAAATAGTTCTCAGTTCAGTAAAACATTGCTTACGTCCAGCCAAATATTAGATGAAATATCTTCAATGGAAGATGAGCCTAAGTATTTCCAGAAAGATATATAAACTTTAAAATCGTTTTTCTGAAAAACAAAAAAATGTTACATTTTACATTGGGCCCTCCAATTAAATGATACTATCAGTCAATGTAATCAATGTTTGTGTAGTGTACTATAGATGAAGTAGGTTATTGAGAGTTCAGTGTGAATTGAGTCATATGTATTTGGTTAATTACTGTATTTAATGACTAGAAGCTTTAACGCCATCATTGCTTCAGCTAAAACGCACGAATAATGATAATAATAAATTAAAAAAATCTGGTAGCCACAAAAAATCGTGTTCAGGTCAAATACTCGAATAGTTTATGCCACAGAAATCCGATTGTCCTCCACTGTAGATTAGACAGCAAAAGTATAAGTGTTCTATTGCACTTAGACGCGACATTGTTTTTTATTACTGCTCAAAAAATATCGCTCGCGTTTTCGCCATTTCATCATTTCCTTGTAAAGCTTGAAAACCTTCCACTGCTACCTAGTGTATAATGTAGAATCATCAGACTTCTGACCAGGAGTCAAACTGATGCTACCAATTCCCAAAACTCTCACTGTGAGACGTGAAAGTGTAAAAAGATGTTTGGAGATTGCTTCCTCAAACAAAAACCAGACATTTGATCTCGTTTTGTTTACCAGATTAGTCATAAATACATTTATTTGTCATCTGGAGCATTCAATTCCCATGCCTAATAGCTGAATGGTTTTACTATTGCTTAAGGTGAGGCAACTCCCATAAAAATGAATTTCGCATTTCCAAGCTCCTGACGTTAGCTTTAAACTTACAGTAATGACTCAAAGAGCAAATTGAAGTAGAAAGCTTGCGCTTGTACAACTATTTAGCCTTTTTTTGATATCGTGTTTGGTTGTTAAATTACAGGCATTTATATGTAGAATGTATGATTTTGCATTGCGAGTTTTTTTTGCACATTAACAAACTTTTTTGAGAAAATCGAAAATAGTTGTCATTCATTAAGGTCTTAACTATCGCCTTCTGAAATATTGTATATGTAGTTTGAAAATAGAGTGAGTTATGCGAGAAATTGTGAGTCCGTGTTTTACATGGCAAATACGTATGTATAAATGTGTGTATCCAGGCCCCTTAAGGTGAGGCTAATCGCAAATGCCATCTGGAGGCGTAACAATAAGGAGGCTTGTTTTGTAGTTCATTGAAAATTGATGCTAAGAACAGTTAGAATATATAGGGTCTTCTTAAATACCATGTACTCCGGAAGGAAGCAATTCTTATTACTTATTTCATGGCCGGAACTTCATGCAAACAAACGGTTCCTTTTCAATCTACATATTGCTGAGGTTCAACGTTTTGTCACTGTTTACTTCATATCTCCTACAGGTTTTCGGATAGCTTTGAAATATAGATTGCTCTGTAGGGATTACATTGGGCATGCAAAAGTTATCTGAATTTTGGGATATTGAGGTTAAGTGCACGAAATTTTTTTGAATATGTACTGCATAATTTTTAGAATTCTTTGCATCTATTGAGCCATCTAGTTAAAATGAAACTTTGTGTTTTTCTCGATATACTTTTTTGTAAAACTATTTGGTCAGGTCAACATGGCGAATCAAATATGGCAGCAGACGTTCCCTAAAATCCTAAAATCGACCAATTTTTGCCTAATTTGTGATTGGGGGTTTTCGATGTCACTGAATTACAGTTAATTTTAGTTAACCCTAAGCATTATATTACTAGGTACCATCCTAATGAGAGCTAGTAAATCCTCACTCCTTATGGTGAAACGGTCATAGCTCTCCAAAGAAACATCATAAGTTACTCATTTTGAAGGACAGGAGTGGTACTATAGATGACAAAATAGATAGAAAAGTCGTACATAATCTCTTATATCTCAAAATCCTGAGGTCATGGGTCAATTCAGATTTCCAATTTGGGTTCTGGCCAGAACATTACTACGGAAGTTACCCATAGTTTCTCAGATACAGTCAGTACTACATTATTAGAGTTTGCCTTGAAGAAATTGCAAAGCCTTTTTAGGTACTTTTCTTTCTAACCTTGATTTTTTATAATTCAGTGTAGACCTTTAGGAATTGAATCATATGTAGCAGCCAAACATGAATTGAGGTAACTCAATGTGCGTTGTACATTATTTATGGAATGGTTTGGTCATCTTTTAGAATACATATCTCTAGTATCTTCCGAAATATCGCAATCATTGTCATTGATTACGATGCCTTCATAAAACGTATATACGCCTTCACCATTTTTGGACTATTTTAAACGTTTTATACAATTTAGAAAAACTTGTGAAGGCGTAGGTACATCTGTCGGAAGATATTGAATATATGGCACTGTGACAATTGAGATATTCATTTCAAATGGGAAAAGCTGCAACATACTGATTGAGATTGAAATTGTAATACCCAGTAAATTCTATTTCAGAGAAAATTGTGGTTGGTAGGAGTAAGGACTGACCAATTAATAAAACACACACATTTATTCGACATAAAATCATAAAATTTAGTAATTTTCATGCAAAGTTTGACACACTCCAATGGACTAGTATCACGAGGTTAAGAACAATGATTTAATTGTTATAACCGCTTAGTGCATACAAAAATAAACGTACTGCTGCATTTCGTTACTTTCTACATCATTTTGTTGTTTAGTAATTCCATTCTAAAGTTTAAAGAAAGGAATTCAAATTCAGCCAATCAGTGCCAACCGCGCGAATCATCAGCGGTGCACTGTTGCCAAGAACAGCTCCGACTCGCAGACGGGAACAGAAGACAAGATAGATGAGCCAGCCTGCGTACAGCTCCGGCATTTCGCGCGCCATCAGAATGCGGCAACATAGCACACATATCTGTCTTTTGATTGGCTGTTCGCCTTTAGGGCAGTGACGTCACTGCCCTAGGAGAATTTAAATATTTTCCTTATTTTCACGGCTTTCCTGTGCCCAAAACAAAAAAATGAGATGCTTTTTATGACGTACTCTATCATATGCAACCAAACAAAAATTCATGATACTAGTCCAATGCCTACCAGATGCAGACATCGACTTTTTCGTTTGCACCATGGATGGCCTAAAGAGTTGAGTGTAAAATTTTGCATGGAGTACTACTAAATTTTTTGGTTTTCCTTTCAATAAATTGATCATGTCTTACTCCTATTTAACGCAATTCATTCCCAAAATATCAATAAAATATAAGGCAATTTCAATGTCATGCGGTATATACTGAAGTTCCTGAATCCAGTGGCGTAGCGTAAGTTTGTACCACCCGGGGAAAACCCTAAATTTTCTCATTTTCTCAATTAACCAAAAAATCTATTGCACCTGTCAGGTGGGTCCAAAACCTTCAATATATTCAGCCAGTTCAGTTTGTGTTCAATATTTCTTAATGCGTTGAGGAGTATTCTCAGCATTACAACAATATTAGCTAAACCGTCTTTAAGTCGAGATTCAAAACCAAACTATTATAATTTAGGGGCCGGAATGAATAAGTACTTTCTATAGTGTGCAGAAGCTACAAAAGATGGTATAATCATGCACTCCAGTTTAAACAGTTATAGGTCAATCTCATAAGGAGCTTAATCGAAGTTCTAATATTTATCGACTCCCAAAGTAACTGCAAGTCTTAGGAAGGCATATACAGGGTGAGTTTTTAGTACAGGCTCGGTCGATAACTCCACTACTGTAGAAGATAGCGAAAAAAGTTGTACATAAAAGTTGTAGCCACGGATATGCTGCTTGCTCAGAAAATATTTAGATTTATACAGGGTGATCCATAACTACGTGGTGATGCAAACATGCAGTTTCTTAAATGAGACACCCTATATATTATTCCATATTCAAATTCTACTAATGATTTCCGTTATTTCAATATAGGGTATTGTTACATTATACAGGGTATTTCAAAAGTTATGACCATTTTTATATCCAAATCACGGTCAAATGAACGTACTGTATATCAAAAAGTAATAAATCAAAAATTATTTTTTTTACATAAGTAGAATAAAAATATCCTCTAGTTTTAAAATCCGCTATAAAAAAGCCTGTGACGCACATTCGTATACAGGGTGATGTCGAATGCAAAACCTAGATTTTCTCTTTTTTTTTAAATGTAACCCCCAATATTTTACTATACCAAAGAATTGCTTTTAATATGCTCTTTCATCTTTGTATAGCACTTGTTATGGCTGCATTTATTGGTTTCTGAGATATTTCGATTTTTCTACAAATTTTAAATATACCTTCTATTTGTTTACTAAAATTTATTTATTTTGAAAAAAATTTTGTTTTTACTTAACAAACAACTAAAATATAAGGCCATAATAATACTTAATTAAGTCAAAATACTGAATTATCGATATAATATAGGTCAAGTGTGCTGAGGAAACAATTTTAAAGACGTCATGCATAATTATCAAGCAGATGTATCAGGTAGGCTACGAAATATGAAACGACCAGTCCAAATAAAACGATTCTTCAATATTTCAAACGCATTAGTTTTAGACTTCCTCCATTCTGGATATAGCTGTTCATAGTTGATATATTCTAGAGGCAAGTAGACAATTTTTCAAAGATTCTCCTAAATACCCTCAGAGGAAAAATTAATTTTTAGAGCTAGTTTTTCACACAGTACGGAATTATTGAGCAGGTTATGAAAACTGTCAATTTTTCAAAGCACACCTGATAAATCTGCTTGATAATTATGCATGACGCCTACAAAATTGTTTCCTCAGCATATTTGACTTTATTATCTCGATGATTTAGGGTTTTGACTTCATCAAATAGTATCATGACCTTATAATTTAGTTGTTCGTTAGATAAAAAACAAATTAGATAGTACTTTCTCAAAATAAATAAATTTCAGTACACAAATATATATTTTTAATATTTTTTATATTTTAAATTTACCGAAAAATCGAAATATCTCGGAAAATGATGGACGTAGGTACAACAAGTTCTATACAAAGATGAAAGAGCATATTAAAAGCAATTATTTGAGATAATAAAATATTGGGGGTTACATTTAAAAAAAAAGAGAAAATTTTGATTTTGCATTCTACATCACCCTGTATACGAATATGCGTTACGGGCTTCTTTTATAGCCGATTTTAAAACTAGAGGATACTTTTAATCATTTCATGTAAAAAAAATAATTTTTGATTTATTACTTTTTGATATACAGTACGTTCATTTGACCGCGGTTTCGATATAAAAATGGTCATAACTTTTGAAATACCTTGTATAATGTAACAAAACCCTATATTGGAAGAACGGAAATCATTAGTAGAATTTGAATATGGAATAATATATAGGGTGTCTCATTTAAAAAAATGCATGTTTGCATCACCACGTAGTTATGGATCACCCTGTATAAATCTAAATATTTTCCGAGCAAGGAGCATATCCGTGGCTACAACTCTTATAAACAACTTTTTCGCTATCTTCTATAGTAATGGAGTTATTGACCGAGCCGGTACTAAAAACTCACCCTGTATATCTGTAGAGTGAGGAGGGTGAGTAGTCCCACTACACTGGCCCATTGCCCATCTCCCATACTCCCAGGGAGCTGTTCGACCCTCCTGCCAATTTTAGGAGGGTGGACAAGTCGTTTGGGGACATCTCATGTGGTCGGGTGTAGGCCAAGACTCGCCGAACACACATGCTCTAATAGAAGACTCTTAGAAGACTCTTGGCACTCACATATGTTCCACAGTTTCGTCTTCGCCTAATGTGGAGGTGTTTCCTGAGTTGACAATGGCCTGTCAGAAATTCTACTATGAGACGTAGGTTTGACCTGGTCATCGCCAAGTACTTCCTGGATATTGCCATACCAAAGCCTGGAAGGGTTTCCTTGGCAAATCGGCATCCTTGCAGCTCTTCTCATCGTTTTACGATGTGGGCGTGAGAGTGTTTTGGGCTATTTCCGCAATTGTGGTTTCCAGAAAGGTCACATGGTCGTAAAATTCTTTGTTCAGCAGCCTGTCTGGCTAGACCGTCCGCCATACGGTTGCCTTTGGTGTTATTGTGCCCTTTAACCCATCTCAGAACAATATTGTTTTTATCTGAAGCATGGTGATATTCCAATGCTAGCCTTGATGTGATGAGAGGTCTTTTCAAGATTAGAAGTGCTTGTCTTATATCGGTGCAGCTTATTACAAGAAGGCATATTTTTCTGCCAATTGCTTCATTCACACGCTACGCCTCTGGTTTTATGCAACTTTACCGATCCCATAAATAATGCGCGGTGTCATTTGATAAATAACCTTTTCCACTGAGAGCAATAAGTTGGTAGCATCAGATTGACCCACCTAGTAAATTACAATACTACACATCTGATTGTTCTAAAAAATATAACACTTAAACGAAGTGTCACAGCAACAATAGTTGTCGATCACGGAATGCATGTCACAAGCAATCTTCATGCTCCTCCATATCATTGTCTATATCGCCATCTTGATCCATGTCATCCTGCTCCATCCCTGGAGACATCTGCTGGTGTATGATGGTCTGCGATTGGTTCTTCGGATCCTCATCCTTCCATTTGTCCATGGATCTTCTTCTTGCGTTCATGAAGAAATTGCCGACCGTAGTGGGCTCCAACCCTAGCTGCCTGGCGATAGTCACCTGCATTTCTTTCGATGGCCTTTTCGTTTCCTGAAAGTTTGAGGTGTTTATGATTCAACAAGACAGAGAGATGCGGTTTTTGCGACAGTGGCTACTTTTTTATGAAAATAAAGATGCCGTTAACAAAATTATCATGGCCCTCTTGGTTTTTGAGATTCAAGGTGAAATCGAAAACTATCGATTTTGGGACCACCCTCGTAACTCGCTTGTCTTTCGTCTTATTGAAAAGTTTAAAAAAGGGTCTTATAGAATTTTTTCTGAAGAATCCAGTGGTGTAGTTAAATTTTCTCTTGCTCTATTTTTCAGTCATGAAGGAAACATATATCTTTTCAAATTCAACACCCTGCATATTATTTTTGAAGTCAATTGGAAATAATTCAAGCTTTTCAAAAATATATATTAGTATTAAGTTATTTTGAAAATTGCGCTTAAAATTCGATTTTTTCATTTTGTACTTTATTTGTAGCAGTAGGCCATGGTTAATCAACTATAAATAATAAGCATCTAAGCAGTTATTATTCTACGCGAGACTTACTACTCAAATTCGAAAAAACAATCTAAATACCTTTTTTTAAATAATAATGTCTCATTAAAGTGATGACTGTGTTATTATAATATTAAGTAGATGACTCGTCTATTAAAAACAAAAAAGCAAACCTGTAAAAAATTTGCGAGACTGTCACTTTTTATTCATATTTTTATTAAATATAGCTTTGTTCTTTCTCTGGTTTCATTTTAATTGTTTTCAATTTTTTATAATAAAGGGAGCTTGGATACCCAGAGAGACAGGAACCGTTTCCAGATATATTTGCACGTCTGAAAATAAATATAGTTTGGTACGGATAATTTATTCAACCACGTCCTAAAACTTATTTCAAGGAGGATAGTGAGCAAGGGGAAACAAACGTATTAGGTTACATAGAAGCAACGCCTTCATCATCTTGTAAGCACATAGAAGAAGCTGTAGGGGGAAAAAATTGCAGTTAAACGTCGTTCGACTCACAGTACTAATCCATATAGCACAGACGGCTCACTTACTGACGAAGGCCCCAGTTCTAGGGCCTGTGGGCCAAAATAAAAGCTCTCCTTTCTCTTGGGGGACTCACCACGGTATTCCAAGCACATATATATGCGATTGTAGCTTGTGCCTTTCATATTCACGAAATTCAAGGAGCCTAGGAGGTGGATTACCATCTGCTCTGACAGCCAGGCAGCATTAAAAGCATTAAGTGCTTGTAGATTTACATCAAGGGTCGTTCTGCAATGTAGAAAGGTCTTGGATAACATTTCGGCAAGACATCAGGTGTCACTTATCTGGGTGCCGAGTCCTGTTGTAGTTGGCGGTAATGAAACGGCAGACGCGCTCGCAAGGCGAGGGTCGAGGAATCATTTCCTGAGTCCTGAAGCGACTGTGGGGCTGGCAGCAGGTACTATTAAAATAAAGAGCGGTTCCAAAATGAGCATCTTATGAGATGGCGAGAAATTTCTGGACATCTCCGTCAAGCTAGAGAATTTATTTTAGGACCTCTGGCCAAGGTAGGGTGGTTGTGTCTCTCACTGGATAGAAACCAGCTAAGGTTTCTTGTTGACCTGCTCAAACGTCATTTGTATGTGATGGGGAGGTGACATTCCATGTCACGCCTTTAGCTATGACAGAAAGACCATACTAGGTTCAAGAGTTCTTGAACCTGAGCACATAAGATGGGCAGGCCCCAAGGCCATCGTCATCTTTACGATGAGGGCTGGACTTGGGAGTTAAGGAGAGGTGCATAAGGGCCTGCTTGTAGGCATATACACTGTTGGTTCTGGTTACCAGTAAACCTCTCCTTCTTTCATTTTCAAACCATATAGCTGTCCACTCTCCTGGGAGGGTATCTTAGTGGTCTGAGCCATGAAATGCCTATGCGAAAACTTGTGGGATGCCTATAAAGTAAGTAAGGAGAAGATCCAAGAAAGATACGTAGCAATAGAAGAGCCAGCTCTGGGGGATTGTGGAGACTTGCAGTCCATCCCAGACTAAGGAGATAGTTCAGCTGCGTCAAGGGGAAAACTATAAATTTATATAAGAATATAAGAAAGAGGGTAGAACATCGATGAAATGTATAGATTAATCCATTCAATGTCTCCTTGATTCCATTTCCCGGGAGAAACTGCCTCCAGAACCTAAGTGACGGTAGTGGGCTCTAACCCTAGCTGTCTGGCGATAGTCAATAGATTTCTTTCGATGGCCTTTTTGTTTCCTGAAAGTTTGAGGTGTTTATGATTCAACTGTACAGAAAAAATGGCAGCTAAACGTCGTTCGACTCACAGTACTAATCCATATAGCACAGACGGCTCACTTACTGACGACGGCTCCAGTTCTAGGGTCAGTGTGCCAAAATAAAAGCTCTCCTCTCTCTCTCTTGGGGGTTTCACCACGATATTCCAAGCAGAAATATATGCGATTGTAGCTTGTGCCTTTCATATTTACGAAATTCAAGGGGCCTCGGAGGTGGATTACCATATGCTCTGACAGCCAGGCAGCATTAAAAGCATTGAGTGCTTGTAGATTTACATCAAGGCTCGTTCTGCAAAGTAGCAAGGTCTTGGATAACATTTCGGCAAGACATCAGGTGTCACTTATCTGGGTGCCGAGTCCTGTTGGAGTTGTCGGTAATGGGCAGAAATTTCTTGACAGCTCCGTCAAGCTAGATAATTTATTTTAGGACCTCTGGCCAAGGTGGAGTGGTTGTGTCTCTCACTGGATAGAAACCAGCTAAGGTTCATTGTTGGCCTGCTCAAACGTCATTTGTATGTGATGGGGGGTGGCAAGCGACCCGACGTGTACACGCTGTGGCGAGGAGGAAGAGTCCTCGGCACACATTCCATGTCACGCCTTTGGCTATCACGGAAAGACCATACTAGGTTCAAGAGTTCTTGAACCTGAGGACATAAGATGGGCAGGTCCCAAGGCCATCGCTATCTTTACGATGAGGGCTGGACTTGGGAGTTAAGGTAAGGAGAGTTGCATAAGGGCCTGCTTGTAGGCATATACACTGTTGGTTCTGGTCACCAGTAAACCTCTCCTTCTTTCATTTTCAAACCATGTAGCTGTCCACCCTCCTGGGAGGGTGTCTTGGTGGTCTGAGCCATGAAATGCCTGTGCGAAAACTTGTGGGATGCCTATAAAGTAAGTAAGGAGAAGAACCAAGAAAGATACGTAGCAATAGAAGAGCCAGCTCTGGGGGATTGTGGAGAATTGGAGTCCCTCCCAGACTAAGGAGATAGTTCAGCTGCGTCAAGGGGCAAACTATAAATTTATATAAGAAAGAGGGTAGAACATCGATGAAATGTGTAGATTAATCCATTCAATGTCTCCTTGATTCCATTTCCTGGGAGAAACTGTTTCCAGAACCTAAGTGACGGTAGTAGGCTCCAACCCTAGCTGCCTGGCGATAGTCACCTGCATTTCTTTCGATGGTCTTTTCGTTTCCTGAAAGTTTGAGGTGTTTATGATTCAACTGTACAGAAAAAATTGCAGTTAAACGTCGTTCGACTCACAGTACTAATCCATATAGCACAGACGGCTCACTTACTGACGAAGGCCCCAGTTCTAGGGTCTGTGGGCCAAAATAAAAGCTCTCCTTTCTCTTGGGGGACTCACCACGGTATTCCAAGCACATATATATGCGATTGTAGCTTGTGCCTTTCATATTCACGAAATTCAAGGAGCCTAGGAGGTGGATTACCATCTGCTCTGACAGCCAGGCAGCATTAAAAGCATTGAGTGCTTGTAGATTTACATCAAGGGTCGTTCTGCAATGTAGGAAGGTCTTGGATAACATTTCGGCAAGACATCAGGTGTCACTTATCTGGGTGCCGCGTCCTGTTGGAGTTGGCGGTAATGAAACGGCAGACGCGCTCGCAAGGCGAGGGTCGAGGAATCATTTCCTGAGTCCTGAAGCGACTGTGGGGCTGGCAGCAGGTACTATTAAAATAAAGAGCGGTTCCAAAATGAGCATCTTATGAGATGGAGAGAAATTTCTGAACATCTCCGTCAAGCTAGAGAATTTATTTTAGGACATCTGGCCAAGGTGGGGTGGTTGTGTCTCTCACTGGATAGAAACCAGCTAAGGTTTCTTGTTGACCTGCTCAAATGTCATTTGTATGTGATGGGGGGGGGGTGACATTCCATGTCACGCCTTTGGCTATGACACATAAGATGGGCAGGCCCCAAGGCCATCGTCATCTTTACGATGAGGGCTGGACTTGGGAGTTAAGGAGAGGTGCATAAGGGCCTGCTTGTAGGCATATACACTGTTGGTTCTAGTCACCAGTAAACCTCTCCTTCTTTCATTCTCAAACCATATAGCTGTCCACCCTCCTGGGAGGGTGTCTTGGTGGTCTGAGCCATGAAATGCCTGTGCGAAAACTTGTGGGATGCCCATAAAGTAAGTAAGGAGAAGATCCAAGAAAGATACGTAGCAATAGAAGAGCCAGCTCTGGGGGATTGTGGAAAATTGGAGTCCCTCCCAGACTAAGGAGATAGTTTAGCTGTGTCAAGGGGAAAACTATAAATTTATATAAAAAAGAGGGTAGAACATCGATGAAATGTGTAGATTAATCCATTCAATGTCTCCCTGATTCCATTTCCCAGGAGAAACTGTCTCCAGAACCTAAGTGTGCGCTCCTAGCTTAGGTGGCAGCTAGTCTCCTGGGCTATCAAAGAATTTAGTGGTCAGAAGGAGCTTGCATGCTTCTCGTCGCAGTCTGCAGTTCTAAGACGCTAGAATACGTACCAGCGTCCTGGAACCCATGTAGGGGCGGGTTAGAATATCTCCCATCGTATATCCTGCGTGTCGTAAAAGGCGACTAAAAGGAACCGAACTACTGTCGGTATAAACAGTAACCTCTTCTCAACCAATAGCTTTAGGTGGACGAGCTGAGAAGAGACCTTCTTGTCCTTGGGGTGAGAAATTGACCCTAAAGGCGGATGAATCAGTAGATACCATCTGGTCAACGGCATGAGGATGCAGAAAGCAAATGGAAAACTACTGCATTAAAGATCTAAAAGATATCCCAAGAGAAACTCGTAAATTGAGTAAATGCATTTTACGAGTTCACAACATGTCTGTTAAGACATTGTGACTATGATGATGTACTGGAACGAGCACTTATTTGTCTGCTCCATTTGCTGGAAAGGGCGAGGCAGGTTCTCTTTACGAAGGCACGTGTGCTATGTATCGCATCCTGGCAGCTTTGGTATAGGCCCGACAAAACTAAGAATCTATAAGGATTGGTTTTGTGGGGTCGATAAAAAGGGTCAAAGGGCCTTTACATTCCAGTACTACCGGCTCTATTATACTAAATCCAGCTCAACAATAAAGGGTTATGGGAAAATTGTTAGACATGTTCTTAGCTAAAATTTTCATATTATACTTCTGATGACAAAAAGGGCTTAAATTGTAAAAAACTCACCTTAAAAATAGCCTGCAGTGTACGGCGCTGTAGGTCTGTAAAAACCAGCCTGGGCTTCTTCGGTGTAGGCAGTTGGTCCGAAGTGTTCGAAGGATCCTCTTTCCTCTTGCAACCTGTAATGGGGCCAAAAACAGGACTGTATTGTTATAATTCTCGAATGAAATTTCTTCCGTGAACAAAAGACTCTTAGCATAAAGCTGCATACATATCTGAGCGCACATGACTTGAGAACACACACACATATGCATGTGTTGGTTTTAGTTTTTACGTCGTATGCGTGTGTTCTCAACTTGCTCCATGTTCACAGTCGGGTATAAGCAGGTATACGCTGAACGTTTTCTTTGACCGGTGACCAAAAACCGACAAGGTTTGACTCGACCCATGCGCGCTCAAAGTCGCACAAGTCAACCCGCATGCATGAACACCGTATATTAACAAAGATAAGTAGGGTCACTCTAAGCTCCGCCCCCAATGTGGTCTTTCTAGCTGTGCTCTCGGTACTACGCAAGCTGGCGGATTCTGGCGCCCGGCGATCTCGAGCAGTAGCCGAACGCTAACAGCTGTGGTTTACAGGGTCAGTCCACCTAACACCACCTAACACGCGACACGGTGCACGGGATACAGTCGGTCGGATCTACAGCGGTGCCTAAATAAGTAGTGTTTGTGTGTTATTGAGCGTTTTGCGCGTATTTCACAAAAAAATGACGGCGACATGCTCTGTATAGAATAGAATAGATTTATTTGATTACATTATGCAATACTCTACATTTGTAGCACATCAGTACAATAATATGGCCCCATTGTTTTTTTATATTTGTGCCTACTTATTCCCATTGATTTTTAAAATATCTGTTTTCAATACTTAATTTTATTACTGACTTGTTCTTAAGTGTTTTAAATTCATTTTCCAAATTTGTGTTTCCCGGTTATTTAACTTTTTGTTTATAAATTTTGACTCGGTTTTCAATCATTTCGACAATTTCTTGATTTATCCAGTCGTTATTTTCACGTATCTTATACGTCTTTTTGAATTCCGAATCTTTTTAACAAGAAGTGATTAAGTCAATTAGTTCCTGAAATGATTGAACATCTGTAGTTTGGATATTCTTTTCAAATTTTGAGATGAATTTTTTATGATCTATTCCTGTTTACTTCTTTTCTATATTTTGTCGCAAGTACTTTTATGTTTACACCTAAGGTTATTGACAACAAATTATGAATGATCAGACTGTTACTTTTACTTACTACTTGAATCGTACATTTCAAATTACTACATCTATCTGACAAAACATGATCTATAATACTCCTTGAGCTATTTGCCACCCCAGTGGCTGCATCTGCAGCTATGCTGTAGAATGGTTTTTTGAATAATAAATGATATTCTATCTATACTATAGAATTCATTTCTATTGACCCCCGTATAAGTAAAGTGAACGTCGACTGTTGACGTCGACTCGGATTTCCTGTAAGTAAACGAGTCCGCACGAAGGGAACCCCTCTCAAATCGAGGCGGCTCGCATTTGTGAGACTCACATCTAAATCGGAACGGCGAATGACCCTACTTGTCTTTGTTAATGTACGGTGAAAAAAAAAAAATAAAAAAAATAATGTACGGTGCCCTGAAACACGACGAATGGATAACAAGGCTGCATTATTTGGTCCATAATGTAGAAAAGGGATTCAAACTTCGTCAAATACAGCACTCTGTAATTTTTAAACAAAATTTGGAACTTTTAAATCTGCTATATCCGTAAACATAAATTAAGATTCTGAAAGGACTACTGCATTCTAATTTGCAAATAAGTGTCATTGAGACATTTGAGACTTTTTTTAATTAAAAGACATACCGAGTGTTCCAGAATTTCCTTGACACGTGGTATTTTATTAATGATAATAATAATAATAGGTCTTCATTTTCCTAACAACACAAAAAAGAAAAGTAAACAAAAACACTGAACGTAAAACAAACATAAATAAGTCTAAAAAAAGTACATAATTTATGCTCTACAGATAATATCATTAATATAAAAATTTCTTATTATTGTTATTAATATGCACAGTATACACATAAACACAATAAAGCTAGCTATACAATTGACTGCTCGTTTATATACTTTTTCTAATGTTTTTACTTCCCACACCGATAGGTGAGGGGAGTATTGTGATCGCGATAATTTTCGATTTTGAGATAATGCACTTTTTAGGCGTTTTATGATGTCTAGACAACGAAAATCCACGTCACTCAGTTCCGTCGGTCTGTCTGTCTGTCTGTCTGTCGGTCTGTCGGTCTGTCGGTCTGTCGGTCTGTCGGTCTGTCGGTCTGTCGGTCTGTCGGTCTGTCGGTCTGTCGGTCTGTCGATCTGTCGGTCTGTCGGTCTGTATGTCTGTCTGTCTGTGCGCGTTATTCTAGCCTCGTAATTTCAGTAACCGCTGCATGGATTTTGATCAAATTTGGGCAGCAATATAATTGCAATGCAAAAAAATGTTTTAAAAGCATGGCATGATAGACCCTATAGTAGTTTCAAAAATTCCACCCAGTTTTGGTTTGAACTTTTTTTGTTACAAGAATATCACGCGTCAAGGAGATTCAGGAAACATCCTGTATTAGTTAAAGGTTACATAATACACATCATAGTATCTTGTGTGTCTATGTGGATGCAGATCGATCAACAGATGCAGAATATCTGTAATTGTTTACAGGGTCTCTAGGTTTAAATATTTGTTGTGAGCGATGGGCTAGTTACGAGGTTATAACATACCCAGTATAGCTTCATCTATGCCCTATGAGATAGAGATACCTAAGAAATGACGCTAGCAAAAACCAAAATGTAAAATAGGTGAAATGCTTGATAAAACTCTCTTGAATTGAAGAGAACGAGTGATGGAGAAATAGTCTAAGGCCCGATTTTATCAACATGCATATTTAACAAAGACTTTGACAAAGCTTTTCTATTGGATGTTGTTTAGCAAAAGCTTTCTTTTGGGTATTGAGGGCTATGTTAATAAGTATTATCCAATAGTATTTTATCGATGTTGGAAACAAAACGTTAAAGCTGGATGACACTTTTATCAAAAATATTTTAGAATTCATGGATCAAAATCATAGCAGAAAATCAGAACAGAGCGATTGATTTGCAAATGAATGCTAGATTTCTAATGTTTACCTTATAATTATTGTATAGTTACCAATTGCAATTGCAGTCAGATTGATTGTAGATTGGATGCATGTTTGTTATAGATCTTCTTATAGAAATATTCACAGATGATGTAAAGATTGTAAAGGCCAGTAAAAGGCACCATAGTGTAGAAACACATTTATATAAACCACCTTATTCATTTTCTGACTATACAAAAGGTTTCTAGTTTAGGAAAAATAAGGTTATAGTTATACTTTTGCCAGATCGCAAGCTTTGCTGTTAAGTAGGATAGGCAACCAGTAATGCACACTTGTGAAATAGTATGTGCCTATTTGCGAAATGCAATAAAATATAAAATGTTATTTTCCCCCTTTTTACTATAACACATAGGTATATTGCAGGTATTTATAATTATTATCGATTGTGAAATATTATTTTATAAAAATAATGCAGTAATATGAATTTCTTGTCATCATTATTATCATCTGATACAACAAGAAACCAGTGATCAAATGTACAGATTCTCTGGAATCTGATTGGTTGAAATTAGCAATTGCTAAACTCTTTGTTAAACAAGAAAATGCAACTTTTTACCCATTTAGGATAGAAAATCAGATCGGAAAAGATACTAGATGGTTCATAATGGTCGATTGTATATAAAACATGTCATTTTTGATCTTTTTGAGGTAAATTTCAAGAGACATCGATTATTTTCAGCGTACTTTGACAGATGCATGTTCTTGAACGGGCTGCTCTGATTGGTCAAAACCTTTGTTAAAATCCGCGTGTTGATAAAATCGGCCCCAAGTCTACGGAAAATGCGTGTTTTTGGGACCAAAATGATGACAAAATGTTTCATATTCTTTTGCACTTTCCGAGATTGTGCTAGTCAGAAAAAACTGGACAAGCTATTTATAAGCATTTACTAATTATGTGAGTGAAATAGACCAACAATACCTATTTCTATCTTTCCTGTGGACATTTTCAAATTTGATTATTTTCATAGTATTATTTAGTATCAGGATATATTCCCCTTATCCCCCAGTATCTACGTTACTATGTTATTGGATGTGACTAGGCCTGTAAATCTAGTGTCGACACCCATGTACCATATAATTCTGTAGCTATAACTACCAATGAAACTTTGCTTAATTAATATAATATAAATAATTTTGTTTGCGTTAATGCCTAATTTATTACCTCTCATCCAGTCATCACTGTTCATGTTGTACATCAATGATTCACCGTCAGGATCTTCCATATAATTGACGGTATCATCTGCAAAAAATTGATACCTAAATCATTGATATACAACATAAACAGTAGCGATCCTAAAACACTACCCCTCAAGTAATTAAAATTTGTATTTATTTATTTATTTATTTACACAATTTGGGGTGAAGACAGTACAAACCAAAAGTACACCCACTACTAAATAACAACTAAACAACAAGTATCGTACACAAGTACAAAAAGATATTAGTTTTGTTGCTCATCCCTTAAAACTAGACATTGAAATATTGGACCCATAATAATCATACTACAGTTGTTATTCAATTTACTATTGTTTACTTACTATCTACTACTATATATGACTACTTATTCGGCCGAATTGTTTAAATATTGGAGTTTCAATTTACGTTTGAGCGACTGTAGGCTGGTGTTAAATATGTCTATATTACAAAAATAGTTGTGATTTCTTTGGGCTCTGATTAACGGAGAATTAGTGCCAAGATTTCTTCTGCGAAATGGTGTTCTGAAAAGTTCATTTATCCTAAGATTCCTTTCAGGAGCATTAAAATTAAGACGAATAAATAGATCCTGACAATCAAGCAACCCACTTGACAATTTATGAAGACAGCAAATGTCGGAAATAGTTCTTCGATCTTTCAACGTAATCATTTTGACCATTTTCATAATCGGTGTGTAGTTTCTATCCGTTATCGGTAGTCCAATTTTATATGATAGCATCCTCAAAAACTTATGCTGGACTCTCTCTATCCTAGTAATGTGTACATTATAGGAAGGATTCCACACTACAGGTGCGTACATCAGTTTGTTATGCACATAGGCATAGTACAATGAAAGCAGAGTTCTAGGATTCCTGAACTCTCTGCATGACCTATTGATAAAACCTAGAGTTCTGTTGGCTTCATTTATAATGTGCTCTATGTGGTTACTGAATGATAATTTTGTATCGACGTATACCCCTAAATCTTTAACTATACTCAGCTGTTCCAATTCAGTCTTCCCTAACTTATATCTAAATTCAACAATGTTCGTTGTATTTTTGGTAAGTCACATGAAATTACACTTTTTCAAGTTAAGAAAGAGACAGCTTGCATCACATATTTTGTTGTTAATGTAAATGTTAAAAAGCAGTTGGCCCAAATGGCTTTATCAACCAATATATCGATTTTCTTGTTTTTTCTTTGATAAAATTTATAATTGAATCGGTATATGCAAAAACAACACATGTCCTAAAATGCAACTTTTGGGAAAAGCATGAAAACCCCTTAGGGATGCTCCAACTAATATAATTTGGTAATAAAAAATACCAAGTGATAGTTTATGGTGTTACTGGATGGGTAGCAATCTAATTTGAATTACAAAATACAATTTGTTTTGTATAAAAATTTTCAAACTTATGGACATGTGCGCTTTTTACATAGCCTTAATTTTAAAACAGACACATCTTTTGGCTTAACTATACATTTATTGTTGAAAGTTTACATTTTATTTATCCTCAAGTATCACTAGTGGTAGTAGTAGGCCAGAGAAGGATTTCAGAATAAAATCCTTTAAATTCTTCGTCCACAAATGTAGCACATTTTTTTATATGTTCCATTTTGCTCGATTTTATGGGCACCTTTCCTAATGGATACGCTGCTGTAGATGGAAACATTACGGTATTGTTTCCTGGTTGTTTCAATTTGAATGTATGTGTAATAGCTCCATCGATGAACTCCGAGACAACTACGCATCCCTTATTTTCACTGTCGTAAACAAATTGCGAATAAGTGCTGATATTGAAGTTGACCTTTGAATTCCGTGGCGTATTTTTGGAAAGAGTTTCTTCAGATACACAGTTCTTTTTGTATAACTTTGGCCACCAATTTTTTAAGTTAATTACATCTCTCGTTTTGACTTCTTTCACAAGAAACTTGTTTGTGGTACTGCTAGTTAATATCAGTTCTGTGAGCTGATGGATTGTGAAAATTCTGTCACTTTTTTTCAATTTTCGTTTTATAACAGCGAAGTCTCTATCACATGGGAGAAACGAATGTCCTCTAACGGGAAAGTAGTGTACGATCTTGGAAAAATGGGTAGTGTCTGTTAATGCAAGGAGCATGCGAATTACAGTGTGGTTCTTATTTTGACCCCAACAGTTATCGCTAAATAGGTGCAATTCAGTCTTGTCATACGAAAATTCTCTTAAATAATCTAAAAGAAATGAGCAGATTTCATTTCCGGTTTTCTTTGCTTCTCCTTCGTGATATATATACATTTTTGCTTTATTCTCTTTGATGTTATGAATACAAAATACCGAAACAGTTAGCTGTTGATAATAGAAAACATCTCCAACCGGTGTTTTTGGCAGTTGTATATTTTGCATGAAGTCAAAGGCTAGTGCTAACACATTATCATCACGCGTAGACTCATCAGTCTCATTTTTCAATTTAAGATAGAATTTGTTACTTCGGCGTTTATGTACCATTAGTTCTGCAACTGCTGTTCGTTTAGCAGTTTCATTCAAATATTGATCCTTAATCTTATTATTTAAAGTTTCACATGTTGCACATACATCTATTTGCGGTCTTCCAAATCGTAGCGAAAAGTTTTCACGAAAGTATCGGGTATAGTAAGGATAACTTACTTTAAGATCCGGATACTGCTCCTTAAATAAATTATACATTATTTTAAGGTTCAATTCATTGCTTAGATATTTAAATTCCTTGTTAGAATAGTGGCTTATCTTCACTGGAAATGATTCAATGTGCTGGCGCACAGCAGTTTGACTATGTTCACTTAGTTTATTAACACTTGGATTTTTACCTCGAAAATCTTTTGGAGATTTTCCAAGTATGGCAAGATCTTTGAGTCTTCTAACACGGCTTCGAGTAACTGCAAACACAGAGGTAAAGGCATTTAAGCACACTTCAATTTTTGCTGACCCCTTGTATACAAAATATTTGAAAACGTGTGCCTTCGATTTGTTTCCTTCTTGAACCCTGGGTCGACGCCTCTGAATATTAGAAACGGTTAATAAGCCTTGTAGAAACACATCCTGGTTATCTTTATTGTCAAGCGCGTAAAAACGTCTAAAATTCGCTTGGTGTTCTTCATCTGACAGTTTACTGGAACATTTTGCCCTGCAACTGAAACAAAATATAATGTTTGATTTAGTTGTTCCAAATCATTCTATATTATTAGATAACATATATAATTCAAATTTCAGATATTACCTGCAAATAACGCCTATGGTTTTACCAGGTATATAACCTCCCTTCGAATTTTTATAGGGCTCGCCTTTCACACGTGCTTTCTTAACAACATTGCGGTGATAACTTTCAGGGAGAGCCTTTCTTTTTCCCCTTGAACCCTCTTCACTATGCTCCATTTCAATAATATTCACTTATTTATGCAAAAAGGCGAATAGAAAACTCAATAGTACAACCAGTTGTATCAAATGATAACAAACAATAAAACGTCATTCACCTGATGAGCACCAGCGCCACACCAAATAAGTAACAGTCGCTTAGCAACAACAGCACATGTCCGGGACTTGTGTGGTTTCTGCGTAGTTCCTGTGAAATATGTGAGCGTTTTTTATTGACGAGACATCAGGACAGGTGATGTTCTTGCATAGTACGATGTATTTACCTTTGTAGGTATCATTTATGAAATAAACTCATTTTGTTAAAAAATGGACATGTGTTGTTTTTGCATATACCGATTCAATTATTCCAACAGAATTAATATACAATATACAAGATACTTTATAATGTGACTTGCATATTCTGCTTGATTACCTAGCGACGTTTTAAACTACAATTTGAAGTTTTATTTTACAATTATACAATTATATTATACATATTAGTAATTGGACATTGTATTGTTGTTGTGAATTTATCAGCTTACCACCTTTACTAAAACCTCCCCAAATTAATGTATCAAATTACCGGTCTTCCTGGATAATTCTAAATTCTAAAAAACTAGAGTTAAAATGACATCAAAACTGGTTTGCACTCTCAGCTTACTAGCTTCAAGCAACTCTCTACATCTTGGTTGGGTATTGGTGGCAAGATTGCAAGAAAAAGCGCGAGCATGTCATTCTTTGGGGCTAAGTTTATCAACCAATGGACGAAACCATGGTCGACTCTACACTAGTCCGGAGCCTTAGATGTGGCAACGTCGGTTAGCTGTCAAATAGTGGGCCGGTTACCGTGTGCCGAATGGCGGTCATTCCGCGGAAAATTTAAATTGTTTTATAGTTTCAGAATAATTATTACATTTTATATGTATTAGAGTTCATCTCGGTTGATAAATTAAGAAAAATACTTTTTGAAAAAATAAGAATGATAAAAAATGCCAGTAGTAACAGTACACAAATGTACATGTATTTAGATTTAGAGATTTTCCCTTCCGTTAGACATTTCTTATTTCCATTAGATTTCCTCTTTTTAGTTTTGTCAGTCTGTATTTTGTCTTGAACTGTTCCAGTGTAATTATTAATAAAAATATTTGCTACATTAACAACATTTATTCAAGCAGAATTTCATCAGTTTGGGGTTGATTACATGAACAAATGTGTCTAAAACAATCTCATCTATATGTATATTGATGTATTCTTTTGCAATTTACATTAAAACTGCTTTGTGTAATTGTCCAAAAATTTACTTTTATACCTATTGGCCTGAAATCAAAATTTTAACAAAACCTATTGTGAATAAGGACTGTAATTTGAGCTGTACACTCTGATGGAAGGGTTACGCCTACCAACTATTAGCTGTATGTATTTAATATACCTATCAAATAATTTTGTCCTTCATGTTCTACCTATAATTTTTGTAATGGCAAGAACATTTATACAAGCTGATACTGCATCAATTTGTAAAACAATGTACTTCTCCGAGAATAATAAACCCTCTGCAACAGTTTTAATGTAAGGCATATTTTCTGTCAGGTGCAATTTTAAAAAAACTCCAAAGTTTTGAGGAACATTTAGGATGGTGGTAAAATTGGCAACTTATTCTCTCTCACAAAATTGTAAACTTTCTTTGGCTGGACATAGAAAAGGTTTTAACATTAAATCAACAGAAAACCTATTTGAAAATAGTGTGCCAAAATATTTTCTATTTGAGACCAACAGGATATTCTTAAACACAGTGGTAAAATCTAACTCAAATCAACAACAAATTATTATTTATTGATTTAAAGGAATGTCTATATTCATTGATACTAATACCACCTACATCTGATGTCTGGTTCATCGTAGTCAAACACTACAATATAAAAATAAACGCAACCTGTTTCCTGCTGCCACTTCCACTTAAATGGACACTCAATTCAGTTTGTAAATTTTCACTCAAGCTAGAAAAATTCACTATTAGGTCACTTTGAAGTTATTCTTGCTGGTCTTGATTCCCCTTCACTATCAAATCTTTTCGTAGGTGTGCTCAGATGTGTGCTGTTAGAACTGTATTTTTCTGTGATAATTCGGAGGTCCAGAAAACATTGTACGTACCACATTGTGCTTTAAAATAGGTCTTATCCTTGGAAATGTTTGTAAATTATTGTCTTCATTCTTATAAATATAACCAGCCCTTACGAGGAACACCTTTCACCCACTTCTGTTTATGTCCTTTATTGGAAGCACAATTGCTAGTGCAACCTGGTACTACAGACTTTGCAGGCATCTTTTTATCTTTATAGTTTCGTTTGTGCAGGTAAATAATTAGAAACACATTAAAATCACCTTCCAATCTTCTTTTTTACTCTGGAACATTACACTAATGACTTAAAACAAATAAAAGCTCGGCCCAGCTCGGCCCGCTATTCAGTGTTGCCATATTTCAATGCTCCGGCCTAGCGAGTGGAGTCAGCCATGACGAAACTGACTATATCGTAAAAAAAACTTCTGGACCTGGTCATGTACGACTTCTTCGTGAGCTTGGGAAACTTACGGTCGTATTTTGCACCCCATGTTACTGTTAATCAACTTTAGCACCGATATTTGATTGGCAACTAACTCGTTTGCTATAACATAGTTAATGAGCTTGCGGGCATAATATGGCTGCACCCTGTATTAAATAGGTCATCAAGCACAGGGCTGCATTCAGTCCAGTGGTTGGCTGAGATTTTTAGGATATACAAGGTGTCGCACGACGATTAAGACAAGCAATATATCAAAATTGGGCAGTAGTGGCGAATTAAAATGTTGGGAGTGTGAATTCGAGCAAATATAGTATCTTATTGTTTTGTCACCCAACGAGGGATTTGTTTTTGGTCACGTGACATCCGATTGAACATTTTTAATGGGACACCCTGTATATTTGTGACTTTTTGTGTTCCTCCCGATGAAACAATTCCAAAAAACACTAGCACTCTTGGAGTCTAAAGTTATTTATTCAAGAGCTATAGGTACTTAAAGGATGATACCACTACCATTGATTATAACATGTACCCCACAGATAAATTACTTTGGTAGTGTTTCATAATGGTAGTGGTACAGTCCTTTAGGTACCTGTAGATCTTGAATGAATCACTTTGGATCCCAAGTGTGCTAGTTTGTTGGAATTGTTTCATCGGGAGGAACACAAAAAGTCACAAATATACAGGGTGTCCCATTGAACATTTCGAATCGGACGTCACGTGATCAAAAACAAATACCTCATTGGGTGACACAGTAATAACAAAAGATATTATATTTTCTCTAATTTAAACCCCCAAAATTATAACTCGCTACCACTGCCCAGTTCCGATATATTGCTTGTCTTAAACGTCGTGGGACACCCTGTATATAAGCCCTAGTAAAATAGGGAGGCTTCCACCCCCGTGATCCCCGCTAAGCCTTCGAGGAATTTCTGTACATCGAATTTTCAGGGTTTTCCTGGAAAATTCTCAATTTCCCGGTTTTCCTGGAAAATTCCTAATTTCCAGACGCAAGCGTGCTAATTGGCAATTTTTGGGTAGCTGAATATAATGAGAGTTTCTGTTTATTTGGGATAATGTAGGTTTTCTGATATTCCGGGAATTTCCAGGGTTCAACAATTCACAATTTATGTTATATGTTGCTGAATACGAGGGTGACGTTACTTTGCGTATATCCCTCATTTTCTTGCCGTTAAGTATAATAGGTGATTTAGATCCATATTCATAGTCATCTCTTTAATAATACGTAAGGTTCCCTTTAGTAACACTCAACGAATACTTTAGGGACCAATGAATTTGTGGTTCTTGGGTTTTTAGGCCGGCGTCGTTTAGCGTTAAAGCTTGACGTTTCGCCACCACGAGTGGATGGCATGTTCCGAAGCTATTTCACTTCGGCGACCAAAATACTACAGTATTGTACACTCGTGGTGGCGAAACGTCAAGCTTTAACGCTAAACGACGCCGGCCTAAAAACCCAAGAACCACAAATTCATTGGACGATGGCCGCGAAAGCCTTACACAGTATACTTTAGGGACCCCCATTAATAACTGTACATTAACAAAGACAAGTAGGGTCACTCTAAGCTCCTCCCCCAATGTGGTCTTTCCAGCTGTGCTCTCAAATACTACGCAAGCTGGCGGATTCTGGCGCCCGGCGATCTCGGGCAGTAGCCGAACGCTAACAGCTGTGGTTTACAGGGTCAGTCCGCCTAACACCACCTAACATGCGACACGCTGCACGGGATACAATCGGTCGGATCTACCGGGGTGCCTAAATAAGTAGTGTTTGTGTGTTATTGAGCGTTTTGCGAGTATTTCACAAAAAAATGCCGGTGACATGCTCTGTATATGGCCCCATTGTTTTTTTTTATATTTGTGCCTACTTATTCCCATTGATTTTTAAAATATCTGTTTTTAATATTTTGATTTTATTATTGACTTGATTCTTAAGTTTTTTAAATTCATTTCCAAATTCGTGTTTCCCGGTTCTTTAACTTTTTGTTTATAAATTTTGACTCGGTTTTCAATCATTTCAAGAATTATCCAGTCGTTATTTTCACGTATCTTATACGTCTTTTTGAATTTCGAGTCTTTTTTACAAGAAGTGATTAAGTCAATTAGTTCCTGAAATGGTTGAACTTCTGTAGTTTGAATATTCTTTTCAAATTTTGAGATTAATTTTTTTTGACCTATTCTGTTTACTTCTTTTCTATATTTTCTCGCAAGTACTTTTATGTTTAAACCTAAGGTTATTGACAACAGATTATGAATGATCAAACTGTTACTGTTACTTTACGACTTGAATCGTACATTTCAAATTACTACATCTATCTGACAAAACATGATCTATAATACTCCTTGAACTATTTGCCACCCCAGTAGCTGCATCTGCAGTTATTGTGTTAAATGGTTTATTGAATAAATTATATTCTATCTATACTATAGAATTCATTTCTATTGACCCCCGTATAAGTAAAGTGAACGTCGACTGTTGACGTCGGCAATATCCCACAGTCCGATTCCCTGTAAGAAACGAGACCGCACGAATGGAACCCCTCTCATATCGAGGCGGCTCGCATTTGTTCACATCAAAGTCGGCCCGCCGAGTGACCCTACTTGTCTTTGTTATACATACATACAAGTGGCAACATCTACGAGACGGCGGGATTCATTTGACGACGTTGTCATATTTCAAATATAAGTCAATTTTTTATGTCTATGCCTACGCATTTTGATGTTTTCTGTTATCTCTTTTTGTTTTGTGCCAGTATTTCGTGTTTTGTGCCGGACATTTTTCTGACATGAACTGACAACTTCGTACTCCAAAATTAACCTAGAAAATTGTCTTGCCTGCAACGAAATGTCACGATGACATTTGATTACCTGAGTATTACTCAAGGGAGCCTTACGTAAGGGAACCTCAACTATCTACTATGAATACGACCGTAAACTTGCGAGTTTTGACACAACGTTTATTATAAATTACTAAATAAAAAAGCAGTAATGCAGATAAGTTCACTTAAAACTCAAATTTGTATATACATATTAATGTATGCTCTAAAAACTTGGAAAATCGGAAAGCCTTGATTATGCACAGTGAAAACTGAGATCATAGCTTTCTCTAGCGATTTAAAAAACCCTTTGCGGGAGAAAAAAACTCATTATTATCTTACAGGTGTTGTTCAGAGTAGGATCAAGTTTCTTGGTATGAGTAGATCTGATCTGGACCATACAGGCTATGCGTATTCGGCATGGCAAGAGATGTCGTCCGCTTGCGAATAACACCTTCGTATTCGCTTACAAAGAAGTCTCACGATGGCTTACCAACCGTGGAAATGGAGGGTCACCCGATAGTCGAATCACCTTCCGTCAAGCTTTTGGGGATCAACATCAACAATAACATGTCCTGGCATGACCACGTCGTCAGTATTGCTAAAACGGCATCTCAGAAGCTTGGAGTTTTGTTCCGCTGTAGGAAGTTGCATAAACCAGAGCAACTGCTGCTACTCTACAAAGCACAGATCCGACCATCGCTGGAGTATTGCTCCCATGTGTGGGGATGCGCTCCCAAGCACTCTCTAAAGCTTTTGGACACCATCCAGAAGAGAGCAGTTAGACTAATCGATACACCTAACCTCACAAAGGACCTCCTTAGCCTGGAACATCGAAGGAGGGTGGCTGACCTATCCCTGTTTTACAGATTCTATCACGGCAGATGTTCGAGTGAGCTCTCCCAGATAATAAACACTAGAGAAGCTCTGCGAGCTCATCCTTACCAAGTCGAGGTCCTTACTCCCCGAACCAGTCTCCGCCAGCATTCCTTCTTTTGGAGAACTTCGACGCTGTGGAATCAGATGCCGCGGGAATTGTTTTCCGACGGCTACAACCTGCAACGTTTTAAATCTAACGTGAACCGACGCTTACCCTCTCGCAGCGCTTCTATAGCGCCATAGGCTTTCAGCCTTTGCGGGAGGCTAACCATAAAAAAAACTTTTGCTCCAGTCTTCTATACGTGTTTTTATAGGACAGAGTTCTGTCTAAGGTAACACCCAGATAAGCTAGAATTCTATTCTATTTGCAGTTCCCTGTTCGCTTGCCCATTATCAAGATGGAATAGACAGGTTTGAGTTTTATCTTGGTTTGGGCGTAGCTGGTTCAACTTGTAGTCTATTGTGTAAGACTTTCGCGGCCATGATCCGCCAACACGAGTGGTCGGCATCCTCAGAAGCTGATGTGACCCGTTTGGCCTGTTCCGAGAGACTGAGACCGCGTCACCGCCGATGCCTGTGGAACTCCTGCGCATCCCAAACTCTTTGCGTCTCTTATGGCGGCTATTCACATTCTGTTGAGCTTATATGCTTCTTATTTGTTGTTGAAGTTGTTCTAATGTTTATAATCCTCAATGGACTTCCTGTACAATCTGGCGTAATAAGAGGAGGTCGTAGCCAGCTGTGCCTTGTCTTGTGGTTACCGCTTTCTTGGAGTGCATGCTTGGTTACTGCAGATTTTTCCGCCTCACCTAATCGGCAATTTGATTTGGTTCCGAAATTCTAGTTTGTACTGATCTCCTTGCTGTTCCGATGTATACACTTCCACAAGTACACGGTATCCGATAAATCTCTCATGCTGTCCACGGATGCCTTTTGTCCTTTGCCGATCTTAAATGCTTTTGTATTTTTCCAGTTGGTTTGTATATCGTCCTAATATTCTCCTTCTGCAGTAACCTTCTAATTCTGTCCGAGACCCGGCGCACATAAGGTAGGAAAGCTTTGGCTACTGGTGGTGGTTGGGGTTGCTTTTCTACTCAATCAGCTCTCATAGATTTGCTCTTCTGAGTAGCCGAGTGAGACAAATTCCCCAAAGCTCATTCTACAGCTCCAAGAGATGGAATGTTGCAGGAGACTGGTTCGGGGAGTAGGGACCTCGACCTGGTAAGGATGAGCTCGCAGAGCCTCTCTAGTGTTCCTGGATGGAAGGGCCGCCTTTGCTATTATTATCTGGGAGAGCTCACTCGAACACCTTCCGTGACAGAATCTGTAAACAGGGATAGGTCAGCCACCCTTCTTCAATGTTCCAGGCTGTGGAGGTTCCCTGTGAGGCTGGGAGTACCAATTAATATAATTGCTCTCTTCTGGATATTGCCCAGAAGCTTTGGAGAGTGCTTTGGAGCGCATCCCCACACATGAGAGCAATACTCCAACGATGGTAGGATATGTGCCTTATAGAACAGCAGTAGTTGCTTTGGTGTATACAGCTCACTCGAACATCTTCCGTCATAGAATCTGTAAACAGGGATAGGTCAGCCACCCTTCTTCAATGTTCCAGGCTGTGGAGGTTCCCTGTGAGGCTGGAGTACCAATTAATATAATTCATCTCTTCTGAATATTGCCCAGAAGCTTTGGAGAGTGTTTTGGAGCGCATCTCCACACATGAGAGCCATACTGCAAGGATGGTAGGATATGTGCTTTGTAGAACAGCAGTAGTTGCTTTGGTGTATACAGCTTCCTACAGCGGAACAAAACTTCCAAGCTTTTGGGATTTTGTTTTAGCAATACTGACGACGTGGTCATGCCAGGAGATGTTATTGTTGATGTTGATCCCTGAAAGCCTGACGGAAGGTGACGCGATGTTCGGCTGGTTCACACACTCTTCTTGTCCGTTTTGTCAGTGTTTTGATGATTCTAAACTTCTCGCATGGATGGTGGTTCGAGTTGTCGTGCAAATAGCGGTAGGTGTGCGTTAGTTTCCTGTACAGTGTGTGTCCCAAAGTTGATCCTTTTCTGGTCACTAGCACATTGAGAAAAGCCAGTTTTTTGTTTTCCTCCGCTTCCATCGTGAACTGGATGTTCGGATTTACACTGTTTAGGTGTTGTAGGAATTCCATTAACCCGTCTTCTCCGTGGATCCACACAACGAATGTGTCATCCACGTATCTGAACCATATTGTGCCAGTCCGGCCCTGGACGGCCGAGCATATTTATGTGAATTCTAGAAGAGTTCCTTCTCGATTCGTGTTGTTATGATCGCGAGCTGTCGCGAACGTTCCAGAGATGGCGCCGCTAATATAAGGCGTCATCGCATGAGAGACGGGGACAGTCAATGCAGTGCAGCAGTCAGTGTTCGGTAGTATTGTAATACGCGACGTTCCAGTGGCGCGCGCGAAATAAATGAACTGTGACATAAATTAGTGAAGTGTAGGACCAATATAAATTAGTGTAATGACTGTAGATAAATTAGACTGTTAAGTATTAGGCTAGGCGTAGTGTACATAGTTAGTGCAAATAAATAGTGAAATCCGTACCAAGTGTTTTCTTGCCCAATCGGATTAAAGACTTGTAACAATATCTTGGGCTTATACTGAGCGCTGTTCAAGACCCTTGCCTTATCTTCTCCAACACAAAGTTATCCATCACTGGACTTAGAGGCCTTCCCATCGCCACGTCTTTCATCTGTTCATACATTACGTTGTCCCATGCAAAGTATGTTGTAGTTAGTACATGCTTGACTAAATTGGTTATACCTTCTGGAAATATCTGTTTGATGTGTTGTGTAGCATCGTCCAGTGGTACTTATGTGAAGAGTGCTAGGGACTCTGTTAACGTTTTTAAAATTTCCCAGATGCCGTGGGATTATTGACATGCACACATAAAAATAATTTCTGAGATGGAGCACAGATGCTTTAATTCCATAACTTCCTATAGGCGCAAAGTTATGCTAATCTTAAAGTGAGAATACGATATCTTTGAGCATATAAGGGTGACATTGAGAAAATATCTTCAATGCAAAACTGGGAAATTCTTGATAGTAAGAATACCAAAATCTTGAATCAAGCATATGGTAATCTTGACCGAAGTATTTCATAATCTTAACTGGGAGCATTTCATAAACTTGACGCAAGTAGCTCAACTTTATTCTAAAATTGTGATATTCTTGGATGAGGAATCTAGTAGTATTAATTTGAGCATTCAAACTCTTCTATGAGCATGGAGAAATTTTTATGGAGAAATAGTTTTGCAAAATTTCTTAAATCACTTTTAATATACTTAGTACTCTAGGAACACCTGAGTCAGGTCTTCGCATCTCATTCGCTCATTCATAGTTGGATAGATCCAGTGATAAGGAAGCTGATGGGAACTGGGACGCGACTCAAATGGCGGTGGACGAGCACTACCGGCAGATTCGATGACTGATGGTTGACGGTGGTATCACGGGTATCACGTGGCAATGGCAATTTATTTAACAGTTTGACTAGATACTATTATGTGCTATTATGCAGGATCCAGGATGCAGGTATTACGCTACGGTGCTAAAGACGGCGGCGGATGTGACAATCCGAAAACCGATAATGGCGGCGCGGTCGCGGACGGGCAACAGGCTGTTGAGTAGAGAGGGTGGAAAGGTTAGAGTGACACGCTGCGCGCCTGCGCACTTCGATGTAGGTGGACGTCAAATAAATGATTTACTTGATACAAATGTAGGGTGTGCTTGTAAAACAGCGTTCATTTTCAAACCAAGATTATCATATTGTAAATGAAGGTTCGCATTTGCAAGCTGTCTATATTTTTGATAGAAGTAAACTGGGCACCTCTGGAAAAATGATAATCTTGATATAAAATTATGAAGTATTTGTTATTAAATTATTATAGCCTTGGTTGCAAAGAAAATTATATTTTTTTTCGGAGCATATTTCTTTGAAATAAGTATATAAATCAAAAATATATTATTCTTGATACAAATTTTCTATAATTTTCTCATCAAATATTCTTTCTTAGAGTGAGAACCGATATTCTTGTTGTGAGTATGTATTTACAAGAATATCACAATTCTTGACTTGAGAATTTCTTTTTATGTGTGCGTAATGGCTGCGTCAACGGCTTAGATGAAACTATTTGTAGAAGGGCCGACAGGTTAATAGTTTGTGTACAAATTGAATAAAAGAGGCCCCAGCATGTTACCCTGGGGAAGACCATACTTCTGGCTATCGACTCCTCTATCCCCGGAACTCCACGTAGAATCTTCTGTTGCACAGCAGGGATCTCAGGACCTTTGTCAGATGGTAATTTTGGGTCGCCTTGAAGATTTTTTCCAGGAGGATTATGTGGTAAATTGTATCATATGCCCCCCCCCCGTTTTTTCTCTCCCTTTTAATTTCCATGTGTAGTATGCAAGACTTTTGGATGTCGTTAGCACCCATTTGGTCTTGTGAAGACATCCCAAGATGTGTTTTCTATGTCAGCTTGGAGTCAAGTATCAAGCCTAGATATTTGGCTGTATTTGATATTCCCAGCTATGTTGGTCCAGTTTTAGTCTGGAAGGAGATTCCAATTCCTTGTAAATGGAATGACCACAGTCACAGGAGGGACCAATGTTCAGTTCCTTCCTAAGACACCAGTCGTTTGTGCGTTGTAGGCTGACATTCATGATATCGGCCACTGTACGGATGAATTTGAGAATTTGATAAGTTGAATCCCAACGAATTGGTTGTGAATTCATCTTGAACAAGACATTTCTCTTTCTTGTTTTTTACTACACTCACCTATCGTTGTGAAAATTTTCGATTTTGAGTTAATACTATTTTTAGCCGCTTTATGATATCTACGTTATGAAACGTCGCCCATTTCAGTAACCGCTGCATGAATTGTGATGAAACTTGGGTAGCGATATGCTGTGGTGTCGTAGTAAGTAATGTTGCTATAATTTTGCCTGGGCGGCGGAGTAATTAGCAAAAAACAAAAAAAAGTTTTTAGGTGTTTTAGGGGTTTCTGATTATTTTATAATTTTATTGTGTAGGGGTGAAATTGAAGTGGTTAGGGGGTAGAGGGTGACAGTAAAGGTGACAGATTTGTTGTATTCATAGTAGGCTGTCCATTGATCCACTCTAACATTGCCTTGACTATTACAGAAACTGAACCAAGTTTTCTGTTGTATACATACGAATATTATTTTATAATATCGTTTTATATTGTGTAACCTTCAAATTATTGATTTGGTTTTAATGAAATTTTGACACAGCATCATTACTGTGGCGAGGACGGGAAATAGAAATCGTGCCAGTGCAGTGGCGGCGCATCAAGAATCAAAAAGCTAAAAATATAAAAATATAAAAACAGCTCAAACTTCGTTTAGGCAATATGGAGGTTCTTGATGGTTTTCCACATTTTATCCGTCATCATTGTCTACTTTTACTTCCCACACCGATAGGTGAGGGGAGTATTGTGATCGCGAAAATTTTCGATTTCGAGAAAATACGTTCTTTAGGCGTTTTATGATGTCTACATAACGAAAATCCACGCCATTTCCGTCGGTCTGTCGGTCTGTCTGTCTGTCTGTCTGTCTGTCTGTCTGTCTGTCTGTCTGTCTGTCTGTCTGCCTGTACGCGTCTTTCTAGCCACTTAATCTCAGTAACCGCTGCATGGATTGTGATAAAATTTAGGCAGCAATATGCTATGGGGTCGTAGTAGGTAATGTTGCTATAATTTTGAAAATCGGTGCATGGGTGGCGGAGTAATTAGCAAAAAACAAAAAATTTCAAATATCCCTCAAACTTCGTTTTTAAGCGTTTTAGAGGTTGCTGATCATTTTCTGCGTTTTTTAGGGTGAGGGTGAAATTGGGGTGGTTGGGGGGTGGGGGGTTGAAAAACTGAAGAATTTGTTGTATTCATAATAGGCTGTCCAGTAACCTGTGAAGGAAGACCTAGCGACATAGATCACCTTTTTAGGTGCATCCGAACATTGCCTTACCTACTACAGAAACCAAAGGACTTATCCTGGTGTAAACATACGAGTATTGCTTTAGATCGTTCTATATTGTGTAACGAGGAAACAGTTGAACTGATTTTGATGAAATTTTGACACAGTATTACTACCGTGGTGAGGATACAAAAAGCCTATGGTTGTTAGAAGTCGTGTCAGTATAGCATATAGCATAGCATAGCAATAACCAAAAACAAAAAATATGAAAACAGCTCAAACTTCGTTTTTAGATATTTTAGGGGTTCCCGATCATTTTTTCCCTTCTTCGGGTGGGGACGAAATTGGGGTGGTTGGGGGGTGGGGGTTGTAGAACTGAAAAGTCTGTAGTATTGATAATAGGCGGTCCATTGACCTGTGAAGGAAAGACATAAGGCATAAGACAATTTTTGGGGGAGGGCTGCCGATGATTTGGTTGCAAGGGTATCTCAGACTAAAGCTTCATGCTATGGGAAAATAATAAACTGGTATCACAGTGATGTGTGGGAAGTACTGAGTCAATCAACTTGACTTCATTTTTGTGATGAGGATGGTGTAGGGATACAGGAACAATTTTTGTTAGCACCAATAATTCGTGAGAAGTACTGGGTCAAGACACTGAAACCATTTTTATGAATATATCGTACTATTTTCGTTCATTCAGTTGAAAAAATATTCTTTCTGCATCTAATTTGTGTTGCTTATTTCAAATTACCCATTGCTACTGTTTATCGACGTTCACATCTAGATTGTGTTTGTTCCAGGTGTTGCGGAGTGTGGATGCAGTTTTATGCCAGTTACCATGGGTGCATTAGGTATGTGTTTTTTAGGTGATTGGTGAAGGGTAGTGATATTACTGCAAATCTTTTTTCTTGTTTTGTGTAGCGAAACAAATACGGCTACGCATTTTCCAGTCACAAAACTCCATAAACGCTGAGTTGCTTGTGGTTTAACAATAACAATAAATGCATTTTCTTCCAAACAGCTAATCAAAACAAACATGAGGAGATCAAATAAAAACATAAATAAAACAAAAAAAAAATAAAAATGATACAAGCCATCCGAAAATCACAAGGAGTTCACTAACTGCAAGGAAAATGAAAATTTGATGTGAAAGCGTTCATTGACTACATATAAGGGAATCTTTTGTGGTTGGACTTTCAGGATAGTATTTATTTATTATTTCTTCAAATTTGATCTTGAGTCAGGGAGTTACTTGTTCTTTTCAGAAATTATTTTACCACATCCTAAACGAGGCATATTTTTGCATGGTATATCAAGCAGGGGTTTGTATACCACTCCTTAATTCATGAGATCGATAGCTCAAAAAATACTGCAGAGTTTTTGAGTTTTTCTTGAATTTCCGATATGTTGCCAATTTGAGGTTGGTGTTGTAAACAGTATGTGAAAGTCACATGAAATAGTCATTACGTCAGGTAAGCCACAAGGTTTCCACTTAGGTCCAATCATTTTACTTCCCAGACCGATGAGTGAGGGGAGTATTGTGATCGAGAAAATTTTCGATTTTGAGATAATACGCTTTTGTACGTTTTATGATGTCTACATAACGAAAATCCACGTCACTCATTTCCGTCGGTCTGTCTGTCTGTTGGCGTTTTTCTACCCTCGTAATCTTAGTAACCGCTGCATGGATTACGATGAAATTTGGGCAGTGATATGCTGTGGGGTCGTAGTAGGTAATGTTCCTATAATTTTGAAAATCGGTGCATGGGCGGCGGAGTAATTAGCAAAAAACGAAAAAAAAAAATAAATATTGCTCAAACTCCGTTTTTAGGCGTTTTAGGGGTTTCTGATTATTTTCTACTTATTTTTAGGTGGGGGTGAAATTGGGGTGGTTAGGGGGTGGGGGGTTGTAAAATTTAAAAATTTGTTGCTTTCATGATACTGTCCACTGACCTGTAAAGGAAGACCTAGTGACATAAGTAACTTTTTTAGGCCCATCCGAACATTACCTTGCCTATTACAGAAACCAAAGGACTTAGAATTTTTTCTGGTGTAAACATACGATCATAGATCGTTCTATATTGTGTAACGAGGAAACTGTTGAATTGATTTTAATGAAATTTTGACACAGTATTACCATCGTGGCGAGGATGGAAAATGCCGATGATTGGGTTGCAAGGAGATCTCAGACTAAAGCTTCGTGCTATGGAAAGTAATAAACTGGTATCACAGTACTATCATCATATACCTACTTTGCTTTATAAACAAATAAATCAAAATTCGTCTCAATTTTCCGGTTCTTCCGGATAGTGGTCACCTTGTAACATGAAGTCCGTCCCTGGCCCAGAGTGTTTTTGCTAGAAGTCCTAGGAAGGACTGTGTGAAATGAAAACCTGAAACATCGCAGGCTCTTGTCCCGGTATCGATTTTCCGGAGCACGTTGGCTGACGCGCATGCGCAATAGGTCGGTATGTTGCCTCTCGCAACGGACAGGATAAGATTAAAAAGTTATTCTTTATGTTGGGATTCCGCCGACTGGATTTCCAAGCCGCAACTTGTCACGTCAGAAAAGGGGGCTATCAACCCTTTATGCATGTGAACAGAAAGGCATAGGACTTTTGTATAGCATATAATATAACTACTGAAATAGTTTGAATGCAACTTTTTCGACACCTCGTGTTTTTGGATTTAATAATAATAATAATAAACGTCTTTATTGACCTCAAAAATAAGGGATCATTCTGTGGGGCGAGATTTAGCACATGCTAATCTTACATCTAACCCCGTGTTGGTATAAAAGAAGAAAAAAAAGAAATACAAAATTCCAAAGTACTGCCAAATTTTGGCGAAGGTTAACTGTATATAACAAAAAATATGCCTAAAACTAAGTAACATGATACCTACAACCTACGAGCCACAAGAGAGTGATCCGCCCAACAAGAAACAAATAAATAAATATAAGATGTACATATTATAATTAATTAGCCTGGCGATCCTAAGTAGCTAACAAGAATAACTTTAATCTTTTTTTTGAAATTTGAGATAGACTGTATAGTTTTTAGTTCATGGCTCAAGCTGTTGTATAGAGTAAATAGCATTATACGTATATAATCTCCTAAACAAATTTGTGCGGTGTATTGGCATTGTTAATGTAGACGGAAATCGGATCTGGCGATCATGCACAGCCAACCTACTAACAAATTTGTCTCTGAGATATGGTGGAGGTGAAGTAAGCATAATTCTGTGAGTAAAATTGATCAGACAGTATTTGAAAAGGTTCTGCACATTTAACCATTTGAGATGATAATATGCATAAGACACATGATCATACTTCCTCAAATTTTCTATAAATCTAACGCAAGTATTCTGCATTATTTGCAGACGTTTTGCATCTACAGCTGTTAGACAAGGATAGTAAATAGAGATGCCGTAAAATATTTTAGAAATAACAAGGCTTTGACAGAGATCAATTTTGATTTTTTTATTTAAAATGTGCTTGTTTGCAAACAATAGCCTAAGTGATAGGTAACAGTTTTTTAGAATATAGTTCAGGTGGGGCTCAAAGCGTAAATCCGAATCAAAGTAGACCCCTAAATTTTTGGCAACACAAGAAAAATTGATTACTTTATCAATTATTTTTATATGCAATTTAGACTTAATTTTCTCGCGTAACTTCTTGTTGCCAAAAAGCAAAGCAGAACATTTGGATGGATTTAATTTCAAATTATGCGAGCTACAATATCTGCTGATATTGTCGAGATCTTCATTGACGGATTTTTCGGTATCTTGTAGATTGTCAGCATGAAAATCGTACTTCATTTGCGTATCATCAGCAAAAAACTGGGGGTGACTGTGTATGAAGCTATCTTGTAGATCTGCAGTATAAAGTATAAATAATAAAGGTCCCAGCACTGAACCCTGCGGTACTCCCGATTGTATTATATTTTCTGAGGACAGTTGGTTATTTATACTAACTTTTTGCCTCCTTCCCCTCAGATATGACCGAATGAAGTTGCAAGCAACTTCATCAAAGCCATAGTAGTGGCATTTGGCAACCAGTAACCTGTGGTTAAGCGTATCAAACGCTTTAGAGAAGTCTAAGAGCACCAGCAAGCTCCTGCATTTTTTGTCCAGAGAAGATATAATACCATTGCTGAGATATGTCAATGCTGTAGTTGTACTTCGATTTTTTTGAAAGCATGATTGATGGGTTGGAATTATATTAAACTTTGAGAGATGGTCAAGAATTTGCATATACACTAAACGCTCTAGAACTTTAGACAATAGTGGCAATAAGCTAATTGGCCTGAGTTCATTGACAGATGTAGGATTAGATGTTTTTGGTAGTGGTGTCACTAGGGCTGTCTTCCACTGGTCCGGAAAATATCCATTTTCTAAACAAATATTAATTATGTGTTGTAAATAGATGCCGACTGCTGGAAAGCATAACTTCAGCATTTGCAAAGTTATACCATCTATTCCAGAAGCATTCGATTTGATATTACTAATTATTGATCGTATATCATCTAAATTAACTAATTTCAATCTAAATAGATTTTTCCGCAAATAGGTGTTTGTTCTATAGAAAAATATTTTTTTTCAGTGCATTCTTCATCGCTGTTTTGGAAAACTGAAGTAAAGTAATCGTTGACCATGTAGAGATCTGACAGATCATATGGAATATCGTTAGACTTATTTGCTTGAATGTGCATATTTTTTAATGATTTATATAATAAGGACGAGTTTCTTTGATGGTGTAGATGCTTTAGAAATGCTGATTTTTCATTTCGGAGTGACATCAACGCAAAATTTCTTAAGGACTTGTAATGGTTCCAATGATCAAGTGACGGATTCCTTTTAAATTTAAACAATGCTTTATTCCTTTTCTTGAAAATTAATTTAAGGTTCGACGTTAGCCAAGGGGCTTGCGGTTTGGTAACACGGACCGTCTTAATTGGGCAATGCAAATCAAAGAGCATATTTACATTATCTGTCAAAAATCTTAATTTGCTTTTAACATCTCTAAGATATAGTATCTGCTCCCATGGTACCTGATACAAATTCTTGTTATAAGAATCGATATTAAAGTTTTTAAAGTCTCTAAATGTTACAAATTTTTGTTGCTTTTGAATGGTACAAGATAGGCTACAAAATACCATTTGATGATCACTGATATGTCAAACATAATCTTATTCTGTATTGAAAGGAGAGTGATTTGTCAAGATCACAACAGGATTTCCTGTACATCGGTTTAGGCATCCCTAAGAACTGAGTAATCAACTAACCTAGTGAGAAAGGCGTTGATGCAACTCCATGGGATTCCCATTAACCTGGTCATGGAAGGCCAGTATTCCTCCTAGAAGCCAGGCAAGTGGACCAAGTTTGGTCCTTTTGGCCAACCCCACTGAACCAACATAGATATCACTAAAATCCTATGTCCTAGAAAGCTCGTTGTAGAATCTACTAGACCTCTTGACAAAAGTCAGTATGTCTGACCATGTCGCTGAATATAGCGCTCCTCCCCGAATTTCGTCGTGCCGAATATCTGAACCCTAGGTTAGGTTAGGTTGAAAGTGAGTGGGGCAGAGCTGCCTCCTTCCAGTACGACTCAATTATGTCTATTGTGGCTCACACCTCTTTCAGAGTTCACCGTACAGTCCGCACCTCTTTACGAAGGCGATCAATGTGAAGGGTGAAACTTCCTTGAAGTCATGAAGTTCCAGTTGGGCAAATCCGTATGTCTGGAACCTAGCATTATCCAGTACTGGACAGGAGCAAAGAATATGCTCCGCTGTTTCGTCCTCCACGTAGCAGAAGCGACAGTCTGAAGTTTGTTCAAGACCCAACTTCCGCATATGGTACCTTAGACGACCATGTCCCGTCAGCAGACCGACCAGAATGGGGAGGTCGTACCTGTTACTTTCCATGATCCTCGGGGGGCCTGACTCGAGGGGTATCTTATAAACGCCTTCGAGTGCAGTAGTAGTGGTGTATTTCGCCAGTTCAGGAGTGCTTTCCTCACTGCCCAGTCCGAGATGGTCTTTTTAGCGGTGCTTTTTGCAATGCCCGCGAATGGTTCTGGTCCTATCAACACAGATTCAATTCCTCCTTTTGCAAGCGCGTCGGCCGAAACATTGCCTTCCACTCTGCTGTGACCCGGAACCCAAATCAAGGTTACCCTGTTTCCCGTTCCGAGTTTGTTGAGGAGGTGCATGCAGTTCCATATCAGTCTTGAATCAACCCGATTGGAACACAATGCTTTCAGTGTAGCCTGGCTGTCTGAAAATATTTTTTAGATCTGTTTGTCAGGGGCCTTTTAATTAGTTCCCTGACTCCCAGCTCTATGGCAATCATTTCTGCTTGGAAGACTGTGGTATACCTCCCAAGGTTGATTGACATTTCAACTCTTGGATTGATACCCACTGCTCCCGCTCCTGCCCCCAGTTCCGACCCTAAGGTCGCGATACACAGCACATCTGCCCAAGAAGTGGAATTGTGTCTCGTCCTCCTCCCAGCAAATGGGGTACCTACCACTCTCATGAGTGACAAATGTCTATTCAGCAAGCACTGGCGTGTGAGAAGCTTCACCAAAATGTTGAGCCACACTCTGCCTTTATTCCCCCTGCACAGGGGGGTGTAGCACTTAACCTCATATTGTAGAGGTGTTTCCAGTGTCCAGTAATAGCACCATTCGCACTCTGGAGGTGTTTCCTGGGCATGGATAGGTGGTGTCCATGCCCTACATGCCTGGGCATGTTGGTTTCTGCAATATAAGCAGTTACCATGTCAATATACAATATATGTAATTCTTTATTAATCAATAAAAGTACCATGCGTTTAGAACTAGACGCAGGGGTTTTATTCAGAATGGACTAGTATCATGGGTCTGAAAACAATGATTAAATCACTGTAACCCCTTAGTGTATACAAAAATAGGTGTATTGATGCATTTCGTTACCCCCTGCATCATTTTGTTCACTAGTAATTTCGTTTTAAAGTTTAAAAGAAAGAATTTAAATTTAGCCAATGACAGCGAAAGGCGCCATACGTTAGCAGTGCATTGTTGCCTCGATAAATTACCAAAATGGCGGTACTGACCCAATTTTCACGGAACAAACTACTGTTTTATGCTCTGTCTGGCGTCAGTTTCGTAAGGGGGTGCCCTATGGGTTTCATCCGTTTCACCTTTTGGCTGTGCCACGTGAAAGAAGGTTGTCAAATGAAATGAAACCTAACCCTATAATTTTATGAATTGCCTGTCATCGACGCGTCCACTTTTGTCTTTAGTTATTGTGCAGTGAATGTTTTTAAGAAGTTGTTACATTTCAGCATTAGTGAAACCTGTGAAACACGAACCGATTATAAACAAAAAGCGAAAAAACAATACACACGACAAATAATACAGTCTACGACACATAACGCAGATGCACAACATAGATAGGATGACATGTCAGCTGTCAATAATGGATCACGAGCATGATAGATCACGAGCACACGAGCCTTAACCTAGATCATGGCCGACACTCCTACCTAGATCATGGCCGACTCTACTACCCAGATCATGGCCGCTGGATCACGGAACACAAGGCGATAAACGTCAGCCGTATGTTCGCTCAGATCAGGTAGATCGACAACACAGCACACGTATCCGTCTTCCGATTGGCTGTTCCCCTATAGGGCCGTGACGTCACGGCCCTAGCGAAATTCAAATATTTTCCTCATTTTCTCGATTTTCCCGTGCTCAAAAAAATCGCGGAAAAATTTGAGAAGGTTCTTATGCCATACTCTATCATATGCAATCATAAAAAAAATTCATGATACTAGCCCATTACAACAGGTACCTCCTCAATCCTCAACCAACAGCTTTGGGTGGACGAGTTGAGAAGAGTCAGGACACCTTCTTGTCCTTGGGGTGAGAAATTGCCCCTAAAGGCGTATGAACCAGCAGATACCATCTGGTCAACGGCATGAGGATGCAGAAAGCAAATGGGAAACTACTGCATTAAAGATCTTAAAGATATCCTAAGAGAAACTCGTAAAATGAGTAAATGCATTTTACGAGTTCACAACATATCTGTTAAGACATTGTGACTATGATGATGATGACCTCCTCACTAGGGAAGCTAAGAATTTCCCTATTCAGGGTAGTTTCCTTTATGCAGGCATAACTTTAGGATATTATAGATAATTTTAAAATAATAACAATTTCCAAATACACTAAGCTTATATCCCTGACAGCTTAGTTTTCGAGATACAAGGTGTTCAAATTTAAATCTATATTTTTGAATATTTCCTAAGCCGCCCGTTGTCTAGAAAAAATTGAAATTTGGTACATAGGATAAAAAGGACCCTCCATGATCTAGGCTATATGATGATAAATTACAAAACCAGTGGTTATACAATTACCCTTTTTTTAAACTCCTGTGCCACTAAATTTGTTGAGGTCCTACATAATTAGAGAAAATCGCAAATATCTCGAAAACGGTTCTTGTACGAAAAAAAATCAAGAAAACTTCTTTGTTTTAAACAGCATCAAGCATTGAATAATATTATTTTTATTTGCAACAGTCATTAGTATAAGAGCGCTTTAAAAGAAAGCTAAATTATATACCCGTATCTTCACTGGTTTTTTGATTTAACCACGAATAGTACTCCGAAAAATAGAAAGAAAATGTCATATGAACATGGGTCCGGAAATGCTTCCTAAGGGAGCTACGCTCCTTTGCATGGGGCACCCTGAAGACGGTTTTCCCTCGATATTCTCGAAACCATTCATAACAAAATTACGAAATTAGGTACGATGGGTAAACTTTTGACACTGAATCTGATTCTGAATTCAGAATATCATAATTTGAATCAGAGGCGTATCATACGGGAGGAGTTTAGGGTAAAAATAACCCCATTTCCTAAATGGTAATTTTTTTGACATTTTGATTTTAGAATGTAGTATTTCAGAGATTTCTACGTAAAAATGGTCTCTTGGTACATCTCGATAGGGCTAACCGTTTTCGAGAAAAATGCATTCATTTATTTACAATAGCCTGCATCGATTCAATAATTTGCATTTTTCTCGAAAACGGTTAGCCCTATCGAGATGTACCAAGAGACCATTTTTACGTAGAAATCTCTGAAATACCATATTCTAAAATCAAAATGTCAAAAAAATTACCATTTAGCAAATGGGGTTATTTTTACCCTTAACTCCTCCCGTATGATACGCCTCTGATTAAAATTATGAAATTCTGAATTCAGAATGAGATTCCGCATCAAAAAGTTTACCCATCGTACCTAATTTCAAAATTTTGTTATGAATGGTTTCGAGAATATCGAGGGAAAACCGTCTGCAGGGTGCCCCATGTAAAGGAGCATAGCTCCCTTAGGAAGCATTTCCGGACCCATGTTCATATGACATTTTCTTTCTATTTTTCGGAGTACTATTCGTGGTTAAAGTTTGTTAACATAATTAATTAACACCCTGTATATCGCTATATTCTCTAAATCTTGGAGGATCATCAGCTTATCCTGTATGCCAAATTTAAAATGTTTCCGAGCAGCCAGTTAGGAAATATTCAAAATAATATAGTTTTTTATTAAAACTTGTATATTGTATAACCCTATATCTCCAAAGCGAAGCTTTTCCGGATACGAGTATATACAGAAATTATCATTATTTTTGCGTCATCAATGATATCCGAGTTTCAGTCGTCATAGTGTTTTGAGGATGTCCCGCGCAAAGCTCGGTTCTATGCTCAGAGTAACAACTGAACATAGAGGTTGTAAACAAACCACTTCAACATGGCGTGCTCAATGCCATCATCTTAAGTAAATAAACAGATTTTTGACATTTCAGCCTTCAAACATTGCCAACTAACCTGAAAATTCTTCCAGTGCAACCCATGTTACAAACACAGCACTTTTTGAGTCCCATCTCGAAAAACTGTTAAGCCTCGTGGCCACTAGCAAATAAAATTGCTAGAGTTGCTCTCACAAGTCACTTGCGTAGCGTGTGCACGACGTCATTAGAGAAATATTGCAGCAAAATTACTTGCACTTAAAGAACTTGCGACTTGCTGAGAGCTTGTAGTGTACACGGTTACTCTCAGGAAATTAGTTTGCCGCAAAAATTTTGAGCCTGTTCCTAAAGTCTTGCAGCAAGTATTGTTGTAAATCGAGCAAATATGGAGAAGTTCAACTGGACGAGAGAAGACACGTGCCTTTTGATTGAAAATTTAGAATTATATCCCGAATTATGGAATGTACATACTCCAGAATTTAAGGACAGAATCAAAAAGCAGAATACATTACAAAAATTGGCCGACTTATTTAATACTTCTACAGCAGAAATTCAAAGGAGGCTACATAATTTGAGAACGCAAATTAGTCGAAGTTGAAAGTCGATTTTTAGAAAAAAAGAATGTTATGTTGTATTTCTAGCAGTAATTGTAGCAATGGTCGGAAAGTAATTAATTAGGCTAGGTCCGGTTCAACACTATTCTTTATTGACTCTCGTTCTTACAACTCTCCGTAGACAGTCAACCCGTCATACAGACACATCCGCAAAAACTGTTTAAGCTCCATCGGATCTTCATTTCTCAATTCTGTAAGCAACTTTTCGTGTATCCCTAGAGTAGTTCTACGTTGAATCCACTTTCTCACCCAACATTGTCTCCGCCTTTTACTATCTTTCTCTTGTTTCCTTTTTTTTAAATTAAATATACCACAACTACCGCCGCAGCTGCACATTTTGCGTACGACATCTTATCATCTATAGTGTACACGAAATCAGAACAATCAAGCCCAAGTGAACTTGCGAGAGCAACTTCCTAGATTAAATTTGCGAAAAATTAAAAGATAGTGTAGACAGACAAGCAAGTACTTGCTGCAAAAACTATCGCAAGTTACTTGCAAGTGGACACGAGCCTTTAAACTATAATCGAATATAGCACAGCAAGTCTGTAAAGCTTCACTACAATTACCAACAAATAGCGAATTCGATTTTACTGACCAAGCATAAAAGACGCACAAACAAAACAAACGTTTGACAGTCGGGGTTCTACCGTGAATTAGTCTCATGAAAATTATATCGGCGATGCCAGCTCCTTGAAATTTATGTAAGACTTCAGAATTTGCGTTTATGATGAAGAAATATGCGGTAACGCAGTAAAGGTCCACATATCTATTGATTTTGCTGTAATCATTCCTGAACCATCAAAATACCGTCTTTTTTAACGAAGAATGGAATACTTCTGGATACTATACAATTAAGACGATAGTAAATAGTTATGATTGCTGTATCTGGTGGTCAATATGACAACGTAAGAAAACATGTCGGCCTATTAGAATTAGTTGTTTACTTCCTCTATGTTCAGTTGTTACTCTGAGGTTCTATCCTGCGATGAGAAATTGTCTAGTGACAAATACCTGTCGGAATTTGCCAACCAATATGACCTTTCTCTCTTATTCACTCATTTATTCATTAGAGGATGATGAGGATAACTATTATAATATACACCTAGCAAAAGAAACACCTAACCTACAAAAGCGTAAGCTGCAGGTACCTATGACACTCTGTTATTCTAACGATGTTGTTATAAAACAAATAATGTTCGATAAATAATCTGTTCAAGGGTCCGAAAATAGACTGAAAAAGATACTTACTGCCTCGCTGGGGTATCTGTGCAGCTGAAATTAGAAAAACAAAAATTAATATTTCTGAATACTTTTTTAAAAAAAGTAGCCCGCTTTCTGAACATTCCAGCGGGTTGGTTGTCGGCATTTTTTCCGGTTGTTCCACAAAATATGAGAAACAGATATAAAATAAATATAAGCCACGTGCAGACGATTTCTCCTAAACTTGTATGTTAACTAACTGCAGGGTCAATTAATGTACAGTTTGCCCATTATGTACGGAATATAGGATATGGGGTGAATCTTAAGTTCATACTTGTTTTACTTGTGAGAGAATTCGTTAAAGTAAACAACTTGTTCAGAAAATTGAAGAATAAGCGGGATAAAAAACAAAAAATATCTGAACTGAATCTGAACTTGTGTATCAAGACGTACCTCTATACCTAGCCTGTTTATGTTTAGTCTTTTTTCTCGATACTGCAGTTGTCACTTTCTGTTTATCGTTGTTAATTTTTAAATTGGTAACTCCTAATGGAAGTGGCAAATTATTATCAACGCAACTTTTAGGATTTACTAATTAAGAATTAACCATGATAAACTGAAAGTGACCACTTATTTGAAAAAGTTGTTTAACAACTTCTATACACAGTTAAACAAGTATTAACTTTGGACTCACCCTATATATCTCATTAAATAATGTTTGTATGAAAGACTTTTTTGCATAAAAGTTGTTTAATATCGTATTGCCCATAATAGGGCAGTTTTCAGTTGTTTTTGTTTTAGAAAATAAATTAATACCTAACGAAAAACATCTGATTTCTTTAAATAGCAATATACCCTTTCATCAGGTTCATTTGATAGATATTTTTTTCTCTTTCGAATGTCATAACACGTTCGTACTCAAATACAACAAACTATTCAAAACAATTAAAAACGGTATTAAGGTTATTACAGCAATAACATTAATCTAGATATCTGAGATCTATTAATAGGCCAGTAAATGTGACAGAAACTTATTGTCATACAGTGTGTCCCAGCTGAAATTTACCATCTACCTTATCTCTGAAATGTTGAAAAAATAAAAACCGCCCTGAGACGTCGATTTTCTTTCGAGGGCGAACTCTACATCATTATTGTGCCAACGCCCTCACCCCCAGTAACGCCTACTTCAAAATATCACTCAGTTACAATTTTGATAATCATTGATGTTACTACTATGAAAACGTGTCCAATGACTTTTAAGATTCCAGAGGTAATTTTTCCACTTCCATTGAGATGGAGTGGAATTGCACGTGTTGGTTTTCTTTCTAATTTGTCTTTAACTGTAATGAAAGACAGATCCTCAAACTGTGGTTATAACAAACAGTAATATCTACAGGGTGTCCCACGACGATTAAGACAAGCAATATATCGGAACTGGGCAGTAGTAGCGAGTTATAATTTTGGGGGTGTAAATTAGGGCAAATATAGTATCTTTCTTATTATTGTGTCACCCAATGAGGTATTTGTTTTTGGTCACGTGACGTCCAATTCAAAATGTTTAATGGGACACCCTGTATATTTGTGACTTTTTGTGTTCCTCCCGATAAACCAATTCCAACAAACTAGCACACTTGGGGTCTAAAGTGCTTAATTCAAGAGCTACAGGTACTTAAAGGACTGTACCACTATCATTATGAAACTACCAAAATAATTTACCGGTAGGGGTACATGTTATAATCAATGGTAGTGGTACCATCTTGTAAGCTCTTGAATTAATCACTTTAGACCTCAAGTGTGCAGTTTGTTGGAATAGTTTTATCGGAAGGAACACAAAAAGTCACAAATATACAGGGTATCCCATTAAAATTTTTGAATCGGACGTCACGTGATCAAAAACAAATACCTCATTGGGTGACACAATAATAAGAAAAGATACTATATTTGCTCTAATTTACACCCCCAAAATTATAATTCGCTACTACTGCCCAGTTCCGATATATTGCTTGTCTTAATCGTCGTATATACTGATAATGTCGTACTAGGGCTGTATAAGGCATCACAGGAACTAGAGTGAGTGAGTATGAACTGTCCAATGAGAAAATGAGAAATCTTTCTTAGTTTATTTGTTGAAACATGTTACGATAACTTGCAAAGGATTCAGGAGAAACCATCATTGTGTTACAATAAGCCATAAGGAACAACTGAAAAAAACTCCATGCCATTACCATTCATTCGAGCTTATAGTCTGGATTAGTGAATTATCTTGAAAAAATTGTTTCAATCTTTCCGATTATCACTAATGCAGACTAGTTCATGCACAGTTTTTGGGTAGTTGCAACTTTACTCTGAATCTTTATGACACAACCATATAAGGCAGGAATTTCACTATGATGATTGAGAATTAATTAATTTGAGCCCATTCATTATTTCTCAAAAAGTTGAGCTGGCATATTCACTCTTTAAGTTGATTTTTCTAGTTAGCATTAAATTCAAATTTGTTCAAAGACCAGAAAATAACACATAGATTTTTTTATAACTGAGCAGACCGCGCAGGCAGAGCCTAAATACCAGAGTACCGCGGCTGCTGTGAAAGGGTTATGTTAGGGGAAGTTCGTTAACGCGGGATTTGAAAGGGCCAATACCCGCAGGCCCAATAAATACATCTTCTGGCAGTCCATTCCAAGCCTTGGACACCCTGGGAATAAATGTGCTGTTGTATTTCTCAGTTCTTGATGTATGAAGAACGACCGTCTTGGGATGAGATGCAGCGGTCGCACGGGTACATCTGATAGGAGCAGTGAGCGGCGGAATGATAGAGGATAGCTCAGAGGAGCAGATTCCGTTGGAATGTCGGTAGAAGAGTGAGAGATCACCAACAGCACGCCGGTGAGAAAGTGACTGAAGGTGGCGCGTTAAGGCCGGATCGCCAATTAGTCGAATTGCCTTTCTCTGGACGGCATCTAGTAAGGACAGGGTAGTAAGGACAGCAGCTCCCCAGACATGAGAGCAATACTCCAGGCAAGGTCTTATCTGGGCTTTATATAGCGTGAGGAGGTTACATGGTGAGAAATACTTTCTGGCTCTCTTTTACCAGCAGCTGTTGCAATTGACGACGTGTTCGTGCCAGATCAGATTTTTTGTAATGTTGACTCCTAACAGCTTGAATGCGTGACTCCTTGGCAAAGCCTGGTTGTTAATTAGAACCTGGTGTTGGCTTGGGCACTTCTTGTTTGATAGCGTACAATACTGGGTCTTGGATGCATTAAATTTAACCATTTTCTTAAGCCCCCAAGCGGTAATGGTATCGAGATCCTTTGAAAGTGAAGCTGCCACTGCCAGTCTTCTGCGTTCCAGCTCGACCACAGGTCGGTTATGTCAGTTTGGTTTTGCTACTTGCTAGGCGTTTGAAGTTTCATATTTTATCGTTTACATTAACGCTTTCCATCGTTCTTTTTATTTGAAATGGATGGTTATATGTTGACTCCTAACAGCTTGAATGCGTGACTCCTTGGCAGAGCCTGGTTGTTAATTAGAACCTGGTGTTGGCTTGGGCACTTCTTGTTTGATAGCGTACAATACTGGGTCTTGGATGCATTAAATTTAACCATTTTCTTAAGCCCCCAAGCGGTAATGGTATCGAGATCCTTTGAAAGTGAAGCTGCCACTGCCAGTCTTCTGCGTTCCAGCGCGACCACAGAGATCGGTCTATTGCTCATGATGCCTGCATGCAGCGTACTGTCATCCGCAAAACTATGAATTGGGTTTGTTGTGCTAGAGAGTAGATAATAAGTAGAAAAGCTGAAAACGCGCTTTTTCAAACTAATATTTACATATTTTGTTGTATTTAATATTAGGGGACTGCAATTTTTGTTGTTATTTGTTTCATTATCGATTTTTTTCAATTTTGATGTGATTCGAATAAGTAGCGAGCAGTAAATTTTGAAAAAATTAGTGTACAAGTGATTGATCGGGCATACACTGAGGTACTGTAGGATTAGAATAGAATAGAATTTCTTTTGTTTATACACTTAACAATATTAGTGCTAAGTATTTATTTTAGTTGTAGGAAACACAATCACTGTAACTTGTTTTTTCTTCAAAACCATGACTATTTTTTGGTAAGCTGTGTAGTGTATTGATCTTTACATACTGTTCTTTTGTCTAGCCAATTTTTTAAGTAAGAAATGTTACGTTATACGTTGTTGTTTGCCATGTCTGCAATTTGATGAATAGCTTCTCCCTTTTGCCACTCCTAAATTCTCATTCTTCATACTTGACCATAGATTGATTGAGATGCCGCCTCGACGAATTACCATTAGCAATTCTGCCAATACCGCTTCACATGTAGACATTATATTTCAGACTACTGTTTCCAGTACAGAATAAGGAGGAATGATGCTCCTGTAGTTGTTAGGCTGATGATACATGAAACTTTTATGTTCCTTGAATGAATGAATAAAAGCGGGAATGAGGTTGTCTGATGAGCAGAACCACCAGTGCGTAGGCCCATAGATGGGCCCTTATGCACCTCTCCTTACCCTTTTGTTCCCAAGTCTAGATAGTGAAAACGGGAGGGCTTTTGCCATACCAGTTTGATTTCCGTAGTGTCAGGTCCACCATTGATGCTTAGGAGACAGTAACTAGGATCGTAGACACGACAAAGCTAACATGGTGCTCATTGGTAACGCTTGACGTACGAAATGCGTTTAAATCTGCCTTTTGGAGCAAGACATTGGAAGAACTACGAAGTCGTAGCGTGGCTAGATATCTGCGAAATCTTGTTAGCAGCTACCTTGACTCCAGGATAGTTAGCATTACGGGGAACGGGGTTGCAGACTAGCACGCGTCCGTAGCAGGAAGCTACACGTGCACCCTGGGTAACGCTAAATGAGCTAGAGCGAACCTGGCAACCAGACTCTTTTTTTTTGAGATTTCCTGGTTAAAACATGACGAACAAAAGTGCTAAAAACTTACAGACTAGAAATACCGGTGGTTTTATTCGTATTTGTCAGCTAAATGTGGAGAGCATAAGCAGAGCTAAAAGCGAATGCATCTCCAAACTACTTTTGGACAATAAGGTTGATGTCATAGCGATCCAAGAAACTCACGCCGACAGTGAGGAATCACTCACCAGACGGGGACACATTTCTGGTTATACATTACTGGGAGCCACTTACCACCATACTTATGGCGTAGCCTCTTATATTCGCAACAATATTGACAATGCCCAACTCATTTCCAATGACACAAATAACAACATACACAGCGTAATAGTAAAAGTGGGAGAAGTCACAATTGTAAACGTATATAAGCCACCGGCAGCGGAGTGGCCTGAACAACCACTTCCAGTACAACAGCATCCGGCTATATATATTGGAGACTTTAACAACCACCACCAACGGTGGAGATACCCCGACTGTGATGAAAATGGCACAAGGTTGGCTGACGGGGCTGATGATAATGATATCTTTCTTGTATTTGATGTCAAAGATAAAGGCACTTTCAAATCAGCAGCCTGGAACTCAGAAAGTAACCCTGATTTGTGCTTTGTGAGCTGCAACCGGAAAGGGATCCCTATACCAGCTAACAGAAAAGTCGCAGAGGCCTTCCCACACAGCCAACACAGGCCAGTTTTCTTAGAGGTGGGAATCCAAATACCCCTAATACGATCCATCCCTCGGTCTCGATGGAATCTTGCAAAGGCGGACTAGTGTAACTACTCACGGGAACTGGACCGGCTGGTACAGTGGATACCGCCAACATCAAACAATTACAAACGTTTCGTTGGAGTGATGAGCGCTGCAAAAAGGACCATTCCTAGGGGATACAGGAAGGAATATATCCCTGGGTGGGATGAGCGGTGCGAACTCCTATACGGCGACTTTCAAGAAACCAACAATCCAGATATTGCCGACGAACTCATCTCTGCCCTGGACAGCTCACGAAGACGTAAGTGGGAGGAGACTACGTCGGAAATGAACTTCCAACACTCAAGTCGAAAGGCCTGGAGCCTTCTTAGAAAACTAGGTTCAAGCACGCCATCCACACGGGCACCGTCGGGAGTATCTCCAGACAAGATTGCTGCGCATATTGTAGAAACGTCAAGAGCACCTTCTGATAGAGAGCTTACAAAACGCGTGAAGAAGGGATTGACTTTACTGAGGAGGAACGCTCCTACCCAAACAACGTTTTCCCGACCCTTCTCGATCGAAGACATTAATAATGCCATATCAGATGTTAGGCCTGGAAGGGCTCCTGGTTTCGACGGCGTCCTGCCGGAATTTCTCATTCACGCAGGTCAGCAAACAAGAGTGTGGCTATCTCTCTTCTTCACGAACCTCCTTAATACGGGAAACCTCCCACGGGAATTCAAAAGAACGAAGGTCATATCAATATTAAAACCCGGTAAACCGAACGATCAACCCGCCAGCTACAGACCTATAGCCTTGCTCAGTTGCTCCTATAAATTGCTAGAAAGAGCCGTCTAGCCGACTATCTTAGACCGGGTCCCGATAACCCAGGCTGGTTTCAGACCGGGTCGCAGTTGTTGTGATCAAGTACTGTCCCTCACAACGCATATAGAGGCAGGCTACCAGCAAAACATGAAGACGGGAGTGGCGTTTGTTGACCTCACTGCCGCATACGATACGGTCTGGAGGGAGGGTCTCCTATATATGTTGCTGCAGGTGATTCCCTGTCAGACCACTACAAGACTCATAAACAACATGTTATGCGACAGAAAGTTCCAAGTAATCCTAAACGAGAAAGCAAGCAGGCAGCGCAAATTGAACAACGGACTTCCACAAGGCTCAGTACTGGCCCCCTTACTTTTCAATCTATATATATCTGACATGCCAGAAACAGTCAGTTACTCGTTTTGCTATGCGGACGATATAGCCATAGCTTTTTCCGATAAGAGCTTCAAGAACGTTGAGCATACTCTTTCTAACGACTTGTTAGCTCTAAACAACTACTTCAAGAAATGGAGACTAGTACCGAGCCCCAACAAAACCGAAGTTTCCTGCTTCCACCTGAATAACAAACTAGCTAAATATGAACTGCAGGTACTTTTTGCAGGCGAACCCCTGACGCATAACCATTTCCCAAAATATCTTGGAGTAACGTTAGATCGCACCCTCTGCTATAAGAAACATCTCGCAAACACTGCAGGAAAACTCAGAACACGCAACAACATTATCCAAAAGCTGTGTGGAACGACGTGGGGTGCCAGTGCTCCAACTCTACGAACCAGTGCACTAGCTCTTGTCTATTCGTGTGCTGAGTACTGTGCGCCTGTCTGGATTAACAGCCATCATACCAGACTAGTTGACGTCCAACTAAATCACACTATGAGACTTATTACAGGCGCAGTTAAGACAACCCCAACTCAATGGCTGCCTGTACTCTCTGGAATAGCCCCACCGCAGCTGCGAAGGACTGACGCCCTTCTAAGGGAGTATAACAAGATTACGGCCAACAACAAACTGCCCATCCACCGAGCAATATTCCCCGTTGCAGATAAACAGACTTAAATCCCGACAACCACCAATAAGGGATGCAGAAGGGCTTAAAACTAATAACTTCGACTCCTTAAACCAATGGCGCTCCCAGTGGGAAGGTTTTGCGGAACACCACTCGCGATGCGCATTTATGGGGGCAGCCTTACTTCCAGGATCAGAACTACCCCGGAAAGAGTGGGTAAAATTTAATAGAGTCCGAACAGGCCACGGCAGATGTGCAGACTCCCTTTACAAGTGGGGCTATGTGCAATCTCCCTTATGTGACTGTGGTGCGCCCCGCCAAACTATAAACCATATTACGAGCGAATGTGAACTGCGTGCGTTTCAGGGATCGCGAGAAGAGTTCTTCACAGTCACACCGTTGGCGCTGAAGTGGTTGAAAGAACTTGACATCAACCTGTAAATACCAAAGACTATGTATCTTAGTTTGTAGCGGTATATATTTTATTTTAGTATAGGTTATAATAGTTTTTCTTTTAATCTATATTTACTATTGTCATGTTTTTGAGCCATACGATAAATAAAATAACGGGGAAAACCGTCAGTATGACGATTGGTGTTCCACAAGACTCCGCGCTGGGGCCCCTGCTATGGAACATCCTTTACGATGGTGTCCTGAGGCTCCGTCTATCCGGAAATACAAAAGCAGAAAGGTATGCAGACGACCTGGCTATTGTATCACTAGCACGGGATGAGGTAATGAATGAGTGAATGGATGAAAGAGGGAGAGAGTATTTCTGGTGGCCAGAACCATCAATGCATAGTCCTACAAACGGGCCCTTATGCACCTCTCCTTATCCTAGTTTCTAAGTCCAGCCCTCATCGCAAACGTGAGGATGGCCTTGGGTCCTGTCTATCTTATATCATCAGGTTCAAAAACCCTTGAACCTAGTAGGGTCTGCGTGCCGTACCCAAGGGCTTCACAGCAACATAGAATGCGAGAGTCCTCCCACTCGCCACAGCGTGTACATGTCGGGTCACTTGCAACCCTCGTCACCTACAAGTGACGTTTAAAGGTGTTATGGCCAACAAGTAACCTTAGGGCCGGTTTCACAATGATGGGTTAACCCAAGGTTATGTTTTGACCGGAGGTTAACCCTAGATGTCATGTTTTACAAATGGTGGTTTTCGATTTCACTTGAGGTTAACTCTGAGTTAACTTACCCAAGAAATTGTTGAGTTAACCCCAGGTTTGTGATGACGCATGCGCATTAGGTTATGTCAGTTTGGTTTTGCTACTTGCTAGGCGTTTGAAGTTTCATATTTTATCGTTTACATTAACGCTTTCCATCGTTATTTTTATTTGAAATGGATGGTTGTGATGTAAATGTGTATAGCAGTGATGAAGAAGCAATTAGACCAAGAATATTTCGACCAAGAGTCAATTATTTTGAGGAATATTATGATGACCATGGCTCCTCGGTCTTTGGTAAATTTTTGTATTTTTCTTTCAGCACCTTTACAGATCTGCGGCTATTATTTGCACATTTGCAATTAAATTCTTCTCCTATCTTTTCGCAGGCGTTGTATTTTTCGCGCCATGTTGTTGCACCCTTTGTTTCGCATTCTGTTATATGCCTGTACTTTTCTACTAACGAAATGAACAGATATTCTTCATCTTTTGAAAAGTTGTTCGCTCTTTTTGGTTTTTCCATGCTGACACACGGGTACATGCACGGCTATCATTTGAAAAAGGCCCCAGAAACAACTACAACGCCAAGCAATCCAAACACCAACCCAACCAAAAAACCTTTTATCTTTTATCTATGCCGAACCCTAGTGCCAAACACCAAATAACTGTGAATGAAATGAAAAAACGTCAGTGGAAAAACCAAAATGAGGTTGGAAATCGCATGGAACTGACAACTCAACGAACTCATTCTTTGACAGTCTTGTCAGAAAAACACAAAACACCAGCACGAAACACCTAACGAAGGAAATAAGAAGAAGAAGAATGTTAAATATTTGGTCAGTTAACCCTACGTCATTTAATGATTGTGAAACAAGAGGCGATCCATTGTTCGATTTAACTCGCAGGTCGAGGTTAGTAAACCGTTAGTGACCGCTGATTTTGAAACTGGGCCTTAGAGTTAGAACCAAACTCCTGAAATACCTGGACAACAATAACATCATAAATGATCGCCAGTATGGCTTCCGTAAGCATAGGTCTATGGGTGACCTCCTGGTCTACTTCACTTACTTGTGGAACAGAGCAATTGAAAATCATAGCCAATCCCATCTTGTTGCATTTGACATATCAAAAGCCTTCGATAGAGTGTGGCATGAGGGACTTCTGGTCAAGCTTGCTGCCTATGGACTACCACCTGGCCTGCGCCAGTGGCTAAATAGTTTCTTGAACCACCGATCTCTGTTTGTTGTACCAACTGTAGAAATGGAGGGTCACCCAATAGTTGAGTTACCTTATGCCAAGCTTTTGGAGATCAAAATCAAACAATAACATGTGCTGGCACGACCACATCGCCAGTATTGCTAAAACGGCATCCTAAAGGCTTGGAGTTTTATTCCGCTGTAAGAAGCTGTATAAACCAGAGCAACTGCTGCTGCTCTAATGCCCGTATGCACCGTAAGTCAGTTGCGCGATTAGTTACGTAAACCTGGATTAGATTATTTGTTAACTATGCACCGCAAACTGACAATTTTGACACTGTCACTGTCAAAAAAATCTTATCTCGTATCTCCAATCTGGATACGGGTGTAAAAGGCACAGATCCGACCATGGTTGGAGTATAGCTTCCATGTGTGGGGTTGCGCTCCAAAGCACTCTCTAAAGCTTCTGGACACCATCCAGAAACGAGCAATTAAACTAATTGATACGCCTAACCTCACAAAGGACATCAATAGCCTGGAACATCGAAGAAGGGTGGCTAACCTGTCTCTGTTTTACAGATTCTATCACGAAAGATCAGAACGAACGAGAAACACTAGAGGCTCTGTGAGGTCATCCTTATCAGATCGAGGTCCCTGCTCCTTGAACCAGTCTCCTTAGACACTGTGGAATGAGTTGCCGGGGAATTTGTTTCTCGACGACTACAACCTGCAGCATTTTAAATCTAACGTGCACTGATACTTGTAGTCTCGCAACGCTTCTACAGCGCCATAGTCTTTCAGTTTTTGCGGGATGCTGGGCATAAAAAACAGAGCTGCTCTAAGCAGAACTAGACGACATTGAGCCATGATATGTATTCTTTAATAATAGTTTTGTATTTACTTAATTTCGTGATTTAAGTATTGAAATTCTACCCACCTTCCTAGCATGGAGAGGATCGAGGCAAATTGATGCGGATTCGGAATTATCAGTAATTTTTTGGTTAGCCTTAAATTTATAGGTTTGTGTTTCTGGGTTTGTTAAATTTGCCTTTGCAAGAAGATTAATCAATGTTGAAGCAAAGTTGTTATCATGCAGTTTGAGTATTAGTGTTAAGAGATGGTAATAGGTAGGTTGTAAAGTGAGTAGAGTTGCTGTAAACCCCTGCATTCGTATATATTAAACATCGAACAGATAGAACAGCTATTAAACTCACAAGCACGAAGATGTTGAGGATTTTCTTCGTTTGGAGTTGACTGCCCTCACGTTTACATTGCGCATCTCGCAGTCTGCAATGAAACAAGAGAGTAGTCAACAAATTCAATTAGTAACATGGTTTTGATTCAGGGAGTAACAACTCCAAGTTTATTCAAATTTTTTTAGTATTTTTCCTGCTTTTACATTTTTATCACCAAAGCTAAAATGTGAACACGATTCTGCCGCGTGGAAGTGTACAAATCTCACCATCCGTTTTTTGGCCGAGTTGTCAGTTAAAAGATGATCACTACAGACGTCATTCAGGTGAAAATTCAATACTGGAATATACTGGCATTGAGAAGGAACTGTAAGTTGTTAGAATATGTGTCATTCTCACCAAATTAAGATTATTATAGTATAAAAAATGTAGTCAATTTGATTGACTCAGTACTTCCCACACATTCCGATGATACCAGTTTTATTATTTTCCCACAGCATGAAACTATAGTCTACATGCCCCTGCAATCAAATCATCACTCGCCCGACCGCAAAAAAGCGTTTTATTCTACTAGGTGCTTCTTTCACAGGTCAATGGACAATATAATCATGAATACAACAAATTTTTGAGTTTTACAAACTCCCACCCCCGAACCACCTCAATTTCACCCCCAACCAAAAAAAATTTAAAATGATCAGGAACCCCTAAAACGGAGTTTGGGGTGTTTTTTATATTTCTAGTTTTTTATTATTGCCGCGCCGCCACTGAAATGATTTCTAAAAACCATACGCGCTTTCCGTACTCGACGCGGTAATAAATCTGTGTCAAAATGTCATTAAAGTCAATTCAGAAGTTTCCACGTAACACAACACAACACGCCCTAATTTCACCCCCACCCAAAAAAAAAATAGGAAACGATCAGGAACCCCTAAAACGCCTAAAGAAGTTTGAGCTGTTTTCATATTTTTAGTTTTTTTAATATTGCTGCGCCGCCACTGAGACGATTTCTAAAAATCAGACGTGTTTTCCATCCTCGCCAAAGTAGTAATACTGTGCCGAAATCTCATTAACATCAATTCAGTAACTTCAACATTATAAAACACAGAACGATCTAAAGCAATATTCGTATGTATACATCGGAAAATTCTCAAAGTCCCTTGGTTCCTGTAATACACAAGGCAATGTTCGGATGGACCTAAAAAAGTGTATTATACCGCTAGGTCTTTCTCTCTCAGGTCAGTAGTCAGCCTATTATGTTACAACAAATTTTTCAGCTTTACAACCCCCCACCCCCCAACCACCCCAATTTCACCCCCACCCAAAAAAAGTAGAAAATTATCAGGAACCCCTAAAACACCTAAAAACGAATTTTAAGGCATATTTGAAATTTTTCGTTTTTTGCTAACTACTCCGCCGCCCATGCACCGATTTTCAAAATTGTAGCAACATTACCTACTACGACCCTACACCATATCACTACCCAAATTTCATAAAAATCTATGCAGCGATTATTGAGACTAGGAGGCTAGAAAAACGTCAACAGACAGACAGACAGACTGACAGAAAGACAGACAGACAGACCGACAGACAGACCGACGGAAATGAGTGACGTGGATTTTCGTTAGGTAGGCATCATAAAACACTCAAAAAGTATATTATCTCAAAATCGAAAATTTTCGCGATCACAATACTCCCCTCACCTATCGGTGTGGGAAGTAAAATTATAAAAATCTTATTTTTTTAAATATTAGATATCGCCGAGTTCCAAAATTCTTTTTTAGAAAATACTGAAAAAAATCACACCGCGTCTATGGCTAGATTCTGTCAATATTTCAACATTTTTTTGTTATCATTGTCCGCTTCAAATTGTGACTTGCCCATCATATCTGCAGGAAAAATATTTTTTATAATCCCATTATTAAAAACGTTTGTAGTAAGTATCCACTCCGTTAACCAGTCTCCCTCTCCGTCACATTAAAAGATAACTGAGGATAGGTCAAAGGAAAGGAGAATCTTTTCATTCTGGTCAATTCTGACTAAACCCGAACATTTCGTTTGACCTCAAATGCGTTATTAGAGAGTCCCGATTATATTTTACGAATTACAAATTTTGTTTGCTTGTGATTATTTTGATTGGACCATTTATACACACACGTAGGAGAGTAGTTTGCTTTACAGATGTAGTTTTAATTACGTTTTCTAGGTGAATTTTCAATAAATTGTCTTCTAAGCCCAGTAAAATCGCACGAAAATCATTCACATGGATGGCATGGCGTCTTAACTCTAGTATCGCTCCGCCAGTTGACACTGTTGTTATAAGCGAATTTTATGAATTTATTACATGCGTTAACGGAAGAGAGATTTTGACACTGAGAAAACCTAATTTCAAATTTTATCGATAATATATAATTCAATATCAGAGGTATCACATGAAGTTAGGTAATACAAAAAAGAACGAATAACAAATGCAGCAAAAAAATTCTCCATTGTGTGGAAAAATAGGTGGGGCTAATGGAGGGGAGATTTTACTCCCTTTATTTTTTCTTTTTTCAATATATTTTCCTCAGTGTACCTTTTAACTATGTCGGAAACATTCAGAAAGCTAAACCACAGTATATCCAATTATACAGTAGCGCAACTCCCTAGAAATCATGCAGACAATTTGTCTCCGAAAAACTGGCCTCTCATAACCCCACGTCGGCTCCTCAGCACGAGCCGCAAGTATTGCCGTTTACGTTTTGAGCACAGGGTCGGCTTAGCAATAATCGAGTGAAGAAGCGTAATTATTGTGTCGCAATAAGTTTAATGGACGCGATATGTCTCGTAAATAGAGTAAATTTTGAAAGCGGTATGTTAATGTGATGTTCTTCATCGAGGTTAGGCAGTTGTCGTTGGAATTCTGAATTACAATTTGTAAGTTATATCCATGCATTCGCATTTATTGTACGTGAAAATGTTTTGTACTGATTCTTCTAATTCATCATGGATTGTTTGCATATAAATGAGGTGTAAACATTTTTTTAGAAGCAAAACAAGAAATAGTCGGTGTATGAAAGAAAATTGTTAACTCCGAGAAAATAGGTGGCTTTATTGTTTGTAAGTAAATTACAAAAATGCGAGATTCATTCAACTTTATTTTATCTTATCCTACTTAACCTTAAACATTTAAATAAATCTAAAAACTTTATAATATCTTATATGATTCAAATATGGGCATATGTAACGACGTAGAGTCCAAAATAACATTTATGTCTAGTTATCCCCCAACCTTTAAATTTATCTTCATCAATCATCATAGAAAAACGTTTAAGGCACGAAAACGTGATAAACAGCAATACCGATGAAAACTTACATACATGTGTGTATGTATGTTGTACATAAAAATAATGATCAATATGTTTATAACAACGATAAAATAAACTGGTCGTTGTTCCTAAAAAAATTGCAAAACTGTTTTTTATCTAGTTTACCAAGACTACCTTTCCTTCTGTATTTGTATATTACATATCAATAGGCATATTGAAGAAAAGAATCCATGTTTATAGAGGAAAATGATATATCTTTGAAACTAGCATGTTGATTTTTTTTATTGTGAACTTTCTATTTGAGCATCCATTAAAATGGACTTCACTTCCTGCTTAAAATTCCGTAATGTTAGAATGCATAATCACATTCATTTTGTTATATGTCGTGAAAGATCCTTTGAACGTTGTGTGGCTGTGCTCATTCTGACTTTAGGCTCATAATTAAAGAACGACTTTCCGTAACGTCTAACTCTTCTAAAGACTGGAAAAGAAAACACACAGCTACCCTAATACCCGCCAGACTTAGTTATAAGGGGGCATATTAAACATTGGAGGAAGCGCATACCTGGCAGTATCTTGAGGAAGCTTAAAAAACTATAGTCATATTTTTTGGAATTGTTAATACAGCCTACAGCGGCGCAAGATTTGACTTCACGCATCCCGATATCCATATCAGCGTATCACCAAATTCCTTAATCCGGTTCTGTCAAAGGCACTACCTTCACTCTCATCGACTGAACACGACTCAGGCGATCGCCGTGCTAAACATCCTGCGAACGATGCGCGGGATGCTATGCGCGAACCACCAATATTCTGGAGAGTTGCGCTACTGTATAATTGGATATACTGTGGCTAAACTCCCCGAATCACTCTCAATAATACTTAGCTTTTAGTTCTTTTGTATACAACATGCGGTGAAATATTATTTCGTTTTTGGTGAGAATGACCAGCCAAATAGGCCAAATCGAGGATTTGGGATTCTGGCTTTGAAATGGAAATTCAGGATTTGAGATTTATGATTTTAGATTTAGGATCTGACTGGCTCAACCCATTAGACAGCTGGAGGTAGAAGTTTATAGAGGGATCTTAAGAGTAGTAGCACGTAGTACAGTAAATGCTGGAAAGAAACACTGAATTTAGCCTATCCCCGAAAGCCTGAGCTATATTCAACTGGATTTTAAGTTGTTTAAGTTGTGCGGAGACTTTCTTTGAGTGGGGTAAAGTCACGATTCCTCAGTGTAATGTGGGGCCCTGAATCAAACTATCCAACACATTACAAGATGATATGCCCTGAGGACCTATGATGGAAACCAAGACGACTTTTGTAAGCTATCATCGTATTGGTTATGTATCATGCATTGGACATTGGTTTGGGATAACTCTGTAAAAAAATATGAAAACAAAACAAATCATGTCTAAATATAACACACTAAAATACATTAAACATTCACATCTCAGCTTTGGTTTTATTCTAGTACCAGGATACTTTGTATACTTTTTTCTACTAATATTTGAGTCTTCCTGAATTGTGTGAAGAACATTCAAAATTTGATCATTCAACTTGCGAGACTAGCCAAAACGTAATTAAGATTTGCGAGATGTTGTCATATAAACAAACATTGGTGCTTCAAAATTCCTCTCTCAACATTTATTTGACCTTTGAATATACTTAGGTGCTACACATTCGATAGTCATGCATGATCGATTTCATATACAAACATTGGATCAGTTAGTCTCAAGTATGACATTCGACTAGGTATGTTATGAGAAACATGGCATCATGTAAATTTCTCTTGTACCTACATGATTTTTTTTTCGGACGTGGCAAGAAGTGTTGATTTAAAAAAGGACAAATTCGTAAAGGGATCACCTTTGAAAGACGTAGATGACAATAAAGGGTATACAGGGTGACCAAAAATGATATCTGTTTCCAGGAAAATAACTATGCGGGTGTATGTATGTCGAACTGGACTACATTTCAAAAACAATGACTGTTATACAGGGTGTCTAATAAATACATGGCATATCATCTGCTTTTTTAAATAGAACAGCCTGTATATTATTGCATATTCAGATTCCTTGGTCAATTAATTGGAACCATTACAAGTCCTTAAGAAATTTTGCGTTGATGTCACTCCGAAATGAAAAATCAGCATTTCTAAAGCATCTACACCATCAAAGAAACTCGTCCTTATTATATAAATCATTAAAAAATATGCACATTCAAGCAAATAAGTCTAACAATATTCCATATGATCTGTCAGATCCTTACATGGTCAACGATTACTTTACTTCAGTTTTCCAAAACAGCGATGAAGAATGCACTGAAAAACTATTTTTCTATAGTCAAACACCTATGTGCGGAAAAATCTATTTAGATTGAAATTAGTTAATTTAGATGATATACGATCAACAATAAGTAATATCAAATCGAATGCTTCTGGAATAGATGGTATAACTTTGCAAATCCTAAAGTTATGCTTTCCAGCAGTCGGCATCTATTTACAACATATAATTAATTTTTGTTTAGAAAGTGGATATTTTCCGGACCAGTGGAAGACAGCCCTAGTGACACCACTACCGAAAACATCTAATCCTACATCTGTCAATGAACTCAGGCCAATTAGCTTATTGCCACTATTGTCTAAAGTTCTAGAGCGTTTAGTGTATATGCAAATTCTTGACCATCTCTCAAAGTTTAATATAATTCCAACCCATCAATCAGGCTTTCAAAAAAATCGAAGTACAACTACAGCATTGACATATCTCAGCGATGGTATTATATCCTCTCTGGACAAAAAATGCATGAGCTTGCTGGTGCTCTTAGACTTCTCTAAAGCATTTGATACGCTCAACCACAGGTTACTGGTTGCCAAATGCCACTACTATGGCTTTGATGAAGTTGCTTGCAACTTCATTCGGTCATATCTGAGGGGAAGGAGGCAAAAAGTTAGTATAAATAACCAACTGCCCTCAGAAAATATAATACAATCGGAAGTACCGCAGGGTTCAGTGTTGGGACCTTTATTATTTATACTTTATACTGCAGATCTACAAGATAGCTTCATACACAGTCACTCCCAGTTTTTTGCTGATGATACGCAAATGAAGTACGATTTTCATGCTGACAATCTACAAGACCTCTCTGGCGCACGTATTCACTGGCAGCAATATTTTGATCTTTAAAATTCGACAACCGGAATTCCAGACTGATTTTTTGCAGACAACCCAATATCGACGTGTTTGCAATAAAATTATCTTTATTTTGATATAAGTTTCATGCATTAACCACACCGGTGCAAATCACTGTTATTGATTTACCTGTTTATACCTGCCTACCCTATAGTTGGGACGGGAAAAACGTAGCCAACCTAACGTTTGCGTATTCTATGGGCTGCATACTTTCGATTGGTATGAGATTTGTCTGTGAACCAAACCAGTGAAATGTTTAAAAAAAAAATTAATTTTTCAATCTTTATAATCATATCCTGGACTGAAATTTTTCAGCCAACCCACTCGCGACAAAGTTTACGGAATACATATAAGTTGGATCACTCCGCAAAAATATCGAGACGGCCTGCCCCTTGCCCCGTCACCCCGGTACACCGGTAGCAGTATACCGACGTCAGCCGGGAGATACGGGGCGGCGCAAAGTAGACGTTGAACGTGTTTAACGGGAAGTGTATACAGTGTCTCAAAAATACCGGATTTTGTTATTTCGGATTTGTTTGCAGGAAATGGATAATCTTTTTAGAAGTTTAAGAGTAATCAATTTCGCGAGAAAAGATATTACCAATCAATTTAAATTTATTAACGGATGGAGAATGACAAGCAGATCCATCCTTATTTTGTGGTAAACCTTGAAATGTAAGGGATATAAATACAGGGTATCCCACGAAGATTAAGACAAGAAATATGTCGGAACTGGGCACATGTAAATTAGAGCAGATGTGTCTTTTAATAGTAGTAGTAATATCTACAGGGTGTCCCACGACGATTAAGACAAGCAATATATCGGAACTGGGCAGTAGTAGCGAGTTATAATTTTGGGGGTGTAAATTAGAGCAAATATAGTATCTTTCTTATTATTGTGTCACCCAATGAGGTATTTGTTTTTGGTCACGTGACATTTGACTCAAAATTATTAATGGGACACCCTGCATATTTGTGCCTGTGTTCCTCCCGATAAAAAAATTCCAACAAACTAGCACACTTGGGGTTTAAAGTGATTAGTTCAAGAGCTACAGGTACTTACAGGATTGTATATCACGCTAAAAGCGTATAGTAAGACAAAATATTTATTCGGTGGTCTTACCAACCACCAAGGGACATTGTAAATTATATTTTAGAGCTCGAAAATATTTTTATTGATAACTTTAACAATTTAGTTTCTACAGTAGCAATTGGAATGACACTGAAAAGCAAAGGTCAAAAATAATTTATTCACATCCATGTAAAGCATTTCCAACTTGATTATCTTTTAAAATTGTACAAAAGTGTTCGTATATACTATACCATAAAATTTATAAGCTGTGATCTCAAAAATAAGCCAAATAAACAAAACATTAAGGTAGAAATACTACAGCACCTTTGAACCATCAGTTTTTTACTTATTCTCGAAATAGCTACAATATGTGAAATCATTTGAGATTCATTACTAATAGTTTTACTAGGCTTTATTTATGTTATCCATTTATGTAAGTGTATTAGCAAAATAAACGTTATATTTGTATTTGTATTGTCACGACGGCCTCTTTTTAGTCAATAAAGAATCAAACGGGACGTAACTTTCACTGTTTTACTGCTCAACTCAGTACAATATCTCTTAACCTTATCTCAACTCAACTGAACTACTGCCACGCTACTCGTGGCGCCTTATATACTTCATCGAACCATCTAGAAAATTCGCGACATTCAGATGACACTCCAGAGTGTTCTAGAGTGCCCATCCGTCAGTCTCGAAAATTCCAGATGATTCGATGACGTTTACACATCAAAAAAATCTAACCTAACATTTTGAACGAAACGTCAACAACAATACAAAAATAAGCAATGCTATATACAGGATGTTACAGTATGTCTAAATCGGCCGTCAATACATAGTTTTTCAATCACCCTCGTATATACGGACAACCCAGGCGTTAGCAAGTCCCCGCTAAAAGACCCTGGTACTTGAGCAAAAACCAACGCAAAAACTAACTGGCGCGTGCGGCCGCGGCATCGCTTTCATGTGAGTTCTTCAAAGTGCCGATGGAGAGTGATCCAACTTATATGTATTCCGTAAACTTTGCTCGCGATATGTTTATTAACATATTAGATTTAATATAATATGCTTTTCATCCATTAACCAGTTCGGTGAAGGTCGGCTTATATTCGGATCTTCTACTATTAAGGAAACTTCAATGTCATCTACCACCAACTCCCGCAAACGAACATCGTTATGCTGTTATTTGCAAACAACGTGAACCATTACTCAAAAATAACGATATTTCCCATATCTAGTTGGAGTCGGGCCTTAACCTGGGGCACATGCTATATCCACGATAAATCGATATAATGCAAATTCTAGCTGTGACACGTAATCGTCACTTAGTTCGGCCGCGGTACAAAACAGCTGTGAAATGAATATGTGTTTACTGTAGACAGGGTAATACCAGGTGTCTTTTTGATATACAAACTAAACTACGCACTCGCAACGAATGGATTATGGAAATGTATGTATGTCACACGCCAATAAGGCATAGGTGGCGTACCAGGGGGGCATGTAATATAATAATTACGTATAATGTAATTTCTGAAACTTATCTGGTGATTTATTACGCTTCACTAGTACAGAAATAAAACCACCTTCGTTCATATAATATATAAATCTCAGCACGGAAAAACTCCAAGACAAGTCAGAAGATTTTCAGGGGGGACAACTTTTTTATCAAAAACTCCAAAAGTACGCTCTGCGCCACAGGGTCCTCCCTTTAAAAATTTTAAATGACAAGGGGTATCGAGTAATAGCTTGTTTTTATGTAAGTGTCTTCTATTTTGACGTTTGATTATTTAAAATCGGCCGATACGTTTTCGAGAAAATTTTTACATATATACGAGGGTCATTGAAAGACTATAGGTATTGACAGCCGATTTAGGCATACAAATACAGATATAACGTTTATTTTGCTAATACACTAAGTTACATTAATGGATATCAAAAATAAGACCTAGTAAAACTATTACTACTTAATCTCAAATGATTTCACATATTGTAGCTATTTCGTAGATAGGTAAAATTGGTTCAAAGGTGCTGTAGTATTTTTACCTTAGTGTTTTGTTTATTTGGCTTATTTGTGAGACCACAGCTTATAAAATTTATGATATAGTATATACGAACTCGTATGTACAATTTTAAAAAATAATCATGTGGAAATGCTTTACTTGGATGTGAATAAATTATTTTTGACATTTTGCTTTTCAGTGTCATTCCAATTGCTACTGTAGAAACTAAATTGTTAAAGTTATCAATAAAAATATTTCGTGATAGTATATCTCATTCGTCAGTAGACGGGTCCTAGAGTGGTTGGACATGCTCCAGACAATGTTCTTCAAACCGCTGATTCGTTATTGGTTCTCCTTTTGGATTTTTCAACATGCAACACTTTGTGTGCCTTAAGTCAACGTAACCATCAATCACCAAAAGCTGCTAGCCTTAGGCAGCTAACCATTATGTGTACCTTCTTACAAATTATTTTTTGTCAAACTTTTTTCTACTACTATTAACTGAGGAGATGGAAGAAAAGAAAATTATGTAAAATAAATCCAGTAAATGCCATTTTTTTGATCTTACAGATGTGTTGTTGTTGTTGTTGTCAAGCGTATTCAATGCTTAATGAGTGGAGTTCAGTCTAAAGCTATCCTGTCTCTCAGACTAATGAGTATAAATCATGTTTTTTCTGATCATGCAAATATATTGCTGTCAAGCGTATGTAATACTCAGAATGCAGTTCAGCCTATATTCTACCAATTAGACTATAATGACTGATGAGATGAGAGAAAAAAGACGAGAACTATGTAAATAAATTTAATATTCATTTTTCTGATCATGCAGATATATTGTTGTCAAGCGTATCAAAGAGAGTTTGGTATACTGACGCTCAAATTTATGGCTGATGAGATGAGAAAATACAACGAACAACACTGTAAAATCAACCCAATAAATGCTGTTTTCTGATAATGCAGATATATTGTTGTCAAGCATATTTAATACTCAAAGAGTGGATTTTAACTTAAACCTATTCTGTCACTCAGAGTAATGACTAATGAGATGGGATGAAAAAGACGACGAAGTATTCAAAATAAATACAACACATGATGGTTTTCTATTAAGGGTCTAGGGTATAGAGCGCGAAGTTGAGAACCAAGAGAAGACGTATTCCCGTGTTAGCGAGGAGGCGTGGCCGCCTGTTCCCTTTCTCCAGTGTGTGTGTGTGTCTAAGATGAGGAACGATAAGTCCAAAAATCATAAGGTAAGGTAAAAAGGTCCAAAGGTAGGGTCCAAAGGTCACCATAAAAATGAATTTCGCATTTCCAAGCTCCTGGCGTTACATTTAAACTTACAGTAATGACTCAAAGAGCAAATTGAAAAAGAAAGCTTGCGCTTGTGCAACTATTTAGCCTTTTTTTGATATCGTGTTTGGTTGTTAAATTACAGGTATTATTTATAGAATATATGATTTTGCATTGCGAGTTTTTTTGCACATTAAAAAACCTTTTCGAGAAAATCGAAAATAGTTGTCATTCAACAAGGTCTCAACTATCGCCTTCTGAAATATTATATATGTAGTTTGAAAATAGAGTGAGTTATGCTAGAAATTGTGAGTCCGTGTTTTACATGGCAAATACGTATGTATAAATGTATGTATCCAGGCCCCTTAATGCAGATATATTGTTGTCAAGTATATTTAGTAGTCAAAGCGCAGAGTGTAGCTAAAGTGATTCTGTCACTCAAAGTGGGAAAAAGGGGAAAACAGTCTGTGAAAAATGAATCGAGCACACACTATCGTAAAGCCTAATAAACACTCAAAAACCAGAATCTAGCCCCTAAGCTCTTCCGTCAGAAATTACTAATCAGATAGGAAATGGGAGGAAACGATATACATAACATCAATTCAATAAATCCTGTTTTGATCGTGCATTCACATTATTGTAAACCATATTCAAATACTTTTGTCTGTATTGGAGTACTTTGTAGAATATAATATTCAGGATTTGAGTTCGAATACCAGATTTCAGTGTTCGACCCAATAATCAAAGAGCAAAATTTCTGTTGCTCAGTCTAATGACCCTTGTACAAAGCAAACATCACACGCCTATGCATCAAAGGGACGTGTGCCTTACAGTGTGCACTACCGGCTTGGAACCCTTATGAAGCATTGACCCTCGCCCCAGTGTAACGCTAGATGTAGATGCTACCCCACACCCTACTAGAAACTGAAAGGGGGAGATCGATTTTACTGACGATGACGGTCGATTTGATAATCGAAACTTGCTTGGTGCACATGTACAGGATGTGACACACGCTGGTTAACGATAGGGCGACTCCATTCAAATACAGGTCATCGCGTCGGTCTTGATACACTAAGGGCTGGTTGTACAAATGCCGATTTAACTCAAGCTTTTTTAAACATACCTCAGCTAAGCTTAGGACCGTATGACATGATACTAAATTTGCTATCAAATTTAATATCAAATTTGTTATGAAATTTCTTAACAAAAATGGTAAAAAAATCAACCCAATAAATGCTGTTTTCTGATAATGCAGATATATTGTTGTCAAGCATATTTAATACTCAAAGAGTGGATTTTAACTTAAACCTATTCTGTCACTCAGAGTAATGACTAATGAGATGGGATGAAAAAGACGACGAAGTATTCAAAATAAATACAACACATGATGGTTTTCTATTAAGGGTCTAGGGTATAGAGCGCGAAGTTGAGAACCAAGAGAAGACGTATTCCCGTGTTAGCGAGGAGGCGTGGCCGCCTGTTCCCTTTCTCCAGTGTGTGTGTGTGTCTAAGATGAGGAACGATAAGTCCAAAAATCATAAGGTAAGGTAAAAAGGTCCAAAGGTAGGGTCCAAAGGTCACCATAAAAATGAATTTCGCATTTCCAAGCTCCTGGCGTTACATTTAAACTTACAGTAATGACTCAAAGAGCAAATTGAAAAAGAAAGCTTGCGCTTGTGCAACTATTTAGCCTTTTTTTGATATCGTGTTTGGTTGTTAAATTACAGGTATTATTTATAGAATATATGATTTTGCATTGCGAGTTTTTTTGCACATTAAAAAACCTTTTCGAGAAAATCGAAAATAGTTGTCATTCAACAAGGTCTCAACTATCGCCTTCTGAAATATTATATATGTAGTTTGAAAATAGAGTGAGTTATGCTAGAAATTGTGAGTCCGTGTTTTACATGGCAAATACGTATGTATAAATGTATGTATCCAGGCCCCTTAATGCAGATATATTGTTGTCAAGTATATTTAGTAGTCAAAGCGCAGAGTGTAGCTAAAGTGATTCTGTCACTCAAAGTGGGAAAAAGGGGAAAACAGTCTGTGAAAAATGAATCGAGCACACACTATCGTAAAGCCTAATAAACACTCAAAAACCAGAATCTAGCCCCTAAGCTCTTCCGTCAGAAATTACTAATCAGATAGGAAATGGGAGGAAACGATATACATAACATCAATTCAATAAATCCTGTTTTGATCGTGCATTCACATTATTGTAAACCATATTCAAATACTTTTGTCTGTATTGGAGTACTTTGTAGAATATAATATTCAGGATTTGAGTTCGAATACCAGATTTCAGTGTTCGACCCAATAATCAAAGAGCAAAATTTCTGTTGCTCAGTCTAATGACCCTTGTACAAAGCAAACATCACACGCCTATGCATCAAAGGGACGTGTGCCTTACAGTGTGCACTACCGGCTTGGAACCCTTATGAAGCATTGACCCTCGCCCCAGTGTAACGCTAGATGTAGATGCTACCCCACACCCTACTAGAAACTGAAAGGGGGAGATCGATTTTACTGACGATGACGGTCGATTTGATAATCGAAACTTGCTTGGTGCACATGTACAGGATGTGACACACGCTGGTTAACGATAGGGCGACTCCATTCAAATACAGGTCATCGCGTCGGTCTTGATACACTAAGGGCTGGTTGTACAAATGCCGATTTAACTCAAGCTTTTTTAAACATACCTCAGCTAAGCTTAGGACCGTATGACATGATACTAAATTTGCTATCAAATTTAATATCAAATTTGTTATGAAATTTCTTAACAAAAATGGTAAAAAAATGGAGTCAAGTTGATTGACTCAGTACTTCCCACACATTCCCATGATACCAGTTTTGTTATTTTCCCACAGCATGAAACTATAGTCTAGATGCCCCTGTAGCCAAATCATCGCACGCCCGACCGCAAAACAAATGTTTTATTTTACTAGGTGCTTCTTGCACAGGTCAATGGACAATTTATCATGAATACAACAAATTTTTGAGTTTTACAAACCCCCACCCCCGAACCACCCCAGTTTCACCCCCCAACAAAAAAAAATTAAATGATCAGTAACCCCTACACCGTCTGAAACGAAGTTTGAGCTGTTTTTTATATTTTTAGTTTTTTATTATTGCCGCGACGCCACTGAAATGATTTCTAAAATCAATACGCGCTTTTCATACTCGTCGAGGTAATAAATCTGTGTCAAAAATGTCATTAAAGTCAATTCAGAAGTTTCCACGTACACAATACAGAACGATCCAAAGTAATACTCGTATGTATTTTGTATGCATCAGCAAGTTCAAGTCCCTTGGTTTCTGTAATCGGCAAGGCAATGTTCGGATAGACCTAAAAAAGTGTATTATGCCGCTAGGTCTTTCTCTCTCAGGTCAGTAGGCAGCCTATTATGAGTACAACAAATTTTTCAGATTTACAACCCCCCACCCCCAACCACCCTAATTTCACCCCACCCCAAAAAAAGTAGAGAATGATCAGGAACCCCTAAAATGCCTAAAAACGAAGTTTGAGCTGTTTTCATGTTTTGCGCTGCCACTGAGACGATTTCTAAAAATAATACGCGTTTTCCATCCTCGGCAAGGTAGTAATACTGTGCCGAAATTTCATTAACCTCAATTCAGTAATTTCAACATTATAAAATACAGAACGATCTAAAGCAATACTCGTATGTATACATCGGAAAATTCTCTAAGTCCCTTGGTTCCTGTAATACACAAGGCAATGTTCGGATGGACCTAAAAAAGTGTATTACACCGCTAGGTCTTTCTCTCTCAGGTCAGTAGACAGCCTATTATGAGTACAACAAATTTTTCAGCTCTACAACCCCCCACCCCCCAACCACCCCAATTTCACCCCCACCCGAAAAAAAATGGAAAATAATAAGGAACCCCTAAAACGCCTAAAAACGAAGTTTGAGGCATATTTGAAATTTTTCGTTTTTTGCTAATTACTCCGCCGCCCATGCACCGATTTTCAAAGTTGTAGCAACATTACCTACTACGAGCCAACACCATATCACCACCCAAATTTCATCAAAATCTTTGTAGCGGTTACTGAGATTAGGAGGCTAGAAAAACGCCAACAGACAGACAGACAGACCGACAGACAGACCGACAGACAGACCGACAGACAGACAGGCCGACAGACAGACCGACAGACAGACCGACAGACAGACCGACAGACAGACCGACAGACAGACCGACAGACAGACCGACAGACAGACCGACAGACAGACCGACAGACAGACCGACAGACAGATCGACAGACAGACCGACAGACAGACCGACAGACAGACCGACAGACAGACCGACAGACAGACAGACCGACAGACAGACCGACAGGCAGACCGACAGGCAGACCGACAGGCAGACCGACAGGCAGACCGACAGGCAGACCGACAGGCAGACCGACAGACAGACCGACAGACAGACCGACAGACAGACCGACAGACAGACCGACAGACAGACCGACAGACAGACCGACAGACAGACCGACAGACAGACCGACAGACAGACCGACAGACAGACCGACAGACAGACCGACAGACAGACCGACAGACAGACACACCGACAGACAGACAGACCGACAGACAGACCGACCGACCGACAGACAGACCGACCGACAGACAGACCGACCGACAGACAGACCGACAGACAGACCGGCCGACAGACAGACCGGCCGACAGACAGACCGACAGACAGACCGACAGACAGACAGACCAACAGACAGACCGATAGACAGACCGACAGACAGACCGACAGACAGACCGACAGACAGACCGACAGACAGACCGACAGACAGACCGACAGACAGACCGACAGACAGACCGACAGACAGACCGACAGACAGACCGACAGACAGACCGACAGACAGACCGACAGACAGACCGGCAGACAGACCGACAGACAGACCGACAGACAGACCGACAGACAGACCGACAGACAGACCGAGAGACAGACCGACAGACAGACCGACAGACAGACCGACAGACAGACCGACAGACAGACCGACAGACAGACCGACAGACAGACCGACAGACAGACCGACAGACAGACCGACAGACAGACCGACAGACAGACCGACAGACAGACCGACAGACAGACCGACAGACAAACCGACAGACAGGCCGACAGACAGACCGACCGACCGACCGAAATGAGTGACGGAAATGCGTGACGTGGATTTTCGTTATGTAGGCATCATAAAACGCCCAAAAAGTATATTATCTCAAAATCGAAAATTTTCGCGAGCACAATACTCCCCTCACCTATCGGTGTGGGAAATAAAAAGTGCAAAGAATTTGAAACTGTATGATACCAATACCATCACAAATTTGATATTGAATTTGAGCACTGCGTAAGGTCAGGTGAAACTAAATATGACAGTTGCTAGTACTTGGTTGACACTATCGACAGTATTGACAGATATCGGCTGGAATTCGACAATTGCATTTCATAGGTTATGTCAGCATTGCGTCCTTAGGCGCGTTCCTTTCACACATTTTCTTAGATATTCTCACCTCAGCTTGATGCTCGTTCCATTCGCTAAATGAGGAGAGTTTAAACTGAGAATATTTGTTCCCTCTTCACCTCCCCAGAGCTTGGTTTTGTGGTTATGTTCCAAAAAGTTTTTTGGTTCACTAACCTTACTTTCGTTTTTGTGTATGTTTGTATATTGTGTATTTATGTATTATTTGTGTTATTAGTTCCATGTTATAGCTTTTGTTTTAGAAAATTATAATTTTATTTTTATATATTATAAAGGAACCTAGCTACGACATATGAATTTGCAGCAATAAAATATCACGCGCACGTCCCCAATAATACAAAAATGAAGTCAAGTTGATTGACTCAATACTTCACACACATTCCGATGATACCAGTTTTATTATGTTCCCACACCATGAAACTATAGTCTAGATGTCCTTGCAATCAAATCATCGCTCGCCCGACCGCAAAAAACTGTTTTATTCTACTAGGTGCTTCTTTCACAGGTTAATGGACAATATATCATGAATACAACAAATTTTTGAGTTTTACAAGCCCCCACCCCCGAACCACCCCAATTTCACCCCCACTCAGATTAAACGCTTAAGTACCGGCTTTGGTAGATAGCTGGCGAACCAATACTTTTTTAAAGTACTGCTTCCCAATATCTATATGTTGCTACTACTAGTACGAGTTTTGCCAGCTAGGCACTAACAGGCAATTTCATTTATTCGTCTGAGACCTAAATCACACTGACGAGCTTTAATAAAAGCGAAACGACGTCGTCTGTGATTGGTTTTCGGATGAGTGAATGAAATTGCTACTCTTTAATTGAGTTAAGTTGCTTTTTAGCATAAGCCGAATGTCGGGAGTGTTAAATCAGTGTTCCACAAAAAAGAGTCTGTTTGTTGTCGTATCCCGCAGGTTCCTATACCTGATGCTTTTAAACGGGTCACATAAACAGTACTCGGTTCCTCAGATTAAACGCTCAGGTACCGGCTTTGGTAGATAGATGGTGAACCAATACTTTTTTAAAGTACTTCCCAATATCTATATCTTGCTATCTTGTATTCCTTAACATTCAATCGTTACACTCGGAAACATTCACATTCACATCCTATTTATTTCTTAAATGTCTACCAGATAATAAAGGTTGTGAATTTGAAATGTTTCTATGATCACTGTACTAAGGGCTATTAAGAAGGTCATGTTAGGATATTCGATCCGATTCTCCAAGTGAAACAAAATCAATAAACATGTGAAAGGATACCGCTGTGTCATTCAGTCACTCAATAATTCAAGATAAACTTTTAACCACGATGAGAGGATGTCTATTTTAGGGTGTAATTGCCGTATTATATTTCATGCAATAACAAATGCCTCTTCGTGAATAATCTAACAAATATTACGTGATGTGGAATCTTGAAACACCATGTTTCTAAATGCCTAAAGTTACCACAGAGTCTTGTGTATTCAGAATTATGGTGATTTTCGGTCTAAAGGGTGTCGCCCATCAGCTAGGCAAGGCGCGACGAAATGCTTGACAACGAATAGGCAATTTCTTCAAAAATTTGGTAGTTGATATTTTCAGATGTAAAAGACGTATAGCTATTTTGTAAATTATGGTTGTTTTTCAAGATTTGTAGTTTATGCGCCAATTTTTTTCCATTTCATGCAATGTTCCTTTCATCGCAGACGACAGCAAAAATATTTATTTTTTATGCCATGACGTACGATTGAGTGCCACATAATAAATAATATGTTTTTCATGTTCACGTAAAAAATCTAAAATCTTTATTTGGCTATCTATCAAGACGAAATCTCGGGTCCTGGATAATATCAGGGTGCTAATTATGAATCCGGCCGCTGTTTTGTGTTTCTGTTTCGTTTGACGGAAAACAAGAATTTGTTGTTACATATTTGGATTTCTTTCAAGACAAAACTTCGTGTCATGGATAACTTCAAAGTGTTAAGTATAAATCCGACCGATGTTTTGAGTTTCAGTCTCGTTTGACCAAAATAAAAAAAATCAGACAACCCTGATTTGCATGTTCACCTAAAATAGTCGAAAATTTTTATTTGGCTTTTTATCATGAAGCCTCGTGTCGTGGATAACATAAGGGCGCTTATTACAAATTCGGCTGCTGTTCTGAACTTTTGTGTCTCGTTTGACGGAAATCAAGAATTTCATACCACCCTGATTTTCATGTTCACCTAAAAAAAGCCTCGTATACTAGATGACATGAGAGCACCAATTACAAACCCGGCCATAATTTTGCGTGTCAGTCTCGTTCGACGAAAATAGAGAATTTCAGACACCCCTGAGTTTCATGTTCACCTAAAGAAAAGCGAAAATCTTTGTTTGGCTTTCTGCCAAGACGAAACCTTTTGTCCTGGATAACTTGAGGCGCTTATTTCAAATCCGGTCGGTGTTCTGAGTTTCAGTCTCGTTTGACGAACATCAACAATTTCAGACCCCCCCCCCCCCGATTTTCATGTTCACCTGAAATATCGAACACATTTATTTGAGTTTCAGTCTGGTTTGACGAAAATAGAGAATTTTAGACAATCCTGATTATCATGTTCACCTCATAAAATCGAAAATCTTTATTTAGGTTTCCATCGAGACGAAACCTCGTATCCTGGGTAACGGTGAGTGCACTTATTACAAATCTAGGTGTTGTTTAGAATCTCGTTTGACGAAAATCAAGAATTTCATACCACCCTGACATTCATATTGACCTGAACAAATAGAAAATCTTTATCCGGCTTTGTATCAAGACAGAACCTCGTGTCTTGGACAATTTAAGGGCGATAATTATAAATCCGTCCAATATTTTGAGTTTCAGTCTCGTTTGACGAAAATCAACAATTTCAAGCCCCCCTAAAACATTGAAAACGATTATGTGGCTTTCTATCAAGACGATACTTTGTGTCTTGGATAATTTGAGAGCGCCAGTTATATCTCTGGTCACAATTGGAGGTTTCAGTCTCATTTGACGATAATAGAAGATTTCAGACAACCCTGATTTTTATGGTTATGTAAAAGATTCTAAATTTTTTATTTGGCTCTCTATCAAGACGAAATCTCGCGTCCTAGATAACTTGAGGGCGCGTATTACAAATCTGGCCGCTATACTGGGTTTCAGTCTCGTTTGACTAAAATCAAGAATTTTAGACCACCCTGATATTCATTTTCACTTAAACAAATAGAAAATCATCACTCGGCTTTCTATCAAGACGAAGGCTCGTGTCGTGAATAATTTGAGGTCGCTTATTACAAATGTAGCCAAAATTTTGAATTTCAGTCTCGTTTGAGGAAAATAGAGAATTTCAGAGCCACTTATTTTCATGTTGACCTAAAACATCTTCGTTTTATTTGACTTTCTATCAAGGCGATACCTCGTGTCCTAAATGATTTGAGGGTGCTTATTACAAATCTAGACAAAATTTTGAATTTCAGTCTCGTTTAAAGAAAATAGAAAATTTCAGAGCCCCTGATTTTCATGTTCACCTAAAACATCGAAAACGTTTATTTGACTTTCTATCAAGGCGATACCTCGTGTCATGAATGATTTGAGGGTGCTTATTACAAATCTAGACAAAATTCTGAATTTCAGTCTCGTTTAAAGAAAATAGAAAATTTCAGACCCCTGATTTTCATGTTCACCTAAAACATCGAAAACGTTTATTTGACTTTCTATCAAGGCGATACCTCGTGTCCTTGAATGATTTGAGGGTGCTTATTACAAATCTAGACAACATTTTGAATTTCAGTCTCGTTTAAAGAAAATAGAAAATTTCAGAGCCCCTGATTTTCATGTTCACCTAAAACATCGAAAACGTTTATTTGACTTTCTATTAAAGCGATACCTCATGTCCTGAATAATTTGAGGGTGCCTATTACAAATCTAAACAAAATTTTGAATTTCAGTCTCGTTTGAAGAAAATAGAAGATTTCAGAGCCCCTGATTTTCATGTTCACCTAAAACATCGAAAACGTTTATTTGACTTTCTATCAAGGCGATACCTCGTGTCCTGAATGATTTGAGGGTGCTTATTACACATCTAGACAAAATTTTGAATTTCAGTCTCGTTTAAAGAAAATAGAAAATTTCAGACCCCTGATTTTCATGTTCACCTAAAACATCGAAAACGTCTATTTGACTTTCTATCAAGGCGATACCTCGTGTCCTTGAATGATTTGAGGGTGCTTATTACAAATCTAGACAACATTTTGAATTTCAGTCTCGTTTAAAGAAAATAGAAAATTTCAGAGCCCCTGATTTTCATGTTCACCTAAAACATCGAAAACGTTTATTTGACTTTCTATCAAGGCGATACCTCGTGTCCTGAATGATTTGAGGGTGCTTATTACACATCTAGACAAAATTTTGAATTTCAGTCTCGTTTAAAGAAAATAGAAAATTTCAGACCCCTGATTTTCATGTTCACCTAAAACATCGAAAACGTCTATTTGACTTTCTATCAAGGCGATCCTCGTGTCCTGAATGATTTGAGGGTGCTTATTACACATCTAGACAAAATTTTGAATTTCAGTCTCGTTTAAAGAAAATAGAAAATTTCAGACCCCTGATTTTCATGTTCACCTAAAACATCGAAAACGTCTATTTGACTTTCTATCAAGGCGATACCTCGTGTCCTGAATGATTTTAGGGTGCTTATTACAAATCTAGACAAAATTTTGAATTTCAGTCTCGTTTAAAGAAAATAGAAAATTTCAGACCCCTGATTTTCATGTTCACCTAAAACATCGATAACGTTTATTTGACTTTCTATTAAGGCGATACCTCGTGTCCTAAATGATTTGAGGGTGCTTATTACAAATCTAGACAAAATTTTGAATTTCAGTCTCGTTTAAAGAAAATAGAAAATTTCAGAGCCCCTGATTTTCATGTTCACCTAAAACATCGAAAACGTTTATTTGACTTTCTATCAAGGCGATACCTCGTGTCATGAATGATTTGAGGGTGCTTATTACAAATCTAGACAAAATTCTGAATTTCAGTCTCGTTTAAAGAAAATAGAAAATTTCAGACCCCTGATTTTCATGTTCACCTAAAACATCGAAAACGTTTATTTGACTTTCTATCAAGGCGATACCTCGTGTCCTTGAATGATTTGAGGGTGCTTATTACAAATCTAAACAAAATTTTGAATTTCAGTCTCGTTTGAAGAAAATAGAAGATTTCAGAGCCCCTGATTTTCATGTTCACCTAAAACATCGAAAACGTTTATTTGACTTTCTATCAAGGCGATACCTCGTGTCCTGAATGATTTGAGGGTGCTTATTACACATCTAGACAAAATTTTGAATTTCAGTCTCGTTTAAAGAAAATAGAAAATTTCAGACCCCTGATTTTCATGTTCACCTAAAACATCGAAAACGTCTATTTGACTTTCTATCAAGGCGATACCTCGTGTCCTTGAATGATTTGAGGGTGCTTATTACAAATCTAGAC